>OY728126.1:1776958675-1778256045 GCA_963277665.1 Viscum album | reverse complement strand
TATCATAGAATAATTGGGATATGTCTATTCCCCACGACTCCATAGCTAACGGTTTGGACAACCATTTGTATAGTTTATACCAATAGTTGTCCAGCCTTTATAAATCCCTATAAGTTACTTTCACTCCACTAGGGATATGTGGTATTGATATCATCTTTATTATTTTTCATGATAGATTATGAGATTGTCATGGAACCTATTTATTTTCCACAGGTTAATCAGTCTGTTAAATAACATGGATTTTTTTTGTGATGATTAAAAGTAAAAGAATCTAATTTATTTATTCATGAAGAGTACTTGGACATCATTGATGATGAAAAGGTGAGCATGATATATAGATTATATGATGGGTGCACCCAAATAGTGTTGGGTGAGCCCGATACAATTTATATGATGGCGTATTCCAAGATATTATTAGGTGATACTGATATAGCTTGCATGATGGGTGCACCCAAATAGTTGTCTAATGCAATAGATATTGTTCATTGTCTTTAGATGAAATAATGATGGAGTAACCAGAGGGTTTCTCCTTTGGATTTAACTAATATCTAATTATTGTTTACATAGATTTAAAATAGGTTATTAAGATGATGTTCCAAGGACACCAACACATTTTATTTATGATTTCTATGGGTTATAAATGTTTCCATCAATCAATATTGATATCAAATTGCCCATGATTATTGATTCAAATGACTATTTCCTTTATTAAATATTTATTCCTTGCCACGTGTTTATTGATCCATGTTGATGGGTATGAGTTAGCTTATGTTATTATCATTCACTTTTATTATGTCATAATACCCTTATTCTCATATTATTATCACTGATGAACGTCAATTGATAATACTTATGTTTACCCGTAATGAGTATTTGATCTCACCCTTCTTATGTTTCCTTTTCCCCAGGTTATTAATAATTATGTTGAATGAATTATTTCTAGAAGAGTTTCATGTGGAAGATGATGATAACATAATATGAAATAAAAAAGATAGTTTAATTTGGAGAAATATTCATTTTAAAACCTAAATATTATTTATGTTAGAGTTTTTTCTAATTCTCTAAAATATTAAACCAAAAATTTCATTGGGTTATATAAGTGATCCAATATTTACTTTTTATGTTGTAAGATTTCTATGGTGAAAATTAGGTAACCTTCTTCGGTATCAAATACATAAATGTAATGTTTATGATTTTATCACTGGATCCAAGAGTGTGGGTTCAGGGCTGTTATAGTTTGGGTGCATGTTCCCAACTCTAAACCTGCCTTAATAAATATCTAATTATGTCACTTCCCATAAACACACTTGTTGTTTATAGTGGATAGAGTAAAGCTCTCTAAATCCCAAAAGAGAGTTAAACATATATAAAGTGTACACTCTCCTTCTATTCTCTCAATACATCATGTAATGGTCAGGAGTTTTTCTTTCTTATAGAAAAATTCTACTATGATCAACCATGAATGATGAAAGTGATCAGGATCAAACTTGATAGAGCTCGACAATTCCACAACAATGTTTAGATATTTTTGTGCATGTGTGGATCACAACTAGAGATATTCTTATCTTGGATCCTATAGTGAAATGACTATAAAATAAGATCAAGTCAACTATATCATCAATGAATAAAGATTTAAAATTTTTATTAATTCTATATCAACTCATAAATTAATTATAAATTAAATGTTAGGGTCCCCATATTCTAGTTATAGTTCTTAATAAATTCATGTAATCTATGAAATCCATTGGTCATAAAATCAATATATATAAAAAAAAATGATTATTCATAAATTAAGACTAAAAATATGATTTGGTCATGCCAAACAAGCACTTCTATTATTCCTGAAACTTGTAATTGGTATCAAAGTAGTCTCTTAGTTATTTTTTAATTATTTATTAGTCATTGATTTAATGGTGTGCACTTGAAATATATTTTACTTCATATCTATTCATTCTTGTAATCCTAACATCCTTTTATCTTACATTTCTTCATTCCCACTAAAATAACTAATAAAAATGGGTAGATAAATTGAAGAGACTTCCAAGAAGACCATCAAAAGATGAAAAAGGTTCTGTCAGGATAAAACAAGTGTATATTTCATGTGCCCCAATTTAAAAATTGTATACCTATTTATCTTTCTTGTATCTCAAGATAATATGGGATCAAACCAATAAAATAGTATCAGTGATATTATAAAAGTGGATCAACACATAGATCTGAACAGGTTAGCATAAGGTTTAAAGAACCATACAAATTGTTACAAAATATCCCTTTAACAATGATATAATAGGACTTAATTAGTGCTAAAAAAGCTATAACGATCAGAGTGTAGTTGAAATCCCAAAACTTTTATCAGAACTAAAAAATTGTTGTTAAAGGACCCCATTAACAATGTTTTTTAGCGCTGATAAAGGAATTGATGCTAAAGGGGGTAAAATTATATTTTTTTTCAAACACGTATGAGTCGAACCCCCTTTATTGGCGCTTCCACGACTCCTTTAACAGTGCTCCACCACCCATTTATCAGTGCCTTTCACCACACCACATTTTATCAGTGCGTTGAGAATTTCCAGTCTTATGCGCACCCACTTGGATTCGAACCCTACACCTCTCTTTCAAATATGGAATGGCTTTACCACTACACCATGTTGTTGTGTTGTCTATTTAATTATATTTCAATTTATTTATATACAATTATATACATATATTTATATAATTATTTTAAAATAAATTTATAAAATATGTGTGTGTATGATATATATACTTATATTTATTTAAATATGTTATATGTTATATTAATTTATATATACTAGAATATAATATAAATATATATCTCTTTATTAATACACACATATGTATATGTATATATAATGTAAAAAAAGGTTAGATATTTTTTTAAATACATTTTTAGAATATGTATTTATTTATATTTATTATAATATACATTTTTACATAAATATATTGATATATGTATTTATATGAGTGATTTATTACAAGTAATTATAAGAAAACATGAATATATTTACTTATAAATAAAATTACATTGTAAAAAATGATAAAATTTCAAAACCATGATTTCAATATTAATGTAAGACCTGGGAATAAATCCATTCTCCATAAAAAATGGCAATAAGACCCCCTTAAACGAGGTTGAAATTCCATAAAATGTTAAAAAATCGTAGTACCCCAACTAAAAAGTCAGTTTTGGTGACCTTCTAGGCCTTTTGACCTTAAAAAATATGACAAAGGTTTAACCCTTTTGTTAAGGTTGAAGATCTCATCGTAGGCTTTAATTATATATGTGGTAGAGCTCAAATGGAAACTTGGATCAAAAGTTATGGTCGTTTGAAGTTTGAGTTACGTTTTTAAATTATTTTATATCCTTTATTAATTTTTCATTTTTTTTATCTTCAAATTGATATTAAATGAATATTAATTAGTAATAATAATAAAATTATTAAGGAATTTTTTTTAAAATTATTTTATAAGATATTTTCATAAAATATCTTATATATTAAGTGAAAATGCCTATTTATCTAATCTAAAACATATTTTAAAAAATATATATTATATTTAAATTAGTATAAATATATTTATATATTAATATATTATTCTTAATAAAATATATTTAATTTTTGAAGTATTCCTTTATCAGTACTACTAAAAAAGCATTGATAAAGGGGGACTTTATCAATGATTTAAAAAAATTGTTGATAAGGTCCCCCGTTAAAAGTGCTTTTTTAAAAGCTTTGTTAAAAGACACAATTTATCAGTGATTTTTTAAAAGTTCTGATAAATGGTGGGCCTTTATCATCACTTGTAAAAAAACATTGATAATGGTCTCCCTTTAACAACGCTTTTGATCACTGTTAAAGACCCACATCAACAACATTTTTTTAGCACTGACTGATGGGGTGTTTTATGATGTTTTTACCTAGATTTGTTAAAGCCCTAGCACTAGATAAAACCAATTTTTTGTAGTGAAATCATGTAACCCAAATACATGGAATGTAGTCCCCATGTCTTCATAATAGAGAAAATAAGAGTCCAAGCATATAATAGATATAATACACGACAAAGGGACTGAAAAAATAGTGAAAATCTAAGGCCACACAACATGTAATATGGTGACACATCTTGTACCTCATACATATTTCTAGCAGAAAACACACCCAATCCTTAGGAATGTGTCATAGACATATGCAGAACATATTATACTCCATGTATTTCGCAATAAACTGTTTTCATAATTTAACATGGAGAGATAAATTAATTATATAATTAAACATATTCTCATGTGTTTCTTGTTTCATTAATTTCATAGTACACACCGTGTCATAGGAATTTTTATTATAAAATGAATTAATTTCCATGCTAAATTCTAAAACTACAAGTTGTGTATAGAATTTTCCTATAGTTTAATACACACCCATCAAGAGAATCACATGAAATGTAATTCATATGGGTCTCATGTGACATTTCTTTGATAGTACACACAATTAATTTACTTATAATTAAATATGCGTTGTATGTCAAGGGAATACACAAGAAAAGGGATCATATCAGGTAGTTTAGGTGAGTACATGTCATTTCTTCCAAGTAAACCTTTATACTCTTTTAATTTTAAATAAAATTAATTTATTTAATTTGTTTGAATTTTTTAATGATGGAATTTTAAGGATTCTTTGATGGTATTAAGATAAATTTAATTAATTTAATTAATTCATTTCTCTTTATGTTAATTAAAGTATAAATTAAATTAATTTGTGGATAAATTGAAAATATATCTTTATTGCATGCTATGTGGATGATCATGAGATTATTTAGACCTATGTTTGTGATTTTTTTTCATTTAATTTATTATTAATAAATAAATATGATGATCTATGAGTCATTCCCTCCTTCTTATCATGTAAAGTCCTATATGATCACAGTTTCTTTTATGTACACCCATTTTATATAGTCCATTAGATCCCCTCACATATGTGTGAGAAAAAGATTTTGTAAGGATAAAGCTCCCAAGTGAGAGGAAGTGGTTTGATTCCTATAGGAAATGTTAAGCCAATCAAGGTGATAAACTAGAGATAAAGAGGAATTAAACAACATGAACCAAGCTATAGTTCAAGGTGTTTTCCACTAGGTTCGAGGGTCAGTTTATCATCTGTTAGATAAACTAACTATTAGAGAACCTCATTATCATTCCAATTATAATTTATATTTTTAGTTTTATGGTCGATTATTAATGTTTGTAGATTCATTATGATCACTAAATAAAATAATTAACAATAATTCATGATAAAATAAAATAAAACTGGATTATGTATAAATTTTACCAGCCATGGTTAATCAATTAAGTAAAATCCACTTAATATTAACAAGGAATATGATGACATAAAACTGGGTTTTTACACATAAGTGTTAAAAATATATCACCTAAATTATTAAGTTATTATATCCTTCAATTACTTGAGTTAGAGATAAACCCCTATTTCAATGTTATTGACTAACCCAAGCATGGGTGATTTTAATTATCAATGAACTTTTAGCTTTATTTTTTCAATTGACTTAACTTGGTTCACATTAAGATCTGACTACCCAAGAATGACTTAGTGAAATAGAAAGGCAAGGGTTGAGGGAATTTTCATCCAAGATTACATAATTGGGGAGTCGACTCAATAAATCAAGGAACTTCATGTTAATGCATTTGGAAATTTATGCCTACCTAAAACCCTTAAAATTACTTTTCAAGACCAATTATGGTTGTGAGAAGGGAATATGGGTCCTTTAAACATGAATAACTATGAAATAGGATATTCTAATACTAATGGTTAGGGATTTTCATTTTCGAAAAAATAGTGGAAGCATAACACCTCAATATTTAGGGTACTTATCTTTTTAATAGATTTTATTGCATGCAACATAGAGCCTAAACAAACTGTTATATACTATTAAATATTAACATTATTATTGAAATTGTAATGGGACCATTAAGAATAGTAACTCGACTAAAAGAATAGTAACCACCCCTATGAAATTTTAAAAAAATTTAGGAATCTCATAAATGAAAATATGACATATTTATATATGGAATAAGTAAATGATTATTTTTAAAATGATAAACTGAGTGTTTGTATTTTTTTTTGAAACATAAATGTTTATTTACAACTTTACATTTAATATAAAATTTTAAAATAAAATTTATTTTCAAAAAATAGATTCATAAATAAATATTTTTTGTTATTATTAGTATATGATAATTTTTCAAAATTTCATAAAATTTGTTATCACATTAAATTTGGTATTTTTCGTATAAATAATGATTTTAGTTAAAAATAAAATTTCTCATATTTAGAAAAATATTTTTATAAAATGGATTAAATTATTTAAATAATCATGTAAAAATTTTCTCAGGGTTACTTTTAGGTAATTTTTTGAAATACATTAATTTTATGATGATTATTAAAAATACAGTTTTCATGTAACCAATGTTACCTAAATTACATCATTCATGATGTATTAGTGAAATAATTATTTATAGAACTTAAATTTCGTTTTTTATATATTTAATGTTAAAAATTATTCATTAATATACAATAAACTCAATTTCCAAGCCTAAAAAGTGTTTTCCAAAACCTAAACTCAAAAGTTATTCTTTAAGATAACAATTTTTTCCACTTTCCTTTTTAATAAACTAATGAGTTCGAATTACAAAGTTGTTTTAAAGTCTTAAACCCATTATATTATATTAATATATTATTTATATTTTCAAAAACTAACTATTACAAGTCTCACCTTTGATATAATATTTCATTTTTTTATTCTAAAAATACAACTCTCCTCAAGTATAAATAACGCCTCTCCTTTCCCTTAGAAAACCACTCATACCACCCATTTAAAATCCAAATATCTACCCAAATATTATATCTTAAGACTCTTAGAAAACATAGTGATTTTCAATATTCATCCATATTCAATCACCAAGTGAGTTATAATGTCATACAAGAGAAGATACACCGAGGAAAGAGTAAGTCTCCATTGACTCCTCTCAATTTTCTTTTTCTCCATCTTCTTTTACCAATTCCTTTCAAAACCGTATACTCTAAAATTCATTATGTAGTTATTTAACATTATATTAATGATTTTAGGATACTGAAAGTATCATATATATGAAATATATATAAATTTCATACTCTATTTTCCTGCTCTTATGACAATGTCCTGTTAAAGGTCAGTTAACCACCTATATAGACATTTCCGAAAACAATTCATATGAAAAAATTCATGGATAGAAGTTATGAATTATATATAACACATAAATATGTAATTAAATATATTATATTATTATTGAATTAATTATAATAATGTATAATTTACATTTAATAGAATAGAAAAATTTAGGAAAATGGGAAATTTTTAAGAAAAACATGATATCAAAACGCTTCAATATCAATAAAAAAAATAAGAAATATAATCCAAAAATTATAATTGAAAAATGGTTATATAAATGACTATAATTTACTTATGTATAATTGTTTTAATATATATAATTTTTAATTCATCAGGCGCAAAAGTGATGTAATTAAGTGGAAATTAAGGTAAGGGACTTCGTCTTGATTTCCGTTTCATTGAGGCTTTCTGTGTATTTTGCACCTAATAATTTTTATGTGGTGTATATACTAATCCATTTAGAAAATTTATCATTTGAAATTATATTACAATTAAATATCTATATTTCTTGTATCATATATATTATTATTGTCTTAGTCAAATACCATTTTTACATATACTGTTTAATTTGAATGTTGTTTTGACTGGGGAAGTATTGAGAAATCTGCATCCTCTACTCAATATGGATATTTTGATAAGTCATATTATTCATAAATTAAATATTTTTATGAATAATTATTTAGACTGATATGACATGGGTTGGGTACTATTCAATACAAGCCATGCGGGTTAGGGGCCGGTTAATATAGGCCCATTGAGGCATGAGTAGTCTAATGAGTCAAATCAGTTGGTGGCAAACACTTTATGTTTGTTTCCAAGATGAATAATATGGGTTTATTCCCACATTATTAAACAATATAGATTCTATAATAGTTCATGTTTGAGATACATTATGTCTAATAATTAATAATTTTCTTCATTCAGTATTTGGTTATTATTTTCCTTGAGATTATCAATATGACAAAATCTATCGAACCATTTTTATTCTCAGTTTATTGATGTATTGTGTTTTTAAGTTATTTACCCGAGCATATTGATTATTCTTTATTTACAATGATTGACTTATTATTGATTCATGTTTTTACTGTATATAACCCTTACGGAGCATTAGAGCTCACCCTTTTACTTTTTTCCCTTCCCCAGTTTTTGAACGAGAAATATTTAAATAAATTTCAAGGAAGAAATTTATTTTCCTTTGTTATGTTCTATGTTTAGTTAACAATGTGATAAGGTAAACATGCATGTATCTGTTTATTTAATACTACTAAATTTATTGATCCTTGGTGATGTGATATCTTGTATATATTCTATTGTAATAAAATAACCACTGAATTTGGGCTACTGGGTTCGAGGTTGTTACAGTTGGTATGTGAGAAAGTTTAGTAGAAACCTTTGGAAATAAATGTTAAATTAACATGATATTTATAAAAAATAATTAGAGTGATATTTTGTCTCAATGCACATGATGATTATGAGCTAACTTAGTGTGTGCCATTATTCAGTAATAGCGCCTAATAGAAGAAATAGAATCAATACTTGTGGTAAATATAGGGATTTCCCTCAACACAATTAGTGTTGGAGCTAAATATTTCATGACCATATTAGGATATCTTACTCAAGATATGATTAATAACCATAATACACCTATGTTGGGTCATTTTATGTGGTATAAGCCCCCATCTTTTAGTGGGACTACTAATATAGTGGTATCTAAGCAGTGCATAAAGTCCCTTGAAAATATATTTTTATCATTGGGATGAAATGAAATGAAAAGGTAGTACTATCAGTATATTTTCTCAAGGGATATACTGATCAATGGTGGTCGTTGACCTAGAATATTAAGGAGGAATATAAAATATAAGACATGTATTTGAGAACTTTTAAGGAAGCATTCTTCAAAAAATATTTCTGTCATGAGAAACGAAATGAAATAAAGAGAAAATTCCTTAGCTTAAAGAAAAAGGAAGATGATAGTGTTTTATAGTATGAGGATATCTTCGTAATACTATCCAAGTATTCTATAGATTATATTCATGATTTGGAAAACAATATTGATCATTTCTATAAGGGTCTTAATCCATGTATCTGAAGGGAACAGGATTCTCAAACATTAACATAATATGATGAAATAGTATTAAGTTCCATAAAAATGGAGAAGGAATTTTCTAGATACTATATATTCAAGGGAAATAAAAACAAGAATAGGTATTATGATAAAAATGCAAAATGTGAGACATAAAATAAGAATAGGGGAATGAAGCAATTCTCATTATGAAAAAACTGTGGAAAGAATCATCCTGGAAAATGGTTGAAAGGCATGGGAGTTTGTTATAAGTGTGGAGAAAAGGTTAATCAATATAATGAATACAAGGAGAAGAAACAAACAAATAATGTTTAATGGTTCAACTATAATTAAATATGGAATTATTCAAATCAATGTACCATGATTGAAGGGAATCTACCATAAAGAGGATAAGGGGAGATGGATAAACTTATGAGATCACAACAGCTGGTGTAGACATACCCAAGGATGTGGTAGCAAGTAAATTAATCCTACTTCAAATTTATCCAATTATTCATTAGATTTTGGATCATCACACTCTTTTATATCTATCCAGTTTTATAAGAAAATAATAAATTTCCATTTTGATTTAATAATGTAGTTATCCTTCAAAAATCCCAATGGAGGTCTCATTACAATAAAAATGTGTTGTTTATCCCCCTTTATGACACATAATCATGCTTTAGTTTATGAGATTATTAGCATACCAATGTTTTGTTTTGATATAATGCTCTACATGGATTAGATTTAAAAATATGATATGAAAATTTATATCAAGAAGAAGGAAATTATAATTTTTTAGGATGATATTGAATCAATTTTATTTGAAGTAGAAACTTAATCATCTGATTATTATCTAGATCTACCCCCAGTATCTCTACTGAATGAATTTCATGGGGTGGAAGAGAAAACATAATCTTTGGGTAAGGAAAGTAATCTTCAAATTTAGGATGTATCAATTGTGCGGGAATACATTGATGTATTTCTTGGGGAATTACCTAAACACCCTCTAGAGCATAATGTTGAGTTTAACATTGAATTAATCCCTAATTCAAAAATAATATCAAATACTCCTTGTACAATGGACACCATAGAATTATTGGATCTGAATAAATTGTTAGAGTATTTGAGTAATAAAGGGTTTATTTACCCTAGTGCTTCTCCATGGGGAGCCGATATTCTCTTTATTAAAAAGAAAGACAGATCCTTGAGGTTTTCCACCAAATATAGAGAAATAAATGATATTACAATAAATAACAAGTGTCCTCTACCTCATAATGATGATTTATTTGATCAAATTCATGGAACCCAATATTTTTTTAAAGATTTACCTTCTTTAGATATATCATTAACAGTGTGTAACGAAAGAAGATATTCCATAGACAAAAATTTGAACCAGGTATGGACATTATGAGTTTACAGTAATCCCATTTGGACTAACTAATGTCCCTCTCTATTTTCATGGATCTAATAAATATTGTATTAAATTAATATCTTGATAATTTTGTTGTGGTATTTATTTATGATATCATGGTGTACTAAATTGTAGGTTCCAGGCGCAGTGGAAGTGCGTTGGGGGGTTAGCCCAACTTTAATTTTAATGTTAAACAACGTTCAATCCGAGATCTGTCAAGATATAAAACGCCGAATCTTCAGAATATAATGAAGAACAAAAAGAAAAGAAAAGTCCCGGAACCCTTGAGGGGGATCATCATATGTTTATTATAATTAATTTAATTAATGAATAAGAATTACCTCGTTGGAATTCTATCTTCATTGATGTGTCTGGTCATGATTCGGTGATCCGTCATTGTTTCGTAGAGTCAAAGTGTAGGATTCCTCTAGCAGTGATCCACACGTATGTCACATATCTCTGGACATCGCCTAAGGGATCTATGGGTGCTAGCACAGAAGAACCTTCACTTGAAATGTCCGCCTTCGACCGCCTTGATCCGGTGGAGGATCTTGCTCTCGTAACTTGAGTGTGTTCTTGGTGGAAAGGGAATTATCTCTTGGCTTGAGAGTATTTCCAAATCCGTTGTGAAAAACAATGGATCTTTTTAAAATTTTGGGGTTGCGAGGATATTTATAATCGGGTTTGATGTTAATAGAGTTATGACAATTAATAAATGTGTTACACATTTTATTTATTTAATTAACTCTTATTGAAAACCCCCATGTCGAATTATTAATTCTTTGACATGTGCCCATGCTGATTATAATAAATATCATTTAATAAAACAATATTAAATCCTCAAAATCCCAACTGGAAAAACTACACGGCGTGTAATAATTAATACACAGCGTGTACTTGCTTTCCATAAAACTACATGGCATGTATATTTAATATACACAGCGTGTACTTTTATTTTCCATTTTTCTCCACCACATTTATTAGACCTTGAGTAATGACTATTTATTTCTTAAATAAATGTAACTGCATTACTCGCTAATAAATATATAATTTCATCCACAATATATTCTCTCGAATAACTAGTGTCAAAATAAATGAGATCAGACATCCTTAAATAATTAATAAACCACGTTCGAGAATAATATTTATTTAACTTGTTAAATTAATATTCAACTGAGATACATGGACACACTAAGTGTGTGGACCTCTAGGACTCTTTCTCAGTGGCATTAGGCTGAGCCTGCCTAAAGTCCATGGTTAGCATCTATCAACACACCAAGGCACCCATAGAGAAAGAAGTTAATGCCGCAATGATGTATCACTTCCTACGAACACTTACCGTGTAATATAATCCATTTATCTCGATATCTCCAATCAAGCGGGTTGCATGCTAGTGCCATCAACCCATGTGCTTGATTATTCTTTCTTTGACTTCCCAGAATTGAACTTTCCCATACCTTACCATGGCGATGGATTTATTTAGGCTATATAAATTCCATCAAAGGGTCTGAGATATCTACTTCCGTTATGGAACAGAAGGGAAAAATCATTTCTCGCATTATCTATTAATGTGGTATTACTCGTGACGCACCCAACGTATCCTACCTCACTGCGAACAGTGTGTCGTCATAGTTTTTGTCAATACATCTAAGTGCTCGAGTTGTAATACCCATTAATAATAATCTTAAAGTCTAAGGACCAATACACACGTCCGTAGATAGGAACATCCAATGACACTATGAAATGTGGATTTCCTACTGGAGGGTCTCGTTCTCATGATAAGGTGCCTCAAACTTTTATGATTCCTCGCCCCTAATGACCTGTATTATTTGTGTCCCTCAAATAATATCATCAGGCCATAGAACATACATTCAAAAATAGTGTTATGGCACTTCCGGGGTCTCATCATAGCAGGGATCCACTACGACCCATTAATGCAACAACTGTCCTTAGGACATTATCACATGACATGTCATGCAGAAGAATAATCAAGATGTGATAAGGTTTTTATTTAATGAATAAATTACAAAGGAGTTGGTTCTAGACCACAAAATCCAACAGACTCCCACTTGGACTAGAACCAACTGCTAATAACCTTTAACCCGCTAGCTCTCACATGATATTCATGCTTCTGCTGAGATAGGCCTTTAGTCATGGGGTCCACCACGTTCTCTTCTGTGGACACTCTGCTCACTACAACTTCACCCCTTTGATAGAAATCCCTCAAGAGGTGATACTTCTAGAGTATGTGCTTTGTCCATTGATGTGACCTTGGTTCTTTTGCAAGATCCACCGCTGTAGTATTATCACAATACAATGTAATGGGATCTTTACTGCTAGGCACCACATCAAGTTCCTGGAAAAAGTTCCAAATCCAGACGGCTTCTTTGGCTGCATCAGAAGCCGCTATATACTCGGACTCCACTATAGAATCGACGACAACTGGCTGCTTTGAACTCTTCCAGCTCACAGCTCCTCCATTGAGACAGAAAACATATCCAGATTGCGACTTCAGATCATTCTGATCTGTTTGAAAACCAGCATCAGCATACCCTCTGATGACAAGCTCCTCATCTCCTCCATACACCAAGAACATATCCTTAGTTCTTCTCAGATACTTAAGGATAGTCTTAACAGCAGTCCAATGTTGTTCTCCTGGATCTGCTTCATATCTGCCTACCATGCTCAGTGCATAGGCAACATCAAGCCTGGTACATAACATGGCATACATGACAGGTCCTATACCCGAAGCGTATGGGATCTTACTCATCCTATCTTTCTCATTTTGTGTTTGGGGACACATTTTCTTAGAAAGATGTAAACCATGTGACACTGGAACTAATCCCCTCTTGGATTTTTCCATACTAAATCTCTTTAGTATCTGGTCAATGTATGTACCCTGAATAGTCCAAACAGCCTCTTGGATCTGTCACGAATGATCTTGATCCCTAGAATGTATGCTGCTTCTCCTAAGTCCTTCATGGAGAAACACTTGTTCAACTAGTCCTTAAATGACTGTAAGGCTGGTACATCGTTTCCAATAAGCAATATGTCATCAACATATACCACTAGGATGATGATCTCATTCCCATTAAACTTCTTATAAACACATGGCTCACATTCGTTCTTAATGAAACCAAATTCCTTTATGGATTCATCAAATCGAATGTTCCATGACCTGGATGCTTGCTTCAATCCATAAATGGATTTTTGCAACTTGCAAACCCATTTGGCTTCACCTGGTGTCACAAACCCTTATGGTTGTGTCATATAGACATCCACCTGAAGGTTCCCATTAAATAATGTTGTTTTGACATCCATCTACCAAATCACGTAGTCATGGTAAGTTTCTATGGAAAGTATGATTCATATGGATTTAAACATGGCAACTGGCGAGAAGGTTTCATCATAGTCAATTTCTTTGATGTTTTCTGAATCCTTTAGCCATTAGCCTTGCTTTATAGGTGCTAATTTGACCTTCCATGTCTAGATTTCTTTTGAATACCCATTTTCATCCAACAGGCTTTACATCAACTGGCTCATCGACCAGAACCCAAACTTGGTTTTGATACATGGAATCCATCTTAGAATTCATAGCTTCTAGCCATCTTGCAGCTTCTGAGCTTTCTACTGCTTCCTTGTAGGAGAGAGGTTCATCATTGTCCAACTATAATGATTCATCATCCTCGATGACTAGGAAACCAAATCTCTCTAGTTCCCTTACCTCTCTTGAGCTCCTACACAGTACTTGTGTTTCTGGAACCTCTTCCATGTGGACCTGTGAAACTTGTTCTTGTACCAACTACTGTGTATCTTGAGCATCAACTTCGTTGAAGTCAATCTTGCTCCCACTATCCTTCTTGAGGATGTGCTCCCTCTCAATAAAGACGGCTTGTCTGGCAACAATCACTTTCTTTTCTTGAGGGTTATATAGGTAATATCCTTTCGTTTCCTTGGGATATCCTATAAAGATACCCTTCAAGCCCCGGGGTGCTAGTTTGTTTCCTGAGAAGGCCTTAACAAATGCCTCGCATCCCCATACACGTGTGTGCGACAATTTGGGTTTCCTTCCATTCCATAACTCGGATGGAATTCCATTTGTCGCCTTAGTTGGTACTCGGTTTAATGTGTACACTGCAGTTGGTAATGCATATCCCCAATAGGATAATGGAAGATCCGCATGACTCATCATCGACCTCACCATGTCCAACAAGGTTCGGTTCCTCCTTTCACTAACACTATTCCACAGTGGTGTATAAGGAGGAGTGAGCTGAGATAGAATCCCAGACTCCCATAGAAGATCGATAAACTCTTGGTTCAGATATTCTCCACCTCGATCCGATCGAAGCTTCCTTATCTTCTTACCAAGCTGATTCTCTACTTCATTCTTGAATTCCTTAAATTTCTCTAAGGACTCTGACTTATACCTCATTAAGTAGACATATCCATATCTACTCAAATCATCAGTAAAAGTAATGAAGTAAGAATATCCACCTATAGCTTTTACTGGTAATGGTCCACACACATCCGTGTGTACCAATCCTAGAAGCTCTGTGGCCCTTTCACCTTGTCCACCAAAAGGCGGCTTGGTCATTTTTCCTTGTAAACAAGCGTGACATCTATCAAGTGGTTTTAGATCAGTAGAGTCTAAATATCCATCTTGGCAGAGCTTTGTCAAACGCTTCTCGTTCACATGACCAAGGCGGTGATGCCATAACTGGGTGATGTATGAGTCATGTGAGTTTGTTTCGTTATCGATTACCAACACTTGGTTTTTGTAATTCAATACATACAAACCATTATTTAAATGTGTCATACCATAACATACATTGTTCTTATAAAAGAGACAAACCTTATATCCAAATTTGAAAACAAATCCATCCATATCCAAAAAAGATACAGAAATTATGTTCTTGGTTACACTAGGCACATAATAACAATTATGTAAAACCAAAATCATCCCAGTTGGAAATGAGAGGTGGTAGTCGCCAATAGACAATGAAGCCAACCTTGCACCATTGGCAGCTCGAAGATCCACCTCTCCTCTGGCGATCTTTCTAAATCTACTTGGTTCCGGCATTTGAATACAGATGTGAGCCCCACAAGCTGTATCTAATACCCAATGTGTAGAAATAGAAATATTTCACTCAATAACAAATGCACCTTTAGCGTCCCCATGCTTTTGGGTGCAGTTCCTCTTCTAGCAGCCCTGCTTGCCACATGAAAAACACACTGCCTCCCATTCCTTGCCCTGTCTCTAGATCTTCCCCTTCCCAGAGGGACAGTGCTCGGGGGCTTCAGACCGTTTATAAGTCTTTGGCCCCTTTGCCTTGTCCTTCCTTTTCTTGTTCACCATAAGGACCACGGGTTTGTCACGCCCCATGTCCTTATCTACCTGGAGAATCAAGGTCAGAAGCTCCGATATACTCTTCTCATTACCCCTCATGTTATAGTTGACAATGATGCTAGAGAATGTCTTGGGCAGTGATGATAGGATGAGATCTGTACGCAACTCATCCAATAATTTAATCCCTAAGATGTTCAGGCATTCAATGTAGCCAATAAGCTTGACTACATGAGGCCCAACTGGAGCAGACTCTCCAAGCTTCATGGTAAACAAAGCATTAAAGATCTCATTCCTCTCCTATCTTGACTCCTCTTGGTAGAGATCTTTAAGGTGAGACATCATGCTATACACGTCCATGTTTTCATGTTGCTTCAAGAGGTCATTAGACATGGCCGATAGCATGAAACACTAGACATCTATGGAATCATCCATGTGTTTCATGTAGAGATATAATTCCTCGTCACGAGCCTCTTTTCGAGGCGCAACTGGAATAGGCTCTTCTATCACATATAATTTCCTTTCATGGCGAAGGACGACGCGTAAACGCCTCTGCCACTCTTGGAAATTGGTTCCAATGAGAAGGTTCGAGTATGGTGCGCAATGATATGTTTGAAGTAATTTTATTGCCGTTTCTAAAAATTAAGATGAGAAAAGGTTTAGTACTTTATTACAAAAATTGGGACAAATAAATAAATTAATACTTATTAGTCTCCCACTATTTTAACGAAATCCAATAGCCCTCACCATTGACTTTGGAATATTCTATTGCGTGAATATTCTAGTGGAAAGTATCCATATTTCCCTTCACATTAACCCAACTAGGGTTGGTCAAGCAACTTGAAGGGTTTTAGGTAGGCATTTCAAATGCCAACTGCATTAACTCGCAGCTCCTTGATCCATTGAGTGGACTCCCCAATCCTGAAATCCTTTTTGGATTTCCTCAACCTTTGCCTCTTGGTCACACCAAGTCTTGCTATGGCAGTCAACCCTTGATGCAAACCAAGTCATGTCAACCCAAAACCTTGGATTAGAATTCCACGATAATTGAAAGCACCCCAACTAGGGTTGGTCAAGCACTTTGAACTGTGGTTCGATTCTAACCAAGATTATGGAAGGCTATGCCAACTTAATATTTATTTTGAGGGATTTTATCCTTATACGTAAATTTCCATTTTATTATCTTTGATTACATGCTTTTTAATATTAAGTGGGATATACTTAAGTTATTAACCATGTCTAAGATAATATTTACGTATAATCCGGTTTTATTTTATTTCCATCTTGCATGATCTTTTAATTCATTAATTGTGTGATCGTGACAACACACCACAATAAATAAACCATGAAACTGACAGAAATAAAATAAATGGTATGATCATGAGCTTTTCTATTGGTTAGTTTATCTAGCGGTTGATAAACTAACCCAAGTCCTAGGGGAGAAACACCTTGAACATTTCGGGTTCGTGTTTACAGATTTCCACCTGTCCACCTTTGTATCTCCTTGGATTGGTTTCACCTTGGCTCCTGACTTGAGTCGCCTCCACTAGCTTGGGAGCTCCATCCATTACATATGAATTTATCTCACATGCAGGTGAGGGGTAAAAGGGGTTTTTACATAAAAGAATCCTTGGGTGCGCAGGCCCTACATATTAATGAGGAGATGGCTCGCATGCCAACAAATTTAATTTAAATAAATTAATTAAAAGAAACCATTCACATACAAAGGTCTCGGTCTAGCTCATGATCATCCATACATACAACGATATTTACGTATAAATAAAACTAGCATTCAATTCTTTAATCATTCTTGTTTAAGATAAATCACGCTCGAATCAATTAATTTTCTTTAATTAATCAATCATTTTATCTTAAATACCTTTTCTTAATTTCCTTGAGATTCTCACCCATCATAATTTAAAAAAAATAAATTCATTTAAAATTATCCTTGTACGTAACTTGTACCTTAGAGGCAACCCAGTGAATTCCCATTTATTACACAGATGTTAAATTAAACACATATATATAAAACACATATCACGTGTTGTGCCTCATCTTTACGCCTGCACCATGGTACACATCTCAAGGGTTTGTATAATATAATAATAAATTTTAATAAATCTCCGTAATTTGGGTGAGTACACGGCGTGTAGTCCCGACTACACGGCGTGTACATTTCTTCACCGTCCATCCGAAGTACATGCCAGGGGATAGGGTGTGTTAATGTACTTCAGAAATTTTCGGAGTACACAGTGTGTACAGTGGGACACACTCCGTGTAGTTTCCACGTTACATGGTTTCCATCAGGGCAGGCCGTGTACAGAGTACACTACCCAACCCTGACCCGAAGGGACTACACGCCGTGTTCATTGGACCACATGGCATGTATTCCTGAAACCATGTGCCACCTGTTTCTGGTCAACACATAGTGTCTTAAATTCTTAGAAAGAATCCAATACACGGCCTAATTTGGAGGATCAGTCAATGCATTGAACCGGGACTACACGGAGTTTACTTCCGAATACACGCCGTGTATTCTGGTGTTATACGGCCAGAAACATTTGGCTCCTCCAGATGAGTTCCTCTATTTTATTTTAATCAAAATTAAATGAAAAAATTGTTTCTGTGAGGTGAACGAGAAACGAGGGAGGAGTAATAGATCTCGATATTCATATTTCCAGAATGATTAAACTTGAATTGAAATAACTAAATTATTAAATACGTAAATTACCAACGAAAAACTAAATAATTATAATCAACGATATGACTACTCTGATACCACTTGTAGGTTCCGGGCACAGCGGAAGCGCGTTGGTGGGTTAGCCCAACTTTAATTTTAACGTTAAACAATGTTCAATCTGAGATCCGTCACGATATAAAACGCCAAATCTTAGGAATAGAACGAAGAACGAAAAGAAAAGAAGAGTCTCGGAACCCTTAAGGAGGATCATTATATGATGATTATAATTAATTTAATTAATGCATAAGAATTACCTCTTTGGAATTATTTCATTGTTGATGTGTCCGGTCACGATTCGGTGATCCGTCGTTGTGTCATAGAATCCAAGTGTAGGATTCCTCTAGCGGTGATCCACACGTGTGTCACGTATCTCCAGATGTCACCGAAGGGATCTACGGGTGCTAGCGCGGAAGAAACTTCGCTTGCGATGTCCGCCTTCGACCACCTTGATCCGGTGGAAGATCTTGCTCTCGTAACTTGAGGGTGTTCTTGGTAGAAAGGGAATTCTCTCTTGGCTTGAGAGTATTTCCAAATCCGTTGTGCACAACAATGGCTCTTTTTAAAATGTTGTGGTTGCAATGATATTTATAATCGAGTTTGTGGTTAACATAGTTATGACAATAAATAAATGCGTTACGCATTTTATTTATTTCATTAACACTTATTGAAAACCCCCATGTTGAATTATTAATTCCTTGACATGCGCCCACGCTGATTATAATAAATATCATTTAATAAAACAATATTAAATCCTCAAAATCCCAACTGGAAAAACTACACGGCGTGTAATAATTAATACACGACGTGTACTTGTTTTCCATAAAACTACACGGCGTGTATATTTAATATACACGGTGTGTACTTTTATTTTCCATTTTTCTCCACCACATTTATTAGACCCTGAGTAATGACTATTTATTTCTTAAATAAATGTTACTGCATTACTCTCTAATAAATATATTATTTCTTCCACAATATATTCTCTCAAATAACTAGTGTCAAAATAAATGCGATCAGATATCCTTAAATAATTATTAAACCACAATCGGGAATAATATTTATTTAACTTGTTAAATTAATATTTAACTGAGATACATGGACACAGTTAGTGTGTGAACCTCTAGGCCTCTTTATCGGTGGCATTAGGTTGAGCCTGCCTAAAGTCCAAGGTTAGAGTATAGCAACACGCCAAGGCAGCCATAGAGAAAGAAGTTAATGCCACAATGACGTGTCACTTCCTACGAACGCTTACCATGTAATATAATCCCTTTGTCTCGATATCTCCAATCAAGCGGGTTGCATGCTAGTGCCGTCAACCCATGTGCTTGATTATTCTTTCTTTGACTTCCCGGAATTGAACTTGCCCATACCTTACCATGGCCATGGATTTATTTAAGCTATATCAATTCCATCAAAGGGCCTGAGATATCTACTTCTGTTATGGAACAGAAGGGACAAATCCTTTATCGCATTATCTATTAATGCGGTATTACTCGTGACACACCCAACGTATCCTACCTCACTGCGAACAGTGTGTCGTCATAGTTTTCGTCAATACATCTAAGTGTGCGATTTGTAATACCCATTAATAATAATATTAAAGTCTAATGACCAATACACACGTTCGCAGATAGGAACATCCAATGACACTATGAAATGTGTATTTCCTACTGGCGGGTCTCGTTCTCATAATATCCTCCTGGATATTACCAAGGGCGCACACCATGAGAAGGTGTCTCAATGTTTTATGAGTCCTCACCCCTAATGACCTGTATTATTTGTGTCCCTCAAATAATATCATCCGACCATAGAACATACATTCTAGAATAGTGTTATGGAACATCCGTGTTCTCATCATAGCAGGGATCTGCTACGACCCTTTAATGAAACAACTGTACTTAGGAAAATATCACATGACATGTCATGTAGAAGAACAATCAAGATGTGATAAGGTTTTTATTTAATGAATAAAGTACAAAGTAGTTGGTTCTAGACCACCAAATCCAACATAAATAAGCTATGAGGGCCACTAGAACCACTTTAGTATTGTTCTAATGAATCTTAAAAGAAAATAATTATATTGGACGCTTAAAAAATGTTAATTATGGATTCAAATAGTTTCTTTCTTGGCTATATTGTATCTATGAATGGAATCTAGGTTGATACTGTGAAGATAAAGGCAATACAATAATAGAATATACCAATAAACTTTACTAACATTTGTAGTTTCATTGGTTTATCAAGTTACTATTAGTGATTCATTCATAATTTTTCCTGATTGGCTAACCCATTAACCAAGATCACACATAAATTGGTTAAGTTTGTATGGGTAAAATAATATACAGAATGTGTTAAATAATTAAAGAGAATATTATTCAATGCACTGATTTTGAATCTACCATCATGAAATGATGTATTCATGGTATATATTGATGCATCAAAGAAAGGAATGGGTTGTGTCCTTCTGTAAAATGATAAAGTTATTGCATATGCGTCAAGGAAGTTGAAGATTCATGAAAAAAATTATCCAACTCCTGATCTTGAGTTAGCAGCCGTAATATTTGATCTAATGTTATTGAGACACTATCTCTATGGTTAAAGATGTGAGATATATATAGATCACAAGAGATTGAAATATGTATTTATATAGAAATAAATCAATATGTGGAAATAAAAACGGCTCGAGTTACTCATATTATGATTACTCAATACACAACCACCCAAGAAAATAAAATAAGGTAACATATTCATTAAGAAATAAATATCATGGACTTTTAACATAAATAAGGATTGAAAAAGATATTATATTCATCGATTTAGTAAAAAAATATGGGAATTTTTAAGTAAGATGAAACATCAATCATTTTTCAAATGATGGATAAACTTCCTTTGCAGGAGAAGATAAAATGTTCTCAATCTCATGATGAGATTTTTCAAAGGAAAATTAAAGTTGTTAAGGAAGGAAGATTAGAAAAATTCACATACGAGGATGGAATTATGAAATTTGTAATGTGTTTGTGTGTTCCATCAATATCTAAGCTAAAAATTGAACTCTTAGATGATTCTCATAGATCAAATTTCTCTACACACCCTGACGGTACAATGATGTTTGGATACCTGAAAGAACATTTTTGGTAGGATAATATGAAGCAGGAAATTGTGGACTATGTGCCGAGATGTCTAGTATTCCAAAAAAGTGAAGGATGAGAGACAAAATCTGATAGGAGTCATTCAATCTCTACCTATTATTATATGGAAGTGGTAAGATATTACAATTGAATTTTTTAAAGCACTACCAAGTACACTAAGAAGGAATTATGTGACATATTTTATTGTTGATAACCTGAAAAAATCAACACATTTTATTAATATAAGAGAATATTTACCACTTTATCTCCAATTAATAAACTATATTAATGATGTTGTAAGACTTCATGGTGTACCTATATTTATTTTGTCTTATTGAGATCCTTGTTTCACATAAAAATTATGGAAAATCCTTCAGAAATCTTTGGATACTGAGATTTATTTGAGTACTACTTATCACCCTCAAATTGATATATAGTATAAAAGGACTATTAAAACATTATAAGACATGTGGAGATCATGATCACTTGACTTTCAAGGTATGTCAGGTCAATAATTACCTTTGGTATAGTTTTATTACAATAATAGTTTCCATTCTAGTATTCAATTGGTGCCATATGAAGCGTTATATGGAAATATATTACATAATCCAACTTGTTGGGATGATGTTGGTGAGAAGAAAATTATAGGCCCATAACTTATTTATGAATGAATTAAAAAAGGTAAAGACTATTCAGGATCATATCAAAGAATATCAATGTAGTAAAAATAATTATGAGGAAAACCAAATAAAGGATTTGAAATTTCAAGTGTTAGATCATGCCTATCAGAAAGTATCTCCATAGAAGGGTGTCATATGTTTTGGTAAGAAATTTAAACTAATACAAAAGTACATCAGAATATCTAAAATTCTAGAAAGAATTGGAACTATAGCATACCAATTCACAATGCCACTAAGTATCTAAAAAGTTCATGATTTGTTCCACATATCATTGTTAAATAATTACATGCCATACCCAATACAATTAATCAACTATGAATAAATAGAATTTTAACTTGATTCCTCTTACCATGAAGAGCCCTTCGAGATTCTTGACACTAGAGAGAAATTATTGAGAAATCACATGACTCAACTGGTAAAATTTCATTAGAGAAACCACAAAATTCAAGAAGTGACACGGGAACCTGATGATATCATGAAGAAGAACTACCCTCATCTATTTAGAAGGAAATATTCATTAAAATTTATAGAACAAAATATTTAAGGGAATAATATAAAACCCAAATATTTATGGTACATGTCTTTTTAATAGATTATGTTATATGAAACACTGACCATAAATGAACTGTGATATTCTATTAAATTATAGCATGCTCATTGGAATAGTAACGTGGCCATTAAGAATAGTAATCCGGAATATAGAATAGTAGAATCACCTTTGAAATTATAAATAAAATTTAGATATCTCATTAATGAAAATATGATATATTTATATCATGGAATAAGTAACTAAATGTTTTAAAAATGATAAATTAAGTGTTGGTATTTTTTGTGAAATGTAAATGTTTATTTATAGTTTTACAATTAATATGATGATATAAAATAAAAAATATTTTCACAAAATAGATTCATTAATTAATATTTTATTGTCTTATTATTATAAGATGATTATTCAAAGTGTTATAAAACAGGTTATAACATTAAAATTGGTATTTTTTAATAAATGATGATTTTAATTAAAAAATTAATTTCTTATATTTAAAAAATTAATTTCATAAAATGTATTTCATTTTTAAAATCATCATGTTGAAATTTTCCGTGGTTTTTTTTTAAATTTTCTGAAATACAATATTTTTCTGATGAATAGTAAAAATATAGTTTTCACGTAACTAATGTAACTTAAATTACATAATTCATGACGTATTAGTGACATAATGATTTATAGAACATAAAGTTTGGAAATTATATATTCAATTTTAAAAATTATTCATTAAAATAAAATAAACTCAATTTGTAAACCCAAAAATTATTTTCCAAAACGAAGTGTCAAAAGTGATTCTTTAAAATAACAATATGTTTCCACTTGCCTTTTTAATGAACTGATGAATTCTAATTATAAAAAAAATAAAGTATTAAACCCATTATATTATATTAATATATGATTTATATTGTAAAAAAATCACTATTAAAAGTCTCACATTTGATATAGCATTTTAATTAATATTTTATTCAAAAAATACCCCTCTCCTCAAGTATTAATAACCCCCTCCCATTCATTAGAAAACCACTCATTCAACCCATTACAAAGACCAATATCTACAAAAATATTTTCACTTAAACCTCTTAGAAAATATAGGGACGTTATGGAGCTATCCAACTCCAATCACAAAGGGAGTTATAGTGTCATACAAGAGAAGCCACGTCGAGGAAATAGTATGTCTCCATTAACTCCACCCTATTTTCCTATTCTCCATCTTCTTTTTCCAATTCCTTTCAAAACATTATACTCTAAAATTAATTATGCCATAATTTAAGATTATATTAATTATTTTTACCTAATAAAAGAATAACATACATGACATATATAAATTTCATACTCCCTTTTCCCACTCTTACAACAACATCCCGCAGAAGGTCGATTAACAACATACAAAGGCACTTCCAAAAATATTTATCATAAACACCTTCATGGATGGATAATATCAATTATTTATAACATATAAATATGTAATTACATATATTATATGATTACATAATTAATTATACTAATTTATAATTTACATTTAACAAAAATTGAAAAATCAAGGCAAAATGGAAATTTTTTAAGAAAAACATGATATCAAAACACTTCAATTTAATCAACAGAAATTAATAAATATAAAATAGTAATTTTAATTTTTAAATAGTTTTATAAATTACTATAATTTAATTTTGTATCATATTTTTAATCGATTTAATTTTGTTATTTAGGAGTTGAAAAAGAGGCATAATTAAGCGGGTTTTAAGGTAAGGGACTTCGTCTTGATTTCTATTTCATTGAGACATACTTCGTATTGTGAAACTAATCATATAATACTTCTTGGAGATAATTCTTAAATTGAAATTATATTTCTCTTAAATATATATATTTATTGTATCACAGATATGATAATTATCTATGTTGTATAACATTTTTACATACGATGTTTACTTTGAATGTTGTTTTAACTGGGGAAATTTTGATAAATCTATTTCCTTTACTCAATATGGATATTTTGATAAATAATATTTTTAATTAATTAAATATATGCATTAATAATTATTTGGACTGGTATGACATGGTTTGGGGACCATTTAATGCAATCCCTATGTGTTGGGGGCTAGTTAGTGCATGCACTGAAATGCATCAGTAGTCTCATGAGATGAAATTAGTTGGAAAAAAACCCTTCATTTTTATTTCTAAGAAGAATATGTTAGGTTTATACCCATAGGAGAAGGTGAGATAAGAGACATATGATATCTCTAATGCACTATTCATGTGCAACCTTGGAGATTCACTGGCAGTTGGTCCACATGTAATCCAAATGATTGGATACATAGAACACTTTCATATCATAAGGTTTAAGAACTTTGCTGAGTTGAAAACAAATCTTATTATATCATAACTAACGAAAACCTCCAATAGTTTCATTGTGAATTATAATATGATAAATGTATAGAATACTCATTCAAAAAAAATACTCTCATTTCTCATGTTGACAAAGATAATGCATGTGAAAAATTCATCGGTCTCATGGTGAATAAGAAAAAGAAGAAAAAGGAAAAGGGTGTGCATACTAATTCCAAATCTAAGGCTCAAGAGCACCATAATTCTGATAATAAGATTATCCAATGAGAAGAAAGGTATTATCATATGGTTTGTTTTTCTTGTGGAAAGAAATATCACTGGAAGAGGAACTACACCCAGCCATAGAAGTCGGGGGAAGATTCTAGTGTGTTCACTATCATGTTTAATATTTCTGTTTCTACAAGTTTCATATTAGATACTATGTTTCATGCCCACATGTTTATCCAAATATTGGAACCAAGTAAATTTTAAAAGGTTTCTAGAGGCAAGGTGGATCGATGGGCTTCCAAGGGGAAGAAGCTAACTATTCTAGTTATTGGAGACTATGACCTCATATAACCAATATGATTTATTTTGGTATTAAAGATCTATTATTATGTTCCTAGTATTACCAATAATATCATTTCTATTTCTTATTTAGAAATTTATGCATTTATTTTCATCTTTGAAAATAATAGTTGCTACTTTTATAAAGAAAATGCATGTTATGGTCTGGAACAAATGAATAACAATATTTATGTATTAAATTAAGAAAAACATATATTGAAAATTGATAATGAATCAAATTCCCATGATTCATTTCACACCCACTTATGGAATCTCTTCCTTAGTCATGTAAAAAAGAATAATTTAATGATGATCTATTAATATGGTTACTTATACTATTTTGATCTTAAATATATTGAAAGATATATTGATTTTTATATGGAAAGATGAATATACCATCATTTGGTGTCCAAGTTGAAAGGTCTATAGAGATTCTAGAATTGGTTCACAATTATGTGTGTGGATCTTTACAAGTAGAATGTAGAAGTGGATTCAAATATATTATTACTTTTACTAGTGACTTTATTAGATGTGGTTTCATATAATTAATGTGGTATAGGTTTGAATTCTTTGAGAAGTTCAAGGAGTTAATGAATGAAGTTAATAATTGTCTTGGTAAGAATATGAAGAAACTTAGACTGGATCAAAGTGGTTAATATATTAACCAAAAGATTAATGATTTTATACTTGAGTATGTAATTTTATCTAAACTCACTCCTCCTTATATTTCAAGAAATTTTAGATATTCTCAAAAATTAATTATAAATTACATGTGAATATCCTCATATTCTAGTTCCCATACTTAATAAAGTAAAATAATATAAAAATTATGTTGTTATTTATTTCATTAATTATTTACAATAATGATTATTCATAAATAAATACTAAAAATTCATGTTTTTCATGCCAAATAGGTGCTTCTGATGCACCCAGAACCTACATTTTATTCTTAAGTCACACCATTTTTTGTTCTAATTTTTGGGTATTAAATACAATATGTTTATATATGTGCATAGAAACCAATAATATATTATTGTAAGTTTGGTTCATTCCTTTAAGAATCTGAAGAAGGTTGATTCCTATATTAGTAAATAGAAGTACATAACTTCTTGATTTCTCAGTGGATTGATTCAAGTTAAACTATTATTTTTTATAACCAAATCATTTTTCTCAGGGTCTAATTTTAGACACAATAATAAATTATTTAATTTTTGAAAAGAATATTGTAATGTTTTTCCATAAAAAATTAATAGTTCAGTAAATATTAAATCCAATATATAAAATTTTTGAACTTAATGACGAATACATATAAGAATAGAAATACCCAATTGTGGAAAGAAAACCTTTAGTCAAATAAGACTACTAGTAGTTTTTTTTAAGGTTGGGGCCGAAGCCTCATTTTTTATTAAAGGAAAGTAAAGACCTCTTTTAACTGGGTAGAGGGAGACCCATTACATAGCTCGAAGGCCCAGTGGGCATTTAGCACATTACATGGCTTGTAGACCCAATTTTTTTGCCCGAAGCCCATTATGTGAATAGTAATGCTACAGTACCTGTACTGCTACAGTACTGCACAGTACCCGCCACTGATATAGTACTCTACCGCCGCTACAGTGTCCTTCCGCCGCTACAGTGCTCGATGTTGCTACAGTACGCCGCTGCTACAGTACTCTACAGTAACCTGCGCCCAATGGGTTTTGAACCCCCCTTTTTCATGTAGATTTAAGGGGTTCTTACCACTAAGCCAAAGACTAGTAATAGTTGACAAGTTTATATCTAGATTTGTGTTTACTCTCTTTTGAGGTAAGACACTAGGTATATTAACTAGCTCACTATTAATATTTATATAAAGAAACTTTTTTTAATAAAGCTATACCAAAAATATTCTAGAATTAGTTCAACCAAAATATATGAACTAATCTAAGGAGAATCTAAAGGTAAGTACAAATAATTTATTAGATTCCTTAAAAAATATTAGTTATTCTCAGTAAAGAAATGAATATTCTGGGTAAAATATACAGGATTCTCAATCCAGGCTTGTTGAAGTATATCTTAACCAATTTTCCATTGATATTTCAAATGTTGAGTGAATGTACTCCTAATCTCACATTACCTTATATACACCATAGTGATGATAATAAAATGGGTATCAAGGATAAGTCTTATATTCATTATATGTGTTCCATAATTCATTCTAAGATATATTTTTCAAATAAAAACAAATTATCTAACACTATTAAGACCATTGTGATTAACATATATCATATATAATTTTATGGGAATAAATTATATCACATTTTCAACTGATTGATGAGAACTATTTGTTAAAATTTAATTTCAACTATAAACAAACATACAAGAAAACACTAAGTGTGTTTTTTAATTATCCTATAGCTACTAAGGTCATTAAAATCCATCATTAGGTAAGACTGATTGTATTTCTATAAAACGGAATCACATCTCTTAAGATAGTGGTAATAGGGTAGACTTTAATGAAGACTGAGATTTAGATTCCCAAGAGTTGGAATATGAACAACAACTCTATTAATCTAAGTGGGATGTATTTTTTCAGATACACACACTTTATAGAAAGTTAAAACTAAATATTTGGTTTTATATTCACTAATATTTATGATATATTATTTGATATAAATAATAAATCCTACAGAAATAAATAAATGGAAACAGGTGGAGATTGATGAGTTTATACGAATTCATAGACAGATTCCACATACCAATTTTTTTCTATATTTTGGTACTTTCACAAATTTATATAAATACATTGGTGGGTATACAGGGAAAACTAGACATTGATGGTATAAGTATTTACCAATAATGAATGATTAATTATTGAATGTTTTAAATGTTGTGTAAAAAGAGTATATGAAAAACCCATTACCCCAATCATCATTATAAAATCTATTTGAATTATAATTTTCATATATTTTCAATGATAATGTCATTAAGAATTTAGATATCAAGGTTATAATCCTTTATATAAAACATGAAGAGTTTTTATATATAGTGCAACTAAAATATTTGGTGACACTAATAAATGTTAGTAAAATATTCTATTTTCACATATCTATTCAAAGAATGAATAAATCAACATAATCATAGAATATTCATTTGGAATGAATAATTTACATGTGAATGTAAGAGGTTAGTGGGATTGCTAATTTTTTCAAAGATGGATATGTTAATAACAAATGAAAAATAGATGTTTAATCTTACCAGTTTGTTAAGGAAAAGGAAATATATTTCTATGATAATGAAAAAGGCTCTATAGAATGAGATCTATGGATATAGATCAAAAGGGTTTCTTAAACTAGTTATAGTACATACTTTGAAAACATGGGATTACTCAATACTGAATTATTTCCTATGTCACATGGAATGTAATCACTCCTAAAATAATGAAGTTGGGAAAATAATTTCATAAGCTAAAGTTCTAAGAATCCATATAATATCCATGATATATATGTGTGTTTGATATTACTTATCCATGTAGCATGGAGTTTAAATATAAAATAGACTAATATTAACTGCATTGAATTTCAGTTAAAACTATTAGACAATACGTTAAAAAAAGGTAAACTAGATGTGTTCCTACTAAAAAGAGAAATGAGAATAACAGTGGTTAAAAGGATATAACACTAGTATTACTTAATATCATTTTGATATTGTATTGCAATGAGGATAATGAAATATGTAATGCAAACTTATTAAATCTTATGGTTTTTATTTAACCAAATTTATTATGCCTCCTGAATAAGATTAATAAGTGGTTTAGTAATGATTTGTTCCAATTTTGGTTATACCAAAATATTAAGGTGTTATCATTCCATGATATAATTTTACTATAGTTTTTGAAAAGACTTTAGTTTTAGGACAATGAGACAAAATTAAATACCCATGGATTTCACTTGGATGAGTCCTAATATTTTTAAATTATAAATCTAGTTTTTAGAGATAATTAACACCACAATTAGTTAAAACCAAGGAAATCATATAATTTTTTTTCTTTTAAAAATATAGAATTTAATTGATAAATGGATTAATATATGACTTTTAGTTGTTTTATTCAATTATTATCAATTGGGAATTCATAAAAAAATTTAAATTCTATGTTTAAAATATTTAAAAGAATTTTATTTCTAATTTTCATTATTCTAAATTGACTCTATAATAAATTGGAAAAACCCCAAATTGAAGTTTATGTTTTCATGGATCACATATTTGGAGATGATAAGTACAAAGTGGTAAGGATTTTATAAGAATATAGTGATCATTTATGACTTTACACCCATATATTAAGAGTATTTTTTTCATGTATAACATTGGAGTATTTCAGAATCTAGAAAAAGAATGAGATGAACCCTAAGAATGTAAGACCTTCCCATGGCTATTGTAAGACATCATCATGATTTGTATGACTCATGGGTCACTACATAAGACTTTATCCCATGTAAAATAGTTTTTTTAGGACACTTAGACTTGAAGAAAATGACTTCATAAGACTTTAAATCTGGTAAGACTTTAGGGGTGTCATAAGACTTTGGATCCAATTATAATATTTAACCCATGCATATAAGGCTTTGGACCATACCAAAATACGGAGAAGGGGATTGTGAAATATAAAATTCTAAAAACATAGAAGAATCAGCCTAAAATAAAATCCCATTTGACTTGTTCAGGAATATTAGTAAAATATTATCAAATCAATCCATGAAGCACCCATCCAATATTAGAAGAGGAAATTAATAATGGGAATAATTTTGAGGCTTGTAAAGTTAGATAAATCTTATTAGAGGAATATTTACCCTTAAACTGAACATGTGGAGACTATCCAGTGATGAAGGAACTCACTTCTTGTTGCAATAAAAATCAGTAGGAGGTGGAGAAGATCACATCACATCTTATAAATATTCCCTATCCTTATTTTGAAAAAAAAACCTTATATAAGATTTAATAAATTTTCATTAGCCATGGATTAATTATATTTTTAAATTTATGAATTTTTATATTAATTTTATCATGTTCATCATTATCTATTATTCTATCTCAGTACCTTATATTTTTTTTTACTCAACACCTATGATGTTCCAAGGATCTTATACTCCAGGGTTATAGAGCACTAACCCATTGTGGGTGATTTAAGGGTAATTATAATGGGATATATTTACTCTATACATTTTATTTACTAAAATTTATTCACTGGTTCTGGTGTGGTAGTGAAGGTGAAGAGTGTGGAGGTGATCACAACTCCATCATCCATCATTGTTGCTAAATTTTCCAAACTTGTATAACTTCAAAGCCTCCCTCCAATCGAACCACGCTTTATAAAATCATAGTTTTTGGATTGATAGGTTCAATATTAAGTGTTTTCTATAATTGTGTGATTAGGTTCACTAAATTGGTTGAGGAGTGATCTATCCCACTCACCAAGTAGAAAAAAATAGTATTATTGGTATATTTTAAGATCGTTGAGAAGATTAATAATTTCATAGATGAGAAAATATTGGAGGAAAATAACATAAATCATATTTAGTCGAATCATTGAGTTAGGGGATTTAAAAAAATAACAATTGAACACATTGGAATTATCCCTAGAACCATATAGATTTCTTGATTTCATAAAAATCAAAAACCAAATCAATTTTCATTTTTACCCTAATTTTAAGAGATAGAGAAAAAAAGAAACATAAGTCGAATACTAGTGAAGCTTCAGGCCTATATCCATGATAGATAAATAAGTAGTCATCTTTATTTTGTAAAATGGATTTTAAATTATTCTTAAGTATCCCTCAATAATGACATTCTATGAAACCTTTCACTATTTATACAGAGCTGATCAAGAAATTTTATATTTCTACATATTTATAATTATTTCTTCTGTTTTTTATTTTATGTTATACATTTATTCTTTTAAAATAATCCTAAAAACCCAAATATTTTTTAAAAATATTTCTCAATTATAATTAACTACTTGGAAAAATATTTAAATAATGGTTAAATAACTAACACTAATTTATTGTACGCAAAATTCAATTTACAAAGCATATGAGGAAGAGGTAAACATATCAAGTTATATGTAAGAATAAGAGGACAAACTCTCTTAGATGAAAATATCCCTCCATGATAAGATTCGAAAAGAAGAAGATAAGGAAGTAATGGAATTTATTCACTTTAATTAATAAGATATCTGAGTTGTTGAAGGTTAATTTTATATCCATCCATTTCCCAATCATCTCAAGCATTGTTTTGGGACAATAATGAAGTAATAAGAGATAAAAGTTGACTCACTTTGGGGAGATGATCAAACATGAGTCTCCTTTATTTTAATATATATTATAAAATATATTTAAGAACTAACACTCTCTATTATTCTTCTTTAGGTTCATAATTATTAGATTTTTCCCATGAAAGAATATGATGGGAAACCAGTGAAACTTTTTTAGGAAAATTTTGAAGAACCATTATTTCCCATATCCAAATTAATATACTTCCAAGTGAAATTTCACTTAGATATAGAATTACATGTTGAAATAAAAGAGTGGGATACCACTAATCTAGAATCTTCTCATTTTAATATTCTATAAGATTAAATATCCCTCTCAATAATTCCTATAAGATTATATAGAGTGAGGATGGAAAGAAGAACATGAGGCTCCATATATTATCCTTCACACCCCCCCCCCCATATAAGCCTCACTACATTGACCAAGTGATAAACATGATGGACTCTAGTAAAGGTGGCCTACACCATTATAATAAAGCTATAAAAATTAAGGGAACCACAAACACGTGGGGCTTAAAATTAAAGAAAAAAACCCCTTATAATTGGAGTTAATAAATGAAAATTCCCACCAGGGGAAGTCAAAACCTAATACACACTTGGGAGATAAACCATGTTTTCTTTATTTTTAATTATTTTTACTCATTTTTAATAAAATATCTCATATTTTAATTCTATTTTAATTTTCAATTGGAAGGTTGGTAATAAGAATTATACAAAGGTTTTCCATAGAGCGCCTAGTATAGAGATTAACTCAAGATTGATAGAATAAATAACAAGTTATTTTCCATCCTTTTACACTTGTTTATTCACTATTATTCTATGTATTTTGATGAAAATTAATTTATTTGTGTTGAGTAATTTTATGGCTGGGTTGAAACCAATTTAGTACATGTTTAATAAATTTTAAGAGTTATTTAGGGTATTTTAGGACATTTTCTTGTGAATTTTTTATTAAATTATACATGTAGTTTTATTTTAGTTTTTTTAATTTTATAGTGTTTTTAGGTTATCAAATTGAACTTTAAATATTATCCTTCCTAGTTAGAAGAATCATTCTAGTCTTATGGGATTCAAGTTATTTTGATGTAGTTGAATTTAAAGGTTTGGTTAGTGAGTTTTTCATTGTTTCCATAAAATTTTTTCTTTTATATTTGTGAAAATGAGTGTTATAAAGAATAGTTAAGGAGAATAAAAATAGTAAAATTAGAATATTGTAATATTAAAACTTATCTTAAAAATTGTTTCCTTTGTAAAAAAGAACACCTAGGGAAGCCAACTTAAATGACAATCACATAAGTCCCTTTAAACTTGAGTAAAATGGGTAGTTGGGATCAAATATAAAATTATAAGATAGTTGGGTGATTGGTGTGTGATTATTAAAATTAATTTGTAAATATAGCAAGTTTAGTGAAAATACCATTGCTTGTAAAAATTAAATAAGTTCTTAAATGTAAAAAATTAATGGATTTAGGTGAAAGGAATATTTAAAAAATATGATGAAAGGTGTATTAACTTATAATAATTTCATTTTACCTATGTCAATGAATTGGAAAATACACCATTTTTATTAGAATATTAAAATTATTTATTTATAAAAGTTCTATCGGTCAAAGTCTTAATTAAACTAAATTTCATATTATTTTAAACCTAGAACTAGAACTTTTTCTTGAATTAAAGTGGGAAAGTGGGTTAGACTCATAGAGTAGGAATGTTATTTATCAATATTAGGTGAATTTTTTAATTCTTTTCATATACTTTGAGTATTTAAATTAATTAGGATAAGAATTTTTGTTAGTTCGCATTCATGGTATTTACAAAGTTTGAAATATTTTAGTGTAGATGATTTATGAGATACAATATTTTATAGTTTTTAATTAGTTTTTCAAGGATAATTAACCCGTTATTTAAGTTAATACCTAGGAAATTATCTCATATTTATTACCTATATAAATATATAATTCAATTGATAAATAGATTATTCGATGATTTTTAGTTATTTAATTTATTTCAGAATTAATTAAGAAGCACACATTTATTTGTGAAATTATAAGTTTAAATTATTTTAAAGTAATTTAATTCTAATTTTAATTATTTTATGTTAATTCTATAAAAAAATTGGTCAAATCCTACCCTGAAGTTTGTTTTTTCATGGATTTTAAGTATGAAGATAAAAATGAAAAAGGGATTAGGATTTCATAAGACTTAAGTGATCATGTATTTCTTCCCCCTTAGAATGTAAGAGTCTTAAATCACATTTCACTTTTTAATTTTCTATAATATAGAAAATGAATGAGTTAAATATTTTCAATGTAAGACATTACCTAGGCTATTGTAATATTTTTTTGATCTTTTTTAAACTTTCCTACCACTTCATCATACTTAAAACTACACATAAGTGGTCATATATGACTTAGCTACAAAAGACATGACCATGTAATAATTCAAAGTCTGTAAGACTTAAGTGGAACCATAAGTCTTGTGAGATGATTATGAGACATAAACCAGGCACATCAAACTTTGGAATTTTCTAAAATCTAGGGAATGGGAGTATGAAATGATATATTACCAAAATATAAAAGGATCAACTTAAAATAAAATATTGTTTCATTGGTTTGACCGTATTTTGAATATATTCTCAAACCAATCTATGTATAAATCATCCAATAGATGAATACGTCCCTATTTTTTGGGAAGAATGTCGAGGCTATGAATGTTTGAGAAAAGCCTACAAGTGGTATCAGGACCCTCAAACTAGACATGTGTAGAAAATCAAATAAAGAGAGAACTTAATCCTTGTTGAGATGCAAACCTGGAGAAGTAGAAGAATACCCCATCACTACTTATTAATATTTTCCATCACCTCATTTTTTAAAACACATTTACAGAGGATTTGAGACCTTTTCTTCAGCCAAGGATGTATTATCTTTTCTAATTTCTATATCTTAATATATATTTTTTTTCTATTATTCATTTTGTGTAGTGTTCTCTTCTTCACCTTTTTTTCGTTTTGCTTCTTGACCCCAGTGATGTTATAGTAATCTCAAAATCTATGGTTATAAAGCACTAAACTATTTTGGGAGATATGAGGAAAATAAAAATGGGTCTTATAATATTAATTCATTTCATTTCCTAAAATATATTCCACGGTTCTGGTGCATAAGTATTGGTAAATATTGGGGGAGGAAATCATAACTCCATTATCCCTCATTATTGATGCATTATCCCAACTTGTTGAACTTAAAATCCTCCCTCCAATCGAATCACACTTAATAATACTGTGTTTTTTTAGTTTTATAGGATTAATGGTATGTGGTTACTTCTAGGTACATGAGCAGGTCTATTCACTTAGTTAAGGAGCGATATTTTCCACTCACCAAGGAGAACTAATGGGATTATCCATTTTTTTAGGTTCGTTTAGAATATTGGTAATTTAATACATAATAAAATAGTGGTGGATGAGTAAATAAATATTATTAAAACTTATCATCGAGTGAAGTGATTTAGAATAAATGTAAAGGATGATATAACCCATTGGAATTCACCCTAGGACCATATTCATTTCTTGATAACATATATGTGTTTTTCGACAATCCGCTTATTTTAATTTCAAAAAAACCAAAGAACAAATGAATTATCATTTAAAATAATTTTTCAAAACAAATAAAAAAATAAAATATAGAAAAAATAGAAACATAATTGAAAGACTAGGGAAGCTTCATACCAAGATCCTTGAGGGAAAAACCTGTTTCCATTACTTTCTACTATACTAGAAATTTAAAATTCTACTTTTAAATACCTATATAAAGATGAACTATCACACTTCTTGTGAAAGTGGGAAAACAATAATAAAATTAATCATATATAGGTGTGAAAATACCACTATAATCCACAAATCATGGTAGGATAATAATCTATAGTCATAATAAATATAATCATTCTTAATATGTAACAGTTAAACACCCATTATCAGTTGCCTCTAGTAAAAGTTGGAGCCCTTTCGAGTTGGTTTCTCAGAACCAACTGATCTTGTTATTTTTATTAAAATTATATTAATATACATGAATATTTATTAATATATTATCCAATTATGATTTTTATTTTGTGTTATATTAATTTGATAATTTTCTTTGATTATTTGTCTCATTAAAAAGACATAACAGTTCCTCATTATGATAAGACCCTTAAAGGGTTTTGATAACAATCATAAATATATTTTATATGGATTAATGACATGTAACTAATGGGACATATATGACGTATGTTAATCAAGAACAGGGGGATCATAATACATTATGACTTCTTATTATAAATTTTGTTCATAATTATCTGTAAGATAGGAGTTTATGAGAATAGACCCCACAGTTATAATTCCACATGTATAATGTTTCATTAGATATTCCAATCTATGAACATGTGTGTTAGTGCAAAGAACACAACCCTAGTATCCCTAATTTGGGGGATACTTTATTACATTTTCATAAAATAAAATAAATCTCATCCCGAATTACCAAACAGTTTAATAGTTTTAGTAAACTATATACATACTTGAAATTCACTTTACAATTAAAAACATAAAATACCCAAAGTGTTTTTTTATAATGATATATTTCCACTTAGCATATCCAGGAATATCAATATATAAAGGTAAAGGTATGAATATATTGGAAGCTACGAATAAATATATCTTGATCCATATATAAAGGTAAATAACTTAAACACATAGAATTTAATCAACAAATTGTGTATAATATGTCTAGAATAAATAATGACCAAATAACTCCATATACAAAATTAAATAATCTTAAAACTTATCCTTATAAATTATAACTCGTCAAATAATAAAATGGACTTTAATAACTGATCTCATAATGAGGTAATTCATAATTTTGGACATCTAAAACATATTTTCAGGACCTTTCACAAGATAGTTTAAATATGTGGGAGAAACCCATCTAATTTGGGAAACTTATTTTTCTCATGAGATATGTCAATGCATCAAGGGTATATCTACAATAGGGACCCTCCCATAACATTTTATAATTCATTCCTAATATGAAAGGGGTGAAGAAAAATAAAAATAAACATTTGTATTGAAAAACTAAAATATGAAATGTTAATACTTACCCCAATCAAATAAATAAAATCATAAACCATCCAGAGAAATTTGGAGAATGATAATAAAATTTAAAATCCTTATTCAAAATTAACATGAACCATTGAAATAAATAATAATAATGATATAAAAAACATATCTCCAGTGAATCATGTGTACAATAAAAGGGTTGATTTCCTTAATTAATTGACATACCATAAAAATTACATTAATTTTTTTGAGGAAAATAACTCTTTCACTTTGAAAATATTTTAAAAATGATCAAAAAATATTTCGAAAATAATTTTCCTTGAAATAAACTTGAAAAATTATAAAATATGTCTTAAAATTTTGACTGGTCATAATGGTAGAAAATTTTGTTCATGTCGTACACGTTAAAATAAATATTATTTTCACTTTTTCAATAAAAACAAAATGGGAATTTTTTGAAAATGACATGAAGATTAATTTAAAAAAATATTAAAAAAGTTGAAAATAATTAAAATTATATTTAATAAATAATTTTTATAATTTTTTTAAAAATGAAAACATTTTTTAAAATATAATTTTGGAAGAAAATGGAATTTGGATCGAAGATAGAAATGAAGTTCAATTTTCATAAAAACATATTCTCAAATATTTTAAGTACCAAAGAGTAGAAAACGGTATTATTACTTGAAAATTTCATGAATTACTATAGGATAATTAGATATAGTGGTTTTATTATATTAATAAAAAAGTAATTCATCCAGGGGATACTTAAAAAAAATCAATCCTGAATAATGATGAGATTGCGAAATAAATGCATACCACTTCTGTAACATTTGAATCATAGGACCCATGAAACAATAACTACAAATAAATATTAACATTCTATGAATATAAATATTTTCATGATATAAAATATCAAAAGGTTAATTATACGAACCATATATAGAAATAAGTAGGGAATAAGGAATATGAATTACGAAACAAAAATTGAGATGAGAAACCCTTACCTTAGGTCTAATTTCCTTAAAACGTGTTTGAAACTCATGTATAATAAATATAGTTTTATTATAAAGCTATTATATATCCATAATAATGTATTTAATACCATATTTTATTTAATTATACTGTTTTATGACCCGTTTAAAAATAATACTTTATTAAAATCACTCTTTCTGGTGATAATCACTTCATTTTTAAAGTATTTTTTTGTTTCCTAGTTTCAGTCATTTTACATTGTCCATGGTTCAATAATATTCATAATGTTAAGCATTATATAAAAATTTTATATATTTATTATATAATTATTTATATTAATATATAAAATTTTTATATAAAAACGGATTACACCGTTCATGGAGATGGTAGGATGTACGTACAAATGAACACTGTTTCTATTTTCTTAATAGGTGGACCTAAAGGAAAATAAATATTAATTAAAATTTATGGAATAATTATTATGTTATATGTCTCATTTATTTTAATTAAATCCATCTTTATTAACATCCATGTAAAAAATGGAAAACACTTAACATTGCAACGTGGAAGTGGTAGTCCACACATACACAAGAGAGATGTTATCATTTTTTAATGGATTTGAAGGTATAAATTTAAATGTGATATTACATTCATAGAAGTATTTTTAAGTCATAAATATCACATATATAAAATAATTTTAACCTTACCACCTTCCATGTAAATCACAAGAAAAAAAACGAATCGCATCGCTTCTTTAGGCTGTAGTCTATTGTACAAACGAGTGATGTTATTATATCCCCCAAAAGAATGGTAATTAAAAAGATTTATGTTATATAAAATTATTAAATTATAATAATAATTTTATGAATATCACATAATTATGTCAATTCTATTGTTATATCCATCCTTTAAAGGTGGTTATGGAAAACGAATTACATCGGTTCAGGAGGCGTTAGTCCACCATACACACAATTGACATTTTTGTTTCCTATTTTATGGAAGTGTATATATACGTGGGTCATTGTATTTAAATAAAAATATAGTTATGTAGGGTATATTTTTTATTATATTACCATAGTTAAAGATGAGTCTATGGAGGTGTAATAAGAAATAAAACAAATACACACATCAAATAATTTTACCTCCTCTTCGGAGAGCCTCTTTAGGTTTATAACTAAAGTCTTCTTGTGAAGAATTTCTAAAACAATAATGCCCCTAGGATGTGTGGAGGGAATTAATGAATATATCTTGGTATTTATTGCTCAAACTAAATGGGTTTTCATGTGTGAAGAGGTAAGGAAATGGGGTGGCCTTTAATATGTTGGGGAGAGGAAAAACGTGGAATTTTTAAAAAGATAAAGTGATACCTGTGTTTTTATCATTAAAAAAGCCTCCAAAATAGATTATTATAAAAAATTATAGGTTTTAAGTTCTAAATATAGCTATAAAACAGATTTTTTAATGTTTTAGTTCATTTTTAACCCTTAACTTCTTAGTTTAATCAAATGGGAAGCCCATTTTTACCTTAACTTTGGTAATTAATTTTTACTGTTTTCACTATTAATTAAGGTAAAACATTATGGTGAACTTATTAGATAATAAAAATTATGATTATTTAAAATATTTAATCCATTTTTACAAATTTTATTCACAATATTTCCCTAATTAAATTTAAAATAAAACCCCTAGACACATTGAAAAAATTGTTTTTCTAGAGAAAAATATTCAAAAGATTAAAATATTTTTATTTTATGATTAAATAAAAAATTAATTTAAATGAAAAAATTAGTTAAATTTTAATATAAATTAACTAATGTTATTTTAAAACCAATTTAAAATAAAATTTAACCTTGTTAATAATTTAAATAAAAAGACGATTTTCAATTTAAAATCATTATTTTTTGATATTCATAAAAAATCACTATTTTTAGAAAAATCCCAAAAATTCAACCCAAGATAATTTTGAAATGAATATTTTAAAAATAAAGTTTATTTTTTAAAAATAAATCTTATTAAATTTTTAAAATTATTTTGAAGTTATGTTCTCAAAGCGTGACTAAACCGCCCTTTAGAAAAAATACATTTTTTTGAAAATATTAATTTTTCTTTCAAATGAAACTTATTTTATTTATAATAAATAGATAACCATTGAATTTATTTTATAAATGTATAAAACAAATAATTTTTATATAATATTTATTCCAATTCATACATATTAAATTAATTAATAGGTTATTGTAGTCATGTTTAAATAATATAGAATATCTCATTTCATATTAACCTTGTGTAGTGTGCATTGTAAGCTATCAAAGAGTTTAAATTTCATTAAAAAGAAATATATTAAAATGTCTTGGGTTTTTAAATTAACTTTTAATTTTGGTATTGTGTGTCATATATTTTATCTAATATGATGATCTTGTTTTAAAATCTCATCGTGTTACATTATACCCCCATAAATAAATTATGTCCTCATAATTTAATATTAAGCTCAATAATCAAGGGTTTGAAATTTGAAAATATCCTTCTTGAAACCCCATATAGTAAAATTGGTTATTAAAACTTCCCCTTTATAAGATATAATGATAAGTATGAAGGTTATCTAGAATAACACATTGTTAGATTTGTAATTAGGAGTGAATTTGTGGTAAATGACAACAAGGAAATGGAAGAGAATACTAATGCCCAATGATTAATATTGAGTAATATAGATCAATGATCAAAATAAAGTGAATGGTTAATATAAAGTTAAGGAACTCAAAACTATAAATATATGATGAGTTAAGAGGTTATTTGATTCATTATATATAAAGGTACTATGATTCCGTTTTTGTTTTAATATCTTTTTACAAGATTTGAGGAATTTCATTACCTTTATGATTGAGAACACCAGAAAATATACGTACAATTTCATACTTTAGTTGTGCTTCGATCAATTCCTACCTAAACTCTTAATCTAATAAATGAGTATTCAATTGTATTTTTGTTATGCCTAAATCACTAAAATAAATATTTAATAGATTATCAAATCAATAAAAGAATGAAATGTCATTTATACCTTCTCTATATATTTTTCAAAATAGAAAATGGTTTGAAAGAGTTATCCAATAACACCCAAAGTTCATCTAAATACATTCTATAAATAGTTAACCATAAGACTCATCTAAAATACGTCTAACCAAATTTAAAGTCCATAAATTTAGAATGGATGTCACTAAATGAACATTATATTCCCCAAAAAAATAATGTGGATCTTAATGTCACATTCCAAATATGTGAATAACTTGATCATCATAAAACACTAATTCAAACATGCATGATTACAAAAATAAAATCATAGGTTTCTAAATATATTCCATAAATCCAAATATGTAGTAAACTCTAATGAAGATAGCATAAACCCTTAAATCACTAACCGATTTCAAGTTCACCAAAACTATCCCATAAACATTTATTTATAATTATTATCTCAATATAAAAAACATATTATTGGTTATCTTCACTATATCATTTATTTTATAAGATTTTTAACTTGTCAAAGCATCACTTTTCTGGGTCATTTGTATCATTCAATATATGCACTCAAATCCTTAAAAGAAAATTATTTTATTAAAATAATTATAAATTTCATAATTATTATAAATAGAATATCGTTTATAAATTTTTGTATAACTTAATTCTTGAATCCAAACACTAGAACATTAATCATTCCACTTCATCCATAGTAATAACATAATCTTAGCCTTGATCCCTTATCCCCTTCTCGCATATATAACGCTTACACTTGGGGAATTAATTTTAAAAGTTCCCCATATTACTACAATTGAATCATTGAACATTGTAAGATTATTTCTTTACCTTACAATCACAAGTATTATGGACTTTCTCTAATTTTTTTTAGAAAACTCTCATTCCCTTAAATAAAGTGAAAATGTTATTCTTTCCACAATAATTACATATGGGAAAATCCTACCTTCCTTTCTTCCTTTTATCTATATTTCTCTCTATTGTCCTCTTGTACTATTTATTTCCTTAAAATACATATTACATGGAGAATTATTTATCTATATTTATATAATATGATACTATGTACTCGTATGATGATAAATTTTAAGATACTGGTTTCATTCGAAGAATTTTCTTAATTTCATCAAAGAAATGATGAATCATGCTCTTTGGATTACATGCATAGTTTGAAGTATTCCTTTCTAACCTTGTGAAGTTAGATTCATACTTATAAATATTTTCATCTTTCTTTTGTCTTAGACTGGGGAATTTTCTTCCCATATCAGCTCATTTCTTGTAAGCAAAATATTTTTACAAGAAAATTTACTTAAAATATTTTCATTCGATTTTTTCAACTTCTTCTTCATCCTTTGTGTTTTGAATCGATGATCACCATAGATCTGCATCTTTTGAGAGATGATAAACTACCATGAAAACCTTTTTTCAATCTATGAGACATTATGTTTAAACTAGGTCTTTCATGGTCATTATTTATTCAAATAATTAATAATTTATTATAAAGAAAATGTGAATTTACAAAATCATGTCCCATATGAGTGTCAAACTAGGTGTGTAGTAAGGCTCTTTTTCATATACCAGGTAACAATCAAGTCATTTATAATGTGCCTTTTTTAAAAAAATTACCCCTAGGTACATATTTTCTAGATTATCATCCACTTATAGTATCTATACAAGGATGTATTGCTATGAAAACCACATAATATCTAACTTATAAAAACTTTTGGTTTTATCCTATATTTATACTTTTCCATAAAGTGAGTTATAGGATAATATTCTCTAATTAATGTTTTCCAAAATCTAGGTCCCAAGGTTTCTACTAAGCTTTCTCTGATACCAAGTGTATAGACTGACACGAGTAGTCCAAATTCAGTGCTTACTTTATTATATATTGCATAAAATATAATGAATAAGATCCATAAAGACATGTTATATTAGTATTATTGGTAAAATAGATACATAATTTAAATTCAAATTATAATTTAAATTATAAAATGAATAAATATATTTCTCTTAAAATTCCATATTTCCCCTTAGCGTATCCATTTATATCAATCAAAATACTTTCAGTTATTATGGGGAAAATAAAATATAAGAAATGAGAGGTCTTATATGATCATTAGGGTTATGTGTATAGTGGAAGCTGTGAATAAATAAATAATAATAAATATTTCCTATAAAATAACTGAAACACATTTCATTTCATTAATAACTTGATCATAATATTAAATGAATAAATAAGGATCAAATAATTCCATATACATAATCACATGAGGTATATATTTATCCATGTTGTTTTAACTTATTAAATAATCATAAGGACATCAAGAAATGATCTCATAATGAGGAAATGCATAATTTCATACATCTAAAACATAATTTCAATACCTTTCATAAGACAATTTAAATTTGTGTGTAGAAATGCATATAATTTGGACAAATAATTTGTATTATGAGACCTATTGATACATCAAGGGGATATATATAACTAGGTCCCACCCATAACTTACTCAGTCCAATGCATTAATCATATTAAAGGGGTGAAACATAATAAAAAAACCATTTTTATTTAAAAACTAACATACAAAATGTTATTACATACCCCAATCAAATAAACAGAATCATAAGTTATACAGAGTAATACGGTGAATGGTAATAAAATTGTACAACCATTATAAAACTAATCATAAACCATATAAATAATAATAAGTATGATATCAATAAAATATATACCAATTGTATTATAATTAAAATAAATGTTTTATGTTATTGATCAACAGAAATACCATACAAATTCCATTAAAAACAATTTTGAGGAAAATAACATTTTCACTTCGAAAATATTTAAAAAAACGTTCACAAAATATTTTGAAGATAATTTTCTCTAAAAATAAAATTCAAAAAATAGTAAAAAAAGTCTTAAAACATTGATTGTCCATGATGGTGGAAATTCTTTTTCATGCTGTAAATAATAAAACAAAGATTATAATCACATTTTTAGTAAAATCCAAACATATTTTTAGGAAAATCAAATGAATATTGACTTCAAACAAAATTTAAAAAACTTATAACATGGGTAAAAATTTATTTCATAAACACTTTTTATAATTTTAAGAAAATTTTTAGAAAATATGGCTATGGAAGAAAATGGATTTTCAATCGAAGTGAGAAATGAAGTCGTATTTTCTTATCATTTTTTCAGACATTTTAAGTTACAAAGAGAGGAAAATATTATTATTACATAAAGAGTTCATGAATTAAATAGGTTAAGGTAATATATTATTTTCATGATATAAATACAAAATAATTCCCTCAAGGAAGAGTTAAATAGAAACAATCCTGAATAATGACGAGATTGGGAAATAAATCCTTACCACTTTGGTAAATTTTTAATCATATGCCCCATGAAAGAAATTAATTAACATGAAACTTTAAATAATATTAATAAAAATAGTTTCATGATATAAAAAATCAAAATGGGCAATATATACACCATAAAAATTAATATTTTTTTCATATGGAATATGTCTCACAGAAGTAAATGTGAGATGATAAACCCTTACCTTAGGTTTGATTTCCTTTATATGTGTTCAAACCCCCTATATAATAAATATATATTTATTATAAATATATTATAGAACAATAATCATATATTTAATATCATATATTATTTACTTATAGTATTTTATGACTTATTTATTAAGAATTTCTTGTTAAATCACTATTTTAGGTGATAATCGCTTCATTTTTCATGTTTTTTTAGTTTAGTAATTTCAGTCCTTTTAATTTTATCATGGTTCAATCATATTATTTTTTTTTACCATGATATAAATATAATATTTTGTCATTATATATTTATTTATATTAATCTATAAAATTTAGAGATATAAAATTGTGTACATCATTCATGGAGATGGTAGACCGTACATACGCATGAATGTTGTTTCCATTTTTCTCAATGGATGGAATGAAAGTAATATAAATATAAATTAACATTTCCAAAATAATTATTACCTTATAAATTAGATTTATTTTTCTAAAATTCATCCTTATTACCATCCATGTGAAAATTAAATGAAAAACATTTCACATCGACATGTGGAGGCAGTAGTATACTCGTACGCATGAGTGATGTTATTGTTTTCCTATAGATTGGGAGGTAAGAGTTTATATGTGATATTAAATTTATAAAATTATTTTTAGGTCATAAATATAGCATATATTCATTAATTTTAACCTTAATAACTTCCATGTAATTTGTAAGTGAAAAAAGAATCACAACAATTCGCATTGTGGTAGTATGTTGTTCACACAAACGACGTTATCGTATTCCCTCAAGGAATGGTAAGTAATAAGTTATATGTGAAACCATAATTTTATAAGAATAATAATTTCATTGATATCATATAAATTTTTTAAATGCATCATTATATCAATCATTTAAAAGTGATAATGTAAAGTGAATTACATCGGTTCGTAAGGCGGTAGTCCACCGTACAGACGATCAACGATTTAGTTTCCCATTTGATAGAAGTGGGGATAGATATGGGTTATGAAATTAACATAATTACATAATATTATATAGTGGATATTTTTTTATCACATTATCAAATATTAATTAGTTGGAGGAACAAATAATCAAATACATACATTTAATAAATTTTATCTCTTCATCTGAGAGCCTCTTTAAGTTTATACCTACAGCCTTATTAAGAGATATTGGTAATAAATATAAGGACTCTAATATTTTTAGATTTAATTACGGAAGATATTGATGCAACTATTTTCAAAACCAAATGGTTTTGAAAGTGTTAATAAGGGAGTAGAGTGGGTGGCCTTTTATAATTGTGGTAAAGGACACACATGGATTTTTTTAAAATATAAAGTAATACCCAGTTTTTTCTCCTAAAACAAACATCCAAAATGGTTCATTATCCAAAATTATAGGTTATAAGGTCCAAATATTTCCATAAATTCATGTTTAAAAAGTTTTAGTGTAAGAACCTGGTTCTTATTCTTGAGGAACAAGGTTTCTTCTTTTCCTTTTCCTTTAATGTTTTTGAGAAAATAAGGAAAATGGGGGGAAAATCCCAAATTAATCAGTACATTCCATGTACTTTTCCACACGTTGTGTACTTTGGCCGTGTGGGATGAGAATAAAGGGCGTGTAGGCCTATCGGTGATGAAGGGTGTAAAAAATGACTACACGCTGTGTGCTTAGTAATACATGCTATATAATCAATCGGTAGGTGAACAGTAAGGTGGTGGGAGTAGCTGCCAGTGGAATGATAGTACATGCCATGTACATAGTAATACATACTGTGTAACCAAGTAGGAAGATGAACAGTCAGGTGGTGGAAAGCGGCCACCTGAGGAATAGTTAAAAAATGGAAAGTACACGCTATGTAGTTATGTTTTTTCATTTAAAAATAGGATGAAACCTCCTCATTCGGAAGAGGAGGCATAGAACTCGATGGGAACTGCAGGAGAGGAGGCTGAAACATGGAGGAGCTCCTGATCCACACTGGGACTCTGATTCCTTCGTCATTGATCTCATTTAAACCGTGCAGGTGAGATATTCTCTCTACTTGAACCTCTCCTTCCAATTCATTCCATAAGGGAAGTTATTTGGGTTTGAATGGGTTATCGTTCTTCTCAGATCTACATAGTCCTTGGTCATTTTGGGAGGTGTCGTTCACGTATATTTATTAGAGGAGATTGAGGTATGTGGTCTGGTGTTTATTTCGACCTGTCGAGTTGTTTTTTTTGTACTATTGTGCTACGTGCCCATGTTTGGGGTGTCGTACGGCTGAGGCCTTAACTGTTAAGATACCTATAATTGCATAGGTAATTTAATGAACAAGTATAAATTGTTGTTTGTGGTCGTTGCTTTGATCTAGGGCCACCCCAAAGGTTCGGTCCCATTGTTTATCCGTTTGGATAGGATACCCAAGGGTATGCCATGATTATAACATGATTTGAGTTTTCTTGAGAGGAAACATATGTAAATTTCTTGCATACACATTGGGCTCAGCCCGGTTACTTTCTTTTCTTCTTTTTAGCTTGAGGGAATGGGTTTTTTTTTAGCCTGAGGGAAACTTTTCTTATGCCTAAGGACAATGTTTGCTTAGCCTAAGGCAAGGTTTTGTTTAGCCTGAGGGAAACGTTTCATATGCCTAAGGGAAATATTCATTATGCCTGAGGGTAGTCACCTGAGGGTTTCGATTCTGATTTCCTGAGGGTAAGCATTTTCATTTCTGAGGACACGTTTTACTTGAATATATATAGTGGTGATTTCTTATGTTGTACCAGCTAAGATAAAGCACAAGGTTGGTATTATTATTATATTTTACCTGTTTCTACTGTGGAACTGTATAGGAGATTTTTGGATGAGGCTGAGTCTCGAGAAAACCCATAATTCAATTATATTTGAATTGTTAAATAACTATTAAAATGGCAAGATAACGGGGAGGAATGTTTAATTTTGAGTACTTCCTAGTTTATTACTTTTCATTATTGCACAATGTTGTTTCACATTTTCACTGACAGTTGGGCACGGGCCTTCGGTGGTTGCCTACTGGGATTTATTTCTCACACCCTATTTGGGTCATGTCTTGGGCCCAAACAGATTATATTGCTGCAGGTGTTGATAAGGTAAAGATTCCCTATACAGGTACTTGATTGTTGGAGAGGAGTAGGAGAGCATGTGAACGAGCTTAGGCTTGCAATGCTGCTGAGTTCCTGTTGCACTGTTTTGTTTTGCTTTGTTGTACTTGCACCTTGTACTGTTTTGTTTTAGATTGTAGTGTATCCAGTTTTGGATGCTTTCTTAGAATTTGGGACATATTGTATCATCATATATATGACAGTTGGTCTTATTTTGCTTCAGTACCGTTGTCCATTTTAGCTTAGTATTTTTTACTACTTCTGCTTTTGGTATGTCTTTATTTCTCTGATGCGCTACACTTTGAAAAATGAGGGAATAGTTTCCCCACTGTCAGTCTTAGGCCCTCGCTGCTAGTCGATATCCTCTAGCATTTAGAGAAATTCACAATAGGTTATGTGACCAACTGGGTTTGGGGCACCTGTGTTGTGGCACCTAGATCCAGGATGTTACAAAGTAGTATCAGAGGTGTTTCTTTTCTTTGAATTACTATTTGGAGCCTATAGTTAGGGATAGGATGGAATAGGTACTTATTAATAAGTTGTTCCTAGGAGTAGCTAACCCATGTACAAGGAAAAGCAAATTTACCCCGTGTTATAATTTTTCTGGTTTTCCAATTATTGTAATTGATTTGATTTAACTGTTGGGTGACGCACTTGTGGTGTTCTGTTTATATTTTTATACTTGGGTTCTCTTTAGTCGCTACCTAATGAGATTAGGGTATGTCATCTCATACATCATTTAGGAAAATGTTAGAATCTCATGCCACGCATAGTCTCCATGCCATGTAGGTGCATTAGAAATTTCATGTTATTGTGATAGATGTTATGTTAGAAAATGCATGATGTTGTGATAGGTACCTTGATAGATACACCTAATGTGGATAGGGTATTGGTTCAAGTTACGGTTGGGATGATGGATGCTAATCTTTGGTTCTTGAGAAGTATGGGCTCTCTTGGACCGGAATTTAGCAGATCATGATCCAGCCTTTTGTTGCATTTCATCCTATAATGGGAATGTTCAGGTGCTAAAATTTGGTTCGCAAGGATTATGGGCCCCCATGGATTGGAATTTGTCATACCAATGCTCGGAATTTAATAAAAGGATCTCCAGATTAGTTTCTAAGGTCTACTGTCCAGAAACCCAGACAACATGATGTGTGGTTTTATGAATAGACGCCATGTACTCTTCTGTTCGGGAAGAAATGAAAAAAAATTATGCACACTTTATGTACCTTATGTACATGCCGTGTAGTTTCTAACAGTGTCATAGGCCATGTAGGCAAAAACATGGGATTGGGAAAACTCTATAGGAAACACGACGTGTACCAGTTGTACACGCCGTGTCATGTTGACCATGTGTCTGTCGTGTGACTAACAACACAGATGGGGAAATCTTCACTTAAACACACTGTTTCACTTTCAAACATTCCATGTAGTGTAATATGGGAATCTGGCCATGTAACTAACTACATGGGATAGTGTTATCCTTTCTAGTACACGCCTTGTGCATTTGAAACGCGTCGTGTAGTGTGATCCATGTATCTGACCATTTCTCGAACAACACGGGTCGACGAAGCTCATCTATTACACACTGTGTGCCTATGGGACACACCATGTAGTTTTGACGGGTAAGATACCATGTAGACTTGGTCGTGTGGCTGGGGTGACAGAGTGGTGTACACGCCCGGTGCGGGTGTAACACGCCATGTACCTAGGGTTGAGACACGCTCAGGCCAGCGCCTGAACATGACCATGTAAGGGAATAAGGGAACAAATCGTGTATACCTTATAAACACCGTGTAGTCTTGTTTAAAAGCGATATGTGTGGCCAATCCATGTAGAAGGACTCAGATAGGGGAAGAAAATTCAAGTATACACTGTGTGTGTGGAAAACATGTCGTGTGTTTGGGGTTTTACACGACCAGTTCTGGAAGAAGTACACACCCATGTGAAAGACTTAAGGGAACACGCCGTGTAGTCTTGTTTTTCAAACATCAATGTTTCCTTTTCCCTATTCCCTTCTTCTGCATCCATTTTTTAGTCCTTGATGATATTGATCTAAGGAGTGTGTTTGACATTTTAGAGTCATGCCGCTGAGACAACCACCATTTGTTCGCCAAGAGAGCGACAACGATTATACTCCAAAGATGGTAGGCCATGGGCTACCGATGGATCCACGATCAGTGCCAGATACGACATCAGCTGTTATATCAGACGCAGGTTTAGATGCAAGTTCAATGAAGGCTTTATGCGGTTCATGTAGACATTCCAGGGAGCACCACCGGTTGCCACATCTATGGTAGAGCTGACACGTATATTCCAACAGCAGCATCTGCCTATGTATTTAGGGGATGGAGGACCATAGGCTGCGGATTCACGGTTAGATTCATTGCATTCTATCTTCGAGCATCTAGAGACGCCTCTAGGGAGGAGGGTCAATCTCACTAATTACATGCTGTGTGATTTTGCTAAGATATGGTGGGATGTTACCACCCAGATTGAGCATCCCTGAGACATGGCGTGGGAATATTTTCAGGCAGTCTTCTATGAATTTAGCTTTTTGGAGATGCTAAGGGCAGATCGAGCTCGAGAGTTCATGAATCTCTAGCAGGGATCAATGTCAGTGATGGATTATTCTACCCGCTTCACTGAGCTACAACGTTTTTCACCTGTTCTAGTAGGTGATGAGACGTTGAGGGATAGATGCTTCAAGGATGGTCTTTGATATGAAATCCATGTGCTGGTGAACATTTTCAGGTTGCCTACAGTGCATGTTATTGTGAACCAGGAGTTGATTACTGAGCAAAACCTGCGAGAAGCTAGTGGTGCAGGTTAGGGAAGTTCGGCACCAGTTTCTAGTACTATTTCTACCGGTAAGAGGAAGAGGCAGATGGATTTCTCTCACGGTGGTAGTACTAGCCAGAAGAATTCTTCAGGTGGCCCGATAATGTGTTACCAGTGTGGTAATGAGGGGCATAAGAGACCTCAATGTCCACGTGGCCCAGTGGAGTGTCGAGCTTACATTAAGATGGGTCATCTGCAGCGTTTTTGCAGGGCGTTTTCACTAGTGACTAGTGATAGGGGTTCTGTGCAGACTCTGCATGCAGGAGCTGGGCCATCAGCTTGTTACCAATTAGGGAATTGGAATACTTCAGGGCGTTCAGGCCAAGGTGGTGGTCATGGTCGTGGTATCCAGACCCCAGGATCTCAGAGACAGCAGGGCGGGTCTGCCCAGGGTAGCCAGGCTGTGTCATAGGGCCGCGACACTGGACAGACATATGTAGTGCAATAGACCCAACAGGAGTAGGATCCAGGACCTTCCACTGTTTGAGGTACTATTCTAGTTGCTTCTGTTTTATCTTTGGTACTTTTCGATACTAGTGCTACACATAGCTTTATATATGTTCCCATTGTGGAGAGCCTCGGGCTCTGTGTTTCTTCTTCTTCTAATATTATGATGCAAGACACTTCATGGGGAATTATAACGGCAGGTGTGCGTCAGTGCCAGGAGTGCCCCCTAGAGGTTGGTGGGTGTCACTTTCTATGGGACCTCTATGTCTTAGAGATGGCGAGCTATGGCATCATTGTTGGAATTAACTGGTTGGTACCCTTATGATATTTTGTGGATTTTTATCGTCGTAGGGTGAGTTTCACGTCACCCGAGGGTGAGAAGTTTCTATACAAGGGCGAATGGGTTGTCTAGTTGAGCTGAGCTGGACCCGAGCATCGTGGGCGAGGAGGAGTGACTGCCCAGATTGCGTGTTTATATCTAGATGACAAGGGAACTTGCCAGAAGTATTTCCCTCTAGTGGTTGATCATTTTAGGTATGTCTTCCTGGATTACTTCTCAGGTCTACCTCTGGAGCGAGAGGTGGATTTCTCTATTGAGCTTGTTCTAGGAATGGCACCGGTGTCCATTCCCCCTTATAGGATGGTTACACCAGAATATCAGAAGCTCAAGAGGCAGTTGGAGGAGTTGCAGGCAAAGGGTTTCATCCGACCCTGTACTTCTCCTTGGGGTTAGCCTCTCTAGTTTGTGAAGAAGGTAGATGGTACCCTCAGACTATGTGGATTATCAGAAACTGAACCAGTTTACGATCAAGAACCGATATCCCTTTTTGAGGATTAATGATATTTTTTATCAACTTTGATGAGCACGTGTGTTCTTGAAGATTGACTTGAGAACCAGATATCATTAGTTGCACGTTAGACCATCGAACATACCTATTACAGCCTTTCGGAGCAAATTTGGTCTATACGAGTACTTGGTCAGGCCGTTCGGACTCAAAAACATGTCAGTAGCTTTTATGGATCTGATGAGTCGTGTGTTCCACCCATATCTAGATTATTCTATGTTATTCTTCGTGAATAATATATTGGTGTACTCTCACACTCAACGCGACCATTATACCCATCTTGAGATCATACTGAGTACACTGAGAGCACATCAGTTGAATGCTAAGCTCTCAAAGTGCCACTTTTGGATGGACTAGATTCACTTCCTGGGTCATATTATCTTAGAGGAATGAGTTGCAGTGGACCCAGACTAAGTGAGATAATTATTTTCCTGGGAGCATCCTAAGAATGTATTTGAAATACAGATTTTCTTGGGGCTGGCTGGTTACTACAGGCCTTTATAGAGGAATTCTCCCACTTAGCAGCACCGTTGACAAGTTTGACTAAGAAAGGTGTGAGGTTTGTTTGGTCATAATCCTGTGAGACAGGCTTTCATGATCTGAAGGGAAGGTTGAAATCAGCACCAATCCTAATACTTCCAGATCAAGGAAAGAGATATACAGTTTACTGTTATGCATCAGATATTGGGCTGGGAGCAGTGTTGATGCAGGGGGATCGAGTAGTTGCATATGGGTCTTGAAAGTTGAGGCCACATGAGAGGAGTTACCTGACGCATGATCTGGATTTGGCTTCAGTTGTTCATGCATTATGCTGTTGGAGACATTATCTCTTGGGAGAACATTTTTTGGTTTTTATGAACCAAAAAAGTCTGAAATACATCTTTATTCAGCATGACATGAATCTGAGACAACAAAGGTGGGTTGAATAGCTTTAGTCCTTCGACTTTGAGCTTGCCTATACACCTAGTAATGGTACCGCAATAGCCAATGCACTGAGTAGGAGGACTCGGATACATGCAGTGTAGGAGACCAGTGGTGAGTGACTGCTCATGGCTTTGTTCTCTAAGATGCATTTGGAGGTGCACGACAGTCAGGGGCGAACCTATCTTTCATCCTTAGCTGTAACTTCTACCCTCTTGGATAGAGTGAGGATGAGATATCTATCAGATTCAGAAGGCCCAGTTCTAAAGGAGTCGGAGGCAAGGGAGGACCCTCCTCCTGTTTGGATGATAGGCGATGATGTGGTACTACGTATCCATGGATGAGTGTGTGTTCCAGGGGATATATGCGAGGATTTGATGCGGTAATTTCATGATTCAGCTTGGGTAGTGCATTTTGAAGTTACCAAAATGTACCATGACTTGAGAAATTAGTATTGGTGGTTGGGTATGAAAAGAGAGGTAGCTGGTTTTGTTACGATATGTTCCACCTTTCAGCAGGTGAAGGCAGAGCATCAGAGGCCAGCTAGACTATTACAATAGTTACCCATTCCAGAGTGAAAATGGGATGACGTCGTGATGGACTTTGTGACTGGTTTTTCGAGGTCACCTCGAGGAAATTATGTCGTATGGGTTGTTGTGGAGAGACTTACGAAGGTATCTCTCTTTTTTCTGATCAAAGAGACTTTCAGTGTTGACAATCTCAGGAAGTTGTATATCCAAGAGGTAGTACGCCTTCATGGGGACCCTCGTTCTATCATTCTAGATAGGGACACCCATTTTATGTCTCACTTCTGGAAGAGTTTTCAGAGGTCACTAGGTACACAGGTGCTTCTAAGCACAACTTACCACCCTCAGTCTGATGGTTAGTTAGAGAGTACGATACGGGTTCTTGAGGACATGTTACGTGCATGCGTCCTGGACTTTGGGGGATCTTGGGAGAAGCACATTCCCCTTGTTGAGTTTTCCTACAATAATAGTTTTCATGAAACTGTTTAGATGGAACCTTATGAAGATTTATATGAAAGGACATGCTGATCACCTTTGTGCTGGTTGGAGGTAGGTGTGGCAGCTTTACTAGGACCACATCTCGTGCATGAGACTTCAGAGTAGGTCCAGTTGATTCAGAAGCGGATGGCTACTACACTATCTCTTTAGAAATATTATGTTGATCACCGTAGATGAACCTTGGATTTCATGTTCGGGGATCAATGTTTCCTGCGGTTTTCACAGAGTTTGGTACATGGGCAGATCAAGAGACAAGGCAAACTTTCACCGAGGTATGTAGGGCCATTTGAGATTCTGGGGAGAGTCGGGCTGGTTTCCTATCGTTTGTAGTTACCACAAAGGTACCAGGCCATGCATGAAAGCTTCCACATATCTCATCTACGCCATTATCACTCAGACCCATCTCACATTTTTCAGCTCAAGGAGGTTGAACTTCAAGCCGATGCATCCATTGAGTATCATCTGATTCGTATTTTTGATAGGAGGATGAAGGTTCTCCAAGGCCAGTCAATTCTTCTCATACGGGTGCTGTGGAAGAATGGCCTAGTGTAGGATGAAACCTGGGAGTAGGAGACCAACATACATGCTTAGTGTCCATAGTTGTTCTCAGTTTTATCTTCACCACCCTAGGAAGGGAAATTCGGGGACAAATTTTTTTAAGGGGGGAAGTTTGTAAGAACCCGGTTCTTATTCTTAAGGTACGGGTTTATTTTTTTCCTTTTCATTTAATTTTTTGGATAAAATAATGAAAATGGTGGAAAATATAAAATTTATGAGTACACACCATGTACATTTTCAAATGCTATGTATTTTGGCCGTGTGGGATGAAAATACTGTGCGTGTAGGCCTCTCGGCGATGAAGGGTGTAAAAACTGACTACACGTCGTGTACTTAGTAATACACACCATGTAATCAGTCGGAAACTGAACAATAAGGTGGTGGGAGTAGACCCCATTGGAACAATAATACACACCTTGTACGTAGTAATACACACCGTGTAACCAAGTCGGCAGATGAACAGTCAGGTGGTGGAAATTGGCTGCTAGAGAAACAGTTAAAAAATGGAAAGTACACACCGTGTACTTGAGAGTACATGCCGTGTAGTTATTTTTTTCATTTAAAAATAGGTAGTAGCCTCCTTATTCAGTAGAAGAGGCATAGAACTCGACGAGAGCCATAGGAGAGGAGACCAGAACTTGGAGGAGCTCCCGATCGCACACCGGGACTCCGATTCCTTCGTCGTCAATCTCGTTTAAACTGTGCAGGTGAGATCTTCTCTCTTCTTGAACCTCCCCTCACAATTATTTCCCTAAGGGTAGTTATTTGGGTTTTAATGAGTTATCTTTCTTCTCAGATCTATGTAGTTCTTGGTCATTTCAGGAGGCGTCGTTCACGTATATTGATCAGAGGAGATCGAGGTAGGTGGTCTGGTGTTTATTTCTGACTGTCAAGTTGTTTTTGTGTACCGTTGTGCCATGCACCCATGTTTGGGGTGTTGTATGGCTGAGGCCTTGACTATTAAGATACCTAGAATTTCATAGGTAATTTAATGAACAAGTATAAACTGCTGTTTGGGATCATTGCTTTGATCCAAGGCCACCTCGAGGGTGCGGTCCCCTTGTTTAGCCATTTGGCTAGGATACTCGAGGGTATGCTCTGATTATAACATGATTTGAGTTTTCTTGAGAAGAAACATATGTAAATTTCTTGCTTATTCTTGGTCTCGGCCCGGTTAATTGCTTTTCTTCTATTTATCCTGAGGGAAAGGGTTTTGTTTAGCCTGAGTGCAACTTTTCTTATGCCTGGGGGCAGTGTTTGTTTAACCTGAGGGCAAGGTATTGTTTAGCCTAAGGGAAACGTTTCATATGCATAAGGGTAGTAGCTTCCATGCCTAAGGGCAATATCTCATATGCCTGAGGGCAGTATTTGTTATGCCTGAGGGCAGTCACCTAAGGGTTTCGATTCTGATTTCCTGAGGGTTAGGATTTGCATGTCTAAGGACACTGTTTACATGAATATTCACAGTGGTGATTTCTTATATTGTACCTTCCATGATAAATCACATGATTGGTATTATTATTATCTTTTACATGTTAGATATCTTGTTGTGGTTTCTGTTGTGGAAATGTATAGGAGATTGTCGGCTGAGGCTGAGTCTCAGGAAAACTCATAATTCAATTATATTTGAATTGTTAAATAATTATTAAAATGGAAAGGTAACTAGAAAGAATGATTACATTTGAGTAATCCCTAGTTTACTGCATTTCATTATTTCACGTTGTTGTTGCACATTTTCACTGACATTTGGGAACATTCCTTTGGTGGTTACCTACTAGGATTTATTTCTCACACCCCATTTGGGTCATGCCTTGCGCCCAAACTGATTAAATTGATGCAGGTGTTGATTAGGGAAAGAGTCCCTATACTGGTACTTGATTGTTGTAGAAGAGTAAGAGAGAATGGGACCAAGCTTTGGCTTGCGATGCTGCTGAGCTCCTACTGCACTGTTTTGGTTTGCATTGCTATACTTGTACCATGTACTGTATTGTTTTAGATTGTATTATATCCTGTTTTGGATGCTTTCTTAGAATTTGGGACATATTACATCATCATATATAAGACTGTTGGTCTTATTTTTCTTCAGTATCGTTGTCCATTTCTTCTTAGTATTGTTTACTGCTTCCGCTTTTGGTATGTTTGTATTTCTCTACTACGCTACACTTTGAAAAATGAGGGAATAGTTCCCCCAATATCAGTCCTAGGCCCTCGCTGCTAGTCGGAAGCCTCTGGCATTTGGGGAAATGAGCTTGAGGTCATGTGACCAACCGGGTTTGGGGCACCCGTTGTGTGGCACCCAGACCCGGGATGTTACAAAGAGGTATCAGAGGTTTTTATTTTCTTTGACTTAAATTTTGGAGCCTGTAGTCAGGGATAGGATGTAATAGGTACTTGGTAATAAGTTGTTCTTGGGAGTAGCTAACCCGTGTAAAGGGAAATCCAATTTACCTCATGTTGCGATTTTTCAGGTTTTGCAATTATTACAGTTGATTTGATTACATTGTTTGGTGACGCACTTGTGGTGTGCTATTTATATTTTTATAATTGGATTCTATTTAGTCACAACCCAATGAGATGAGGGTATTCCATCTCATGCATAATTTACTCACATGTTATAATCACATGTCATTCATAGTCTCTATGCCATGTAGGTGCATTAGAAATTGCGTGTTGTCGTGATAGATGTTGTGCTAGAAAATGCATGTTGTTGTGATAGGTACCTTGATAGATACACCTATTGTTGATAGGGTATTGGTACAAGTTAAAATTGGGTTGATGGACGCTAAACTTTGGTTCCTGAGAAGTATGGGCTCTCTTGGACTGAAATTTAGCAGATCGTGATCCAGCCTTTTGTTGCATTTCGTACTATAATGGGAAATTTCGGGTGAAAAACATTGGTTTGTGGGGAGTATGGGCCCCCATGGATCGGAATTTGGTATACCGACGCTTGAAATTTACGAAAAGGGGCTCCAATGTAGTTTCTAAGGACTACTGTTTGGAAACCCAGACAACACGGCGTGTGGTTCTATGAGCACAAGCTATGTACTCTTCTGTTTAGGAAGAAATGAAAAAAATTTAAGTATATGTCGTGTACCTTATGTACATTCCATGTAGTTTCTAACCGTTTCATAAGCTGTGTAGGCAGAAACACAGGATTGGGAAAACTTTAGAAAGAACACGCCATGTACCGGTTGTACATGTTGTGTCATTTTGACCATGTGTCCATCGTGTGACTAACAACACGGATGGAGAAATTTTCACTTAAACAAGCCGTGTCACTTTCGAACATGCCGTGTAGTGTAATATGGGAATCCAGCCATGCAACTAACAACATAGGTCAGTGTTATCCTTTCTAGTACACGCCGTGTCCATAGGGAACACGCCGTGTAGTGTGAGCCATGTATCAGGTCATGTCTTGAACAACACAGGTTGGTGAAGCCCATCTAGTACATGTTGTGTACCTGTGGGACACGCCGTGTAGTCTTGACTGATAAGAGACTATGTAGACTTGGTCGTGTGACTGGGGAGATAGAGTGGTGTACATGCTGGGTGCGGGTGTAACACACTGTGTACCTAGGGTTAAGACACGCCCAGGCCAGCATCCAAACACGACCATGTAAGGGCTTAAGGGAACACTCCATTTAGACCTTATACATGTCATGTAGTCTAGTTAAAAAGAAAGTTGTGTGGCTAAGTCGTGTAGAAGGACTCGGGAAGGGGAAGAAAATTAAAGTACACCGTGTGTGTGGACAACACGTTGTGTGTTTTGGGTGTTACACGACCAGTTCTGGCAGAAGTACACGCCCCTGTGAGAGACTTAAGGGAACACGCTGTGTAGTTATTACACACGCCATGTAGTCTTGTTGGTCAAACATGATTTTTTCTTTTCCATGTTCCCTTCTTACACGTCCAGTTTTTTTTCCCTGATGATCTTGATCTATGGTGTGTGTTTGACCTTGTTGAGTCATGCCACCGAGACGACCACTAGTTGTTCACCAAGAGAGCAGAAATGATTATACTATAGAGATGGTAGGCCATGGGTTAATGATGGATCCTCCATCAGTGCCAGATACGCTATCAGCCATTATACCAGATATAGGTGCAGATGCGCAGTTCCATGAAGGCTTTATGTAGTTTATGTAGACCATCCAGGGAGCATTGCCAGTTGCCACATCTATGGAAAAGCTGACATGTATATTCTAGCAGCAGCATCTGCCTACATTTTCATGGGATGGAGGACCATAGGCTATAGAGTCGTCACTAGATTCATTGTAGATTATCTGCGAGCATTTAGAGATGACTCCAGGGAGGAGGGTCAAGATCGCTACTTACATGATATGTGATTCCGCCAAGAGATGGTGCCATGTTACCACCCATACTGAGCATCACTGAGAAATGGAGTGGGAAGATTTTCTGGCAGACTTCTATGGCTTTTTCTTTACAGAGTTGCTAAGGGTTGATCGAGCTTGAGAGTTCAAGAATCTATAGCAGTGCGCCATGTTAGTGATGGATTATTCTACCCGCTTCACTGAGAAAAAATGTTTTCACCTGTTCTAGTGGGTGATGAGATGTTGAGGGACAGATGCTTCGAGGATGGTATTCAATATGAAATCTGCATGCTGGTGAACATTTTCAAGTTTCCTACAGTGCATACTATTGTGAACTAGGCATTGATTACCGAGCGGAACCTGTGGGAATCTAGTGGTTCAGGCTAGGGGGTTAGGCACCAGTTTCTGGTACTATTTCTACCAGTAAGAGGAAGAGGCAAATGTATTTCTCTCATGGTGGTAGTACCATCCAGAAGAATCCTTCAGGTGTCCTGGTAATGTGCCACCAGTGTGGTAAGGAGGGGCACAAGAGACCTCAGTGTCCATGTGATCCAGTGGAGTGCAGATCTTTTGGAAATATGGGTCATCTGCAGCATTTTTGTAGGGCGTTTTAACCAGTGACTAGTGAGAGAGGTTTTGTGCAAACTCTGAGTGCAGGAGAAGGTCCATAATCTTCTTACCATTCAGGTAATTAGAATATGCCAGGATGTTCATGCCGAGGTGGTGGTCATGGTTGTGCTATCCAGACACCAGGATCTTAGAGGCAGTAGGGTGGGTCAGGTCAAGGTAGACAGGCCGTGTCGCAGGGCCATGGCACTGGGTGGGCATATGCAGTGCAACAAACCCAACAAAAGTAGGATCCCGACCTTCCACTGTTAGAGGTACTATTCCAATTGCTTCTGTTTTATCATTGGTACTTTTAGATATGGGTGTTATACATAACTTAATAATTTTTCCTGTTGTGGAGATCCTTGGGCTATGTGTTTCTTCGTCTTCTGATATCATGACGCTAGACACTCCGTTGGGAATTAGAATAGAAGGTGTGAATCAGTGTAATGAGTTCCCCCTAGAGGTTGGTGGGTGTCACTTTCTATCGGACCTCTATATCTTAGTGATGATGAGCTATGACGTTATTCTCAGGATAGACTGGTTGGTACCCTTATGAGCCTTCGTGGATTTCTATCACCGCATGGTGAGTTTCACGTCACCCAAGGGTAGGAATTTTCTATAAAATGGCGAATGGGATGTCCAGGCGAGCTGAGCTGGACCCAAGCATCGTGGGTGAGGTGGAGTGACAGCCCAGATTGTTAGTTTATATCTGGATGACTAGAGAACTTTTCATAAGTATTTCCCACTAGTGGTTGATCATTTTAGGGATGTCTTCCTAGAATAATTCTCAGGTCCACCTTGGGAGTGAGAGGTGGATTTCTCAATTGAGCTTGTGCCAAGAGTGGCACCGGTGTCCATTCCTCCTTGTAGGATGGATACACTAGAATTCCAGGAGCTTAAGAGGTATTTCGAGGATTTGCAGGCAAAGGGTTTCATCTGACCCGGTACTTCTCCTTGGTGTTCGCCTATCCTATTTTCAAAGAAGGAGAACGGTACCCTCAGACTTTGTGTGGATTATTGGAAACTAAACCAGTTGACGGCCAAGAACCAATATCCCTTGCTGAGGATTGATGATCTTTTTGATCAACTTCGAGGAGCATGAGTGTTCTTGAAGATTGAATTGAGATCCAAATATCATCAGTTGTGCGTTTGAACATCAGACATACTGCTTACAGCCTTTCAGAGAATATATGTTCTATACGAGTACTTGGTTATGCCGTTTGGACTCACAAATGCACCAGCATTTTTTATGGCTTTGATGAATCGTGTGTTCCACCCATATCTAGATTCTTTTGTGGTAGTCTTCATGGAAGATATCTTGGTGTCCTCTCACACTCAACATGACCATGCTACCCATCTTGAGATCGTAATGAGTACACTGAGAGAGAATCAGTTGTATGTTAAGCTCTCAAAGTGCCACTTTTGGATGGACCAAATTCTCTTCCTAGGTCATATTATCTTAGAGGCAGGAGTTCCAGTGGACCCATATAAAGTGAGAGAAGTAGTTTCTTGGGAGTTTCCTAAGAATGTATTTGAAGTAAGCAGTTTCTTGGGGCTAGATAATTACTTCAGGCACTTTATACAGGGCTTCTCCTACTTAGTAGCACGGTTGATGGGTTTGACTAAGAAGGGTGTGAAGTTCAGTTGGTAAGAAGCTTGAAATACATCCTTTCAGGAGCTTAAGGAAAGGTTGACATCAGCACCAGTCCTGATACTTCAAGAGAAAGGTAAGAGCTATACAGTTTACTGTAGTGCATCTGGTATTGGGTTGGGAGTAGTGTTGATGCAGGGTGATCGATTAGTTGTGTATGGGTCTCAGCAGTTAAGGCCACATGAGATGAATTAACCAACTCATGATCTCGAGTTGGCTGTAGTTATTCATACATTACGTTGTTGGAGACATTCTCTCTTGGGAGAACATTTTGTGGTGTTTACAGTCCAAAAAAGTCTGAAATACATCTTTATCGAGCGTGCCTTGAATTTGAGAGAGCGAAGGTGGGTTGAATACCTTCAGTCCTTCGACTTTGAGCTTCCCTATACACCTGGTAATGGTAACGCAATAGCCGATGTAGTGAGTAGGAGGACTCCGATATAAGCAGTGCAGAAGCCCAGTGGTGAGTGACAGCTCATGGTTTTGTTCTCTGAGATGCATTTGGAGGTGAATGATAGTCAGGGAAGAACCTATATTTCATCCCTAGCTGTAACTTCTACACTCCTTGATAGAGTGAGGATGAGACAACTATCAGATTCATAAGGCCTAGTTCTATGGGAGTTGGTGGAAAGGGAGGACCCTCTTCCTAGTTGGATGATAGGGGATGATGTGGTACTATGTATCCATGGATGAGGGTGGGTTCCTGGGGATATATGCGAGGAGTTGATGTGAGAATCTCATGCTTCATCTTGGGCAGTGCATCCTAGAGTTACCAAAATGTACCGTGACTTGAGACGTTAGTATTGGTGGCTGGGTATGAAAAGAGAGGTAGCCGGTTTTGTTACGAGATGTTCCACCTATCAGTAGGCGAAGGTAGAGCATCAGAGTCCGGCCGGATTGTTACAATAGTTACCCATTCCGAAGTGGAAATGGGATGATGTCACGATGGACTTAGTGACAGGGTTTCCGAGGTCACCTCAAGGCAATGATGCTGTATGGGTTGTTGTGGACAGAATTACGAAGGTAGCTCACTTTTTTCCGATCAAGGAGACTATCAGTGTTGATGAGATCTGGAATTTGTATATACGATAGGTAGTACGCCTTAATGGGGTCCCTCGTTCTATCATTTTATATAGGGATGCTCGTTTTACGTCTCATTTCTTGCAGATTTTTTAGAGGGAACTGGGTACATATGTGCTTCTATGCATAGCTTACCACCCTCATACTGATGACCAGTCAGAGCATACGATACAGGTGCTTGAGGACATGTTGTGTGCATGTGTTCTATTATTTGGGGGCTCTTGGGAGAAGCACATACCCCTGGTCGAGTTTTCCTACATTAATACTTTTCAGGAAACTATTGAGATAGAACCTTACGAGTATTTATATGGTAGGCCATGCTGATCACCTTTGTTCTTGTTGGAGGCAGGTGAGACAACTTTACTGGGACCACGTCTCATGAAGGAGACTTCAGAGGAGGTCCAGTTGATTCAGAAGCGGATGGCTACTATACAGTCTCATCAGAAATCTTATCCTAATTGCCGTAGACGACCCTTGGAGTTCGTGGTTAGGGATCAGGTTTTCTTGCATTTTTCACCGAGGTTGGGACACATGTAGATTAGGAGACAGGGAAAACTTTCACCAAGGTATTTAGGGTTGTTTGAGATTTTGGAGAGAGTCTATATGGTTTCTTATCAGTTGCAGTTCCCACAGAGGTACCGGGTCATGCACGATGTCTTCCACTTATCTCAGCTATTCCATTATCACTCAGACCCCTCTCACGTTTTTTAACTCGAGGAGGTTGAACTTTAGGTAGATAGATCCTTTGAGGAGCATCAGATTCATATTGTTGATAGGAGCATGAAGGTTCTCCAAGGCCGGTCAATTCCTTTCATACGGGTGTTATGGCAGCATGGCCGAGTGAAAGACGAAACCTGTGAGTGAGAGACTGACGTACATGCTCAGTGGCAAGGTTTGTTCTCTTCTTTATCTTCACCACCCTTGGAAGGAAAATTTTCGGACGAATTGCTCTAAGGGGGGATGTTTTTAAGAACCCGGTTCTTATTCTGGAAGTACGAGTTTCTTCTTTTCCTTTTTTTCTTAAATGTTTTTGAGAAAACAAGAAAAATGGGGGCAAAATCTCAAATTTTTTAGTACACGCTGTGTAATTTTCCACACACCGTGTACTTTGGCCGTGTGGGATGAGAATATAGGGCGTGTAGGACTGTCGGTGATGAAGGGTGTAAAAACTGACTACACGTTATGTACTTAGTAATACACGTCGTGTAATTAGTAGGCAGGTGAACAGTAAGGCGGAGGGAGTAGTCACTAGTGGAACGATAGTACATGTCGTGTACATAGTAATACATTCCATGTAACCAAGTCGGCATATGAACAATCAGGCAGTGGAAAGTGGTCGCCAGAGGAACAGTTAAAAATGGAAAGTACACTTCGTGTACTTGGGAGTACACGCAGTGTAGTTATGTTTTTTCATTTAAAATCTGGCAGTAGCCTCCTCATTCGGCAGAGGAGGCATAGAAATCGACGAGAGCCACAAGAGAGGAGGCCAGAACTTGGAGGAGCTCTGAATCACACATCAGGACTCCGATTCATTCGTCGTTGATCTGGTTTGAACCACGCGGGTGATATCTTCTCTCTTCTTGAACCTCTCCTTATAATTCTTGCCCTAAGGTAAGTTAGTTGGGTTTAAATGGGTTATCATTCTTCTCATATCTACATAGTTCTTTGTCATTTCAGGAGGTGTTGTTCACGTATATCGATCAGAGGAAATCGAGGTAGGTGGTCTGGTGTTTATTTCCAACTGTCAAGTTGTTTTTGTATACTGTTGTGCTACGAGCCCATGTTTGGGGTGTCGTATGGCTGGGGTCTTTACTATTAAGATACCTATAATTATATAGGTAATTTAATGAACAAGTATAAACTACTATTTGGGATCGTTGCTTTGATCCAGGGCCACCCCGAGGGTGCGGTTTCCTTGTTTAGCCGTTTGGACAGGATACCCGAGGGTATGCTGCGATTATAACATGCTTTGAGTTTTCTTGAGAAAAAACATATGTAAATTTATTGCTTATGCATTGGGCTCGGCCCGTTTACTTGTTTTTCTTATGTTTAGCCTGAGGGCAAGGGTTTTTTAGCCTGAGGGAAACATTTCTTTTGCCTATGGGCAGTGTTTGTTTATCCTAAGGGAAAGGTTTTGTTTAGCCTGAGGGAAACGTTTCATATGCCTGAGGGAAGTAGCTTCCATGCCTGAGGGAAATATCTCGTACGCCTGAGGGAAATATTCGTTATGCCTGAGGGCAGTCACCTGATGGTTTCAATTCTGATTTCCTGAGGGTGAGGATTTGCATGTCTGAAGACACATTTTACATGAATATTCACAGTGGTGATTTCTTATGTTGTAATTGCAATGATAAAGCACAGGCTTGGTATTATTATTATCTTTTATCTGTTAGATAGCCTATTGTGGTTTCTACTGTGGCATTGTATATAATATTGTCGGCTGAGGCTGAGTCTCGGGAAAACTCATAATTCAATTATATTTGAATTGTTAAATAATTATTAAAATGGAAAGATAACTGGAAGGAATGTTTACTTTTGAGTACTTCCTAGTTTACTTCATTTCATTATTGCACACTATTGTCACACATTTTCACTAACAGTTGGGCACAGTTCATTGGTGGTTTCCAACGGGGATTTATTTCTCACACCCTGTTTGGGTCATGTCTTGGGCCCCAACAGATTATATTTCTGCATGTATTGATAAGGGAAAGAGTCCCTATATTAGTACTTGATTGTTGCAGAGGAGTAGGAGAGCATGGGACCGAGCTTAGGCTTGTGAGGCTGCTGAGTTTCTGCTGCACAGTTTTGTTTTGCTTTGTTGTACTTGTACCTTGTACTATACTGTTTTAGATTGCAGTGTATTCTGTTTTGGTTTCTTTCTTAGAATTTGGGACATATTACATCATCAAATATATGATTTTTGGTCATCTTTTTCTTCAGTACCATTGACCATTTCAGCTGATTATTGTTTACTTCTTCTGATTTTGGTATGTTAGTATTTCTCCACTGAGCTACACTTTGACAAATGAGGGAATAGTTTCCCCACTATCAGTCCTAGGCCCACACTACTAGTCAGCAGCCTCTGGCATTTGTGGAAATTCACTTGAGGTCATGTGACCAACCGGGTTTAGGGAACACTTTTTGTGGTACTCAGATCTGGGATGTTGCATTTAGTTCATTTTAACCCTTATCTTCTTATTTTAACCCCTATAAACCCATTTTTACCTTAACCACGGTAAATAATTTTTTTCTGTTTTCGATATTAATTATGATAAAACATTAAGTTGAAAATATTAGATAATATAATTTTTAATAATTAAAAATATATAATCCATTTTTATAAATTCAATTCACATATGTGGTTTGGTTCAATTTAAAATAAAACCCACAAACGTGTCAAAAAAATTATTTTTCCAAATAAAAACATTCAAAATTTTAAAAAGATTTTATATCATAATTAAATATAAAATTTATTATAATGACATAAATTAGTTTAATTATAGTAAAATTTAACTAATTTTATTTCAAACAAATTTAATATATAATTTATCCTTGTAAATAATTTAAATAAAATGGAATTTTTCAATTAAAATCATTATTTTTCACTAATAATTAAAATAAATAATATTTTCAGAAAAATTAAAAAATAATAATAAAAGATAATTCTGACATTTAGAATTAAAAAATTATTTTTATTTTTTCAAATAAATTTTCTAAAATAACTAAAAATTAGTTTTCAGTTATGTGTGCAAATAGTGACAAAACCACCTTTTAGAAAATATACAATTTTTTAGAAAACATTTTTTCCCTTAAAGTGATTCTTTTTTATTTATAATCAATATATAACCATTGAATTTGTTTTATAAAAAATTTTACCATATAATTTTCATAATTTATTTATTCATATTCATAAACCACCAACATTACAGCTAGTTTATAATGTTCATGTTTAAATAATATAGAATATCATGTTTTGTTCAAACCTGGAATTGCATGCATTGTAAGATATCAAAGTGTTTGAATTTATTTAAAAATAAATATATCATAAATTATAAGGTTGTTATATTCTCTTATATAATTATTATTGTGTGTTATATATGTTATTGAATATAGAGTTCCTCTAAAAATTTCAAGTAGTTACAATTAGTCCTTAGACATGATATTAGTATTGATTCATATCGTAAGTCATGTACTTTAATGTATTGAAGAAAAATTTGATTCCATATGTTCACTATATATTTAGATACATTTTTTCATCATAGGTGATATGGACTTAATGAATCATTCAAGAAAAAAAATTTGTCTTCTAATTAATGGAAGTTGATATCTCTATCCCTTGGATTAAAATAGAGAAATCGAGCCATGGAATTTGATGAGTTCATTTCATATGGTTAAATGAAATTAATCAAGAATAATGGTAGATAATACGTGATTGAAACCTTCTTAATAGTATATCATGGAAAGGAAATTATATTTTATATTAAGTGTTCATATGTGAATTTTTCATTATGATGTTAACTTCTTCTTATGTGGGTTCCTTAGTGGATTTCTTGACACCGGTCTCAGAACTTAGGAAAGAACACCTAATATCACTAAGGATGAGGCCTATATAGTCACACACTAATCATATATATGAATCTTAGATAAATTATATTTTAATTTAATAGATGGAATATGTTTTATTCTCTAGAATAAGGAATAATATTTATTCATGATTTTTTTGTCACAAACATTCAGTCCCCAGTTATATTTGTAAGAAAATTTACATGTGTTGAATAATAATTTGAAATTAATTGTTTAATAAAAAAGATATTTCCTAATTATATAATCATAGTTTATATCGCATTTTATTATTGATTAGTGTAAAAAACATATATTCTCCTTAATGAATTGTCTCAAATAATTTCATATTTATGGTTCTCTCATGAAATAGAGAAGAAACACCTCCCCATCCCTCTTAGGAATGAGAGAATAAGAGAGACTATATTTCAAACCTGAAAAGACGGTGTTACAATTAGTGGGAAGGATGCAAGATGATAGGATTATACACAATATCTTTTATAGATCCATAGATTATGATGTGATATTTTTGGAGAAAATAAAGATGTTGTTATAGTAATTTTACTTTGTATCCTCTCAGTAAAATGATGGTATAACTCTAATGGGATTTGATTGATCAAAATATATTCATCGAAGAATGATATCAAAGCCCAGGTAATTCTATAATTAAATTAATTTTAAATTTAAAAATAAATAATCCTCTCTCTATCTAGTTTTTGGAATATTTCATCCAATTTATTTTGGTATAATCATCAAACATTATGACCCTTCACTATATTCTTATGAATTATTCATTGGAACGGATGAAAACTGACATTGGTTATTAGCCCGACCGGTGCTTCTACTATGCTCCAAATCTTCCTATGAATCCATGTCCTCATGAAGATTCTAGAACACACTAGATATGGAAGATAACATGAGTAAATAAACATACAATTTATCATATATATGTTTTAAAAAAAATTATCCTACTCACTAGCCACCTTAGAAGGATCTTTCTCAAGAATAGGGGACTCTAGCATATAGAACTTCCACACCTAGAATAGTATGATGTGAAAGTGCCTATACTAATCCTAGGATTCCACACCTGTAAGGATATTATATTTCTCAAAAATTTATCACAATGATAATTTCGAGGATGTATAACATTCCATTTTCTATAACAAAATAAAAACAGGTTTTAGTACTTGATTACAAAAAATGTGATTTAATAAAAAAAATTAATCTACCATTATTTTGTTAAATCCTAATATTTCTCACCATAGGATTCATAATATCTTATCTCATGGATATTATTGTATAATGGATACATATTTCCCTTCCCATATCCAAGATGATGGCCTAGTATAAATTACTCCAATGTATTGAGGTAAGTGGTCTTTCCAACTACATTAACTCATAGGTCCTTAATATGTTGAGTAGACTCCCAAACTAGAAATCTTGGACTCAATCATCATCAACACTTTCCATAAAGTTACACTATGAATTATGAATTAAATCAATCCTTGATACTAACTTGGTTAATTAAACCCAAAACTTTAGTTGTAACTCTTTAAGAAATTAAAGTCTCTTAATGACAGTTAGACCAAACACATTGATCTATAGTTTCATTATAAATCAAGCAGTGGAAGGTGTTATTTGCATAATATTTTATGGAATTATTTTAAATTATTATTAAATATTTTTTATTTAATCATTTTACCTGAATTGTAATATTATACAAATTTTACATAATTAATTAACCATAACCTGATAAAAAACAGTATGCATAATACATTTGTTTTTCTCCATCTTGGACGCTCGTTAATTTATTTATTTTATATTATCACATTTATACATTAAATAAACATAAAAAATTAACCATGATATTTATATAAATAAAAGAAACATGTGGTCCAATCATGATATTTAACTACTTTTTAGTTTATTTAGTGGATGATAAACTTACCCTTGACCTCAAGTGAATACCTCCTTGAACCAAGCTTGGTCTGGGTTGCATCATTCTACCTCTTCCACTTGTGTATCTCCTTGGTTGGATTCACCTTGGTTCCATCTTAAACCAACACCACTCTCTGGGGAGATCTTTCCTTTATATATGTTTACTCACTCGTATGTGTTAGGGACTTGGGGTTTTGGGATATATAAAAAACTATGGACACACAGGTTCATACATAATAAATAAGAGGGTGTGATTATAAAATAATTATTTTAATTAAATTATAATTATCATATAAATTAATGTAATAATATTTTATTAAAATAAACCCAACACATATATTGGTTGGTCAAGCTCATGATCATCCATGCATACAAAAAATCTGTATTTAAAAATAACTAAGGTTTATTTCATATTATATTTAATTATGATAAAATTTCAATATTAATAAATTAATTATCCTATTGATTAGAAAAAATTTTATATAAATTTTCCATCCAAACAACCCATAATATTTTCATCCATGATTATTTTAAATAAATATAATCGATTGATTTAGTTTAAAATTTATTCATGCATGATGTGTACTAACAAGGAAGACGACATGTACCCATTTTGTCGGTCTTATATTTATTAAAGATTTTAACATAACATATTATGGAAGAAACATTACTTGTAAAATTTTACTCTAAATGATTTGTATAGATTTCAAACACATCATGTAGTCACATAATAATATATAAAATAATTATTTAATTATTTAATTCCAAAAAACCCACTAAAAACACTAAGTATGTAACTCTAGGGAAAACCATATCACACAGTGTGTACAACATCTATACATTATGTAGTTCTATTTTAATTTTTAATAAATATTTCTTCTACGAAATGTTTTCACATAATAAATCATGTCTCGGTGTGTATTCCACATGAATGGGTACACATTACATGGAATATAAAGACCACTATGTGTCATTTACTCCATTATATGGACTCCCAAGTTACACACCTAGGGATCATCATGTATTTTGGGCAGAAATTTTTGTGTTAGATGATATATATGAAATCTACAAGTCATATAATCACAACTATCCCATGTTTCAAGGGTTTCAGTCAATAAATAGTATTTAATAAATATATATCACATAATTTGACCACACTACATCTACAATTATTATCAATCATAACTGTGTGGGGTTACATGACATGTACACCAATGAAATGCTATGTAACCCAATCAAACAGTGTGCCAACTAACTATCTAATCCATATCATGAAATGAAACCTAAAGCTATTCTCCTAAATTATGTGTCATTATTTATAGAAATCATTTTTATGTGGTCATCCATGGGTCTACAAACTTTACTTTTCAGCTACACATCATGTATTTGTGTTATCCAACTAGAATCTGTTTGATCCTGAAGCATTATCCATTATACAATTTTTATTTTATATTACATACATGAATGTGTGATTGGTTATATGTTTGGGTATTCGGTAAAGAGATTTAGTGAGTCATGATATGCGAGATAACAAAAGTTTAAGCCTTTTTGGTGTGAATTGGGTATACAGTGCATGGTTTGGTGATTTTAGGGTAGCCCAATAATTATTACTATAAGGGGGATATTCTCTAGTTGTGTCAAATGGACCTTGTATTTATTATGACCCATGTGATTAGTGATGAATGTAAATGTTTGAAATTGTGTGAGAGGGATTATAGTATGTTGAGTAATAAAGGCCTTGGGTAGAGCTTCGTTTGAGTGATGTGCTTCGAGTATTTTATGGGAAGTGGGTCAAGTGCGACTTAGGGACCCTGGAACCCCTTATTAGGGGTTGAGCTATGGTGAATTATTTCTCTTGGTTTTAAATTATATATTCCAGGAGAGGATATGGTTGTGTGAGGGCTTAAGCCTTATGCAGTTGTCTTATATAGTGTAGTTGGTGTATTATTGATGGGTGTTGGTAATGGTATAACCCTTGAGTGTGATAATGTGTTATATATGACAGGGATTCTTTGTTATGAGGGTATGATGGGTGTTTTGATTAATTAATTAATCCTTAATAAGGTGAAACCTCCAAGTATTTTAAAGTGTGAAAACCCCTTAGATCCCTTATGGGCATAAGGTGCGATAAGTGTTCAAAGTGGTGTGAGGGACTAGTATGACTTGGGATGATATAAAGGGTGTTAGTAATATAATTGGGAATTATTATGTGAGCTCAAAGTGATTTTTTGGTTTTGGGTAACACGTAAGAGGAATGTTGTGTAAAGGTGCACCTGAGTCTGATCGGTGAGCTAGGTTGTTGATGGATATGGACTAAGGGTTTCGAGAATCCTAGTGGGATGTTACATGAACATGGGTTAGGATTGAAGTGATTTAATATACTAACATGGTTTAGGGTTATTGATGATGAGATATGTTTTGGGGTATCCTTTACTAGTGTGTTATATACAAATTAGTATCTAGTCAGAGGATAGGCCTGGGGCAATGTTGTTCTGTTTGTTTCCATATATGTTTTCTCTAACTGTGATCATGTAGTTAATGATGATACATGATACGAGGCCCCACCCTAAGTGTGAGGTTTCTAGAATTTATCATTCTGAATGTGATTGTATTAGGCCATGATGTTCTTGCAAGGCCCAAACCAGAGTGAGACCATGCTATAATGGGTTACCCTGAGTAAGTGGGTGTTGATGCATAATGTGGTTACGATACCTCACCCTGAGTGAGAGGGTGGTGATATAAGAGATTTTATAATAGTGTATCTCAATCCATTGGATAAAGGTGGGACAACTAATAATATCTCATACTATAGAAATGATGACCACTATATTGAACCGAGCAGGTTACACTAATAATGACAATGTAGCTATGTGGAATTCAACTTGGTTATTATTGTAGAGATGACTGATGAAACTGTTTGTGAACAAGTTTATGACATTATTATAGCCCAATTAACTTATTGTATAGATTTAACATGGTAGAAACATGGACTAATATAGCACCACATTTCTTTATATGCTCCTTTTGAGATAGAGTTTTTGGATACCCTAAGAATTTTGCCTATAAATTTTCCTTGAAAATTTGAAATTATTATACGTCTCCATAGATGTGGGTATTCTTCTTGAAACACATAAATAATATGTTCTTATTAACTTTATTTGTTTTATATTTTTCTCAATTTTTTTATTTGTTTGGAATCAACTATCATTGGTTCTCCCAACATTCCCACAATAATTGGAATCAAATGATATGTTTTGAATATTGAGTTTTATTTCATAAATTTAATGATATCTATGGAATAATGAAAGCTTTAAATCGATCATTTTGATGGATCTAACTTAAGTTAGTAAAAGATTTAGATCAAATATTATCTTTATTATAAAAAGATAAACTTTCTGATTCTTGGTGTCAAACTAACATAGATGGATAAAATTGAGTGGGGGTTTCAAGATATATGGGTTTTAGGATTTATGTGTTGTATTTTGTCCAAAAAAAGATTTTCAATATCAAAAAGGATAATAAAATATTTTGAATAGAAAAAACTCTCACACATATGAATGATAATCCATCTATATTGAACAAAGTATGCATCATTTGATAGTTATTAAATATAATTATAATTTAAGGGATGGTTATTGTTGATAACATCAATAAATTCAACATTGTCACAAGTTAGTTGACATAAATGGGAATTACATTATATGATGAGATATGTGTTCTATTTTTAATGCCTCTACTACTTAATAGTTTATAATCTATTATAATATCCATGGGTTATTCTTCAGTGAATAAAAAGTTGTGGTGGAATGATGTAAAAGATCTAACCATTGATGAGGATATCCAAAGAATATAGTTGGGAATATTATATTGTTCATATGTGCACATGGAAGGAAGAATAAAATAAATATAATTAGATAATATTAGAGGGTTATCAAATATAAGAGTAAAGAGCTAAGATATGGAAAAGTGGAATGGTCCTACCTATTGAAATTTTAGGAAGAAATAACACATCAATAAGGATTTTTGAGAAAAATAGAAGGCACCTAAAACCAATGTAGTAAACACAATAGATAAAGGACCTTATGTTGTCTTGATGTTGAGTATATTTAACCCAATGTATTCCTTGATTTTAGACTTACGTTTATCCTTCCATTCCATATTCAAGAAGGGATTCCATAAAAATTATGTTTCTATAAGTTTTTACAATTTATATTCTTTTGATGATATACCCTTATAGATTGTGGGAAATGTTGATGAACATATCAATAAAAATAGTTAGAGTTTTATCATTCTAGAGAATTTATGATATATCCTATATCAAGTATCTTGATGATATAGGACTTAATATAATGGTCAAAGGTGGTACATGGAAAATTATTATGGGATCTATGGTTATAGATCATGGAGTGAAGAATGTAACACTATTCAATATGATAAAATATTTCATAGACATGGTTATAATATAAAAGTATATTAGGGATTCAAAATTTTTATTACATGTCAGGATACATTAGTGAGAAGAGTATGATGGTATTTCCAACAAAAGGAATACCATCAGACCTAAATTAAGTGGAATTCGGCACACGTGAATATTGTGTGTTAGGAAAGTAGAAAATTATATCTTTTGCAAAAGTAGGAAGAACACTACAAGATATGAAGTTGGACATGGTGAAAAATGATGTTTAGGGGCCCAAACTATTATATTTCCTTAGAGTATCACAATATAATGTGATATTTTTTATGAATAAACAAGGAAATTGTTTTTTTACATTCTATAAGAAAAAAATTGTGTATTTATAATTTTTTGGAAGTGTAATACATTGTTGTAGAATGCGTTAGGATCAAGAATAAAATGCTTGAGGTCTAATAATACAGGGGAGTATGACAATAAATATTTCACGATATTTTGTGCTAACAATAGAATTTAGTGGAATAAGACTCTTCTTGGTATAAAATAATAGAATAGTGTCATTGAAAAGATTAATATGACACCAAATTAATGTGTCAGGAGTATGAAGTTGATCTCAAGGTTACCTGTAACCTTTTGGGAAGTGGCAATGAATATGGTAGTATATATCATCAAAATAACTTCATTTATACTAATAGGATAATTTATACCAAAGGATCTATGGTCATAAAAAGTGGTAAGTCACTCTCATTTACAATATTTTAGTTTTTTATCACATATAGATATCGATGTAGAGGCAAGGTAAATTCTTGATCATAAGTCCAAGTCATGTTTCATCAATGGTTATGGTGCTGATTAGTTTGGAAATTTCTTTTAGGAAATCCAATTTCTAAATAAACCATATCAATTATAAAATTGCATAAATTTAATTGAAATAATGACTATTATATTTGAATAATAGACCAACGACCTCAATTTTTTGATGAGCGATCACCCAATAAAAATCCCCAATTTGGATGGAATAATGATGTAGAATGAGATCTAGATCTTAAAACCTAAACCAAGACCATATGAATAAAGATACTGAAATTATAGATCTAGATCCACGATCCTAGATATATATCCAACAAAAAAAAGAAGAAGAATCCTACAATGAATGGAAGGATAATGGGAAAAATAAAGGAAACCACATGCTATGAGATCCTCTTACAAACAGGGGTGCAGTTCTTCAATATAGGCTTTGAATCATGAATAATGGATCTTAAGATGGATTAAAATTTCTCTGGGAGGATCCATATTTGTGAAATAAATGTGAGGATTGAATGAGATTGATTTGGGATTAAAATGGGGGCTAGTAAAATTTTGGAATAGTTTTTTTGGGTAAATTAAAAATGTGTGCATCATTTTCTTCTCAGGGTGCATGATTTCCCCTAACTGTGAACCTTAACCATGTGCCTCTTCTAGGGGTTTCATGGTTTATCCTAAGAGGGCACATAGTTTTACAAACCATGAACCATCAATACAATCCCTCTCTTTCCAGGGTTACATGGCTTGTTGGGCCAAGGCACACGGTTTGGGAAAACGATGTGCCAACCATACACATGTCCTCCTACTTCCAAATTTTTTAATTTTCATCCAAATGTACCCCAAAGGTAAAACCAAAAAAAAGTGATTAAATATAGGAAAAATATTACATTAAAACAAGTCTGATTCATCTTTAGAAAATGTCAGCATCCTACAACCTCCCTACCATATAACATCTCATCCTCAAGCAATACTCCCAAGCATCTATAAGATTTTGAGTCAGAATTATTGTATCACTAAGTCCTCATATATGCTTCTCTTTCACAAGTTTCTTCCTAAACACACCCATTTTCTCCCAATACAAAAACTATCAAAATATTATTTACATGCAACACTTTCTCATTGTGATCTAACATATGTATTAGATGCTCCTCAAAGGATGAATCTATATCAAGATCAACATAATCCACATCAATTGCATGAGAAGGGTTTGGGTTATACCTCTATAGTTATGAAACATTGAAAAAAATGTACATAGAACTTATCTTAGTGGAATATCCAATCAGCAAACCATTCTCCTGACTCTCTCCACAACCTCAAATGGTTCAACAAACCTATGTTCCAACTTGCCCAGCCTCAATATCCCATGGAGTCCCAACCTTGGTGACAACTAAAGGAATAGACAGTCACCCTTTGAAAACTAAAGGGTTCATTGATGTCTATCATTATAGGACTTCTATCTTCTCTAAGTTATATCCATATGATTTCAAATCAACAGAACCTGCTTTGACATCTCCAGCATGATACTCAGTCCCAACAACTCCAACTCACCTACCTCTACCCAACATAGAAATGATCTACATGGACGACCATAAATATCCTTGTTTGGTTCCATTTTTATAGTTTCCTAATAACTATTGTTATAGACTAACTCCACCAAATCTATGTGCTTCTCCCAAGATACATAGAAGTCTAGAACACATGCATGAAACATATCCTCAAGTACATGTATAGTATGCTTCGACTGCCCATCTGTCTGAGGGTGGAATGTCATACTCAAAAAAAATTGGGTACCAAGTTCCTTCTATAATCCATTCCAAATTTAAAGAGTAAAACATGAGTCACTATCATAAATAATAGTCTATGGAACCACATTAAGAACAACTATCTTCTGAACGTATAGTTCTCCCAATAGATCCACTGATAAAGTCTCATGTACCGATAAGAAAAGTGCTACCATTTTCATTCAATCCAAAATCACCCAAATAGAATCATTCTTTCGTTGTGTCTTTGGGATACCCATTATAAATTCCATAGTCATGTCATTAAAATTCCATTATATAATTGGAAATGACAATAGAAAACCTCCAGGATGTTGATGATTGACCTTAACTTATTGATAGGTGTAGCATCTTGTCACGAAACCTAGTATCACCTTTTTTGTTCCAGGTCACCAAAACTATCAATGTAGGTTATGGTACATTTTTTCCACACTTGGATGTACCACCCAATTTGAGGCATCAAACTCACCCATCAATTCTTCCCACATACTCTTAGGAATAATAACTCGATTCCTGACATGGATGATATCATTATCACCTATGCTTCAACCTGAAGGTGACTCCCCCACCCCTTCAAGGATTTCCCTCAAGGTCAAGCACTCTAGATCCTTATACTACCTATCTCTAATCCTCCTAAATATTTTATATGCCACTAAAACTGATACAAGATTCATATACTCATGAATCTTTTGAACCACCAAGTGCATCTTAGCTAGTAATGTCATCATTTTCCACTAAGTAGTAGAGTCCATAGCTACCTAAGTCTAAGTTTTCCTACTCAAAACATTATCCACACGGTTTCCATTCCTGGTCATATATGATATATCAAATTCAAAAGAATGCATATAATAAACCCATATCCACTGCTGGAGAATAAAAAATTTCTTCTAAAATATATACATCAAGCTCTTATGATCTGTATACATAGTAAAATTTTCACCCAACAAAAAATTCCACCAACACTTCAACTCATAAACCACTACAGCAAATTAGAGTTCATGCATAGGGGCGTTTCATTCATGTGTCCTCAACAGATGAGACCCATACACGACAACTTGATCTCTATGCATCAACACTACTCTAATTCCAATCCAAAATGCATCATAGTACACCATATACTCCTCAGTTGTCTTAGGTAATATGAAAATTAAGGGTGATGTAAAATTATTATTTAGCTCTAATAAAGAATTATCACATGCTTCTAACCATTCAAACTTTATCCAATTATTATATAAGCCTAAAATAAGTGATACTAATTAGTATAAATCCTTGATAAACCATTAGTAATATCCAGCTAACCCCAAAAAGCTGCGGATATCAAAAATGTTCTTGGGATTCACCTAAGATATAACTACCTAAACTTTTTCTGGGTCTACTAACACACCTTCCACTAAGATGATATGACCCATGAAGTGTACTTGAATAATCCAAAATTGACCCTTTGATATCTTGGAATATATCTTATTCTCTCTGGGTGTACTCAGGATGATGTCAATATGTTTGGAATGATGTTCATGAGTCTTGGAGTACACCAAGATTTCATCCAAAAACACTACAAAAAACCCATCCTTGTATGGAAGGAAAATTTTATTCATCAATTCCATAAACACTGCTGGTGCATTCATCAACCTAAATAAAATTATGAAAAACTCGTATAGCCCATACCTACTTTTGAAAACAATCCTCATTGTATAATAAGGTCAAAGTCTCAAATGATGATACCCTAATCTCAATTAAATCTTTGAGAATACACCAGCTTCACTCAATTGGTCAAATAGATTATCGATATGCAAATGAGGATACCAGTTATTCATAGAAATCTAGTTCAAATTCTTGTAATCAACACACAAGCGTAAACTCTCCTCACCTTCTTTGGAAACAACAATGGTGAACGTAAAACCAACATACTCAGATAGATAAATACCTTATCCTACAACTACTCCAGCTGATCCTTGTGATCTTGAAGCTCTATCGGTGCCATTATGTAGAGTGGAATAGAAATTGATTCATCTCCTAGTATGAGCTCAATAGTAAACACTGCGACACTCTAAGGTGGTGGCCTTGAGAAATATTCAGGAAACATGTTATGAAATATATCCATTATGGGTGAAGATACATTCTATTTCACACCCCAACCATCCAGAAATAGACATGCAACCTAGTCTGTCAGCTCTGCTTGTTGCTGAGTAATTGTACCTTCTAAGCCTTCATGGATATCCCACTCTCCACAGTGAAAATATTGTTCACCCTCAGGAGATGTAAAAGTCACTAACTTATAGTAACTATATTTGTGGGCATGGTATGATACTAAACAACCCATTCCCAAAATTAGGACGAATCTAATCATATCTAAAATTTAGATATTCCATAGAAAATAATACTCCCCAAACTTGAGAGAACACCCCTAACACAAGAAAATGTTTCTCAACCGTACTTCCAGTGGTGCATCTATCATCATAATCTTGCTCACTAACTCCACCATCAGTCTCAAACCATTAAAAATTAATTCAAAAATAGAAGAATAAGAAGAAATAGTATCAAATAAGGCAATAAATAATATAGAATCTACATAAATAGTACCTATCACTATTGAAGGCATGGCCTCACTATTCAAAAGTGTAGGTTGAACTATGTGTAACTATCATGCCCCTCTTCCCTATGAGGCAGCCTAAGCTTTCTGAGATGTACCAATCTACTTTTATGGGAGGTCTTTCATTGAAGTACCTCTTCCACTACCTCTACCTCCATGACCAGTATAACTCTAACTGCTATACTAATATAGTGTCTAATATCCCTTTCCCACACTATGGTTCTGTATAGATTTTCCATTACTACTTGTCTGTCATGGGTTCCTACAAAACTTATGTAGATGTCTCATCCTTCCATAGGATCAAATATATAATGGTGGTTGGGTACAATGTTTATGAATGTGTCTTATCCCACTACACTGGTGGAAAATCACACTGGTAAGATCAAGAGTAAATGATCTCGCTGTCTAGCTACCCAGCTTCCCACTGCTTTGACTAGCATTCTCACAATTATTTTTCCTACTCTTGAAAGTCATACCGCTTGATCATCCATCAAAAAATGTATGTCCACCATCATAAGCATCCTTTATGTTCCCCTAGAATATGATATCTTGATTCACCACTTCTAAAAAGTTCTTCATCTTGAAGATATTCACAAGGGACTTAATTGCACATTTAATCCCATATTGAAACTGCTTCTATACAGTACCCTCATACCCCGCCAATGCAGGAACAAATCTCTACAAATATGTAAAATTTCCATCAGAGTCCATTATAGACATACTCCCCCGATTCAACCTCATAAGATCAACTTATCTCTCTTTCTTGATCATGTGAGGTTGAGAGTGCTCCAGAAACTTCTATTAAAAGTCCTTCCCCTCCATAGTCTCTAGTTATCCATCTCGAGTATAGATTTACCACCATCATCTAACATGACCATGTAACATATATGCCTCCAATTTGACTCTCTTCTCATAATTATTCTCTAAGTGATCAAGTATAGCCTATATAGACACAATCCAATACTCATCTACCTTAGTTACACCCTCTCCAATGAAATTTAGAGGGTAATGTAACTGAAACTCCCATGTAAGGTCAGAAATGATTCTTACAAACATCCAAGGGTCTCTTTACCTAATATATATGAAGCAAGTGAAGTTCTCTTGGAACTTCTCTCTGACTACCTCAACCGATACTATTGGTGCCTCGGGTACCATCCTTGGAGGATCATTCGTAGCCATGTCCTCATGTATTCCTCTAAAAAACCCTCATTGTGGATTTATAACACCAAAATTCCAAACACACATCTTAGGAAACATAATAACACTTTATCAAGTTTACAAAAGATTAAATCCATACAAGAAACAACAATTATTTTCCCCAAACACCACCACACGGTCAAAACCAATGCACTATAACTACCCTTAACCATCCTACATCTAGGTCATAGTTAACAAAGGTTAAACTAATTCTCATTATTCAAATTCCCATTACATACCCATTTATTCACATATTTCTTCATTTCACATTCTTTATCAATTTCATATTAGGCACTTTTACAGTTCATTTTCACAAGAAAGAGAAAAAGTTCTTATTAAAAAAATTACCCAAACCCATTTTTATGTGCGTACCTAAAATCATGCATGTCATAAAATAGTCTTAACTACCTCGAATGATTCATGCAGACAAAACTATCATGTCATTTTAGGCCATGATTCAAATCCCCAAAAAATATTAGAAACAATAATCACATCATACAATAAGTGCATCACCCAAGGTTGAAATAATATTTACCTGTAATAGTAATAACAAATATTCCACCACGGGTACTTGGGTTATCCCCCACACATGGGTTATCTAATCTCATTTAAGAGATTATAACCAAGTCCTGACTCTTCCTAGTCTCATATCTAACTTTCACAAATAGTAATTCAAAAAAAACTCATATGATACAACTTTGTAACATTTGGACCTAGGTGCCACACATGGGTTCCTTGAGCTGGTCAGTTACATGACCTTGAGCGCGCCTCCCCATATGACAGAGGGTCTAATTTCATTCATTGGGAGACTATACCCTCTTTTATCAAAGTAATATAACAATTAAAAATAATAACAATAATAGATTATGTATAAATAAATGATATAATATCCAGTATCACCAGTTGACCAAAATTGGTAATACAATATCAAAACTGAATATTAGATATGCCAAGATAAATTACATGTAGAGTGAAAAAATGAAAACCAAAAAAGTAAAGGCATTGAAAACTCCCAAGAGATTCCCAAACCATGTTAGGTTCTCTTATCCATACTTTATCCCAAATCATCCATCTGATATAGGGCCTTTTCACTTATCCCTACCAACAAACATGAAATCTATTCGAGTACCAATTAGGAAACCTGAGTACAGTGTGAGTACAACTTAGTAGGCCACCAACAACGACATATAAAACAATATACATTAACATATTGTATTTAATTGTATAAAGAATAAAATATAACCAATAAATTAAATAGTTTAAATTTATTTAATTATACTTTATTAAACCACATAAACCCCTAGTTCCCAATGACACTCATATCTCAATACCGACTTCAGCCCATACATAAGTATGAAAAGTTCCACATATTTAATTCACAATTAATTTAACAAATGGTATTTCATTATCCATTTCCAAGTCAATTGATAATATAGAGAATTGGAACCACAATCCAATTCAAATCTTTTGATTGCAGAATACCATGTCTATCACCCTGTGAGTATTTGGAGTGTCAGTCCCTATCCCACACCTTATGAGAATTTGGACCACTTTTCCCTATCCCACACCTCATGGAAATTTAGAGTGTCAGTCTTTATCCCACCCCATGAGTATTCTTGGATGGGATTTCAGTATCTGAAGGCATTCATACTTCAGGTCTGAAAATATCAAAATTCCAAGATACTGCACCTAATATATTTTTAACAGAGTGAAACATTGATCATGTTGCCACAAGTAGACATATGCTGAAAACCCCCCACCATTATTACTATGAGAGATATGTCATGGAGACCATTCCTTTTTCCTATAATGGATTTCAAGTTACTCAGGTAGATCAGAAAAATGGGCAACCAGACTTCATGGGCTATGCTTATAAGGTGGTGGTTTGTCCTTTTAAGGAGTTTAACCCAGCTGGACATGAAAATTCATTAGGATCCCACCATAATGAAATCAAGGGTGCATGTGAGATGGGCTCTGGAAGTGGAATAGTCGATGCCAATGACATTAGAGATCATCTTCAATGCACTCCAGCTCTTAAAAGGATGGCCAAAAGGCCTCCTAAGTATTGTAAAATGAAGGTATGAAGGAAAAAGAAGGGGGATCCAATCCTGGCTATATATATAAATTATTCTGAGATTTCATTTTGCTTCATCTATGGCTGGGCTTAAAAATAAAGGTGCTAATGGCGCGAATATTCAGTGTCTGACAAAACTGTTGATGATCTCATGTCCTTTATTCAAAGGGAGCTGTAAGTCTCTATTTTTCAGAATTTTGTAATATTTTTTACCTTTCTTAATAATAATATTCTTTCTCTTTTGGGAAAGGTCTCATCTTAAATAAAATTAATCATGTCAGTTCCATTAATTAATTCAAAAATTAATTAATCTGTCGCAATCTCACTATTTCAATAATAAATTCAAAAATTAATTATCCAGTTCTTATTATCAAGAGAGACCATGGAGCTTCATCTATGATGCTATCACAATATGACTATATTAGAATATTTTTTATCAGATTTTGTATAATGGCATAAAATTCAGTTTGAATTCCCCTAGAAATTCATTTTAAATTGTTAAAGGGTCAAGTATAAAATATAGAATAAGAGGTTAAGTACATTAAAAATATTTCTTATATATCATCCATTAGAATATTTATGTCTTTCATGGCATGTAATCAACCTAATATTCCTCATATAGTGGGATTTGTGAGTAGGTATATGGATAAACCTATAAATAAACATTGGCAAATTTAAAAGTGGATACTAAGATAATTGAAGGGAAGAATGTAAGTATATCTTTGATTTGGGAATGAAAATTCATTAAATAGGTATTGTATTACTAACCTTATCGGTAATATCGATAGTAGGAGTAGTACCATAGTTTATGTGTTTACTTATAGAGGAACTGTGGTGAGAAAGATATCTCAATTACATAAGGTGGCAGTGATATCTACCATAAATGAAGAATACAATGTTGTAAAAGAATTTTGGAATGAGAGGGATTATGGGAAGGACTTCTTAGTGTAATTAGATATAAATCAAGATGAAGATTTATTATATGGTGATAGTCAATGTGTTATACATCTTACAAAGAACCCAGTGTTTTATTCTTGGATAAATTATTTTTAGTTAAATTGACATTTTATTAGAGTCTTAATACATGATTTGTAATGAACAAAACATTTATAAATGGAAATAACTTCTAAATGAATAAATAATTTATTTAGAAATGTATTTATAGAAAATATATTCACTGTATTTTATATGTTATTTTGGATCGTTGTAAAATATATCCATAATTTTATAAGGAGATTAAAAGAATGTTAATAATCATAACCATTGATAATATATCCATATTACAATGACCTTTAAGATTATAATACATTAAGGGTTTTGATAAGATCTAATAGACATATAAGGTCAAAGTGATAGTCTCAAACAGTGTGATTATACCCTATGAATCCCATCTGTTAGAACTTATAATGAAGATGGAACCACTGTATTTTTTGTAATGACCCAGGAACTTATATAATAATTTGTTTTCATTTTGAAATTAAATACTTAAATTAATTATAAATGTATAATGAAATAAGTGGTATTTATAATTAATGAATCTATACTAATGGAATAGTAACCTCAACTATAAGAGTATAAATAAAATTTATGTATCATATAAGTGAAAAAATGATATATTTATTTCATAGAATAAGTAAATAAATGTTTTGGAAATGATAAATAAAGTGTTGGTGTTTTGTAAGTCATAAATATTTAATTAAAATTTCATAATAAATATAATTATTTAAATTAAATTTATTTTAATAAAATATATACACAAATAAATATTTTATTGTATTACGATTATAAGAAAATTTTACGAGACCTTAATTAATTTTTCAAAGTGTAATAAATAACTTATAATTTTCAAAGTGGTAATTTTTTAATAAATGATTATTTTAATTAAAAATTAAATTTATCATATTTATAAAATTATTTTCAAAAATAGATTTCATTTTTGAATTCTACATATTTAAAAATCGTTAGGGAGAATTTTTGGGATTTTTCTAAAATACTTGAATTTTTTGTGAATAGTAAAATACAGTTATTTATGGTATATATACATTATAAGTTAAATGCACTATTAATTGAGTCATCACTGATGTGAGAACCAAAATATATAATCCTAAATTATTATTTTAATATATTTAGGGATAATTATCAATCTATTCATAGTCTTGAGCTAAAATTATAAACTAAAGAATATAATAATGAGAAAACATCCTAATCCTCCTCTATAAATACCACCCCTCACCACCTCTTCTCCTCACACCTAGAATAATTTTTGATTGGTTAATTTTTCCCCAATTCCCTTCCAAAGTATCTTACCCATATCTAAGATCTACTTTTATCCCCAAAATATAAAAACTGAGGGCCTTTCGGAGGTTCCCAATGTGGATAATTCAAGAGGTAAAATCCTCTTTCATTTTATTTTATTTTCTTCTTAATTATTTTTATTTTCTTATAAACACTTCACCTCCCATTATCCAAGTGTAATTAAAACTAAATTATCTTATATATACTATAATTTTATCATTTTTATGTAAAAAATCATCATGAAACTTCTTATCCTCTTCCTTTTATTCTAAAAATGAGAACACCATCTGTGATGTGTCGATTTACCGCCATCATGGACAATACACTTTCATTTTTCATTAGAGCCTTCAATTACAGTCATAAAACCATTATTAAGTTTAAATAATATTTTTTGATACATATTATAGTTATTTAATGTTTCGTAAATAATATATAAATATGATATTGAAAAATATAATATAAGTTCGTGATGATCGTAAAAACCACCAAAAAAAATAAATCATTTATGTTTTATCAAATGATTAATCCTAATATCATAAAAAAGGATATATGGTATCAATTAAAATTATGGAAACATATTTAAACTATTTAATTCCACTTCTATATTTTTTCTTTCATTCGATAAGAAAATCCATAATAAACAAACCAAGGAAACCATGAAATAAATGCACCTGAAACAATGAAAATAACAAAATATTATTAATAAAAGGGTTGAAATATTTTATAATAATATCATATAATTAATTAAAATTTGAATATATTTCTTTAATATATTAATAAAACTCTTTAAACCATTTTACAAGAGTGTTTAACACGTTTGAAGTTAGATGAACCTAACATAATGGAATTCTTAACCTAATTTCCATTCTTTGGGTTAACCTTGTACATCATTGATTATGTGGTACTAATATTATTTTTTAAAATAATTTTGAATATATTATGTTTTATTATGTTTATTAACTTTTTATACACATATTATATTATTTTTATCAATTATCACTTCAATTTTATGATATTTTTAACCTACTTTTCTTTAAAAATTCTCTTTTAAATTTATATTTTTACAAAATTCAAAATGATTTTTTTATAAAAGAATTTTTATTCTATGATCATGGGTTTTGATAATAGTTTACGATTAATTTTGAGACTTATATATACCTCCAATACATTTGGTATGTTTATGTTGTATGTTTATTGCATGGTTACTCCAAGTGTAACAGTAATGGTTACGCCATAAGGTAGCTATGATGGTTACATTGTAAGGTAGCCATGATGGTTACACTATAAGGTAATCATGAGGGTTAAAAATCATATGGTATCCATGAGTGTTACAATAATAAGTAATTAATTCCTTAATTTATATTTGTGGTATTATTTATGTTTTCTATGTTTTATGGAAATCACTTGTGTTCAAAATTTAAGTATATGACACTTTATGGGTGAGAAGTATATATGTGGAAATGATTTCACATGATGATAAGTATTCATAGACTAATGGTTTCTATACTTATTTTTATGTACCTTACTGAGATTTTTGTGCACACCCCATTTTTTAAAATGTTTTTAACAGGGTCAATGATGGGTAAGAGTAAAGAATAATCCAAGATGACCATTATGAAGACTTTCTTGAAAATAATTCTTGTTTTAATAAACATTTTGTATTTTTTGAAGACATGGATACAGTTTTAGTATTATCCACTTTATATACATATGGGTTGATATGTATGAATTATTTCCTAATTCTCTATAACTCTAAACTAAAAATATCTTTGGGAATATATAAAAGTGAATTCAAAAATAATTTACCAGATTATGTAATATTTAAGGTTGGGTCCTTATAGTTTGTATCAGTGCACAATTTAGATAACATTAGTGATTAGGATGTTGTTAATAGAATTTTATAAATTATTTTTACCTCATGTTTATGTTTAAATGATATAGAATTTTAATATTACCATGTTTCTTAATCTAATATATATATATTCATAATGGTTTTCCATAGAAGAAACAGTGATGTTGAAGTATGAAGGCACCGAGAGGATGATATCTTTCTAAATCCCCAACCTGGAATGGTGGGACTTGGAACCAAATAGTTTTTATATTAATGGATCAGTTGACATAATCTATAAATGGTGGTGGAATCCATACAAGATAAAAACAATATCTTACACAAATAAACATGATGATAGTGGAACATTTTATAAGGAAACACCCACCTTGTTCCAAGGGATCTTCTAACCTAGTGGAAGATGAAGGGTAGATTAAATCCCTTGAAAATATATTTTATGTTATGGGGTATTCAAATAATCAAAATGTTAGTCTTTCTATTTATCTTTTTAAAGGTGAATCTGACCAATGGTGATCAATGTTCATGAATATTAGGGATAACACGGATAGTGATTCCTTGGAATGAGATAAATTTAAGAATATTTTCCTTGAAAAATATTTTCCTAAGGCGGTTCAAATTAGGATATAAAATAAAATCCATGAATTGAAACAAAATGAGGAAGACTCTTTGCCCATGTATGAATAAAGCTTCACCTGATTGGAAAAGTATGATCTAAATCTTATTCAATATCTTGATATAAAGATCAATCGTTTCTACTTAGGTTTGATTAGAGATATTGAAGAAAATTGCATTCCTGTGAATTCAATGTTATTATAAACTTATCTGATGTGTTAAGAGGGTATAAATAGAGTTTTATAATGATCATGTGTACTTCTACAACAAGCAGAAGAAGAGTAGTAGATTGAAATTGATGGGAATAATAAATTAAAGAAATATAAAGGTAAGAAAATCATGTATCCAGTTTTTGAAAAGTGTGGTAAAAAGAACTCTAGGGAATGCCATACCAAAATCGAGAAGTGTTTTTCATGAGGTAAGTTTGAACACATGGCTTGTGATTTCAATGAAAATGATCTTATGATTATCACTGATAAGAAAACTATAAATTGTTTTAAATTTGGTGATATGGTGAATTATTTTAATACCTACCGAAAGAAAGATATGAACAATGAGAAGAAACTAGATTATATATAGAAAGGTGTAGTGAAATAATTTGAAACTGCATCAGCAGATATTGGTCAATCCAATGAAATAGTATCAGGTAATTTGTTTCTTCAATTAGTCTTTTCTAATGTTTTTCATGATATGGGGTATACACATTCTTTTATTTCTGAGAATGTTTTTTATAGGTAGGAAATTTCACCTCAAGAAACTAGACTGGGACTTTTGGTTAATTCCCCGGTAGAAAAATTAACGAAAAAAACATTATAAGAATCTTCTATTATTTTATGTGGAAACACATTACCTAAAAACTTTTTGTTTTTACCTTATCAGAGTTTGATGTTATTATGGGAATAGATTGGATTTCTATTTATCATGCTAAGATTGATTATATATTTAAAGAAATTGTTTTTTAGAAAGAGTTTTATTTTGTATACAAAAATAAAACCATACCATTGATAACATATTAGGAAGGTGAAAAGCTACTAAAATATGGAAATTAAAGTTATCTTGTGTGTATTATTGAAAACAAGGGAACTTTTTAGATAAATTATGTTCCAGTGGTAAATGAATACCGTGACATTTTTCCTAATGAGTTTCCAATGTTATACCTGATCGAGAAGTTGTATTTAGTATTTAATTACTTCCTAATACTAAGCCAATTTAAAACCCCCTTATCGAATGGCTTAATTGGAACTTCATGAATTTAAAAATCAGTTGTAGGAGTTTCTTAATAAATGTGTCATTCAACCTATCACATCACCATGGGGTTCTCTTATTTTTTTTAAAAATAAAATTTTTCCATGAGACGTTTTGTTGGTTATAGAGATTTGAATAACATTACTATTAAAAATAAGTATCTTTTGCCTCATATAGATGAATTATTTAATCATATCCTAGGAGCTTATTATTTTTACAAGATTGAATTGAGATCCATGTACCATCAGCTAAAGGTAGAGGAGGATGGTATCCCAAAAACAACTTTTCTTACTAGATATGGGCATTATGAGTTTATTGTTATGTCCTTTGGTTTGAAGACTTCCCCTACTATATTCATAGATATAATGAATAAAATATTTTGTGAATATCTGGATTAGTTTGTTTTGGTTTTTTTGATGATATTTTTGTCTTTTCAAAAATTTACGAGGATCATGAAAAACATTTAAGGATTGTCTTGGAAACTCTCAAATAAAACAAGTTATACAGAAAATTTAGCAATTATGATTTTTTGTTGCAATAGATTTATCTTCTGGGGAATATTTTAAATAAGGATGGAATAATAGTCTCTACCACAAAAAAAAAAGTTTTGATGAATGGGTAAGACCTAAAAATATTATAAATATTCATAGTTTTATTATATTAGCAGGTTATTACTAATGATTTGTTAAAAAAATTTCATGATTATCTTTCCTGCTAAATAAGTTAATAAGAAAATGAGTTTAATTTATTTTGATAGAATACTATGATATTTGTTTTTAGGAAATGAATAAGATATTGGTAAATGATCCAGTTTTGGACCTAACTTCAAGAAATGGTGAATTTTTCATCTAAAGTGATACTTCATTTAAGGGGATTGGTTGTGTTTTGATGTAAAATGATCTTGTAATTTCTTATGCATCAGGACAACTGAAACCACATGTGTTAAATTTTCCCACCAATTATTTGGAATTAGCATATGTGGTTTTCTCATTAAAAATTTAGAGGAAACATTTATTTCAGGAGAAATGTGAAATATATACTGACCGTAAAATTCAGAAGTATATATAGCCACTCAGAAGGAATTAAATATGAGGGAAAGAAGATGGCTTGAACTGATAAATGATTCTGATTGGATGATCAATTACCAACCTAGAAAATCAAACAATGTGGTGGATAACATGAGTAAAAAACATCACGCATCATTAACCATGTTATGTTTGGAATAAGACCCCTTGATTAACGATTTGATGAATTTTGGATCGAAAGTTGTGGGTGTAGTAAATTACACTATTTTATTTCATGTTTTAGTGTAGTCGTCTCAATCAGACATAATTTAGATAATTTATAAGTAAAAAAATGTGTTATAGAAAAATTTAGAATTGGTGGAAAAGTGTATGTTTGTGAAATATAATTTTGATAAATATTATGTTTTGATATTCGGGAAAAGATTATGTGTTCCTTTGGTTCATAGTTGAAAAAAGAGTTGTTAAGTGAAGCTCATAGTTCTGCATTTTCAGTTCATTTTTGAATCACAAACATGTATGGATACCATTAGGAGTATTATTGGTGGGTTTGAATGAAAAAAGATATTTTGTATTTTACCATGAAATATTTGACTTTTCAACGGGTTAATTGAAGAGTGAAAAATTCCAAATGGGATGCTTCAACCTTTTCTAGTGCCATATTGTAAATGGGAAAATTTATTCGTGGACTTCATGATGGTACTACCAAATACTTCTCGAGGTAAAAATATGATTTGGGTTATTATTGGTTAACTGTCTAAATATATACATTTCCTTACTATTTGAGATACTATATCTTTGGATTAACTTTCTCAACTGTACCTGTTGACGCTCCTTTCATCACAAAATCTAAAAAATCGGAAAAGGGAAATGAATTAGCACAAATTGATTCATCCATTAAAGAAAATATCAAAAACCGACAAAGGTATGAACAAGGAGAAGATTTCCCATAAGTCGCGCAAGTTTCCTTATAGTCGCTCAAGTCCACTTGCGCGACACATTATAGTCATGCAAGTGACTTGCGCGACCTAAGTGGTAACCACCCAGGGTCTTCTCCTGCCTATAAATAGACCCTGTGGTCCCCCCATTTGAGGAGGATTTTTTCCAGAAACTCATATTTGAGCTCCCAACGCCCTAGTCTCTTCTCAAAGCTTTTGAAACACTTATAAGGTAATTTCTTACCTAGAATGGAAGATCTAAAGAAGGGGAAGAAGGCCTATGTATTGAAACTCATCAACACTTGCATGCCTGAGTGGCCAGCCCTTAAGGGAAAAGGGCCACACTTGCGCGCTGCCTTACTCCTTCAATAGATCTTGCATGCCCCTCTTCTAGAAGAACCTCAAAAGGATTCTAAAGGCTTTAATGAAGAGTCTCTCAAGTATTACCCTACTGGTTAACCGTCACGCAAGTACATCATGTGTCGCGCAGGTGTATACCTGCGTGACTGGGACTTGCACGCCCATGCAGTACCTGCGTGCCTGCCAGGACTTGCGCGCCCCTGCCTTTTTGGGTTCTTTTCTTGCCCATTTCACCCCTATTAAGCCATTACACCTTTCCTATTCTAGATTCAGTCTTCAAGACACTCTTTAAATCCATTTATGACATGATTTCTTGATTTGAATTCCTTATCTGAAAGGAATTATGTGGAATATCTCTCAAAACCTAGTGATTTACACATCTTTATGTCACTAAAGATAGAGATTTCATTCATTCAACCTCATCCTTTAAGATGAGAGAATCCTTAACCTAGGTCTCCTTTTCAGGAATAATCCCCAGTCATAAGCCCTAGTCTCAAGTTTGGGCATCCTCCTTAGGAGTAATCCCCAGTCATAATTCTTAACTTGGACATCTTCCTTAGGAGTAAGCCCCAATTCTTAAAGTTCCCAAATCTGGGTATCCTCCTTAGGAGTAAGCCCCATTCCCCTAATTTGGGCATCCTCCTTAGGAGTAAGCCCCAAACCTTAATCCTTGACCTGGGCCTCCTTTTCAGGAGTAAGCCCAAGTCTTAATTTCTCTTAACCAATCCTAATTTACCTTTGATTTGGGATTCCTTTTCAAGAGTAAAACCCAATCATTAGTCTTCTACTAATTTGGGCCTCCTTTTCAGGAGTAAGCTCCAAGTTAGAGTATTCAAAATCTCCATGAAAGCACATATACCTTTATGGACCCTGTTCCTGGATTTCTTCCCTAAAGTAAATCCTAACCTTCATTTATCTGGACAGTCATACATACATAAGCCCCACATTATTTCTTATAATTTCATCTTTTATGGCACAATTGACTAATTTTTACCAATACCTCTTGTTTCTCACACCAAGCATGACTCACGTGAGGTTAGAGTGTAAAAGTAATTGTGACATCCTTCTTTGAGCCATCAATCATAAACATCATACTCCCTTGCTCGAACTATGTGGGTTTTGATTCCTTTTCTAAACAAAGGATATGTAGGTAGCCCGTCTACGGGTTCGATCCCAACTCTAAAATAATCCATGTCCTTCTGGATGACAATAAACTTCAAGTGCCCCCCTGAGTGGCTTTAAAACCAGCATGGTTATCATAATGACCAAGATACTTCTGTATAAATGTGTCGAAGGGTACCATTGACCAGGAATCTCTAAAAAATACAGATAATTCTATATCGATGAAGAACCTAGAATATATACAAAAGATTCTATAAATTTCCTACATATTTAAACATTGATTGTCATATCTTAAGGAAAGCTCATTTTATACTTGGTAATGTAATAAGGATTCATGAACATAACTTAAATCTATAAAGAGAGTCCCAGAGTAGACAATAATTCCCCTAAAAAAGGTGTGATGAGTCTGACCTCCCATCCTCTCGACCAATGCAAATTCCTAAGCCTCATCAGTCCACAACTAATGAGGACCTACCTTTGGAAAGTAGGTCCGAATGGAAGTGGAATCATTGGATGTTTCCAGTTCTACGAACAAACCCATTAGAAACCAATCAGAATGTTTGAACCTCCCATCAAGGCGGTCATCCCTGGATTCCGAGGGAAACAAAAATGGTGAACCCGATGTGAATCCTTAACCAAAGTTAAAATGTTGTTTTACCTATTTGTTAGGCCCCTATTTAAAACTCAATGAGAGGGCCAACAAAAACAATCATTGACATATATGCTCATCCAAAAGATGTAGTGGTTAAATTTATCTTGATTACATCTGTTATATCAAACAAGCACTCTTTTTCCAAGATCTTCTGCATTTCTATAATGGCTGCTCTCAAGTTCAAACCTGTGAATACTGTTGCTGCAAATGCCACTACTGCTACTCCTACTGGATCTTCGTCTGCTCTTAGGACGATATCACCTACTCAGTGTCTTCAATACTGGGTATCAAATGCACTGGTTAAGGAGTACCGTCAACACGGTACCATCCCAACTCTGGAGGCTGCCCGATAAGCCCTCCAAGTAAACAACTCACATCGGTCGTCCAGACAACAACGACCAGTGATCAAGAAGAAGGTGGTGCTGACTACTGTCTCCAACTGTTTCGGGTCATTATCCCCGGAACTCAATCACCATTCGCTCCCTTATTCTAGGGAGGTGAATGAGAAAGTCCATTATGACCTTAATTCAAACAAACAGGAGTCCTTCCTGAGGGCTCCCACCAACAATCGCCGCCAGACTCGTGCGGCAGTGCGCCCTCAACATGATGAGGGTACCGACTCCAGGCGTTCGGCTCAGGTTCCTCAAACCTGAGCAAGCAAGACGAACCACCAAAGGCGGAATCCAGTCAACAGTGAGCAGGTTCTCATCTCTTCCATCTCCAGATAAATCCACCAACCTAACTTGGTGGCAAGCAATGAGCAGGCACATACAACTACCCGTTTTAAACCCACTATCCAGCAGACTCGTCTAGCAGCATCACGCCAATCCTGCCTGGCAATTCCGGCGGAATACTATAGGCAGGAAAATACACCTATTTATACATCATCATCTAGTCAGCAGGCTCGTCTGACTACATATGATGGATCTCGTCAACCACATTTGGCGAAGTGAAATCAGCAGGCACATACACCTACTAGTATTAATCAAGCCTACCAACAGTCTCGCTTGGTAGCATTCAGAGAAGTTAGTCGGAAAGCCCCGAAAACAAATAGGAGGCAGACTGAACTCTCTTCCCCCACACTTGAGTACTGTCAGGATTCACTGACAGGAAAAGGAGGACAGGAGTAGGCACATACACCTACACCAAGCCTGGAATGGACATATATTCCTGTTCTGGTAGCTCAAGTCACCAAGCATATTCTATCAATGGTGAAAGAGCATAAGCAAATCCCTGCTCATATTCTGGATACCTGCCAGGATATTATAACAACTTCTGCGGCATCTCAGGGAAAGACACATAAATCTATCCCTACCAGTGGAGTGATACATCAGCAATTCACTCTAGAATAGACACACACATATGTTCCAGTCCAAGAGGGTTATGGGGCATACTCCCCCATATCATACGGATGACCAAGTCAGGCACATACACCTGATTTGAGAAGAGATCATCAGCCTAACCTGGCCATCTTTCCTGATCAGGCACATACACCTGCTCAGAGTAGCCACTTTCGTCAACAAGTGGTTTCCAAGGCGAGTAAGAAGGCATCTAAGAAAAAGACATGCCTATCACAGTCAGGAGATCAAGAGCCAATCTGTAACAAGTCCTTGCTCGATGCTGGAGTTCTTGAAGCCCTCAAGAAATTATCTATTGGAATTCAAGATTCTACTCCCTCAGTTCCCAATAGTGGGAACATTAATTCCGAAGGTCTTCAACAGACACTTCCTCATGAAGGCTTGCTTCATGACAATTCGTTCGATCTCGAAGTTTCATCTTCAGATGAGAACCACATGAACCCTCTGTGTGGTCAGAAGACCAAGGAGCAAGAGATATCATCTTTTGTTGTAACCCATTATGGTGGTCCTCCCCATGATGATGAATTTCGCTGCGAAAGTCCTCTCCGTAGTAGTGATGCACATTGCCTGGAAAATGCTCCAGTGGACAATGTAGTGCTGAGAAAGCCCTCTTAGCTTGACGCACTTGCAAATGTGAAACTAGTCATGTCTAAAGCTTCATTGCCAGCAGGTGAAATTCTTTCTCAATCAGAAGATAGCCCAGGGTGTAGGTCATTCTCCAAACCACCCCTAAGTCATGCATCTTCTAGTTTGATCAATGATTTCTCTACCAATCCTATTGAATCCAATGAAGCAACAAGGAAACACAAACTCTGGTCAAATCAAGTAGAATAATCTTCATCAAATGATAAAGAGGAAATACTGAATATGAGAAAACAACTGGCGAAAGGTGAAGTGCCAGTCATGTTTTGGCCTCTGGCTGACTCTCAATATAATATTCCAGAAATGTTGACGGATGATGAAATTCATGATATTTGTCTCAACATATGGAAAACTCTTTGTCAGTTGAAAAAGAAAGTATTATCTTATGATGAATATGAAAATCATCTTAAGATAATAGAAGGGTTACAACGTCAGATTGATTTTGCGTCTCTATCAGTCTCTCCATATCCGAAGGCTGAAAAGTAGTAGTGAGCCCTTAAACGTTCATGCTTTGGTGCACTAAGAAGATTGCGTCAGTTAATTGCCAATGCCCCATCTAGTATTCGTGTCAGAGGATGGGGTGTTCATGGAGAACTGCATTTCATGGGGCTCTCCAGTCAGCAAAGCCCACCGAAAATGGTCTCATGCAAAGTTATTTCCCATGGCTGACCACAGTCAATGGGCTTTGTTTGTAATCGAAAGCTTGCCCAAGAACAGGCTTCAACTAGTTCCTCTCAAAATCAAGAATACAGAGAACAAGTTGTTGAATTACTCTTTCATCAAGCAAACGAGAATATTGAACATGCCTCTCGTTTGGAGAAAGCATGTCACGAAATGACAGAAGTGTCGGAAATCATCCAACGATCTTTTGAACCGGGTGATAAAAGCGGATACAGATTAATGCATCCAGCTAATTTCTGGACTAATGTTCGCAAGATCAGAAGGAATTTCAAGAAAGTCTCAGACATATCATATCAATAACCACCCCAACTCACCAGACAGGGGACTCTTTTAAACTAACCCTCGGAATCAACAAAAAGGATTTGGGGAGTTGAGCGAGAACAGCAGGAACAACCCCAGTCCACTTGACTGGAAACTTTTTCAAATCATCAATCCCCTCCTCAGAGAAAGTCGGTCTTTTCTCGATTGGGGAAGAAACCTCAAGAGGAACGAAGAGCCAAATTATCATGAGATTCCCTCCAAATTATGGTTCATCAAGAAGTTCCTGAGGGATCGAATCAACAAAAGTCAATGTCTCATCAAAGACATGGAAGAAGAAAATATCACAGAAATGATGATAGAAGGGATGCGATGAGTTATGCATTAATCAATGTCATCAATGCCATTGTTGCTGATCCATCATATGAAGATCACTCAGGGGGCTCAGATGAAGAGGTTCCTACTCAAGAAGATGTACGCACTGACACAAATGAAGAAGGTGTGCGTACACGAAGTCAAAGGATTACTCAGAACTTAGGTAATCCTTCAAGTAACCCACTTCCCCCTCTCCAAAAAGGACCCAACAAGGGGTAGGGAAAGAAACAGGTTACATATCCTTCCTCTGGATAAGGTCAATCTCTCTCACTAGAGCAGGGGTTTGCACAATAGGAGGAATAAATGAAGGAATTAAGAAGGTTAAATGCAGAACTACTTCAGAGTAGTCTTCTTCTTAAGCATGCTGGAGTCAGTCAGCCAAAGGAATTTGTTGCAACTACTGAGATGGATCAAGAATATCATCCTCTATCAGTACACCCTCACAGGTTTAATCCTACGGGTCAAGTGCAACAACAGTTGGCAGTACTACCATCAGTTGCAGCACCAATCGCCACATCTGTCCAAGCTCCAGTCATTACACCTACCCAAGTCCAAGTTCAACAATATGTTTCTCAAAAGTTAATAACTACTATTGAGTCATTAATAGCTCGGTTAGAAACTATGGAAGGGAAGCGTGCGCACGTTCAACCAGAAAAGAAAGTTTACCCTGAATGGGTAAATTTCTCCTCCATCCTGTTTTGGGAACCCTATATTCCCTATTTCAATGGATCAGGTGATCCTTAACAACATTTGACGCATTATGTGTCTTGTTGCGATCCTATGATGGGAACTCTGGAGCAGCAAGAAGCACTGAAACTCATATGCTTCATGCGAACCTTGCAAGGACCAGCTTTTGTTTGGTATACAAGCTTGCAATCCTGGTTAATTACCGGATGGGGGGATCTTTACCAAAAATTCCTCCTTCAGTTAAGCTCAACTTTTCCAAAGACAACAATTTTCGATCTTACAAACTGTAAGCAAAGGGAGAATGGAAGGGTCTCTGATTTCATTGCTCGATTGAAGGGATTAACATATTCCTTGAGTTTAGAAATCCCTCAAGAAGAATTGTTTCCAATCTGTGTGGAAAATCTGCGTGACGAATTATGCACGCCATTAATCCCTGTGAAATACATAGGAGGGTTTTGAGACCTTACTTCAATTGCTCAGCAGATTTAAGATTCCCTTATATAGGCTAAGGCTACATCTCGTGTAATTCCATCAGCTCCATAAAGGAGAATGGGTAAAGCAGAAACCGCTACAGTTATGCTTAAACAAGCACATGTACCTATTTCTACATCAAAACCTTCATCTTCTCGAAGGGATCCACCTTCTGAGCACCAACAACAAAGGCCTTTTCGTCCAGATGATCAAAAAGATCAAAGACAAAAACAATTTGAGGATTTGAAGAGTAAAACATACTCTTTCCGAAAAGAACAAATTCCTGGTTATTTCATTTCGGCTCTGGAAAACAATTTGGTTCAATTGCCAATACCCAAGAGGCCAAACAAGAATGGAGATGAATACCATCATAATTATTTCCCTTTTCATCAAATGTTGGGGCATCCCATCCAGGAGTGTTTTGTCTTCAAAGACCTCCTACAAAAGATGGTCGACTCAGGACAGGTCACATTGAAAGGCTCCTCAGCCCAGGTAGCATGTGTCACTGCTATAGTTCCAGAGGAGGAAGATGAATGGCAGGAAGTCAAAAGCAAAAATGCACAAAAGTATGATGATTGGATGGTCAGAAAGACAATCAATCGAACTCATGCTATTTTGCGAACACAATTAAGGAAACCAATTGTGTCTTCTTCTATGAATGTTGTGGAAAAACCCTCTTCGTTAGAGGGAAACTCCTCAAATAAATGGCATGATTCAAAGAAAGAAAACGAATCAGAAGAATATGAGTATGTGTTAAAGCCTAAGTTGTCTTTGACTTTGGTAGACTTCATGCCATCTACTTCAAAGCCATGGGCACCACACCACCAAACGGAAAATCCTAAACAGACTAATCAGGAAAAGTCTTCATCATATGAAGAGTTAATCTTTGGCTATGTTAATATGATTCAATTAAAAGCTCCATATGCCAGTCGAAGTTTCAATTTCAATGAGCCTGAATTCCCTATATCAAACAGAGGAATCAGAGGAAGTTCCAAGGGCTCAGGATACAGGGGAAGATATGGATCTTTCAGAAGCCACTATTCTAATTCTACCCCTACTAGAACTGTGTACGCAGCAGAAACTCGTGGTAGAGCCCTTCAGCAAGCTCAGTAAGAACAAGAAAGTTCTTCTACCAATAGAAAATTCAGTCCCGGAAAAGTTATTTTGGAAGACCGGTTGAAGGTTCTATGTTCTTCCTCTCATCAAGTAAATATATCTAATTGGTCTAATCTTCTAAAACCAGGAATATTGCCAACTCCTATCCCAATAAAAGATACATCAACTTCCAAAGCATCTGCTTCCAAGGTACCTGCTAAACCACATATTCCTATTGGGAAATGTAGACCTCTCGATCAAAAGTAAGATATATTGAAACACTTGGCCCAAGTACCAGCCAAGTTATCAATTCTGGATGCTCTGAATCTGTCAAAAGATCTTTTGGAAGCACTCATCAAGGCTTTGTCAAGTCCTCAGGAGTTTGAAACTGAAATTGTTGCAGCTGAAGTCTATCACATAGAGAATAATCCTGCAGAATTCCATGCAATAATATCCTTTACTGATGAAGATGAATATGATGTTGTGCATGGACATATTAGACCATTGTACTTGTCTGGAAAGGTCAATGGCGTGGATGTTCGAAGAGCTTTCATTGACAATGGTTCAGGAGTCAACCTCATGCCCATTCGTACACTTCGTCGATTGGGACTCACGGAATATGATTTATCTCCCTCCACCATGATGATATAGGGATATGATAAAAATGAACAAGAACCACTGGGTGAAGTTACACTCAGAACTCAGTTTGGAGATCTTGTATCCAATTCAGATTTCATGGTTGTTGATCAAGACTCAGCCTTCAACATTTTTCTTGGAAGACCCTGGCAACAACAACATGTGGTTATCCCTTCTTCATACCATCAATGTCTCCAATACTATTTCGATGGACAAATTGGGACGTTTTATGGTGATAAGGCCATGTTCAAGACATGTGAGTCTCAATACATTGAGGTGGAATTATATCACATGAAGCCAAAGGAGAAATCCATAACAAAGGAGATTACCAAAGATAATGCTCCATATGGTTTGGAAAAAATTTCAGTAAATCCATTTACACATGTGAGTACAGATTATGTGTTGCCTATCAGTCAAATTGACAAGATAGACCCAAATAAAAATAATCTTATGGAAAGATCCATAAAGTCAATTATGGAAATCGAGCCAGACAACATAGGAGAAATTGGTAATCTACCAAGCAGTGATGAAAGCACAAATGGTGACGTCTTCATTTCATCTGCTGAAATCCAACAAGTCTATGCTTCTCCAATTAGGCCAGAAGAAGTTATAGCAACATCGGAGGTGAACAATGATGTCAATTCTCAATCCATCGTCTCCTCTTTATTACCCAAAGAAGACCCTTCATCATCCATTAGGTTGGAAATGGAAGCTTCTTCTTCAAAATATTCAAATTTTGACATCTCTTCAGATCATGAGAATTCTACTTTATCATCTACTATGCAAGTAGAAACGGAAGAAATAACACATGATGAAGAAGAAGAAGAAGATCTCAGAGATGCTCCTCCAGCATTTGAAGAGGGTATCTCTACCACTGTAGATGAACTCAGAGAAATAAATATGGGTACAAAAGGAGATCCATGCCCCACTTTAATCAGTGCGGCCATGACTCTTGAAGAGCAAGAGATGTATATTTATTTTCTAAAGAAAAATAAATATATATTTTCTTAGAACTATACAGATATACCTAGGCTTGATCCTGATGTTTCTACTCAACATTTAGGTTTACCAGAAGAAAATTGAGGATTTAAGCAAGCTGCGAGAAGCACACCCAACTTATGCTTCCAAAATTGAAGCTGAAGTGGATAAGATTATCAAAGCTAACTTCGTCATAGAAGTTCAATATCCCAAATTTTTGGCTAATATTTTCCCTGAAAGAAAAAGAACGGACAAATTAGAGTTTTCATTGATTTCAGAGATCTTAATCGGCATTGTCCTAAGGATGATTTCCCAGTTCCGATTACAGAACTTCTAATTGATGCAACAGCTGGCTATGAAGCACTTTCCTTCCTGGATGGATATTATGGATATAATAAGATCTGAATGGCCCCAGAAGACGAGGAATATATAGCCTTCAGAGCCCCTAAGGGTGTGTTTTTCTACCGGGTAATGCCCTTTGGCTTAAAGAATGTAGGTGCAACTTATCAGCGTGCCATGCATCGTATCTTCAAACCCTTATTAGGGAAGTTTGTTGAATGCTTTGTAGAAAATTTGGTAGTAAAATCCAAACAACGTTCTAATCACTTGGCTGACTTGGAAGTCATATTTTGCAAGCTTCAACAACATAATTTGAAGAATAATCCCTTAAAATGTGCTTTTGGGGTAACCTCAGGAAAATTTCTCGGCTTTTTTGTACGCCATCGTGGTATTGAAGTCGATCCTGAGAAGACCAAGTCAATCCCTGGTATGTCACCTCCTCAAAATTTGAAAGAATTAAGAGGACTTCAAGGACACGTAGCCTATATTCGGAATTTCATCGCCAATTTAGCTGGTAAAAGTTTACCCTTCACCAAATTGATGAAGAAGGGAGTCACTTACCAGTGGACTGAAGAATGTCAAGAAGCATTCGATAATCTCAAGAAATACCTCTTGAGTCCACCAGTACTCATTCCACCTGTTGAAGGAAGACCACTTATCCTCTATGGGACAACTCTAGAGCGATCATTAGGTGCCTTTCTTGCTCAAAAGAATGATGCTGGGAATGAAAAATGTCTCTAATATCTCAGTCGAACCATGCTTGAAGCCGAAACCCGATATTCAAGTATTGAGAAGTGCTGCCTGGCATTAATATTTGCGGTTCAGAAGTTGAGACACTACCTGCAACATCACGAGGTCCAATTGGTATCTCGCAATAACCCGCTCAAATTTATCCTAAGTCATCCAATGCTTACAAGACGTCTGGCAAGGTGGGAAGTTATTTTCCAGCAATTCGACATTCAATATGTGTCTCAAAAGGTGATAAAGGGCCAAGCTCTGGATGATTTCCTAGTTGAACACCCTTCAGTGGAAGACAAATCTCCAGATATTGAACTCCCTGATGAGGAAGTCTTCTCTATTCAAGAAAGTCCTTAGGCATGGGAAATGTATTTTGATGGTGCTTCCAGAAGTCCAACAGGGAGGAAAATGGAAAATCCTAAATTCAACAATGTTGGCTTAGGAATTGTGCTCATTTATATAGAAAAGGCAGTGTTACTTTATTCCTTATTATTGTGGGAAGGTGGTACCAAAAATGAATCAGAATACCAAGCTCTCATCCTAGGTTTGGAATTAGCACTTCAAGCACAAGTGAATCACTTAAAGTTGAAAGGTGATTCAGACCTGGTAATCAAACAAGTCAATGGGGATTATGCCATCAGAAAAGAAGAACTAATCCCTTTGTATGATTATGGCAGAGAGTTAATGGCGGAATTCTCTTTAGAGCTAACATTTTCTTATTTCCCATGATCACAAAATGCTCAAGCTGATGCATTGGCTAATATAGACATAGCTCTGGCAGATCCAAATCGGGACGAGACAACCATCAGTATTTCCCACCGTCGTGCAATTTCACCTTATGTTCGAATTAGGACAGAGGAAATTAATGAAATTTGTCCCATTCCTGAACCGTATGGTCATACTACAGGATGGATGTCACCTATTAGGGAATACCTTCAAAATGGAACACTTCCACCTGATAGAGCTGAGAAAGAACAAATCCGGCGACGTGTGATTAATTTTACTCTTTATGATAGCCCAGATCACCTAGAGAAAATTCTCTACAAACGTGGTTTTGATGGAGTTCTCTTCAGATGCATTGATGGTGAAGAGACAATGGATTTCATGAAAGAAGTGCATGCAGGAGTCTGTGGTGCCCACCAGTTTGGACATAGACTATCTGATCAGGTTCGAAGGCTTGGATACTTTTGGCCTTCAATGATACAAGATTGTGTTGATTTCACAAAGAAGTGTCATTCATGTCAAGTACATTCCAACTTCATTCATCAGCCTCCAGAGTTGCTTCATACAGCTAAATACTCATGGCCATTTTCCACATGGGGAATGGATGTGGTGGGACCTTACCCTTCGGCTACGGCCAAGCAGTTTAAGTATATTCTTACTACTACTGACTTCTTTTCCAAATGGGTAGAGGTAATACCTCTCAAGGAAGTCAGTTATAAATGCATTATTAGCTTCATTAAGTCTAACATCATTACTAGATTTTGTGTCCCTCATACCATATTGACGGAAAATGGCACCAATTTCTGTTCATCCGAGATAAAGAAATTGTATCATGAATACAACATCAAATCCAACCATTCATCTCGGTATCATGCAGTGGCCAACGGCCAGATAGAAGCCTTTAACCAGACTCTTTCAAATATACTGAAAAAGATGGTGGATAAAGATAAGAGGTCATGGCTTGATAAACTCTTTCATGCTTTATGGGCTTATCGGACTACCACCCGCACTGCAACTCGGTCAACTCCATATTCACTGGTATATGGAACGGAAGCCGTCTTGCCCATTAAAGTTCAACTACCCTTGCTCAGAGTTTCCATTTGTGATCAATCATCTACAGGTAAACAATCTCAAAAGCGATTGAATGAATTGGAACGATTATATGAGAAAATATTGTGCACTTTTCACCACTTGTAAGTCTAACAAAATCGAATAGCACGAGCTTTTAACAAAAAAGTTCATCTTCGTTCATTCACTCAGGGATAATTGGTATTAGTTCTCAGAACTCCAATGATACTAGAAAAGAAACCTCCCAAGCTTGAGCCAAAATGGGAAGGACCTTATTCAATACATAGGGCCTACTACAATGGAGCTTATTCATTAATCTCAATAGATGGAAAACTCATCACTACTCCAACCAATGCCAGATTTTTGAAGAAGTATTTTGTATAAATTGAAAAGTCCCTCTTTCATCCTTGCTATATGACGTTAAAATATATAGCAATGGTCCATAAATATGACCTTAAACTATTTTTACTTTCGTCCCACATGACGTTAAACTGTGAAAAAGTTCCCTAAATGGTCCAGTATGACCTTAAACTACAACTAGGTCCTGTATGACCTTAAACTGCATCATCAACATTCCATGCATATGACCCTAAACTATTTGCAAGTCCCTTACATCCAACAAGACTTTAAACTGTGACGTCCTAACTACATGATGCTAAACTGTATAAAAGTCCCTTACGTCTGGAAAGACGTTAAACTACGTAATCATCAAAGGTCCTGTATGACCTTAAACTACACCACCGTCCAACATGACATTAAACTGCACCATCCATGGTCCATGCATATGACCATAAACTATTCGCACTTTCGTCCAACATGACGCTAAACTGTATCGTCCCTTTTTCATCCAACAGGACATTAAACTGTGAAAAAAATCCCCAATGCGTCCAACATGACGTTAAAATGGTGCACTCTTTTGTCCTCACTCCATGACATTAAACTACACAGTCCCCCCCTTTCGTCCAACATGACGTTAAACTCTATTGTCCCCATCGTCCTAACTACATGACGCTAAACTGTACAAAAATTCCATTATATGTCCTACATGACATTAAACTGTATTTTGTCCCTGCTACATGACACTAAAATGTGCAGCACCAATAGTCCTAACTGCAAGACTTTAAACTGCATAGTCCCTTTATATGTCCAACATGACATTAAACTATGCATTGTTATGGTTGTTGTTACCTCTTGCTTCTCACGCCGAGTATGAATCACGTGAGCTTAGAGAAAACCTCAACCATAACACTCTCTCTGGTCTGCTAACCATGTGTAAGTCCTAACATCATTTCTTTAGGTCATTGTACCCAAGAACAACTTGATCATTAATTCATTATTTAATTGAACTACACGGACTTTGATCCTTGCCTTCTAGGCTGGGTATGTAGGAAACCTCCCAAGGTTCAATCCCAAAACTAATCTCTTCACGTCAGTTCATCTCTATCTCATACGATGATAATTCATGAAAGCACCCTTAGAATCAATATCATTACATTGGTTCACTTTTGTCCTTGTTATACGACATTAAACTATACAAAACTTTTGTCCGGTATGACAATAAACTACCAATTTCTTTGATACCCTCACCTGAGAGGGAACCATTATTTTCATTGATTTTTCAATCATGTTTCATTTCAAAGACTCTGTGCATACATGGCAATGCCCGAACCATTTATCTTGGGTTAAACCATCATTGGACTAAAGTCCCCTTTCACCCTTCACATGTACGAACCAAATTCGTAAAAAGGGAATTTCTAGAACTACGTGGGCTTGATTCCCATCCTTATGGGATATGTAGGAACGTTCGAGTGTCCCTCGAATCCAGCCCCAAGTCTTTGGGCCTAATCCCAAATTCCACTTTCAGTCCCTTGGCTGAAAAGTCCCCATGAAAATACACACTGTGTATTTCTTACAATGGTCCAAGCTCTATGACCCTAAACTAAGATCTCTAATCCTTTTTCCCACACGATGTTAAACTGTAGTTTAATAACTATGTATGGCTTGATTATCATCCTTATGGGATACGTAGTGAAGTCCAACATTTCAATTCAGGACCCAGCCACAACATGATTATGGTTAGAATTGATCTATGTATCTCTGTACACATTAAAAAATACCCATCTTTATGTGTCATAATCCTAACATTAAATATTTTCAGATCCTCATAATCCCTTTTCATGACTTCTAGTCACAAAAATGTCAAACTTCTGAGAGTTCTTTTGTCTGACTATGCAGCACATGCCCATAGGTGGCCTTGCATAAACAGTCTACATAACAGACTTGTTATCCAAAAGATACTATTATTTAACTATGCATCCAATGCCCTTAGGTGGCCCTGCATAATTCAACCCCCTAACGGGTTTTTCGGATAGTGGTAACTTCATTATTAGGAAGAATACCTCTTTTTTCCTTATTTTTCTTAAATGACAGTATATAGGGATCCGAAAAAATAGCCATCCTTAACATATTTGTCCCATATCCTTTTTCAGAATCTGAAAGTATTCAAGTCTATGGTTTATATTCTCCTTCCCTACGTTTGGGTCAGACCTTCATAGGAGTGATATTCATCCAGTTCTTCGATAATTTTGTTTGGAAATATTTTCTCCAAATTCAAGTACCTCTTTCCATACATCAAACTCTATACTTTGGAAGATTTGAATCTCCATAAACTTTTACTGGCTTTTAGCACTAGGAAAGTAAATTTCTGAGAGTTCTTTTGCCTGACTATGCAGCACGTGCCCATAGGTGGCCTTGCATAAACAGTCTACATAACAGACTTGTTATCCAAAAGATACTATTTTATTTAACTATGTAGCCAATTCCCTTAGGTGTCCCTGCATAATTCAACCCCCTAACAGGTTTGTTAAATAATGGTAACTTCATTCTTGGAAACTACTTCTTCTAATGCCTTTTAGCTCTTTTTCATATCATTCCTCAGATTCAAATATTCTTAAGTCATAGATTACATATTTTCCCTCATACTTGAGTATGGTAAAATGTTTTCAGATGAATTTTCAAGGAATTATGTCAATTCTAATCCATTTCGGTCAAATCTATTTCGACCTTAAACATTAGCCTTTGTATGTTCGACGTTCGTGACTTTAAACTTCCCACAAAAGACAGGGGAACTCTGAATAAAATTCAAGTTCCCAGCTCACTAAACATACATTTTTTGTATGATTTAGGTAACATTGAGCAATTAAAATGTTTGAAATTTTTAGGTTTATTTACATTAATCCAAGTAAAAATCAAACTATGCTTACTAGGCCCATTGACTTAGGAAAAATCTAAAGCATGTAGCAAAAGAGAATGCAGGTACAAATGAGTGAAGGTGAAAGTGTTTTTCATTGATGCAAAAGAGTTATAAGGACATCCACAGACTGGAGTCTCTTCCCTTTTTCAAGAATTACAAGAGGCTTTCAACAGAACTCTTCATTTGATTTACGACATCCTGAGCTTCATCAACAGCTACTTGAAGCTCATGCACTCAACACACTTCACTCTTTTCAGCCTGATGGAGTGCTTTCTTAGCATCCTCAGTGGACTTCATACCATTCATTTGAAATCCCTCCAGTGAATTATTGAGTTGGTCATGTTCCCCAGAAACAGCATCCAACTGTTGCTGAAGGTGCATCTACTGGACGACTTTTTCTTTGATTTTATGCTTCAGCTCCTTCATCTTAGAAGTATAATCAGCCTCAGCTTGGGATACCGCAGCCTCAAATTTGCCGATGTTAACTGACAATTTCACCCTGGTCAGATCTTCACGGCACTTTTTCTCCTGCTCCCTCCTGAAGATGATCTGTTTCACTGTGGTATGGATATTTTCATATCCAAAACCGCCAAGTCCTAGTATGACAAATTGGGAGGAAAATCGAGGAATTTTTTATGATAACTCTTCTAAAGGCACATCAGATATGATTTTCCATATGTTGTTCCTTGCCTTGAATCGTTAAAAGCTGAATGCTTTAATCATATCTGGGTCTGATTCAACAACATCAATATAGGGGGGCAGGTAATCTGGGGTTAATTCACTTAAGAAAGTGCCATGTTCTGTTCTTTCCCTCCTGAATTGTGCTTCTTCGCTTTCAATTCCAGTGGGGGAAGAGGTTGAGGCTTCACCTCTAGACTTATCCACTACAGTTGACAGCCCTGCATAATTAATTGAATGCTTTGGTTAGCTTCAAAGGATAACAAAAAAACCAGTTGTCTTGAAAATTAAGTACAATCACAAATATAGTTATCCCTTACCCGACGGTGGGTCAGAAACCTGAGAAGAATCCTCCCCATCTTTCCTAGTCTCAACAGGATCTTCAAGATGGGTCTCAAGAGGGTTTACTAGGTTTAGCTCTACTTGAGATAATGTTTCTGCAATGGTAGGGTTGAAATCAATGTCCACACCCTCTTCAGGCATTGGAATTTCAGAAGTGTCTATGGATGGAATTGCGTATCATTTTCAGTCATGATTAGAAGTGTAAATTATAAGAAACTTTACTGGGTGAAGGATAATAATCACGCCCAAGGTCTTCTAAATCACAGGACAACTTATCATGATCATAAAATTCTTCAAAAGACATGCCATGATTCATCATTTCATCCAATGATATTTCAGAATCCTGGTTAGTCTCACCAGTGGGAGCATTTTGTGTGTCTTCTTGACGACTTACATCCTGCAGCCCCTGACCCTGGATAGTATCTTCGGGTAAAATCACAGCATCATTTGCATCATTTGTAACAGTCTCCAGAAGCTCTAATGCAGGAGTTGAACCTAAAGTATCACAGAATGGAAATCAGTCGGTGTTTCATTCAACATTTTATGAAGCATTGTTGACTTACCAGAAACAGGTTCTTCTCTTCTTTCAACAGCAGTAGGAGGGATACTGGGAATAGATGCTAGCTCTTCTCCAGGAGCATCCATGTCAGTTTGGATCTGTGATTTTTCCACAGCACCCTCCGTGGTCTTTGAAGGAGGATCAGTCCTTTCCCTCAGGGGGGAAATTGAAGAAACCCCTACAAGCCCCAGAAATATGAGTAACCATGTGGTCATGGGTATATACTCATGATTACTTGAAGGACATACCACTGCTATTGAAGCGTTTAGCTGTGGAATTCCTCCTTCTTTTCCTTTGGTTCTTTGGTTTTTTGGGAGTATCGATAGTCTCCCTTATTGGCACTTGGATTGGAGAATGGAAGGCTATGTCCAACGCCTCATTCATGGACTGCTGTCCTGGCGATATCTCGCCTGGTTCGTGAGGAGAATCAACAGCAGCCCCGATGGCAGTACCACCAGGGCTATACTGTGGCGAAGGAACCCCAGTTCCTTTCTTTGCAAGCTGCAAGATAAAAAAAATAACTTCCTTAAGTAACAAAGCTTCGACTGAAATCAAGTTTCAAAGAAAATAAGGAAAGAAAACTTACATCTTCAAGAGCCACATACTCATGCCACTCCTCATATCCAGAACCACCAGCCCCCATAGTGGCACCACGATCAATCATTTCTTTCGCCCGCCTGGTGATAGGAACAGACTCATTAGTGGAATATATGATCATTTCCAGCTCTCTGATGTAAGCCTGCACTTCATTGGGGTTATCCTCATATTGAAGATTTGTAGAAGCCATAAGATTCCCTATTCCGGGAAGTTGTAGGCCCTCACACAAATCCAGCCAGGCGATCTCAGTACCACAGTATAAACTCTGCCATAGCTGGACAGCCTCTGGTCTTAGATATGAAGGCTGCAAGGAAGGTCCTACAATTTTTGACTTCAATTTCTTCCCAGCTCCTGCTACTACAGATAAAGAATAAGAAAGTAAGACTTATTGCTTTATAAAGTAGTAGTGATTAAATTACTATAATGAAGTAACTCACCAGGTGTTGATGGAGTGGGTCTTTTAATTCTTACCGGAGGATTATATCGGGCACGAAACCGCTTTGCCGCTGGTTGTGCCTCATCATCCCCATCATGGGAATCTGATGAATCAGTTCTAGAGGATGAGTCTTTCGAATCAACTTCATCTAAGGAAGCATCACCTTCATGAGGAAGGGTTTCTTTCTCTACATTCCTCTTCCTTTTCCCCACCTGATAAACTGGGTGATTCAATATCTCTATGGGGTATGATGCTATCCAGTGTTCGGCATAATATGTAGTCAAATTATGTTCCTCTTTTTCAACTTGTAGATCAAATACTTCCCCAGTCTTCTCCCTTGACGTCAGCAGCCATAGTTGACGAGCAACCATCGGATGTTGCTCTAACTTGACATGTACTGGAGGAGATACATCAATCTGTTGTAAACATCTGAATTTACATGCAAATATATATAGAGCATAGGCCTTACATATGATTTCTCCATCAATCCTGGAAACTAGCACACCATCCCTGCAAGCTAGCATGTATGCCCTCAAATCCAAATGGGCTATTCCATCATCAACAAACCGCCCGGTTGGTGGAATTACATAGAGAAAGAAGTTTAATTCCTTAAACATGCTAAGCCTCACTTTCATGTCATAGGAATTAACATCTAATGGAGCAACTCCAGAGAATGTTTGCAATGACAGCCTGAAAGAACTTTTAGGAATTTGTAATCCATTCTGTACATTATAAGTCCTGAAGTGAGTGGTGATCCATCCCCATAAAACTTGGAATGGTCCCACTATTCTTAAAGGAGATATACCCATGAAGACATGAAGTAAACTCCTGTGAATATTTGCTAAAATGGGGGTAGCCCACCCAACCATTTTTCCCTCAGCCATCTTTTCCACAATGATGAAGGTCCCTGGTCAGACACCTCCCTTCGAATCCCTGAATGGAAAGAGATAAACACTGAGCCACATTGCCAAGAAGCCCGCCAGACGAGTCTTCTTTGGGATTCTTTGATTCAATTCATATCCCCACTTCTCGAACACTCCTGCTTCTAGAGTTGGCCAGAATGCTCCAGGAGCACCCCTCTTCTCAGGTTTTGGGCAGGTGGTAGGACGTTTGGGCCTCTTATCCTTGGATTTCTTTTTCTTGTATCCTTTTTCTTTCGGCTCCTTCTCATTTGGCTCCCTCTCTTTCTTCTCAATAAGAAATATATTCATCCATTCCTCCAGATGAATATCCTTTCTAGAATGAGTTAATGAGGTTTCTGAACTCTTGAGCCTATGGAATATCTTAAATAATTCCCGAGCTAAAGCAGGAGTTTTCTCTGAATCATTCCAAGTCACCTTGGGAGGAATGAATTCATCATACATATCGTCCAAAATTGGAGCCCCTGAGATCTTGTGGACATCCCATAGACTGATTCCAAATTCTCCATGATTCAGATAGAAAGAATTAGTTGTTGGGCTCCAGTGGTTGAGTATCTCCGGCATGAAGTTATCATGTCTGTAAACATATGTTTGCCCAACCCAGACAGCTTCATATATTGCAGATCCCTTCAGATCCTCGAAAAACTCTGCACAGGTTTGTCGCACCCAGTATGCCCACATCCAAGTTGGCTTCATGCCTCCCCCAGGACAGAAGTCCCAAATTTTCTTCCAGCCTTTGGATTGATCCATCTGAGAATTTCGGAAGATTGAAGCATGACAATGTGGTTGCATCTCAAGTGTATGATTTTTCAGATCTGGCGTGCAAGGGATATGATGCATGACGTAGGCCTTCTCCACTGTTCCAAAACTTAGAAATACTCCTCCACCTGAGATATTTGCTGAAGCAAAGTTAGTGTAATTCTGGAACCACGAAAATGGAAGATAGTTCTTTGCTTCTGGAATGGTGACTTCTCGTAGATGACCATAGCCATACAAAGGCAGATAAGTTCTATGTGGGAAGTCACGATGATATTTCTTCAGATACTTATCCAAATCCGGAAGAGTTCTATCTTTGATAGTATAATAATCATGGCCAGTGATGTCCATCATATGATCTATCCACTTGCTAGCCAGTTCATCAACTATTTCAGGTCTAAGAGCCATTGATTATGCACAAGAGTTGAATAAATTAACTCTTAAATAGATTGATTTTTCATAAACTTTGTGAAAGAAATTCTAAAAAAATGGCTAAGGCATTAAGGTGGGCAAGTATTGATGTGTCGCACAAATTTTTGTCGTGCATGTTTTCACCGCGCAAGTCCTATTACCTTGACAGTAGTGCGACGACGAGGAAACAGCAGAAAGAAGATGACTTACATGGCGAGAGCTTTAGAATTCAGAAGCAGATGCGAAGCGCGGACAATAACTGCGTATTTATAGGCCAGGCGGCCTATCTGCATGCCTCCACCCAGGCCCTACGCAATACGCACTTGTGCGCCGCCCTCTGCGCCTTGCGCGCCGCCCTCTACGCCATCAAGACTTGCGCGCCACCTTTACTTTAGATGTCTTTGATTTCCTCAGAGTCATATCCTCATTTATTTCGGATCCAACTCTTAGGGGGGGACTTTTTTTGACGCTCCTTTCGTCATAGAATCTAGAAAATCAGAAAAGGGAAATGACTTAGCACAAATTGATTCATCCTTTAAAGAAAATATCAAAAATCGACAAAGGGATGAACAAGGAGAATACTGCCCATAGGTCGCGCAAGTTTCCTTATAGTCACGAAAGTCCACTTGCGCAACGCATTATTGTCGCGCAAGTGACTTGCGCGACCTAAGTGGTAATCGCCTGGGGTCTTCTCCTGCCTATAAATAGACCCTGTGGGCCCCCCATTTGAGGAGTATTTTTTCCAGAAACTAAGATTTAAGCTCCCAGTGCCCTAGTCTCTTCTCAAAGCTTCCAAAACACTTATAAGGTAATTTCTTACCTAGAACGGAAGATCTAAAGAGGGAGAAGAAGGCCTAAGTGTTGAAACTCATCAACAATTGCGTGCCTGAGTGGCCAAACCTTAAGGGAAAAGGGCCACACTTGCGTGCCGCCTTACTCCTTCAATAGATATTGCGCGCCCCTCTTCTGTAAGAACCTCAAGAGGATTCTAAAGGATTTAATGAGGAGTTGCTCAAGTATTACCCTGCTGGTTAACCGTCGCGCAAGTACATCATGTGTCGCGCAGGTGTATTCCTTCGCGACCAGGACTTGTACGCCCACGCAGTACCTGCGCGCCTGCCAGGACTTGCACGCCCCTGCCTTTTTGGGTGCCTTTCTTTCCCATTTCACCCCTCTTAAGCCATTACACCTTTCCAATTCAAGATTCAGTCTTCAAGACACTCTTCAAAGCCATTTATGGCATGATTTCTTGATTTGACTTCCTTATCTGAAATGAATTCTATGGAATATCTCTCAAAACCTAGTGATTTACACATATTTATGTCACTAAAGATTGAGATTTCATTCATTCAACCTCATCCTTTAAGATGAGAGAATCCTTAACCTAGGTCTCCTTTTCAGGAATAATCCCCAGTCATAAGCCCTAGTCTCAAGTTTGGGTATCCTCCTTAGGAGTAATGACCAGTCATAATTCTAAACTTGGGCATCTTCCTTAGGAGTAAGCCCCAATTCTTAAAGTTCCCAAATCTGGGAATCCTCCTTAGGAGTAAGCCCCAGTCCCCTAATTTGGGCATCCTCCTTAAGAGTAAGCCCCAAACCTTAATCCTTGACCTGGGCCTCCTTCTCATGAGTAAGCCCCAGTCTTAATTTCTCTTAACCAGTCCTAATTTACCTTTGATCTGGGATTCCTTTTCAAGAGTAAAACCCAATCATTAGTCTTCTCCTAATTTGGGCCTCCTTTTCAGGAGTAAGCCCCAAGTTAGAGTATACAAAATCTCCATGAAAGCACATATACCTTTATGGACCCTGTTACTGGATTTCTTCCCTAAATTAAATCCTAACCTTCATTTATCTAGGCAGTCATACATACATAAGCCCCACATTATTTCTTATGATTGCATCTTTCATGACACAATTGTCTAATTTTTACCAATACCTCTTCTTTCTCACACCAAGCATGACTCACATGATCTTAGAGTGTAAAAGTAATTGTGACATCCTTCTTTGAGCCATCAATCATAAACATCATACTCCCTTACTCGAACTACGTGGGTTCTGATTCCTTTTATAAACAAAGGATACGTAGGTAGCCCATCTACAAGTTCGATCCCAACTCTAAAATAATCCTTGTCCTTCTGGATGACAATAAACTTAAAGTGCCCCACTGAGTGGCTTTAAAACTAGCATGGTCATCATAATGACCAAGAGACTTCTGTATAAATGTGTCGAAGGGTACCATTGACCAAGAATCTCTAACAAATATAGATGATTCTCTATCGATGAAGAACCTCAGATACATGCAAAAGTTTCTATAAATTTACTACATATTTAATAATTGATTGTCAGATCTGAAGGAAACCTCATTTTATACTTGGTAATGTAATAAGGATTCATGAACATAACTTAAATCTATAAAGAGAGTCTCGGAGTAGACAATAATTCCCCTCAAAAAGGTGTGATGAGTCTGACCTCCCATCCTCTCGACCAATGCAAATTCCTAAGCCTCATCAGTCCACAAACTAATGAGCACCTACCTTTGGAAAGTAGGTCCGAATGGATGTGGAATCATTGGATGTTTCTGGTTCTACAAACAAACCCGTTAGAAACCGATAGGAATGTTTGAAACTCCCATCAAGGCGGTCATCCCCAGATTCCGAGGGAAACAGTACCTCAAAGATATTTTTAGGTTACATGGAGTTCCTCTTTCCATTGTATCTGATGGTGATCCTAGGTTCACTTCTAAATTTTGGAAAGGCCTTCATAAGTTGTTGGTCATATAATTAAATTTTATCACTTCTTTAAATCCTCAATCTAATGGACAGACCAAGAGAACAATTCAGACATTAGAGGATATGTATCAATCTTGTTCAATGGACTAATAGGGAATTTGGGATCAACATATTTCTTTAGTTAAGTTTTCATATAATAACAGTTTTCATTGCAGTATATAGATGGCACATTTTTAGGCATTATATGGAATGTGGTGTTAAACTCTATATTTTTAGTATGAATCTGGGGAATGGAAGTTTATGGGACTATAATTTGAAGAGTAAGTGGCTGAAAAAGTGAAGATGATCTAGAAACACATGAGTACATCTCAGAGATGGTTGGAAATTTATGTAGATAATAGAAGGAAATAATATTTCTTTCAAGATATGAGATATTGTTTTCCTCAAAATATCTCTTGTGAAAAGTGTTATTCATTTTTGTAAGAAAGTAAAGCTAAATCCATGGTTCATTGAACTTAAGGAAATCCTAGAGAAATTTGGACCAATCACCTACTGAGTAGCTTTGCCTCTAAGTTTTTCTCAGGTACCCAATGTTTTCCCTGTCTCAATGTTGAGATTGTATGTTCCAGATTCATCTCATGTTTTGAGCCCAGAAGTAGTTCTTTTGGAAGAGAACCTTTCTTATGAATATAAACCAGTTCATATTCATGATTGTAGAGATCCTTTCTTAAGGTTTTTTGAAGAAACCACATGGTTGAAGAAACAACATGGGAATATAAAAATGGTATGAGGGAAATGTATCCTCACTTGTTTAGTAAGTAAATAAAAATTTTGAGACGCAATTTCTAGATGTTGAGGAGAATGTAACGACCCAAGTACTTATATATTTTCTTTTAATGAAATAATTATTATATTTATTATTTTTCATTATTACTTTATTTATATATATGATTATATAATGATCTTGATAAAATTACATTTTGATACAAAGAAACCAAAATTATATTTTTGGGAAATATATATATATAGTTTTAATTAAAACAATCCTTCTGATAAATCCATGATTTTTGAAAAAAAAAATTATTTTCCTGAAATAATTTTATTAAATATTATTTATTTAAATATAAATTTTAATATAATTAAATGAAGTCCCATGAAATTTTTATAAGGGTTATATTGTTTTATGTGTCATGAAAACTAGTATTATTAAATATTTAAACATTTTCTTACATGGAAATTCTTATATTTGGAAATTATTTTGGTAAAATAAATAACATTTTTGAAATCATCATGTCAAAATTATACAATGGGTAATTTTCATAATTTTATAAGATAATCAAATTTTTGGGTAAAAATTAAATACGTTATAAATATTTTGTATGTATTATGATATCATAATAGAATAAATGCGATGTAATAAATACTATAAAAGAAATCTATAACCAAAAATACATTTCCCATTTATATAAATTTTTTTGAATTTATTTGATTAATTTTACAAACCGATAATGAATCCTACAAAACCTATATTATATTTTAAGGTTTTAAAAACAATTCTTTATGAACATGACAAAGTTAAATTATATGAATGGTATTATTTTAATGAGTTCGGTTCTTAATTTAATAAAATATAATAAATTAATCCAATTTTGAAAAACCCATGGTAGAAAACCATGAGAAGTTTTGTGATTTTGATAATTTTATTACATATAATCCAAAACCTAATATTATAAATTAATAATGATTTCCCATGTCTTTTGCTATAAATACCCACCCATTATACCATTCCTCTTCACTAAAACCCCATTTAGAAAAAATTTACTCTCCCACCACCTCTATAAATCCCTCTCAAGGTGTTACAAAGAACATAAGAATCTCATCCCATGCTTTTAGAAGCACCCTCTCATGTAATGGATTCTCTTACTCTTCCATTTATTCAAGTACATTGCTTATATTAAGTATTTTAATTTCCAATTGTTCATGTTATCATGTGTTTTTACACATACCTTTATGATAATTATGATTCAAATGTAATTAGAAACAACATTTCACTATCATTAAACCCTTCTATGAAACTTTTTATACCCTCGTTATGATGTAGAAAGTATCCTATGATTTCCATGCCAAAATTTTGTGTTGTGAATACCCGTCCCCATTTCCACCCAAGGGTATTCACATAAAAGTAATTATCCTTCAGTGATTGGGTAACTCAATTTATATAACCCAAATTTATTATTTTTTGTATTAAAAGTGATGAAATATGTTCATAAGTTTTGTAACACCTAGAAAAATTAGTTCAGAAGAATAATAAGCTCGATAGATTGGTAAACACATGACACCAAGATTTAAGTAATTCATGATATACTATAGAAATATTATTTTTTAAATGTGAATGTCATAACCTTGATATTTAATTGGAGGGTATGAATATGATTAATTTCATTATAAAATATATTTATAATAGTCTTACTCAATATAAATGTATTGATTAATGCTTAATTTTTAGTAATGTTATTTTATGCTTCAAAAATAATTTTTCTTCAAAAAAATGGATTTGATTAAATTTTTTTGTAAATATTATAATAAATAGTTGTACATTGTAAAATTTTTTTAAAAAATGAATAGAATTTTTTAAATAATCATATCAAAATACACTGGATGTGAAATTTTCTTATTTTTCTGAAATTATTTATTCCTCATTGAATAGTAAAAAAATATAAATTTTTCAGATATTTACATTTTTATTTATTAAATCAAGTAATTTAAAAATATAATTATATTTTGGATTTTTTATTAAATTGAAATATGATAATTTTTTATAATAATCTAAAAATCCATTTTAATCAGTAATATTTATGATTTTGATATAAGTTAATTTTTAGGCTTAAAAAGCATTTTAAAAAAAATGTTTTTTTCATTGCATTTTAAAATGTAATATTAAAATTAATTTATAACACTCATATAAATTGAATCTTGAAATATAGAATCCATATTTGGAATCAGGAGGTTAAATTATGGTAGATAGTCCCCTTTAATTTTTGATCATTATGAATAGAAGACACGGTAAATATTTTTTACCTTGGTAAGGGTAAAATAGATAAAACATGGTTAGAAATATGGTATAACCTTTAAAATAAACCTAAAAATTTCCTTTAATATATTAAATGATCGAGATTCAACCATAATCATCTAATATTTTAATTAATGTTAATTTTTTCCACTTCTTAATAATGACATTATTTTTAGTAAATAAAATATAAAATGGCACTCTCTTTTCTTTAAAAAAAATATAATATTATACCAAAAAGATCAAAAAATGATATGGATGGTTATAAATGATTATTTTTAATATTAATAAATTTATTTTAAATTTTCTATAATGGTATAATTACCTTAAATACTTACACAATGCCGACACAACGCTTATGCAAGTAATTGAAAAAAATACTAAATAATTTTCAAAACCTTAAAATAAATAATTTTTGTATTCCTAACTTTAAAGTAAAATTAAATAAATAGTCCCAAAAATGACATTAATGTTATTTTATGTTATATAATAATTTATTAAAAGTTTTAAAAGTCATACTAATAATGAAATAGGAAAAAGGGATGGTATATGGTAAAGACATTCATCCCTTGATCATTTTTGTGCTAATTTTTAACTTATAATAAAATTTATAAACCTTAATTATTGAAAAATTTGTGACCGCTGTTAAGGATACAAAGGGTTAACATAGGGAAAACTAAATAGATAAGGGTAAATATGACTTAAAAAACTTGTCAAAATCCTATTTTATGATTTTGTTTATATCCTATATCATATTTAATTCTAAATTAATCCAATTTGGAACCAAGTGGATATTATTGTGAGTTTATAACATTTAATTTTTTGAAAAATTACATGGGTCCCCCTTTCCACACTTATAAAAGGACACTCATCCTCTATCATATTTAAACCACTTTGAGACACCTAGATAGAAAAAAATTCAAAATTCTCTTATAAAATTACCTAACAATGAAATATAGTTTATTTTATTCTTAAAATACCATTCCACATTTCCGGAAGAATATATCTAAAGGAGGTTAACTAAAGAAGAGGTAATCATCCTACACGATCTCATTCAATTTATTTATTCTCATGCCACCAATAAATTGATGGTATTAGTCATAAAATAATAAATTAATTATTCAAGAAATAATTAAATATTGTTATGATTATGTAACCACCATTATCCACCATCTTTTCCATAAAATGGTAAATGAATATATCGCTTGTCCGTACATGTGGACCACTGCCTCTACATATCGATATAATTAATTTTCCATCACCATCATTCATGGTCAGTTATTAGGATGGATTTAACATATACATATAATATTTATTATATAATTATTATTATTTAATGATAAAATATTATTTATCTTTATTTATTCATTTTTTTAAGAAAATGAAAAGAACGTTCAGGTTTACGTATAGACTACCATCTCCATGAACAATGTAATTCATTTTTATATATTAATCCTTTTTAGATGATTATAAATATTTAAATATTTAAATAATATTATATTTATGTCATTATTAAAATTATCTATATGAAGGAACCCTATTCAATGTATGAGGATCAGAACTGTCGAACTGAAACATTCATGGAAAACAAAACAGTTAACACCTATAAATAATGACTTTAATAAGGAAATATTAATAAATGGGTGTTGGAATGTTATAAGTGGGTCATATATTAAATTATAAGTATTTAAATGATTATGGTATAAAATTATAATAAATTTAAATTTTTTATATAGTATATTATATTTATTTCAAATAAATCCAAACTTCAAGTAAGTGTTTCTAATCTCACTTTTGTTTATGTGAGACATATGTCATATTCACCACTTGTTTATTTCATGTGGTGTATATACTTCCCCAACGATATATCATGTTATGAATATCTTTTTATTCATGTCATTTAATTGTTTTTGAAGTTATTTCTATTATGGGAGGTATGATTCAAAGGTTACCAAAGTGATAAGGGTTTTATGTTAAAATCTCATTTGGATCAGAATTGTTTATGCTTATGTTTATTATAATAACATTCTCTAATCTATCTCTTAAAAAATCTCATGAATTTTATTATAATCTATTTAATTCTATAGATTACATTTTTTATTTTGATTTTCCTCTCTTTAAGTACTCAAGAGATTTTAATAATTTTTTTAAGGAAAACCAAATTTGTCATACTATTCGATCAGGATTATTTTCCATGTATATGCTTTCATTAAAATATTTTAAATAATGTTTTTAATATTATCCTATTATATTTTAAATTCATTTTTTCCAATTTTTTAATTTATATAAAAAATAGGAATATTTTATTCATTTTCAAAATGAGGCACTTTAAACTTTTTAACAAAAATATAAATGTAATTTTTTTCTAGTATACACAGCATAGATATAATTTTATATCATTATGGCTGCTCAATGATTGAATATTTTTTTAAAAGTTTCCAATGTTGTTTTCAATGAAAATTTTATCATTAATATTTATTAAATTTAAATTTTAAGTAAGTGATATCAAAATTGAAAATTTTATTTTCCTCAAAAAATATTCCAATGAACTTTTGAAGGAATTTTTCATCTATGATAACATATTTTGATGTTATTTATGATTTTACTTGGGATACGATCCAATGATAACGTCATTTTTATTTTAATTTATGGTTTATGATTATGATAATGATATTTTTATGAATCTCATATATTTTCTATAGGTTATTATATGATGATGTAGTGAATGTTTTATCATCATAAGGAATACATATGAATTGATTATGATTATATGATAGGTGGGACCAAAATTATATATCCCTCCAATGAATTGGGTAAATATAAATGTTTTATGAGCTCAAAGGGTATATGTGAGGTTATCTCAATCCCAAAATAGGGTACACAAGAGGTCATCCCAATCCCAAAAGAGTTTATATATGAGGTTATCTCAATCCAAAAAGAGGGTAAATGAAGGTTATCCTAGCCCAAATTGCGTACACTGGTGTTTTAACCAAGCCTAATATATAATGAATGTCTTAGTGGGTGGCCTTGAAATTATACTTCTATTATTAGATTATGTAACACTTTAATCCACTCATTTATGACATCATATTAGGATAATATTATTCTCACAAGAATCATGTTATTTGATTATTATATGATTTAAGTCTTATAAACTACCTAAATTTATGCCATGACTTGTGATTATGATCTATGAATTGTTGGGTGTGTTTTTATAATGTTAATATCTTGTTCAAAATTAATTATGATCAAGTTATTATTAAATAATCATTAATATATCCCATGTTCACCCTTGATGAGCATTTGAGCTCACCCTTTATTATATTTCCTTTTCCCCAGGATATAAAAAATGGTTTTAAGTATGATATGTCTAAGAAGGGTTCTAGTTGTTAATAAATAAGTAGGATATGATATAGATATTTTATGTACTAGTTGTTTATGTATCCAAGTTTTCAAATACATTAAAAGTTTGTGGCTATAGTGTGGATAGAAATGTTATGTAATGAATATTCATATAAGAGGATGTGATATCTATGTTTGAAATTTTTGGGTCACTATAGTTGGTATCAGAGTAAGGTTTAGTTATTTTTGGAAACTAGGATGAGAAAAATTTAGTGAGAAGACTTAGGATAATCTTAATTATAGTATAACATTCTAATTTTTAGTAAATAAATAAGTTTTCTTTTCATAGAAAATACTTCCCTATCAGTTCATGATTATTGGGTCTAAAACTAAACACCTGGATGGAAACCCCTAGTGGATATGTATGGGTTAATTCAAATTCTCTTTATAAACCATTATAAAAGATTTTAATAGTTAATAAATAAGTATAACCTTAGTTAAACCTAAGTTATTATAGATTAGAAATAATGTTTCATGATTAATATATCTTATTAATGATTTCAATAATTATATGGTTTCTCATTGTGATTATTATTTCTAACACTATGATTTTTAGTTTTATTAAGTGGTTAGAACCTAATGAAATCATGCTAAAGATTAATCTAATAGAAAATGGAATGATTGTATTCATGAGAAACCAAATGAAGCGATAGTAGGAATGTGAAACCTTGTGATTTTTTTCAATCAACAAACACATTATATGATTAAAAACATTAGCTCTGCTGATATTCCTAATGCACCCAATAAGAGAAGAATGTTGTTTCACAAGAGTTTGGTTGATTAATACCATAAATGAAACAATATTCATCTTCCTACATGTCATGAATGTGGGAATAATCATACAGGTAAATGACTCAAAGGAATAGTAAAAAAATTTATATGTGGGAAATAAGGGCATAGATTGAGTAATTTCTAAGGAAAAATGAAGGTTTTGATAGAGACAAATAAATTATATCCTTAGATACCATTTATATATCAATGTATTGTGTTTGGGGAACACATGAATTATTCATTTCAATTCCCTATTCCATGTTTTGGTTCCTTGACCAAGGAATGCCCTATGCTATCCCAGTCGTTGAAGTAGAATGATTGAAGTGTTAATGTATTTTTATTTGATAATTATGTTATATAATTGTTTTTATCAATGATATTATAGTTAAAATAATACTTAAACATCTAAGTTTTGTTTTTCCTTAGCTTTTTTTATTGATTTGAAATCATATATTGAATGGTACTGAAAACATAGAAAAGTAATTTAGTGGTAAGGTGATATTTTTGTAAAAAATGTGAATGAGGGGTAGATAAACCTTAATATGTGACTCATTTTGAGATAATAATGTTTATTTTTTATAAATATTTTATTTAAATAGATTAAGTAAATTTTATAGTATTGGTGACCTTAAAAAAGGTTAGTGATTTAATGAAAAAGTGATTTATGATAAAGTTAGTTGCATTTTTTGGAATTATGGAATATGTTTTATATTATGTTATTTTATTCTAGTAATAATTATATTTATAAATTTTGGAAGCATATATGTTTTCATAATGGTTTTATAGTGAATCAAGTTAGTAGCATGTTTTAATAGAATATATAATCAAAGTATTTAAATGTTTTATGTGACATTATGAGATACATTATGTTGTATAGGGATAAATATTAAATTTAATCTTGAAAAAATTGAGGTAAAATATTTTGGATTTTTGGGTTTTGAATTTGGTTATATATAATTATTGGAGGATTTATAAGGTTAGTTATTTATGGAATGGATTATGTTTATCTTTGGGTTTTATTAAGGAGGTTTTATAGATTAATGTATTATATTTATCTATATTAGATAACTTGTGATAACCATTTTCGTTTTAGTAAATATTTAGAGACCAAAGGAATGAATTTGTATCCTTTTAGGGATATTATGATATATCAAAAGATAATTTTAGTGTTTTAGGCATGAAAAAATAGTCTCAGATCTTTATTTCATGAAGTAAGAGATGAAGTGGAAATTGATTGAACCACACCCAATGGGTGAAATTGTTCTTATAAAATATAATGATTCAAGTAAGTGTATTTTATCATGTTCTCTATATTGAGTGTAAAATAATCAATAAATATTATGAAAAGCATCTTAAAATAAAAAAAATCTTCCTTTACCTTAAGTTCTGTTGAATTGATGGTTTTTAAAACCTCACTAATTTATGGTTTTTAGGTCATTAACATTCACAAAACCATGTTCTGTCTGACTATTTATTAGTCCTTGGATGTTATTTTTCTTCGTTATCTCTCTATTTAAACTTCCCAATAAAATTACCCTTATCTGAGAAACATATTATGAGTTATTTTATGATACCGTTATGTTACCCACTCAAAATTTTTAAAGAAATTTTTACTGTCCACTAATACAATGAGGGTTTTTAACAAATGGTTTTTCAAATATTGAACTAGTGATGACCAAGATAAAATTATGAGGACTCAATTTTTTAATAGGGGTATAATATAACACCGCACAAATATAGTCTAAAATAATAATAAACTTGACGGCTTTATTAATATGCAATACTAGCTTTAAAAGTTTTTTTATATACTATAGAAATATTATTATTTAAATATGATCATTATAACTCATCCATTGAATTGATAACTATAAATATGATTAACTACATTATGAAATTTATGTATAATGTTCCAACTCAAAAGAAATGTGTTGATTAATGTTTAATTTTTAGTAAAGGAATTTTTTGCATAAAAAATATCTTTTCTTTAAAGAAATGGTTTTTATTTATATTTGTGAGTAAATATTATAATAATTTTTTAAATATTTTAGTAATTTTATTTTATAAAATGAACATAATTTATGAATTAGTCACATAAAACCTAACTTACAGCGAATTTTTGGTATTTTTCTGAAATGATTCGTTTTAAGTTAATAATGAAACATGTCGATTTCTCAAATACTATTATTTCTTTTCATTAAATCATGAAATTTAAAAGTACAATTATATTTTGGATTTTATAATAAAGTTACATAAGATCGATTTTTTATAATAATCTAATTAATTCCATTTTAATACTAAAAATGCATTATTTGGACATAAGTTAATTTTTAAACAAAAAAACATACTTTTCTAAAAAATGATTTTTCATTTCATTTTATGAATTTATATTTAAATAATACATAAAAATTATATAAATTTAAAAATGAAAATTTTAATCCATATTTTGAATCATGAGGCTAATATTTGGTAAATGGGCCCTTTTATTTTGGGTCATTATAAATAGTAACCATGGTAAATATTTGTCAACTCGGTAAGGGTTAACAGAAAAAAATTGTTAAAAATATGGTATGAAAATTTAAAATAACTTTAAAAATTGATTTTGAATATATTTAATGAGTTGGGTTTGACCATCCTCATCCAATATTAGATTTTATGGAAGTTTTTTCCATTTTTTGATAATAACTTATATATTATTTAATGTAAAGAAAAATAAAAAATTTCAATTTATTTTCTTTTAAGAACTCAATATTTTAACATGGGGATAAAAACAGGTCATGGTAGGTTATAAATTATTATTTTTAATATTAATAAAAAATATGATAGGAATTTGTATTTTATTCTTAATGTTTGTATAATTACTTAAAATGAATATGCATCACTAGCATAGTAATTGTGCAAGCAGTAGAAAAATTTACTAAATAATTTTAAAAACCTAAAAATAAATAATGTTTGGTTGAGTTATGGGTAATTATAATTTATAAGTGATATTTAAATGTTCTATATTATGAGTATATTATTTTCTTCCCAACTTTTATTTCAAATTAAACAAATAGTCCTAAAAGGACATTAAGGATATTTTATGTTATATAATATTTTATTATATGATTTAAAAATCATAAAAATATTAAAATAAGACAAGGGGGTGGGATGCGGTCTAAAATTTCATACCTTTACCATTTTGTTCATATTTTTACCTTATAAGTAAATTTTTAATCCTTAGTGATTGAAAAATGTGTTACCGCAGTTTAGGATAAAAAAGGATTGGTGGGGAGTTAAACTAAAAAATAAGTGTTAAAATGACCTAAAACCTTGTCTAAATAATATTGAATGAGTTTATTTTGATACTATATCACTATTAATTATAAATTAATCTAATTTGTAACCACTTACCTATGAATTTGAAATTATAATATTTTATTGTTTTGGAAAATTCCAAGAGTGCCCCTTCCCTACATTATAAAAGGAAAACCCTCCTCTCCCTTATTTATGATAATTTTGTCCACCTATCATGACCAAAACCATACCAATTATCTTTTAAAATTCTCTATCCCTGAATTATATGTGATTTTATTCTTAAAATACTATTCCAAGTATTCTTAAGAACGGACTAAAAGGACGACTACCAAATAATAGGTAATCATCCTACCCGATCTCTTTCAATTTATTTCTTCTTCTAACACCTATAAATATGTGTCATTGATAATAAAATAATAAATTATGTATAAAAAATATAATTAAATTTTATTATGATTATTTATCCACCATTATCAACCCTCTATTAATCAACTGGTAAATGAAAGTATCACTCTTGTGTACATGTGGACTACCGCTTCTACTTAGCGATATAATTCATTTTCCATAAACATAATTCATTATTGGTTATTATGATATATTTAATTTTTATATAAAATATTTATGAAAAAATTGTTTTTTATTGAAAAAATATTATTTATATTGATTTCTTTCTTTTCATTAGAAAATTAAAATATTGTTCATGCGTACATACAGACTATCGTCTCAATAAACAGTGTAAGTCATTTTTCTATATCAAAATTTTATGGCTGATTATAAATATGTATATAATAAAAATATATTATATTTATATCATGACTAAAATAATTTATATAATGGATCCATGATCAAATTATGAGGACTAAAACTAATGAGATAAAACTTTCATGAAAAAAACAGTTACAATAAGAAACAACGATTTTAATAATAAATTATTAATAAGTGGGTAATAAAATGTTATAAGTGGATCCTATATGATATTATAAGTATGTAAATTATTCTTTTATATAATTATAAAAAACCTAAAATTATTATACATGAGGTTTTATCACTTATGAAGAAATTTGAACTTTAGGTAATGATTTCTCGTCTCACTTTTGTTTCTAAGAGTCATATGCAATATCCACCACCTATTTATTTACTGTGGAATATATACCACCCCATTGATATAATATGTCATGAATATCTTTATATTCATGGAATTTAATTTTTTTTTTGAATTTATTTATTTAATGGAGTTTACGATTCAAAATTTTCTAAAGTAGTAAGGGTTCATTGTTACAATCTCATTTTTGATTAAGATTTTTTATGCCTAAGTTTTGTATGATAAAATTTTATGATCCAACTCTCAAAAAAATAATGAATTTTATTATATTATATTTAATTTTGGATATTAAATATTTTCATTTCATTTTCCTCTCTTTAAGAACTTAGGATACTAAAATAATTTTTTTATGGAAAACCAACTTTCTTTTACTATTCGATCGGGAATCTACCCATGTTTTATATAAACCATTTTCAAGAATGTTTTTAGTGTTATATTATGATTATTTAAATTAATTTTTAAAGTTTTTTTACTTTCTATAAAAATATTTAGAAGGAATATTCATATCATTTTCTGAATGAATCACGTTTTAATTTTTACTGAAAATGTGAAACAAATATTTGTTTTAATATAGATGACATGAACGAAATTTCCCATTTTCATGGTCGATAAATTATTTAAATATTAATTTAAATTTTTAAGAGGTTATTTTAAAATAAAATTTGTTTCTTAATAGTGTGTAATTGTTTATAATTTAAATAAGTGATTTCAAAATGAAAAGGTTATTTTCCTTATGAAATATTCCAGTGATTTTTAAAGGAATTTTTTAACTACGATAAAATCCTTTGATATAAATTATGATTTAATGGGATATAATACATTTATAAAATAAATTTTATTTATTTTTATGGTTTATTATTATGATAATAAGATATTTACAAAAACCTTTTTATTTTTGACTGGTTATGTTATGATGATATGGAAAACAATTTATGATCTTGTGGAATACATATGAATGGATTATGATTATATGAAGGTTCAGACTTAAATTATATATACATCCAATTAATTGGGTAAATATTAATGTTTTATGATCTCAAAGGGTATATGGGAGGTTATCCCAAGCCTAAAAGTGGGTACACAGGAGGTTATCCAAATCTCAAAGGAGGTTACATGAGAGGTAATCCTGAGCCTGAAAAAGAGTATATGGAAGTTATCTCAAGGCTTAATAAGTTTCATAGATAGTTATCCCAAGCCTAACTTATGATTAATGTCTTGGTGGGTATCCCTGACATAATATTTCTATGATTATTATTATTCCACACGTTATTCCACTCTTTAATGACATGATCTTATGCCAATGTTGTGGTCTAATGCCTCATGTTCTTTGATTCCTTTATGATTTGTATCATATGAACTTCCAAGATTTATATAATGTTCCATGATTATGATATATTAATTTTTGGGTATGTTTTTCTATTTTTAATATCATATTCTCAAACCCTTATGCTCATGCTATGATTAAATGGTCATTGATATCTCCTTAGTTTTCCCATACTAAGCATCTGAGCTCACCATTTCTTATATTTTCTTCTCCTTGGAATTTGATGAATGTTTTTTAGTATAATATGTCTAATAAAGGTGATAGTTTTGAAGAACTAAGTCTGATATGATTTATATATTTTTTGTACTATTTATTTATGTATTCAAGATTCAAAATACACAAAACCTTTATTCTTATAGCATGGATAATAATGTTATGTAACAAATATTCATCTAATAGGATTTATTATTTGTGAATGAAATTTTGGATTTCTATATGTTTTATGATATATATGACACAAAAATGCATGTACATGATATGAATTTGATGGGTGGGACAAAAATTATATAGTACTCTAATGCATTGGGTAATGTTTTTATCTCATAAGATACCATGTATTGTCAATGGGTTGTTAGCCGAAGTACACTATCTTATGACATATCTAATGTTAGCATTAACTTGTGAATATTATGTCATGTTGTATGTTGTTGTCAAATTCCTATAATTACTTGATATTATCATCATAGATCATTCGGTGATGTTCATGATTATGATTCTCACCATTCTATTTCATCATGTTATACCTCTTGAATCACATGTCTGCTTTACTCTATGTCATTCTTCAATTGTTACCTTATAAGTATATATAGATAAACCCTTTTTTATGTACATCCCTAAAAAAACTCATGTAGTTTTTGAAAATAAGTATAATTTTAAAGTCATGTTATGGAGTTTTATAATAATTTCATTATATCAATGTTTCAAGTTAATTTGAAATATATCTAATTACCCAATGACACTAGGTCTCTTGATATTTTGGGACTATTTTTTGTGTATCTTAATGCAATAGATCATAAATTTTTTATAAAAGATATTGGTTGTCATTGTTGGTATCATGGAAAGGTCTAGTTAATTTTTGGAATTATGATTAGAAAATGATAGTAAAAATCTTAGGGATAAGTAAAATTAAGAAAACATCCCAAAAGTTTAGTAAAGTATAGATAGAGTGGCTTCTAAGCAACAAAATATCTTTTTGGATACTACAAGTTGATGGGTCTTTGGTACAGATGCCCCTAGGGTTAATAAACTGAAAAGGGATCATTCAGTATTATCTTGATGTATACCCCATTCATGATAAAGAATCCTTTTTTCACACTTGGTTTGAAAATCTAAGGGGGATATTCTTTTTTAAATTCAGAATCTCAGTATGAATCATTATAAAGGGAAAAAATACTTTTGGAATTTAATTATAGTAAATTTACCATGAATAACATATATTGATACCTATAAATTCATATGTCAATGAATAAATGTCAATTATGAGTTATCCATTCAATTTTCATAGTTTACCTTTTATGTGTTTAATAGTTTGAAAATTACCATCTATAATTTTATTGTAATTTTATTCAGTGGATTGAAATATAAATAATCGAGTCAACAAATAATGTTATGGGTAATGTGATGACTATCCAAATGATATTCCCAATCTAATACGAGAATGATTATTGAACTTAAAGATAATACTTATTCAATTAACTCAAGTTTTGAATAGAAACCTAAATCGTAAGGAACACTCACATCTCCCAAAGAAAGAGGAAGTTTCAATTTCGACCTTTATGAGGAAAAGACCTTTAACATATAGTGGATATTCTGATAGATTAGTTCTGGAACAATTCATCAACTCCATTAAAAATATCTTCCTTATAATTCAATTCTCTGAGAAATAGACGATCATGCTGGCTATTTATCACACAGAGAGAAAATCTTATCAATGGTGGATGTTATTAAAGAATAAAATGTTTTAGGAAGGAATTGATGCGATGGGGAGGAAATAATTAATTAAAATATTTTTCAATAATTATTTTACTTATACTCTATGACTTAAAATGGAGATGTATTTCCTTATCTTGAACCAAAAAGAGGAAAAACACATTAGAGTGCACAAGGAAAACTTCACCAGACCTGCATGATATGTCTCCAACTTTTTCATTGACCCCAATAGTAAATTTGACCAATTATTTAGTGGATTAAAGCCAAATATATGAAACTATTTATAAATTAAAGTCTTTTAAAACTATAAAGAAATTATCTGATGTTCCATCAAAGTAGAAATGGAGATTGAAGAATATCTAGGGTGTCACGTGTCTCATGGGTCTGAAGATAGGAATCAAAGAATGGAGTTTAATTATAGAAGAGGAATAGAGAAATATCATATTGGTAAGAAATTCGAACATCGCACTAGTAAAATGTGTGGGAAAAAGAATTCTGAAAATTTCCTATAGGGGATAAGGAAATTATTTAGGTTTGGTAAAAAGGGGCACCAAGATACAGAATTATAATGGGAGAAACCCACCAATCTGATGGAAGAAAGTAATTCTCTTGTATACCCTTAGAATATTTTTCAATGTTTCAACTATAAGAAATAAGCACACTATTTGAACCATTAAAATAAGGCAATGGTTATTTAGGATAACCAAAAACAAAAACAACTAAGTCCTAGAGAGAATGGGTGAGAAAATACCATCACAACTGCTAAGGTAGATCATTACAATGAAGTGGTGACACATATGCTAGTAATTCCTTCCTTAATATAAAATTTTCAATTTGAATTTAGTTATACATACTCTTTCATATCACACAAGTATAGTAGAAATATTAGAACACCTCCTCAAAACATGGAAGTCATGTTATCAGTGAAAATAGAAATAAGTACAATTATTGAATCCCAAGTATAAAACTTCTCACCTATCTATATTTTTGGGGTTAATTTCCCAGTGAACCTTCTGATACAACCTTTAGTTAAATATAATTCTATTCTTACTATGTATTTTATTTCCTTGTAAGATCCAGTATAAATTTATAAGATATGGAAATCACTCTCTATACCATGAATCTACCTATGAATCTATATAAGTGTAAGGAGGAGGATAGATATCCTGTAAGATTTTCATCTTAAGCATTAATATTATTTCCTTATGAGTAAGAATATCAAGCTCAAGTATATGGCCACGACCTTAAACAATACATGATCTTCAATTAATTAAAGAATAATACATTGAGGATCTTTTCAGGTTTTTATTTTTATAAAATTAGGACATAACTGTTACATTACATCTCAAAAATTACAAATTATAAACTTCTACTTTGTCTAATATTTTCACAACAATAAAACACCTAAAATAAAACCAGAATTATTTTCTTGATAAAAATATTATTGAATTCTTCCTTTCTATTAACCATCCTTATACCCTATGAAAAAAATTTCAAAAACTTTGGATGAGCAAAAAAAGCTCAGTAAGGGATATAAAATAAGGAAAGAAAAAATTATTCCATTAATACATACAAATAAATAAAATCATACTTTTCAATCATAAAACATAATCTCTTTAACATACCTCATGAAATCATAAAATTTATTGACAACACATAGTAATCATAAATGAAAAAGGTAACTCATGAAATCCATAACATACTTACATTATAGCTTTCACATATACATAGGGATTTATGTTTGGAATACCCATCACAATATATTCCCTAAATCTCTAAGGAGAAACATTAATGTTTACTTCCATCATGTTACCCAATGCATTGGAGAGCTATCTCAGGCTCACCCTCCCAAGTTTTATCACAAAACCACCCATATTTGGTTTATCACATAACCACACATCAAATATAAAAGTACCATTACAAAATAATAACAAATAAAATATTGAAACTAACAACATTTCACTCATCAATCACAAGAAATAAATTCAAGATATTGAAATATTCAATCCATTTGCAAGAACATTTAAAACATCTAATAAAGATATTTTTGAATTAAAGTGTCTCATACCACTTTGAAACTTTTAAAAGAAATTAAAGAGTTATAATTTCAAAACTTATATGTCTATACAAATAAATAATTGAAATAATTTAGAAAACATGGACATTAATGATAAATATTTAGAAGAATAAATCTTCAAAACATTTAAAATTATGTTTCAGTTAAAGAGTCCCTTACCACTTGATGAAATACTTGAATAAAAATAATTAACGAATAACATCAAAAAAACTTTAAATATCATGAGAATATTTAAATTCATGATATAAAATGTAAAAATGGTTGTATACGCATCTTATAGTATATTAGAGGCACGCAATATCGAGATATTTCTCAATGAAAGGAGATTGAGACGTAGTCTCTTACAAAGATAGTATCATTAGATTAAGGAAAAATTAATGACATAATTATGATTATAAAATATAATTACACCCAATATAATTTAATATTAATTGTAAAACAATTATATGTCATTCACACATATTTTTGGAAAAACAAAACAACTAACATGGATATTTAACTCAATGAAATGAGATTGAGTTAAGATTTCCCTTACGAAGATCATTTTTTTAATAAAATAGATTGATTATGTGTGTTAACGATAAATACACATAAGGAAACTATTAATAAAATATTGGATATCAAAATTTATTTCTCACATAATCATAGATCAACATAATCAATAAGTAGAAGATCAACCCAAAGAATGGAAATTAGGTTAAGAAGTTCCCTTACCTTGAGTCTAACTTGTTCCTTTGTTCTTTATATTCATGAATAAAAAATTTAAGTTAATTTATAATTCATTCAGAACCTTTTTCAAGTTTATTATTTCTTTTATATCAATTATTAACTTGATATAACAATCATATAATTATTCAAGTTAATATCGGTCATTTTGTTGGTGTTCGGTGCTTGAGTAAAAAATGAACTTGTTATAATTACGAATCGTCAATATGGTCAAAATACTATTATGTATATAATATTATTCATGATTTAAATATCATAAATATATATTATATATTTATTTAGATCCATTATATATGTATTTATAATTTTCCACAACATTATCAGATAATAAATGAAATGTACCATTCATGGAGACGATAATCTGTACATACGTATGAACGCTACTTTCATTTCATTTTCATATTTAGAGGAATGAAAAATAAATTATAAATTGGTATATAATAATTTAATTATAATATATGGGTTATATATGTTACATAATTTCATTATTTACATCCTTTATACGTTCCATATTTGACATGAATGAGTTATTTCACTTTGAGGGGGTGGTAGTCCGCACTTCCTCAAATGAAATTATCATATTTACACATTATGGAAAGAATAAAGGTATGATGTAAATGAAAAATAAATAATAATAGAGACATTATAATTATAATATATATCATATATAAATATATTTCCATCATAATGGCCACCATTAAAGGTGGTAGGTGGAAATTGAACAATCATCGTTTTGTGAAGTAGTAGTTCACTGTCCACAGAAATAGTATATTCATATTCATTAGATAGAGGTTTTTGTAAGTTTAGTTTAAATAATTCTCATTAAAACATACTAGTATATTTATGATACTATTTTTTAATTTAATAAAATAATAATAATACCATAGGGATTGTAGAAAAAAATTAAAAGAAAAGAACTTAAGAGAAGAAGTTACCTCTAAATCGGGTAACATCTTTTCATTTGAGCCAAAAATCTTTCTTGAATTTCCTTCTACCCAAGGTAAGGATTTTAGGAGGACGGTAGGGATGTTGGGTGATTATTTTATCATAATTTTGACGATCCATGAGGATTTATAGGTGTGAGTTATATGGGTTGAGGTGGTGGCCTTTTATAAGATGGAGGAGGGGCACTTTAGGAAAGTCTAGAAATATTATTTTATTGTAGATTTATTTTAGGTTTCAAAAGGTTAAAAAGTCATTTATATCAAATATAAGATTATTTTATACATTGAGGATCTTTTTAGGTTTAGAGTTTTAGATAATTAAGACATGAATATTATATTACATCTCAAAAAATTAAAAATTATACACTTCTACTCAATCCATTTTTTTCAAAAAATTAAACTCTTTAAATAAAACAAGAACTTTTTTTCTTGATAAAAATATTCCTGAATTCTTCCTCTCTCTTACCCTTCCATATACCCTATGAAAAACATTTCAAAATCTTTGGATGAGCATAAAAATCTCATAAAGGGATATAAAATAAGGAAAGAAAACATTAGTACATGAATACATAAAAATCAATGGAATAATACTTTTTAATCATAAAACATAAGCTCTTTAACATACCTCATGAAATCATAAGATTTATGCATAACAAATAGAAATAATAAATCATAAAGGTAACCCGTGTCATCCATAACATACTTATATTTTAGCTTTAACAGTTATATATGGAGTTATGTTTTGAATACCCATCACTATATATTCCCTAAATATCTTAGGAGAAACATTAATGTTTACCTGTGTCATGTTACCCAATGCATTGGAGTGATTTATTGGGCACACACGCCCTAGGTTTATCATAGAACCACCCGTATATGGTTTATTAAATAATCACTCATCAAATGTCCAAGTAGCATTACATAATAGTAACACATAAAATATTGAAATTAACAATATTTCACTCATCAATTACAAAAAATCAATTCTAGATATTGAAATATTAAATCCATTTCAAAAACCATTTAAAACATTTAATAAAGATATTTTTTAATCAAAGTGACCCATACCACTTTGGAAATTTTAAAATAAATTCAAGAGTTATAATTTTAAAACATATATTTCTTTATAAATATATATTTAAAAACATTTTTAAAACATGTACATTAATGAGAAATATTTAGAAGAATAAATCTTTAAAACATTTAAAATGATGTTTAAATTAAAGAGTCCCTTAGCACTTGATAAAATACTTGAATAAAAATAATTAAATAATAACATAAAAAGAAACTTTAAATATCATTAGAAAATATATATTCATGATATAAAATGTAAAAATGGTTGTATATACACCTTATAAGATATTAAATGTGTGCAATATCGAGATATGTCTCAATGAAAGGATATTGAGATGTAATCCCTTGCAAAGATCGTATCATTTGATTAAGGATAAATTGATGAAATAATTATGTGTGACAAATATAAATACACCCAATATAAGTTAATATTAAGTATAAAAAAATCATATGTCATTCACACATATTCTTTTAAAAACAAAACCAATGACATGGATATTTAACACAATGAAATGAGATTGAGTTAAGATTTCCCTTACAAAGATCATTTTTTTAATAAAATAGATCAATTATGTGTATTAATTATAAATACACATAAGGAAAGTATAAATAAAATATTGGATATAAAAATTAATTTCTCACATAATCATAGAAAAAAATAATCAATAAGTATAAGATCAACCAAAAGAATGGAAATTGGGTTAAGAAGTCCCCTTACCCTAAGTCTGACTTGTCTCCTTAGTTTTTTATATTCAGGAATAATTAACTTAAGATAATTTATAATTTAATTAGAACCTTTTTAAATTTTATTATTCCTTTCATATCACTTATTACATTTATATAATAATCATATAATTATTCATGTTCATATTGGTCGTTTTTTCGTTGTTCGGTACTTGAGTCAAAAATAAACTTGTTATAATTACAAATTCTCCATGTGTTAAAAAACCATTATCTCCATAATCATATTCATGATATTAATATTATATATATAATGTATATATGTATTTATATCCAGTATATATTTACTTATATTAGTCCATAACATTTGGAGTTAAGAAATGAAATGCATTGTTCATGGAGACGGTAAGTCGTACGTACACATGAACGCTACTTGCATTTCTTTTCCAAATTTAAAGAAATTAAAACTAAATGATAAATAGGTATATTATAATTAAATTATAATATATATGTTATATATGTTACATAATTTCATTAATTATATCCTTTATATTTTCCATGTATGGCATGAATGAGTCATATCGCTTTTAGGGGGCGGTAGTCCACACTTCCTCGAAAAAAATTATCGTATTTACACATTATAGAAAGCATAAATGTATATTTTAAATGAAAAATACAGAAGAATAGATAAAATTTAATTATAATATATATCATATATAAATTAATTTACATCATAATTTCCACCATGAGAGGTGGTGGTAGGGGAAATTGAACAATCATCGATTTGTGAGGTAGTTGTTTTTCGTCCAAAGAAATAGTATGTTCATATCCATTAGATGGAGGTGTGTGTAAGTGTAGTTTGAATACTTCTCATAACAAAATCATAGTATATTAATGATATTGGTGTTGTAATGTAATCAAAGAATAATAAAATCATAGGGAGTGGAGAAGGAAGATAGAAGAAAATAACTTGAGAGAAGACGTTACCTCTAAATCAGGTAACTTCTATTGATTTGATCCAAAAGGATTTATTGAATTTCATTATTACCTTGGTAAGGCTTCTATAAGTAAGGTATAGATTTTGGGAAATTATTTGAGAAGAATTTTCTTGAGAAAAGGGGCTTGAGAGTTGTGAGTTATGTTGGTAGAGGTGGTGGCATTTTAAAATATGGAGGTGAGGCACTTTTGGAAAGTCTCGAAATATTATTTTATTATAAATTATTTTTTGGTTTAAAAGGGTCCAAAATTCAATTATTTCAAATATAATATTATTTTAGTTCAAATACCCATCATCCAATAATTTTTAGACAAAATTTTGAATATTTTTTTATCCTAATCTATTTGGTTTAACCCTTATTTTACCATTTTTAATCTTACTGTGATAACATGTTATTACAAATTGTGGGTTAATGTAATTACCATATCTTGTAAAATGACCCACATAAATCCATCTATGACATATTTTTACTTTTCTTAAAAATTCTTCTGAATCTTAGTTTTTTAAGAATTTGATATAATTTAATAAACTATTTTATATTTTATGTTATGAATTACATCAATTTTAGACACTATTCATACTTGACTTTTTTATAAATTAATAAAAAATCGATTCTTTCAAAAAAAAGGTATTAAATCAAAGATAATATGTCAATATAATCCATAAGATTCATTAATGACATAAAAATAATAAAATTAACTTTATTTTAGTATTTATAATATCATTTATTTGAATCCTTTAATAATGAGATAATCACTACATCATCATTGTGTCATAATTAAATTTATTTATATAATGTATAAAAATTATACATAAAATATCATGATGTAGAAATTTTTTTATCATTCTACTGATGATTTATAGTCGAATATATCAATTATATAACACAATATAAAAATGGTTTTAGTAAAAGATACATGTTTTGGTTATATTTCTCTTTACTTAAAATTATTTAATATAACATGTCATTATCACTCCCAAGTGGGTCCATGGGTTTCCAAAATAGACCCAAGGATTCCCATGGTCTGAAATATATCATATAATAGTATTATTACAAGTTTTAGGGTTGTTTTATATTATTATAATATTATTTTTTACCATTATTTACCAGATTTACCCTTTAACCATGGTAGATAAAATAATTACTGAAGTTACTATACGTAATGTCCAAAAATAAAAAGAACCTATTAAAAAAATTTGAACATTATTATTCAAAATATGGAATACATTTTTCAAAAATTAAAAATACATAATTTATATAAATTAATTTAAAATTAAATCCCACTGTCGAAACCAAAAAGCATGTTTTTAAGAAGTTGAAACTACCAAAAGATTGACATGTGTTTATGTCCAATTTCAATGTGAAATTAATTAAAATGACCAAAATTGGATTAAATGATAAAAATATATTCCATTTTTTACTTTAAAAACAATAAATAATATGATTTAACTATATAAATTATCTCAATGGAAAAAAGATGTTTTCAATTAAAATTTAGCGTATTTTTACTATTCATCAAAAAATGATAGTTATCATAAAAATATAAAAACTCATCAAAAGTAAATTTTGATGTCACAATTATAAATTACAAGTTTATTTTTTCAACTAGAACATTTAAAAGTGACAAAAAATAAATTCAAAAAGGGTTCACCATCAAAAGGCGGTAAAACTTCATTTTTAGAAAAATACTTCTTTTATCTGAGAAATTGAATTTATTCTTATATCATATCTAGAAAACATATGAGATGAATTTAAAAAAATCATTGAATATATAAAATATATTTTCCATTAGAAAAATCCATAAAGATTGATTATTTTATAAACACAAATATTCTTTTTTTAAATAGGTTTTTATAAAAACACCTCAATTATATTCAATTGGTATTTATTTCCATTTATAAAAAAATTTGGTAACCAATGAATCATTATTAAAAAATTTGTAAACCATATTTCAAAATTCATTTGAAACTATTCATTCCCACCATTCCAATGACTAGGATTTAACTACCATTTAAAATAATAATAATGTTATTGTATTATTTTTCAGTATAACTCAAAGTTGTGTACAATGTAAGATTTTGGAGAAACTCATTGTTGTGTGTAGAGTACGCTATTGAAAATAGTGTCCCCTTTAAAATAAAATTAACATCTTATTTATAAATATTAATAGATATTAAAATGTATTATTCTAAAAATACCTAGGGCGTTACATCAAATGACTGAGACTAAAGAAAAGATCATCCATGATGACATTCCATTGTAAGAAAATATATTGGTGTGTTCCTTGAATAATTTTTTAGACTTTATCCAAATTGAAAGGTTAGGTAGTCCATCAAACTTATACCATGAACTTTTCCAATATCTAAGACTCAATACAGAATGTCCATTATTGAACTTAACTACATGAAGAATCCTACAAGATAATATGGATAAGGTGTTCATATGCCCAATTATTTCACCATATGGTGTGCCAGTCCATCTCATCAAGAAGAGGGATGAGCCAATTCACCTTTGTATTGATATCATGGTCTCAATATGATCATGATAAGTAAATGTTTTCTTATTCCTTTGATTTATCATTTATTTTATTAGTTATATGGAGCATAGTATTTCTCTAAGTTGGATCTTGATTTAGGATATTATTAAGTAAAGGTGAAGGTGGTGGATATCCCCAAGACAACTTTTTGTTCAAGGTGTGGGCACTATGAGTCAATTTTCATTCGATTCAGACATAATAATTCTATAGTTATCATCATGAACATAATGAATATAGTATCATAATAAATTTTTGGGTCATGTTATCACCAAAAAATGGATATTTGTGGATCCTTCAAATAAATAGGTAATTAAAGGTTGAAGCAGACCAAATCTTTGAGGGAGATATGTAGTTTCATTAGATTATCTAGTTACTATCATAAATTTGTTTAAAAACTTCTCATAATTTTCAAAACCACTAACCAATATAACTTGTAAGGGAGTGAAATTTTTTGACCTATGAATGTGAGGATAGACTTAAATAGTTAATGAAGAGGCTAATAACTACACCTATGCTCACATTACCAACCTATGTTGAAGGATTTTTTATTTAAATAAATGCATATAAAAAGTGATTGGATTGTGTACTCATGATAAATGACATGTTGATAGCCTATAATTCCCACTAATTAATGATCTCTGACCAGGATTACCCAACCCATGATCTGGAATTGGCTATAGTGATCTTCATATTGAATATTTAGAGACAAATTCTCTATAGGGAGAAGCGTTACATAAATATGGATCATTAAATCCCCGTGTATATATTCACAAAAAAGGATATCAATATGTGACAATGAAGGTGGATAGATATGATCAAGGATTATGACTGTTCAATCTATTACCATCCTGGGATGGTGAATAAAGTGGAAGATTCTCCGAGTAGAAAAAATTTTGAAACCCTATCCATGATGAGGATTGAAAGGGATACAAAATTCTTGGATAAGAAAAGGATAGATCTGGGCATTATAAAAGGAAATAATCCTACCTTGATCAAATAACTTCTCAACAATCCATTCTTGAGAGGATCAAAGAGGCCCGAAAAGATGTTAAGGAGATATAGAAAAAGTAAATGAATACTGTATAGATTAACTTTTATAAAGATAGAGTTATAAGGTATAGAACCTTGATATTTGTTCCATAAAAACCGAAACTAAAGATGGAACTTCTACATGATTTGCATAGCTCATCCTTCTTTATTAATCCAAGAATTAATAAGTTGTATAGATATCTTATGAAAAACTTTTGTTGGGATAACATAAAGAGAGAGATTGAAGAATCTGTATCTCAATGCTTGATATGAAAATAATTCAACACTAAATTAAATAATTATAAGGGTTTGTTTCCATTTCCCAAACCAATATGGAAATGTGAATATATAGCCATATATTTCATCATAGGATTCCCCAAGACATCTAAAGGTAATAATTCCATTTTTGTGGTAGTTGATTGAAGTTCCCAGTCAGGATCCAAGAATATCTAAGAGGGGAGGGGTGAATCAGTGATGTATTTTTCTTTTTAAGTTTCCTTCCTTTTGAAACAACCTTCACCTCCTGTTAAAGAGTTTCTTACTTGCTGAGCACACACAACCACATGAACACTATATTTACAAGGTTCGCTACTCAACAATAGTAGCTACAACCTTGGTATGGTACAGAAACAATCCAGTACCACACAATCCACTATAAAACAATCCTTTGATGTGGAATACAATGAGTAAGATATACCCTTAAACTCATGTAGCACTTGGAAAACAATCTGCAAGTGCGTGTACACCCTCTTAGCACAAATAGGGAATTACAGTATTTCAGTTCTTCTTTACAATTGAACTATTGTATTCTCTGAAGTAAAGATCTTCACTTTCCTACCTAGATGCTGGTAAGAACTCCCATACGCACAACTGAATTTGTGTGAAGACCCCAAATTTTTCGCGCAGCCTTTAGGGTATCTTGAACGCAATTCAAAAGCCTTGCGCGAAAAAAATCCACTTTTGGCATGGAAAACTTATTTCGCGCAACTTCCCTTTTCACGCAACTATTCACTTTTCCCTGCAAATTTTTCTCTTTTTCACGTAGTTGTCCTCTTTTCATGAAAACTCCTTTCTTTTCATTCAAATCACTTAGCGTATAATTTTACGCACACCAGATCTCGAAATTTCTTCTAAGTGTCGAGCATTAACAAATGAGAGGGGGTCAACTCGTATTTATAGGAATTTTTAAACATACGTGAAAAACACTAATCCGTGCATCAAAACCCCTTCATGCACGTAAAAACTCTTTCCCACAAAATCATATTTCATGCAATGCTCCAATTTTTTGCGCACCTCATGCCTTTTCCAATTTTTGAGCTTCTGAACTCGAAACACCTCTTGCGTGAAAAACATCATTCCACTTTTTCGCGCACCATGCCAATATTTCGTGCAACCATTATTTTTCATGCATCCAGCTACTATTTCACGCATCCCACTATTATTTCACACATCTTGATGTTATTTCGCATATCCTGATACTATTTCATGCACCGTATTATTTTTTCGCGCAACTTGCCTAAATTTCTGTGCACTCCATGCCTTTTCCATTTTTCAGAGTTCTGACCTTGAATAATGCCTTTTACGTAAAAATCTAAATCATATTCAATGTTGGGAGCAACATTCATTGTCAAAAACACATTTCTTCATCTCCCAATTTTCAGGCCCTAAAATTTGGCAAACACGAGAAAACGGCGCCACCTTAAACTGTTCTTTTGTGCCACCTCCAGATTGTCCATTCCTTTGTCATTTCTCTCTTTACTGCTTCCCATAACCATTCTTCAGCTTTCATCATGAACTCCACTATCGTCATATATATATTTTGAGAGATCAGATTTATCATCATCAGAGTTACAATGGGAAGTACTGAAACATTCCATTTCCAGTAGCATCATTCCTTCCAATCAAAACTGTATATGACTGGCATCATCATTTCATCCCCTTTACTTCAGAAGGCTTGAATCATAAGTTCTCCTAACTCATGATATTTGTGAAATTCATATCAGCAATGCATCGTTTGGTTTCCAAGTCCTTTAAAAAGTGAATTTATTTAGCTTCTTTGACAACAAAAGACAACACTCTGTAACAGCAAACTTTTCTTACTTTCTTATCCATCCAACTTGGTCCAAACAATTGATCACCTTACAAAGTCAGTGAATTTCATTACTATTAGGTAATATTTATCACTTGACCAACTCAATAATATATACATGAGATAATTTTTAAAACTAAATTTAGTACCTCTCTCCATTGTAGTTGACTCAAATCTAAGGTTTACCTAGAGGTTCTGGAGAAGCCTTCACCATGAATTGAATATAGAGATGAGTTTCAGTATTTCTTATCACCCTCATAATGATGGTCAATTTAAGAGAACCATTCACATATATAGGATATATTGAGATCATGTTCAATGGGTTTCCAAGGATTTTGGTATCATCACCATCCCCTAATGGAGTTCTCATATAAAAATAGTTTCCATCATATCATTCAAATAGTACCCTACTAGGATCTATATGGGATGTGGTTTTAGATTCCAACATGTTGTGATTGAGTTAGAGAGTTGATGTTGATGGGAATGACCTTATCCAATAGATTGTAGAGAATGTTAAAACTATTAAATATCATATAAAGTTCACAAAAATTGGATCGGAAATCTACGTAGAAAATCATCGATGAGACCTAGAGTTTTAGGTGAGAGATAAGGTGTTCCTTAATATATAACCATGGAATAAATTCATGAGGATTGGGAAGAAATGAAATATTATTCCTAGATACGCTAGTTCCTTTCAAATACATGATCACAATAGAGGTGTGACCTATTGACTATCAATCCCACAAAATATATCTCAATTACATTATGTGTTACATGTATCCCTCTTAAGGAAGTATATACCAAGACCCTATCATGTAATGAATCTAGAAGTGGTACCTTTAGAGAACAATATTTCAAATGAGGAGAAGTTCATGGTGATCTTCGATCATTGAGATGATGTTTTACGAAACAAGATAACTCACATGGACGAATTGTTATGGTAGAACCACATGTTTGAAGAAGAAACATGGGAACCAAAATAGGCAATGAAACAAAAGTACCCTCATCTATTTTAGTGTATGAAATGAAATTTTTAGGGAGAAATTTATGATAGGGGGAAGAATGTAACAACTTGAACTTTAAAAACAAAATTTTATTCTAATTGAATAAATTTCATATTAATTACTTTATTTAAATAAAACACGTGCACCATATTTCAATTTTTATTTTGGGTTATCATAAAATATAGCCATAATTTTCTGACGATCTTAAAAGACTGTTAATAATTACAACCATTGATAGTATAGCTATTCAAGAGTAACTATCAATATTAGAATATATTAAGGGTTATGATAAGATTTATTTTATATAGAAGGATTAATTTATGGCCTCGACCCGTAGTTTTATAACCTCTAAATCCCATTTATCAAAGATTTTGAGTGATATGGAATGACTAGGCCTTACCCTTGACAAATCCAAATCTGATATTCAATAACAAAACCAAGATCAAAACCATTTATGAGAGAAGTTCAAGATCAGAGAGATCCCCTCCCAAACCATTTCCAACAAACCACTCCAAGAAATTACTATTATTCGCACATTAACCTTTGAGTGTATACTGGTGTAATAAGGGGTTATGTATTTAGGCCCTATTAGTATGAATTTTTGAATTTTATTTTAATAAAATAATTATTATATTTATCATTTTTTATTAATTTATTTATATAAATGATTACATAATGAGTTTTATAAAATTATAATTTTATATGAAGAAACTAAAATTTTATTTTTGGGAAATATATATATTTTCCATTAAAGAAATATTTCTGATCAATTCTAGAATTTTAAAATAAATTTTATTCTCCTAAAATGGTTTTATTAAAGAATATTTATTTAAATTTAAATTATAATATAATTTAATGAAGTCCCATGTAATTTTTATAATGGATATAATTTTGTATGTGTTATGGAAACTAGTTATCATGGTGTTTTTTAACAATTTTATAGAAATTTTTCAAGTCCAAATTCGAGAAGTATCATTTTTATACCTTGACTTTCATATTCTAGAAGCTTAATAATTTTTGAATCATTATTTCATAAATTCAAACTTTCATAATCCATTATGAATGAAATATACATTAGTTTTGTATGAGATCCATTTTTTAAAAACATGTATGCTATATGATTCCACACTACATTGGATATAGAAAATGGAGTTCATTTATTTTATTTCCATTAACCAAATGATTAATTTAATTGTGTCCAATCATGAATCATTCCAAATATCAAGATGAATCAATGTTTTACTAATTAGTATTGAAAACATTTGTGAGAAATTATATAGTTTTAAAGTAGTGTTCCTCATAAAAAGTGTATCTTGTAACTCTTGAAATACATCCCATAAATTTGTTGAACTATTTTTTGTTTTTAACATTCAATTTTTTAATGGGTATATATAAATAATAATAATTAACCATTTTAATTGAAATTGTTATTACATGTTTTATAATTTTTATTCCTCTTATATTGATATTGTAGTCCTTGGATATATACTCAAATTCCATGATTAACTATTTGAATTTACACAATTATGTGTTATGAATTATTAAATTATGTACTTGTTTTAATTTGAGTCATGTTTGAAAGCTATGAAAGCAAAACATGTTGAGAATATTTCTATTAAAGTAGCCTCTCAAGGTTAAAAGGAATATTCTACCACCCCAATGGCCTTGTGTTCCAATGAGTGAATATTGGATCACAACTGATTTGGTTTTGTTAACTGAAAATTTCTTATCTAAAATTCTAGGATCAAGATTTGGTAATGTCCTCACATGTGTAATAGTACTAGTATGTATAGAGAAATAAATATTAATCAATCCGAAATATTTATTTTTTCTGTAATTGTATTGATATACTAAAAATTTACACTTCTATAGTTATTATTGCTTGAACTTTAGAAATATTTATTAGATGGTGACCAGATTACCAGGTTTTTTTTATAAAAAAATAGTAGTTTATCAACATTAGTTTAAATATTTTTTTCTATCAACAAATAATACTTAATTTCATAATCTTCTTATTACACCCAAGTGTTTCTTGTTATGATATTTATGTGACTATTGGAAACTGGTTTCAATAATTATCATTATAGATGCCATTTTTAGACAGAACTCATTGAAATTTATAATATAATCAATATAATAAGTCTATATTAAAGTAGGTTTCTTCTAAAATTTTAGTAATTGTATTGAAAAATTGTTATATCATTTATCATTGTATAATTCTTTGTTTGACAGTGCTTATTGAAACTAATTTTATTACAGACATAGTAAGTATTTATTAAATAACTTTTCATATAAAATTTAAGTTTCTATGTTTAATAAAATGTTATAAGAGTAATAATTGTAAATGGTTTTGTTTGAAAAAACATAGAAATTTATTATAGTGCCAACATAGTAATAAATTCAAGTAGGTTTCATCTAAAATTTATGTGATTATTTTCTTTGAAATAGAATAAACACCACTTGTTTTTTTGAGTTTATTAAATTGTAAAACTTTTAAACAATGATTATTAAGTGGTTTAAAATGAATCATTAATTTTTCATTTATTATGGGATTTTAGTTTTTATTTTTATTGTGTTTGGTGTTTTGTTAGCATATGTTCTATTTTTTATGGATCATTTAATTTCATTGATTTATTTTTCTAGTGATTGGTGTTTTAGTTGAACAGGTGTTATGTATAAAGATCAAATCTTTGAATGGAGCACGTTATGGAAGATTATTGTTATGTTTTTTTATACTCCAGATGTGGTGTTCATAATGATCACATATTTGAAGGAAAATGTAATTAAATGATATTCTAGGTTGTTTTTGTCGTGACCCGCCTTCACCAAAAGGAGGGAAGGGTCAGCAGATTTCCAGGTCATTCCATCTTTAAGTTGAAGGAGAGATAATAACCCCCGAAACCCGGCTTCAATAGGTCCTGGAGTGGCGACCAGCACCAAGGGAATGAAATCACACACTAAATGGAAGGCATTTCCCTTTTTCTTTTAATAGGATCCGAAGATTAGATAGTGAATCCCACAACACCAAAACTGAAAGTAAAAGTAAAGCCAAGAACTATTCCCAATGCATGTTACAAAACTAAAATCCATAATGTATAAGGAGACTACAAGGCAAAGTACCAAAATAAAGAACAACAACAACTGCAATGATCTATCACAAGGTCTGAGCTAGTACGGCCCAGCATGATCCCCGAAGTCCTCCTGGAAACCCGAAAACAGTTTTATATACGTAGGGTGAGCATACAAGTATACTCAGTAGGGAAAAACCAAAGACTCTCATGTACAAGTGGGGGGGAATACTAATGACCTATGAGAAAAGAGATAACCAAGCACCTAGTAAGGGAACTAACCACCCATGCCTCACCAAGGTACACTCCCATATAACGCAAGTCAAGTAATGTATAGTAATAGCAAATCGATATTTGGGTACCCCACACCACTTTCCCACTGGTTATTGATGACATCCTACGCATCGGACCAATCCTGACATTCTCATCATAGTCCCACTGCCAAACCCCGCCCGCACACACCTGTGTCGTAACCATTATCTTACCCGCAGACACATGGGCCACAACCACCACACACAACCACACCTGCAAACACCTAGGCCGGAACAACCACTGCCACACCCGAAAACATCTGGGCTAGAAGAACTACTGCCATGCCTGAAGACACCTAGGCCTCATCCTGAAGATACTTGGGATACCACCTACCCGTAAACACCTGGGCCAACCACTGAAATCACCCCACCCAATGATTCTAGGGCTAATAATGGACCTCAGGCCATCACAGCCTGCCCGAAGATACTTGGGCTATCTGGGAAAGGGAGCATAAAGAAGCTAATAACCAGCCACTAATATAAGGGTTGGGAAAAACACCCTCCCCCATGAAATGGGGGTGTTTGGCACTAAGTGCTCAACTTGGGTGGGGCGCAAATAAGAAACACAAAAACTTCATGTATATGTATAGGAAACAAGCACTCACCCAAATCTAGGTTTTTCTTAAGCCAGCCTAAAGAACCCTATCCTTGATTTTCGTTCATAAGAGAAGAGAACAACACCCATGCCCAAGTCACAAATCACACCAAAATAAATCCCCATTTATCCCATCCTTGATTTAATGTTCATTAATAATGTTTAAATAAGTTTCTGCACCTACTTGGGCAACTAGTATGCATAATCACAAGCCAAGGAAAGAGTACACCCAATAGCAATTTAAACATTCACACCCATTTCTCTTGTAAAAGCACATCAAGTAAGACCCCTCCAAGTATTGGAACCAAAGCAGGTCAAAGTGAGATACAGTCCCAAGTTCCCAAAACTATGAATAAGAAGGTTTCACAACAGAAGAGGATCCCACCCCAATTCGTGATAAAAATAGAGGATCTAATCCTCACCCACATCACCCTAAAAATCTAAGCCCCTATCCAAGAAAACCATAAGGTCACCCGTACTCGGCCCGTGGAGGAAACAACCAAACCAATACTACCAACACAAGGCAGACTCAATCGGTATTTTCAGATTTAAAATATTTAACACACTCCATGATTTCAATTCCACTGGGCTTAAACCGAGGTTATCATAGAAAATGAGTTGATACTGGTGCTTCCAAATTATTTAGCCAAATATATGTAATTAACCAATTTCCTTTACACAACAGAAGGTTTACAACCAAAATACAAGCCATTTAAACATCACAAGGGGTAAGGGTTTATTAGTGCACAGAGAAAGACCGCCAACGACCATGATTTTCAATAGGTGTAAGCCTGCACAGTTCATAAATAATTAATCATGAAAGAGGAGAAAACAGAGCTGCATCATTGATCACACCCCTCCCCTTCATTCCTTATAATTCATTTATTATCTTCATTAAAGTCTGGTTCATCCAATTCTACAGAAGCAGTAGCGTACCCACCCCGCAAGATACACAGAAAGGAGAGACGAAGGTGAAACCGCTACCTGATTGATCAAGGATCGACGTTAAGTCCCCGCGTGAGTAGCGGGAGATCCACAGAACACGATCAAGGAAAACTATGTCGGGTTACAACTCATCGGGAGGAAGGGTACTTCGTCGGCAGGGTGATCGAGAAAAAGAAATGTAGGGAGAAGCCTTTAGGTTATAAAGGCTGATAAGGGCTGAGATACTTCGCCCTCGGACGGTTAAGATATGGAGAAAAACTCGGAATCGCAGAAGGAGCAGGATCGTGGGTTGACCATGCGGTTGGGCCACCCCACACGTCCAACTTAAAATTCCCCGCCCTTTGGGGCGGTTAAAACGGACTCACACCTCACCAACATTTAATTAAAATACATTAATGGATTTAAAGGGGGGGGTCAAAATGCGGCTTAAAAACCAATTTGCGCAAAAAGAGGCGCCACTGGGAAAACCTATGGTCACCAGTAGGCTAGGTATACCGGTTGGTCGAGGCTACCAGTAGGCTGAGCTATCGGAAAAACAAGCTACCGTTTGGCCAAAGCTACCGGTAAGATGAGACATCGGTAATCCACGGCTACCGGTAGGCCGAGCTACTGGTAAGCTGAGCTACCGGTAGGCCGAGCTACCGGTAAGCTGAGCTACCGGTAGGCCGAGCTACTGGTAGGCCTGCTACCAGTAGACTGAGCGATCGGTAGGCCGAGCTACCGGTAGGCCGAGCCACCGGTAGGCCTTCTACCGGTAGACTAAGGCTACCGGTAGGCTAAGACTATCGGTAGGCCTGCTACCGGTAGGCTAAGGCTACCGTTAGGGGTCTTAAGATTCTCCGAGAATCCTCGATAACTTTCCCAGACTACCCAGAACACCCAACATTAGATTTTCACCAAGTAATGGACCCCAAAACCCCGGGCCATTAGAGTTTGGTTGAAATAATTATAGAGTGAGATATAATAGATGACTAGTTTTATGTTTTTAATACTATTTAGTATTCTATTAAACGGATGTTATATATTTTTTGTAGTTAAACATTTTTTCCACCACAATTACAAAAAGATTATTGATTTGAATGGAATTATGGTATTTAATACAATGTGTGAGGTGTTCTTTGACTTTATGGCTTAGTATTTTTAAAATTATATATATATTTAATGTATAATAAGTGTCTTCATATTAAATGTTGTTGTCATAAGTGGATAGATAATGGTTAAAAATATTACAAAATATAACCAATGTTGTTAAAAATTATTCTTTTAACAACACATGAAAAATGTTGTGAAAATATTTTATCAATGAATAACATGCATTGAAAATTTTATTTAAATTTTATGTGGTTTTTATAACACATGATGTGTCTTTTCAAAAATATATGACAAAAATGATGTGTGTTGTTGAAAAATACTAACTTTTAACATCATAAAATTCCCCAAAATGGATGTGTGTGTTGTGGAATACTTTTAACAATATAATTTTTGAGTTGTTAAAAATCAATTTTCTTGGAGTATTAATTACATTATTATTATTAATTAAATTATTAGTAGTCAATAATATTAATTATTATTAGTATTAAATAATTAATAATATTAATTTAATTAATAATAAAATTATAATTAATAAAAATTAGTAATAATTGTTATTATTCAATGTATAATAATTATTAATTACATTAATAGTGAGATTATTAATTACAATACTAACTATTAATCATATTTTTAATTTCATTTTTAATTAAATAATTATTAATAATTATTAATAATTTTATTATTAATTATATTTAATTTTATTATAAATTATAAATCATTAAATATTTTAGTAAATTTTTAATTATGTTATAATAATTATTATTATTTAAAATAATTAATAGTTACAATCCTAATTTTATTATTATTAATTATTATTATTAATTTTTTTTAATTATAATATCCATTAGATTAATCACTACATGTTTATATGAAAGAAACTGGGTTTGAATCTTAGTGACGATAAATTTCTGAAGTCACTGTAAGAGTACTATAGTTGGCACTATAGTAGAGGTACATTAGCACACAAAATATCATAACCTCTAAAACTACCTAAACTTCTCTAAGCCCTATAATAAAGTCCTAATTATGATTATAAATTCATTTAGGCTTTTTTGTTATGTAATTTCTACAACTAGTGGTGGATCAGCCTTTTGGGGGGATGTGATAGTGGCCCAACCCAATTGGACCTCATGAGGGAATGTGTAATTTATTTTTCTTGTACCCCTCAAATAATAGTGATAATTAATTATTATTAATACGTCAAATAAGGACCTATTTGGGTTAGGAAAGAGTAATTCTATAGTTGTGGGTTATTTTTTTCACTTAAGTTTAGGCATAGAAACCTACTCCAATATTGTTCGTGATGGAAATATTAAAGCTCGAAGGTCTGTTGTTAAAATAATTATAATTGAATTTTTCCAAGATGTGGGTTGTAAACATTCTTTTAAATATCATACTACATGCCAGTATACTACATCATATATGAAATATTCCTTCAATAAAAGAGTTCCTCCTCTAAAATACAAGAGGTTGGATAATCCTAAATTACAAGAAAAGGGATACCAATATGTTGCTTTGAACATTGAGTGTATGTGTGTGATTTATTTTACTTATAACCCCAAATAATAGTGATAATTAATTAATATTAATAATTACCAATTACATTGATCATTATTTTTAGTTACATTATTAATTATTTTATTAATAAAGAAAACATTATTAATAATTATGAAGAAAGTGTCTTCTTGGAAAACCCTATGGAATGTTTGTCGGTAAATGATCCTAACAACCATATAATTGTCTTTAATGTTAAATTCCACCAGTCAATCAATTTAAAATTTTCCTCAGCCAGAAGACCATCATGGTCAATATAAAAAAATTCCATCATGATCATTATATTGTAACATAATTTCAACTATTTATAAACTAATTAATTGATTTTAATTGAAAATAATTTAAATTTAAACTCATGTGAATGGAATAATTTTGATATAACATTTTAGATGAAATTTTTCTATTAAAAATATTTGAGACCAAACTGTCTCGTTCATGGTTTTTTTAATTAATTTAAAAACCAGACATATAATGTCACTCATTTGGTGAAACAAGTATCTCCATCTCACTACTTGAGATATAGGTATTGTAAGCAGCTATAAATGGATTATTGTCACTCATAGTAGCAATTGATGGATTTTATAACCATTATTTCCAATTTAAAAAACAAACAAAAATGTCAACCCAACCAACCCTAATCTTTCATACCCCCAAACCCTACAACACCTCCATATGTAACATATCATCCCGAATATCTTATCCCAATACCTAAGAAACTACATTAAAATGCTTAATGTGTGTTTTTTATTTCCATAAGTAGGTATAAGTGTTGAGTGAATCGACCATATGATTTTTGAACAGTTTCTCCCTCACTCTCATCAATAAAAGATCACTCAAATTTTTATTGGAAATTCAATATGAAGTATCGATATATTTTAATTTCTAATACAAATGAAAATATCATTTTTAAAAAAGTCACATCCAAACATGGAATATATTAAAAATGAAACATAAACCACATGAAAGATATATCAATCCAAATATCCATGTAACACCCATATTTTCAAGTTTTTATAATAAAATAGACTCTAGATTCAGTTTATTTATAGAATTATACTGAGAAAAATGAATGATTAGAATTTGGTTATTTTAATTATGAAGCATTGTTTATATAAAGTGATTTTCATAGTTAGAGGATTATGTGATTCATGGAATTAATTGGTGATAACTAATTTGATGAGATTTTTATATGTCATGATGAATTTTTATTTGGGGTTTATAAAATTTATTCAGGGGAATTAATTGGGATACATTTTGACATATCTTTCAAAATTGTTAGATTTAATGTGATTGACATGGATTTTTGGGATTTAAGATGATCAAATTGAAGGAATTATAAAATTGAGATAATTGAACAATTTGAATGTTCGATGTGTCATTAAAATTTAATAATACATTTTAGAATTTATTCTAAAGGTTTTCCATGGATTATTGAGGAGAGATAAAATTGGAATAAAATTATAAAATTTTATTTATGGAATAACTATGAAGACTTGTGTGTGAAATTAAGGGATTTAATGAAATGATTTTTACCCCTTATATATTTTTTCATGATAAATTAATGAGAAGTTGGATGGGGAGGTCAATAAATGGGAGGTATGTAAATTTAATTTTCTTCTTTTGAAATACCTCTTATGTGCTTGTAGTGTTAGTGAAATTTGGAGAACATGGTAGTATTAAGGATATAAAAGGTTGAGAGTTTAGTTGGATAATTAATGTATATAAAATTAGTCATTTTATATATTTTATTAAATTACTGAAAGTATTTTTTGATGTAAATATACTGTTAAAACCCAAATTTTGATGTTTTATCGAGTATGGTGTCAAAATGGGATTTTATAGAATTTTTCATGGGTTATTACAAATTAATTTGAGGGTTTTTCCTCACACTAAAACATTTATGCATTGACTCTCCTCGTTATGCACATCATAAATAAAGATTAACACGGGTATGTGCCAAATGGAATGTGGAACATGAAACTCACTAGAGTTTATGCACTATTGGATAGAGAGTTGTATGAGTTCGTTCCAATATATAAACAGTCATGTAAAATTTTTCAAAAATGGAAAGTGGTGAACACTTATTCATGGATTAAGATCTACAAAAAAATCTTATGATAGAGATTTACAATTTAATTGAAAGGGTATCTAAATTTTTGAATGTTGTTTAGAGTGGAGTACTCAATATGGGGTTTAATTGAGTATCCAATAAAAATTTCTGTTAAAATAAATTTATAAAACAAAATCCCTCAGTTTTAAATTCACATAGTTAACTAATATTTTTGGTATATATAACTTAATTATTTTAAATAACCTATTATAAATTTGATGAAAACTTAATGAGAATAATATTATGACTTTCCTACTTTTGGGGTATTACTCTATATACATCAAATAGTAGAAATATCTCACATAAAATTCAACTATCAAAGTATAGTTTTGAGAAATATATTTTAAAAGAAAAAGTTCAAAAAAAATTAAAAAAAAATTTGAAATACACAATAGAAACAAAAGGTCATGTCTTAAGAAAAGACATAACCCTCTCTACCTGACAATCACCCACTTCCAATCATGTTAAATAAAATTAATATATGGTCCATTGCCGACACATGGCATAGATTATAGTAGAAAAAAGGGTGTCTAGTATAATACACAGCCTCTTAAAAGTTTATCATGGAAAAATAAATAAAAAACAAACTAATTAAGAATATTTTAGTACTCTTCTATTCTCTACAAGAGTTTATCCTTTAGCATATTTAAAAAAGATTTAGGAACCAATCAAAAGTAATAAAAATAGATAGAAAGATAAGGGAAAGGAATTTGATGTAGCAAAAGATTGAATATTGGTTGTTATGCATGTATATTTTCTCTTCACAATGTATAATTTTATTTTAGATATGAGATGAAAATATCAAAGGATGTTCTCAGATCATATGGTCAAGTTCTCATGAAAAAAGTATCATATTATCAAAAATAGAGTATTTTATGTTTTCCATGCTCTTAAAGTTTTTCTATTTATTCTAAATATAGTATTCTATATAAATAAATATTCCTCCAAAAATAACTATTTTAATAGAATAATTATGAATCGTCATACCTTTCAGGAAGTCCATGAGTAATAAATGTCTTTGAACATGCATTTAATTATGTGTAGAAAGTGGTTGGGATAAATTATATTAAAATATAATTATAACTTTTATATATGGTCACCTAAGGTGTGTCACAATAAATTATCCATGGTAGCTCCAATACTTAATGAAAATATTTAACGGACTCCCTAATAATCTATATGGTCAATTGAATTGAATTTCTGATTGGTCTAGTGCATTAAAAAATTATCATTTCTTGACATGGTGGGTTCAACTAACCATACAGTATATTCAAGTCTATATAGTATCTTCATAAATTATCCAAAATCCTCTCTCTTATATGGTCACTTCACTTCAATGTGTGGTAACTTAAAGTCTCATGGTAGCTCCAAAAGTTTTTCAAAATCCCAACATCGACATACTTTCACTTTGACATCATCAGAGGGTTGATTAGAAATCATTATTTTTTTACTCGAATACCTATAGAGATTTATTATATATGGATAAACAATGATGTCACATCAATTTTCCCTATAGGTTACATGGTTTCTCGTGTAGTCGATTGAGGAGTTAACAATAGATCCGACATGGTCAATCAAATATGCAAGTGGTCGATCAAATTTATATGGGATTTCATCAACACTTTTTGAAAATACAAGAAAGTTATAGTCACTCTGAGATGAAATATTCAGTCTCTCTAATACTTTGTAAAATATATCCCATCTGAATATTTTTATATGGTCTATGGAGAGTCTTTATGTGGTCATTTCCAAACTTAGGAATATTTCCAGGATTTGTAGAAAACTATTTAACTTACATAAAACATATAACTGATTAAAAACACATAAAAATATTTGTGATTATTAAAAAAAAATAATTACTGGCCTAATCCAATAATATCCCCCTTTTTATGGTCATAATTAATCAAAATAAATAAATACTCAAAATGCACTAATAAACCATTTAAATATAAATGATATTCTATGTTATCATTAAAAATCTTTATCATGATAATATTACATACATTACTCACCGTTATGGGTTATCAAAATTAATGAAAAAATGGTGAGAAATTAAATAGATGAATCAAAAAATATTTAATTTATATTCAGAAATAATGCATTATATAAGGTTCTATCATAGTTCCTAATTGGAATCTGATTCATCGAAATCTGGAATGGTAGAAGTATTAATGGGGGATTTTAAACTCCCTATAACTAGAGAAGCATGAGGTGTAGAGTGAGGGGTATAATTATCTCTTATAATCTTGAGAGATTTGGAAACAAGTCTGATCTGATAAAGAGATTGATGTAGGTTTAGACAGAAAGGTCCTATAAGAGGTGGTGCAAGAGAAGTAAAGGAAGTCAGAAAAAAATAGCAATAGAAACTCACACTAAAACTCCTACAGAATATTTAGAAGGATGATAAATTATGGGTATAGGAAGACCCAAATGTTTCAAAATTAGAGCATTATAAACACACATGTTGGTCCCCCAAGAGCTAGGTAATGTCTGTCACAAATCTAAACCCATGCACTATGCACTGTAGTAACTCATCCTTCTTAGACATAAAATGATCCAGTAGAGGTTCCATGATCAATAAATTATTTACATTGGATTTTAAACCATATTTAATGGAGGTATTATGAGGTACTTGGTTGAATATCAAAAATTAGTCTTCAAGTCTACCTTGGTGAAAATTCTATTTAGATAATACTTTATAGCTCCCTTAATTACATCCTTATCCTTGGTAGTCTTTACTGATTCTTCCTTAACCATGTCAAAAATTTTCTTACAATGGGTATAAACATACATCAAAATTGCATTCCTTACATCCTTTAAATTTTTTAATAGAATTTTCCTTTCCTCTCATAACATTATTATAATAGTATCCTTATCTATATAAATAGATTCATGGGGAGAAAAGGTAGAAGGTTTGGAAGGAATGGTTGTTACATAATGATGTCATTAATCCAACTTAGCCAATATATCTATTAGTTCATCTTGAAGAGCTCCAATATGTCCCTATAAATCCTTCATCTAAGTTCTAAAACTCCCAAGATCATGAAAAAAATTATCTAACTTTCAGAAACTCTTAGTTTTAAAATGACCACCTAAAATATCAATATTAAAGGTAATATATTTCTACCTATCATATTCATTATCACTACTAAAACTCATAAATAAATCTTTCAACACATCTATAACATAATTATTGATATAGATAAAATCAATTTAGATAATGACAAAAGTATAAGAAATTGTTGTTGGTTGAGGTTGATTATATGTCAATTAATGAAATAAAGTCGGGCAAGGTTTAGGAGTTGAGTCATAGAACTCTCACCCATAAGGTCTCAATATAGAGACTTTATAATTTTAAGAGTCATCCTGAGGCTTCTTAATTTCTTAAACTATATTTTTTGAATCGTTAAGAAGTACAACTTTAGTTCTAGGAGATGTTTCATAAATATGATCACCTTAAAATAGATTATCTAAATCATGTATCAAAGAATAAGGTATAGATGTTCACTATAGAGTAGATCCAAATAGATCTTGTACAATATTTAGGTGACCATGTTCCTGAGGAACTATAGGGGAAGGATAATGTTCCACCTTATCTAGTGTACTAGGCACAATAAAAATAGTCATTCTACTAGGTTTGGATGGACTGTCACCATTATCATTACCTCTATCATCTTTAAGGGAAAGTTTATCTAGGATAAGAAAAGGGTTCTTTGGAGATGTATCTTCACTAGGAGGTGTTGAATCAAAAATAGATGCTCCACCAATTTCAAGCATAGGATGATTGTCTATAACTAGATTATAATCCTTATTAATCTAAATGGCTGTTATTTTTGGTCCAAAAAGCATAGATCCTAGAGTTTTCCACCCCTCAATAGTTTCTACTCCTTTCCTTACTGAATATTCCTCAATGTAAACTTTTTCAATCCTCTAAAACTTCTTGACCAAGAGAGAATCCCATGATATCTTCATAATAACTTTTGAACTCTTCATTTAAATCATCAGTAGCCTAAGATCCGTTATTATTGGATGAGTAGTCATCTTTAAATATCAAGATAGGATTCAATCCTATATCTATTACATTCATTGGTCTAGTAGGTTTATTTATAGGATTTAAGTGCACATAAAGATTAACCTCATATGAAAGCCATATATTTTTCTATAGATTCCAGATGATTTTCATATTATCTCACATGGTTTTGTTAAGAAAAATACTTCCTAAATGTATTGAATTTTCTACGCCCTTAAGAATTGGTCACTTCTCTTTTAGTATAGCTGAAATAAACTTAATGTAAGGAAGTTTTTTAAATCTTAATGAAATTCTACTCAACTATTCCATATGTATCATCGTAAATATAGGTAGATTTATTTGAATCCCATGAACCATAAAATACAAAAGTAAGATTAATTTGTGCCTAATTGTTCAAAAATACCCCTTTATAGGCCAAATAGTATGATGTATAAACATTAACAACAACCTACACTCTCTAATTAATTCTCTAGCACTAGGCCTTCAATAGGTTCTATGATTAGTTAAGCCTTCTAAATAATTTACTATATCATAATTTTGATGTTTTAAAGGATAATAACTTTGGCGGTACTCATACTCACCTTAATGTGGTAATTTTAATCTCTCAGCCCAAAGAGATAAAGAAAAATCACATTCATGATAAAGGTTATAATGATATCTGATTGATCTCCACCTTCAAACACCATATAGATATAAATCTCCTTCACTATTCAAGGATAGAAAATTTGATTATCATCCAAGAACCAATCACACCAACCTTGTTAAATCACGACTCTCCAAACTAGAGAAAATATTTCCCTATACTAATAAAAATATAAAACTTTCTCTGATGCAACTTCATGTGGAAAAATATGAAGCATTAAGATTTTTATAGATCCAATCATTCTTATATTTGATCTTTTTATAGAATTAGAAGCTTCAATAGTATCTTTTTTCAAAGATAAATTCACATTTACTACTCACAATTGAGATTCAAAGGTCATAAGGTTAGGGTTTTAGTAAAGGGTCGAAATATGGTTTAGCTTGAGTTAGAAAACAATATGATGATTTAGATTCGGTTTTAGAATATTAAAATCATTTAGGTATTTATGTGCAGTGAAAGGTAGGTGGAAAAAATAAAATATACTTAAAATCATATTTGGTATCTTTAAAGAAAAATAATTAATTGAATATTTCTTAATATTATAACTTATCATTAAATATTAATTGAATCTATGATTAAATATATCAAATTAAACAAAAAATTATTTAAACATATTCATTAATACCTAAGTTATGAATGATATAATTTAACAACTAAAATTCATTTTCTTTTTAAAAATGTCAACAATATAATGTTTTGTACCAATGAATTCAAGGGTGATATCCCCTTTTTGAAAATGATCTGACAAAACTAGATGTCTTATATCAATTTGATTTGTCATGGAATTAGATTCCAGATTCTTAGAAATGTTAATATAACTTGTATTAACACAATTTATAGGGACTTTACTAAATTCATATCCATAGTCTAGAAAGGTGTGTTGCATCCATAGAATTTGAGAATAGAAACTACGTGTATCTATGAATTCATCTTTAACAGAGGACAATGCAGTAGAATTTTTTTAAACTACACCATGATACCGAATACTTTCCCAACAGGTAAAATGTTCCCAAGGTTTTTTTCTATCTAACTTATATCCATATAAGTTAGTATCAGAATAGCTAATTAAATAAAAATCATGTCCTCTATAATAGAACCATTCTAAATTAGTTGTACATTTGAGGTATTTAAAAATTCAATTAACTATGATTAAATGTGATTCCTTTGGATTTTATTGAAAACATACACTTAAAAACACACTAAACATAATTTCAATCCAACTAGATATTATATAAAATAAAAACTCCCAATCATACCTCTATAAATTGTTTCCTCAATTGGCTTCCCAGTTTCACGAGAAACCAATCTATAGGTGGTTCTCATTAGAGTATCACTTCCTTTTGAGTTATTCAAGTCAAAACATCTTAAAATATCTTTTTTAAACTAAATTTTATTTAAATTAAGTAATTCGTTATTTTTAATATTAGAAAACTGTGAAAGGATTTTATTTTCCAATAAAATGAATTTCAAATTCATTTGGTATCATTTTTGTAAATTCAATACAAAATGAAAATATTAAAGAAATAAAAATAATATCATCCATATATATTTATGAATCCAAATATTCATTTTAAGTTATTTTGATAAATAAGTTAATACTGGACACACATTCTCTAAAACTATTTAAAAAAATAAAAGAATTGATCCTATTATACCAAGCTCTAGGAGCCTATTTTATACCATAAAGTTCAATTCTTTGTTTGAACACATTTTTTGAATAATAAGGATTTTAAAATCCAAGGGTTTATTCATTTAAACATCCCTAAAAATATAACCATTAAGAAAACCACTCTTGAAATCTATTTGATATAATTTAAAATTTAGATGTGCGGTATAAGAAAGAATTATCCTAATAGCTTTACTTCTAACTATAAGAGAAAATGTATCTTCATATTCAATGACTTATTCTTGATTGTAACCTTATGATACGAATATACTTTATTTCTAGTAATATATCCAGATTCATCAACCTTGTTTCTATATACTCATTTAGTAACAATTGTTAAATAGTCTTTAGGTCTCTTAAATAGTTCCCATATTTATTCCTTTCAATATAATACAATTCCTTTTACATATCTATCACCAAATGTTTATCACTAATCACGTCATTAATGTTCCAAGGATTAAGGTGTGACTAAAAGACTTGATGTTAAACCTGATTTCAAAGTGATTATCAAGTTTGAGTTCCTCTATTTAAATCTACAGCAATGGTATCTAAAGGATATTCTCTATGGGTTCTAATAGATTTAGGTTTACTAGATTTCTCTAAGTTTCCCTCAGGGTCTGGTTCCTCTAAATAGTATTTTTTAGGAGATTTTTCAAGTAAATTAGTATCAAGATCATTGGTCTTAGATGATTTATAAATATTTAAATTGGACATATCATTTTCCGGGTTTTCTAAGGAAACTTTAGGTTTGTGTGGATCAATATCATAAAATTTGACATAAATAGATTCTTCCACCAATTTGTTTCTTTATTAAAGACTCTATTGGATTTAATATATGTATAACAACCAAGAAAGATTATCTCACCACCCTTAGATATGAAATTGTCTATATTATCTTTATATTAAGAATATAACCTTTTTAGGAAAAACATTAAAATAATTTACCTTAAAATTTCTCTAAATCCACATTTCCTAGGGATTATACTTTAAAATAAGTACTATTAATACTCAATTAATTATCTGACAACTTTTATTTACATTTCATAATCATTAAGTATGGTTTGACTATCTCTTGAAGAGTTCAATTCCTTTTTCAACCACCACATTGTGTTAAGGTTTTCAAGGATCAGAAAAATTATGATTATAGCCAAGTTTTGAGTATAAGGATTCAAAATATTGATTTCCAAACTCATGGAAATGACCAATTTTCACACACTTAAAGGAAATTACAATAAGGTTATCTATTTATTTTTCATAGTTTTCAAAATATATATAAGCTTCACTTTTGTGAGAATGAAATATACCTAAGTAAACCTTGAATAATCATCAAAAATTAAATAAGGGTAATGTTTTACTACTAAACTCAAAACTCTAGATTGTTTAAAAAATTCCATGTGAACCAATTCTAGTGGTTGAGATTTAGAAACCTCTTTATTTAGTGTTAATAAGACATTATGTTTATTTCCCTTTTGACATGAATTACACAATTTGTATTTTAGGAATATAACTTAGGTTGATCCTTGACTAAACCATTTTTGGATAAATTTATAAAAGATTATACATTATAGAATCCTATAATAATATGTCACAACCAAGATTCATAATGGAAGGCATTCAAACAATAATGTTTTTGGGAAAATAAAGATTATAAATCTACTACATAAACATTATCATTTATAATGTCATCAAATACTAAATTAAACATATAATCACATATCATAGAATAATTATTCTCAAACATAACATGGAAATTATAATCAGGAAATTTAGTTATGCTTAGAAAATTTTTCTTTAATCCACCAATAAATAAAACATTATAAATTAAACAAGTTTTAGAGTTACTAACTTAAACATGGCCGTTAATTTCTCTTTTTGAATTATCTTCAAAGGTGAAAATACAACCTTATACTCTGGTAAAATTCTAGAAGCTTGAGAAATCCCTTGTCATGTGTCTAGAATAACTACTATCTAGATATGATAGATTTTTATATGATATTTTCAAATAGGTTTCCTGAAATAAATCAAATGCACACAGATTATGGTACCCATATATGTTTGTATCCAAAAAAATTAGCTACTAAAGCTTTGGGAATCCACATATATTTGATAGATTTTTTCTCATATTTATGAAAAAATGTAATAGAATTAGAAAAATAATATATCTTAACTCCATACTATATTGTTCTATATTTATAGGTTCTAGCTATATTATTTACTACTAAATTATTTTCAGCCTTTGAACTAGGAATAAAAGAGTTTTTATATTGTTTTTTATTTATATTGATATACAAAACCATCTCTTGGTTTGGGCACAACAAGGATACCCAAAATTTTATTAAGGGTTTCATTTCTTATATAAAAACCTTCAAAAAAATTTGTTCGTTTCTTATTTGCTTATTTTAATTTTTTGGAGAAGCAACTGGTTCATTTTCTTTTCAACAACAAGGTCAAAAAAATAAAAGCAGATAAATCATTATATTTATCTAAATTATTATATTTATCTTTAATATCATTAAAGGTATCTTTAATCATATTACAATATTCAAAACACCTTTACTAGAAATATCTTTTTCATTATGATATTAATTTTCAGAGATATTAGAAATATGAGAAGAAGAAATAGGAATAAAATTTATTTCCACAGATGTGTTTTCCCTAAAAAACATATTAGTCCTTTCGTTATTGGATTCTCTAATTAAGTCAGATTCACTAGATAAATCCTCATAAGCAATCCAGATGGACTTTATATAATTTTTTTATTTATTTCCTTTTTCCTCAAATGTTTTCATGTATTTCATTTTTATAAAAATTATCTTGATTTGTCCTTTTATTTTACAATCATAATAGGTAACTTCAAAATTTTTATCTTTATAATAGTATCCTTTCATATCATACTTCCCTAGGAATTTTGATTTCATGAAGAAATTTTTCTTTCTATAGAGTTTCTTGATTATTCTTGAAATATGATCCATCTCTTCATCACTGTCAGTGTCCATATCACTTCCACTAGTTCTCTCTTAATTGACTATTAATTTATCCTTTGAATGAGATTCCTTGAATGTAGTTGACTTTTTTGGTTCATCATATTCATCATTTACCTTGAGAGATTCCTCATACATCATCAGTTTTCCAATTAAACCTTTTGTCAATATCTTTCTCACATCACATGATTCTCATATAGATACAATAGTGCCCCTCCATTTATCTAGTAAGTATATTAGAATTTTCAACACTTATGACTTGTTATCAAGGATGATTTCTAGAGAATGCATCGTATTTTAATTTCATTAAAAATAAGATAATTATTATAAATAGTCTTATCATGATTCATTTTATATGTTCCTTATTAAATAATAAAAGTATTTAATCTCATTTCATTTACATTCTTTGTTCCTTCATGAGATATTGATAAAGTATCCCAAATTTAAAATGTTTTAGCACATGCATATATTAAATTAAATTTATCTTCTACTTATTCATAGTATAAAGCATCCAGTGATTTGGAATTACAATCATAAGTATCCTTAGTTGAATCGCTCATGTTATCTCTAACATCTTTAGGTTTTTCATATTTACCTTCTATTACTATCTGTAACAACCTAGACCCCAGTAGACCAGATTCAGTGGTCACTTTATTACAGTGGGATAGATACAAGAGATCACATCACCAAGGATAAATGATTTTAGTAGTATTAATGAATTAGATAGATACATGGTTCCCTTATTACATTAGTAATTAAACATATAAAAGAAATAAAATAAAATAAAATACTTCTTATCACTCACTCAAAAATTTCATCTTCACAACCTGTGGAAGGAAAAAAATAAACGGTTGAGCACAAATGCATAATAAGGGTTATATGAGACAATAAGAAATGACGAAAAGAAAATAAGTCATAGACATTATGGTTGGATAAAAAATCTGAAAAACACATGCTATCAGTACACTAATAATGAAAATGTATCCATAGATTTTATCACAATCAAAACCTCATGGAAAGTAATAACTAAATTCTAAATGAAGAAAATTTGTATTTATTGGATGTCATGTATCTAGATCATGAAGCATTATGCCCTCAAGATAGTTTATGGTTGTGGGTAAAAACCCATCTAATTCTACTTAGAAACAAACATGAAGGTTTTTTCACCAATTGTTTTGTCTCCTGAGGCCTATCGATGTATCAGGGGTCTATCTATAATCAAGCCCCACCAATAACTACATGTCCAAAAAAATATCCATACATATATTAAATTCAAAAAAAACATCATATATAAAAATGAATAACATATAAGAAAATAATTATATCCACGATATAGGAAATATGTATATTTGGTGAATGATGTGAATAAATAAAAGGGAAATACACATACACCACACATAAGAAATAAGTGCTCAAAGGGCATATCATAATGTATTCCATGAAATAATTGATGTAAATCATAATTAGAAATTATTAAGAGAAAATAGGCATAGATATGTCTAGCAGAGGTTAATATATATAAAAATATTTTTTAAGAAACTTTAGAAAAGATTTTCATTAATACTATTAAAGGAAAAATATAAGAGTCTCTAAAGCAGGAAAATGAATAACTTTTAGAATAAAACCATAATTTCACAAAGATAGTTTTTCATGATAATTAGAGTTATTTTAGAAAAATAACTAGTGGCCTAAAATTGATTATGGATTGTACTTGAAAATGAGTAATAAATTGGAAAGTTCCCTTAAATCAAGATTTCTTATCAGGGGGAATTGAAAAAGAAACCATATAAAATATGAATTTCCCCATCAAATGAAGGATTATTGAGATTGGAAAATATTTCTGGAAATTGCATTAAAAATTTATGAGGATTAAATAATAATAATTAAGAATAACATTGGGGTAAATAGAGAGAATGTGTAACCTAAATGAAAAAAATGGAGGTTCGGGGAGAATCCCTTACATTGTGTCCAAAAGCGTTCTTCAATTGAACATAATGTCCTAAATAATGTAATTATATTCATTAATAAGTTAACTTAAAACCTATTAAACATATATTTTATTTATTATAATTTTATTATGTTTGTTTATGGACATATTTATGAATTATAAGATTTATTTTCATTGTTTGGGAGTGTTCGTTTCCTCGATTTTCATGATTGGTTCACTTGTATACATGTATGGAAGTTCATGAAAGAATGGGATGAATTCACAAAAATTGAAATTATTTGTTATTAATGAACTTAAAGGATATTTAATGGTCTTACATATCATTTTTTTTCTATATATGAGGATGATTAATAAGAGAAAACGTTAATGAGGAACATTAGTTTATTTTGGTGAATTTTCGACAATCATTAACTAATTTGGTTTTATTAATTAATATTATATATATATACTAGATCCAAAACATTGTATGATTTATAATATGTAAAATAAAATATTATTTAACCATAATAATGGTTTTATGACCATACATTAATGTGGTATTAGGAAATGAAAATGCATCGTCTACGATGGTGGTAAATCTACACATCACATATGATATTGCCATTTTTAGAAAAAAAAATGGAGAGGAGAAGGGAATTGATGATGAATTATACATTAAAAATAATATTAAATTATATATAATATACTATAGTTTTCATAAATTTTTTTTATAGAGTAGGTGAGGTAAGGATAAGTCATGAAATGAAATTAAAACGAAAATAAAGGAAAATGAAAGAGGATTTTACCTTTTGAATTTCTTCTCCTTGAGAAACTCTTTAAGGGGCATAGAACTGGACTTTTGAGGAGACCAAAGTTTCCTAGATGTGGGGAAGAGACTTAGAAATAGGTTTTCTAGTAATTTTGAAGTCATTATATCTTAATAGGTGTGAAGAGAAGAGGTAGTGAGCGGTGGTATTTATAGTGGAGAAGAGGGATGTTTTTTTATTTTATTCATTAGTTTATTATTTTGGATCAAGACAAGAAATAGTGATAATTCAATGACTAAATATAGTAAATAGAAAATTATATTTCCAGATTATGGTGCTTAAATCAACAATGACTCAAGGAATAGTACATTTAACTTCTAATGTATATACACCATAAATTACCGTATTTAACTATTCACCAAAATGTCAAGTATCTCAAAAAAAACACGCAAATTCACACTAACCATTTTTAGATGAATAGAATTCAAAAAATAACTCCAATTTATGAAAATAATTTTCTTAATATTATAAGTTGAATTTTTAATTAAAATCATCATTTACGCAAAAAATACCAATTTTAAAATTATAACTGATTTTATAACACATTGAAAATTTAATTAAGGTCTCAAAAAATTGTCTTATAATAAAAATACAACAAAATATTAATTTATGATTATATTTTATGAATAGAAATTTTCTTTTAAATCATTATATTAATTATAAAATTGTAAATAAACATTTACATTTCATAAAAATACCAACACTTAATTTATCATTTTCAAAATATTTATTTACTTATACAATGATATAATTATATATTATTTTCATTTATAAGATTCCTAAATTTTATTTATACATTACTAGGTGAGGTTACTATTATATTTCCTAAATTACAATTCCCAAGGGTCACATTACTATTTGAAAGGTCAAGTTACTATTTCATTTATTTATGTTCCTTAATTTCTATAAAAATTGTCATATTTCATTCATTCTTCATTTATAAAGTTTTTTTTTCTATATGCGATTTTCTATGATTTATACTATATGAAATATATTTACATGCAATGTAATATATCTAATGAATTTAATTTATTTAAGAGGATACACACTATAAAATCTGAGGGTGTAATATTCTTCCCTCTAGAAATTTCATCCTCAAGATTTTTCATGAATATTGTCGTCTAAATAGATGTGGGTGGTTCTTCTTCATAACATCGTCATGTTTCTATGTTGCTTATTCTATTTTATGGTTTCTATAAAGAACATCTACCAGTCAAGTTGTCTAATTTCATAATAATTTCTCTCTTATTTCAAGAATCTTGATATGATCTTCACAGTAAAAAAATCAGGTTCTAGTTCAATTTCTTCATAGGGGAGTACAAGCTTTGGGTCTGGCATATACTTATTTAACAATGATATATGGAACACATTATGTTCTTTGAAGAGACATGGTGGTATTTCTAATGGATACACTACGACACCAATGTTTCTAGAATTTAAAATGGTCCAACGTACCTTGGGCTCAGTTTCCCTTTCTTACTTAACCTTAAGACACCCTTCAATGAAGATACATTCATAAAGACATGATCACCCACCTAAAATTCTAAATACTTTCTCCATTTTTTTAGAATAAATCTTTTGTCTACATCAATATTCTTTAATATGATCCTAAATAATTTTTATCTTTGTTATTATCTCTTTAATAAGTTCTAGGACTATAAGTTTCCTCTCAAAAAATCATCCCAAAAAATTGGATTTTGATATCTCTTTCCAAATAATTCTTCATATGGTGTCGTTTTATTACTAGAATGGAAACTATTATTATAGGAAAAGTTCACCAAATGTAAATGATGATCCCACATACCTTTAAAGTCAAGTAATCATGATCTTAACATGTCTTCAAATATTTGAATAGTCCTTTTCGATTGATTTTCAGTTTGAAGGTGATAGGAAATACTCAAATGTAGCTCAGTATCTAGAGTCTTCTAAAGAATCTTCCAAAATTTTGATGTAAATTGGGGATATTGATCAGAAAAAATTGATATAGTTTAACCATGAAGTCTAATAAATTAATTAATATTGAGTCTTTTAAGTCTCACAAGAGGTAAATCTTCTCTTATAGTAATAAAATGTGGTAATTTTATAATACAGTCAACAATAAACCATATTGGTTCATTCCTTATAAGTGTACTTGGTAGTCCTATGACAAAGTCCATTGTAATTTCATCCCACTTCTACATAAGAATAGGAAGAGGTTGAATAAATCCTCTAGGATTATATCTCTCATCCTTCACTTTTTTACAAACTAGACACCTTGACACATAGTCATTAATTTCCTTCTTCATATTATCCCTTCAAAAAAAATTCCTTCATATCATTATACATCATGGAACTACTAGGGTGTATAGAAAAATTTGAACTATGTGCATCCTCTAATAGTTCCCTTTTTAGATTTTGTATTGATGGAACACATAACCTCTTTCCAAATTTAATAACTTCATCTTCATGCATGAATTATTCCAATCATCCATCTTTAACAGCTTTAATTTTCTTTTGAAATTCTCATCATCAGATTGGGAGATTTTTATCTTCTCTAATAAAGATGGTTTATAAGTCATTTGAAAAAGGATTGATGTTTCCCTTTCCACAAAAATCACCATATCCACATTTACTAAATCCATAAATGTAGGATCTTTCTCAATCCTCATTTTGGTTAGAAGTCCATGGTCTTTTTTGTTTAATTCATATGCTACCTTATTTTCTTTTCTCAGATGGTAGTAAAATGAGAAATTATAACCTTTAAATAATTTGAGCCATCCCCATTGCCTCATGTTGAGTTCTTTCTATGTAATATTCCTTTTAAACTCTTTTGATCTATATATATATCATATATTTTACTATATAGATAGTGTCCCCATGTCTTCCAAGAAACAATTATAGAGGCTAAATCAAAATAATGCGTTGGAAAATTTTGTTCATGAATATTCAACTTCCTTGATTCATATGTAATAAATTTGTAATTTTTCATAAGGACACAACCATGTCCTTTCTTTGATGCATCACTGTATATCACAAACCCATAATTTCCTAATGGTAGAATCAAAATCAAAGCTTTGACTAACATTGTATTAAATTCTTCAAATCATTTTACACATTATTTTGTATATACAAATGTAACCCATTTATGTGTGATCTTAGTTAATGGGTTATCCAATTGGGAAAAATTTGAAATAATATGCCGATAGTAACCTAAAAAACCAATGAAACTATGTACCTCAGTTATGTTCATTGGTGTAGGTCATTCTCAGAATTCCTTTTTCTTTATAGGATCAACTAAGATTCTATCCTTAGAGATAATATGGACAATAAGAGAAATTTATTGAATCCAGAATTCACACTTTCTAAATTTACCATAAAAATCTTTCCTTATAAGAGTCACAAGAATAATATTCAAGTGATTCTCATGGTCTCTATATATTTTGTAATATAGTACAATATCATTAATGAATACTACAATAAAATCATCAATATTTTCCATGAATATTGTATTCATTACACCCATTAAAATTGAAGGTGCATTATTCTATTCAAATGGAATTATTGTGAAATTTTAATGTCCATACCTCATTCAAAATATTGTATTTGGAATAAATTCATTATTTATATACAATTGATGATATCTAGAATAGAGGTCAATCTCCAAGAAATATTGAGCTCTATGAGGTTGACCACATAAATCCCCAATGTGAGGCAGAGGATACTTATTATTTATTGAAATATCCTTGATTTCTCTATATTTAATGCACAACCTCAAGGATCCATATTTCTTCATAACAAAGAGTATAAGAGTTCTCCTGGGAGAAAAACTACAGAATATAAATCCATTATTACTAAAATACTCTAGTTATTTATTCAGATCCACTAATTCCACATTTACCATTCAATAAGGTGACTTTGATATTGGGCTTGAATCAGGGATTAGATCATTGATAAATTCAACTTCACACTTTGGGGGGTTCCTAGGGAATTTTTTAGGAAATACATCAATGTATTTCTGCACAATTGGTACATCCTCAATTCGAGGACTAATTTCCACATCCCTATATGTTGTTTGTTATTCCTCCCCAATAATTTCATTCAGTAGAGATATTGTGGGTGGATCTAGATAAGAATCATATGATGAGGTTTCTTCTCCCAATATGAGGGATTCTAAATCTTCCTCACGGATCACAATTTTCTTCGTCTTGAAGTAAATTTTCTCTTCATATATTGAAATAATGTCCATATAGTGGATTATATCAAAGTCAATCATAGGTATGATTATAAGTTCAGAAAATAAATCATGTTAATATTTCATAATGGGAACTTACCGACACATTTTTGATTCAATGAGACTTCACTTAGTGGTTTTTACTACCGACTTCCTCATTAAAAAAAGGGAAATATCTAATATAATTATAAAATTGGGTATATATAAAAGAGTTTGATGATCCAGAATCAAATAAATTATTGGATAGATTTGAATATAAGATTAATAAACCTTATGAAACATTATTAGGTACTTTTAAGTTAGCTTTAGTGATCGCATAAGCTTGGTCATCTCCACTTGGCCTCTTTTATAGTTGATTCACTTGATTATTTGGACATTGATTTGAATAATTCCCCATTTAATAGGATGATTCTTTCTATAATTTCTTCATTAGGGAAATTTATTCATTCCCATATTATTCATTGATGCTTCACATTTTCTATGGTAATTATAAGACATTATATTCTCTTTCTTTCCCTTGAACAAATAGGATCTAGAAAATTCCTTCTCTGTTTTGATGGTACTTTATACTATTTTATCATAAGATGAAAATGATTGATAATCTAGTAACCTTTAGAGGCTTGGCTTAAGACCTTCAAATAAATGATCATTCCTATCTTCCTAGTCATGTATTTAATCAATAGAAAACCTAGATAATCTTTAGAAATATCCTCATAATCTTCAACACTCTCTTCTTCCCTTTTCTTTGAGCCAAGTAATTTTCTCTTAATTTCATATCGTTGCTCATGAGGGAAATATTTTATGAAGAATTTTTCATTAAAAGCTCTCCATTCCATGTATTATATCTCATCTTCTACCTTAGTATTTTGGATCAATGAAAAACTTTTATCATCATATCCCTAGATAAATATACTTCTAGTACTACCATTTTCATTTTCAATGCATCCCAAAGCCTGAAATATATTTTAGAGGGACATGATCCACTAGTCATATACCACTAGATTAGTATTCCCATTAAAATATGGGTATTTTCTGTATGAAAAGATCCAACATAGGTGTAGTATGGTTATTATTCATAACCTGAGTATGTTTTCCAAATATGTTCATGATCTGCTCAGTTGTAACATTAACTATGTTGACTTGCTCAATGGGTAAATCCCTGTATTGACTGTGGGTATTAATTCTCTTACTTTCGTTATGCACCATCACTAAATAATTGAATACGCTAAGTTATCTCATAATCATCAGGATTATTGATCCAAAAATTCACTATAAAGGATTATTATAATTCTTGTATTTACTTAAAATCTATTTCCCATGGTTTCTACTAAACTTGCTATGATACCAACTGTACCAACCCTGACCCCAGTATCCCTGGGTTAGTGGTCAATTTATTACAGTGTCATAGATACAAGAGATCATATCAGCTTGGATCATTGAGTTTAGTAGTATTTAAATACTCTATACATACATGGTTTCCTTATTACATTGGCAATTGAACATAGAACCTAAAAAAAGAAAATAAACTGCTACTTTTCACCCATTCAAAGATTTCATCTTCACAACCTGGGGAAGGGAAATAAATAAATTGGTATGCTCAAATGATTATTAAGTTTTATATGAGACAATAGTAAATAAATAAAATTAAATAAGAAATATAAATTATGTTAAGGTAAATAATCTTAAAAACACACGCCATCAGTACACTGAGAATGAAAATGAATCCATAGGTTTTTTCATAGTGAAAACTACATAGAAAGTAATAATTGAGTACTAAATAAAGAAAATGATTATTTATTGGATGTTATATATCTATAACATGAAAAATTATACCACCAAGGTAGTTTAATCATATAACAAATCCCATCTAATTCTATTTGGAAACCAACACGAAGAATTTTTCACCAGCTATTTTTTCTCATGAGACCTATTAATGTATCGAGGGGCAATCTATAACCAGGCCCCACCCATCACTACAAGTCCAAAGAATTATTCATACATAGATTCAATTAAATAAAAAAATAATATATAAAAATTATATATGTATAAAACAGTAATCAGATCCTTGAAATAAGAAATATAGATATCTAATGAATGATTATCATAAATAAAAGGGAAATATACATACATTGTGCACAATGAGTAAGTGGTCTATGGGAATATCATAATGGTTTCAATGAAATAATGAATTTAAATCATAATTAGAAAATCATAAGGAAAATAGGCATAGATCATGATAAATGATGTCTGACTAAAGTGAAAACATGTAAAAATAGTTTTTAAGAAACTTTATAAAAGAGTCTCTTTAGTGTGAATAAAGGAAAAATATAAAATAGTCTATAAAGAGGGAAAAGACATAATTTTTAGAATTAAACAAAAAGTGAAAAATATATTTTTCATGATAATAATAGGTATTTTTGAAAAAATATTTTGTGGCTTAAAATATATTATGGAGTGTACTTGGAAATGGGTAAGAAATTGGAAATTTCCCTTAAATCGGGCTTGCTTATCGGGAAGAATTGAAAAAGGAACCTCAAAAAACATGCATTTCCCCATCAAAGGAAGTATAATAGAGCTAGGAAAATGTTTTTGGACTATAAACACAAATTTTATAAGGATTAAATAAGAATAATTAAGAATTAAATTGGTTTAAAGAGAGAGAATGTGTAACCTGAATGATAAAATGGCGGTTCCTGGAGAATCCCATATCTTATGTATGAAAGTGGTTTGCACTTGTAATTAATGTCCAGGATATTGAAATTAGAATAACTAATAATTTAATTAAGAACATATTGAACATTTATTTGATTTATTATTATATAATAAGTTTGTCTATGGATTTTTTATGAGTTATGAGATTCATTTTCATCATTCTTGAGTGTTCTATTCCATGATTTTCATTATTGGTTCACTTGTATACATGTATGGAAGCTCATGTTAAAATGGGATTATTTCTATAGAATTGAAAATATATGTTATTAATGAAATTAAATGATATTAAATGGTCTTATTTATCATTTTTTTCAAATATGAGGATAATTCATTAGATAAACCATTAATAATGAATGTTAGTTTATTTTGGTGAATTTTTGATTATCATGAAAAAGTTTTGTTGTGTTAATTAATATTATGTATATATGATTTTTACATAACATTATATGACTTATAATATGTGTAATAAAATATTATTTAACCATAATAATGGTTTTATCACCATAATTGAATGTGGTAATGGAAAATGAAAACGCATCGTCCACGATGGCATTAAATGGGCACATCACGGACGATACTTTCCTTTTTTAAAATAAAAGGGAGAGGAGAAGGGGATTGATGATGGATTTTCTGTTAAAATAATAAAAATATAGTATATATAAGAAAATTTAGTTACTATTCATGTTTTGATACAGGAGGTAATAGAAGGATATGAAAATATAATAAATTAAAAATAAAATAAAGGAAAATGAGAGAGGATTTTACCTCTTGAATTTCTTCTCCTTGAGAACCTCCTTAAGGGGATTGGGATTGATATTTTTGTGAGAAAAAAGGATCATGTATGTGGGTAAGTATATTGGGAAATAATTGGACAAAATTAAAGGCTTAGGAGTTGTGAGTAGAATAGGTTGTGAGAGATGGTATTTATAGTGGAGGAGATGGATGTTTTTTTATTACTTTATTCACTAGTTTGTTATTTTGGATCAAGAAAAGAAATAGTGATGATTCCATGAGTAAATATAGTAAATGTAGAAGGATAATTATAGTTTATTTTTATTTAAAACAATTATGAATAAAGTAATAGTGTATTAAAATTATAATGTATACATACCGTAAATTACTATATTTCACTATTCACCAAAAATTCAAGTATTTTTGAAAAATCTCAAAAATTCACCCTATCCATTTTTTGATTTTTAGAATCCAAAGATGAAATAATTTTATAAAATTAATTTTTAAAATATGAGAAATTTAATTTTTAAATAAAATTATCATTTTCTCAAAAAAACCAATTTTAAAATTAAAACTGATTTTAGAACACTTTGAAAAATTAATTAAGTTATCAAAAAATTATATTATAACCATAATAAAGTAAAATATTAATTTCTTGATTCAATTTTATGTAAATAAATTTTCTTTTAAATAATTATATTAATTATAATTGTGTAAATAAACATTTATGTATTATAAAAACAGCAATACTTAATTTATCATTTTCAAAATATTTATTTACTTATACTATGATATAATTATATCATATTTTCATTTATAAGATGCCTAAATTTTATTTATACTTTCATAAGTGAGTTTACTATTTTATTGGCTAAATTACTATTCCTAAGGGCCGCATTACTATTCCAATGGTCAAGTTACTATTTCTTTTTTATATATTCTTTAATTTCTAGAAAACCACTCATATTTAATTCATTCTTAATTTATAAGGTTTGTTTTGAGTTCTCTATGTGATTTTATATGCTTTATACTGTATGGAATAATTTTTTTTATAATTTAACATATCGAATGAATTAAATTTACATAAGAGGATATATACTATAAAATCTTGGTGTGTTATAATCTTCCCTCCTTCAGAAATTTCAACCTCGAAATTTTCCCGGTATATTTCCCTCTAAAGAGATGTAGGTGGTTCTTATTCATAACATATTCAGGTTCCCACATTGTTTCTTCCATTTTATGGTTTCGCTAAAGAACCTTTATCAGTCGGGTCATCCAATTTCTCAATACTTTCTCTCTTTTGTCAAGAATCTTGATAAGCTCTTCACAGTAAGGTAAGTCAGGATCCTATTTAGTTTCTTCATAGGTGAGTACATTGTTTGAGTCTATAATGTACCTATTTAACAATGATATGAAAAACACATCATGCACTGTGGAGGGACTTATCAACATTTCTAACCAGTATGTTACAACTCTAATTTTTTTCAGAATTTCAAATGATCTGATGTACCTTGGGCTCAGTTTACCTTTCATACTGAAACATAAGGTACCCTTCCATGGAGATAATTTTAGAAAGACATGATCTACCATTTGAGATCCCAAATAATTTCTCAAGTTTTTAGGATAACACTTGCATCTACTTTGAGCTACTTTAATATCACCCTAAATAGTCTTTACCTTTGTCATTGTCTCTTTAATAATTTATCATCCTACAAGTTTACTCTCACCAACTTCATCCCAACTAGTTGGAGTTTGAAATCTCTTTCTATATAATTCTTCATATTCACTACTTGAATACTATAATAGAAACTATTATTATGAGAAAATTTAACCAAAGGTAAATACTGATCCCACATGCCTTTAAAGTCAAGTGAGCATAATCTCAAAATATCTTCTAATGTTTGAATAGTCCTTTCACAGTGTTCATCGGCTTGAGGGTCATAGGTAGTACTCAAATAAATCTCAGTATCCAAAGACTTCTAAAGATTCTTCCACAATTTTGATGTAAATAAGTGATCTCAATCCGACATAATATATATAGGTGAAACATGATGTCTCACAAATTCATTAATATAGAGTCTTTTAAGGCACTTAAGAGGTAAATATTTTCTTATGGTAAGGAAATGTGCCTATTTTGTAAGACAATAAAAAATAGCCCATATTTCATCATTCCTTCTAGGTTTCCTTGGTATTCCTATGAAAAAATTCATCATAATGTCATCCCACTTCCACATAGGAATAGGTAGAGGTTACATGACTCCTCTAAGATGTCATCTCTCAGCCTTAACATGTTGAAAAACTAGAAACCTTGACATATAGTCTGCAATTTTCCGCTTTATTTTATCCCACCAAAAAATTTCTTTCAGATCTCTATACATCATGGTACTTCCAGGGTGTATAGAGAAATTTGAGCTATGAGAATCATCTAATAGTTCCATTTTTATCCTTAATAATGATGGAACACATGACCAAATTCCCAATTTCAGAACTTTATCCTCATACAAGACGTATTACAATCTTCCATCCCAAATGGCTTTAATTTTCTTTTGAAAATTTTCATCATCATATTTATTGCTTTTTATCTTCTCTAGTAAATATGGTTTAGAAATAATTTGAAAAGGGGGTTATGTTTCCCTTTCTTCAATAGTCCCCATATCCATATTTACTAAATCCATGAATATAGGATCTTTATCAATCCTCATTTGGGTTAGAAGTCCTTGATCATTCCTACTTAATGAACTTGCTACATTATTTTCTTTTCCTGGATGGTATTGTATTGAGAAATCATAATCTTTGAGTAATTTGATCCATCGTCTTTGCGTCATGTTGAGTTATTTCTATTTAAATATTTATTTCAAACTCTTTTGAACCATATATATCTCACATATTTTACCATATAGATAATGTATCTAGATATTCATAGAAATGATTATGGATACTAACTCAAGATCATGAGTTGGATAATTTTTTCACGATTCTTCAATTGCCTTGATTCATATGAAATAAATTTATCATTTTTTATAAGGACACAACCAATTCCATTCTTCGATGCATCACTATATATCAAAAAACCATCATTTCCTTATGGTAGAATCAAAATCATAGGATTTCCAAATATCTAATTCAATTATTCAAAGCATTCTACACATTCTTTTCTCTATATTAACATAACCCCTTTACATGTGAGCTAGGTTAATGGGTTACCCAATTGGGAAACTCTATTAACCAAATGTCGATAGTAACCTACTAAACCAATGATACTACGTACCTCAGTTATGTTTGTTGGCATATGCCATTATCGGATTACCTTTTTCATTGTAAGATCAACTGAAATTTCATCCTTAGAGAAAATATGGGCAAGAAAATAAATTTTCTAAAGCTATAATTCATACATGATAAATTTACCATATAACTCTTTCGTTATGAGAGTCTCAAGAATAATCTGAAAGTTATTCTCATAATCTTCATAGATTTTAGAATACACCAGAATATCATCAACGAATACTTTAAAAAAATCAATAATATTTTCCTTAAATACTTTTTTCATTGCATCCAGTAAAATATAGGGTGAATTAGTCAATCCAAATGGAATTACTATGAACTCATAATGTCAATACCTCATTCAAAATGTTTTCTTTGGAATATCTTCATTCTTTACACATAATTGATGATATCTAGAATGAAGTTCAATCTTCAAAAAATATTTATCTCCATAAAGTTGATCAAATAAATCATCATTTTGAGGTATAGGATATATTTTTATTTATTTTAATAGCCCTGATTTATCTAAAGTCAACGCATAATCTCAAGGATAAATCTTTCTTCATAACAAATAGATGGGCTCCCTATGGAGAAACACTAGGGATAAAAATCCCTTATTACAAAAATACTCTATTTGTTTCTCCATCTCCACCAATTTCATTGTTTTTATTCTATATTGAGTCTTTTATATTGTTCTTGCATCAGGGATTAGATCAATGGTAAATTCAAATTTATGCTCTTGGGGGTGCCCAGGTAATTCCTTAGGAAATACATCAATATATTCCTTAACTATTCATATATCCTTAATTCTAAGATTACTTTCTTCATCCCTAGATGTTTTTTGTTCTTCCTCCCCAATAATTTCATTTAGTAGAGCTACTAGGGTTAGACCTAAATAATAATCATATGATTATGTTTCTTCTCTAACTATAACGGATTATACATCTTCCTCATTGATCATAATTTTTTTCTTATTCCAATAAATTTTCACATCATATTTCAAAATCCAGTCTATACTGAGGATTATATCAAATAAACCCACCGGTATGATGATAAGATCAACAAATAAAGCATGTTTTTATTCCATAATTGGAACTTCCCGACACATTTTTGTTGCAATGAGACCCCCCCTTAGGGGTTTTGACTGCCAACTCCCTTGTTAAATAAAAAGGGAAATATATAATTTTATTAGAAAATTGGGTAGATATAAAATAGTGCACTGATCCAAAATAAAATAAAGCATTGGATATATTTGAAGATATGATTAATGTACCTTCCACCACATCATTAGGTAAATTTACTTCATCTTTATTGATCACATAAGATTGGTCATCTCCCTTTAGCCTATTGTATGGTATATTCCCTTGATTCTTTGGAATTTGATTTTAATAATTCCCCATTTCATTATAATTTAAGAATTGAACATCATTGATTTGTTTCTTCCCCTTGCAATCATTATCTTGATGACCAAATTCTCTACACTTATAGAAAACTTTCATGCCTTTCAAGCATTTACCAGGACGATTCTTTCTATAATTTCTTCCCAATGGAAATTTCATCACTCCCTTATACTTATTTGATGCTACACCTTTTCCATGGTTATCAGAAGACATTTTATTCTCTTTATTTCCCTTAAACAAATATGATATAGAAAATTAATTCCCTATTTTTATGGAACTTAATAATATTTCATCATATGATGAAAATGTTTGAGAATCCAAATCCATTTGGAGAGTTGGATTTAGAACTTAAAATAAATGATTAATCTTGTCTTCCCAGTCATGTATGTAATCAATAGAATACCCTTCTAGTATTGTAAAGGTATCTTCATACTTTACAACACTCTCTTCTTTTCTTTGCTTTAAGATAATGAATCTTCTATTCAATTTAGCTTGTTACTCATGAGGGAAATATTTGTAGAAGAATTTTTATTTAAAAGTTATCCATTTTATGTATTATATTCATCTTTTATCTTAGTATTTTGTATCAAAGACCACCATTGATCATCGTCTCCCTTAATACAATATATTTTAAGTACTACGTTTTCATTTTCATTGCTTCCCAAAGCTAGAAATATATTTTCAAGGGACTTGATCCAATTCTAAATTACCACTAGATTAGTAGTCCTACTAAAATATTGCGGCTTTTTCCTCATGAAAAGATACAATTTAGGTTTAGTATGGTTATTCATGATAATATCAGTATGTTTAACCAATATGGTCATGATTTTCTCAGCACCAACACTAACTGTGTTGACTTTCTCAGTGGGGAAATCCCTACATTGACAACAGGTATTGATTACCTTACATATATTAGGCTCCATCACTAAATAAAATAACACACTAAATTATCTCATAATCACCCTTAGTACTGATCTAAAAATTATCTATGAGGGATTATTATATTTCTCATGTTTACTTGATATCTATTTATCAAGGTTTTTACTAAACTTTCTCTAATACCAACTACATCCACCCCGAACCCGGTAACCTATAATCAATGGTCATTTTATTACAATGACATAGATACAAGAGATCACATAACCAAGGATCAAATCGTTTAGTATTATTAAATAAGTAGATACATACATGGTTCTCTTATTAAATTGGTAATTAAACATAGAACATAACAATAGAATATAAACTGGTTCTTATCACTCATTCAAATATTTCATCTTCACAACCAAGAGAAGGAAAAAAAATGTGTGATCTCAAATGATCAGCAAGGGTTATATGAGACAATAGTAAATGAATAAAATTAAATAACATATAGACATTATGGAAAGTTAAATAATCTGGAAAACACATGCCATTAGTACACTGAGAATAAAAATGCATCCATAGATTTTGACACAATGAAAACATCATAGAAAGTAATAATTGAATACTTAATAGAAGAAAATAATTATTTATTGGACATTATGAACCTAGAACATGAACCATTATACCATCAATATGGTTTAATTATGTGGGAAAAATCCCATTTGATTATTCTTGGAAAAAACACAAAGGTTTTGTCACTATCCCTTTTGTCTCATGAGATCTGTCAATGCATTGAAGGGATACCAATAACCCATACCCACATGTCACTACAAGTATATAGAAGTATTCATACATAAATTCAATTAAATTAAAACACCATATGGAAAAATTGTATACATATAATACAATAATCCTATCCATGATATAATAAATATTGATATTTAATGGATAATGATCATAAATAAAAGGGAAATATACATACATTGCCCACTACAAATAAGCGGTCAAAGGGAATATAATCATAGTTTCTATGAAATAATGGATTTAAATCATACTTAAACATTCATAAGATAAAAGAGGCATATATCATGAAAAATTATGTCCAACTAAGAGTTTTTAACAAACTTTAGAAAAGAGTATCTCTAGTGCGATTAAAGGAAAAAAATATAAAGGAGTCACTAAAGTAGTAAAAGAAATAATTATTAGCATAAAACTAGAAGTGAATAAAGATAGTTTTTTATGAGAAGGATATATATTTTTGAAAAATATGTGGTGTCTTAAAATAGATTATGGAGTGTACTCGAAAACGAGTAGGAAATTGGAAAGTTCGATTAAATCAGGCTTGCTTATCGGGAGGAATTCAAAACGGAACCATATAAAACAAGGAATATCCATACAAGGAAGAATAATTGAGATACGAAAATATTTTTGAAAAATACACATGGAATAAAATAGGGGTACAAAAGAATAATTAAAAATCATTTGGGGTTAATAGAGATAAAGTGTAACTTGAATAAAAAAATAGAGGTTCAGGGAGAATCCCTTACCTTATATATGAAATTTTTCTGAACTTGCACTTAACATCAGAGATAAAGAAATTAGATTCATTAATAACTTAATTCAAAACCTATAAAACATTTTTTATCATTTCCTATAATTTTATTATGTTCATTTATATTCTTTGTTTTGGGTTATAAGATTCATTTTCATCGTTTGGGAGTGTTAGTTTCCTTGGGTTTCATGGTTGGTTCACTTGTATTCATGTATAGAAGTTCATGTAAAAATGGGATTAATTATAAAAATAAAAATTATATGTTATTGATTAAATTTAAGTATATTAAATGTTCTTATATATTATTATTTTCAGATTTGGGGATGATTCATTAGATAAAATGTTAATGATGAACGTTAGTTTATTTTGGTGAATTTTCTATTATCACTAACTAGTTTTGTTTTGTTAATTAATATTATGTATATATAGTAGTTGTAGAATATTATATGATTTATAATATGTATAATATAATATTATTTAAAAATAATAATGTTTTTATGACCATACTTGAATGTGGTAATGGAAAATGAAAATGCATCATCCATGATAGTAGTAAATCAGCACATCACGGATGATATTATATTTTTTAGAATATAAGGGAGAGGAGAAGGGTATTAATGATGTATTTTCCATCAAAAAAAGAAAATTATAGTATATATAAAATAATAGAGTTATCAATAATGTTTGGATAGAGTAAGTGAGGGAAGGATAAGAAAATAAATGAAATTAAAAAAAAGAAAATAAAGGAAAATGAAAGAGGATTTTACCTCTTGAGTTTGTTCTCCTTGAGAACCTTCTTAAGGGGCCTGGGATTAATATTTTGGTGATAAAAAAGGATCATGGACATGGGTAATATACTTATTAAAAGTATTTGGTAGTAATTAGGAAAGATTCAAGGTTTATGATGTGTGAGAAGAAGAGGTGGTGAGAGGTGATATTTATAGTGGAAGAGAGGGGTGTTTTTTGATTATTTTATTCATTAGTTTATCATTTTGGCTCAAGAAAAAGAAATAGTGATTATTACATGAATAAATATAGTAAGTATAGAATTATTTTTCTATATTTTTATGCTTACATCAGTGATTAATCCATAAATATTGTATTTAACTTATAATGTATATATACCACAAATTGACATATTTTACTGTTCACCAAAAATTCAAGTTTCATGAAAAGTCCCAAAAAATTCACCATAATCATTTCAATGTATAGAATTAAAAAATGGACATGATTTTTTGAAAATAGTTTTCTAAATATGAGAAATTTTATTTTCAATTAAAATCATCATTTACTCAAAAAATACAAATTTTAAAATTATAACTGATTTTATAACACTTTGAAAAATTATTTATGGTCCCATAAAATTATCTTATAATAATAAGACATAAAATACTAATTTGTGATTATAATTTATGAAAATAAATTTTCTTTTAAAAAATTATACTAATTATAATATTTTATATAAACATTTATGTTTTATAAAAAACAAAAATTAATTTATCATTTTCAAAAATATTTACTTACTTATTTTATAATTTAATTATATCATATTTTAATTTATAAGATGTCTAAATTATATTTATACATTCATAGGTGAGGTTACTATTTTATTAACTTAATTACTATCCCTAAGGGTCAATTTACTATTCTAAAGTTCATGTTACTATTTCATTGATATATGTTCCTTAATTTCTTGAAAATCATCTTATTTCATTCATTATTAATTTATAATTATTTTTTTTATCTATGTGATGTTATATGAATTATAAAATTTGAAATAATTTTTTGTGCGGTGTAATCTATCGAATTAATAATTTTTTTTAATAGGATCTATACCATAAAATCTTGGAGTATTATACTATCCAAATGTCAAGACCCATTATTTCAATATGTATTTTCATTTTAATTTTACATAGATAATAGTTTCTACCATTAAAATATGGAGGTATTCTAGTAGAATTTTTCCCAAATCACTTATTATCCATATAGATAGAAATTTAGAATTAATATAAATTTTGGTCTTTGGTTAAAAACAATATGATAGTCACAGTTATTTAAATATAAGAAAGAGAAAAAATTCAATAAACCCAAATTTTTGTTTGTTTGTAGTACTCAAGAGGTTGATTAATTGATTATTTAATGAATTTTCTTAATTAAAAACAATTTATAAAACAAAATACCCTATTTTGAAACTCACCCATTCAACTAATACAGTATGTATCTCTAATTTAATTCTTTTAAATTACCTCTAATAATTTTGATCAAAAATCAGTTAGAATGATCTTATGATTATACTATTATTTTTAGATTAATCTACTTACATAAAATAGTAAAAATATCACATGTAAAAGCTATTTATCAAAGTACTATTTCAAAAAAGATATTTTGAAAGAAAATAGTTTTAAAAAAATAAGAAAAACATTGAAACACACAGTAGAAAATAGAAACACAAGAGATTCAGTCTCAAGATGAGACCTAATCCTCACCACTTCATACTCACCCACTGATAAGAATGTTCATTAAAAATAAATAGATGACCCAGAACCTAGACTATGTATATATTACAATAGCGTATAGGGCTATCCAGACTAATAAACTGCTTATTTAATAGTTTCAATGATAGAACAGATAAGAAAGAAATTAATTAATATTATTTGTTTATTCTTATATGATATATGGGAGTCTTTTATTTAATATATTTATAGAAGATTCAGTAACAACTCAAAATTAATAAAAATAATGATAAAGATGAGTAAAAATAAATTGATTCACCAAAAGATTTAAGATCAATTATTCTGTAGATGTATCTTCTCTTATTAGTGTCTTCTTTTAGTTCATATATGATATGTGAATACATGAGTATGTTATACAATCATGTGTTAAAGTTCTAATGAAAAATAGAGTATCTTATTTTTGATAACAGATCCATTCATGCTTACCATGATAATAAAGAATCTCTTTTTTCTATGAATTTATTGTTTAATAAAAAGAAATATTCCTCCAAAAATATTCAGTTAAAAAGTTTCATTATGAATCCTCATACTCAACATGAAATTTGGGAGCAATAAATGTCTCTGAACAAGAATTTAATTCTACATAGAAAGTGGTTGGAATAAATTATATTACAATATAATTCTCACTTTTAGACATATTCTCTTGAAGTGAGCCATATTAGATAATCCATGGTAGTTTCTAAAAGTAGATAAAACATTTATTGGATTCCATATGATCTCTTCATTATTTATCCAAAATTAAACTCTCCCACATGGTCGCTTCACTTCAATGAACGGTCGATTGAAGTCTCATGGTAGCTCCAATAGTTTTTCTAAATCCCAACATTGACATATGGTCTCATTTACATCATCATGTGGTTGATTAGAAATCAATGTACATTCACTATAACATTTATCAAAATTTTAGATATATGGATAAACCATTTAGTCACTTCAAGTTTTCCTAATGGTCAATTGGTTTCTCATGTGGTTGATTGAGGAGTTATTGAGAGATATTCCATGGTCTATTAAATAGGTATGTGTTTGATCCAATTTTCATGTGGTATATTCAACCCTTTGTGAAAATATAATCTATTTATGGTTTATATGAGTTATAACATGTGGTCTCTTTGATAATGTTTAAAATTTTACCTATCTATATTCCTTCATACGGTCGATAGAGTTTTTTTATGTGGTTGTTTCTAGACTTAGTAAAATTTCAAAAAAATATAGAAAAAAAATTTAGCATTAATAAAAGATATAATTTATTACAAATACATAAACATGATTTTTTATTATTAAAAAAAGGAATTTATGGACTAATCCAATAGTGAATTTATGGATAATATTTTAAATCTCATAAAGGGTGGATGTTCCAATACCTTCTATATTGTTAACTAGTTCATTATTTATGTTTTGATTAATTATGATCCTAAAATTATTTGATTATCTATGTTTTTTGAAAAAAAAATATTGTTGATTTAAAAATTATATTATGATAAAAGAATTTAGTGAAAACATATGATGAAGGGGGTTGTTTTGAAAAAATATTCAAATATAGTTTATTATATAATTACATGGTCTAAGTTCATATTTAAAAAATGGTTTAAGAAAGACCTATTTTGAAAACCAATAATCTTATACCATGCTAAAACAGTGAAATTTTGGAGTGTGTGTTAAGGTGAGTAATGGATGAAAGGTTCCACCACTCTCCTAGTCATTTTAAATATGAGAGTTTGTTCTAAATGTATAAATGGGTGAAAATTTGGTCGACACATAATAAAACCCACTAGAGAATAATTTAATCTTTAATTTATGGTCATTTGTGCCATGGAATGAGTGATTTTTTCACGAAATAGAAATTTATAGTCATTTTCATGGATGGAGAGTGTAATGCCCCCAACCCAGTTCACCACCACTATGACCAAACTAGAGAACCACACACCTCAATATAATATCCTTGAATACTAAAGGAAATCACCTAGTATTTAGTATTTATATATAACAGGTGGGGATACAAAACTACCAGGTAAATATAACCATGAAACACAACATAAGAAATAATAAGAAATGATTATCATAATAGAGTGGTGGTATAAAAAAATCATAGTTATATGATAGTCCATAGTAAATAACAACACTATGTTATATTAAAATGAAAAACTATACATTATATATAACACATACATGAGTATATTGGATATCATGTGGGGAATTCATATATAATACAGTCCAAAAATAAACAAAAGGATATATCCACTATTGGTCCCTAGACATAGCTAGGAACTGTCTCTCAAATCCAACCAGCCTTTACCGAGTCATCTATATGAAGATACTGGGCCCTTTCCATTACCTTGGTCACAAAAAATAATGTCTTCTTGGGTATCAAGGAGATCAATAAAAGTGTGAGTAAAACTCAGTACCACAAACAGTTTTCTTAAGTCTAGTAGGTATAGGTTCATGCTTGATATGGAATGATAGTAAAGTAAACAATAATAAAAAATAACATTTCACCCTATGGAGTGCACTCACCAAACCACAGGAGACCATATATAATTAGTCCAATGAAAAAATGAGACAATATACCCTTGGTATGATCCCAACATCAATATGAACTATATTTAACTCCTCTAATAATAGTCAGGGTGAATAATAAATTTCCAACAATATTCTATTTGAATGATTCATCACCATCATAGTCCATCTAGGTGAATGATCCATCACTAATCTAATTTTAATGGTGTATGGGACATCACTAAGTTAACAAGGCATCACCAAACTCAGGTAAATAATTTAATACCATTTTCTTGCTTAGTTGGATGACATACCACCATTTCACAACTTTGGTGGATGTGGAACCTCCAAAACATCTCACCTTAGTGGATAATATACCATTGGTACATGTATATGATTGGTAAATTTACCACTAAGACAATTTGCATTGGTGGATGATACACAAAAAATATTAACCTATTAGTGGAAAATGTACCATATTTATCTCGTATCATGTGTTATATTTACCACCAACACCAAATCTTAGGTAGATTGTATATCACCAGAACCATTCACCAAGTAGATGATGCACCACTAGGAGAATTCTCATAAGTTGATTATCCTCCACCAATATTAAATTTCAATTAGATGATATACAACTAATAATAAATACCAAATTTGATGTTGTTACACTATTTAATTAGCCTCATGGTGAATTTTGGATCACTGAGCTCATTTTTGGTGGATGATATACCACTAATGTACCAAGGGTAGATGATGAACTACTGATAGTCAATTATAGGTGTATAGGGTATCATTATGTATCATGTATCCATAAAAGTTAGCAATATATCATTTACTATAAATTTAAAAGATTTAAAATTAACTAAAATTCCAAAGGTTACTCACATAAGCCAATAACCAACTCAAATTATTATGCCTAGTACACCTCTTCTCTATCCCATCACCATTTTAATAAATTCATCATAGAGGAACATGCTATGGATCTACAATAACATCATAGGGTTGATTTGCAATCACAGTAACCCATCTTGGGTCCAAATTCATAGTTAAAAACTAAATTTCATTTTAAAATTGGTCATTAGTGACCAAAATTGTCAAAACACGCCTATCACTAGCCACTCATGGCATACTAGGTTCCAATTGTATCATTAGAAGTTAATAAAAAGAATTTAATTTAATTACAGTTCATATGAAACAAAGCGATATTTCCCACATTTTATAAAATATTTGAAAGATTAATAAACACCATTGATATACTAAGAGATCACTTTCATTGGACTAACATGGTCCTTCTCACTGAAAACTACTATTTGACTCAATCTCAAAAGAGATAAATCTAAGAACCAGATAAAAAACCCAATATAATGGATAGATTATAAATTCATGTTGACTGGTGAGAGAAAACCAAAAGAGGGGGATTGGAGTATTAGACTCACCCACATAAACCTAATTTGATGAATGACACTTTGATATAACCTTGAATGATGAAGAATCCAAGGGTTGGAGAAGGGCCAATGATAGGGAGATAAAGGGTATAGAATTGTCTAATTCTATAGAAAAGGAAAAAAATATTATTTAAAACAATTTCAAAATTAATTAACTAATTTAAAAAATTTAAAAACAAAACAAGAAGGAACTTACCAAGTACACATTTTACAACCATCATATATCCACCTAAGGGTCACAGACCATCTAGAAACCCAATTATAGGTACATAATTTGATGCCTCACACATTGGTTATTGGGTACTCGGTGGAATATTTCAAGGTACATATGCCCCATAACCCAACCTATTTTCTCTAAGTCTATAATCCCCTACTAAAACATCCAATTCTCATAAATACTGAAATCATATGATATTTGGTGATAATTTGATCAAGATTGTACCTTGTACATATATAAGAATTACAATCTTCCCACCATATAACATATTTTCAATAAGATGCATCACTGGTCCTCATTGGTAAAAATCTCTAGACACCAATCTCTTATATCAAACTCTCACTCCTATTATTCATCATATATAAACCCATGATTCCACTACATCTGTACTAGAGGAATTTTCTTTTGGGGAAAAGAATTTTCTTTTGGTGAAAATAATTTTCTTTTGGTGAAAATAATTTTCTTGTGATAATTATTTTCACTCTACTCAATGATATGGGTTAGTCACTCCTTAAATGACGCATTTGGCTCTATATAAACTTAGTCAACAAAAATTGAATGATAATGGTTTTGATGGTGTCTCTACAGTAAAGATGCATGAAATAGATTGTTCATATCAATGTATCTATGAGGAACAACCAATCAATATTCCAGGGTACCAATATTTCAAAAACCTTAAGTGCACCTACAAACCTGGGTGGTAATTTATCATACCATTGAATATTCTTGTGTCTCAACTGAGGATACACCCATAAAAATTCCCCTTAACCCACTTTAATCTCCATAGGATGGTGTTTCTTGTAGATATATGATCTATTTTTACTCTAATTGGTCGTTGAACAATTCATTATTAGCCAAATATGCTATGACGTCTCATGAACATGACTTGATATTATAACCACTGACTCTCTATCCTCTTTCCAACATAGAGAAAATTTTCATGGTTTACCATATAAATTCTCAAAAGGCTTTATCTTTATCAATTCCCAGTAGTTATTAATATAGGAAAACTCCATAAGCACTAGATGGTTCACCCATGAACCATGAAATCATGGTTTTGTTCCAGTAGTGTTTCCACTAACACTCTAATTGTAACATCCCAAGTAAGTAATGAATAATAGATATTTTTATCTATGTCTATTAATGATTAAGATAGTGTTTTAGAGGCTTAAAATGAAAATAAATACAATCTTATGCATGGAATACACTAATATTCTTAAAAGATTGTTTTACTGCCATTTGATGGAAAACCCTTTTTAAATATATATTTTAGCAATTTTATAAGCTATGTTTGTCAAAATAAACTTATTATTTATGATTGGGACATCAAAATTTACTTTTTGTGAATTTTTGGTATTTTTCCGATAAAGTTCATTTTTAATGAATAGTAAAAATGTTGTATTTTAATTCAAAACCTCTTTTTAATCAAATTTATTTATTTGATTAGATTATCTTTTGAATTGTTTTTGAAGTGAAATTATAATATATTTTTACCATTTTATCCAATTATGGTCATTGGAATCAATTTCACTTTGAAATTGGACTTAAACTAGTGTCAATCTATTGATACATATTATTTCATAAAAACACGCTATTTGTCATGACAACAGGAATTAGTTATTAAATTAATTAATGCAACTTACATGTTTTGAATTTTTTAAAATAGAAATCATTTTTTAATTCGTAATATCAAATATAGCTTAGGGTGAAGTTTTGGTATCTTTCTGAAAAACTTCAATTTTTGATGAATAGTGAAACCACTAAGTGGTAGTTAAAGAAACTGATTTTTCGTTTAAATGAAACTTTGCCACTTCTGTGATTTTATTTTCAAAAATCTGACATACATGGTTGTCATTAAGAAGTAAAATGTGTTTCAATGAGATTAAAATAATTTTTTGGTGAATAGTAACTTTTAAGTTCTTAATCGCGATTAGTGGTAATTAGTGTAGTTTAAGGTAAAAATAATGTTTTAATAATATGAGATGAGATTCACACATGTCATACCCTCATTGGATGTGTCATGGCCTACCAAGACAATCCATGGGTCAACTTGTGGACCCCATTGAGCCACTTTGGTTGGGAAATGACATAAATAAATTTTTATTTAATGTTAAAGTAAAAATGACACAAACATGAGATGTTTTACTAAAACAATTTTTACAAGGGGTTATAAAAGTACGATTTTTTATTATAAATAGTCATTGGAAAGATAAAACGATTTCCTACATCATAGTATTTTTTATAATTTTTAGACTTTAAATAAATTAAATTATTTATGACATCATGATGATGCAGCAATTATCTCATTAATAAAGGCTTTAAATAAAATTAAAAGATAATGAAAAATATATGCTCTACACATGTCCAAAACCTATTTTATTGGTGTATTTATAACCCTTATCACCTTAACCTCGAATTATATCAATGTGGGACCTTTTTAATCCGAAACACATTTTAAAATAATGTAACATTTTTTTACTTTCCAAGAGTGCCCCTCCACTCCTCTTATAAAAGGCCTCCACCTCTACCTCCTTACCCACACTCCCAAAGCCTTTGTCTTGGACAACACCTGCCCATTTTGTCTCTAAAAATCCCTATATTACTCCTTGAAGCCTCACTTTGGGCAGAAGTTTTCCCAAGGAAGCCTTTGAGCTCAAACCAAAGGGAGTTACCCGATTTTAAGGTAATGTCTTCACTTGAGTCCTTTTGTTTTATTTTGATTCTCCAACCCCCTAAAATCTATTTATTCATTTCTTTTGTAACAAATCCAGTATCTTAAATATACTAGGATATTGTTATAATAAGGATTAGAGCTACACTTACACACACCTACATCTAATGGTTAAAGGACATACTGTTTCTGTGGATGGTGAATTTATGCCTCCTGAAACGATGATTGTTCAACATTCTTTTAACACCTTAAAAGGTGGACATTAAGATGTCACTATATTTATATATGATATATGATATGTTTATGTTTTCCTTAAGATTCTGTATTTTTCATTTTGGGCAGACCTTTATGGTTTCCATTATGGGTAAACGCGATGTCTTCATTTAAGGAAGTGCGGACTACCGCCCCCTCAAAGTGGTTTGATTCGTTAAATACCATATGTGGGACGTATAAAGGATGGAACTATGATATTATATATGATATTATACTAGAATTATAATATACCTTTATATCATTATGATTCCATTCTATAAAATACGAAATAGAAATGAAAGTAGCATTCATGCGTACGTACGACTTACTGTCTCCATGAACGGTGCATTTCATTTCTTACCTCAAAATGATTATGTAATATTATAAATGCATGAATTTAATGTATATATATGACATATATGATATCTACATCATGAATACCATTCTGGATATAATGGGTACATGAACAACTTGTAATTATAAAGGGATTATTTTTTACTCAAGTACCAATGATCGTTAAAACGACCGTTATTAACTTAAATAATTACATAGTGTTCATGACATGGCAATAAGATATATAAAAGGAATAATTAACTTGAAAAAGGTTCTTAAAAAAGTAAAAATTAACTCAAGTTTATTATTCAGGAGATTAAAGAATGACCGAGTCAAGTCAGACCCGAGGTATGAGACTTCGTCTCAATCTCCTTTCATTGAGGCATATTTTGTTTTATACACAACCTTATTTTATACGGTGTATAAACCCCTTTGACTTTTACGTTTATTCAAAAGGAATCTTTTTTATACGAAGCATTTACTAAACGACAAAAGGGAATGTTTTTGTCATACGTATGCGGCGACAACGACTTCTTCGCCGCCGTGACCATTATTTGAGTTTCGGCTTCCTCTACAAGCCATACTCTTTTTAAAAAAAGAAAAATAAATACCATGTTTTACTTTTCTTTTATTTTTGATATTGAAAATTGTTTTCATAATTTTTTTATATCAATGTGTTGTATTGATATCTTGTGATTGAAAGGTGTAACTGTTATGTTTCCTTTATGCATGTTTTATGTGATACGATTATGTTGAGGTTCTTGGGTATTATTATTAAGATGGGTGGTTCCGTGATAGACTAAGGGCGGGTGAGCCCAATATAGCTCTCCAATGCATTGGGTAACGCGAAGGAGTGAAACTTTAAGGTTTCTCCAAAGCGATTTAGGGAATATATTGTGATGGGTATTCCAAACGTAAACAAGAGGGTTACTCCCTACGTAAGAAAGTTATGAATGCCTCAAGTTACTTTATGTCTTATGATTTCTATGATTTATTCATGATTTGATGAGGTATGTTAAAGTGCTTATGTTTTATGGGTAAAGTATGATTTCATTCTTATGTATATATGTACCCATGTTTCCTTTCCATATTTTTATATCCCTTACTGAGCTTTTTATGCTCATCCCAAGTTTTTTTGAAATGTTTTTCACAGGTCAAGGGAAAGGTACATGATATGATGATAGTGTCAAAGAAGTGTCAAGAAAGAATCCATATTTTATTTTAAATATGTTTCCATTGATGGGAAAGAAGAATACTATCTTTATGTAACCACTTTGTTTATATGTGGAATGTAATTAAAGTTTTATGATCTAATTCTCTAAAACTCTAAACCCGAAAAGATCCTCAATGTGTAATCTTGTAATAACTCAAGATTAAGTAAGGTTTAAGGCTGGGGCCTTATAGTTGGTATCAGAGGTCGGTTTAGACAACTTTAGGAGTTCGAAAATTGTTAAATTATAAGTTAATTTATGGTATGACTGAAATGATATAGCATTTAAAGATTACCATGTTCCTTCGCCTAAGATATTTCTGTGTTCAGAATGGTTTTTCACAGAGGAAAAAAATCTGCTATGTTGGGACAACATCAGGAGGAAGACAACCTTCCAAATCAGCAACCTGAGATGGTCGGAATCGGAACTGAATAGTTTGTTGCAGCGATGGAACAATTGACTCAGGATATAAATGGTGGTGGTATCCATGCACGAGATCAGCCAGATCAACCGTAGAGGAACATGTTAGTGGTGGAACATTTCATGAGGCAACATCCCCCATCATTCAGAGGATCATCTGACCCTGTGCTAGCTGAAGGGTGGGTTAAAGCACTGGAGAAGATTTTTGATGTCATGTGGTGTTCAGAACATCAAAAGGTTAGTCTTACTGTTTACTGTTTTCAAGGTGAAGCTGATCAGTGGTGGTCGATGGTGAAAAATATCAGGGATAGTGATGAGATTGAGGATCTTCACTGGGATGAATTCAAATGTATGTTTCTTGAGAAATATTTTCCTAAGGTGGTTCGTCTTAGGATGGAAAAACAGTTCCTAGAATTGAGGCAGGAGGATGATTCAGTGGCTGCTTATGAAGCAAAGTTCACTCGATTGGAAAGGTATTCTCCAAAATTCATACGAGAGCTTGATAGTAAAATAAACCGTTTTTACTCAGGGTTAAAGCCAAAGTATCTAAGGGATTTAGCTTCTCGTGAGTTCAAAAGTTATGAAAAACTTGTTCGATGTGCGGAGAAGGTGGAAATGGAGTTTGTCGATGATCAGGTGTTCTATGACAAACAACAGAATAAAAGGTCTAGTTGGCAGGCAAAGGGGAAGAATTCGTCAAAGAAGCAAGGAGGTAAGAAAACCAAATATCCATCCTATGAGAAGTGTGGTAAAATGCATCCTGGAGAATGTTTATCCAAGTCTGGTAAGTGCTTTCGGTGTGGTAAGTCTGGTCATATTGCACGTAACTGTAAGGAAGATGATCAAGCAGGCAATGAAAAGCCAGCGGTAAGATGTTTTAAGTGTAATGAAATGGGTAATTATGCAAAATAGTGTCCAATGAAGAACTAAATGGGGGAAAACAGCCACACAACAAGAAGAAAGGGGTGGTGAAATCTTTTGCAACAACTTCAACAGATGTTGGGCCATCGAATGAAGTAGTATTAGGTACACTTTTTGTTTGTTCAGATTATGCCAATGTTCTGTTTGATTCAGTGTCTACACATTCATTCATTTCTGATAAGTTTTCTAGTAAATTGGAAATTCCATCTCAAGATATGAACCTTGAACTTATGGTAAAAACACCCGGAGGGAACGTTGAGACAAAAAGGAATTATAAGAACCTTCCTATCCTTGTGTGTGGAAAGAATCTACCCGCAAACCTTATTGTTTTGCCTCTAGTAGAGTTTGATGTTATTTTGGGCATGGATTGGATTTCTGTTTATCATGATAACATTGACTGCAGAGCTAAAATGGTTTCTTTTTAGAAGGATTTTCAGTTTGTGTACAGGAATGAACTCTTACTGTTGATAACATATCAGGAGGCCAAGAAACATGTAAAAGATGTAAATTAATGTTACCTTGCACACATCGTTGAAAATAAAGGAACTGTTCAGATTAATGATGTGCCAGTGGTAAATGAGTATCCTGATGTTTTTCCTGATGAGTTGCCTGGAATAATACCAGATAGGGAAGCTGAGTTTACTGTTGGCTTAGTTTCTGAGGCTAAGCCAATTTCAAAACCCCCTTATAGAATGGTTCAAATTGAACTTTTAGTGTTGAAGGATCAATTGAAAGATTTATTAGAGAAAGGTTTTATTCAACCTAGCACATCACCATGGGGTGCTCCTATTTTATTTGTTAAAAAAAAGATGGTTCAATGAGACTTTGCATTGATTATAGAGCCTTGAATAACATCACTGTCAAGAACAAATATCCTTTGCCTCATATCGATGATTTGTTTGATCAGCTCCAGGGAGCTCAGTATTTTTCAAATATTGACTGGAGATCGGGGTACCATCAACTGAAGGTAAAGGAAGCAGATGTTCCGAAGACCGCGTTCCGTACAAGATATGGCCATTATGAATTTGTAGTAATGCCTTTTGGGCTTACCAATGCACCTGCTGTATTCATGGACTTAATGAATAGAATTTTCCATGAGTTCTTGGATAAGTTTGTGGTGGTTTTCATTGATGATATTTTGGTGTTTTCTAAAAGTAAAGAGGATCATGAAAGACATTTAAGGATTATCTTGAAAACCTTAAAAGAAAAGAAATTTTATGGGAAATTCAGAAAGTGTGAGTTTTGGTTGTAACAAATTTCTTTCCTTGGTCACATTGTTTCTAATGATGGGATAACTGTTGATCCTGCAAAAACAAAAGTTGTGGAAGACTGGCCAAGACCCACAAATGTAACTGAGATTCGTAGCTTCCTTGGTTCGGCAGGCTATTACCGAAGGTTTGTTAGAAATTTTTCACGGTTATCTAGTCCAATGACTAAGCTAACTCGGAAGGGTGTTAAGTTTATCTGGACAAAAGAATGTAATTATTGTTTTCAGGAATTGAAAAGAAGATTGGTGAATGCTCCAGTTTTGGCACTACCTTACAGGAATGGTGATTTTGTTATCTACAGTGATTATTTATTGAAAGGACTTGGTTGCGTCCTAATGCAGAATGATCAGGTAATTGCTTATGCTTCACGACAGTTGAAAACTCATGAGGTAAATTACCCTACACATGATTTGGAATTAGCTGCTGTTGTTTTCGCTTTAAAAATTTGGAGACATAATTTGTATGGAGTAAAGTGTGAAATATATACTGATTACAAAAGTTTAAAGTATATATTCACTCAGAAAGAGTTAAACATGAGACAAAGGAGATGGCCAGAATTAATCAAGGATTATGATTGTACAATTCATTACCATGCGGGAAAAGCAAATAAAGTGGCTGATGCTTTGAGTCGAAAAAGTAATGCTTAATTAACAATGTTGAGTTTGGAACGTGATCCTTTGGTTAAGGATTTGATGAACTTTGGCATAGAAGTTTTTGGCGCAGGATGTTCTTCTATTTTGTTTCAGGTATCAGTGAGATCATCTCTATCAGATAGTATCAAGCAAGCACAGAAGCAAGATAGTGAGTTGCAGAAAAAGGTAGAGCTGGTTTAGAAAGGTAAGTTGCCTGAATTCAACATTGATAATGATTGTGTTTTGAGATTTGGGAAGAGATTGTGTGTGCCTTGTGATTCACAGTTGAAGAGACAGTTGTTATGTGAAGCTCATAGTTCTCCGTTTTCAGTTCATCCTGGCAGTACTAAGATGTACAGAGATCTGCGAGAGTATTACTGGTGGGATGGAATGAAAAGAGATATTGTTGATTTTACTGTGAAGTGTTTGACATTTCAACAGGTTAAAGCAGCGCGGCAGTTACTGAAAGGGATGCTTCAGCCTTTACCAGTGCCAGAGTGGAAATGGGAGAATATATCCATGGATTTTGTTGTGGGATTACCGAAGACATCTCGAGGTAATAATACAATCTGGGTTATTGTTGATTGCTTGACTAAATCTGCTCATTTCCTTGCTATACGAGATACTTTTTCCCTAGATCAACTTTCCCTTTTGTATCTTAAAGAGATAGTCAAGATACATGGAGTTCCTCTCTCCATTGTATCTGACCGTGATCCTAGGTTCACTTCTAACTTTTGGAAATGCCTTCAGAAGTCGTTGGGTACTGAATTAAATTTTAGTACAACTTTTCATCCTCAATCAGATGGGCAGTCAGAACGAACAATTCAGACCTTGGAGGATATGCTACGAGCTTGTTCGATGGATTATCATTGAAGTTGGGACCAACATCTTTCTTTGGTTGAATTTTCATATAATAATAGTTTTCATTCCAGTATACAGATGGTACCATTTCAGGCATTATATGGGAAGTGGTGTCGAACTCCAGCTTTCTGGGATGAAGTGGGTGAAAGGAAGTTGATGGGACCAGAATTGGTAGAAGAGATGACAGAAAAAGTTCAGCTGATTCAGAAACACATGAGAACTGCTTAGAGTAGGCAGAAGAGTTATTCAGACAATAGGAGGAAGGATCTAACTTTTGAGGTAGGTGATCATGTTTTTTCCAAAGTCTCACCATGGAAAAGTGTGATGAGATTTGGTAAGAAAGGAAAGCTGAGCCCTAGGTTCATTGGACCATATGAGATTCTGGAGAGAGTTGGATCTGTTGCTTACCGAGTGGCTTTACCTTCGAGTTTATCTCAGGTACACAATGTTTTTCGTGTTTCGATGCTGAGAAAGTACATGCCAGATCCATCTCATGTTTTGAGTCCAGAGGTAGTTCAGTTGGAAGAGAACCTATCTTATGAGGAACAACTGGTCAAGATTCTTGACCATAGGGAACAAGTGTTATGGAATAAGGTGATTAATCAGTTAAAGGTTTTGTGGAAAAACCACATGATGGAAGAGGCAACATGAGAATCTAAAAATAAAATGAGGGATAAGTACCCTCATTTATTCGATAAGTAAATAAATTGCGGGGACGCAATTTTATAAAGGGGGGAAGGATGTAACATCCCAACTAATTAATGAATAATAGATATTTTTATCTATGTCTATTAATGATTAAGATAGTGTTTTAGAGGCTTAAAATGAAAATAAATACAATCTTATGCATGGAATACACTAATATTCTTAAAAGATTGTTTTACTGTCTTTTGATGGAAAACCATTTTTAAATCTATCTTTTGACAATTTTATAAGCTATTTTTGTCAAAATAAACTTATTATTTATGATTGGGACCTCAAAATTTACTTTTTGTGAATTTTTTGTATTTTTCCGATAAAGTTCATTTTTTAATGAATAGTGAAAAATGTTGTATTTTAATTCAACACCTCTTTTTAATCTAATTTATTTATATGATTTGATTATCTTTCGAATTGGTTTTGAAGTGAAATTAGAATAAATTTTTACCATTTTATCCAATGGTGTTCATCGGAATCAATTTCACTTTGAAATTGGACTTAAACTAGTGTCAATCTTTTGATACTTATTGTTTCATAAAAACACACTATTTGTCATGACAACGGGAATTAGTTATTAAATTAATTAATGAAACTTACATGTTTTGAATTTTGTAAAATAGACATCATTTTTGAATTCGTAATATCAAATATAGCTTAGGGTGATGTTTTGGTATCTTTCTGAAAAACTTCAATTTTTGATGAATAGTGAAACCACTAAGTGGTAGTTAAAGAAACTGATTTTTCGTTTAAATGAAACTTTGCCACTTCTGTAATTTGATTTTCAAAAATCCGACTTACATTTTTGTCATTAAGAAGTAAAATGTGGTTCAATGAGATTAAAATAATTTTTTGGTGAATAGTAACTTTTAAGTTCTTAATCGCGATTAGTGGTAATTAGTGTAGTTTAAGGTAAAAATAATGTTTTAATAATATGAGATGAGCTTCACACATATCCTACCCTCATTGGATGTTTCATGGCCAACCAAGAAAATCCATGGGTCAACTTGGGGACCCCATGGAGCCACTTTGGTTGGGAAATGACATAAACAACTTTTTATTTAATGTTAAAGTAAAAATGACAGAAACATGATATGTTTTACTAAAAAAATTTTTACTTGGGGTTATACAAGTCAGATTTTTTATTATAAATATTCATTGGAAAGATAAAACGATTTCATACATCATAGTATTTTTTTTATAATTTTTATACTTTAAATAGATTAAATTATTTATGACATCATGATGATGCAGCGATTACCTCATTAATAAAGGCATTAAATAAAATGAAAAGATAATGTAAAATCTATAATATACACATGTCAAAAACCTATTTGATGGGTGGATTTAGAACCCTTATCACCTTACCCTCGAATTATATCAATTTGGGACCTTTTTAATCTGAAACTCATTTTAAAATAATGTAACATTTCTTTACTTTCCAAAAGTGCCCCTCCTCTCCTCATATAAAAGGCTCCCACCTCTACCTCCTTACCCACACTCCCAAAGCCTTTGGCTGGGCCAACCCCTGCCCATTTTGTCTCTAAATATCCCTATCTTACTCCTTGAAGCCTCACTTTGGGCAGAAGTCTTCCCAAGGAAGCCTTTGAGCTCAAACCAAAGGGAGTTACCCGATTTTAAGGTAATGTCTTCACTTGAGTCCTTTTGTTTTATTTTGATTCTCCAACCCCCTAAACTCTTTTTATTCATTTCTTTTGTAAAAACTCCAGTATCTTCAATATAATAGGATGTTTTTATAAGAATTATTAGATCTACACTTACACACACCTACATCTAATGGTTAAAGGACATACTGTTTCCGTGGATGGTGAATTTATGCCTCCCGAAACGATAATTGTTCAACATTATTTTAACACCTTCAAAAGTGGCCATTAAGATGTCACTATATTTATATATGATATAAAATATGTTTATGTTTTCCTTAAGCTTCTGTATTTATCATTTTGTGCATACCTTTATGGTTTCCATTATGGGTAAACGCGATATCTTTATTTAAGGAAGTGCGGACTACCGCCCCCTCAAAGTGATTTGATTCGTTAAATACCATATATGGGACGTATAAAGGATGGAACTATGATATTATATATGATATTATACTAGAATTATAATATACCTTTATATCATTATGATTCCATTCTATAAAATATGAAATAGAAATGAAAGTAGCGTTCATGCGTACGTACGGCTTACCGTCTCCATGAACGATGCATTTCATTTCTTACCTCTAAATGATTATGTAATATTATAAATGCATGAATTTACTGAATATATATGACATATATGATATATACATCATGAATACCATTCTGGATATAATTGGTACATGAAAAACTTGTAATTATAAAGGGCTTATTTTTTACTCAAGTACCAATGATCGTTAAAACAACCGTTATTAACATAAATAATTACATAGTGTTCATGACATGGAAATAAGTGATATAAAAGGAATAATGAACTTGAAAAAGGTTCTTAAACAAGTAGAAATTAACTCAAGTTTATTATTCAGGACATTAAAGAACGACCGAGTCAAGTCGGATCCGAGGTATGGGACTTCGTCTCAATCTCCTTTCATTGAGGCATATTTTGTTTTATACACAACCTTCTTTTATACGGTGTATAAACCCCTTTGACTTTTACGTTTATTCAAAAGGAATCTTTTTTATACGAATCGTTTACTAAATGACAAATGGGAATGTTTTTGTCGTACGTATGCGGCGACAACGACTTCTCCTCCGCCATGACCATTATTTGAGTTTTGTCTTCCTCTACAAGCCATACTTTTTTTAAAAAAAGAAAAATAAATACCATGTTTTACTTTTCTTTTATTTTGGTATTTAAAATTGTTTTCATAATGTTTTTATGTCAATGTGTTGTATTGATATATTGTGATTTAAATGTGGAAATGTTATGTTTCCTTTATGCATGTTTTATGTGATACGATTATGTTGAGGTTCTTGGGTATTATTATTAAGACGGGTGGTTCCGTGATCAACTAAGGGCGGGTGAGCCCGATATAGCTCTCCAATGCATTGGGTAACGCGAAGGAGTGAAATGTTAAGGTTTCTCCGAAGAGATTTAGGGAATATACTGTGATGGGTATTCCAAACGTAACCAAGAGGGTTACTCCCTACGTAAGAAAGTTATGAATGCCTCAAGTTACCTTTATGTCTTATGATTTCTATGATTTATTCATGATTTTATGAGGTATGTTAAAGTGCTTATGTTTTATGGTTAAAGTATGATTTCATTCTTATGTATATATGTACCCATGTTTCCTTTCCATATTTTTATATCCCTTACTGAGCTTTTTATGCTCATCCCAAGTTTTTTTGAAATGTTTTTCACAGGTCAAGGGAAAGGTACATGATATGATGATAGTGTAAAGGAAGTTTCAAGAAAGAATCCATGTTTTATTTTAAATATGTTTCCATTGATGGGAAAGAAGAATACTAACTTTATGTAACCACTTTGTTTATATGTGGAATGTAATGCAAGTTTTATGATCTAATTATCTAAAACTCTAAAACTGAAAAGATCCTCAATGTGTAATCTTGTAATAACTCAAGATTAAGTAAGGTTTAAGGTGGGGTCCTTATACTAATGATACACAAAAACTCCCCATCAATTTGAGGGGGGTATGTGGTTCAAAAATTCACCTATGTATCTAGTGGAATTTGTATCACTCGCCATAATCATGATGTAAAATAGGTATTCTGATTAGAAACAATTCTCTTGGTCACCTCTTGTAGTCACATTATATCGAAGACATATATATATCCTAACTCACTAATATAATAGGTCTCCAAAATTAGTAGAAAATATGTGACTTTTGAACAATTAGTCCATGAAAACTCATACCACATGACTATCATAAGATAACCATGGAAATACCATCCTGAAATCTATGATCACATCATCCTAATTCAAATCAAGGATGATTAATGATATAGAAATACCAATGGGTTGTCGATAATCAAACTTCACCTACTGACAAGTAAAGCATCATGAAACGAACCTTGCTAAAAACATTTTAAGTTCAGTTATTGGAACAACCAAAGTTAAAATAATTTTTAACATAATTTATTAATATAATAAATTCTAAAACCCAATATTTTTGTGGGTTTTTACATTGGTTATATAATAACCAACATTAAAAATAGTTTTAACATCATTTATTATATAACTAATGTTAAAACCCTTGGACTTTAATGTTGATTAAATAATGATTTTGAAAGAGAGATTAAACATCAGTTTTTTATTTTAAACATTGTAAAAACCCTTCTAAAACATAAAAAACACATATTTATTTTATTATTAGTTTATCGAGGGATAATTTTATGAAACCATAATCTCTACAACTTTCAAGATCCATCCCCCATCTTTCTTTAGTTGTATTCTACCTCTATATTTCATCATTACTTTCCTACTTCTTTGTTCAACTCTTTCCTACCTTGGCGATATTAAACTTCTCCCACATGCTTTCCTCTCCCTTAACTACATTCAAATGCTCTCTTCCACATTCACTAATTTTGGCCACCTACCTCCTTCTTCAGTCGCAGACTTCTAAAATCCACATTTTTAACAAGTTTTAATTTTTAATTTTATATGTTTAGAATATTTATTTATATTTAATTTAAATTTAATTTATTCATAATTGTTGATACATATAAATACATTATATATATATATATATATATATATATTTGTGTGTGTCTGTGTTTATAATTTCATATTATATTCATTTTTAGATTTTTTGAATGTTTTTTTATTACATTTTTTGATAAAATTAATTATTACTTTTGTTCCCTTTACATGTTTAATAGATTGATGGATTTATTATTTCATTTAGATTTATGTGAATTTGTTTTTATTTTTAGAGAAAAATATATTGATTATATGTGTGTGTATATGTTTTTATATTTCTTATAGATATTATTATAACATTTCTTGTTTATATATATATATATAAGTTTTTAAATATGTTTAAATATGTTTATAAATATCTAAATCTGTATATATATATTTATATATATATATATTTGTTTATCTATTTATACAACATTCAAAATTTATATATATTTATATATATGTTTTAATTAGTGTATATATATATATTAAATTTATATATTTGTTAATATATATTTATATCTTTTAAAATGATATATTTTAATTTCAAAATTTTATATGTTATAAATTTCTATATATATATATATATGATTATATTTTTATATGTTTTAAATTTATAAAAGTTAAATTAATATATTTATATGTACATTTATTTTTTTTTTTCATTTTATATGAATATATATTTTAAATTTATATGTTTTAAAGTTATATTTTTGTTTTTATATATTTATATTTTTATACTTATAATTTTATTAGTTTATATGTATTGTATTCATAACTTCATAGGTTTATATGTTTTATTTTAATATGTACATATATAATTTGTATCTATAAGTTTTACATTTTTATATGTTTATATATTTAAATGTTTTAAATTTATATTTTTATATATATGTTTAAGTATTTATATGTTTTAATGTATTTATATATTTTATTATGGTTTTAGGTAATTAATGGATCATAATTGGATAAATGCATGTTGAAATAGTGATGAATATGAAAATGAGGTTGTATATTTCTTGTACATTTCTAAATGAAATCTTGGAAAGAAAGACATGATTTTTTCCATGCGTGAAGTGTTTGAATATGAAAAACAAATATGCCGAGAGAAATAAAATACCATCTAATTTATTACAGATTTATTCGTAGTTATACATGTTGGATATGTCATATTGAAATAAAAAAGTATTTAGTATCTAACATTGATGAAGATGTTCTATATGAGATAGAGGAACTTCTGGATGAATTAATTCGTGATGTAGGCACTGAAACCATTGAAAAACCTCAAGTGTTAAATGATTGTATAAAAATTCTAACAACCACTCTTCCCATGTTATAAAAAATTTATGATGCAATCAAAAATTATAATATTAGATAATTTGAAAGAAATAAATGGATGGAGTGATAAAAGTTTCATTGAATTACAAGAAATTTTTAAAGAGTTAATTCTAAAAGGAAACATGCTTCTATATTCCAATTATGATTCAAAAATATATTATGACCAATGGGACTAGGGCATAAAAAATAAATTATTTCATTAATGATTGTGTACTATATATGAAGGAATATGAAATAATATCAAAATTTAAAAAATATGGGACATCCTGATATAAAATAATGGGAGGTCTAACTGTGATTCATTATTAAGGATATGAACCAGGCCTCTTTCTAAGGAAAGCTAAATATCATCCAATAATTCTTTATTTGAATAATTTATTTATAAATTCAAATGATGAAAAGTGGATGAGATAACATATAGATGAGATAAGTTTCAATGGAACCCTACATCACCTTGGTGGTTCACTGAAATGGAAGAGATCTCCTCAACAATTTCTTAGTTTGAGAAATGAATTTAGAAATCTCAAAATTGGGATTGTGAATTGGTGGAATGAATCGATATCAAAGTATTATTATCCATCATAGTTCATATACTATTATATTAATTGTTTACAACCTATACCCATATATAGGTATGATGAAAATTATATTATGTTGATCATGGTGATTTCAATACCAAAACAATCGGGAAATAATATCGATGTTTATCTGTTATCATTGATTGATCATTTTAAATTTCTATGGGAGGTCGGTGTTAATGATTTTTATATATAGAAGAAATGTTAATTTCTATTTTATGTGATGGTAATTTTCACTATAAAATAATTTTCTTATTAGGAATCTTATTAGTATATTGTGTTGGAGGAAATTAAGATTTTATAATTTGAGAAGAATTGACTTCATATCATCAACTAAAGACTAGTATAAATATAGTGTACATGGTTCAATAAATATTTTTTTGAATGGATCTACCATATAAAATAATAAAAAGGAAGTTAATAGTTTAAAAAGTTATTATTTTCTCCCACAAACCTTTTCAACTAAAGAATATTATAACATGGTAAAAAACATCGATGTCACATTTAGCAAGATGGAAAGTTGGGGTCATCAAAAAAATACATAGAAGAAATGGCCCATCTTAATTGATGTACCTTATTGAATATTTTTTCAGATAAATCCTAACATTGATAATATAAATGGTGACAAAAGATATATGATAGTTTGGTTGGAGCATTTTTTGGAATAAAAGAACAAACAAAATATAGATTTCTTGCACGATTGTACTCAATATCTATGGGAATATATTTGGAGGGAGTTACCACTATGAAAGGAAAACAAATATCATATTAACTTTTTCCTTCTCACAAGTTAAGAAAGAGTGAAATGTTTAATTTCTATCAATGTTTGTATGGTATTAAAGTGACTAATGGGTAATCATAAAATGTGAAAAATTTGGTGTCATTGAAGGATTTGAAGATAGTATGAATAAAATATCATTTTTGTTATGTATTGATGAATCAACTACTATAGGTTTCACAATGATACATATTATCAAAGCCTATAAAAAAGTATATCATCATTATGGGATCATATTTTAATTCCATTTATGGAAGATTTCTAGATCCAAATTTGATAAAATCCCTTGAGAATGAATTTTTTCCCATTCTTTTTCAATTAAAAATTTAATTTCCACCATTGTTTTTTGATATAATGTTTTATTCTGATAATTCATTTATTTTTAAAGATAGAGATATGTGAGGTTGTATATTTACATTGGATATATAATTTTGAATGATATATGAACATTATAAAGGGATATGTTACAAATTTACATTTAATAGAGGCCTCAATTATTAAAAAAATATATTTCAAATGAGGTGATTGAATTCTGTAATAACAAATTATATGAAGTGGAGCACATTGGTATCCCTATATATCAGAATTTTTTACTCAATAGTAAATGTAAGCGGTTTCATGGATTAAAAGTGTTGTTAATTTCATGTGATGTAGTGATGTAAGAACGTTTATTCATTTTTAACTACATAGGTGAGGTTCATCCATATATATTGTCACATATTTATTGATTAAAGATATGTTTTTTTAAGAAATAAAAAATGGTTGATGAATGAGAATAAAAATAAATTTATATCAGGGTTTAAGGATAATATAATCACTGATACATTTGTATGAAAAACATTGTGATAATTATCTAGGGGAAAATGTGTTAATTTGATCACATGGTCTTGTTTTGAAATTAATGGTTACACATTTTATAAAAAAATCATGAAAAAATATACCATTCCAAATAGTGGAGTAATGATCATCGCTAAAGCAATGAATTCATTGAGTGAAAATGATAAAAAACCAATTTCTATACAAATAAAATATTTTGGTGTTATTGACGATATATGAGAAATTTATTATACTAAATTTCGAGTGATGGTGATTAAGTGTAATAGGGTTGATAGTAATAGTGGTGTGAGGCATGATGATTAAGTGTAACAGGGTTGATAGTCCATCTTATATAATATGATCACAAATAAGAGATATGAGGAAACAATTTGTTACTCTCTTAATTATTTAGGTATATATATATTCATTGAAACATACACATTTAAAAACACTATTTTTAAATTTGATATTAAAATCTACAAATGTTGACCATTCCTGCCATTTTTGTAAAAAAAATATATTCATCGATTTCAGGTAAAAAAATTGCATGAATAATTCTGGAATTATTGTTTTTATGTTTATATTTCTTTATCTTCTTCATTTTTAGGTATGAATTTTTCTCAAACTATATTCCTTAACAAAATATAATCAATTTAATTTTTATAATGAATAATAAAATTTTTACTTCTAAAAATCATTTAATTCTAATCAAATAATGGTAGACAAAATTTTACGTTTTTATATGTTGATTATTTCTATATTGTTTGTATTAATTTTTCTATTCATTATTTTAAGTTATACATTTTTTATTCAAAAAGAAAAAAAATTATTTTTTTCAGTGACTATTTATTAATATTTATCATTTTCAGGTATAACATTTTCTTATGCTGCATTAATTAATATAATATATATAATTTTGTTCTATCATGAAAAATAAAATTTTTTATTTCTAAAAATCATTTAATTCTATTAAAATGTAGGTAAATAGAATTACACATATTTATATATTGACTATTTATATCATTTTTATATTAATTTTGACATATATAAGTTTCAATTACACATTTTTTATTTGAAGAATCCTGAAATTAGTGTTTTCTTTTAACTAATTAATTGTATTTATTATTTTCTGGTGTGTTCTTTTATTCAGCTATATTAGTTAAAAAAATTGATATAGTTTTCTTTCTATTATAAAAAATCATATTTTTTACTTCTAAAAATTATTTTATTTTAATTAAATACTAGTTTAATGAATCAAATTAAAGTATAATTCATCTATTTAAATGATATACATATCGTAAAAGGAACATTTACCAAGGTATGTTTAAATTTATTTATACAATTATATCTAAAATAATTAAATTATTTAATAAAATTAAACTTATTTTTGTTGGAATTATTTTCATCTATTCTTCTTATGTGAAGAATAATATATCCAAAGTTGTTAGACATGGGATTACACATTTAACAAAACTTTCACTTGTTCATGGATAAGAAATATTTCCACTTGAATTTGATGACAATAATAGCTCGACATGGGATGATTAAGAGTTTCATGTCTATTCTAATTTGATTATATGTTATCATATTATATCTTGATTGGTGGAAAGTTGACTAGACGGTGAGTGGTTAGTTTTGGGAATCTATAATGATAAAATATCTCTATTGATATATGTTTTTTTCATTGGTTCAAATATTATATATATCATATGATTAACATTTTATCTGTTAAATTATAGATGAAATTTTTCTTTCTTTATATGAAAGAAATTAAATGGGTTGTATTTCTTTTACATTGATTACATAGAGAGATTTTAAGACCAAGTTAAATATAGTTTATATTTTTTGGATGAAACAGAATAAAAATACAAGCCTTGAAAATGTATTTTTAGATATAAAGACATTGGAGAAATTTTTTCACCAGTTGGAAGGACGAATCATTTCTAGAATGAAACTATTATTTATAATATCCGTCTATAAAATTATTTTTTAATTGCATTATGACCTATTCACTTATTATTATTTAACAATCATCTATATGATCTCACCAAGAGATCCAATCACAAAATATATACCCTCATACATTTTTATGTAAATGGTATACTTTACTGTAAGAGAAAATAATTTTCAAGGAGTTTGATAAATTAAGATCTAAACCTACTACCAGATCCAAAGAGGTTCATTTTGGTCCTCTAACTCTCCCCACTCATCGTGAAAAATAGAAAAGGGGGAGATGAAAAAATCGGAAAGTTCCTCGAAGTTCCATTAACACAATTAACCAATAAGATTGTAATAAATTAATTAAACAAATTCATATATATTAGTATTTTTTAAATTTATATCACTAATATAACTTTTACATGTGTGTAGGAACCATGTGTTTTTATATTGGATTTGATTTCAATAGGAATTCTGGAAGTTATTATTCTGGAATATAATATAGAAGTTATATTAAAAGGTTATTTTTTCTAAAAATTGTTCAGGTCATTCAAAAAAAATAAAATGTTTTAGAAGTTATTAAAAAGATATACTCAAAGTTGAGTTTTTTTAGAAGTTATTCATGTCATTTTAGAAAAGGATATGTTTCAAAAGTTATTCTTAGATTCTTTATAAGTATTATTATAAAGCTTTTTCGAGGTGAATGTTGTATATTTAGGAAGTTAGAAGTTGTGTGAAGGTTTTTATAAGTATGAAATAATGTTTAAGGTACGTTTTAAAGGTTTTGGATGTTACAAGAATAAACCACAGTGTGGGCACAAATTCCAAGACATGACTTAAGTTCAAAAAAAATTTAACAGAATTTTGAAGACCTCCACATATATGTAAGATTAAATTTTAAAAGTGCCAAAGAAATGTTTAAAAGGAAAATTAGTCACCTAATATACATAAGGGTAGATATATTTTATTTTTTAGAGTAGATTAAAAATAATATATTTAATTGGAAAAGGTATGTATATTCACCTTGTATATGTTAGAGTAACTTTACTCAGTATGTAAGGTTCACCTAGATGAAAAATGGAAAAGTCCATATTTTGAAAAAATCCCCGAAGGTGATGTTTTAGTGTTTTTTGTTTTGTTTTAATTGTTGAAAATATCAGTTGAAAAAGTTGGTATCCTTTACTAGTGTTTTTTCAAATTTAAGGGTATGTTTTTTTAGAGGAAATCTATGTTCAGAGGTTCATTGAAATGAAAAGGGGAGTATTTACACATATCATATATGTGATTTCATTAATACTGAATTTAATTAACACGAGTTCATGAAAAATTCATATCATAATCACAATGGAATAATTTTGTAAAGGGATTGGATTTTTATGAGGATTTGTGTTATATGGACAACATAACAAGTAAATGGATGTGTGAAGGTCATTATGTCATTTTTGGTCATAAGGTGGTGTTTTAGAGGTGTCTCTTATGGGAGTTCACGAGGTAGGCTCTTCATCTGTGAAAGAAAGTGATTCAAGTTCCACTATGAATGGGTGTTGTTCTATGTGAAGTATATATAGGATTATATTTAAAATATGGGTTTTTTACAAAGTTATAAAATTGAATTTTTTGATTAGTGGGATTTTCAAGTCTCTTTGCCTATAAAAGGACCCCAAATATCTTCATTAAGTGGAATTAAAAATTCTAAGATAATATTATCACTAAATTAAATTTTAAAAATGAATTTTTTAAAGAAAAATACATCAAATTAATTCTTGAAGATCAATCCATGTAAGAAATAGGCCTGTGAAATAGTTGATTTAATGATGTAGTAGAGTTTTCAGAGAGTTTTGGAGTTCAATAAAGAAGTTTGGTCTCTAAAAAAGTATTATAAAATGGATAAGAAGTATTTTTCAAAGGAGGTTGATCTCAAAAGGTAGGGTATGTCCACAAAGGAGAGTTCATCAATATAGAAATAGTACATGGTACAAAGCATTCCTTGAAGAAAGTATGCATACGAGAAAAAAAATTCATGAAGGGTGTTTCTATAAAAGAATCACTACACTGTAAGGTGTATTTCATCTCTAATATGAAAAAGGTTCTTCATATCACACTCACATGGTGTGAACCAATTCATATCTAACATGAGTCATTTAATAAATATTTTAGAGGAGGATTATATTCCCTTCAGTTGAGAGAGAAGTTCATTCTCAAAGTATGATTTCTTATATACCAAGAGGGTAAATGAGTCAACTTAGAATATTATAATAGCAATGTACTTTAGTGGATTCTATTACATTGTCACATTTCCTTTGTATGATCCTTGGACTTTCGAGGTTAGGGTGAACAAAGTAAATTTTTTCTTCTCATGCATTCTTTCATTTTAATTTTTATATTATAAAGGGGGAGATATAATAATTCTTTGTTTAACAAAGAAATGGTCTAAAAGGGGGATTTTTAAAAATTGATATACTATGATTCACCTCCAGAGGTATTTAACCTAGTGGAGATAATAATTGGTATCAAATAAATAGGTTAATTTTTGGTGAATTCTCTGTCGATGAAAGAAATAACAGAAGTAAATCACAATGGAATTTTGATCTTTTGATGGAAATAAATTTCAACTATGAAAACATGGATGAAACACTTCTTCTAGTATTTAGAAATATATGTGTTTATATCTATGATTCATTATATTACGGTCAGTATCAATGGGGGGGGGGATATATTATAAGTATACCATAGTTAACTAGATATCTACACTTGTGGAATCATTGATTTAGGGGGGGTTTATCCAACATAATCTTCATAATGGTGATGTTTTTTAAATCCTTTCATTATATATAGGAAAATTTGTTAAAAATCTATGAATGTGATTCAAAATATTGAGAATCCAAACATCATGTTATGTAGAACAAGTAAGAGGGATTGAGGTTGCTTCCTAATGAATATGTTGTTGTATTCATTTATCAGGTGAGTTTTATTATGGAGTATAAATGTGGTCTTGGGGGAACCCTTGATGATTTAAATATCGTTAATCATATCCTAAGAATATTTTTTCCTCATTTTAATAAGAAATTATATGTAGTAAAGAAAAAAATAAAAAGGATTTTACATTGGATAGTTTATATAGAAATTACAATGAATATGAGATGAGATAAGAGGATAATGAGGTTGTGGAAAATGGGAAATATAAAGAGGTGGAATATATGGCCCTAAAGGATCTTACCATGTAGTATAGTTAGTATGAGGAATATTTGTATGAATTATGTAATTATTTTCCTCAAATATGAAAATGCGGAAAGGAAATTTTAAATAGAAACTTTGACTCAGATGATTTTGATATGGAAAGGTTGGGAACCTCATAGAAAAGTGTCCCAAGAAATTTCAAGATGATGAAGAGGATAACGAAATTACCATGATGAATTATTTGGCCAATGTAAAAGGTAGGAGAAACACTAAGCTTAATTTAAATAATAATAAGTACCTAATTTCATAAGAAATTTTTTTTCAGTAGAATGTAAGGAAGAATAAAAAAAGACTTAAAATACATTAATAAAAATGTTGTCATAACTATTATGGGAAATTCACAGTTAAGATAAGAGAGTGATGATGATGATAGGGAAGTGTGAGTAAGATTTGATCTCTAGGATGAATCAAAGGAATATCTTTAATAAATAGATGTTTAGAGATCCAAAATGAAGAAATCCAACAAAGTGATTCCAGATATCCAACTCTGTATATAGTATGAATAAGAGGAGAATCATGAGTTGAACACATAAATTGAAAATATCAAATATCTAAATCTAAAAATATCAGAGAAGTTTATTGATTATGAGATCAAAGTTTAATAAAAAATAGATTTATCAATGGTTTTGTGAAGATAGTGAAAGATCTGGTCAAATTTAACAAAGATATTGAGGAGGAAGTTAACATCCTATGATAAAAAGTATAAGATAAAGAGAAAATTGTGACTCTATATATAACATTGGGAGATAATATCACATATAAATCAAAAAAAAATTGAATGTAGTGTATGGAGATCCAAAAAAATAGACAAAGTAGTTTCAGAAAAAGAAAAAATCATATCCAATATTGATCATAAATAGAAAGCTGTGATGGTTGATTTTAGACCACTAGAACTCACTCTAAAGTAGAATATTGATTTTGGTATAGATTGTAATTGGAATATTAAAATAACATAATAGATAACCAATGCTAAAAAAATAACACATAAGAATGCACCTCATTTTTGGTGATATTGTTATGGAAAAATAAGACATTTCTAAAATATGTGTTCGAAGTCCAATAGGTACCAAGGGGGATAAAAGAAAGAAATTAAATTGAGTAGAGAATAATATTACATGGATTATTTGTATGGTCACTATTTCTAGCTTGGAGTATTTGGACAAGTTATTAGGTATTTTTCATCAAAAATGCATGGGGATGTGCTAATAAATCCCTAATGTGGTCATACACAACAACTCAAGGAATCATCAAGCTAGATGAAAATGAAAAATTGATTTACAGCTTTAGAAGATAAAGTATGTATATCATACCCTGAAGAAGATCAAGAATTTAAATAAATACCATTTATAAATCCAAAGATATGGATCAAATGGAAAATAATTGAGTATAAAGTAATTATAAGTATTTCCCTAAAAAACAGACCAGGTTTGTGTAAGGATCCATGATAGAATATACACTTTCCACATGAAGAAAAATAAGGATCATAACTTATAAATAAATAAATGTAAGGAAGGTATCACTAGATTAATTAATGATTAAGTCCTAAATATTATTATCTCTGAGAAATCCAAGTTTAGGGGAAAAGATATGATATAGGAAGATGTATTGGTCAATGAAGGCCTCGTACATAACTTGCATACTGTGGGTCAATTGTGTTACATGGAGAATGCAACAAATTTTTCCAAGAATAATTATATCATTATGGGAAAGGATGGTGTAACTTTTATGCAAGGTAATCACACAAAAAGGGTATCTCTACCTTGTCATTATAGAAGAAGATAAGTGTTTTCTATCCAAGTAAGAAGAAAACACGTTGTTTCATAGATTACTTGGCCATATTATCTAGAAAACCTTGGATGATCTAGTGAAAATTTATGAATATTGATATCACCATAAGCTATCAAATGATCATCCACACATGTGTGACACCTATCAAAGAGAAACTATTACTCAAAAGACATACAAGGAGAAAGAGAAAAATTTAAAGAGTGTTTGAACCAGTGAAAATTGATGTTTGTGGGCCTATATCACCAAGATCTATTAGTGGTAAGAGATAATTATTTTTCATTGATGATAATAGATTGATTGTATGGATTAAGGTCATCTCAAAAAAATCCAAAGAGTTCAACTTTATAACATAATATCAAATGGATGTTAAAAATATTCTTGGATAAGAAATTTAAAAAATCCAAATTAATAATGGCATATAATTATCCAAGATCTTGGTGGAGGATTATCTATATAAACATAGGATAAGTCCACAGGTCTTTGCAGAGAGGAATCCTTAGAATTATTTTGTGGTTGAGGGAAAAAATTGAACTAGAAACAATATATCTAGAATGATACTCATTGAAAAATATCTACCAGAGCAGTTTTTGAAGGAAGAAGTCTTAACATAATTATACATCTCCAATAGAACTTTTTTGTGTTTTAAATAATATAAGACTCTATATGAGATATTCTATGGAAATAGTCTGATGTTAAAATACTTTCAAATATTTATTAGTAATTATTTTATTCTCAATAAGGATAAACACAAGGAGTTTGAATCCTATCAAGATAAAGAAATTTTACTTAGATACTCAAGAAAAATCAAATCATATAAATGCCTTAATAAGATAATGGAAAAGTTTTTCAAAATAAATGTTGTCATTATAGTGTAAAATGACCATAATATTCAAAAACACAATGAGTAGTTTCATGATAAAAGTGTTGAGGAGGTATGAAGATCGGGAATAGAATAAGTGTAAAATGATAATTCAAAAAAATATAATAATAATGATCAGGGTTGTCATGAACCGAATCTGATTGCTGCCAAAACCATCACCAAACCCAGCCCATGACAAGTCCCGAAGGGTGTTCCTGATCCCCACGGGCTGGAAAAAGTGCCCGGGTATCATAAAATGATAATTGGGAATGATTTACCCAAGTTTATAAACTTAAAACAACAAAAGAATCCAATAAAACGAATCTGGATTTTTCAAACCAAATAATCTTTTTCAAAAATTCAGAACTGAATTACATAATTTAAATAAACTCAATATGACTATAACAAATTTACAAAACCAAAAAGAAACATCCCATGAATCTGAATGGCAAGGGGAACCGCCCTCAAGCCATCTCCACAAGACTTAGCCCCCAAAGACCTGCTAGAAACCCGAACCACTAGAACAAAAAAATTGTACCCAACCTGCGACATCAAAGATAACCAAGTATAATTACACCCAAGGGTGTAAGTATGGTGTGATCCAGTGCCCAGTATGATACCACCAATAAGATATTCCATATGATAAACATTTAAAGGCAAAAGGCATGCAAGTTTTCAAAAACATGAAAAGATAGTTACAATTTCTAAAAGATGCAACTTTGAATAAGAATAGTTTTCAAGTGGGATATTTTAAAGGATTAACACTTTTAAAATAAAAACCAAAGCTACTGAATTTTCCAGCCAAATGTACTGTATGCTGATGGTATGTATAAAGTAACTAATGAGCACAAGAAATAGGAAATAACCACTAGGCACTAGCATGTTGTGGGTCTCAGGTACCTCATATCTCGGTGAGAGTAACCACAAAAAAATATTCATTCTAGTGCAAAAGCCACTAGTAGGGAATATACCCATAACCTATTGGTAACCAATAATCATCATCATAGTTTAGTTAGAGTTGTAAGTGTAAATCTTGCTAAGTGAAACTGAGGCCAAACCCCACGGATTCACTAACATACTAGTACACGTCCATCCACCTAGATACCCAGGTTTTCCCCTCGTTCTCAAACAAGTTCAACAAGTCAAGAAATATACATTGAACATGAAAATATCATTTACACATCAAAAATTCACCCAACATCTCATATGTATACCAAAAAATTTACAAAAGTCCAGTTTTCATTCAAAATGATTTTGAAATCCGACTCACACCAAAATAACCCACAACACATTTCACATTTCTTCAAAACATCCAAAAAACCATTAGAAAATTTTATTAAACAATTATAAGATATTTCAAATCATATAAAATCCCACACACATGTCACATAACACTCCTTTCATAATAAAAATTTCAATTTTCACATCACACTCACACAAAACAGTCCACTTCACATTCACATCACTTTAACACCTCAATATCTCCTTCAAACAATTTAATAAAATATTTTCAAGATGATACATATGACATAACAACCTTTTCAAAAAAAATAAATGGACCTTTTAATAATATACTCCTACCAAAAGAGTTTTCTGATATAGTTTCACCACTTACACAACTCAATAAACCATTCAAAACTTTCATAAAACAATTATAAGGAGTATACTCAAGCTTTGCACATAAAACCCATTTCAAAAACATCTTTTTAATCCAAGAGCACACCAAGCCCCTAACAAAATAGAATTGGCATCCCAATCAACATGTAATAATCTAATTTCAAATGTTATATAATCACCTTGAACAATATCACAAAAGATACCCATGAGAACACACAAATCCATAAAACACTTTCAAGGAGTATAACAAGGTTATACACATAAAACCCATTCAAATACCCACTGTTTTTAGGCCCACATGACACTATATCATTACCCAACCAAAATTGGAAGCCCCTTTCAACAATTAATAAATAAATTGCACATTTTACAAAACTACCACAAGAGATAACACATGAAATACATTTGAAAATTACACACTTCAAACAAAAATGTAACTTTAATACCAAATGCATTAATATTGCTACCAAAAATGGTTTTCGCATAATTCAAATCATATAAGGAACATGCAAAATTATTTAATCAAGCAAACTAACTCATCATTAAATTGTTACCCACGGAATCACCTACCTGAAGTGTCGAATCCCTCAAAACTTGGTGCAAAACATCATCCGCACAACCGCCACACCACAAGGAAGATAAATTCAGACCTAGACCACAATATTTGACCACAAATACACCAAATTAAACCCTAGGATCGAACCCTAACTTCTGGAAATTTTAGAACATAATGAAAGAGGGAGGAAACCCTAAGGGAAAAGGAAGAAACTAAGAAGGAATCACTTACCCAAAACAATCCTGAAGAAAACGACCCAAAATCGACCAAAATCTGAATTTTAAAACAGATAAAAATTTAATGGAGTTTCTAAACAAAATTATTAGGCCATGTAGGAACTGGAATGGGGGGAAATAATAAAAATAGAATGAGTTATGAATGGATCAATTTACCTCCTCAAATATAGGATATTTGTGAAATTTAGAGACGTTTCTCCCAATTTCGCGATGAAACCGAGTTCAAAATAGGGGGATGATAGCCTGGGGGAGTGCTTTAGGTATGTGGCCTCTAGGGAGATTTGGAATCACTGAAATAACGCAAATAGGGCAGGATATATTAAAAACCTAAAAATTATTTTTTATGTAGGAAATGGGTTTTCGGGTAGGCCCAATATCTTAAATAAAAACCCATATCCCCCATGATTATGTATTCCTAAACGGTCCAAATTAATATTTTGGTGTTCATATGTCAGGGTATGACAAGTAGGAATTGGAATGGGTGAAAAATGTTGAAAAATGAAGGAGTTATAAAGGAATCTAAATTTATTTTTAAATCCAGAATTGGGCTCACAATTTGGCCCAATTCATGAAAACTCACTCATTTATCCATAAAAGCTTGGTAACCCCCAAAAACAAGGCATTAATGGAAATTAAATGAAATATGACATTAAAATAAGTCATGTATGTGATAAGGGTAAAGACATAACTATATATATACAAAAGCCTAAGAGTTGAGATAAAATTGATTATAAGAATATCATTGGTGATCATAGAGTGTCAGTGTAAATGAGGAGAATGAAGTCTCTGCACCAAATATATTTCCTTTAATATATAGTTACAAATGTTTTTAAGAAGATACTAGAGATGATAATTAGGTTCAAGTGATGAATTAATAGCTTTACCAAATTGAGAATAATTGGAAATGGGGGGTTTTTTCAAGGTCGAAGGACAATAATATCATGAATTCCAAATGGGTATTTGATAAAAATATGAATTAATATAGCACGGTGATTCAAAACAAATCACAACTAGTGTGGAGGGGTACTCCCAAATTGAGGGAATAAATGTTTATGAGACATTTTCACCCATGGAAATTATGGAGACAATTCAATTATTCTTAGTCCTAATAATTCAAATACAATTCAAACTTTTCTATATTTACTTCAATTTAGTATTTTTAAATGTAGTTATACAAAAATATGTGTGCATTAAAAAAATTATTGGTTTTCTTTCCCATAAATATCAGAACAAAGTTTTTTGGATGAATATGTATTTGTATGGTTTAAAGAAGGCACCAATAGTATGGTATTTATGACTTGATCAGTACTTCAAGAAGCATGGATTCCAATATAGTAGATTTGATTAAAAACCCTATTTCATTAATTAAATTAATAAAATTATGATGGTTATAGTGTATCTGTATGACATAATATTTTTTGGAGTAGATGAATCACAATGAAAGTTTTTTGAAGAATTCATGAAGTGTGAGTTCTAAATGTTGATGGTTAGAGAACAAAAGTTTTTCCTTGGACTACATGTGATCCAAAGAAAGAATGGTATATTAATTTATAAATAATAATATGAAAATATGATTCAAATAATATTTGGAATGGATGATTCCAAGGATTTGATGGTTCTGGTTGCTACTCAGATGAAATTTTTCAGAGATGGTGATGGTAAAGTGGTTAGTGTCAAAGAATATAGGTGGATTATTGGGAGCCTATTTTACTTAACAAATACAGGAATAGACATTGTATTTTAAACATTTTAGGTGATATGGTATCAAATAAATCCCAAATAAATACACTTTCTTATAGTGAAAGGAATACTATAATATAATAAAGGCACTGTGAATTTTGGTTTTTTGTATAACAAATCATCTAAATATGAGTCAGTAGGATATACATATGCATATTAGGAAAGTTATATAGATATAAAGAATTAAATATTAGGTGGTGAATTTTATCTAAAAGTATTTTTTATTTCTTATATTAGTAAGAAAAAATTCATTTCTATGAGCACTTAAGAAGCTGAATATATTGTGCTACTCAAACTCACATGCAGTTACTATAGATGAAGCATCGGCTTGAAGATATGAGAGTTGGAGTGAAGTCTATGATAAAAATAAACTATTATAATTAAATTTCTATAAATATTATCAAAAAATTTGTCCATAACTCAAGGATGAAAAACATTAAAATAAAATATCACTTTGTCATGGAGAAAGTGGAACATAGGATAGTGATATTGGATTATGTGATGATATAATTTTAAGTCATTTTAATATTGACAAACTTCCTACCCAATGACGAATTTGAATGAAATTGGATGGCTCTTAATGTCCAGTCAAACCCCTGCACTTAGTGAGTGTAGATGAGGAAACCTACTCCCCAAGGTATATTTAAAATTTCTTTATGTGCTTCTAACTATTATTTTCCTATTTCAGACCCGTTATGAGTTACCTTTTGGTTTTTTTGACAATGGGGGAGAGATATATAACATGAATGAGGAAGAATTTTCTTTAACCTATTATAAGGGAGAGTAAATTGATGAAAGGAAATATATTTTTTGTAGTGAATCAGGGGGAGCACAAATTTTGGGGGAGTTTTAAATATGGAAATACTAATATTGTTCAAACTGTGAAGATAAATCATAAAAGTATGAATTATGGGTTCATGATGAATTTTTTTACCATGTGTGGTCGAGGAAGTTTTATTCTCAAGGGTTATGCTCCATGCAGCAATTTTCAACATTTGGTATCAATTACCAATAATGAGTGATATCTACTTTCACGGATAATTAGTATTAAGAAATATTCAACTCAAGGTATTAATAATGAAGTGTTTCATTGATTAACTTTTCATGTTAATATTATTTCTCAAGTCAGTCATGTATCATGTGGGATTAGATTATATATTGATTATGTATTTTATTGCTATCTAGAGTTGTAGAGAGTGAATGGTGGTGATATTCGATGGTGCACAAAGTTATTCTCAATAAAAATTTCCTTATGGTTAAGAAGTATTATAAAAAACCCCAAAGGGGGTATATTTTTGGAACCAAATCCCTTAAGGAAACATTTTTGTGTTTTTGGGATGATTTTGTTTTTTGACAATATCAATTGAAATGGTGGTGAGGTTTTTTAGTGTTTAAAATATTTATGGGTATGTTTTTTTAAAGGATATCAACATTTGGAATTTCTGATGAAAATGGAAAAGGGGGGATTTCTACTTAGCATGTATGTGAGTTTATGAAGAGCACATAATACATAGAAAAGTTCACAAAAACATCATAATAGATTTGTGGTGGAATAATTTTTTCAAGGGATTGGAATTCACATAGGAGTGGTACTATGTGAAATGTATAGTAACTTCCTGAATATGTGAATGGAATTATGAAATTATTGGTTATAAGGTAGTGTTTCAGAGGTGTCTATAATGGGTATTTACAAGGAGGTCTCATCATTTGAAAAATGTGTTGATTCAGGGGCCACTGTAAAGAGGTTTTTCATTATGTAAAGGCCATATAGTGTAATTTGTATGCAATGGGTTTTTCATGAAGGGATTCAATGGAATTTTATGATTTTTTTTGTTTTTTGCATTTATTTTCCTATATAAGGACCCCTAATCACTTCATTAAATAGTGTGAAAAATACTAAGAGAAGATTACTATTATAGGGGATTTGGATATTTCCGAAAGGAGTTCATAAAGTGGAAGCAATGAAATGAGTTTATGAAGAACAAGTTGTAAAGAAAGTCATTGTATAAAGTGGTGGAGTTCATGACATAATTGACATCACAAAATGAAGTGGAGTTTGTAAATCATAGAGGAGTTCACAAATCATAGGTGTGTTTTAGAAGGAAATTTAGACCTTGAATTAGGAGCAGTATATAATTAACAAAAAGTTAAAAAAGTAGTTTGAGTTTGTTTGGCGGGGGAAGTTCACTAAGGAGAGTTCATCCATGTTGTAATAATACGAGGTGTATAGTATTTTGTGAATTAACTACATGGAGTAGAATAAGATCTCATGAAGTTTGTTTTCATAAAGAAATTTCTACGTGATAAAGTGGATTTTATCTCTTGGATTAAAAAAGAGATTCATGATACACTCACATATGTGTAAACCAATTCATAGTTAATATAAATCATCTGAAGAATGTTTTAGAGGATTATTGTAATATCATCAGTTGAGAGATAAGTGAATTCTCTAAGTGTTAATGGTTTTAAAGTAGGAGGGATGGTGAGTCTACTCTGAACAATGTAATGGTAGTGTCCATTAGTGGATTCAGGTACATTAGTGTGTTGCCATTATAAGCTCTTTCAACTAGCCTGGTTAGGGTGAACCAAGTAAAACTTTTTTTCACATGCATAAAATTCATATCAGTTTTTAAATGGTAATAAGAAGAAGGGAGAATATTTTTTTTATTATGAAATAATATACAAAATGGGGAGAAAATGAATTCGACATACCCTAATTCATCCCCCCTCCACTACCACCCTCGGGGTATATGACCTAGTGGGGGTAAATGTTATGCTCTATAAGAGTTGTTTAGGATGATATGTAAAACTAAAATTTATAGACTGAGTGGGAAACCTAAAAAAGTAAGGAACCATACTGGGATATGTAAGAGTAAATATGGAGATCATGTAAAGGTCATTTGGATGGTGTGTATGAGAAATTTCCCATGAGAAGGGTGACGCATAAGAGACTTTTCCATGACTCAAGTGAGATGAATAAGAGTCTTTTCTATGATCGAGCCAATTCATTAAGTTCGCTTCCTTTTTTTATGTGAAGTGTCTTCTTTAAGGAAATATTTAGGAGTCATTCTAGAAGAAGTTGTCGGAAGCTTTATAATATGATATATATTATCAATCATAGAATATGGTTGATAATACAACTTGTTGTGAATATTTTTACACTGAAATACATGGAATTTTTCTGTGAAGAGACTTGGGTAAATTTCAATGATACTACTAATTTAGAGATGCCTACTTTATGGATAATGAGAATGACCGGACCTCTTAAGAGTAAATTAGAACCACATGGTGATATATTGGCCATGTCATGAAGAGACTTTTGGAAAATTTCAATGGTTCTTCATATATGGAGATCGAGGAGAAATGGAGGATAGCACTAGGAAAAAAATAAATGATCATGAGAAAAAAAGAATTGATAATTATGGGTATTTATTGATAATTTAAGGATTCATATATCATGGGATTGATTCAGGTAAACTTGTTGAGAAATTATAATGGAGAAAATTGTGGTTCAAAAATATTATAGAAATAATATTCTTTTGATTTTGTGAATATTAAAGAGGAAGAGAATAGAGATAGAAAAATAATGATATTGGAGCTATCTAGAATATATGGGAGTAAATAAAAATGTAAATAAGGGAGATTATTGTGATGATAATTCCATTGAAGATCGGGATTTTAAGAAGAAACAAAATTTCAATAACAAAACCCTTACAGGATTTGTGTTAGTATTTTATAAATCATCATATCACATTTTATTTTATTCCTTATCCCAAATAAATTGACGAAGATACTAGAAGAGGGAGTTACCCTAGGATCAATAGTGTGTTTTTTTCTAAACTCTTACTACTCATATAATGAGTAGTGTTATCTCCCGGTATGCCAACACAACATCGGTGTATTTTTCGTGGATTATCCCTTTTTGGTGAACAAAGAAAAATCACATTGTCACTATATTTAAATTATATATCTAGATATTATGTGTTCTTAGTCTTTGATAGGTTAGATTATTTCTTTCTAACATATAACAAGATCCACTAATAGATAAAAAATAATTGAACACCCTAATCCTCCATATTAGGATGTGTTAGTCTTTTGGTTACAAAAAATATATAATTTTAGGATTCCCTTTAGGATAAAGAATCATATGGGACATACATCCCTAGGGGTAGGATAAAATATCTTGTGACTTTTTTAGGAAAGAAAGAACACTTTTCCCGTCTAAGGGGATATGAGGTGGGTGTTAGTATTATAATGTTTTTAGCCATCCTAGTATGAAATCAAGGGAGGCGGAATACAAGATAAAAATAGAATCCTTGAAGGTTGAGATTCAAGAGATGAATCAGTTGATAGATGATAAAATTAAACCATATGTACAAGTTATGTTTGTAGAAATGGTTAAATAGACGTATCTTTCCCATCAAAATCCCCCATCCTCCTCATTTATACCCAACTACATATTATGAGTTGAATTATAGGGATATAAATTTACATAATGTAGCATATTAAATCATAAATAATCTAGGGGATTATCTATATAATCATCTAATGTAGTCAGGTCAAGTAAGAGTAGTAGTACATGGTATTTATGATCCAAATTCTCTGGTGTCATCGCCTACTGATGAGGTGTCCATAGTTGGATAGAGTATGATTCATTTTTTACTCTATCTAGCTAGCCTTGTTCGTTAGTTGACATTTAAGATATGTGTTTTTTTAATATTTATTTACATTGAAATTTAAATTACTTATAAATTTTTCTTATATTTACCTTATATAGTATTATCTAAAACCTAATGAATCGTTGCAAAATAAACAAAATATTAAAGAACCAGAACCTTCAAATACTTCTCAATTTTATCTAGGAATAATAAAATTAGTAATGAATTATTTTATATCAGTGGATTGTTATGAGATTTCTTGACTCCTGACATATGTGGGAAAGTCTATCAAATAATATATTTTTAAAAATTCATCTTATATGTTATTATTGGTGATGAGATCCCAGTACCTGTGTTGCATTGTTTTCTATTTAATTAAATCTCAATTTCAATTTTCATTTCATTAAGAAAATATAACTTATAGTTTTTTAATTTATTAATTCTCCAAGTAGGTATCTACACACTCATTTCATATAATATGAGATAACTTCCATTTATGGTTTTATAGATCTAGCATACATCTCAAAAGTTGTGAAATACCAAAAAAATACTGGTATAGATAAATTTACATCTAAAATATTGGAAAATAAAATGATTAAGTATAAGTTTCTTCCATTCCTTGAAAAGTAAGAAGACATGTATAATTATGAGCTAATATAATTTATAACTTCATTCATGATAAAAAATTATTTTAGTGAATATTGGATGTTATGGATATTCGATTCACATGAATGCACAACATATTAGTTATACTCTTTACTGGGTGATTTTTGAAAATTTTCAAGATTTGTTAAATTATTAATTTTTATTATATTATATTTGTTCCTTAATATTAAAATATCCATGTTATAATTGTTTTTGAAATTAATATATGAAACTAAAATAGGTTACAGAAGTTGTTTAATAGGGTGCTCTTGTTAATAAATCAACCAGATGAAATTACTTATGTGAATGTGCATGAAAATTAATTTTATATTAGTTTGTACTCGTTTTGTCTTACATATATAGAGTTACTTATTTCAAAATTATTGTTTCATCGCCACAATTTTATCATCAAAGAGGAAGTTTTGAATTTCATTATTATGTTTTATGATTCATGGTTGAGATTATAATGACCAAAATAATGACTAATTTTCACAAGGTTAGTTCCATTGCATCTCTCATTTTTTAAACAATTATATTGTATTGTTAATTTTATAACACTTATTATTTTTTTTAGATTATTGATGATGGTTCATAGTATTTTATAGATAAAGTAAACTATCTTTGAGGATTATTTGGAAACTATTTAATACGTTTGATTAATTTGTAAATGTCTATCTAAAAGTATATTATATGAGTATTATCATTGTAAATGATGTTATATTAAATTTTGTATTAAGTATTTACCTATTTTTTACTACTATTGGATATTTATTTATAGGTAATGTGTTATTATTTTGTAATATATTTAGAAATAATAATTAGGTTTCATTGTAATTTATTTTTAAAACTGAAATTGAAAATCACTTTCAATGTTAGTTGCTATTAAAATAGACATTAAAAGCGGCATTAAACATCAGTTTTTTTATGAAAAATGATATTGAAATTCTCTCTATATCTATATGTATTCAAGATTTAAATTTCATTTTTTATAATAAATTACATTTAAAGTCTTAGTCTATATTTCAATGTCTTTTTTAATAATAACCAACATTTAAAGTAACATTCAATGTCAGTTATTAATAACTGGATTTAAAAATATAATTTATACTTTGTTTATAGTCATGGTTGATTTATGGTTTTTCTTTTCATGATTTTTTATAAAAAAATATTTGTTTTAAATGGGAATACGCTCCCCACCCTTGAGTAATTTGATATATCACCCTCAGCCCCCTCTTCTTACCTTCTCCCCTCTCCTTATTCCCATTCCAAAGGCTCCCAGTGTCCAAAATCTTTCCAAATTAATTATCCATATAAATTGGGAGGTATCCATCGGTAAGGCTAAGACGAAAATTGGGTTCTCCATTTCTATTTTCTATGTTCTTCCACTTTTTCTATGCAAACCTATTTGTAGGGCCTATTTGTCTAATTTATTGATTTTAGTAGAATAAGGATGAATCGAGTCATGATATTAGATTAGTTAACTATAATCTTCTTGAGGTTAGATGTTTCATTTTATATTTCACCATATTCCATATATTTTTATATGATTTTCATATTCATGTGAAGGGTTCTAGACTCAGGATTTCTGAAAAGGGGTCATGTGAGTCTTGAGATTTTTTATAGGATAAGGTAAATCCTCTTAGGTGTAAATTGGGTATATCATGCATTGTTTTTTGATTTTAGGGTGGCTTGATGTCTATGATTCCAAGGTGAATATCCCCTAGTTGGGTCCAATAGACCTTATAGTGATTGGGACCCATGTGATTAGTGATGACTGGCCTAGTTTTAGGTTGAGTGAGAGGGATTTTGTTCCCTTGGGTAATGAGGGATTTGGGTACAGGTTTGATCAAGTGATGTGGTTATGGAATTCTATGGAAAGTGGTTCAGGTGTGCTTTAGGGACCCTAAAACCCCTTGTTAGTGGTTTATTAATGGTGATGTTACTTTCTTAGGTTTAAATTCACACTTATAAGAGAGGATATGATTTTTTGAGGGATTGTTACTTTGTAGGTTATCATGTATAGTGTATTTTTTTATGCTTGATGGGTGTTTTTTATGTCATAACCCTCAAGTGATTTGATGTGTGAGATATTTCAAGGATTCCATGTGCCTATGGCAGAGTGGGTGAATATCTTGACTTGAGTATCCCTTGTAAAGTGACATCTATGTGTAGTTTAAAGTGGGACAACCCCATAGAATCCTTATGTGCATAATGAATAGATAGTTTTTAAAGTTTACTGAGGGACTAGTATTCATTGGGATGATATTATGGGTGCTAATAATGTAAGTGGGAATGATGATGTGTGTTCCAAGTGACCTTAGGTTTCAGGTAACACCAAAGAAGGATGTTGTGGATGGGTGTACATAAGTATGATTAGTGAGATTGATTATATATGGATTTTGTCCTAAGGGATATGAGAATGTTGATAAGATATTTTCTAGCTATGGGTTAGACTTTATGTGATTTGGTTTAGTGATATAGTTTAGGGGGACTGAAAATGAGCTATGTTGCGGGGTATCATCTAGTAGTGTGATATATTCATATTAGTGGCTAGTCATGGGACAAACATGGGGATATGTATTCATGTTTGTTTACATAAACATGTTCCCTAGTAATAATCCTACATTTGACAATGATACTTGAGATGAGCCCTTACCCTTAGTTGTAGGGTACTGGCATGGATCACCCTCAGTGAGAGTGTATTGATCCAAAATATGTTTGTGAGGCCTAACCCTAAGTGAGAGGGTGTTGGTATAGGTTTCCCTAAGTGATATTGTTTTATGTATCAAGTGGTTATGAGATGTCACCTAAAGTGATAGGGTGGTGGTATGAGATGTGTCAAGATATGAGGTATGTGACCTCAGCCGGAGTGAGAGGTTTTGGTATAAGACATGGAAAATGATGAGATATTGGACCACATAATGAGTGAGTGGTTGGAGATTTGATATGTAGTAAGATATGTGGCATGAGAACTCCCCTTGAGGGTGAGGTTGGTAGTATGAGATGGCAAATGAAATTAGAACTTGGTATGAGACCTAACCCTGAGTGAGAGAATAGTGATCTAAGCATAGTGGTCTATCTTTTTTGAAGTCAAGAAGGCATTACCTTAGTTGTATACCTATATGACTTCCACCTATAGAATTGGATGGAAAATGTGAGATCACACATCATGATGGCCTAGTTATCACATGATGACCTGATGTGTATTCTTATGTGTTGTCTATTTATTTTCCACACATACACGAGCAATATATTTTTGACATATATGAGGAACAACATTGGTAGTTCCCTATTTATATTTATTCCTAATAGCCTATATAAGAACTATATTATGCATGTAGATCTTCATGTTTCAGTTTTTGGTGGAATTTTTTATAGGAGATTTGTCTAGAGTACCTTGATGGGGTATTATAGAATGCTCTGAGAAGGGACTTGGATTTTCATAGTTTAGTCATGCTTGTATTTGGATTTAGTTTACTTATATTAGGTCAGCCTAGTGGGTGATCATTGTGGTGTATATATCTATGTCTATCATGAGTACCATTCTATTATAGCATCTTGACATTTTATATTTTTGATGGTTGGATATTCTTTATAAATCCTTGTGCATAATATGATGTTCATATTTTTTCATTTATCTACATGTTATTATATGTGGGGGTACTAAGAGTACAGTCTCCCCATGTTGGTTATAAAATCTCATCACTAGTCAAAAACCTCTAGAATATGGGGGTGGGGCTACCTGAAGTTATGTGGAACTCTAGCTAGGGTGTTGTTTGGGTGATTTTAGTCACACTGTTACAAAAAAATATCTTGCATACAATAAAATATGAAGTATTTTTTTTAGAATGATATGTTTTTTTATATTTCAAGAAAATTTAAAACTCTCATATTGACCTCTTATTTTAATTTTTTTTATCTCTCTTATATGCAGGTGGTTTTATTGAATAGTTACCATGGTTTTTTTAGAGTTTTATGGAAACTTATCAAGTCTAAACGGGAAAAGAATCATTTTCAAACCACAACTTCTATATTATTATATTTTTATAATTATTTCAAGAATTATTTTAGAAATTAATAAATTTATAATTCATTAAAAATGAAATATCCATTATTTTCTTATGAGAATAATTTTTAAAATAACATGTATACCTTCTAATTCCATTCTACAATGGATATATAAAATGTTGAACATTAATTTTTTTTCCTACATACAAAGGATGATTTAAAAGTGTTTGTTCATGGATTATTTAAAATATCAATATGAATCAATATTTTAACTTATTATAAATATTAACATTTTCATATTATTTTTTTGTTTAAAATCATTGTTCCTATTAATTAGTGTATCTATATACTCATGAAAAACATCCTTTAATTTTATTGAATTATTTTTCATTTTGAACCTCGAATTTTTTTAATGTTTATATATAATTACTAGTAATTAACCATTTTAATTTCAAGGAATATTATCAGTTTCTGAATTATTTTTCCTTATTATGTTTCTATGGTAATGCTTAGTTATAGACTTGAATACCATGATTAACCATTTGAATTTATTAGTATGTTGGAACTATTGATTCAATTTTATACACATTTATGGTTGGGATATTTCCTAAATATTTATATATTTGGTATATATAAGATGATATATATATATATATATATATGATATACATATAACCTATATATTGGATTGCATGAAAATTATGATTTTAATGAATTTGGGTATATTATTATATGTGTGTTGTATACCAAATCTATTCTCCCCAAATTTTATCATTTAAGGAAATTGTTTCATAAGATGAAATGTGTGGGAGTTTTTTTTATTTATGTAAGAGTTTCATGATTTGGAAAAACCATTTACTCATGTGTTATAATGTGTTAGTAAATGTGACTTCCCAAGGAGTGTACTTATGGATTATATAAACACTATAAAATGACGATGGTGTGGTTGGAATACTTACATTATTCGTGGATGAAACTCGAAAATAATCATAGCTTACTTGTTCTTATTCTTCCTTTGCATATTGAGATTCTAGATCATCAGGGAAGAAAGGATAATCCTGCATACACAACATGTGATTTAGTCATCCCATTGATACACCTGAGAGAGGGGATTTCTTTTGGATTCCCTTAGTGATCTCTATCAAGCATATCATAGGAATATTGAAGGTCGTAGATTATCTTCAGTGCACGGTACAAAATTTAGAGTATTTGTTTATTTTATTTTTATATGTGTATTTGTTTATCTTGCATGGGATATCTTCATACAAGGGTTTAAATCACTACAATATGTTATGATAATTGTTATTAGACTCATTCAAAACTATTTAGTGGTATGACAGGGAATTGATACTTAAGTGTTATGAAATATTGCATTGGATTGAAGAAGAAATCAAAAACAAAGTAGCATTTTATGATTCTATAATTTAGTTTTTAAAACATTTTACCTATATGTAGCTCAGATATGTAAAGATAACTGAAGTCTTACATTTATACAGTTGGCCTACATAAAGGTAACCAAGTTATTACCCATATGTATCATGGTATATGTAAGGTACATCTCACCTCACCCTTATGTTGATCATTCTATGTAAGGGTCACCTCAAATTACCTTTACATGAATCGTTCTATGTAAAAATATGAGATATATATACCTTTACACATAAAGGTAACTTTGGTGATACCTATACATAAGGAACTCACATAAAGGTAATTTTTTAAAAAAATGGTCACATAATGGTAGCATGCATCATACCCTTATGTTAAATGCCAGTACTTAAAGGTAGTATATAAACTATGCTTAGGTGAAGGAGTTAATATATGGGTAATATCAGGTGTACCGTTATGTAGCATATGATTCCCAAGGGTCATGGGAATCTAAATTTATGTATATACCCTTTTCTAGGGTAAGAGAAGGCTAACCCTATAAATAATAGTTATTCCATGTAAGGCTAAATAGTTTTTTTTAATTATTAAAAAAACATAAAACCAAAAATAATTTAGATGGTTTATAAAATGTTTATAAATCATTATGAAATTTATTTTGTTATATTTTAATTTATAAAAGTATTATAGATTAATTAATTATAAATTGTTTATAATTAAATAAATTTCTATTAAACATTTTCTCATAAATATTAAATGTTAACATTTGAAATACCTTTTAAACAAATTATAATAATGAATAATGATCTAGAAATAAAATTGGTTATTTTGAAATCATAAGTAATAATTTATAAAGGGTCATAAATTACGAAATAACGTCAAAATATAAAATGTTTGTATTTAAATTATGAAATATTAATTATTAATTATTTTGAATTTTTTAAAATAAAATGGGTCCTTATTAAGATATTATTTAAGCCACAATAAAAATGTTTTAATGATTGATATGATCGATGTCTAAATAATGATTAAGTATATGATATATAGATTATCTAAAATATTTATATAGTAGAAATTGGATTAAAAAGTAGTTTATAATTCATATAATATCATATATTTAAAATGTAAATTCCATATAATGATAAATATGAAAGTGTTAAAATTGGATTGAATATAAAGATTTAATTTTCAAAATTATAGAATGAATATCAAAGGTTTATGTTCATATTTATGAAATTTCCATAATATAAAGCTAAAATTATGAACTGTTTATAGTTATATTTTATTTATGAATTTTTCATGAAAAATTATCTCTGTTTTAAATATTTGAATTGTTCTTTTATTTAAACTTTCATTCTATTTCATGTTCATTTTTAGTAAATTTTCTAAGAAATGTGAATGTTTTGTATGCTTTAGTTTAAAATGTTAAATATCTTCTAGAATAGAGTCTTTCATTACATGTTAGGTGTTGTTAATGAATTTATTTTTTTTATCTACCTTGAACTCAGTTTTTATATAGAGTTATTAGCTAGGATTTAGTAATTGGGATTAGTTCATGAATATTACGTGTTATAATTTTTATGAATTGAATTACAACTTGAGTAAATTCTCACTGGGTAGTGGGACTTAGGGTTATACAACCTACTTACTTTTATGTCCATTCCTTGTCTAGGAAGGTGAATGAGATTGGATATTTGTCACTCTGATATTACTCATGTGAATATTGTCAATATCATATAATTCTAAACCATTACTTGAAGTGTTTATATAACCTATGAATATGATGAATTAAAATATGTATGAATATACATCATTTCTAATTTTGGGTGAGTAACACAAACATGTTGGTTGTGTAAGGAGTTACATATCAATATGGTTTGAACATATTGGTTTGGTGAAGGTAATATGATTCCAAACTAAATTACAAGAAGCATGCAAACATAAAAGGTAATAACATAAAATAAGAGAGTGAGATTTAAATCCCCTTTAAATACTAAGTCTGAGATTCTTTCCAAAGGATCAATTTTCTGGACCTCAATTATTTAATTAGGTATTTACAAGCTCTAGAGAAGTACCCCTAGATTATGTTGTCTAAATAAACCAAGTTAGAGGTAAATTTGTATTATCTTGATGGTATTTTTGATCTTAGAACTAGTAACCCTTGATTATCCTTTGTTGGATTATTGTTGTAATTTTCTTTAGGTTACACTATATGGGAATCCTTAATGTTTAGGATAACATTGTAAAAGGGTTGAGTATATCCATATGATGGATTGGATAAATAGTTTTTCACTCAACTATCCAAGAGTCATATATGATATGATTAAAAATTATTATTACCAGATATAGTCATGGATTATTTATGTGATAACTGGTGTAATTCATGGTGAAATTTGGATTTGACCCACTAATGGATCTGATGTTTTTTTTAAAATGGGTCATCATTTTATTAGTGTCTCGGTTAATAAAATTCCATATTAAATGGTTAATAATATATGATACTCATCTGATAAAATCTTCTATTGTAGATAATATAATCATTATCATCAAGATAAACTTTGTGATTTATTTAAGGTTTCAAAGTATTTAAATTAAAAATGACAAAAGGAATATTAATCTCCACTCATTTACTCCATATGATTGGGTATGTCAATGATTTAAGGAATTTTATCCTTATATACTCAATATGATTGGTCTGATGGTAGAAGTTTACATTATAACATTTGATGTTGTGAAGGAAATTTTTTTATATAGTAGGGTTCCAAGGGTATTGATGATGGAATTAGAAATATTTATAAGTGTAAAATATAATTTGAGAGTGTAACATTTGATGATGTGCAGCTCAAAGGTTTTCATATGTTCAAGTAGTTGAGAAATAAGGAATATGATTCCTAAGTATTACCATTATTCAAAATAGATTACTTTATAGATGTTTCTCACTAAAGATTTTAGTGGGAGGGTGTTATCATATGGTCACATAGAGATGTTGTGGGAATTACATATGATGTAATTAATTAACAAAACATTGAAATTGAAAAAACATAAGGAAGGTATGGAAGTTTTGTATATATGATATATTAATTTGGTGATTATATAGGGTTTGTCAAAAATTATTAAAATGTTTTAAGTGTATGAAATGTTTCATATTTAAAGGATATATAAACTTTATCATTATTTCATTTTGGTTTCATAAATGTGTATATATATACATTTGATGAACAATAATGATAATTGACCTCTCAAAGTATGACTTTGATTTTATCCCTAAATGATTTTTATTATGGATTAGTATAGGTTTTGAATAAATTGAAAGTTTATATTTGAGTAAGATTCTTTTTTAGAATAAGATAATATACTAATTTTTCCCAAAACATAGAATATGATTCTTTGTGTGAGTTTGATGACCTATTAATTATATCACATGGAGTGTTATATAAATGTATTCATTATACTAGGGGTATATATATCATATTTAATTCATCGTTATCTAAGGTTGGTGAGATAACTAGAATGATAACCTTTATAATTTGATACCCTAATTACATAAGTTTACATATTGACTTAGTTAATATGGGGGTAGTTGGGTATGTCGTTGACCATGTCAATGGTTAGAGGTTAACCAAGATTGGATTTTTCCTCTTGTTTGATGAGTATGCCATCTGGGCCCTTGATTGAGATGGAATATTGGATTGGGTGATTGTACCTAGATATCATATATATATATATAGATAAGTTACATGTGTTGTGGTTAACTGTAATGTCCTGTGTTTTAGATGAGTTGAGATTTTAAAATGAATTTGAGATTTTAATTTACTAGATGGGATAAATATTAAACTGGGCTTCTACATGTAATTTGGTGAGTTTAAAAACTTATAAGATTTTTTTATATTTATTTTAAGGCCCTAAATATGTCTCAACTATTCAGATGAGTTCAGAAGCTTCAGGATCTGAAAGCTCGTTTCAAGAGAAACAGACAGGGGCATACAGTTAATACTAACCATGTGGCCTGGTTGGAATGTAACAAATTTTATTGAAACTGTATGGCTCCCTATGAGAAAATATGTGAATTAGTGTTAGTGTTTAGGGTAACAACACATGTTTTTTCCATAGTTCACATAATTTTTTTGATGCAACCGCGTGGGGTAGGGGTGCGCATGGGTAGTAGTACCACACGGTTGGTTCGCATTTGGTAAACCATGAAAGTAAAATTTTGTCTTCGAGGTGACTTGGATAGAGTCACTACACAGTTGCCACATGTTTTTCCAAACCATGTTTCTTAACAATAGTCCTCTTAAAAAGAAAAAAAATCTACCATTTTTTCCTCCGACGTTAAAAGGTTTTTCACCCCATTTCACACCAGAATCTCCCAACATACTCTTCCTCCCTCTCCACTTACATTGGTGGTCACTCCTTTTTTATTGGTCTAATTCAAGAACTATGAATCATGTTCAAATCCTGGAGTTAATTCTAATACTCCTATTACCGCCTTTGTTTGTTTTCTTTTCTGTATTGGTTGTTATTTCCATGCGAGTTCATATACCCTATTTTTCTGGGCATTTGTCTCTTTTATTGATTTCTCTAGTTTTGGCCTAAATCAAAGCCTGATAATGGATTAGTTAAGAATATGAAGAATGAGGTGGGTTTTTTATAGATTTTCCCTTAAATTATTTAATGTTTATAAAATACTCTATTGTTTCATGTGTCATATTTTACATGTGCATCACCTCTTAAATGTAAAATTTATTATTTAAATGCTAATTCCTTGAAGTTTATAGTCATTTTGAATTTAATTGCACCTTTGGTGGGTTTTCACCTTGAATTGAATCACCCCTTTGGCTTTGTTTCTTATATTTCCATGAACTTTATTCCATGTTTTGAAACTAAACAACATTTGAGGGGTTTTGACCTATCCCTTTCTAACAAGATTATTAAATGGAATTAAATGATAGGGAATTTGATATGGGATAAACATTAAACATAGAATTTTGAGACTTATTGGTGAACCTATAGTGATGTGATTTAATTCCACAAATTAAGTTTCTAAATGGAATATAGATTAATGTGTCCACTTTTATCACTTGAGAGTGAAATAACAAATGGATTGTAATGAATTTTAAAATGGCTTGAATGAATACCTTGGTTTATGATCCTTTAATTTATATTATAATATTAGGATAGATCGATCAAATGAATCAATTAAACTAAATTATGTAATGTATACTTACATGGATATATTTATCCATTATAAATAAATTAATAAGTAGAAAAATATTGATGAATCGGAATTATGGAATGGATAATTTCTCATGCACTATGTTTAACTATTAAATACAACATGCATATAAACTATATTATTCCATGGGAGACACTTTTGTTCCTTATATGGAATTCCTTTGATGGGATCATTGGTCAAATTAATTATATATAACCATGAGTGATACTTATGCTCCTTACATTGGACATCATAGATGGGTTCATAGGATGAATGAAGGTGAAATATACCTTGGGAGATACACAGGCTCCTTACAAAAGATTCCATGGATGGGATAATATTTTTCAATTAGGTTATATTAAACCTTGAGTGATACTTGAGTTCTTTACATAAAATTTATTAGATGTTCTCATAGGTTTCATGACGTGATATACTACTTGAGAGATACCTGGACTAATAGTACAAAATCTCATGGATAGGAACATAGGATTGAATGAGATTATAATATGCCTTTAGAAATACCTAGATCCTAATATGGAATTACTTGTATAGGCTCAAAATTTAAATGAAATTACTTAGTCTAGATTTCTATTTGGTTTACCCCAGTTGTTTGATCATAATTGTCATGAAACATATGAAACCTTATATGGACATTCTTATATACAGGGACACCTAGTCTTATTTAAATGTGTCTAGAGACTTTATTATCACCATCACCATGATTACTATATGTGTGTGTGTGTGTGTAATTTATCACAATCATTATATCATCCTTTTTAGAGACAGTTCGGCTTAAGACAAAGCAGTTGTAGTTAGCTAGGTGTCATTTGAGGAACCTGATCCTGACCTAATTACATTTATTTTTACAATGCCTTATTATTATACCTTTACACTACTTTATTTTATTATCATGTATTTGATTTAATTAGAAACTTTTTGTGGTGGCCTACTGAGTGTAGGTCATGCCCTATTTGGGACACTGTTTGATACCCAGATAGACCCCTTGGTTGCAGGATTAGGATATGGATCACATTTACTTATTGTCACTCATTCTAGTCTAGGACTTGGAATAAGAGTTCTAGATGAGCATGTACTCTATATTCCATTTAGATTTTGAGTTTTTATTTAGTTATTTTAACTTTATCGGTATATCCATATTTATTGTATTATCCAATTATATAACCACTACTTGCACATTATAGCATCACTTGGCCATTCAAGGTTATTTATTTGGGGCACATCATTTTTATCAGCAATTATTATCTTTTGTTGTTTTTTCTTAATTATTTCTTCTACTATTGATTTGTTTTTATATATGGTTATGCTACGCTATGATCATGAGGGTATAGTCTCTCCATAATACCATCAGTATACTTTCACTGCAAGTTGGAAGCCTCTGGAATATGGAGAGGCGTTCTTGAGGCAAAGAGTTAACTGGTCCAGCTATTATTATCAATGAGCCAGGTCAGGATGAAATAAGTGGTATCAGAGCTTTATTTTTCTTATATTACTGGTTTGAAATGGTATATAGGAGACTAGGAATGTGTCAGTACTTGGTAAATATATCTTTTCTAGGTATGTACAGCCCATTGATGAGAGAAAGATCATGTTTCCAAGAATGGGACTATTGTTCATGATGTTCATTATTACAGATGATTATTATTTCACCTTGAGTGATTAATGTACTTTGCCGATGGTTATGGATTTGTGATATTTACCTCTTGGCCTAGTATGTAAAATAATGGGTGATTTTATGCATCATTTCAGGCATATAGGATTCACATTTTAGAAGCATGCTTACCTGTATACCATGCTTGATGGATTTTGTTCCATGTTTATCTATACACCATGGTTGGGTGACTATTTATCATGTTTATTTATATACCATATTATGTGATTATTTATAATGTTTACCTATATAGCACACTTGGGAGGTCATTTCCATGTTACCCTATATTCTTTTCTTATGGGATAACTACCTTATTATATTCAAGATGTATGTTCAATAAAAAAGGTTCAGCATCAACCTAAATGGTGTTTTATACATCTCTTAATGGTAAAATTATATTTAACTATCCTGAAAGGACATAAAGAAATAAAATAGATTAAAATTTTTAATAAATTAACCCCAATCAGATCATTAAAATTAAAAAGAACTTGGAATTGTTTAAAATAAATTCAAGTGAATGCTTATAGGTGTCAGCAAAATGGGGTGCCAATTATAGCTTATAGAGCAGTTTCATCCATAACCTAGGAATATATTCCCAAATAACTGAGTCCGATATTGAATCTCTTGATTTTTTAAATTCAAATGATCAATGAGGGATCTTATTTAAATGGTGTTACAATGGTAACTTATAAAGGCATTCACCTTCATAACTTGGTAATAGTGACATGTATAACTAAATCCTTGTATGTTTGACTCTACTAAGGTAGGAAATTCATATAATTTTATGCCTTTGAGATAAACCCACTAAAGTTTATTTGAAAACTAAATAAATGGATTGTAATTGATTTCACTTAAATGGGATTCCAATTAAAATTTATAGAGCATTGAATCTATAAATTAGGAATGGTTTCCCACATAACTGGACCCCGTTTGTAATGAAGAGACCCTTATAGGTGGCCTTTATCTTTATATGCCCTGGAACTTAACCCCATGTGGGTATGGTTTTTATAAAGTGGGATGGTTATTTAAAGTGTCAATATCCACTTAAATTATGTTATGTATAAATATTTGGTGTCATATTACTAAACTTAACCCTGTAATTTATAAAAGAATTATTGTTTTATTTTTATATTTATTGATATGAGGTGTTAGTTAATTAAAATTATAGTAATAAATTAAATGGTATTTTCTTTATTGATTGGAATTTAAAATTTATTTAACTAAGGTATTTGTGAGAACTTATGAAAAATTAATTATTAGTTAAAAAGGAAATTATGAGACAAGTTCCCTAATGTTGCACAAAATTAGCTAAATAAAGTGCTTGGTATAGTTTTCCTTTACAACTTGTACTTGATATCACTTATATATGATATAATTTAAATGTTATAATAAATGAGCATCGATTAAATTCCTTAAAATGAAACCTTTTAGAGGTTTTTATAGCATGGACCCTCATGTTGGGGTAAGTTTTAAATGTTTCCATGATATTTTCCTTAAGTTGGAACATGAGCATTATTGTTCACCCTTGATTACTTCTTCCTAGGTTTTGTTGGATCTAAAGGTTAGGCGATAATTTCTAGTGACATTTTTAGGCATGATCTTGTTTTAGGTTTGATACCTTTTGTAAGTAAGGGGCTACCCCAGTAGAGGTAGCACCCACAAAAATTAAATCATTGTTAAATGATTATGAAGAGTTTCAGATGAATGGTTTCATTTGGGTGTTGTTTTTTCAAAGTAGGACTCTTATTTATGAGAGGACACCCTTGAATAGATGGGTGTTCATTCAGTAAGTTGAGCTCTATTAGGGGTGTTAGAATTAATAAATTTTCATGTTCAGTGAGTTATACATGCCTCGGGCATGGTTAATCACCTTCACGGTCATGTGTTTTTTCATTCCTTATGATAAATGACTCATTAAGTAGTCAACCTGTTAAAATCCATATGGGATAAAATAGTTCTAGGTAAATACCTTTTATATAATATCACATGTTAAGAGGCATAGCATCGTTGTCCCTATAAATTAAAAGATATGGTATCACCTTTTGTTCCATTTTACAATCGATGTGGGATGCATTGTTACACATGTTTCCCACTGAGACAATTGGTCATGATTTAAATCATATGAATTTTTAGTTACAAGGTCATATAATAATTTAAAATATTTTGGTTTCACGATTTCTTGGAAATATTTGTGAGTGTGTAAAGGCTACATTAATGAGTAATATTAGGAATAGAGTGACTCGGGAATTGAGATATTATTGAGAGAATTATAGCTTTGAGATAATAAATGGAATTTGATTTATCCCATAGATTTAGGATAATGTTGTAAAGATGATCAGTTTTGATAACATTATTGATCCTGATTATTTTTTCCTTAGTGATGGATGTTGATGACATGCATGAACGTGACTCTGGATGAGCATCATGCATAAATATAAGAGTGAACCTATTATAGAACATTGATGAGAGGATGATTTCCTCTCTTATTGTATAATCACTTAGAATAAGTGTGTTGGAAACACCCTGGAACTTTTTTCAATGGTTACTGATCATGTTCCATTGGATGAGTTCCTGCCTTCAGTAAAACAATGACTAGGACACTCTTAAAGTGGGGATCATCACATTGAGCATGAGAAGCTTGTCCTTACAAGTATAGGAAATGTGAAAATAAAGGACCATTTTAAAAGAGTCATAGAAACTTTTTGAAGTCGGTGAGTTTTTGAGTTTAAGCATTTTAGTCACCAACACGGTGTTGAATTTTAAAACTTAGGTATGAGTTGGAATGAGTCTGGATGCTAGATTCAAGATTGGGTTGCATAAACAATCTGGGAGTGTAACTGATCAGTATCACATATGTTCTATCAAGGCAGCGCAATAGAGAGGTGGTTGGTTGAGTAACTAACCATTGCTGATCATAAGGTCTGGGGTTATACTTTGGTAGTTATGCTTAAACAATCATGGTTTACCTTAGGTATTTAAGGTATTGTGAGCGATCCATTAAATAATCCATCAACCATTAATCTGATAATTCTTCATATAGATCATCATGGAGTATATTGACTAACACCAGGGTAGTAAAATTTTAAAGGTGGGATGAGGCCACTTTGTTTCTGTCATGTTAAGTACAAATAATGCATTTAGGTTCGTGACCCATAAAACTATACCATCAGAGTGCGATAATGGTTTTGGATTCCCTAAGGTACCTAACTCATGGTTGAACCTAGACACGCACTATTAGGTACATGGTGTTAGGGTTTTGTAAAGGAAATTGTATCCTAGTTTGAAAGTAGAATTCCTTAGGGAGATCAATACACACCTATCGATGAATTCTTGGCGAATGTTGTAGTTTTTATTTCAATGAATAGGATATGAGTGATGTGTAACATATTAGTGTAACCTTGTATTAGATATGATCATTAAAAATATATTAACGTCATCCTATGTATGTTGAAAGGGTGTCGTTATAAACCAAGCTAAAATAAATAAAGGAGGCAAAAAAATCTTTGTCTAGTTTGATGGATAGACTCCATGGGAGTTTTTCTCAAGTAGTGTTATAAAGAATGCCTTATGGTATAGATGCCACCATAGGTTTTTGATAATGACCCTCATGTGGGATGGGTCATGAGAGTGAGGGAATAATAATTAAAAATCCATTTTAGCATTTGAATGTTGTATGAAAAATGGGACCATGTATGATTGTATTTCTTGGTAAATATCGAGCACAGGCCCAGTCTTTTGAGTACTTTATTTTTACTTGAGAATAGAATTGGATATCTTTATAAGCGTAGACTATATTAAGTGATAAATGAATTCATGAGTAAAAATTCAAAGTACATACTCACAAACACCAACTGACTCTTTGACTCGACATCCAGGTGAGATACCACCTTAGGGCCCAGTTAATTTTCTTAATATATGGACATGTCAAGAATGTACTGACTTTTCACTTGTAAACTCCAGAGTGTGGACTAACTTTGATGGGTTCCATGGACTCTAGTAGTTTGATCCTAAGGTTTCCACCTATAAATAGTTAGTCTCAGTTAATATGGTCAGTGATGAATCATATCATACACACCATGGGTTGAGATGGGTGTGGTGTAAAGGTCGTCTATGGATTATTAAGAAGAAGCCGTCATGACCAGACTAAGTAGGGTTGATTAGAATTTGATAGTTTTGATTGAATTAAGGATATTAGGTAGTTTCCTCATATATTATTGGGTGTGAATTTTCAATAATCATACCAATATCATCATTAGGATAATAGGGGAATACTTTAATAGTCAATTTAGATAGTGGGAGTACCATGACTCATAATTGGCTATTGAAATCTAGAACTTATGGTGGGGAGAACCATAGGATTAATGATGAAAGATATGATGAAATTATAGTGACATGGGATAAGAAGGATTGAGTAATCACCATCTTAGTATTTTTTATGTAGATACAAGTGATGGCTTGAGTTTTAGTAACTTTAATACCATATGTGTAAAGTGAATTTCATATGCGTGTTGGGAATTCAAAAACATAACATAGTCATTTAAACATAAATTCATGAACCATGTATATTGGATGATATTTTCATTATTTCCAAAACACTTCTCTAGTAAAATAAGTTATAAGGTGTGGAGGTTGTAACATCCCATGTTTTGGATGGGTTGAAAATTTCAAAATAATTTGAGAATTTTGTTTGGTGGATGAGAAAAATATTAAACTGAGCTTATATTAGGATATTTAGAACACTTAAAAATGTTATTTACATATGTATTTTAAGGATTTAAAAATGTCTCATGGGTTCAGATGAGCTTTTGGATCTTTGGGCTTCAAAAGCTCGATTTCAAGAGAAACAGACATGGGTGCACGGTTAGCACACGGTTAGTGCTAACCGTACAACCCAAACTATGCAACCTGGTTGTAAAGGATCACGGTTTGTTGAAACCATGCATTACCCTAGTATAAACCATGAAAATTTGTGAAAGTTTATAGGGGAACCACACACTATAGTCACATGGTTTTCTTATCTATTCAATGCAACCATGTGCGGTAGGGGTGTGTATGGGTAGTAGAACTGCATGGTTTATGCACGGTTGGTAAAACTTGTGAGGGAACCATGTGGATTTGAGGTTCTTTAGATAGAGGCACTGCATAGTTGGAACATTTTTTTAATAACGTTTCATCATAACCATGAATCTATTAAAAAGAGATAATATTACCTTTTTTTCTCCGACCTTAAGAGGGTTTCCACCCTATTTATCCTTCTATTTCATGCCAGGATCTCCCTACACATTCCTCCTCCCTCTCCTCTTCCTTGGGTGGTTCCTCCTTTGTTATAGTTTTAATTTAATCACAATTAATTACATTTTAATCCAATAGGTAAGGCTAAAACTCCTATTACCTCCTTTTTATACTTTCCTTGAGGTATTGGAAGTTATTTCCATGTGATCTCATATGCCCTATTTTTTTGGGTGTTTGTCTATTTCATTGATTTCTCTCATTCTAGATCAAATTAAAGCCCAATAATAGATTATTAAAGCCGAATAATCATGAGGTAGGTGGTCAATATATTTTCCCTTAAATTATTTCAAGTTAATAAAATATTTGTTTGTGTCTCCGGCCAGATTTTCCCTATGCGTTGCCTCTAAAATATAAAATTAATTACGTAAATGATAATTATTTGAATTTAATATCCATTATGAATTTAATTTCACCATTGTAGGTTTTTAACCTTGACTTGAACCACCAATTTGGGTGTTTTACTTATATATCTATGGACTTTATTCATTGTCTTGAAACTAAACCACCATTGAGTGTTTCTGACTTAACCCTTACTAATGGGGTTATTAAATGGAATTAAATGCGATGGAATGTTATATGAGATAAACATTCCATTTAAACTTATGAGACTTATAGGTGACTCAATTATGAAATGATCTAATTTCATGAACTAAATTTCTAAATGTAATGTAGATTAACATGGCCTCTTTTATCACTTGAGAGTAAAATAAAAAATGGACTGTAATGAATTTTCAAGTTGTTTGGATAAATAACTTGGTCCATGATCCTTTAATTTATGATATAATGTTATGATAGACCAATAAAATGAATCAATTGAACTTCATTGTGGCATGTATACATACATATCCTTCTTTATCCCTTAGAATTGAATTAAAAATAGAACAATCTTGATGAATCCAAATTATGGCATGGATAATTTCCCATGTCATACGATTTACTATTAAATGAAATGTGATTATGAAATATTTTATGACATGGATGACACTTGGGTTCCTCATATTGAATGACTTGGATGAGATCATTTTTCAAATGAATTTTATACATCTTTGGTCGATTCTAAGGCTCCTTACATTAAATACCATGAATGAGATCATAGGTTAAATGAAATTTTAATACACCTAGGATGATACTTACACTCCTTACATGGGATTAAATGGATAGTATCATAGGTTCAAATGATATTATATTCTTTCTTGAGTGATACTTGGGTTCTTTACATGGAATTATTTAGATGGTATCATAGGTTTCATGATGTGATATATGAATTGAATGATACTTGGACTCCTAGTACACACTACCATGGATGGGATTATAGATTTAAATGAGAATATAATATGTCATGAGTTATACTTGGATACCAATATGGAATTCCATATATGGATTAGAAGTAAAATGAAATCTCATAGGCTTTATTGTTATTTAGATTTCCCTAGTTTTTAGATCACAATTATTGTGAAACATGTGGAACCTTATATGGTTATTCTTATATACAGGGATGTAAGGGATTATTTACATGGTTCCTAAGTCTACTTTATCACCATATCCATGATTATAATTATAGATATGTATAATTTATCACTGTTATTATATCATCCTTGTTCAAAGATAGTTCAGATTAAGTTGAAGCGAGTATGGTTGGGCAGGTGTCCTTTGGGGAACCTATGACTGACCTAAATAAATTTATTTTTGCACTACATTATTATTATACCTGAACACTACATTATTTTATACTAAAAGAATGGATTTCATTAGAAACCATTGGTAGTTCCCTACTGAGTGTATCTCAAACCCTATTTGGGTCATCATTTGTTACTTAGATGGACCCCTTGGTTGTAGGGTTGGGATATGGATTGTGTTTCCTTGTTGCCATTCGTTATGAGTTAGGGCTTGGAAGGGGAATAGTGGTTGATCATGTACCCAGGATTCCCTTTGGATTTACAAATTTATTTAGTTATTTTCCCTCTATCATTAAATACCTATTTATTGTATTATCCTATTATATGTCCATTTTTTTATACATTTTGGCATTACTCGGTCATGCATGGTTGTTTATTTAGAGCTATCCATTTTTTTACAGTCATTATTATCTTCCACTATTGTTTTATTATTATTTAATCTACTATTTATTTATCTATTATATATCGTTGTTCTTCACTTGGATCATGAGATTATAGTCTTCCCACCATACCTTCATTGGAACCTCAGTATTAGTTGGTAGCCTTTATAATATGAGAGGCGCACTTGAGGCTATGTGGAAACCAGTTATACTACTATTATTGAGTGATCCGGTTCAGGACACTACATTATCCATAAGGCTGAATAACATGTGATGTATTAATCAATCAGATTAGTCTATACTATGAAAATCGATAATAGGTTGGTTGTCTATATGGGATTGACATTCTTTATGACCCATAATAACTCGATGTCTTGGAAAAAGGGGAAATATAAGAATCCACATGTAACAACCTATGTTTTTAAAGATAAAACTATATAGGATAGCATATGTGATACACAACACTAAACTCAAAAAATAAATGATTATTTAAATATTACCATTTTAACCTTCCTATTAAATTTACATATATGAGTAAGATCAAATTTATTATGAAGTATATATATATATATATATATTAAATATATGTATAAATTCTTAGTAAATAATCAATCAATTTTGGTAATGTCATTTTGTTCTTCAAAATATGTTTTCTTCAAAAATGATTTTTAGTCCATTTTATAAAAATATATTATAATTATTTTCTTGAAAATTTTGAAATTGTATCCCATAAAATGAGATTAATTTTTTATATCATCATATAAATGTAAAAATAGGATTATGTTTTAAGATTTTTCAAAAAAAAATATATTTTTTAGTGAATAGTGAAAAATATTGTTTTTATGCAAAATTGTCATTTCTTTTGATAAATTTAGTTTTATAAAAGTACTAATATTACTTTAATTTGATTTAAAGTTAACATAAGTATTATTTAGTTATATTTAATTCAATTAATTAAAATTAAATCATCTTTGTACCATATTTTAGTATAATTTTATTTTTAGGCTACAAAACACATTTTTTTGAAAGTTATTTTAAAATGCCTAATGATTATGCATTACAATAAATTAAATAAAAACCTAATGAGAAATGATTTTATTGAAATTTTATAATTATATATAAATTTTTATTTATTTATTTATGAATTAAAATTAATATAATTAATATTAGTAGTAATATAGTTAAATAAAAATAATCTTTTCCTTGAAAAATACATTTTTTCGAAAAACCGATTTCCATCGTGATTGCAGGTTATATTTTAAATTAAATTATTACACATCAATGAATTTATTTTGATAAAATTGATTAAATATTTGAAATAATAATAATTAATATTAGTTAATAAGTTCAACTTAGTTTTTTCACAATGTTGACGCCAAAATGTGGGGTAGAGAAGAAGACACAGACCCCATGGCTGCCTCACGAAGCCCCTTCGCGGAGTCCCCTTTGACGTTCACGACCCACCGTGGAGCATGGAGGCGGGATGCTCCGCAAAGGAATTTGACGTTCGCGACCCGCCGTAGATAAAGGATGTGGGATGCTCCGTGAACGCATTTGATGTTCGTGACCCGCCGCAGAGCAAGGAGGTGGGACGCTCCGCGAACGCATTTGATGTTCACAACACGCCACAGAGTAGGGAGGCGGGATGCTCCATGAATGCTTTTGACGCTCGTGACCCACCGTGGAGCAAACAAATTCCTCTTCAGGTTGAGGGCGCGCTGCTTCACGGTGCCTCTCCCTTATAAATACCGGCCTCCTTCCAAGTCAAGGGTGCGGAAAATCCAACCATTTGACTACCTAGCTCTCGAATCATGAAGCACCCATCTACTCTGCGAAGTGCCTCCAATTTCCCTTGTTTTGATCCCCTCTTTCGAGAGGGATGACTTTCATGGAGCCTAAGGGTATCTGTGAAGGAAGGGGATCCCCAAGGGGACCTGGGTCATTGCGGATCTTTTATGCTTCGTGAAACACCCTTCATGTGCACATGATCCACATGTTAAGGCGGGTTCACTATACTTCACGAAGCACAATACTTCACGATACCCTGCTTCGTGAGGAAATTTTTCTCTGCAAGGTAGTGATCTGAAAATGCATTTCCACTTCGCGAAGCACCTCCCATATGCACCTCTTCCCTATGCTTAGGCTGAGGCACCCCACTTCGCAAAGCACACTCCTTCGCAAGTACCCTTCACCAAGCGGAGCACCAGAGCTTCACAAGGCCCCTGCCTATGAACCCCTCTGCTTTGAAATTCCTTTTCCCATGTGTCCCTCTAGGTTTTCAAGATTTGATTTCAAAGTCCCTTGGACAGTACTACCCATTACGTTACTTCGCCTCATGCTTCTTCGCATAGGCACACTAATGGCTATTACTTATTCGCATAGCCACGCTAACGTGGATCACTCGATGGGTCGCTCCATAACACCCCCAAGCCACAGCTTTTCCCATATTTTCTCTTCACCAAGGAGCAGAGGGTACCAGTTATGTATGTCCTAGGGGTGCGGAGAAAACCCACCTCATCCGAGCTACAGAACGTTAAACTACCAAGAACCATCTTCCTTAGCACATAATGTTAAACTTTGACCTTGCCCTATGCCTCGCACGTAGGGTCCCCACACCCTGGAAATTCTCCACGCCTACTGGTCTCCACATAGGATGATATCCTTCTTATAGGAGTGGCATTTTTCCATGGGTAAAGGGCATCCACCTTGGTGTAAGCCCCTATCCTTCCTTATAAGAGGTATCACAGTTGCTCCTCCTTTCTTGTTCGGTCCCAATACAAGGGGAAATGGACACCAGATCCCTCCTTTCTTCAGTACCAAATCCTCTCCTGTTGGGATTTTTCTCCATCATACCCCCATCCTGGAGTAAGTCCCAATCTCCATCTCCCCAGGCTACTAACCACGTATACGTCCCTATTTCCTCTTTGGGGATGCTAACTGCGTATAATCCCCCACTCCACTTCCCACAAACGCACCTTTTGTGACATGATCGTCAGGTCTCTATTGCCTCTTGTTTATAACACCGAGCATGACTCACGTGGGCTTAGAGTAAGCACCAACCATGATATCCTCCCTGGGCAGGCTAGAGTGTAAGCCCCACACCACACCACTTGAAATACGAGGCCTTTGATCCTTGTTAAGGAAAGGTACGTAGGAATCCTCCATGAGGTTCAAGCCCACCACCATTTGGTCTCTCTGACCCCCTTCACATCGATTCATCAACACCTTGGGAAACCTAGATTGTAATCCCCATGCCAAATGAACTAAGTGGACTTTGATCCTTGCCAAGGCAAGGTACATAAGAAGCCTCCCTAAGGTTCAAGCCCACTATCCACCTGGACCCCAGGTCCTTATTCACGTCGGTTCACCGACCCCATGCCACCTGAACTATGAGGTCTTTGATCCTTGTTAAGGAAAGGTACGTAGGAAGCCTCCATGAGGTTTAATCCCACCACCCATTGGTCACTTTGACCCCCTTCACGTCAGTTCACCAACACCTTGGGCAGCCTAGAGTGTAAGCCCCATGCCACCTGAATGATGTGGACTTTGATCCTTGTTAAGGCATGGTACATAGGAAGCCTCCACAAGGTTCAATCCCATCAACAACCATTGGTCCATACCATCTTCACATTGGTTCACCAAGCCTTCAAATATCTTAACTATGTGGCCTTTGATCCTTGCTGAGGAAAGGTACGTAGAAAGCCTCCTTTAGGTGCAAGCCCAACAACCAAAGGTCCCGGCCACTTCACGTCGGTCCACCCCCGTCCTGCATGATGTTAAACTGTACTCCACTTTTGATTCTCTATCTAGTGGTAAGCCGTTGCAACCCCATCTAGCGGGAAGTCGTTGCAACCCCATCTAGCGGTAAGCCGTTGCGACCCCATCCAGCGGGAAGCCGTTGTGACCCCATCCAGCGGCAAGCCTTTGTGGCCCCATCCAGCGGCAAGCCATTGTGACCCCATCCAGTGGAAATCCATTGAACCCCAATCGTCGGTAAGCCGTCTTTAGATGAACTATGTGGATTTTGATTCCCTATCATGGGGATATGTAGGAAGCCTCTTCAAGGTTCAAGCCCAAAACCATCATCATCCTCATGACAGTTCCATCCCATTCTCTATCCACTTCATTCAACCCCTCCATCATCCATCCAAATTCTTAACTGAGCTTCCACATCCCTGTGGGATCATGCCACCTCATACCCCATTACCCCCAACAGTAACCGGGAAGTCAACCACGCGTTGGCCCCAACATCAGTTCTCCCTCTAGGGATTGTACCCATCTGATCCACTCTAGTCAGTGTTCTGATCAGTCTGATCCATCTCCATTGAACGTTAAACTTGCTGCATACCTTGGGTTAATCATGGGAATCTGAGGAAAACCTCAGATACATGCCCATGGAATATAATTCCCCGCATTCGATGTTGGATTCCTTGGGCTTCCACGCCCTCGAGAAGCCCTATAATATGGGACAGAAGACAGACGCCCCAGTGTTCTAGCGCCCTGACACGCCAGTGATGCCCAACATGACTACTCCCCTGACCAAAGGTTTCTTCCCTGAATGGACCCCTTGGAATGTCCTAACAAAAGAAGTGTAATTAACTAGTGTCCATGAAGATATGGATCTAAGAAGAGTTTCACAAACAATTTCTTAAGTCTATGAGGGAGACCCAGACTAGGTGACGAGTTCTGAGGAGGAATCCACAGAAGGAAGAACTGAATTTCCATTATCCTATTTCGATCAAGGAGCATAAATCCCTAAATAAGGAGCGTAAGTCACCCACCTTTGGATAGCGGGAATGCGGGGAAAAAAAACTACACCCCTCATCCCCAAAAGAGACAGGCGCGCGCCCCCTGAAGAAAGAGTTCGAAATAGAAATGGTGAACCTGATGTGAATTTATTCTCCTCAAAATGGAGACTAGTAGAGTTTGATGAATCAATTGATTGGAATTCCACTAGATCCATCTACCTGGTGCCAGGTCCCGCTAAGCAAATCGCGGGCCTGGCATGAAACTCACCAGAAGTTGTGGCAGTAGAACGTTGGACACCCCATTCTGCGACATTGTCAGTGTGGATCCCTCTTACCATCCATGGAAGACGAGATGGCATTGAGGCATTGGTTGTCAATTCCTTTTTTCCTTCAACACTGATGAGTTAATCTTCCTGCTTCTCAGGAATCAAGTTGCTTCTCCAGGGACACGATCATTGCCTTCCCATCAATGCAGGGGTAGGGGCAGTGACCACACGGTCGTTCCACGTGGCTTCAGTTCTTCCATGACAACCTCTACATCTACGACCATGGGGCACCCACACCCCCTCTCCCCATCTGAGTTCATCCAAAGAAGGGTGATCAATGACCTCATGCAACGTTACGAGGAGGAGGGCACAATCCCGACCCCGGGATATGGCCCGCCTGGATCTGGAGGCATCTGCATCTCATCGCCAATGCCACCCCTGAGGGTCGTGCAGGGAGCCATTTCTCCCCAACCTGACATAAAACCGTTTCGGGAGCCTTTCCCAAGAATGCTTTGACGACTCCCTAGCTTACACAGATGAGGTAGGTGACATCTAGCACATCCCAGTTAGGGTCCAAATTCAAGGTCTCCCAGCGAGGTCTCCCATCCGGCCGCGTCAGCACTACTGCCCGGTCTTTCTGGAAAAGGAGAAAGTAAGCTACGTACCTTCACCATCAGCCCCGGTCCGTCCGACCCGATGCCAGTGTCGGGCGTTATCTGAGGAGGATGACCACAAAGGGGTGTCGACGTCGGCAGCTATTGTGGCCTGAGCCACCACCGAAACATATCCTCAGTTCCGTTCATACACAGAGCATGGGCACTTATACACCCGGCCTAGATCGAGGCCCCAACCACCCCACGGGCAGGCTGGGTTGACTCTCGTGGTCGCTGGCACAAGCTTTGGCCACCGTGAGCTAACCCCCAGTGATGCCACCCAGTACGGAGGTCCTCCTCGTACCACTACCACGGAGAGCGTGGGCCTTCCCCTCTTCAAGGCTCAACATAGAGGTCCAACCCATACCACCCTTAATCCTAATGAGGGCCTTCCTTGTGGCAGTGATAATTGGCACATAATCCTCTCTCGTACCCATTACACTGGGTTTGGAGTCATTTCTCTTGCCCCTAACCACTGGTGTATGGACATTTCCCATCCAGTCTCTCCTCAATGTGGGGATCCTCCCCATGTCCTCTCAGTAGCCGGTGAAGTTCCTCCTCACCTCGGCAACCATATGGGTGAAGGCTGGCCTCGCCCCACTAGCACCCAGCGTGGAGGTCCTCCCCATGGTTCTGCTAGTTCCAGCAAAGGACTTTCTTACTCTAGCGCTTTCCATGGAGGTCCTCCCCATGTCCCCTTCGACATTTTTCCTAGTGCTCCTCGCACCCCTGCTTTCTCAGGTGGAAACCCTCTCCTCCCCAGCAACCAAAGAACTCTGTGTCATAAATCAGCCCTGCCCCAAGGATCCACCCAGGGGTAGGAAGGAAGGTCGTCGCCACCATAAGAAGGATTCTGGGAAGGTCCGAATAGACATCAAACTGGTCCACTTCTCAGACTCCGAAGTGAAGTATGACCCAGCTCGGGAACCCTCCCCTTGCTCATCCGAGTCAAGGGACGGGGCAGGAACAAGGCGCATCAGCCTAATACTCCTGGAATTCGAGGTCCATCGGATTACCACCTCCCTCTGTAGGTATATCCAGAAGGATGAAAATATAGTGCCTCGTAGGTTACGGTCATGAAATCACCACCATTAACACCGGAAGTGCTCTCTACCTCAACAAGAGATCACGGAGAGCTATTCTGGGGACCAATGGAAGGCGAGAAGCATTGCTGCCTATCACCAGTAGCCCTATCCCATGAGCCAGGAACGGCGGCCATCATCCCATCTTATCGCAACGTAGAAGCCAGATCACTACACTCTTCAGAGGATAGCCCGAGATTCGGTGGCCAGTTAGCCCGCTCGTTGTACTCTCCACTGGTCGGCCTACCGTCCCAGAGGTCCGCCTCAGTACTACTGCCAGTTCCTCAGCCACCCCCAGTGGACAAGTGGGGAAATCAAGGTCCAGACCCTAAATCTGAGCTAAGGATCTTATAAAACATCCTTGCAGCAGACCACTTACCTGATAAGTTATGTCCCGTGGTAGTGCATAATTTTCACGCAACAGAATCCCTCACCCCAAAGGAGTTTGAATGTTTCCACCAGACCCTCTAGGTGACCCACTTTTGTCTTCTCCACCAGCGAGTGTCTTATCCCAGAAGCCAAGCGAACCTTGAAGACATTGGGGAACCATGCTGCCTGGTTTATCTAGCTATGCTCCCTATGTCCCAACGCCCCGAGTTGCCAGGACGCCGCAAGGACCTCTATGAATAATATGTTCAGCATTTCAAGATACTCTGCAGCATTATCAAGGAAGATTCCGCCCATAGGAAAATCTATGGCTGGGGGAAGTATTCTTCCCTCCTCTTTAGTCTTATCCAGTGGTAGCCCGAATCGCTAGGTGATATCGAGGACATAACCCCAGGAAGGGTCATGATCAACTTGGCTAACATAGTGCACGAGGAGGACAAGCTGGAGATCCTTGATGGAGACTTACCTCCCGAGGACGTGCCACCACTATTGGACTCATCAAGAAGGATTACTCATCATCAAAGGAAAAAACTTGGTCTCCCTACACCCACCGAGGCATTGGTACTCATCAGGAATGCTAGTAAGGGAAAAGAGCACGTCAGAGCTTCCAAGCACTCTAACTCGTCTGCCTAAGTACAGAAGATGGAGGAGGACCCCAAGAAGGCCACATTCTACCAACAAATTTTTGAGTAGAATAATTTGGTCAATGAACTCTTGGATTAATGCACTTTAGAGCGACGGCCCGACTACAACAATCCTAGGCCAGTACAATAGGGGCAGAAACAAATACCCCACGACGAGCTGCCCCCAAGAAATCCTGATCATGATGCTCCTGCAGACAGGGATGAAGCCAGATCACACAGAAATAGGGCGCGGTATGTCTCGCCAAACCCTCCTCAACGGCGCCACAATCCAAGGGATCCATCTCGGGCTCCCCCAGCTGCCCCTAGGGTCGTCCCTCCAATCTCTCCATGAGCCGCTAAGCATGTCTACAAGGTTGAAATACCACCAACATGCTCGTAGTTAGGGATCCCCATCAAGATAGGGACCCCACCCAAATGATCCAATTGTGGAACTCATTTCTCACCTAGAGGCATTAGAAACATGATAGGTGGAAATCCCACCTGATGGAAAGCCATATCCAGCATGGGTGGATGATATGTTGGTGCCTTTGGGTTTCGGGAATCCCAACTTCTCCCCCTTTAATGGGATAGGGGACCCGCCACAGCACCTGACCCAATTAAAATCGTGGTGTGGGCCCATGTTAGGGACTCCAGTGCAGGAGGAGGATGCCGAGATCCGCTGTTTTGTTTAGACATTGAAGGGGACGACATTCTTCTGGTACAGCCAGCTCCCCGTTGGATCTGTAACCAGTTGGGAGGACCTTCAAAGGAAATTCCTCTACCAGTTCAGCTCCACCACATGAAAGACAAGAATCTTAGAACTCTTCAAGTGCAAACAAAGTCCTGATGAGTGTATCACATACTTTATCGCCTGGTGGAAAGGGCTCACATACTCCCTTGACATGCCACTAACTCAGAAGAAATTACTGATGATGTGCGTAGGTAACGTCAAGATGGAACTAGTTACCTATCTGATAACCTAGAACTACCCTGGGGGAGTCCAAGACTTCTCTGATAAGGCCTAGTGCCTGGAAGAATCCTTATAACAGGATGACCAAGAATGATCATTGCCTCACGCAATTCCTGCGAGGAGGGATGTCAGAGCTGAGCCTGCCACAGTGACCCAAATAGAAGCCCCAAGGCAAATAGAATTGCTACCAGTGGAACCAGTCCTGAAGCCTCGTAGAGGCCCTCCACCTCATGAGAAGCCTTCGGCTCAGTAGTGCCCACCTCAAAATTGGCAGGTGCCCTCGCATAATGCACCGCCACCCCCTAGGTGGGACAAACAGGGTCCGCCCCCTCGACAGGATCCTCCAGCCCCTCATTAGGGCTAGGATCCAAGGGCCCCATTCACGGACAGAAGAAACCTAACCTACTTGTTCTATGAGAACCAAGTTCCTGTCTATTTTAGAAGTGCCTTGTAACAAGGGATTGTGTGCCTGCCTGAGTGCAGAATGCCAGAAGAGGTGAACCTCACTGATCGCCCCAAATACTGCCCCTATCATCGGATCCTGGGGAACACCCTCAAACAATGCTATGTGTTTTAAGACTGGCTTCAATACCAGGTCGATAAAGACATAGTTAGGCTGGGCCTATCCCCGACACAAGTGTCGAGTGTCTTTGTAAGGCCAGATAGTAGTAGCGACAATGAAGGTGAGTGGCAGAAGGTTTCTATCTGCGGGTCCCAGAATTATGATGATCGGATGGCTTGCAAGATGGTTTCTCATGCACACGGTATCATTATTGAATGCCTGAATCATCCAGAGCCTTCAGAACCCACATCCACCAATTCTGCATCATCATCTCAACCGGCCTCTTCCCAGAAGAGCAAGCAGTGGTGGTGAAAGGGAAAGCAATGCACCCTACTAATACCATCTTAATCCAACACTCTCGATGAATTCATGCCCCCTGAGATGGGTATTCCTCCCAGGGTCTTCCCAGTAGTGGATTGTAAGAACCTGGATCTTCCTTTCAGGCACGTTTTTCCTTTTTCTGGCATTTCTGAGAAAAAATGAATTTTCTGGAAATTTTAGAAGTACACACCGTGTACTTTCTGAGTACATGTCATGTACTCTTTCACGGCTCGAAGCCATGTGCTGGCTGTGTTCGGGCCACACACACGGTGTGTAAGGCTGTGGTGGAGGCCGGTTAATTCGGAGTATGGAAAAATTTAAGTACACACCGTGTAATCAAGAAGTACACGCCGTGTACTTTCTTTTTTTTCATTAAACGGACTAGGGTCATGCCTAACCCCCGAGAATGTCTTCTTCTTCAGTTTTCATCCATCCGAGAGTGACCGTACTGCTGGATATTCGACGGGCTCCCGCCTCGCCGTCTGTTCTCCAATTCGAGCACAGTCGATTGCATTTGAATCGCAGCAGTGACTTCTTCCTTATGCTTGAGCCTTGTTTCTTGATTCCTCCTTGTTTTCAAGATATCGTGGGATGAATGTTTTGTGTGTTTACTCATATATACATTGTTCTAAGAGTAATATGTCATCGAGGCTCGCGTATATCGATCTCCTCAGATTGAGGTAGGTGGTTTGTGCCTTTCTGTAGAAATTTGATGAATGTTATATGAAAATTCTACCAATACCCGTGAACGGGGTATTGTGTGTTTCCTGTTTTTCCCCTGTTGTTTGCCTTCTTTGCTTGTTTCATCCGACCGAGTACTTATCCTTGGGGTTCACCTGTTCTGTTTGCAAAGGAGGTAGATGGTACCCTTCGGATTTTTGTGGATTATGAGAAGTTGAACCAGTTGATAGTCAAGAACCGATATCCATTTCCGCGGATTGATGACCTTTTTGATCAGATTTGAGGAGCCTGGTGTTCTCGAAGATCTACTTGAAGTCTGGTTATCATTAGTTGCGCGTTAGACCATCAGATATACCCCTGACAGTCTTCAGGATCAGGTATGGTCTTTATGAGTATATAATAATGCCTTTCAGACTCACGAACGCACCTGCAGTTTTTATGGCACTGATGAACCGAGTATTCCATCCTTACTTGGATTCCTTCGTCATTGTCTTCATGGATGATATCTTTGTGTACTCTCACACTCAACATGACCATGCCACACATCTTGAGATCATTCTGAGTGCACTGAGAGAGCATCGGCTTTATGCTAAACTCTCAAAGTTCCACTTTTGGATGGATCAGATCCACTTCTTGGGTCACGTCATCTCAGAGGCAGGAGTATCTGTGGACCCAGAGAACGTGAGAGCTATAGTTCTTGGGAGCAGTTGAAGAATGTTTTTGAGGTACGGAGCTTCCTAGGGCTGTCTGGATACTATAGACGCTTCATTCGGGACTTTTCTCATCTAGAAACACCTTTGATAGGTCTGACCAAGAAGGGGGCAAAGTTCTTATGGTCAGATTCTTGTGAGTCATCCTTTCAGGAGATGAAATGGAGGTTGACGTCAGCACCGATAATAGTCTTTCCAGAGCTAGGCAAGAGCTACACTGTTTACTGTGATTCTTCGAGTATCGGGCTGGGAGATGTGCTTATGCAGGTAGATGGAGTCGTTGCGTATGGGTCTCGGTAGTTGAGGCAACATGAGAGGAACTCCCCTACACATGATATGGAGTTGGCAGCTATTGTTCATGTTGTGCGCTGTTGGAGACACTATCTTCTTGGAGAGCACTTTGTGGTCTTCACTGACCACAAGAGTCTCAAGTATATCTTCACTCAGCGTGATCTGAATCTGAGGCAGCGTAGGTGGGTCGAGTATCTTTAGTCTTTTGATTTCGAGCTTGCCTATATGCCAGGAAAGGGCAATGCCATGGCAGATGTGTTGAGCAAGAGAACTCAGATCCAGGCAGTTCAGGAGGCTAGTAGTGAGTGGAAGCTGATGGCTCTGTTCTCTAAGATGCATCTGGAGGTTCACGACAGGCGGGGACAGACTTTTCTATCTTCTGTAGCTATTACCTCCACGCTACTTGATCATGTACGAATGAGGCATCTATCAGACTCAGAAGGATTAGTACTGTGGGAGAGTGTGTCAGGATAGGACCCTCTTCTTGGATGGATAGTGGGTGAGGATGAGATCTTTTGTCTCCCGGAACGCGTATGGGTGCCAGAAGACATACGCGAGGAGCTGATGCGGGATTTCCATTCCTCAGTTTGGGCAGTTCATCCTGGCGTCACCAAGATATATCGGGATCTTCATCTCCAGTACTGGTGGCCAGGTACGAAGAAGGATGTTACTGGTTTTGTCATGATATGTTCTACTTATCAGCAGGTAAAAGCATAGCATCAGCGACCATTAGGCCTTTTATAACAGTTACCCATTCCGGAGTGGAAGTGGAACGATGTTGCAATGGACTTCGTGACCGGGTTTTTGAGATCACCTTGAGGGAATGATGCTGTTTGGGTTGTCGTTGACAGAATTACGAAGGTTTCTCACTTCTTGCTGATCAAGGAGACCTTCAGTGTCTATGATCTGGGACGACTTTACATCAGAAATATCGTTCGTCTACATAGAGTTCTGCGCTCTATTGTTTCAGACAGAGATTCACGCTTTACCTCTCGGTTCTGGCAGGGACTTCAGAAGGCCTTGGGTACACAGGTACTTTTGAGTACAGCATACCATCCTCAGACTGATGGAAAGTCCGGGCGCACGATCCAGGTGCTTGAGGATATGCTCCGAGCTTGCATCCTTGACTTTGGCGATTCTTGGGAGAAGCATATTCCTCTAGTGGAGTTTGCCTACAACAACCGTTTCCAGGAGACCATTCAGATGGCGCCATACGGGGCTTTGTACGGTAGGCCATGCCGATCACCCTTATGATGGCTGGAGTCAGGAGAGGTAGCTTTGCTGGGACCTCGTCTTGTTCAAGAGACTTTAGAGCAGATAGAGCTGATTCGGAAGAGGATGCCTATAGTGCAGTCTCGACAGAAGTCTTATGCTGATCAGCGGAGACGACCTCTGGAGTTCGAGGTCAGTGACCAGGTTTTCCTACATGTCGCACTGAGGTTGGGACACAAAAGGATTCGGAGACAGGGTAAGCTTCCACCGCGGTACATCAGTCCATTTGAGGTATTGGAGAGAGTGGGGTCGGTCGCCTAACAGTTGCAGCTACCTCAGAGGTATTGGGCCATGCATGACTTCTTCCACGTCTCTCAGCTCCGATGTTACTTTTCAGACCCATCTCACTTCTTTTAGCCCAAGTAAGTCGAACTTGAAGTAGATGCGTCATTTGAGGAGTATCCTATCTGGATTGTCGATCGCAGTACGAAGGTTCTCCACGGGCGGTCTGTTCCTCTGGTACGGGTGCTATGGCAGCACAGGCGAGTACAGGATGAGACCTGGGAGAGGGAGGCCGATGTACGATCGCAATGGCCATAGTTATTTGGGATTTCTTATTCTCTGACTCGTTAGGGAAATTTGAGGATGAATTTCTTTAAGGGGGGATGTTTTTAAGAACCCGGATCTTCCTTTCAGGTACGTTTTTCCTTTTTCTAGAGTTTTTGAGAAAAAATGAATTTTCTGGAAATTTCAGAAGTACATGCCATGTACTTTCTGAGTACACGCCATGTAATCTTCCCCGGATCGAAGCCGTGTGTTGGCCATGTCCGGGCCACACACATGGTGTGTAAGACTGAGGTGGAGGCCGGTTAATTTTGAGTAAGGAAAAATTTAAGTACATGTCGTGTACACAACAAGTACACGCTGTGTACTTTATTTTTTTTCATTAAATAGAACGGGGTCATAACTAACCCTCGATAATGTCTTCTTCTTCAGTTTTCAGCCATCTGAGAGTGACCGTATGGCCGGATATTCAACGGGATCCCACCTCACCGTCCTTTCTCTAATTCGAGAATGGTCGATTGCGTTGGAATCGTAGCGGTGAGATCTTCCTTCTACTTGAACCTTGTTTCTTGATTCCTCCTTGTTTTCAAGATATTGTGGGATGAAAATTTTGTGTGTTTTCTCATATCTACATTGGTCTAAGAGGAATCTATCGTCGAGGTTCACTTTTATCGATCTCCTCGGATCAAGGTATGTGGTTTGTGCCTTTCTATAGAAAGTTGATGAATGTTATGTGCAAATTCCACCAATACCCGTGAACGGGGTATTGCGTGTTTCCTGTTTTGCCCCTGATATTTGTTTGATTTTATTTTCTACTTTAGTAGAGGTTATTTCTTGTTATTAGAGTACATTGTTTGTGCTCAGATTTCTTTTCCATGCTTGTTCTGCATGTTTGGTGTTTTACCAGTTTCCATGCCTAGTTGTAGGATAGTGGAACTATTGTTTTATTATTTCTATTGAGCCTTAGTTGTTAGCCAAGTAGTTCTTGAGGTTTACTTGGACGATGCACACACGCTGGGCATGTTTAGTTATACTCAGGACTGTGAGAACCTAGAGTAGTAGACCAAAGGGAGAATTGACAGAAGGGATTCTCTAGAGTGTCTTTTAATTACGATACAAGACAATAGGGGGAATTGACATTGAGTGCTTCCCCAGAGATTCTGTATATCCACAATGTGGGCCATAGGGGGAATTGACATTGAGTGCTTCCCCAAAGAGCCTTTAGAACGATACGAGACTATAGGGGGAATTGACGATGATTGCTTCCCCAGAGAGTCTGCTTAATTACGTAGCTGAACCAGAGGAGTGAGACTGTGTGTGCTTCCCAGTGGGTTGCTAGTACTTAGAGGTTAAACCATATGGGTTAGACTGTGAGAGCTACTCAGAAGATTACCTGTTTTCTTCTTGTTTCTGGTTTCTTACTTGTGTACTTTACTTGATAGAATTGTGGATTGTAGCCGCTTGTGCTTTCCTGTTTACTGCTTCTTTTTTATTTACTACCATGTATTCATTGAATGTTAGGCACAAATCTTTGGGTGATTTCCTACAGGGATTTTATCTCACACCCTGTTTGGGACATGCTTTTGGGCCCAAGAAGACTATGTTGCTACAGGTATAGACAAGGGCAAGCGCCCTTCTACTTCAGGATATTGATTGCACTAGGAGCTGGGGAGCATGGGACTGAGCCATGGCTCGCGATGCTGAGGATCTTACTTTGTTTTCTTTTTCACTTGGTTTCAGTTGTATTTCATCACGTTGTTGTGTCTGTTGTTTTCCTTAGATACTTGTACCTGCTGCATCATTATCATCATTGTTATATATCTACATTGCTTCCGCTGTTTGGTTTCTGTTGTTATGCATGTTGTTTACTGATTCCGTTGTTTATTGTTGTTTCCTTATCTTTTATACCTTACCTAATGAGGGAATAGTTTCCCCACTGACTCACCAAGGCCCTCGCTGCTAGTTGGCAGCCTCTGGCATTTGGGGAAATGCGCTTGAGGTCACGTGGCGCACCGGGTATGGGGCACCAGTGGAGGGGCTCTGGATTCGGGTCGTTACATGGATGACTCTCAAGTGATAGTCAAGGGTATGCTTCGATTAATACCATGGAGTGGGTAAATCCCTATATGAATTCCGACAATGAGGAGCGCCATGAGAACCTCCCCAACGCCCTCTGGTTCTACCAGATGACGAATCGTAATTCCACACAGGTGACCCCGTATTACTTGGTGTATGGAGCGGAGGTCATCCTTCCCATCGAGATTCAATTACCTTCACAATGCACAACATTCTATGACCAGCAGTCACCAAATAAGGTATCTAAAATTTGTATGGATGAATTGGAAGCACTTGATGAGGGTTGGATTCGTGCCCTGCACTATCTGGAAAGGCATCAGAATAAGATAGCTAGAGACTTCAAAAAGAAGGTTCACCTCCACTCTTTCCTATAAGGAGACTTGGTATTGGACCTCCGAACACCAATGATCCCTGGAAGGAAACCACCCATGTTGGAGTCCAGATGGGAAGGAACTTACATATTTCACACGGTTTACCCCAACAGAGCATACTCCCTGGTGACCATGGATGGTGAGCGCATCAATCCTACCACCAATGCCAAGTTCCTCAGGCAATACATTTACTGATCCTACTGGTCCTGCACAACCTTAAACTGGACGGTATCACATGACCATAAACTGCATGATGGTCCCACATGACCCAAAACTGCATGCTAGTCCTACAAGACCCCAAACTGTCAGGTCCCACATGACCCTAAACTGCTTCTTCCCACATGAAATTAAACTGTATGTCGTCCTACAAGACATTAAACTTCATCCTTAGAACTACATATGTCTTGACTCACATCCCCATGGGATACGTAGGAACGCTCAAGCATTTCGTCTTGAGCCAAGCCTCGAACTCTACTCTTTGACTATCCCCCCTGGGTATAGTTCTCTTGGAGGATCCTTGCATGATATGGTGTAGGATTCCTTATCCCCACTCATGCCAGGATTATAACGGCCGCACCATGCGCCCACTCCCCATTCTTATATCCTCCCATTTCCTCACCACATGACGTTAAACTGCATGGCCTTAAAGAACTACGTATGGGTTGATTCCCATCCTCATGGGATACGTAGGAATGTCCAGGCATTTTGTCTGTTAGATCATCCCAAATGCCAGAATATCCCCTTGGGTCAAGACATGTGGTATGGTGAAAGACTTTTCCTCAATTCACGTCGATCTCATCTCGATTTCACCATGTGTCCCACTCCCCAGAGGTACCCACCTCTTTCACCACCCTGCATGACTTTAAAATTTATGGGCATAGCTATGATTCACCCTATCCTTTGATTGGGACCCCATCATCCTTCCCATTCAGAAGGGCCCCCAAATGGCATGGATGCTAGGACCAAGGGCTCTCCTACAACTTCAGGAAAATTTCCTCAAGGATGTTGAGCAAAAAATTAATACAAATCCTGTGTTGTGAATATGGTCAGCGATCGATGCTCATTTGTTGTTCCCATTCTAGATCATTATAAGGAAGTTGTGTTTTGAAAATGGTCAAAAGCTATCATGTGTTGTTAGGGCCACCCCACAATGTCCCAAACATTGAGTGCAGTGGTTCATTCTACCCTGTAGTGTCTCCAAGTGATGAACTCCCCTTGGGAGATGCAACCTACTAGAACCCTATATGGCAGGGAGAGCCGAATCTAGCTCCTTGTGTCCCACACCGAGCACTACTCACATGGTTTTAGGAGCATTGATGAGGCGGTAACCGCACAAGAGGTTGTATTGATACCATTATTCAAGACGTCTTGCCTCAGGCCCCTTGGCCTTTCAGGCCCCTCAGCCCGTTCTGTCCTCTGGTCGAGGTTCTCATTTAGGGTTGTATGGTGTGGTATGGGATTATGTCATTATTCATGTCGGGTTGCTCGCTGAACTGTACACCTCCCTTGTTTGGGGTATCTTACCCCTTTCCTTATCCTCCCTGCAAGACGTTAAACCATAAGCTGGTCAAGCCTTTTCGACCGAGGCCCAACCTTAGGCCCCTTGGCCCTTTCTGACCGAGGCCCAGCCTCATGCCCCTTGGCCCTTTCCGAATGAGGCCCAGCCTCAGGCTCCTTGGCCCTTTCCGATCGACGTCCAGCCTCAGGCCCATCGGCCCTTTCTGGCCTCGGGCCTCAGTTCTCATTCCGGGTTGTGTGGTGTGGAGCGGACTTATGTCCTCATTCACACTGGGCTATTTCACCATGCCACACATATCCCCTTGAGACATACTTCTCGTCATTTATCATCCATACCACGAGCGTAGGCCCTTCCTCTCTTTTCGTGCCCAATCTCGGGCCCCCCAGCCCGAGTCTTAACTCTTACAGGGTTGTACGGTGTGGTATGGGACTGTGTCCTCATTCATATCAGGTTACTCATCGTACCGTACACCTCCTGTATGTAGGGTATCATACTCATTTTCGTCCTCACTACAAGACATTAAACTGCAAACGGGTCGGGCCTTTCCATCGAAGGCCCAGCCTCTAGCCCCTTGGCCTTTTTGGGCCCCTAACCCAAGTTCCTATTTAGGGTTGTACGGTGTGTTATGGGACTATGTCCTCCTTCACGTCGGGTTACTCGTCGTGTTGTACACCCCCCTCTTTGGGTATCCTACCCCTATGTACATCATTTCCAGAACTACGTGTGGCTTGATTCCCATACTCATGGGATACATAGGACCACCCGAGCATCTCGTCCTCAGGTTCAGCCTCATCTTGGCCCCTTGGCCTACATTCCCCCAGGGAGAGGATCATATGGTGTGGTATGGAATTATGTTCTCACTCACGTCAGGTGTTGTAACAACCATGCCATCTACCCCCTCCTGAGAGTTTTCCATTCCCTTGTTCTATACTCATCTTCCCAATTTGGTCTCTCCCAAGATGGGCCCCTTGGTCCTCTTTGGTGGTTCACTAATGTGCCCAAGGGTACTCTAGTTTATTGCCTGGAATATCGGATTCTACCTGGACATGCTTTTGCCATTTCTCAGGCCTCATGTTCCCCTTCATCAAATCTTCCATCACCTTTCACATCCCAAAGGGACCCCCAAATTTAATGGATTCTAGGACCAAGGGCCCTCCTACCATTACAGGCCAACGTCTTCAAGGGTTTCGAGTAACAAATTGATATGAGTCCCACGTTATGAATTTCGTCAGCGGTCGACGCTCATTTATTGTTCCCATCCCAGGCTAACGTGATACGGATGTTGTGTTTCGAACATGGTCAACAGTTATCCTCCATCGTCACGTGAACCCCATTAAGGCCAAAATGTCAGTTACACGATTCACATCCTTCTCCACCTCATCATGTCCAAGTGGAACTTCGAGACTCACAGAACTATTCCTTAGTGTGCATCTGCATGCTAGGAGGAGAAAGCCATGATAAGGCATCATTCGGGGCTCTCCACCAATTTCCCCTTTGAATGTATTTCATGTGTTTCAAATAACTTATCTAACCTTTTTCCCTACACCGAGTTCGATGCACATAGGCTTGGGGATCAGATTAAGGTCCACACTTACATGGAATAGTCATACCCTTCCATGGTCCAAGTTCTAAGACCTTAAATTAAGATCTCTTCGTATTGCCCTTCTGTATAACTACGTATAGCTTGATTCTTATTCTATAGTATATTTAGGAAAACCCGAACACCTCGTCTACGGGTCCAACTTAATTGAGAGATAGCCTCTCCCACTTTGCACCTTTAAACCTTTGACAGCCCCACGACCTGAGGTTTCTTTCTCGGAATCGCGTGTGGTGTGGCATGGGATTAAGTCCTCATTTACATTGAGTATTCTTTATTGCACCGTGTGCATTCCCCCTTGAACCTCATCTCTATATCTGAGCCATTTGATGTTAAACTATGTTGCCTAGTCCCACGTGACCTTAAACTATTACGTATATGCTGCATGATGTTAAAGGGCATGGTTGGTCCCATCACATGACCCTAAAATGTGAAAATATCATCCCGACCGCACGACAAAAAATGGCATTGCGTTGTGATGTCCTCACCCAAGAGACATCATTTTTGGTATCGATCAAATACCATACCATTTTAAACACCTTTATTTGGCTTGATTCTTGTTGTGATAACTGGATTCACCATTCCAGGCTCATCACTTCATAAAAAAACACCTCCATTCACCCTGAAGGACAAACAAGATCTATTAAATACCGCTTCTTTTTGTGTATGGGCCAGACCCACACAACCTCATTATACCTGGCACTGGTATCCCACCATTCCCTTTTAAGAACTACGTGCATCTTGATCCTCTTTCCCATGGGGTACGTAGGAACGCCTGTGCACTTTTCCTTAGGCCCAACATAACACTCATTTTCGGTCCCTCGACCTAAAACCTCCTCAGAGAACACAAGGTAATATGGGACTGTGTCCTCATTCACATTGGGTTTTATAATTTCCCCACCATGTGTCTCCCGCATTCCTCACCATCCATGGTCCGAGCTCCATGACTGTAAACTAAGATCACTATGCGTCCTTGCTTCAAGACGTTAAACTGCATGATATCTTTAAGAACTATGTGCGGCTTGATTCCCATCCTCATGGGATACGTAGGAACACCCAAGTGTCTTACTTTTGGGTCTAGCCCAAGAATCATAAATCATATTCCTCCTCATTTCCGTCCCCCTGGCCTAACCCCTTGTAGGGAACCACGAAACTGCATCTTTGCCCTGAATAAGTTTGGGATGCCCCACGATGACATTGGGAAGCGACAGCTCCCTCGCCAGAGAGGTCCTATCTAAAAGAAGTAATGATCCATAATAAGACCGATGCACCCATCTAATGTCCTTCCACCATGGTGGCATAATTTTGAGAGTGTTGGATTCAATTCGAACAAACCATCACTCCACATTCCATGATTTTTGTTCCCCTTATTTGGACCCTCATCCTCTTTCATGTCCAAGGGAACCCCCTAACAGTATGGATGTTAGGCCTACGGCCCGCCTATTGTATTAGGCCAACGTTCTGGAAGGCTAATGGATGACATTTTTAGTTAGGACCTGTGTTTGGAACATGGTCAGCGGTCAGCCCTCATTTTCTATCCCCATTATAGGATAACATAATAAGGATACTGTGTTTCGAATGCGGCCAACATTTATTCTTTATTGTCACGCCACCCCCACAGTTTTCTGAATCCTGGGTATCATGATTCACACCTTCCCATCCCATCTATTTGGATTGATTCCAATGCCCTTGGCATTACCCCATTCGTGCACAAGAGCACACTAGGAAAATGGTAATTCGGCTATTCTGAGAGCCTCATTCTCTTGTCAGGTATCTCTCATTTCCTCCCATAAATCTGGACCGTTTGTTCAAACCTCGGACACCTAAAACTTGGTTTTCACTCCTACATTTGGATGGGGGTGACAAGATGGTCATCCCTTGTTTCTCACATTGAGCCCGACCCATGTGAGCTTAGGGAATGATTGTTGGATGCTCCCTGAATATCACGAAAATAAACCAATGTAAAAAAATGAACTCATGCATGTTATGGCATCAAACAATCAAAGCATGAAAATACGTTTGAGGTTTAGTAATCATTATAGTACCCAAGGGTCATTTCCCCCCATGGATGGCTTAACTTCGTCAAAAGAAAGTAGCAGCCCCGCCACCCTCTGGATGGTGGTGTCCAGGAGTTTCTGCTTCCTGTTCAGATCCCGCTCCTCCTCGATAGCGATGGGGTTCAATTCATTGGCTGCAATATGGGCCTGCTCTACGTCGGTCCGAATGATAGTCATATCCTCGGGGGATTGCTTAATTCCCTCTTCAGCCACCTCCAACTGGGCTTTCAAACATGATATGAGCTATGATTACGAGTCAAGGGAAGCGGAATGATCATCTACCCAGGCCTGCAGTCGTTGAAACTCATCTTCAGCCTCCTGGAGCCTCTTGATGTTTAATGCTTTCCTCCACTACCTGCCCACACAGAGACCACGGTCATACTCCCAAATCTTTTCCACCATAAGATCTCGGATGAGCATGTGAGGATGCTGGGCATCCACTCCCCCGGCACACAGTTCGAGCAGTCGCGAGTGAAGTCTGTCCATCTCATCCATCCATAGTGCTTGGGGGTGTCATTAATGAAGCGCTTGATCTGCTTCAATGATCGTAGACAGACTATTCTACTATCCTCTTCATCAAAGGTCATATCGTCCCAGTCGACACGATTGGAAGGCTCATATGCAGGGTACGCCCTCAGGAACTCATCAGCCGGGTCCACATCTGGCGTTTGATTAGGAGTGGTAGGACCTGGACTATCTGATCGATCCTCATAATTGGATCCTACCTCAATGATCTCTGGATCAGCCTCACTGACGGTCCCACCAGTAATCAGGAGCACCGCCGCTCGGTCGGTTTGGTGCTCCGCCTCCACGATCATCGACATTCCCCTGGGAAGGACGCTGTAAGAAGCCCCGACCAACCTCGCCAAGGCGACCCATGCCATTTGAAGAACTATACACGCAAAAAAATGACATGGACGTCATTAAATATGGTTAGGGGATGACAGTCATAAAATTGGTAGAGGAGACTTATAAAGATCGAATTCATGGTCTCGTTATTGGGTTGATGACGTCGGGACCCCGAAGCGTGGCCCCCCGTATATGATCGGATGGTCTGAAAACTCTCGAGGGGTCACCTCGGGTGTCTTCGCCCCACTGGATGTAGTAATAGATGCGGCGGCAGTCGTAGAACCCGAAGGTCCCGCAACTGCACCCACTAAGGGACAAGAACGAGTTATGTATATAAGACTCTCCTGCACGGTTCAGATGTTAATAAGGAGTCTGTAATAACCACAAAGCAAGTCTCGGAGAAGGGGGTTTTAGATTGTTACCTCAAGGGTCTCTGCAAACTCTTTAAGATTCGAGTCTTGATCTCCAACGTCACCCTCCTCCAACGGGCTCCCTCTCCTGGCCCGGTCTCCCTAGGAGGACTCTTCTGGTTTTTCCAGCAAAGGGAAGCGCTTTCTCAAATAAGTGGCCGACAACGGCGGGGGAGTAGTGAGATTGAGAAACACCTTGACTTGATCTTTCATTGGATGAGGAGAACCACAGGAGTACACAAAGTCCTCCAGCTCAATCAGATATTATCCCCCTTCAGATTAGGACACCACAAAGCTGGCCCTGATGGGACCTATTCCTGGAAAATCCATCCCGAGACGGATCAGGTGCTACCACAACTTAGCGAGGCTGAGGAATTTCCTGTTGACTTCCTAGATGTCCTTGGCTTCTGGGAAGACAACATTCTCCATCATGTCAATATGCCACAACCGCTACCTCAGAGCCTGGGTGGGTATCCTGCGGAATTCTCTCGGCAGCCTCCCCTCTAGATAACTTGGCTCTTATAGAATCACTGGGTCAACTGTCATTGCTGGATCTGCTACCACTACTTCCCTCTCAACTAGTGTGGGAATCACCACCATGTTAGCCCCGCCATCACGGGATTCCATTGCTGCCTTCCGTCCCCGACCCCAAGGCCGGGAAAGATCACCATCACCGACTCAAATGGTTGGATGCTTTAGCATCTCCCCCAGGTAGGCAGCCTCCTAGCTCTGGGCATATTTCTTTACCAGCCCGAGGAAAGTGGTCAGCGGAGGCAACTCGTTCAACATTTTTTCATCTTCTGACGTAAACTTGAGCCACATCTGCCTCATCATGCATGGGTGTTCTTCATGGAGCACCTCAAGATAGACCTATGGGTTCAGTTGCTGCATACACCAGAATTGCCTTGCAAACCGATGTGGGGTATACAGCTCGCAGAGGGGCTCATATTCCACCCTCACCACCAAGACTCCACCTCGAAAGGCCATAAGATAGTCCCGGTGTTCTTTCATCCCCCGGATTTCATCAGTGATTACCCCCTTCGGCAACAGAAACGGGTGGAAATTTAATTCCTCCACTGTCCACACCCAGTTCAGAACTGACGATGTAGTCATATTAGCTAGAAATCTTCCCGTGACATTTAGGATCGATGTGTGGAAGTTCGAGCCCAGAGGAGAGATAGGGTTCTAGTATTTTTAAACCCCCCTGATATGTACCACTATCCATCCGTACAAGAGGTGGAATGGCCTACATACCCTATGCGGATTTTTCCCCTTGCTAATATGCCACAACACCTTATACAGCTTGGAAATCATCGGGATTCCTAGGTTGACCCGCCCTCCTGTCGCCAATGTGGACGCCATGATAAATGTGCTTGGGCATACTCCCATGTTGGTATCCCTTACTGGAAGGATCTAACCACAGATAAGAGTCGCAATGAACACTGTCAGCCTGACTATTGGTTGTTTCTCAATGCTGACACTGAATCCCCACGTCTTCCACTGGCTGTTATCTAAAAGCCGCCAGTATGAGTGCTCCTTACTCTGAGCCCCCTTAGGGAAGGTCTAAGGCCTTGTTGGACACTACCTATTTTTTGGGAAGTTCAGAATTGTTTGAACCACCACCTGAAGTGGACATCCCTTACTGCTTCCTTATCATCCCCGGGAACAAGCTCCCTCAATTCCATCGCCAGTCGTGGTATTTTCTCTAGATCCTCTCACGCACTAATGATGGGGAGGAATTTGTCATACATCGCCCGCAGTATCGAGACCCTCAAGATCTGGTGGACATCCCACAAGCTAATACCGACCTCCCTATGGTGTAAGTGGAAGGTATGGGTCCTCAACGACCATATGCTCAACAGCTCTGGCATCAACTGTTTCGGTTGATATATGTGGAATTGAGAGGCCCATGCCACCACATACAAACCCACTCTCCTCAGATCATCCCCAAACTCCTCACACTATGTGCCTACCCAATAGGCCAAGGCCCAATCATCGATGAAGTTGTTGCCCTGGCGCAGGTCCCATTCCTCAGACCACCCCTTCCTCGGGTTCTTCAAATCTGCCTTCAAAATCATATGGTATGTAGGGGGAGATGTCTCCGGCAATAATTCCTTCCCGTCAACATTATTCAGGTGGCTGTATAAGCAATCAGTAATGATGGGTTTGAAATCCTCCTAGGCAGGCCATCAGCCGCCCTGAACCATCGGTGCTAGAATGGCGTGCTCCTGAACCAGTTAGTTGGTTCGTCCCGAATTCCTTCCGGGATGAAGACGTCATCGCAAAGCCCAAATCCATACAAAGGAAACCTATTACATAGTGGGTAGTTCTTCTGGCTCTCTGACTATAGCTACACCAGCAAGTCATGGTCGGATTGGCTCCGTACCAACTCCCCCAGACCTAGATTGTTTGCCATCCCATCCCTCCGGGCGGCATCCGCAAGTACCCCTGGGCAGCTTCTTGACGAGCCATTCAGTTTTGAAATTTTGGAGATTTTTGGGTTGGTTCATGAAGCTAGTTCGCGGAGGACTTTCGTAGAGAATGTTCACAAAGCCTATTCACAGAGCACTGCCTCGTCCTTCAAATGCAGAGTCACTAAGTACTGAGACATGAAGTCAAAGACTCACTAAAGCACCACGAAGCAGAAGGCCTGATTCGCAGAGGGAGATCATGGAGTATGTGGAGCTTCGCAAATCAAGAGCACTAAATTCCAAAATCGCAGAGAGGAGAAAAGAAAAAAGAGAGTTTAGGTCCCCTATTTATAGGTAAGGGATCCCCAGAGCTTCGCACCACGTCTCGACCGAAGCAAGCTTCACGGTGCATCCATCCGGAGCTTCGCTTTCTGGCTTGGTGAGCCCTCTTCGTGAGATAGCTTCGCGAACAACCGAGGATTTTGGCGATCTACCCTCATACTTCTACCATTGATTTATCTGGGGCTCCAAGTCTGAGGGGGGGAATTTGTTGACGCCAAAATAAGGGGAGTAGAAGAAGACATAGACCTGATGGATGCCTCGTGAAGCCCCTTCGTAGAGACCCCTTTAACGTTCATGACCCACCATGGAGCAAGGAGGAAGGATGCTCCATGAACGCATTTGACGTTCGTGACCCACAGTGGAGCAAGGAGGCGGGAAGCTCCATGAACGCATTTGATGCTGGCAACACGCTATGGGAAAAGGATGTGGGAGGCTCCGTGAACACATTTGACGTATGCGACGTGCCACGAAGCAAGCAGGAGGGACGCTCCATGAATGGTTTTGACGTTCGCGACCGGCCACAGAGCAAACAAATTCCTCTTCGTGCTGAGAGCGCGTTGCTTCATGGTGCCTATCTCCTATAAATACCAGCCTCCCCACAAGTCCATGGCACGGAAAATCAAACCTTTCGACTTCCTATCTCCCAAATCACGAAGCACCCTTCTGCTCTGTGAACCATGAGCTGTGTGAGGTACTTCTTCTCTGCGAAGTGCCTCCCCTTTGCCTTGTTTTAATCCCCTCTTTCGATAGGGATTACTTTCATGGAGCCTAAGGGTATCCACGAAGGAAGGGGATCCCGAAGATGACCTGATTCATTACGGATCATTTATGCTTCAAGAAACACCCTTCATGTACACATGATCCACATTCTTAGGCGAGGTCACTGTACTTAGCAAAGCATATTACTTCACAAAACCCTACTTTGTGAGGCACCTTTACTCCTCAAGGAAATTCCCCGTGAATGTATTTCAACTTTTCGAAGCACCTCCCATATGCACCTATACCCTATGCTTAGGATGAGGCACCCCACTTCGCGAAGCACACCCCTTCGCAAGTACCCTCCGCCAATCGGAGCACTAGAGCTTTACAAGGCCCCTGCCTATGAACCCCTCTGCTTTGTAATTCCTTTTCCTATGAATCCCTCCAGGTTTGCACGATGTGATTTCAAAGTCACTTAGACGATACTGCATGTTGTATTGATTCACCTCATGCTTCTTCGCATAGGCACCCTAATGGCTATTTCTTCTTCGCATAGCCACGCTAACGTGGACCCCTCAATGGGTCGCTCCATAACACCCCCTAGGCACGGCGTTGACCGTCCCTTCTCTTTACCAAAGAGCAGAGGGTACCTATTATGTAAGTCCTAGGGGTGTGGAGAAAACCCACCACGTCTGAGCTGCAAGACTTTAAATTGCCAAGCACCATCATCCTCAGCACATGACGTTAAACTATGACCTAGCCCCATGCCTCACATGTGGGGTCCCCCTACCCCGGACATTCTCCACACCTACTGGTCTTCACAGGGGATGATATCCTCCTTATAGGAGTGGCGTTTATCCATAGGGAAATGGTATCCACCTTGGTGTAAGCCCCTAGCCTTCTTTACAGGAGGTATCACAGCTTCTCCTCATTTCTTCTTCGGTCCCAAGACTAGGGGAAATGGACATCAGATCCCTCCTTTCTTTGGTCCCAAATCCCTCTCCCACTGAGCTTTGTCTCCATAGGGCCTCCATCCTGGAGTAAGTCCCAATATCCATCTCCCTGGGCTACTAACCACACATAATCCCATGTTTCCTCTTTGGGAATACTAACTACGTGTAAGCCCCACTCCACTTCCCATAGACGCACCTTTCACGACCTGATCATCAGGTCTCTTCTGCCTCTTGTTTCTCACACCGAGCATGACTAAAGTGGGATTAGAGTAAGCACCGACCATGGCATCCTCCCTGGGAATCCTAGAGTTTAATCCCCACACCACTCCACCTGAACTATGAGGTCTTTGATCCTTGTTAAGGCAAGGTACGTAGGAAGCCTCCATGAGGTTCAAGCCCACCACCCATTGGTCACTCCGACCCCCTTCATGTCGGTTCAACAACAACTTGGGAAGCCCAGAGTGTAAGCCCCATGCCACTTGAACTACGTGGACTTTGATCCTTGCCAAGGCAAGGTACATAGGAAGCCTCCATAAGGTTCAATCCCACCATCCACCTGGACCCAAGTTCCTTATTCACGTCGGTTCACTGACCCCATGCCACCTAAACTGTGATGTCTTTGATCCTTGTCAAGGAAATGTATGTAGGAAGCCTCCACGAGGTTCACGCCCACCACCCATTGGTCTCTTTGACCCCCTTCACGTCAGTTCACCAACACCTTGGGCAGCCTAGAGTGTAATCCCCATGCCACCTGAACTATGTGGACTTTGATCCTTGCTAAGGCAAGGTACGTAGGAACCCTCCACAAGGTTCAATCCCATCAACAACCATTGGTCCCGACCATCTTCACATCAGTGCACCAAGCCCCCCAATATCTGAACTATGTGGTCTTTGATCCTTTCTAAGGAAAGGTACGTAGAAAGCCTCCCTGAGGTGCAAGCCCAACAACCAATGGTCCCAGACACTTCACATTGGTCCACCCCCATCCTGTATGTTGTTAAAATGTACTCCACTTCTGATTCTCCATCCACTAGTAAGTCATTGCGACCCCATCTAACGGTAATCCATTGCGACCCCATCTAGTGGTAAGCCATTGTGACCCTATCTAGTGGTAAGACATTGCGACCCCATCTAGCGGAAGGCCATAGAACCCCAATCAAAGATAATTCGTCATCAGATGAACTAAAAAGACTTTGATTCCCTTCCACGACGATACGTAGGAAGCATTTTCAAGGCTCAATCCCAAAACCATCGTCATCCTCATGGTAGTTCCATCCCATTCGCCATCCACTTCATTCAACCGCTCCATCATCCATCCTAATTCTTACCCAGGCCACCACATCCTGGTGGGATCATTCCACCTCATACCCCATTCCCCCTAATAGTAACAAAGAATTCAACCACGCATTGGACCCAACATCACTGCTCCCTCCGGGAGTTGCACCCATTTGATCCACACTAGTTAGTGTTCTGATCAGCCCGATATGTCTCCATTGGACGTTAAACTTGCAGCATACCCTGTGTTAAACATGGGAAGATGAGGAAAACCTCATATACATGCCCATGGAAAATAATTCCCCACATTCGATGGGGGATACCTTAGGCTTCCGAGCCCTCGAGAAGCCCTATAATAAGGGACCGAAGATATACATGCCAGTGTTCCAGATCCCAGACAGGCTAGTGATGCCCAACATGACTACTCCCCTGATCGAAGGTTTCTGCCTTGACTGGACCCCTTGGAATGTCCTGAAAGAAGCTGTGTAATTAACTGGTGTCCATGAAGATATAGCGCTAGGAAGAGTTTCACGAACAACATCTTAAGTCTATGAGGGAGACCCAGACTAGGTGACGAGTTTCGAGGAGGAATCCACGGAAGGAAGAACCAACATCCCATCATCCTGTTTCGATCAAGGAGTAGACGTCCCTGTATAAGGACTAGATTCTGCCCGCCTTTGGAAGGCGGGAATGCGGGGAAACAAAACTGTGCCCCTCGTCCCCAAAAGAGACAGACGTGTGTGCCCTGGAGAAAGTGTCAGAAACACACAATATAAATATTAATTATATTAATAATTTATCACCACGGTAAAAAGAAAATAGGTTAATTAAGGGAAAAAATAATTTAATAAATAGTAGAAAAAAATTAACCCTAATAGTATGAATATTTATAAATAATTTTAATTTAAATAATTATTATATTTATTTCTTATTTTTTTTACATTATAAATTATTGAGTAATCAGTTTGATGAAAATTTTATTTTGAAATAATAAAACACAAATTGTATTTTTGAGTAACATGAAATTTCAATTAATAGATTCATTATGATTAATTGATGTATTTTAAAATAAATTATATTTTATTAAAATATTATTTTAATAAAAATTATTAAAAATAAATGATCATATAATTTTTATGAAGTCAAATGTAATTTTTATGATGGTTTGAAAACTGTTATTGTCAAAAAGAATCTAGGATTTCTCAATAAATGTTTATTGTTATTTTAAAAGTAAAAATTGACATATTTATACAATTATTTTCCTAAAATAAATATTTTTTTGGAATAATAACTTCGAAATTATCCAATGTAGAAATTTTCATAATTTTATGAAACACTTGATTTGTGGGTAAAAAGTAAATATGGTATAAATATATAGTGTGTATTATGACATCATAATGACCCAAAGGTGATGTAATAAATATGATAAATTGTATAAAACACTAAATATATGATTCAAATTTAAAATAATTTAATATTGAGTTTATTTTACTAATTTTATAAAGCCTTTATGAATCCTCCATAAACTATAATATATTTTATGGTTTTCAAATAATTTCTTTAAGGACATGACTGACTTATACATCATAAAGGATAATGTTTTAATAATTTTGGACCTTGGACTAATAGAATAATTAAAACCAATCCTATTTGGAATAAATAATGGGAAAAACCAAAGGTAAGGTTTATTTCTTTTATTACTTTATTATATAGAGTCTAAAACCAAAGTTTGAGAAATAATAAAGAGTTACCCTCTCTTTTCCAATATAAACCCACCCAAGATCCCATTTCTATTTTCCTAAAAAAATATTTGGAGCACATAATTACTCTTCCATTCCTTCTATATATTCCTCCTACATTTCCCCCAAAATCTCAAGAAGATCCTCCTAAGAATTTGGAATCACCCTCTTAAGGTAAGGGATCTTCCACTCTTCTTTTTATTCAAGAATCTCTTTAATGTTATGCCACCTAATTACTATTTGTTCTTATTTATGGTATGTTTTTATACTTCCCTAATACTATATTATTTATTTCAATGATATGATAGACCCCGTTCACCCTCATTAATCCTTCCCAAGAACCTTTATGTACACCTGTTACCATGCTGAGATTTAGTAAGAGGTTTCATTCTTTTCTTATTTATTCAAGTATCTTCATTATCATATGACTTTTATCTCCATTTAAAAATGTTTAGATATTTTATCCCATATCTCTATTACTACCCATATTACTTATAAATGATGATATGCCCATTTAACTCTCATTAATCTCTCCCATGAACATTTATATTCCCCTATTATGCTGTCGAAACTTCACCATGATTTTCTATGCCGAAACAATTGTGTAGTGAATACCCTTACTCATATACTATTAAGGTCTTTCACCTTTATTCAGTTATAATTATTGATTGGGTAATTACATTTATTTATTCCACACTTATTAATTATGGAATAAAATTTGATGATAAATGATTCCCTGTTTTATGATATATGTGGAACACTTATGCATGTGAATTAAATGAAAGAGATCGGTGCGCCTAAAATTATATAGTGATCCAATAGATTAGGTAATGTTTTTAGTCTCATGATATGTCATGAAAGGGATTAGTGAGTGAACCTAATCCATCATGGGACTTTTTCCATGATGATTTATTGGTATTTAGCCTTGAAATATGTTTATGATGCCATGTTTTAAGATGTTTCCACATTTCCCATATTGCCTTTATGTTATCATATTATATCATGCCTCATTGTTCATGTTTATGATTCTCACTCCTTTTATAACCAATTTATTTATTTGTTTTCTAAAATGTATTACCTTCTTCATGTTACACCATGTTTATTTCCTTACATAGCTTTATAACTCACCCCTTTATTATGTATGTCCCCAGGTAATCCCATGTAGTTTTAAGTATAATGAAAAAATATGAGAATGTAAAGGAAGTTTCCAAAACTATTATTATATCCCATGTTTTAAGATGTTATGTAATGTGATTAATTCCCAATGAAAGTATAATTCTTGATATTTTGGGTTTCATTATGTGTATTATTGTCTAATAAATCATGAATTATTGTGTAATAAAGAGCAGGGATATCATATCATGTTTGCATATGATGCAGATTAGTGGTTGTAGGTATATAGATATATGTGTTTGATGGAGATCACATCAGATCCATCTATAACTTGAGTATCATTAATGCTGTGTTGGAGGATTCTCTTTTCTTACATAAATAAATCTGGATATTCATATTTTATGTCAACTTTATAAAGGCTTGTGGGGTCACTTTTTGGTTGACTAAATATAGATTGATTTGGACTGAGAGTGTTACTCTAAAAGTGTTTTAGAGTTAATCTGAAAGTTTTTGGATGGGTACGCGCAAAGTAATATGTATGATGTGATACAAAGTGATTTAAATGATATATTTCCAAAACTATTTTGGAATATATCAAAAAGGTTTTTCAGATATGATTTCAAAAAATATTGTGTATGATACAGTATAAGGTGAAATGGAACAAAGTATTTTAGGATTTAGTGTAAGTGAGAGATTGATGGTAATATTCCATAAATCATTATATATATGATATACATATAATTTTTATATTCTCTTGCATGAAAATAATTATTTTCCAAAATTTTAATATATTATTATATGTGTGTTGGAAACCTGAAATATTCTCCACCAAAGTTATCATTTAGGTAAACTATTTCATATGATGAAACATGTAGGAGTTTTATTTATTCATGCAAGTGTTTCATGAGTTGGTCAAACCATTTACTCATGTGTTACAATTAATTAGTAAATTAGACTACCCAAGGAGTATCCTTGTGGCTAGTATAAACACTACTATATTATGGTTGGGTGGTTAGTGTACTTACATTATGTTTAGTTGAAAATCCCAAATATCCATAGCTCTCTTCTTTTTCCTTTTCATATCGAGATGCTATCATATCATAAAAGAAAATATAATATTGCATGTACGACATGTGATTCAGCCATCTCATGGATACACCTTGAAGAGCGGATGTCTTTTGGCTACCCCCAGTGATCTTTATCAAGAATATATGATGAATATTGAATATTGTAGATGATCTTCAGAGTAATGTATTCAATTTACAGTATTTATTCATTTTAGTTATAAATGCAGTTTCATTTATTCATTTCAGAGTATGGTATTCAATTTACTGTATTTATTCATAGTACTATTGTGTATAGAGAAAAATATATTGGTGAATTGACAATATTTACTGTTTGTATAACAACATTGTTATACTAAACGATTACACTTTTATAGAAATTATTTCTTGAACTTTAAAAATAGTTTTTTAATATAGATAAAATTACCATGAATCTTTGTAAAAAAAGTTATTTATCATCATTAGTTTGAACATGTTTCTCTATCATTAAGTAAAACATAATATATTAAACTGTTTGTTATACCCAAGTGTTTATTATTCTATTTATGTGACTATTCAAAACCAATTACAATAATTATCATTCAAGAAGACCTTATTTTACAATACTCATTGAAATTCCTTATATCGTTGATTTAATGAGTCTATATTCAAGTGGGTTTCTTGGGAAATCTTAGTAACTATATTGAAAAATGGTTATAGTGGTAATCATTGTATAAGGCTTTTTTTAAAACACATTGAAATTAGGTTTATCACTGATAGGATAATTGTATATTGAAGCATGTTTCTTATTAAATTTAAGTGTTTATATAGAATAATTGTTATCATTGTGAATGGTTTAGTTTGGAAGAACATTGAAATTGATTATAACAATTACATAATTTTATATTCATGCATGTTTCTTAAGAAATTTAAGAAACCATTTTATTATAAATTAAACAAACACCACTTTTTTTGCAGAACTACTTAACTTGTAACGGTTATATACAATTTTTATTAAATGGTGTCAAAGGGATATTTTATTTTCCATGTTTTAGGTGATTTTATTGTTTGTTTTTTCTTTTGTGTGTTTTTTAGTTTGGAGGTTCAGTTTTCTGTGTATCATTTAATTTAATTGTTTATTCATTTTTATATATTTGGTGTTTTGGTTGTAAAGAGTTTTTGTATAAATATCATGGATTTAAAGAAATAATTTTATGGAAGAGTACATGGATGTTATTTTATATAGTAGGGGTGGTGTTCACAATGATCACACACTGCTACAAAATAGAGTTATTTCAGTTCTAAAAAAGGCATTTATCATTCCTAAAAAAGCGATGATAATCGTGGCGCTATTAAAAGGGGCTCCCTCTTATTAGTGATAAACAATAGTAATGATAATAGGGTCCCTTATCAGTGATTTTTTATAGTGCTGATAATAGTCCCCTTTTATCAGGGAATTTTTTATCAATGATAAAAGTTAAAAAAAATAAAAAATAAAAAAATCGGAAAATCGGATATGAGGGTTTTAGCAGTGCTTGACCCCCCTTAAAAATTGCTATGAAGTACCCCATCATCATGCCCTAGCCACCCATGCATGCCCCAGTTACCCCCAATCCTTTAACAGTGCTAGCACCCCCTTCACCAACTCGTGTGTGCACCCCTGCCTCCCCCTTGATTCGAACTCAAGACCTCTCCCCTATGCATCTGAACCCTCTACCACTCCTTCATCTTTCTTTTCTATCCATTTAATGATATATCTATTTATTTATATTTATTTATTTATTTATATTTATTTATTTATTTATATTTATTCATATATTAATACATATTCATATTTATATTTATATTTAGTTATATATATATATATATATATTTATTTATATTTATTCATATATTAATATATATATATACATATATAGTTACATATATATATATATTTATTGATTTATTTATATATTTATAAATTTATTCTTATATTAATATATATATATATATATATATATATTTAGTTATATTTTTTATCCATATATTTATTCATATATTAATACATATTTATAAGATCAATTTTAAATACGTTTATAAAATATGATTTTTTGTATTTATAAACAAATAAATAAAGAAATACATATATAAAACAGACACACACACACACAGATATATATAAAAATATATATATATTATATATGTGTGCCTGTAAGTATAATTATACATATTTATGTATATTTACAAATATTATATATTAATATGTATATACATATGTTAGAAAATATAGATAATAAATATCAGTTTATTAATATAGACACACAAAAATACACAAACACACACATTATATAGGTATATAAATATTCATATATTTGTATTTTAAATAAAATGGATATTATTTTTTATGTATATAAGGCTTATATATTGACAAATATATTTTATATGTAAATATGTTTAATTATTTATTTATAAAATTAAATTTTTATGCATAAATATATAAATAATATGTAGATATTGTAATATATTTGATTATAAATAACAGTACATTGTGAAAAATAATAAAATTTCAAATAAATAATATCAATATGAATGTAATCCCTCATAAGAAATTCATTTCACACTAAAAAAGGGAAAAAAGATCATCTTAAACGAGGCTAAAATTTAATCAAATGTTAAAAATTTGGGTATCCTGACTAAAAACTCAGTTTTGGAGGCCTTCTAAGTCTTTTTTGGACTCAAAAAATGTTACAAAACGTGCTCTTTGTAGTGTGTATATCTTATTGCAGGCTTCGATTTGATATGTGATAGTTCTCAAATAGACACTCGGATCAAAATTTATGGTCATTTGAAGTTTGAATTATGTTTTCAACTTATTTCAGAACTTTTATTAATTTTTTTTATTTTTTGTGTCTTCATATTGTTATTAAATGATTATTACACAATGATAATTAGAAAATTATTAATTAATAATATTTTTTAAAATATTTTATAATCCATTTTCACTAAATATATAATATATTAAGTTTAAATTTCTATTTAAACTTATCTAAAACATATCTAAAAAATATATATTATATTTATATTAATATAAATATCTTTATTTCTTTATATATTAATATTTAATTTTAAATGATTTTTATTGAAATATTCCCTTTATCAACGCTAGAAAAAAAAGATGTCAATATCACTCAAGTGGATTAGGGGTGTAACAAGTGCCTTTATGTAGTGAAGCAGATTTGGTTGACTCTGGGGAAAGGCAAGTCTTCTAGGGGAAGGATCTAACTTTTTTCTCAACCAGGGGCTCAACATTTGAAAATGGCATGTCCTTACCATCTATTGGGCTGAATCCACAATGTAATAAACCACCAGACCCAGGTTATGGATTGAACCTGTTCTACATTGAACCCCCAGACCCATTTCTACCTCCAGGATATGAGTTCCTATTTCTCATCTATTAGTATGGGGAACATATTCTTGGGTTAATGTCATGAGGTTTTAAAAAAAATCACATGTGTAGAAAGAATATTAGAGTAGATTGAGGTGGTGAATCAATCACTGCACAAGCCGGTGAGCACAAATGGAGCTTAAAGGATTGTCAAATTACAAAGGTCCTTCCAATGTGGTGTAAAGAAATGGGTAACGGACAGTTTAGTGAAATTATAGAGGTGCAAGAGGGTGTGTCCCATCCCCACCTAGAGTAATAAAAAACTTATGTTGGAACTATTGGGGGCTTGGAAACACTCAAATGGTTCTTGCTCTCCATCACTGGAGTTCAAAATACCAACCTGACATAGTTTTGGTATCCAAAAATATGTTGGATAACAAGGATATGTGCCTCTTGGGATTGAATATTGGATTTAAGAATGACATTCTTGTGGGAAGATAGGGACACTCTAGTGGTCTGTGCCTCTTTTGGAAAGATAACCTTGGTGTTCAGGTTGATAACTTTTTTAGTAACTAATTTTTTGTGATATTTGTTGTTCCAAGTTCCCAACCTTGGTCTTTTGTTGGATTCTATTGGTTTCCTAGGTTTCAAAATAAACATAAATCGTGGAAATTGTTGAACTGATTGCCAAAATCTCTCCCTAGACCTTTGCTGGATGGGGTGATTTTAATAAGGTCCTTATTCATCAAGAAAAAAGGGGGATTCATGAGGAGTGGGGATGATTTGGAGGATTTTAGGAATTATTTTATGCTGAACTCACTTCATGATCTTAAGTTTTATGGATCTCCATTTACATAGAATCGGAGCAGATCAATGGAGAACCATATTGCTGAAATGTTGGATAGATTTTTTGTCACTGAAAAATGGATAGATCTCTTCCATGATTTCTCTATTTTTATTCTACCTCTAATTTCTTCCGAACACTATCCAATTATTTTTTCAATGATGTATTAAGGGGAAAAAATTATTCATGTTCATTCCTTTCACTTTGAAAGTTTATGGATATGAGATAGTAATTTTGAGAAGTTGGTTATGTCAGCTTGGGAAGCAGCGAACTATAGACTTACCTCTAATATCCATAATTCTATATCCTCTTTACAGAAGTGGAGTTTGGATCAGTTCACGAATTTCGACAGACGCATTAATGTTGTAGAAAATATCTTGAAGAGGCTTCACTATCATCCTTGTTGTGATTCTGTTATCAAGGATATCTATTTTGAATAGAAGAATCTTAATGTGGCACTGATGGAGAAGGATGGATTTTGGTTCCTGATGGAAAGATAATTCTATATTAGGGATGGTGACCAGAAAACTATCTTTTTAACCAAAAAGCATGTTCAAGGAGGAGGAAAAACCAAATTTCTCAACTTGAGGATCCTACTGGGATGCTTGTTAATGATAAAACTAATATTCACTCCATTATTCTATATTTTTTCAGCAACCTCTATAATACAAAAGGTATTAACATGCCTACATGTCTGAAAATCTATATTATGAAAATTTTCAGAGAGGATATGAACTATAAGTTGGAGATATATATCTCTGATGATGATGTGCTTAGGGATCTCCATCTTATTCACTCTAAAAAGTCCCCAGGGCATGATGGGTTTCATACACTCTTTTTTAAATGTTGTTTGCAAATTGTTGGGCCTAATGTGGTTACCTTGATGAAGTAGATGTGGGATGGAAGATATTCCCTCGAATACCTAAATGAAACTCTTATCACTCTTATCCCAAAATCATATTGCCCATAGAAAATCACGGATTTTCACCTAATCAGTTTATGCAATGTCATTTGAAAAATATTTTCTAAGATTTTGGTGTCTAGACTTGGGGATTACCTCCTGAAACATACCCACTAAAAATCTAAGTTATTTTCTCCCAAGGAGATCTATTACTAACAATGTAGACATTACATATGAATTATTCCATTCTATGAAAACTCAATCATCATCCAAAAATTTCATGATGGAAATGAAATTATATATGATAAAAACTTATGATAGAGTCGAATGGATTTTTCTTGAACTTGTTCATTATAAGTTGGTATTTCAGATGAAATGGAAATTTAATATCATGAAATGTGTTACGACTTCCTATTTCAGAAATTATATTAATAGGACACCCTTATAGAGTTTTAAACACTCAAGAGATTTGATTTTAGGGGATCCACTCTTGCCATATCTTTTCATTCTGGTGGATGATGTTCTTTCTCATCTCCTTTTGAAAGTAGTGGAGAAATCAGTTATCCCTGGTGCTATGGTATGTCAAAATGTCCCCACTATCTCCATCTCTTATTTGCAGATGATAGTCTTCTTTTTTCTCATGCTACCCCACAAGAGTGTAGTTCAGTTCTGAAAATCATTAAGTGTATGAAATAGATTATGGGAAACATATTAACCCATTGAAGTTATAATTATCCTCTAGTAAAGGAAAGGTACAAGAAAAGAGGGAGGAATTACAGTAGGTGTTTGGTTTCCTTCTATTCAAAAACTATCTATAACACCTGGGCCACCTGACCATTATCGGTAGATCGAGTAAACAAGTGTTCGCTTCAATTATGGATAGGGAAGAAATTTTTATTTTCTTATGGTCTAGTAGGAATATATCAAAGGGTAGGGAAGCAAGTTATCATTAAGTCAGTGGTGCAATCAATCCAATATTATTCTATATTGTTATTTAAATTTCAAAAATATCTAGTTGATCAAACCCATTCTCGGTTGGCTAACTTTTGGTGGGGCTCCCATGATGGTAAACATAAAACCCATTATATGTATTTATAGAAATTGTATATTTCTAAGTACCATGGAGGTATCATCTTTAGGAATCTGAAATGGTTTAACGAGAAACTTCTGGAGAAGCAAGGATGGTGCCTTCTATCCAATCCAAATTCTATTTTCTCATAGGTTTTGTATGAAAAAATATTTTCCTCATTCCGACTATTTCCATCCCTAGCAAGGATCGTAGACAAGTTTTTTGTGGAGAAGAATATAGAGTGATAAATATGTTCTTAACAGAGGTTGTGTTTGGAGAGTTTATAATGGGAATAACTTTAGTGTGTGGAATGATCTATGGCAGAAAAATGGCCAAAACCTTAAGGTTTTGTCATATGTGGTCTCAATTATAAAAAATAAAAAGGTGCGAGATCAGATCAATGATTCGTTGGAGGACTGGGATAAGGGAAATATTTATAGATGATTTAATGAGGTTGATCATAATAGAATTTTCAGTAATCCTCTCATTCCAGGAATGGTTTTTGACTAGATTTGATATATGGGGGAATCTTATGGGAGGTATTCAGTTTGTTCAAGCTACAAAATATGAGTACATGGTTTGGATCAGGACCGTCCTGTTGATTGTTGGAGGATTCTTTGGTTTCTAAATTCTCCACCCAAGGTAAGAAAAATTGGTTTCTGGTTTGTGCTAGAATACTTCCAACCCAAGACCATTTGGTTAGATGACATCTTGTGGAGGATGATAAATATCCTTTGTGCCTACAAGAAGTGGAATCCCATATGTATGAAATTCCCTTTGTCATGGGTTGGAATGGGTGTGGAAGGAATGGGAACCAGATTTAAAAAAAATATTTTATCGTTTTTATTATTTAGTCCAAAATCTCAATAAATGGGTGTCTTCATTAGAACCGAACATAGTGGGGTTTATTTTCACAATTTCACGGTTGATTTAGACTAGAATAAATGAGTGCATTTCCAAAAGAGGGTGACTTAATATTGTATATGGATCATGAGGGCCATTTAATGGATGAATTTCTAGAATGCGAATGACATGAGGCCCTAATTGGGTATTATGTGGTAGGATTATCATTGATGGAATCCTCCACTAGAGGGTTTTATCAAAATTAATACAAATTCATCTATCTCAGATAATTCAAGGGTTGGTGTTGGATTTATTGCTCATCACAGAAATGGCCAGGCTATGGAAGCTCATTTCATGTCTTTCCTGTCCTCTTGGAGTCCTATGGTGGTAGATACATTTTCTATCCTTCATGGAATCCTTATTTCTCACTCAGAATATAGGAAATTTATTTTGGTGGAATCAGATTTCCTTGAAGTGATTACTGACTTACAAAGAAGGAGGATGATTTTAATCCGTTTGGCCTTATCTTGAGAATGATTTGGTCATTGATTTAAAGCTTCACTGAATTAAAATTTTCCTTTATAAAATGAGGGGGTAATCTTGAGGCTCATAAACTAGGGTGCTTTGGTAAGTCTTGGGGTGATCATTGTTGGGTTGACTCTTTTCCTTCTTGGATTTATAGGTCTGGTGTTTTTGATTAGTAATAAATTATCTCTCTTATCTCAAATAAATATCACCCCAACCATTATGAAAAAAACCATCTTGATCATCGTTTTATAACTTAATATCAACTGTTTATAAATATATTTATTGATTTTACTTAGAAATACTTTTAATTTAAACTCATATGAATGGAAAAATTTTGATGGAACATTTTAATGAATTTTTTTATTACAAATATTTAAAACAAAATTTCTCCCTTCAAGATTTTTTTATTGACTTAATCTAAAAAACTAGATATATTATTTACTACATTTTTTGAAACATATACATAGTGAAAGATATATAAATCAAAAAATTCTTGTAACACCTGTAATTTTAAATTTTATTTATTGAAGTGGAGTTTGGATTCAAATTATTTTATTAAATTAATTAAAGTACTCTAATTTTGATGTTTTCTAGGAGAAGTCATGAAAAGGGGAATTTATGGAATTAGGAATAATTCCTACATTTTGAAAGATACAGAATTTTACACATTTTTTAATCATTCAGGAATGATTTTTAACACTAGATATGATCATTAGATATCTATAGGACCTTTGCATCAAAAATTTCTCTCATCTACGATGGTGGAACTGAGTCAAGAGTCCTCCACGGACAGCATGTGAGCAACAACTTAGGATGAAGACCGCTTCCTCTCCTGATTACTATAGGGTTTTCTTTAGGATATCTAAGGAGTAAAAGTAATAGAGAATGTGGAAGTTATTGAAATTAATGTCTTATTAGGGAGATAATGTGTCTAAATAATCACAACAGTCAAGGAGCAGCATAACAACCCAAAAAATAAGAAACCAGAACATGGAAAACAAAAGATAAAGAATCTCAAACATGCCTAATAACCCGCAAAATAAAATAAAATAGAAAAACCATGTAAAGGTATGAAACCTGATACCCTACATAAAGGTCAAGTGCATTTCATATAAAGATAAAACCCTATATGCATGGTATATATAAGGTTAATCCCAAATCAGTCACGTCGATCCTTCATAATGGTCACTACTACAAAATAGGCATTTAATAATGATAAAAATGATGTTTATCATCGTTATAGAAATGCTAACTACTAGATCAGGATTGAAATTTTTATGCTTTTATCAATGCTAAAAACACTAATAAAGTGGTGCTTTATAAGTGCTAAAAATGATAAAGTTGCGTACTACAATGTGGTGTAACAGCATCATCTAGCACTAGTGCAGTGTGCTGTAATACTACATAGCACCACCGGAAATACAAATAGAAATCAGAACAGTCTAGTACCAATATAGAATTTAAATGAAATAAAATTTAGAACACAAATACAATAAAAAAACACAATATTATATATATTTAAAACATTGGTTTATACAATTACATAAGTATAAATTATTAAATTCATTAAAAAACAACAATGTTATTTTATCTTTTGATCTTGAACCCGACTCATGTTATTTCCAAACAATCCACCCCTTCTCGATCAAAAGAACACACCTATATAACAAGAAAATAATTCCTATGCTAGTAATAATATAATTAAATAAATCAATAGAAAGTGTTAATTTTACACTAAACTTTGAGTCATATCAGAAACATTGTGTATCATATGGAGTTTTCATTGATTCTTGCACATCACACCATTTCTTATTCATCTTCAACAATTATCTCTATGAAAATTAACTAAATTATTTTAAGATAAAAATGATAAGGAAATTAATTATATAATATCATATAGAATTGTAAGAACCTAGTTCTTTTTTGAGGTAAAAATCCTTTACACTCCATAAATTCTTTGTTCAAATGTTTAAATATTCCTTAATATGAATTCCATTTGAGGATATGAAGCTATAAGGGTGTCTCGGGATGGTTTTGATCCTGGAACCCAAGTTTTGGGGTGAAATGGTCTGGAGAATGTTTAGATTAAATCATGTGATTTGGGCAGCATGGCCATGCAGCAATGTCAGCAATTTTTTTAGGTGGGGTTTTGCACGGTTTGTGCATGGTTAGTCAAATATTCCAATAAAACCATGTGGGGTGGCTTTCCCTATAGCTAAGAATGCATGGTTGGTGCATGGTTTGGACAAACCATGTGGCCAAACCATACAACCTAGATATTTTATGTAAAATGATCATTTTCCCTCAAAATTATTTTAAACCTAAGAATCTATTTATTTACTCCTACGCACATAAAAGGCTCTTTTTGAAGCCCTCCCTGAATCCTAAGGTATGAATTGTCACCGAATCTCCTTCCGATCTCTAATTCAAGCACCACTCATCTCGTTGGATCTGCATCGGTGAGTTCTCAATTCCGTTTTCCATTATTCATTCTTATGGATATCATATACACTATTTGGGTGTAAGAAAATTTCCCCCCTTATTAGGTTCCTAATCTATTATTCAATTTTCTCCTAACCTGAGTCAAATAAAACACTGATACTATATGAGATATCAACTATGGACCTACGATAGGTGGTTTCGTGCCTTTCATTAAATTTCAAAGTGTTTTTATATATCATTGTGTTGTGCGCCCAATTCTTGAGAGATACCTTGAAATGAATCTTGATATTTAATTTATAAGTATATCCTATTGAATTGTTCAGCCCATGATAAATGTTAAATAGTTAAGGTCCTTGAAATGGAACCACCCCATGTGTCTGTTGATTAATTGAACTATACGACCATGGGTGTCTCTTGGAAATGGAAACCTTTGGGAATTACCTTTTCCCTCTCACCTTGGGATTTAAATTGTGAATTGAATTATAAACCAAATGGATTAATTAAATTAGGAATGGATTTGTGAATTTAACTTGAATATAAATTGTGATATAAATTTGTTAATAAGGAGGGGTATGAAATGATCATGACCCTTTTCCCTTGCCTTAAAATATATTCTTAAATCATGAGATGCTTCTTATGAGGAATGTTCCATGTGAGTAGTTAAGTGGATAACCTTCTATGTTTGGACAGTTCCTGGAGTCACCTTTTGAGGTGAGGTTTGAATTAAATGTTCTTTGTGTTGACCTTGACATGTTTTAATGTAAATGAATAAAATAAATTGATTAAATGCATGTATGTATTGGCTGACACATGGATTCAAATAATAATTTCATGGATGAACTAAATTGGCATGTGCCTTATTCATGCCCTAGTGACACTTGGACTCCATTTTGGTTTTCCAATGATGGACCCATAGGGGACTTTTACTATCATATATCGAGTGATACATGGATTCATATAAGAATTATATGGATGGACTTAAAGGGAATTGATCTTTATACCATGGGTGATACTTGGGGCCCCTTAGTGGATCACCAAGGATGGACTCAAATAGAAGTGATGTTATACCACACCTTGAGTGATACCTTGGTTATTGAGAGGTTATCTATAGAAGATCTTGTAGGGTGTTAGTTTCTATTATACCTGGAGCGATACTCAGATTCTGAATTAAGAATTATAGGGATGGGCTTGGTTTCTAAATTGATTATTGAATGAAATATATTATATTGATGTGTCTCCAAAGGCAAAGAAAAATCTTGGATTTGGTCTTCGTATTTCACTTTATGGGTGGAATGTTTGGGAATCCTTTGATCATGTTATCATGGGGGACGCTAGGAATTATGCCAAGTCTTGAGACTTATTAATTAAATGATATTAAACTGTTAAACAAAGTTGATTATAAATAAAAATGATAGCTCATTAATTCAGAGTCTTAATTATTAAATAAAATTGATTAAATGGATTTGGCTAGAAATGAGAACATGTAAATTATAGGATGTTTACTTTTACTACTTCCGTTTCATATTATATTACTACCTAAAAACTATTTTTATAGATATTCACTAGTTGGATGGAAATATACCTTGGGTGGCTTCCTACGGGGATTATATATCATACCCTTTTGAGCCACCTTTGGGTACCCAAAAATACTATATGGTTTCAGGTATGGATAAGGGAAAGAACCCCACTATAGGTTCTTGATTTCTTCTTAGGAGAAGGGGATCATGAGACTGAGTTGAGGCTCGCGATGCTAGATGGGATACTTTTGGACTTTTTTTACTTTTTTCCATGTATTGTTCACCTTCTATGTATACATGTTTTGGAATATTTATTAGATACATATGAAATGTATTATCTCTATCATTGTATGTGAGCTTACATTTGATATTGTTAACTATTCCTAGTGAGTATCTATTGTCTGTATGATTTACTGCTTTGCTACATGTATGTTATTTCTATTCCACCATGTTACACTTTGTTCAAAGGGAATAATATCCTCAAAGACACACCCTAGTCCCTAACTTCTATTCTGTTGACTCTAGTGTTTGGGGAGATGTGCTAAGGCCATGTGGCCAGCTGGGCTTAGGATACTGTTGAGGGGAATCTGGGTCCGGGATGTTATAAAGTGGTATCAGAGGATTTATTTTCTGGTTTTATTTACTATTTAGAGATAATAGAAAGTAATATGAAGTAAATAGAGTTTGGTAATGGATTGTGACTGTGCGTAGATAACCCATGTACAGGAAAAAGCAAAGTTGCCTCAAATTAAATTATAGTTTTTTGGATTTTGACTATTAAAGTTTATTTGATTCCACTGTCGGGTGACACACTTGAATTTTAATATTATTATTGATATGATTGTGGTTCTATTGTGTTTAAATATGATGAGATGAGGTTTTTCCATCTCATGAATCATATATAAACTTGTCATATTTCATATACCATGCATTATGCCATTCCATCTAGGATGCATTACTTGTTGTATATTGTTGTGATAGGTGTTGTGATATATATATGTACAACTATTTTTTAAAGGTATTATGGAACATGTTATGGTGTGAATTATGTGTATTTCATGCTTTGGTTCCTAAGGATTATTTCCCCTCTTAGATAAATTTGGAGAACCATTGGTTCAACCATTAAATTAAATGTTATAAAATAAAATTGAATATGGAAATGAAAATGAAAATTGAAAGTTGAGTTGCTTATGGAAGAAAACATAACCAGGCCTGACATTAGTGGTGGGAAGTATGTAGTGTCTCTTGATTATATATGATCTGTATGATGCCCATTCCATACTCATGGAGTAGGCGGAGGGGTGTTTTAATATATAGGAAGTATTGAACCTATCCAATTTCTATATTTTTTCTCTTGAGCTATGAACTTTGATAAAAATATCAATTTGAGGTGTGAATTTGTAATTGTAGAGGCATGAAATCACAATAACCTCTAGTTCTACACTAGCAGTGTGGTCAAGACCACACTCCAGAGGTGGTGGGTCATGAGCTATTAATGGATCCTCTAGTAGTGCTAACTGCAAAACCAGTTTTTATTCCAGAGCACATGAGCCTCAGCCCGGTTGGAGAGGACTTAGCAAGTTCATCAAATATACTCGAGATCAAATCCAGGTGGATACATATTTCTAAGGATAAAATGTAATAACTATAGTAGGAACTATACAAGGTATTTTATAAGTACTGTAGCAACCAGAACTATTCATCAATCTAGGCCTCGGGGCCACCAGTTTGGTCCTCAGGTCCATCAATGATTTTGGTCCACCCAAGGTCTTCAATCCAGTTGTATCTCAAGGCCTTCAGGCCACCTTAAGGACTTCGGGCCACCCCAAGGCCTTAGAGCCACATGAATTTGCAGATGTACCAGTCAGAATACAAGGTACAAGGCATTGGATGAGGATTTATGGCAGTCACATTCCCTAGAGAAGAGCTAACCAGAATTGGAAAAACAAGAGGGTATGGAATTTCCATCAATAATGGGCCTGTGAAACTTTTCATAGGAAAGCTATCCGACCAGCCCTTCAAAGATGGAGTAATGATATAATGACATGTTCTGGGGAGGAGCAGTTCCAAGTTGTCTTCTCTAGGTGATTCGCTATAAGAACTAAGGGTCATGTAATTGTATCTAAGCCTTCAGGCCTTGTAAGTGTTCCACCTCACCACTTGAAAAGTTTATTATCAATAATAATAAAAAATGAAGGCCTTCGGGCCATTCAGGTAGTTTTATACTGGGCATAGGTGTTGAGGCGTGGTTCTATGAGAGCTTTATGCGGTTCTTGCATACCATTCAAGGAGCACCACGACCTACCCCAACTATGGAAGAGGTGATTTGTGAGTTTCAAAAATAGCACATTCCCATGATCTCAGGGGATAGAAGACAATAGGATTTACAGTTATAGCTATATTCTATGTTATCTATCTTTGAGAATCTAGAGACACCTCCTGGAAGGAAGAAAAATCTCACTACATATATGTTGAATGATTCCACCAAGATTTGGTGGGATATTATAACTAAGACATATCATCATCGGGAGATGGCTTTGAGGTTTTTTCATATTGACTTATATTACTAAATATATCTAAAGATGTTGAGGGGTGATAAATCTTGAGAGTTATTACACCTACAGCAGGCCTCACTATCAATTATGGATCACACGACCAGTTTTATAGAGCTCCAACACTTCACACCTATTCAGATGGATGATAAGATATCTAAAGATAAGAAATTCTAGGATGGTATCAGGTGTGACATATGATTTAAGGTAAATGTATTTTGGATAAATATTTTTTCTAGAATAGTGAACCATATGCTTATTACAGAGTGTAACTTGAGAGAGGCTGGTGGTGCAAGCCAAGGAGGCCCAACATATAGATACTGCATCGACCAATAGTAGGAAGCATAATCTAGAGCCTCTATTTGGTGATATCAGTAGCCATAACACAGACATAACTAACCAGGTGAGGTGCTACCAGTTCAGTAGACTAAGACATAAAAGGACACAATGGACAAGGGTCCTAGTCGAGTGTCAATCGTGCGAAAAGATGGAACATCTACATCACTTATGCATAAATTTTCCACCATTAGTCAATGAGAGAGGGTATCCAATAGCACCATGTACATGAGTGGGGTAAGTATCTTCACATCAGTCAGGGAGCTGGAGTATAGTTGTCCAATTAGGCAAAGGTGGTGTTCATGGTTGTGGTAGTCAGACCCTAATTTTATAGTGACAACAGAGCAGATCTTCTTAGGGTAGCTATGTAGTACCAGAGGGTCGTGGTATAGGCCAGAGATACACAATGCAAAAGACCCTTGAGTAGTAGGATCCAAGGTCTTATACTATCAAAGGTACTATTATATTACCCTCTATCGTAGCTTCTACACTTTTTGTTACATGGGATTCTCATTTATTTATTTCTATTCTCATTATGGAGAGACTTGGGATAGGTTTTTAAACTTATGATTGTGTTATGATGCTTGAAACTCTATTGGGGATTATAAAAGAGGGTGTATGTTAGTGTAGGGAGTTCCCCCTTGAGGTTGGTTGGTTTCACTTTGTATGGGACCTTTATGTTCTTGAGATTATAGGTTTTGACATCATTCTTGGGATAGAATGACTGGTTTCCTTCCATGATTTTTTACTTATATCTTTAAAGGGTGACCTTCACGTCACTTGAGGGTGGAGAATTTATTCAAAAGGGTGAATGAGATGTCAAGGTGAGCCGATTTGGACCCAAAAATCATGGGATATGAGGGATTACTGCCTAGATTGTGAGTTTGTATCTAGATGATCAGCAAACATGTTAGAAATATTTCCCTCCAATGTTTGATCATTTAAAGTACATATTCCTGAATGAATTTTCAGGGTTAACTCTAGTAAGAGAGGTAGAGTTATCGATAAATCTAGTGTCAGGAGTTGGACCTGTATCTATTCCTCTTTACGGGATAGCTACTACTGAGGTTCAAAAGATAAATAGGTAGCTAGAGGATTTAGAGGAAAAGAGATTTATCCAACCCGGTACTTCTCCATGGGGTTAACTAGTCCTTTTTTTAGAAAAAACAAGGATAAAAATCTTAGTATATGTGTTGATTAATGGTAATTGAAAAATATTATGGTTAAAAACCAGTGTCCTCTACCACAGATATATGATCTCTTTGAACAGCTTTGAGGAGATCAGGTTTTCTCAAATATTTATTTGAAGTCTGGTTATGATTAGGTTCATGTTTGACCATTGGACATACCTTTCACATCTTTTGATAGAAGGTATGTTCTATATAAGTATTTGGTTATGTTGTGTGGTCTCACAAATGTTCCAGGAGTCTTCATGGAATATATGAACTAAGTCTCTCATCCTTATATTTATTAGTTTTTTTTTGGTTTTCTCAGATGATATCTTGGTGTGTTCTCAAAATCAATATGACTATTCCAAGTATCTTGAGATCGTATTGAATACATTAAGAGAGAATTGGTTATATTATATTCTCAAAAATTGAAACTTCTATATGGATTAGATTCACTTCCTAGGTCACATTATCTCAGAGATATGAGTATAAATTGACCCAAAGAAGGTGATAGTTGTAATATCCTGGGAGAATCTCATGAATGTCTTTTATGTATGAAGTTTCTTTGGGATATCCAGATATACATGCATTTCATACAATACTTCTCACACTTATCAGTGCTACTTGTGGTCTAGACTTAGAAGGGTGTGAAGTTCTTATGGTTATATTCCTATGATATGTCCATTCAAGAGCTGAAATGGATATTTAATTTAGTTTTAATATTGATTTTTCTGGATCCTGGTAAGAGTTACACCCTTTCCTGCGATGCATCAGGTATTAAGCTATGAGTAGTTCTTATACAAGGGAATAGAGTTGTGGCATATAGGTTTTAGTAGTTGAGACCAAATGACTAGATTTACCCAACACATGATCTCGAGTTAGCTGCATTTGATCACTCATTTCATTGTTGGAGACATTACTTACTGTGAGAGAATTTTTTGGTGAAAAAAAACCACAAAATATTCAAGTACATATTTTAATAGAATGATCTGAATCTGAGGTTGCGAAGATGGGTTGAATACCTATAGTATTTTGACTTTGAGCTTGACTACTTTCCTAGTAAAGGAAATGCAGTGGTCAGTGCACTGAGAAAGTGGACTTAGATATAGGCAGTGCAGTAGGCCAGAAGTGAGTGGCAACTTATGACTTTGTTCTCTGAGATGCACTTAGATGTGCAGGACAGTCAAGGGTATAATTTTCTATCATCCTTAGTTGTGACCTCTACACTTCTAGATAGATTGAGGATGTAGCAATTGTTAGATTTTGAGGACATAGTTATATAAGATTGTGTGGTAGGTGAGGACCCTCTTCCTGGTTAGACTATAGAAGAGGATAAATTTCTCCATATGCATGGTTGAAAATGGGTTTTAGAAGACATTAATGAGGAGTAGATATAGTAATTTCATGCTTCATCTTGGGCAGTTCACCTTCGCACCACCAAAAAGTATCAATATTTACATCACTAATAATGGTGGTTGGGTATGAAAAGAGACATAGCTAGTTTTTTTATGATGTGTTCCACCTGCTTACAGGTGAAGGCGGAACACCAGTGACAAGTCAAACTTTTATAGAAGCTACCCATTCCATAGTGGAAATGGAACGATTTCATGATGGATTTCATGATAGTTTTATCAAGGTCACCTCAAAGAAATCATGTCATATGGGTTGTTGTCGACAGGCTCACAGATGTTTCACATTTCCTTCCGATCAAGGAAAAAATTAGTGTGGATGAGATTGGAAGGTTGTATATCCATGATATAGTATGATTTTATGAGGTCCCAGGTCACGAACCAACCCGGGTCGACCCTGAACCAGTCACCCGAACCGATTCGTGACATGGCCCAAGAGGCTTTCCTGATCCTCCTGGGCTGGCGACAAGCACCAGGGCATCAACAGAGAATAAAAGGGCAATGATTTCGCCCAATAAAAATGAATAAAGCAGTGGAAATAAAATAGAACAACGTAAATTTCATAAACAACATGAAAAAGAAATAAATATCAACACAAATAAACTAACTTGAACATGACCAAAACTCCTCGTGACTCTAAGAGTCTCTCACCAAACCACAACCAACTCTCACCCGCGGTGAGCAAGCTCGAGTCAAACCTGCAACAGAAAATAAAAATTAGAAAACACTATAGGCGTGAGTATTAAAACTTAGTAGGTAGGCCCGACTAATTCTATTCCCAATGCACATACCATTAAATAATGAATTCACTAATTCCAGGTTTGAACTAAATTATATAACATATTAGTTTCCACATACACTTTCATTTCTAAAACAAGTAATAGTCCATTTCCCTTTTTAATTCAAAAAGAAGTTTAATGTTTGAAAGGAATAGGTGCATTGTATTTTAAAACATTTTTGCAAAAAAATTAGAAATACAAATTTTAATTGTTAGTAAAAAGGAAAACCACACACAACACAGACTAAGTGCAATGGAAAAAGTTGCATATAAGGGAGAACAACTGAACTAGGCCTCTCAATTGTCTGCCACATACAAACAAACACTAAAGATAACATGGGTTGAACCTAGGAGCTCGTGAACAATCCAGAATGTACTACACATGTGACTCATCCGGAAGGCATGCTCTAACTCAATGACATCATAACGCCCTAATGCTCGGTATAGCCCTTAATGGCCTAACTGAGGGGCCCAATCCCCATTGCAGCAATAACTCAGTATTCCCCTACTATGGGGCCACTAGCCAGTGCGTAATCTAAACTAGTGAAGAAATCATTCTCAGAAGATTCAATTACTATGCTAGGTTCCAATGTCAACACGTATAATAAATGGAGGGGTGAGTCAACAATGCCAGTCAATTAACCAGTCACGATGCACAAACATCATGCTCAACAACTCACACAATCACCATACACAACAGATTCACCCTTGAGTCACGTCAAAGAAATTTTTTCTAAAATAATTCATTTTATTAAAGTGTCAAACTGGCTTTAAACATCCTTTGAAAATCACCCATCTTTCAAAAGAAACTAACACTTTAACACCACAAGTAAAACCATTTTTCAAATATACCAACACGCTCTACTTTTATCAGGTTCCAAACGGGCCTTAACCAACTTTGAAGAAAAACACCATTTCTTAAGAGAAACCAGAATGTTTGTTCACGTGTCAAAAGAAAACATTTGAAGTCAAACTGAAACCACACATGAGAGTACATGAATTATTTTTAAAGGCCAAAGGGGAATTTTTTTATTATTGTGCGTCAACTCGTCAAGAAATTAATTCAAGTGCCATGCATAAAATAACCAGTTTTGTTTAAATAAATATTTACTCCTAAAATAATTATCTAAAAATATTTTTCATTTATCAAAAGTTAATGAAATAACAGGAAATTAATAAATTCTAAATTTAAAGGCGAGTGCAATGGGGGGGCCTACATTGACTTGCAGTTCAATTAAGATGACGCAACAGACCTCACACAGGAACACAATCATGCGCAAGCCGATGATCGTGGTATCGTAGGGTTACCCCACCAACACACTACAACAAACACACAAAAACTAAAAACACATAACCACTTACTTAAAACAATCCAAATGAACAAAAAACGCAAAAGAACCAGCTCGACATGTTTTCAAAACACAACTTGTGCCATCAACATTACTTATTAAACCAATTTAAAAATTCTCAAAGTGTTTACAAAAACCACACAATGCCAAAATAACATACTAATCATTTTAAAGAGCCAACATGTCATTTCATGAAAACACTAGAGTGCAAAACTAGAAAAAAGTGCACGACACGTTGAAAACTACATTTAAAAGTGTGTGCACCTAAACACATTTTCAAAACCAAATTCGTAGCATCCAAATTATTCAAAAAATCATTTGAAAATTTATAAAACAATTTCATGAAATACCACAAGGTGTTATACCAAAACTCTTAAATCAAATTTTTAAACCAAACACACACAAAACCTATCCCAAATATGTTTCCCATTTTATACACAATTTAATAAACCATTAAAATAATTTATAAAACAAATTCAAGATGTTCCATAAGGATTTTACACAAAAAACGCACCCAAAATCATCTTTTAAAACCAACCGTACCCAAACAACATATTAAAACATGATTTGTAGCCTTTATATAATTTAATAAACCAACTACACAACTTATAAAATAATATTAAGTGGAACAACAAAATTTCACATGTGAAACACATAAAAAAATATATTAAACCTCAAGTAAATCTATATCCACAACAAGCAAACTGATCAATGAATTACCAAATTAATTAAATGGGCGAGTTAATTCATCAAAAAATTCTTATAGGTAGAATCGCCTACCTAAAAAGTTGATGGAGCTCCAAAAAACGGTGCGAAACCTCTTTCGCACCGCAACCGCACCAACGAGGAGCCAATAACACCCTACAAAATAAGTTTGACGCACAAAAACATGATTTAATCTGCAACCAATAAACCCAAAACTAATGAGAATGCCAAAATAATAAAATCTCACCACAACAGGGGTTGTGGGTTGGCTGTCTAGGGTCTGTCAGACCAGGGAAGGAGGCATGTCTGGATGTGCGATGATAGGATCTGGTGAGGCTGGTGGGTGCGAGGCTGGAGTAGTCAAGGGGGCGGCCGGGATAGATGGAGCGTCGGAGGGGGAGCAGTGGGAGGTGACGGCCTAGGCAGGGGGACTAACCACGCGAAACAACAAGGGGGGTTGTGCACCGAAAGAAGAGATGAAGGTTGGGCAGTGCGAGGTCGGCCGAAGGGCACCACAGGAGTAGGAAAGTGGGGGTGGGATTCTGAGTCAGGATCTCAAATAGGTGGGGGGGGGGGTTCTTTGAATCAAGGGTGGAAGGGGAGGACCGGTATGCGCACTGAACCCTAACCCTTTTCACCCCTTTTTTTAATTTTAATTTGATTAAAACCGTTAATATAATTATAATAATAATAAAAGTTATATAATAAATATGATAATATACATGTTATTAATAATGATAATCACTTTAATAATATATAATAATGAAAAATAATAAAAAATTCTTTAATCATAATAATAATAACCATTTTAAAAATATAACCGGTCTCCCGAGCCTGTCCGCGACATGGCCCAAGAGGCGTTCCCGATCCTCCTAGGCTGGGGACAAGCACCAGGGCATCAAAAGAGAACAACAGGGGAATTATTTAGCCCAATAAAAATGAATAAAGCAGTGGAAAGAAAATATAAAAATGAAAAGTGAATAAACAACATGAAAAAAAAGATCGATCAACACCAACAACCTAATTTTACCATGACCAAAACTCCTCGCGACTCTGAGAGTCGCTCACCAAACCACAACCAACTCTCACCTGTGGCGAGTAAGCTCGAGTCAAACCTACAACAGAAACTTAAAATAGGAAAACACTATAGGCGCGAGTATTGAAACTTAGTAGGTAGGCCCGACTAATTATATTCCCAATGCACATACCATTAAATAAATAATTCACTAATTCCATGTTTGAACTAAATTATATAAAATATTAGTTTCCACAAAAACTTTCATTTATAAAACAAATAACAGTCTGTTTCCTTTTTTAATTCAAAAACAAGTTTAATGTTTGAAAAGAACTCGTGCATTGCATTTTAAAACATTTTTGCGAACAATTTTGAAGTCCAAATTTTAGTTGTTAGTCAAAAGGAAAACCCCAAAAAACACACAACACACACTAAGGGAAATGAAAAAAGTGTCACATAGGGGTCAGTAACTAAACTAGACCTCTCAATAGTCCACCACATACAAACAAACACTAAAGAAAACATGGGTCGAACCTAGGAGCTCGTGAACAATCCAAACCGTACTATACAAGTGACTCATCCTGAAGGCATGCTCTAACTCAATGAATTAATTACACCCTAATTATCGGTATATCCCTTCATGTCCTAACTGAGGGGACCAATCTCCATAGCATTAATAACTCAGTATTCCCATGCTGTGGGGTCACTATCAAGTGCGTAATCTAAACTAGTGCAGCAATAATTCTCAGAAGATTCACTTACTATGTTAGGTTCCCATGTAAACATGTATAATAAAAAGAGGGCTGAGTCAAAAATGCCAATCAATTAATTAGTCATGATGCACAAACATCATGATCAACAACTCACACAATCACCGTACACAACAGGATCACCCCTGAGTCACGTCAAAGAAAGTTTTTCAAAAATAATTCATTTTATTATAGTGTCAAACTGGATTTAAACATCCTTTAAAAATCACCCATATTTCAAAATAAACCAACAATTTCACACCACAAGTAAAACCATTTTTCAAATATACCAACACAGTCTACTTTTATCAGGTGTCAAATAGGCCTTAACCAACTTCAAAGAAATACAACATTTCTCAAGAGAAACCAGAATGTTCGCTCACATGTCAAAAGAAAAAATTTGACATCCAACTAAAACTAAACGTGAGAGTATATGAATTATATTCAAAGTACAAAGGGGAATTATTTTACTATTGTGCGTCAACTCGTCAAGAACGTAATTCAAGTGCTATGCATAAAATAACCAATTTCGTTTACATCAATATTTACTCCTAAAATAATTATCTAACAATATTTATCATTTATAAAAAATTAATGAAATCACAAGAAATTAATAAATTCTAAATTTAAAGTCGAGTGCAATGGGGGACCTACCTCGACATGCAGTTCGATTATGACAACGCGACATGCCTCGCACTGGCACACAAGAAGGTGCAAGCCGATGATCACTGTATCACAGGGTTACCCTTCCAACGCACTGCAAAAAACACACAACAACTAAAAACACATAACCCCTGACATAAAACAATCCAAATGAACAAATAGTTCAAAATAACCAGCTCATCATGTTTTCAAAACACAACTCGCACCATCAACATTACTTATTAAACTACATTAAATATCCGCAATTTTTTTACAAAAAAACACACAATGCCAAAATAACTTACTAATCATTTTAAAGATCCAGCATGTCATTTCAATAAATCACTTAAGTGAAAAACTAGAAAAAAGCGCACAACACGTTGAAAACTACATTTAAAAGCATGTTCCCCTAAACATATTTTCAAAACCAAATTCCTTGCATCCAAATTATTCAAAAAATCATTTGAAAATTTATAAAACAATTTCAGGAAATTCCCCAAGGTGTTATATCAAAACACTTAAATCATCATTTAAACCTAAAACACTCAAAACCTATCCCAAACACGTTTCTCATTTCATACACAATTTAATAAACCATTAAAATAATTTATAAAACAAATTCAAGAAGTTTCACAACGCTTTTACACCAAAAAACACACCCAGAATCTTCTTTTAAAACCAACCGTACACAAACACCATATTAAAACATGATTCAAAGCCTTTATATAATTTAATAAACCAACTTCACAACTTATAAAATAATATTTAGTGGCACAACCAAATTTCACATGTGAAACACATCCAAAAATATATTAAACCTCAATTAAAGTTATATCCACAACAAGAAAACTAATAAATGAATTACCAAATTAATTAAATGGGATAGTTAATTCATAAAACAATTCTTATATGTAAAATTGCATATCTCAAATGTTGACGGAGCTCCAGAAACCGGTGTGAAACCTCATTCGCACCGCAATCACACCAACGAGAAGCCAATAAAACCCTACAAAATAAGTTCGACACACAAAAACATGATTTAATCTGCAACCAATAAACCCTAAACCTAGGAGAACACCAAAATAATAAAATATCACCACAATAGGGGTTGTGGGTCGGTTGTCCAGGGTGTGTCGAACCAGGGAAGGAAGCTCGTCTGGGTGTGCAATGACGGGATCCGGTGCGGTTGGTGGGTGCGAGGTCGGAGCAGGCAAGGAGTGGTCGAGACAGCTAGAGCGTCGAAGGAGGAGCAGCGGAGGGCGATAGCCTGGGCAGGGGGACTCACCACGCGGAACACCAAGTGGGGTTGTGTACCGAAGGAAGAGAGGAGGGCTGGGCGGTGTGAGGCTGGCCGGAGGGCGCCGCGGGAGCAAGCGAGGGGGGGATTCCAGTTTGAACTGTGGCAATAGACCACCTATTTCCATCGGTAAAACCTTGGATATAACCCTGAAAAACCATGTCAATAGCCCAAAAATAATTTTTCACCGACCGGATTCAATCTCTATAACTCACCCATAGTATTCAACTACATAACCACTACACAACGCTGTACTTTGGGTATATATATATTTCTAATATATTATATATATTATTAAAAACTATGGTGATAGTATAAAAACGTGGCAATAGGGATTCCCATTCTATTTTCCATTGGTAAATTTTTCTCCCATTCAAGGGCGGGAGAACTATAGACATGATTTTGAAAACTATGGCTATAGCCCTTGGAAAAAATGGCCTATATCCATGGTTTTCAAAACTGTGGCTATAGGTCCATGTAAATTCCCAATTTTATACTTCTTTATTTAGATGCTACCTTATAAGGATCTATATAGTAGGCCATACCAAACACCCTTGTATTGGATAGAGGTAGTAGAGGTAGCTATGCTTGGACCTCGTCTTGTTTAGTATACCACAGAAAATGTTCAGTTGATTTGTAAGTGTATGGATACTGTAAAGTATTTTCGGAAAACATACACCATTCTCTAGAGACAACCTCTAAAGTTCGAGGTCAGGGATTGGGTTTTCTTGCGTGTTTCACTGAAGTTGGGATACAAATGGATCAGGATGTAGGTAAGTTTTCACCATGATATGTCGAGCTATTTGAGATTCTGGTGAGATTTGGGTTGATAGCCTAGTAGTTGTAGTTACCTGAGAGGTACTGAGACATGCATGATATCTTCCATGTATCTCAACTATGCCGCTCTTATTCAAACCCACATCATGCTTTTCTCCCAAAAGAGGTTGAGTTATAGGTAGATGCATCCTTCGAGGATGAACCAATACGAATTGTGGATCATAAAATGAAGGTTTTCCAATGCTGATCAGAACCTCTAGTATAAGTGCAATTGTAGCACAGTCATGTACAAGATGAGACATAGGAGCAGGAGGCTAATTTTTTATCTTAGTGGCCAGAGATATTCTCAGACATGCTTGACCACCCTTGAGAAGGAAATTTAGGGATGAATTGTTTTAAGTGGGAAGTTTGTGAGAACCTTACATATCCTTTACTTTCTTTAAATTCTCTATTTAAATGTTTAAATATGGCCTAATATGAATTCCCTTTGAGGATATTGAGGTATTGAGGGTGTCTGGGACTGGTTTAGAGCCTGAAACCCAATTTTTTGGTTGAAATGACCTAGCACATAGTTAGAGTAAACTGTGTGATTTGGGATGCACATCCATTTCATCAGGTTTATAATTTTCTATAGTGGATTTTTCATAGTTTTCACATATTTAGTCAAACTTTGTGAGAAAACCATGCGAGATACCCTTACCTACAGCTAAGAATGTATAGTTAGCACATAGCTTGGACAAAACGTACGACCAAACCATGCAACCCTAATATTTTGGGTAATATGACCATTTTTTACTTAAAATTATTTTAAACCTAATAATATATTTTTTCCTCCTATACACAACAAAGGATCTCTTTTGAATCCCTCCTTGAATCGTAAAGTAGGAATTTCCACCAAATCTTCGTCTGATCTCCAATTCAAGTGCCACTCAGGTCATTGAATCAGTGAGTTCTCAATTCATTTTAACCATTTTTTAATATTATAGATATCAATTAAGCTATTTAAGTGCAAGATAATTTTACCTGTTATTAGGTTCTTCATATGTTCTTTGATTTGCTCCAGATCAGAGTTGAATCATGAGTCGATATTGGAAATGCTATCAACTACGGACCAATGGAAGGTGGTCTCATGCCTTTTGTTAAAATTTGAAGTGTTTATATATTCCCTAGGGGTATTCACCTAATTCATGTGAAATTACTTGAAATGAATATTGATCTTGAATCGATAAGAATATATTATTCAATTTTTTAGGCTCATGTTTAATGTTAAATGGTTAAAACTCATGAAACGAAACCACCCCATGGGTGTATTGATTAGTTGAACTAGATCACCATGGGTGGATATTGGAAATAGAGACCTTGTGTGTGCTCTTTTTACCCTTTCCTAGGGATGTGAATTGTGAGTTGAATTTAAATCAAATCGATGAATTGGATTATTAATGGGTATGCGAATTGAATTTGAATATGAATTGTAATCTAAATTTTTCAAGAAGGAATGGTATGTAATGATCATGAACCTTGACCCTTAACTTTTGATGGCTTGTTAAAGCATGAGATGCTTTTTAGAAGGAATGTCCCATGGGTGTAGTTAAGTGGAAATCCTTCTATGCTTTCTCATTTCCTAAAGTCTCTTTTTTAGGTGATACTTGAATTGAATGTTTTTGGTGTTGTCCTTGATATGTTCAAATGTAAATGATTAAATGAAATTTATTAAATTATTGTATTCCTTAGGGGACACATGTATTCACCTAAGAATTGTGACAACCGGGTCCCGGTGACAGCACAGCCACCCCGCCTTAACATGGTCGTCGGGTCCTAGCCCACCAGGTACCACCAGTTGCCCCGCAGACACGTGGGGCCCACCCCAGGGTCCACCCACGTGCCTGAACAGGTCATCTGACTAATGATTTTCCCCACAGGCCAACACATGTCCTTTCCAGTGTGTTTTGTCCTCACTCACACACACCCTGAGAAACTTCCCAGAGGGTCACCCATCCTGATCACTACTCCAAGCCAAGCACGCTTAACTGTGGAGTTCTAATCAGGTAGGCTCCCGAAAAGGAAGGTGCACCTTGTTGACATGAGTCATATCATTTAGTCATTTAACCCTTTATCATTTGGGGATGTTACAATCACCCCCCCTTTAGAGCACAACGCCCTCGTTGTGGGCCCTACATCTCAACCCAGGCAGTGCACCGAGCACTTAAGGCTGGGTTCCTGCTCTGATACCAAATGTGACAACCGGGTCCCGGTGACAGCACAGCCACCCCGCCTTAACATGGTCGTCGGGTCCTAGCCCACCAGGTACCACCAGTTGCCCCGCAGACACGTGGGGCCCACCCCAGGGTCCACCCACGTGCCTGAACGGGTCATCTGACTAATGATTTTCCCCACAGGCCAACACATGTCCTTTCCAGTGTGTTTTGTCCTCACTCACAAACACCCTGAGAAACTTCCCAGAGGGTCACCCATCCTGATCACTACTCCAAGCCAAGCACGCTTAACTGTGGAGTTCTAATCAGGTAGGCTCCCGAAAAGGAAGGTGCACCTTGTAGACATGAGTCATATCATTTAGTCATTTAACCCTTTATCATTTGGGGATGTTACAAGAATACCATGGATAGACACAATTGGCTTGTGCCTTGTTCATGCCCGAGTGACAGTTGGACTCCAATTTAGTTTTCCAAGGACAGACTCAAAGTGGACTTTGACTATCATATGTTGAGTGATACATGAATTCATATGAAAATTACATGGATAGAGTCAAAGGAAATTGATCTTTACATTATGGGTGATACTTAGGTTCCCTTAATGAACTGCCAAGGATGGACTTGAATGGTAGTGACGTTATACCACACCTAGAGCAATACATGGGTTCTTAAGTGGTGCTACATGGATGGGATTATAGGATGTTGGTGTATATTATAATTGGAGCGATACTCAGATTCCAAATTAGGAATTCCAGAGAAGGACTCATGTTCTAAATTGATTATTGAATGAAGTGGTTTATATGATGCAATTTCTAATCTAAATCACAAGCTTGGATTCAGTCTTTGTATTCCACTTTATGGATAGTTGATTTAGGAATACTTTGATCATGTTATCAAGGGAGACACTAGGCATTATTTTAGGTCTTGAAACTTATTAATTAAATGAGATTAAATGGTTAAACAAAGTTAATTATAAAAACACATACCTGACTAATAATTCAGATAATTACTTCTTAAATAAAATTGATAAATGGAATTGGTAATAAATGAGAACTTAGAATTTATAGGATGTTTAATTTCAGTACATCATTTTCATATTTTATTACTTCCTGTACACTTTTGTTATATATATTCTCTGGATAGATGACACTATACCTTAGGTGGTTGCATTCTAGTGTTATATCTCACACATTGTTTAGGCCACCTTTGGGTACCAAAATAGACTATATGATAACATGTATGGATAAGGGTAAGTTACCTACTATATGTTCTTGATTACATCTTAGTAGAAGGGGAGAATGGGAATGAGCTAAGCCTTGTGATGATAGTAGGGAAAGTTTTGTCCTTTTTGTACTTTTGTTCAATGTATTGTACACCTGCTATGTATATATATTTTGGTAGATTAATTAGAGACATATGACATGTATTATCATCATCAGTATATGTGAGCTTAATTTTAATATTGTTATTCATTCTAGATGAGAATATATTATATATATAATTTAATGCTTCTACTAATTATATGTTTTTTTTATTCGGTTATGTTATACTCTGGTAAGTGATCATATTCTCTCAAAGGACACACATTAGTCCCTCGCTGCTACTTGGAAGCCTTTGCCTTTCTAAGAGTTACACTTAAGGCCATGTGGCCAACTGGGCTCAAGGAACTGTTGAGTGGCATCTGGGTCTGGGATGTCACCAGAATGATGATAAAATATTCTAGGTTTGTTTTCTCAGTTTTGGAGATGTGATGTCTGTTCTAAACTAAAATGACTCTTATATATTGAAAGGACACACTTAGAGTCACATCAGTCACACCATGCATTGGATTGAGGTGAAGTAAATTATTACACATCCAAAATTACTTATGGTTCATTGTATCAAATTATCAAAACAATGTGAATGAATTTTCTCAGTTTTGAGTACGTCACTTATCTTTTTTAATAAAATTTTATTTTAAACTAGAAGCACACACTTTTAGTCATACCAGTCACATCATGAGTCAGTTTTACATGAGAATTATTCCTATATCTCAAATATGACTTATGAATCATTATTCTAAATTATCAGCATAATACAAGGGTTTTTTCTCAGTTTTCAGTGAGTGACACTTTTTGAAATAAAATGTCAATTTTAAACTGATAAAAAAAATTTGAGTCATACAAGGAACATTGTGTATCATATTGATTTGTGTCTAATTAATACTTATCAAAAATGATTTATAGATCATTTACCTAAAGTATAAAAACAATATAAATTCATCTTCTCAGTTTTGAGTATGTCACTTGTCTTTTTTACTAAAATTATTGTCAATTTGAAATAAAAAGATGCATTTGGAGTTATACCGGTCACACAGTGCATTAGATTGAGGTTTAAATGATTCATAAACATCTCAAATTACTTATGGATTGTTTTACTAAATTATTAAAACAATATAAAATCATTTTATTAGTTTTGAGTATGTCACTTGTCTTTTTTACTAAAATTTCATTTTAAACTGAAAACACACACTTTAATTCATACCGTTCATATTGAGGTTTGGTTGATTCCTTCACCTCACTAATGACTTATGGATAACTTTAATAAAGTATCAAAATAATCCAAATGAATTTTATCAGTTTTGAGTTTGTCACTTCTCTTTTTTACTCAAATGTCATTTTAGACTGGAAACATGAACTTTGAGTCATATCAGTCACATCATGTGTTGGTTTGATGGGAGAATTATTCATACATATAAAAATAAATTATGAATATTTTTAATAAATTATCATGACAATCAGAACACATTTTATTTTTTTTCAGTGAGTGACACTTTTTGAACTAAAATGTACATTTTAAACTGATAACAGACACTTCGAATCATACCTGGAACATCATGTATTAGATTGACATGAAACCAATTCATACACATCAAAAATAACATATGGATAATTTTCCTAAAGCATCAAAACAATCTGAATTCATTTTCTTGGTTTTGAGTATGTCAGATGTCTTTTTATTAATATTAATGTCTATTTTAAATAAAATGATGCACATAGAGTCATATCGGTCACACCGTGAATAAAATTGAGGTGTAGGTGATTACTACACATCCAAAATGACTTATGGATCATTTTCATACAATATTAAAACAACACTAATACATTTTCTTAGTTTTGAGAATGCCACATGTCTTTTTTACTAAAATATTATTTTAAACTGGAAACAAACACTTTGAATCATACCAAACACATCATGTATTGCTTTAATGTAGGAATCATTCCTACTCACCAAAAATGACTTATAAATCATTTTTCTAAATTATAAAGACAATATGAGTTTGTTTACTTGGTTTTTAGTGAGTGACACTTTTTGAACTAAAATTTAAATTTTAAATAGATAACGGGCACTTTGATTCATACCAGGCACATCATATAGCGGATCTAGGTGACACTAATTCCTACATATCAAAAATTACTATTGGATATTTTATGTATCAAAATAATCCAATTTTTTTATTGGTTTTGAGTATGTCAGTTGTCCTTTTTACTAAAATTAATGTCAATTTTAAATAAAATGACGCACCTAGAGTCATACCGATCACACCGTATGTTAGACTGAGATAAGACTGATTCCTAAATGTCCTAAATGAATTTTAGATAATTTTTACAAAGTATCAAAATTTTATGATTGTTTTTTATAAGTTTTGAGTACATATATTTTTTTTTACAAAAATGTCATTTTAAATTGGAATCACGCACTTTGAGTCATACTAGTCAGATCATGTGCATATTTTATGTGATATAGATTCCTAAATGTCATAAATGAATTATGAATTGTTTTATTAAATTATCTATACAATATGAGTATGTTTTATTGGCTCTAAGTGAGTCACACTTTTTGAACTAAAATGTTAATTTTTAACTTATAATGGGCACTTTGAGTCATACCGGGAAAATCATGTATCAGATTGAGGTTTTTATTTATTCCTATGCAGAACAAATGAATTGTGGGTTTTTTCATAAAGTATAAAAACAATAGGAGTGCGTTTTATTGGTTTTGATTATGTTAGTAGTCTTTTTTACTAAATTTAATGTCAATTTTAAATAAAAAAACACTTTGAGTCATATTGGTCACATCATGAGTCGCATTGAGAGGAGTCTAATTCCAACATATCCTAATGTCTAAAAAAATACCAACTATAAAAGTTTCCATAGTTTCCATTGTATTTATTTATAAAACTGAAAAAACTAAATATTGAGTTTATTTTCTTACCCAAAAAAGGTTTTTAACTTAGGAACATCAATTCAATATATAGTGTTGGCAGTTTGACAAAGAAAGGCAATGTCAAGTGTGGTAACATTGGAAGAAAGGAACATGTTATCTCTTTTTTCACTTGTTCCAGATAGTCTAAAGATAAATATAACTTCCCAAAAGATCTATGAAATGACTAAATAAGTATTAGATAAAAATTATAATCAAATTAACTTAAAAATAAGTGATGAAATGATAACAAAATTAATTAAAAAAGTTGTAGTAATTTACCTTTTCATGAATATTGTATACATTATTGACCCATTTACTTGTTTTTATTATCTCAGTTCCATTTTGGAAGTCCAGTATTTCAAGAGCATGAGTATCCCTGAGTAAACCACACCATATCAAACAAAATAATCCACCTGGGGTCACTCCATTCACTTCCACCATTCAAATTATATAACTTTAATACAGCTGACAATGTTTTTTATTTAATACAACTTGTATACAATGGTCTCTTAGCATAGCTATTAACTTCTTAAACAACATTGGAAAATCATGAAGTTCATCTTTAATTTCTATTCTCAATTATTCCTTGTGATCTCCATCATCATTTGCACTGGTATTCATATCAAATGATCTATAGATCATAGTATCATCTCAATTAGTGTGAAAATTCAGTTCTCCCAAGGTTTATTCCAACATTTATAGCTCGGATCTATTCCATGAAAAATAAAATGTTCTTTCAACTCTTCCATATTAATTTTTCTTTAATAAAAACAATATAAACATAGAAAAAGGATTTGGGAAGGTTCAAATGCATGATCAATTGAAATCTTGATGAACTTTTTAATTCCATCTTCATAATATTTTGTAAAATGATTAGAATGCATCCATTTTTTATTTATATCCATCCTAGGAAGGTTCATAAAAAATTATTTTGTAAAATAAATAAATAAATTCACATAATATATATATTATCAAAGGTAAAAGTTATAGATAACTATAACAAGGGAAACTCAACATTTTATTATTTCAAAGAATTTCTGGATGATTTGAAGGAAATGGGTAATTGAATTTTTGAAAATAATTACACCACTATGGTTGGTGTTATTTTCTAAATCCATCCAAAAGTGAAGTTTATATATAACTATCATCCTCACCAACTTCATCTCCCAAACACTTATTATTTCATTTTGTTATTTGCGACTCATCCTCCATCTCTTATGGACATGAACCTATGTTTCTTGAACTACTCTATGGAGTAGTCATCCATGGGATGACTAATGCTCAAAATAGTTGAAGAAATATAAAATATATGGGGGATGACTCTCAGGAAACAAATTGAAATAATTATTTTTTGGGATATGAAGCTGATGAAGATGACAATTTTAATCCATTTTTTTCTTTAGAAGGGGAAATTCCTCCCATTTGTGAGAGTTACACCATTGGAACTAATTATTAACTTGTGGTCTATTGAAGGTGAGATTTGGGGGCATACACACTCATGTCTATGATTCAAGGGGTCTAAATGGAGACATGTTATGATATATGAATCATTGGGGCCACTATGAATTCAATATTAATAATATAAATCCCACTTTTAATACTTTAAATACTATAACAAAGACTAGTCCTACCTCTATTAAAGTTATCCATAAAGTCTTTCCTAAATCCACTAAACAAATGATAATATAATATAGGAAATTTAGAAGTAATAAGAAACAAAAATATAATAAACAAGAGTAATAAAATCTCATTCTATCAACTAGAAGATATAAAAATGTATTGATAAAACATTTTAATAAATAAAGAGTTATTTCATATACATGGATGGTAATTAGAGATTAATAGGGGAGGAACCAATACATGTAGAACTAAAATTATGAATATCTAAAAATATTTTCTAATAATTATTCAAACATACATATAATTTGATAACCACCATTCTATTTTTTGTAACAAGTTATGTAACAACCTAAGAAATTATTACATTTAATTTTAATGGTATATCAAATATCATTAATCTCTATAAATTCTCTTAATAAATATTTTCACCTTAATAAATAACATTTTATTGAGTTAATATACTTATAGACTCTATAAATATTTTAGGGTTCTTGAATATTCCTCTTTATAACAATACTCATAAAAATAATATATAATTATAAAATGAAACATTAGTTAGAAAAATAAATCAATCAATACAACCAAATACAAAATATAAAAAATCAGTCACATTATAATGGATCAATATTAAATGTGGTGTAATTAAAAAATAATATACGTGTAAAAAGAAATAAATGAGGCATATGTAATCTTGGTAAATTCCAAAACATCACATGACGTGAATTGGGACATACTTTGGTTGGAACCACCTATATGCATGATGAGGAGTTCCTATGTTTATAACCTACTAGAGACCCACAACTAGCCTACCATGTTAGACTCCCATATGAAATTTGAAACAAGTTGGGACCCAAACAATCTAATCAGGTCAATAGTGTAACTATCTCTCATCCCTCACTAAGATGTATACGATCCCTATTATGATAGTAGTGGGAGGTATGGTTTCCTTTTCAGAAAATATATCAATTGACAATCAACATACCCCAAACATGTCTATTTAATTATCCTTCCAACACCCATCAATACAATCTTTATATTCAAAATAAAAAATAATACCTCATCAAAAATAATATAGACAGCTTCCATAGATTGGGATAACATTTTCTAAAAACAATTTCAAGGTACCAATAAGGCCATAACACTTGATACCACTAAAAAAAATTAATTAACAACTTCTTTCTTTCAATATTCTTCAAAATAAAAAAGTGTGAATGAAAGTAATTTTAAAAAGTTCCAAACACACCTCAAAGTAATAATTTAAATAAACACATTAATTCTCTCTCATAGAATTCATTTTTGAAATAAAGAAAAAAAATTGACCGCTTTATTGAAAGAATCCTATCTATATTTCATATGACTACAAACTTACATATATACATGAAATAATGTGTTTATATATATATATATATATATTTAAAAATGAATATATATATATATATATATATATATGGATGTTTATATAGGATATCAAGAAAAACAAAGAGAGATAAAATTCTGGATAGTTAACATAAAATAAAAATCTCAATGTAGTACCACTGAAGCTTCAAAATAGAAAAAACCCAAACAAACCAGACCTGCACTTCAAAAAAACATTACATAATTTTTTTTATTTATTAAAAAAAACCATGTGTGGCATTTTAACAAACACATTTTGTGCATTATTTCCATGGAAGGAGGTTGAAAACATTTAAACTTAATACACTATAAGAATGAAATTGGTTTGTGGAATCCTTAATACACTATAAGGAATTAAGAAAATATTTTATAGGGTCAATAAAAACCCAAAATCATAGAAACCCCCAATTAGATATTCATTATAGAAATAAAATCGATGATGGATATTGAAAAGAAAGAGATAATGAACCAAAAAAGGAAAATAGATATCGTCAAACAACCAATCAATGAGTAAGAAGACGATAAAATAACATACCTTGGATTGAAGATTTAAATCATCCAGGAGAATGTAGAGATATTTCCAAATTTTGGATTCATTAAATACTTGGAATTTTTCAACCCTTGAATTGTTTGAGCCTTGGATTGGAGACTTGGAATTGTTCGATCCATAATCCAAACCTTGATTCGAGTTTGGATTCGACAAGGAGGAGCACTGAAAATAGCTGGAATCTGTAGGAAGCTTCAGATATCATGACTGATTCATAATGTGATAAACTTATTTAAATAGATCAAGGGAACATTTATGAGTGCTTCCGACAAAAATAATGATAAATCTCTCGTTTATTAGTTCTTTTTTGTGATAATAAAGATAGAGCTTTATTGGTACTAAAAAAGAACTGATAAAATCCATCTTAATCTACGCTAAAATTTTAGCGATGATAAAAGATTTATAATTATAATTATAAATAATTTTTTTGTAAATATATTTATATAATTATATAAATATTTAAAATATATATAAGTATAGTAAATAAATTCATTATTTAAATTTATTTATTATAATTTTATAAATATTTAAATAAATAATTATTTATTTATAATTATATAAATATTTTTAAAAAATAAAATTTAAAAATTTAAATATTTATATCTATATGTATATTTATATAATTATATATATAATATATATTTATAAATATAAATATAGTAAATATATTAATTATTTAAATAAATTCATTATAGTTTTATAATTATTTAAATATATGTAATTATTTATTTATAATTATAAATATATGCTTGTAGGGCATGGGTGAGTTAGTTACTGGCGATGGCATCCTATCCCCGAGGTTCTAGGTTCGAGTCCCTCACAGGGCAATGTGCACTATATTCCATTATAACCTCTCATGGGACCCTATACCCCATTGGGAACTAGCCTAAGCCCAAGGTTGGCCACCTTGGGCCCTAGTGGGGACATGTGGAGCACAGGTTGTGAGACCACACCCATACCTCATTACCCGAATACACATTTATGTAATTAGGGTTTGGCATATTGGTAAAGCAGCCCCATAATATTACATGAGGTTGGGGGCTCAAAACCCATTGGGCGCAGGTACAGTAGCAGCGGTAGGACTGTAGTAGTAGAGGGCACTGTAGCAGACACTATAGCTGTGACGGGCGCTATAGTTGGTACTATAGTAGTTGAGTACTATTCATAGAATGGGCTTTCGGGATAAAAAGTTGGGGTCTATGATCCATGTAATGGGATTCATTCCCACTTGGCCTTTATGTCCAAAATTTATGTTGTAATAAAAGTGGCTTGTTGGGTGGGTTATCCCTTGGGGGTGCTATGACCTGCCATTCAGGGCTATGTGTGTGTGGTGGGTGTCTATTTGAATGAAATTGTACCCCCAAACACCTAATATTTAAAATTATAAATATATAAATGTATACATGTAGTATATATAAACATATAAATATATTTATTTATAAATATTTATTTACAATTATATTTTTAACATTATTAATGAATATTTAATCTTAAGTGCATAATGTTAAAAGTGAGTGAAATTTAATAATTAAAAATGAGAACACTTGGACAATATTGAATAAATTGATGAATTTTACTAATTAAATATAAATAATTAAAAAAATTATGGATATATATTTAAATAAAGAAAAATACATAATGAAAATATTAAAACATGGTAAATAAATAAATATAATTAAATAAATAATATAAAATGATTAAATTCTCAAAAAATAACCAAAATGAAAAATAAAAAATATTAAAAATTAATTAGTACCTAACTGTAATAAAATAAAAAATAAAAAATAACAATTAAAGGCATAATATATTAAATGTATCATGTTATAATGAAATTATAAAATTAATACTAAAATTTGAATAAATTACATAAATATTATGTGTATGTGTTTCTATATAATATTTCATTAATTACATAAATATTTGTATGGTGCATTGTATAAAAAAATGCATCAATTACGTATATGTACGTGAAATCAATATAACACACATTTGATAAATGTTAAATTGAAAAATCAAATGATATCCAATTGTGTCTATTACTATATGCAATTAGTCAGTATTTTTAATTAATATCTATTTTTAATTATAAAACATTATTCACTAAATATATGAATTACTTAATATAATGTGTATAATATTTTTTAATATTTATAATCTATATATATATGTATATTAAATTTATTCTTTTTTATCGAAAATTATTTATTTAATAAAAATTTTAAAATTTTTATTATTTTACTTATTTTTAATTTCAATTTTTCATTTGACATATATATATATTTAATATATATTATTTATTAGTATTTTTCATTTATATATAGTATATTAAATTTATTCAGTTTTATCAAAATTTATTTATTTAATAAATATTTTAATATTTTTTTAATAAACTAATTTTTAATTTTTATTTATTTAATTATTTAGTTTTATTTGGGTCCTTTATTAGTGCAAAAAAAATCCCTGATAAAGGATCTATTTATTAGTGATAAAAATAAAGTGTTGATAAAGAGTACTTTTTATCAACGTAAAAAATAAAACGTTTATAGATGGTACCTTTTATCAGCATTAAAGAAAAGCACTAAAAAAGGTTACCCTGTATCAACACAAAAAAAGCGCTAATAAAGGGTACCTTTTATCAATTCTAAGCAAATCACTCATAAAGGCTAACATTTTTAAAGTCTCGTTTTGTAGTTGTGGGTGATTTGACCTTTATATTAATGTAAGAAATTATACCCCGAAAAAAACACAGATAAGGTTCATCATGTCCCCAAGTAACAGTCATCACATCCCCTACATAAGGGTAATAACCACTAGTATGTAAGGGTAAGCCAGCTAGAATAGAGCTCATCTATGGGTAAAAAATCCTGAGCAAAACAATTATGCAAGATAATTAAAAAATCTCCACAATTCACAAATAAAAATCTTCACCATTCATAATTCAAAAATCTCCACTATTCAAAAATAAATTTTAATTTGGTTATGTTATTTCACCTAGTGTCAATGAATTGGAACCATGTTCAAGATATTTCAACACTTATTGAACTTAGAAAATTTCATAACCTTAGTCAAACTATTGGCTGAATTATTGTTTGTGTTTATCTTATTGACAAAAACCATTCTAACTTCAATAATATCTCTATAAAATGGTGTCTAAAATCTATATAGTTCGGATCTACCATGGAAAAATGGATTTTTAGACAAATATAGTGTAGATTTGATATCACTATAAATAGTAATAATAGAATTACGTAAAGAAAGTTCATATTGTAACCCCTTTAACCAAATAACTTCTTTAATAGCCTCAATTAGTGCAACATAATTAGCCTCAGTGGTTTATATGACCACTATGAACTGCATATTTTATTTCTAGGAAATGGGTCCACCATAAATAGTAAAAATGTAGCCTATAAGGGACTTATGAGTATCAATTCTTCTTGTATAGTCTATTTCTAAAAAACCAGTCACTAATTCACCAGAATTAATATTTCTACCACAAAAGAGAGATAATACTTAAATAAAAGATATATACCTAATAATCCACTTAAGGGTATGCCAATGTCTCTTACCCTGGTTAGCCATGAACCTATAAAAGGTGAAAATAGAAAAAGTAACTTCCAATATTGTGTAAATCATAACATACATTTTTCTACACATAATACTGGTATAAATAATTCTACTCACATAATCGATATCAATATTTTTGGTTAGTGACTATGAAAAATATAATTTAAATTTTTGTGCAAATGGAACACTAATAGGTATAAAAAATAAAAAATATACCTCTTCATAACTTTCAAAAAATAAGCATGTTTGGATAGAAAGAGGATTTTCTTATTCCTATCCCTAACTATCTTCATTCCCAAAATCTATTTAGCATTACCAAGGTCCTTCATTTAAAAAATGGGTTTCAACTGTGATTTAACACCAGATATGAGTTTCATGTATTTACAAATAATGATCATGCCATCAACATATAGAAGTAGATATAGCATGGAGTTTCTAACTTACTTTTAGTAAACACATGCATCATATTTACTCCTATTAAAATTATTATCTAACATGAATGAATAAAATTTCTTATACCATTTTCATGAAGCTTTCTTCAAATCATACAGTGATTTATTTAATAGGTGTACCTATTTTATATTTAATTCATTCAATAAACAATTAAGAGGATTCATATATAGTTTCTTATCAACACCATCATGAAGAAAAGAGGTTTTAACAATAAGACGGTCAAAATGAATTCCATGGTAAGTAGAAAAAGAATGCAGTAAAGGAATGGATGGATGCTTCATAAAAGGAGCTAAAATTTCCAAGTAATCAATTCCATCACATTGAAGGATCTTTTTTAAACAATTCTAGCCTTATACATAATTTTCTTATCTCTAGTGTTATCTAATTTCATTTTTAAAATCCTCTTAAAATCGATCACTTTAGTATTTGTTGGTTTTTTGACAATAGAATAGGTATGATTCTTTCTTAATAAGTTCATTTCATTATTCCTAATAGTGATATAGTGTTTGGAATCAATGTCATTAATTTCTTATTTATAGTTTTGGGCATCATCACTTATAATATCCAAGGAAAGGATAAAAGAGAAAGAGGCCATATCAGAATGATCATAACATGTAGGATTCCTAATAAACCTCATAGTTATATCACTAGTGAGATTTTAGTCATTAGAAATATTATAGGGCTCGTTGTTTGACATAGAATCAGATCTGCAATGAGGTTGGGACTTAGGTTGAGGATGATATTGATATGGATCAATAGGAGCCTCAAACTGGGTTGGTTTTCCATTATCAACATCTTCAATTTGAGTTGTATCACCATTGTTTTTAATGGGATGCTTGGACTTAGGAAAAACTGACTCATTGAATATTACACCAGGTCTAATTATTCATTTTTGATAAACTAATTTATCAACTGATAGCTAATGTACTTTTACCCCATCAGGATGTCCAATGAATATGAACTGAAGTGCTATATGTTCCAATTTTTCTATTTTAATGTGGGCTTAGGTAGTACACCCATATACTCGCAAATGTTTATAAGAAGGAGGTTGATTACACCATAATTATTTAGGAGTTTTAAACTAATTAAAATTGGAATGAAAACTATTAATAAGATATACTATAGTGGTTGCATCTTTGTCCAAAAAAATTTGGGTAGTCCCAAACATGCAATAATATTATGGATCCACTCTAAAATAGTGTGGTTCATACACTAGGAAAAACCATTCAAATGTGTCGTATCCCTAATAATATTATGTCTAATAATTCCATGAGACTCACAAAATTTAATGAAGTCATATGAAAATTATTCTTGACTACTATCATTTTTCATTGTTTTAATCTTTCTTCCAGTTTGGTTTTCAACAGAGTATTTCCAGGTTTTGAATTCATAGAACACATAAAATTTATTTTTGAGAATATAGATCCATAATTTTCTATAAAATTAATTTTTAAAAGTAAAAATACATGAGCCTACACCTTGGTAATAATTCATGGAAGAACCCCACAAGTCTGAGTGAATGTACTCCATTGGGTGATAAGATTTTAAGTAGGATCTATTAAAAGTCACCATCTTGGAGTTACCCAAAATAAAATCCTCACATAAAGTTATATTATTAGGTGTTATATAATTCAGATATCCCTTTTTACATAACTCATCTAGACCCATAGATTTAACATTCCCTAACCTTCTATTCCATAACATATTAATGTCATTATTAGTGATATATGTATTTACTAACTAAATACAATAGGTTTTCCCATCTAACACATAAAGAACATTAACTATGAACCCTTTAACGACAATATGATAGCCATTGAAAATTTTAAGACAACCAGATTCTGATTAGAAGGTAAAACCATTCTGATATATAATCCCTAAGAATATATGTTTTTTATACAGTTCAAGGACCCAACTAACATCAAGTAAAGTGAAAATATAATAGTTTTTAAGCGCTAATAATATATTTTTTCCCAAGACCTAACACCTCCTATTATTTACTAAGATAACCTATCCCTATACAAGATTTGTCAATTCTTATAAGGATTATATATTAAGACACATGTGGAAGGAAATCCTCAAGTCTAAGACCCACTCAACTGACAGATCATAGTACTTTAGCACTTTCATATCATCTATCTATAAATAGGGCATGATAATTAGGTTGATTGGGTTTTTGTTTTTGTTTTTGTTTAGGCTTATAGAATTTTGGAGTTTTGTGACTATGCTTACCACAATTATAACAATTGACATGTCTTGACTAGGTCTTAGACTAACTACATCTAGATTGGTTATGGTTTTGATTCTTTCCATTACCTTTATGATTATCATTCAATTTTTACCTCTATTATCCGGTCAACCCCCAGTTTGCAAAATATCTACCTGAAACTTAACTGTGGTCATATTATGAATATATTTCGAAATTAAGTTTGATTTATCCTCTTCAAGAGTCAATAATATACAACTATACATTATATTATCAACAAGTGTTTTATATGAATAATATAGATAAATAAGAAGGATAAAAGCATAATATTCATTAAGAATAGGAACATCAATATTGGATAAATAAAGAATAATTTTTTTAATTTCATCAATATGTTCTCTGATAGGATTAACAAGGCATATTTTTAATGTAAACATGATATATTTTTTATATAAATTACCAAAAAGGATGTTTTAATATAAAATTTGTCTATTTTTAACCATATACCAGTGGTGGAAGATTCATATGAAACATCTATTAACACTTTACAACATGAAGATAATAACAAAGAACTATAGGTCTTAACAAAAGCATCTATAATCACATCTTAGTAGGTGTTAGTGGCCTTTACATTTGGTGAAATAAACAATAATGAGTTTCTTAGGTCCGTGAATGGAATCATTGATCCCCTTGTAGACAATCAGATCTCTCATCTTGATTCATTAAAGATTAAAATAATTGTTGACATCAAATTTGATATTTCATACTTGGTATATTCCATCACCTTATCTAGGAGCTCTGATACCAATTTTTGGGGACAACATTGACTGATATGACACCACACAATGTCCTAGGATATTCTGGATATAAATATAGTTTATATTAAGTTATTTTAAAATATAAAATAAAAAAACATATATTTTTAGTGATTCAAGATGATTGAATCTAAGAACAAATAAAGAAAAGATAAATCAATAAATTACATGATTATTTAACATGCCTCTGACCTATTCAAACCTACATACATGGAAATAAAACCAACCACTCACATTATTTTATTAATTTTAAGAAATATAAATAAAATATAGATTACAAGTTTAAATAATTCAATAAGAAAGAAAAAAACAAAAGTACTAGGATTAGTAAGAAAAAAAATAGGAAACTAACAATCCAAACATCTTACCACAGACTGGTAATCCTTAAATAAAGAATTTAATGAATGTGTTCTTGTTTATACATTTGAAAACATGCATAGAAGATATTCCTCATTGGGTATGAACATTGTATCTCCACTGGATCTCTACACTAGGAATGGATATCCTCAATAATAATGAAATCAAGTTAAGAGTTCTTCACAAATGAAATGTGATAAACAAATCAAGATGAAGACCCCTTACTCTTATAATCACTCTAGGGGTTTCTCTAGGATATTTAAGGAGCGGTATCATAAGAGAGATAATGGTAATGTGATTAGAATGAATTTCTTGTTAGGGATATGATGCACTTAAACATGTGAAATAGACAAAGAGTGGCTTGAAAACCCAACAAAATTGCAACAACCACATGGAAAGATACAAATAAATAATCCCAAACATCCCTATCAAATAATTGTTGGATCACACAAAGGGTGATTCACAATGAGAGGGGGTGAATTTTTGTGTATATTAATTTCAAATCCCTTCACTATCATTATTATTTATCATTTGTTCCTGAATTTACTCATCGATGTGAAAATATGAAATTAACATAATGTTTTCTATTGATGTTTTCTTCAATGTGGATGACTAAATCCCAAATTATATTAAATTATGATCCCAAAAAAATAATCCCCATCTTATAATCAAAAGTAAGTCATTAAATGGTATGAACTTGAACTCATACAATCTGAAGGAACTTAACATATATAATTTTTCATCAAAAAACACAAATGACACCTTCCAACAAATGAATTCAGATGAGTATACGAACCTCCATAAGAAATATATATTATGATCTTTTTAATCCACCTTTCACAAAAATCATCAGATGTTGTTATCATATTTTCTTCTACTTCTTCAATTCATTAATGTATCAATTATTCTACTCATAATTCTCTCTTGTAATCCTCTTACATCATTTCTTGTTATTTATATCCACTGAATATTCATTAACATTGTTTCCATATTTAGTTATAGAAACCTCCCATGATTTTTGATGGCTCAATGAGACTCATTCACCTATTCTTGTAAAACCTACTAAAGACTTGTCTTGTTTCTTTACCACATTATTTGAATTATCACTCTCTTCATCTTTATTTAAATCTCCCACAAAATCCATAGCATTTATCCAACTTAATATTTCCATGTAGCCATGGTGATGTGTCATATCATACTATAGCATAGAAATACCTCAGAAATATAATGACCCATACTTTACATACATGGTTATTACTTCAAAATTGAAGCATAATTATTACAACATATAACAAAACCATGAAAGGACCATATATTTATAGTGTCTTTAGAAACTGGGAAAAATAAACAACTGGTTCATAAATCATCTACGTTGTCTCCCATTTATTTCATCATATCTAGAGTCCCTTTTTGGCATATACTACTTAATATCCTTCTTCCTGACCAGGGGAAAATAAAACATACAAAATGTTGAGCTCAAATGCTCAGTAAGGGTAAACAAAAGAAATATCAAACATATCATATTTATAAGAACATAAAATTTTGAAAATCTTATCCTGCAAAAGAGATCATAAGATGGAATAAATCATAGAAGTGAAATGTAATTCCAATAATCATAACTTAAAAAATGAGGCTTTTTGGAATACAAACATAATCATAGAAAATCATTTCTTATTAGTCAAGACTCATTGCCAAGACTATCTTAGCGGACAAAGTCCTTTTCTGAACCGAGTTCACTCCTCATTTCAGTCCTGTTTCACTGAACCGGTTTAACCTGCCATTCCATCCATGTCTATCTCATGAGATATAAATCTTTACCCAATGCATTGGAGAGAGATATAGGTCCCACCAATCTCATAATGAAACCATTCTTATGTGTGCCACAAAATCACAAGTCATACATCATAGCATAACCCATGTAATAAAAATGGGATTCTTAAACATCACGTCATCATAACATAATCCATAAAAGGATATCGTAAAAATAATTCCATCATAACATAATCAAATCAATGTAAAAATTGGGATATAAACATAACCCTATATTATCCTATATGGAAAATAATTTTGATAAAACACTTGAACTCCATTCTTGAGGAAAATATCCTTTCTACTTCAAAAATTTTTCCCTTTCTTAACATGACATATAATTTTGAATAAAAGAAGTTGATTAAAAATAAAATTTAAAAATTGTAAAGTAAGATTCATGGAAATAATGTTCTAAATATCCATTCATTCTGTATAAGTTAAAAAAACATTCTTCCCGTACTTTGGCAGGAAAAGTCAAAAAGTACCTCGTACGAAAAACGACAAAAGATTCCTTTCATATCTTTTACTAAAAACTCACCGAAAGGTAAAATTGGATTTAAACAATTGTAGGTGGATGGAAATAATATTAAATATTGAGGAAACATGGATGTGGATGATAAATATTCCCCGGTAAATTCTGAAGTATAAACAATCTCGGATAAAAATGAGATTGTGAGATTTTCCCTTACCTTAGGTCTGATTTGCTTGGTCAGTGTCTGAACCTCCTGTATAATGATTTAAAAAATGTCATTGAATTATTCCCGAATCATAATTATTTTTATGATATCATATATGGTAATTTTCTTAGCTTCTTATTAGTAATATTTCATTGCTACTTGTTATTCGGGTGTTTATTGCTTTATGTTCATATGTGTGTTTTGTCGAATAAATTCTTATTACTCTTTTTAGGTTATAGAAAACTCATTTACAGAATGTTATTAGTGTAATATATATCATATTTATTCATTCAATTCATTTATATAATCATTATGCAATGAAGATCATGTAGAACGAGTCGCATCACATCGTGGAGACGGTATTCCATACGTATGCACGAGCGATGATATCGTTCCCAAGATTGTAGAATTGTATTGGAGTGTATGTATACTATTTCAGAATCAATATCACTTTACAATAATCATATATATTCATTATTTACACCATTATACCCATATGGTGGTGGTGTAAAATAGATTACACCACGGTGTGGAGACGGTATTCCGTACGTACGCACACGCGGTGATTTTGTTTTTTGTAGGATGGATAGATGGTGAAATAGAGTTGTTTTATAATTATAATAACATATCAGTATATGAGTGATACTAATGTTATTACTTCATAATGAAACAACTAAATAAGAATAAGTAGAAGAAGAAATAAAGTTGAAAGAATCGGTAATGGACATTACCTCTTCTTTGAAGCGCCTCTTTGAGACCTCCTCTTAGGGTACTAAAATTGGTCTTTGAAGAAGACCAGGACCTCTAGGATGTTTCTAGGGAAGTGGGGAAGTGAAATGGTTAGGGTTTGGCCGATCTTGAAGGCTCAAATTGGTGTGAGGAGGAGAGGGAGGAGGTGCCCTTTTATAAGGGAGGAGAGGGGCACCTTTGGATATATAAGAAATATTAGTTTATATTAAATCCTAACCCCACTTAAAAACTTCCAAAATGACTCATATCCGAATATTAGATGAGATAGGGTTGTAATCTCACCAACCAATAAAATTTATACATGTTATGAATTTATTTTAAACTTTATCAACTTGATTTATCCTTATTTATCAATTTAATTTTACTTGTGATAATAATATTCTAAATTTTAAACTACTATAAATAATTACATATGTGATGTGAATTTTCCATAATTTGACACTTTATTACATTTTAGACCATATAAATTTTAATTTATAATTTTTAAATATTTTTGTGATTTTTAAACAATTTTATAATATGTTATTTTTATAAAATAAAAATAGTGTCAATTTTCACACTATTCATTTATTTGAATTTAAATAAAATATATACAGAAGATATGTTCAAACTAAAAGCTTTAATAGATTAATAAAATGTCATATGTATCTATAAAATTAGTGGATAACATTAAATAGTTCATATAATATTTATTTTAATATTTTTAAAACCATTTATTTGATATTTTAATTAATAAAATAATTTCAACATCACTATTGTGTCATAATTAATGATAATTATTTAATCCCTAAAAATTATAAATAAATTGATATAATGTAGATAATTATATTATATTTCTGGAGACTATTAATTTTTGAGGTTTCATTAAGTTTATCACTAACTTAAAATTATTATACTTATAAGATTTAAGAAAGTGACATGTTGTCACTTTCTTTGGTTTTAATAATAATTAAATTATTTTCATGGAACAAAATCCATTAAATGAATAGAATCCGACCCTTATGTGATATGGGTCTACTTTTAGTCATCCAATAGGGTTTTTATGGTGTTAGGGTAATTTTATAATCTTATATTTACCCTTAATTACCCGATTTACCTTTAACTATGGTAAATAAAATTTACCGTAGTTACTATTCATAATGCCCAAAAATAAAAAGTAGTCTATTAACATAATTTGGACCCACTGATTCCAAATATGGAATCCATTTTTCAAAATTCAAAACATATAAGTTACAGTAATTAATTTAAAATTAATCCCGTTGTTAAGAAAACAGGTTTTCGAAGTTAAAACATTGCCAAAGATTGAAATGTTTTTACCTATGAATTCAATGTGAAATTAATGATAATGACATATATTATATTAAATGGTAAAAATATATTCTATTTATACTTTAAAACCATTAAATATTATAATTTAACCATATAACTTATCTCATTGAAAAAAGTTTTTTTTAATTAGAAATTAGCGTATTTTTACTATTCATCAAAATATGAAAGTTATCAGAAAAATATCAAAAAATTATCCAAAGTAAATTTTTATATCCTGATTCCAAAGAAGAATTTTATTTTTTTAAATTGAACTTATAAACATGTCAAAAACTAGATTTAATGTGGGTGCGCCATCAAAAGGCGGCAAAACTGCATTTTTGAAAAATACTTATTTTACCCGAAAAATTTATTTTGTTCTCTTACCATATTCTAGAAAATGTGTAAGATGAATAATAATGTTATAAAATTAAAAATTTAGTTTATACTATTCATTACAGCTAGTCCATAATAATATATTGTTGTTTAGTGAGACCCGGTATTGCGTACTACACACGCTATCGAGGAAGGTCCCGATTGCGTGTAATGCAAGCCAAGTCAGTATTGTGTGTTGTGAAAGATTCCTTTGGTGTTGCGTATAACATAAGACATAAAAAAAATATTTCTCATAAAATCTCAGGGTGTTACAAGCAACATATTTTTCTTCATCTATTTCATCCACTTTGATCTCATTCTAGACCATGATCATCTAGCATTGAAATACCTCAGGAAAATATTTTTCTTCTATTTTTCTTCTTTTATTTCATCATAATATGAATTCGGGAATCTTGCATTTTAACCTAGAAGATCTCCAAAAAAATCACCTAGTGTTAAAGTCTTATGATCATCTATAAAGCCTTATGATGGAACTTAAAGAATTAGGATGAAGCCTTATGATGATAAATATTTATGATCCAAGACATATAATCAGTTTAAAAGTTTTAAATGATGCTCTATGATCATCAAGTGTAAACTTTCAATCTTGTCTTTTTCATTTTTTTACCCTATTTTAAATCTTTATGATCACTCAAATAATTATGATGAATCTTTATGTTCAGGATCAAAGTATTATGATCAGGGACATTTCCACTTTTCTAGTTTCATCTCCAAGTTGAAAACTTTCTTCAGATGACTTATGGGATTCTTTAAAGAAACTCCAACCCTTCTCAATTACTTTAAATAATCACCCAATAATTATTAACAGTGACCTTTAAGTGAAAGACACTACGGATGGATTCTTTATAGCATCAACTTATACATATTCCATTTTTGTTGGATTTCAATATTAAAAACAATAACTCTCAATTTTTTACACTACTGCACCTATACACCAAGATCTTTACAAACTATTATAGACAATGCTTTCTTAGTTTCAATACTTGTTATGGATCCATATAAATCAAAAAATCAATTTTACAACATAAAATATATTGAAAAAAATAAAACACCATACTCAATAGGGTTCAATAGTTTCCCCCTTTTTATTTTTTGACATTACCTCAAACTTATCTCCCCCTTATTGATAATAAAACCAAAGAGTGCTACTGTTAGAAATCAACTCAATCTTATGTTAGAAAATTAATCGTGAAAAAATAATCTTTAGGTCTACATCAGTTGGATCTTTATAGAAAAAAATAGAGACTAGTTCAATCATTAATGTTTTTCCTAAAACAAATACTCAACTAAACCCTATCAAAACTACATTCTTACTCATAAATAAGCAATAAAATATTTCTCAGATACTTCCCTACAAAACATAGTACAGAAATCAAAATAATTCATAACTAGAGGAAATAATTTTCTACCCCTCCAAATAACATATTCTCAAGAATGTGATCGATAAATAGTATATAAGGAAGCTAAAAACATACCTCAATTAGAGGGGGTGGGATTCACTCTCATTTTATGCCTTAACTTCCCAAACTATTCAGTTGTGATAGGTTTTATAATAATATCAGCCAATTATTCCTTGAAAGGATCAAAATCTGGTCTTAGAACTCCCTATTCAACCTTATCTATTAGAAAAGTATACTTAATATCAATGTATTTTTATTTTTAATGATTCCCTATATTTTTGGATAGATTAATAGAACTTTGGTAGTCACAAATTATAATTAGAGGATAACAAGCACTAATACTTAAGTATCGCGGTTGTGTCTTTATCCATGTCATATGTGTCATTTTCAATGATGTATCCATGTACTCAACCTCTATAGATATTAGTGTAACTAAGGTTTTAATTCTTTAATTCCATATAACACATCTTTTCCCAATAAAACATGCTTCACCATATATGGATTTTCTGTCATCTATAGTTCCTTCCTAGTGTCCATCAGTAAATACTATAAGATCTATCTCAATCTTCTTATAAATTATCCCATAATTTAAAGCATTTAAAATGTATCTCAATATCTACTTAGAAGATAACATATGTGATTCTTTATTATTGGATGTAAAATTAGAACAATGTATGATAACATATATAATATCTAGCCTAGTGGCTATCAAATACATAAGACTTTAAATAAATCTTCTAAAATGCTTCTCATTAGAAATATTTTATTCATCATCCTTTCTCAAATTTGAGACCGCCTAAATTCATGTGGATACCCCTTAAATTTATTATATGTAAATTTTCATCAAACGTTTTTTAGAATATTTTTCTTGTGAAAAAAATACAATCTACTAATTTGAAAATTTGTAGTCACAATAAAGACCTCAATCCTCTAAGCATTGGAATCTCAAATATTTTTTTCATGTTTATTAAGAACTCATCACAAAATATTTCCTTATGGCCAAAAATAATTATATCATCACTATACATAATAAAAAAAAGTGATATGGCGTCGGTCATCATTACAAATAATTATTTATCCACCTTCCCTTTCTAAAAAATCATGAATTTAGGATATTTATCAATATTAAAATAAAAATCTCATGGATACTGATTCAAAACACATATTTATTTCTTCAGATTACATACTATGTAATCATAGGAAGAAAGTATAAGTCCTTTTAGTTTTTCTTTATACAATTCCTCATCAATATCACCTTTAAAAAAGTTGATTTTACATCTATTTGAAATATCTTGAAGATTCTCAAAACTACAATGGAAAGGAATATTCTGATAGACTCAAGTTTATCCAATAAATAAAATGTTTCATTTAAGTCAAGAAATTTAAATTGTAAGTATCCCTTGCATACAGTCCTATAGTTTTTTAGAAACATCAACATCCTCATCAAGCAAATTTATTAAAACCCATTTGTATATAATCACATTTTTTAGTGGTTATGGGAACAAGTTCCCAAGTTTTATTCCATTAAATATGGTATAGTTATTCATACATTCCATGAATCCACTCCTTATGTTTAAAATATCTTTCAACTATTATGGGTTAAACTTTTAATAAAATACTGGTATTGACAGTTGGAATGATCTTCCTTCTTATCAGCAAGCCTTGTTTATGGTCCCTAATAATGTTCTCAGTATCTACATGATTTCATAGCCTTATATTTGTATCTTTAGATTTAAATTATCTATCATAATCATTGGAAAAAATATAATATACATCCTCTTTCTAATCCTTGTGTTTTCTATATTTTGTTCCATATGTTCCAAAACAACAACATCATCCTCATCAACCACAATGATTTCCTTTCTGGTTCCTTAATCATTTTTAAAAACTATGAAATCATTAATATTAATAATTATTCTAGATTTATTTTTCTAAACCATTTAATCTTTTTGATTTTATGTGTACCCAAGAATGATTCCATATTCAGCCTTATTATTAGACATTCCTCCACTTATATATATTTTCTTGATCAATTAAGAACTTCCAAACACCTTGAAATTTTTAACATTTGGATTCTTTTTAAGCCACATCTCATAGGGGTATATATTTTGGTTTTTCCTTAAGTGAAATCTATTTGGAATTATTCCCACTGTTTTGATGGCCTATAACCAATTTTATCTTATGGTTTCATATTCATATAGAAAAGTTCAAACCATATCAAATAAACTCCTATTATCCTTTTCAGTTGTTCCATTTTGCTGAGTAGTATATGAATCATTGTAATCAGGTTTGATTCCATGTTTTTTAAGATATTCTATGAACTCTCTATTGGAATACTCACTCATATTTTATGATCTCAACCACTTAAAGTATGAGTTTATATATTTCTAAATAATTATTCCAATACTATTGAATATATTCAAGTCTTGTAATTTGTGTGGCATAGATATGATGCATTTCATCCTTGTAAAATCATATATGAAAGTGATGAAATATCTTTCTCCATTTTTTGAATTATTTGTCATAGGACCACATACATTAAAGTGAAATAGTTAAAGAGGCTTTGAAGTTTAAATTTCAACTCCCTTATATATATTGTTCACCATTTTCCATTTGTGAATATTTTATAATTAACTATTGTGTATTCCTTTATCAAGTAAAAATTTCTCACAACTTCTTATTAGATCAATTTAATCATATTCTTTTGGCCAATGCGATAAAGCATTTTGTCTCATAACTCATTTTATTCTTATTTTCTTAACAACCCTCACTTGCTTCCCCAATTTGAAATAAATTTCCTAAGGTTCTTATAACCATTTTAACCACAACCCTATATTTCATTATTTTTATTATGCATCCATTTTTCTTGAAGATAACCTCATTTATAAAATCACACATTTTTGATACATTCTATAAGTTGTGTTTTAGTCCATCAAAAAACAACACAAAATCCATATTGATTTGTTTTTTTCCAATGTTTTACATCCCAATACCTTTAATATTAATTGAACTATAATTTCTAAATGTCACATATACTCCTTCATATTTCTCAAAATTTATAAATTTATTCAGATAACCTTTCTTTGGGGATGGACATCCACTATCCATGATCTAATTTATTTCAAATTTTTATGTTTTAAATGAAATTTTAACAAAATTTTCCTATTTTATGATCTAGATTTTATTTTGTTCATTCTGAAACCTCTTAAAAATTATTAACTAAGCAGATATGAATGAAACACACATATCTAAAGAATTTCATTCTTAATGAAACCTTACACATACCTCTTTTAAGCATTTAGAAATGTTTTTTTTACATTAGTCATATTTTAAAATTGATGATGTATTATTTGTGTGATTACCTATGCTTATTTTCTCCCCCGTGATTCCTATAATCTTCTAAATTTAGAAATAAAAATATTTTAACATCATTTATAATACCTATAAAAACATGATATAATACTAGTAGAACCCCTGAAATGTGTTTTTTGATAAAAATTCTTCTGCTGAATGGGTTTTTTCTTGCTCTATTTTTCAACCATAAATGAATAGACATTCAAAAGTCTTTTTTGGAGTCATTACTTCAATATTGGTGACTGAAGAATGCCATTTTTCTCAATTTCTTCACTTTAATATTCACCTTTCAATACTAAAAGATAGTTCCTTCTGAAGGAACTAGCATAGATTATGACACCCCCATGTCATGGTGTTTTTATTTTCATGTCATTTTTAGAAGTGGTGCTCTGGGTTTCATTTACATGGAGTTCCAACAAATAACATGGAATTTTTTTGAGTTTTTCCTTATAAATATGGTTATGGTGCATGGTTTGAGGGAAACTATAGGTCCACTTTTTGTAAGGATCTTATTCAGTTCATTTAGATTTACCTATGGTTTGTTATCATGCGCTGCATGTAGTTAACTCCAAACCGTGAGGCCCCTTGGAGAAACTAATCGAGGTCATTGGGGTGTTTGAGTCATGGAACTGAACTTGCACATGATTTGGTAAAATACTTGGGTAGAATGTGGTTAGCTTCATAGTTTTTTACAAATTATTTTTCAAGGATCTATATTTTTTTTAAACCATGTCGGGCACCCCAGGAGACCGCACAAGGCTTGGGGTGGTTCTGGATTGAGGTTCACAGTTTTTGAAACAATACATCCTCATAAGGATTACTATGTGGCTTATATTTTTTTGGATGTAGTTGAACCCACAGGGCCAAAGCATGGTCTACCTAACTATGTGGTCAAACCATACGAGTTGTCTAGGTGTTTAAAAATTTGGGTAATTACCAAATTTCTTTCTTATATTAAGAGGTATTTCACCCCTTTTCTCTTTAAAAATGTTTTCTGGACCCTTGGATCTCTAAGAGAAGTTCAATTCTCCTCCTCTTTTGATTCTTACTCTTCCAATGGTGTTTTCTAAGATATTTGAGGTGAGTTTATCCTCTTTTCCCCTCTTTCTTCATTTTCTCTCTCTCCTCTCTTGGATTTGGATTCCATCACAATCACTAGTTATCATGTGGCTCGATTTTAGGGTTTTGGGTGGATTTTTTATGGGAATTTTGGTGTCTAGTGGTTGTAGACATTGTTTCTTGTCTTGTGGGTGTAGTCGCTATTGAAGGTGACAAGTTCTGGAGTATTTCCACTTGGTTTACACTTCTTTATAGTAGATGTTACTATGCAATTGTTACATTTTTTAAATCTAAGAAAGATTTCACTTTCTACATTATCTATTTATGAAAGTATGATTATATTTGATATCCTAGTGGTGTTTTAAAACCATTTTTTGGTGTTTTGATCTTGGAATAATTGGTTTTTCATGTAAATTCCATGTTTTCATGCCTAAAAATGAATTTTTAATTATAATAAGACTATTGTGAAATTATTTAAGATTTTTTGAAATTTTTTTCATGTTTTTCTTTGGGATTTAACCCATTTTGGGTTTTCAATGAGTAAAAATAAAGTTTTTAAGGGAATTTTGTTTTTTAAGTGAGGTGTTGACCTCTAAAAAGTTTGTAAAAGGGGGTATTTTATTGTATTTCAAATGGTTATTTGAAATGTGTGTGTGGTTTTCCAATAGTATAATTCCTTGTTGTATTTTTTAATTTTTTTGGTCACAATGTTTTTCCTTGTAGCCTTATTTTAGTTTTTATAGAGAAATACCCCAAAGGAAGGGTATCTTTGAATCATTTTAAAAGAAATGGTTGATTTATTGAGACCTCTTAAAATGTTTTAAGTGTTCTTTTATGAAATGTGTGATGGAAATAATGGATTTTTCCATGTTTCAGATTTTCAAAAGAGAGATCCCTTATATAGGGGTGACTTTGAAATGTTTTAAATGTTTGTGTGTTTTCCATCATTTTCTAAATTGTGTTTGGAAACTATCGTAGGAAATGTAAAAGGGCATGGTTTTCTGATCCATGATTTTGTGCTAACAAACCATTTGTAACTTTGGTTTTAAATGGTGTATGTGGATAGAACCCTTGATTTCCCCTTGTCTGTTACCCCTTATGTGTGGGTTTCTGATCACTATGTGATTCTTGTTTTCTCCCCTTGTGTGGGAATATTCTTGTTATGCCTTGAGTTCATGTTATGTGTTTGGGGATATCTATCATTGGGTGTTATGGGTGAGGTTAGTTTTGGTTATTACTTTTTTGGTGGAATTGTATCATTTTCACTACACCTCAAATACTTATTGGTCATGTGATATTGGATAATAAGTATAATATCTAGATCATTCCTCTAATTGGTTCACATGAAACTAGTTACCCACCAATAATGCTAGGCACAAGTTTGATGTGGGGATTTTTCATTCCAATGTGGATTGTCTGGGATACTTGGATAATGGCTATGGAATTAGAATACACCCAAATCTAATTTATTATACAGTTAAATATTGGTAATATTATTGACTCTGGGTAAGACCATGAAAATTTTGTTTACTTGGTGAGTTAGTGATTAAGGAGGGTTTGATCTATTTCATGATTGTATCAATTCCCCTGCTTCCTTTGATATGGAACATTCCTTTCTTTTGTTTCTTTTTTATATTCCTTATGATATATATATATATATAGATCTCTCTGTGTCTGTGTGTGTGTGTGTGGTGCCATATATTTGTTCTTAAACCATGTTAGTTGGGTTGTTTCCTCAAAAAATGATTTTTCAAAGTTGTTTATGAAAAACCTATTTTAAATTATTAAAGACAATCGTGTGAGTAATTTGAAGTGGATTTTAAAATGGGTTTTGGGTTTAAAGATATATTCATCAAGTAAAATGTATTGAAGAAACCATTGTTATTTAGAGAAAAAATGTGAGTTTCTTTTTAGAAATTTTAATGGTGTGTGTGATTTTGAAACAGCTTGGGATGATGGATTTGTTTTCAAAATGTGTTTTTTGAGTTTTGGAAAATAAAGGGAAATGTTTTGAAACTTATTTATGGAATTATTTTTATTTCTATACATTTTATATATGTAAATATTAAATTTTATCTTTATTTTCATACTATAATTTATGAATTTCCTTACAAAATGAATTGTATAGTTTTAGTGGGTTGTGTTGACCTACTATGTTTTTTAACTCATGCCTAAAAAATTTCAGGTTCTAGGTTCTTATTTTGATCCTTCTTGTTCATCATGGCCGAAATGGGGTGAGTTGGGTGGTGGTGAGAATCCAAAGGTTGCATGGAGTTGGATTAAGTCTAGGACTAAGTTGGTCAGTTGGTAATATTTTTATTTTTGGTCAGTTTATTTATTTTTTCCCAAAAAGTGTCACTTTTTTATGGATGTCAATCTTGTATATGTAAATGGGTTGGATAATGGTAGTTTTTTATTACCTATTTGGAATTATTTTTATTTATTTTCACTTATATATTCTTTTATTCTAATTTTGTATCTCTTATTTTTACAAAAACATTCCCAGAGGATTTCTTGTGATGCCCAAGCCCGTGTTACCAGCCAATGGAAATTAGAAATTCCATTCGGGCCTTGTGATAGGTTGGGTCAGATGTTGGGTAGGATGTAAGATAAAATTAGTTAGTTACAAAATGGTATCTGATATTTGAGTTTTCCTTTTTTAGAAACCTATGATTCTTGATTTTCCCTTTTTATTTGGTGATTTAATAATAAAAAAGAGATTATGGTTATAATAACTTGATAGGTAAGGGAAGGAAGAGTCAAGCTACCTCTTTCTTGTCCTAAGGCTCAAGTTCCCAGGGAAATTTTGGTTTCAAATTGTGGATCCAAGTTTCTTTTAGTTATTTCTTATGGTTCTGTTGTAATGTGATTATCGTTTTTTAGATCCCCTTGGATTGTTTATGTGATATTGTGGATCTAATTTTTAATTATTGGGTGAAGCAAAAGGAAACTCATGCTTCAAAATTAGCTCACCTGGCCTGGGAAACCATTTGGTGTTTGTATGGTTGGGTTAACCTTCCTTTCATGGGGTGTTCCATAGTTTACACCCAATTTCCCAAACCATGGTGGATAGGGTATGCATGACACTATTTATCCTAGAATATATTATTTATACTCCACCTAATTCTGGATTTCTCTAATAGTGATTTTCACTTATTGGGGGTGGAATGAGGAGTGTTTTTTTCCCTTATAGGATTTGGTTTTTGTGAACCTTTTTAGATGCTTGTGTTGTTCTTTAGGTGTTCTTTACTTTTAAAACCTTTTGTGGAAAATAAAAAGTGTTTTCTGAAAACATTTATTTTTGAACAAGTTTTATAAATTAGTGGGAAGAGTGAATTTACATAGTTTTTATAGATTGTTTTATGAATTGGTGGTTCCCTTATGATATTTAATACATTTCAAAAGGAAGTATTTTTTTGAAAAAAGTTTGAAAGGTTTTTTGGAAAATGGAAATAGGAATTGATGAGAACTTTTGGATGATTGGATTTCAAAGTGAAATTAGATTTTGAAAGGAATTTTATGTCTTGCCTTGTTTGTGAAATTTTTGTGTCCCACCAAAGTAGTTGTGTTTCAAAACCTGTGGTGGTTTGGATTTTTAGTGTGCACCTTGGTATAGGGTGATTTAAAAGTCCCATGGTAAATGGAGATTATTTAAAAAGAAAATTTCCTTTTATATTTCAATGTTATCCTCACTTGAGGACTCAATGTTGTGTCTTTGATTCCTTTATTTTGAAGAATCCATTTTGGTTTCTATTGTGGGACATGGGTCAAGGTAGTTCATGTCTTTTTTATTGTTGTCCCCAGAATGGTTGAAAGGGTTTCTCAGTTATGATGCCTACCCAGACTCCAAATGGAGGGATAAATGTGTAAATTATATTGATTATGGAATAAAATAGGTGGTTTTAGGAGATTGAGGTGGCTCTTAATTCTCTTTGGACACTTTAAGTTTTGTGGATGAGAGTCATCGAGAGCTCTTTAGTTGTTTTTAACATAGTTAATGGGAGTTATTGGTTCCTTCTCTATTATGAAAGGGAAGTTATGTAATATTGGTTTTGGGGAATAGGTTTGGGTTTTGATCCTTTTGAGGATGGGTTGTTTTTTTTGGGACTTTCCTTCATATGTTGTGACCTTGGTTTTGAGAGCTTTGGTTGTGGATGGTTTTTGTGGATTTTTTCACTTTTTGAGGTGTTCTTTGTGGAATATTCCTTTGGTAATGTTTTTATGGATGGTTTCAATGCTATTTTATGGAATATTATGTTCCATTTTGGAATGTCCCCCTATCCCTCCCTCTTGGGAGTTTTGGGTTTGAGTTGTGAATATTATTTTGTTAAGCCTATTTGTTTGGTCAAACCACTCTTAGTGATAGTTAGTCTCACTTTTTGTTTTGGTTGATCCTTATGGTTCTTGGTTTTTATACTTGATAGAGTAATTTGGGTGAATGATTGGATAAATAAGGTGAGTGATACACCAGTTAAGTGTAGTATACTAATTGGTTCTTGGTTGTAGGCCTTTTGTGGGATGCACCATGTGAGTATGATCTAGTGTTGACCCTATGTTATCTATGCATGATACTGCCCTAAGTGAGTGATCTTGTAATTATTTTGAGGCCCCTGGATGTTTTTATTTATTTCCTTGGGTTTATAAGTACTTTTGGTTGAGAGTGTGTTTCTATCCTGGTTTCTTGGTTATTCGAGGGTAAGTTCTTAGTAGTGGTTCCTTTGTGTCAATTAGTTAGATGAACTCAAAATAGAAGGGGAGACCATTTTATAATAATTATAAATGGAGAGGATACCATTTTATAAGAATTCTAAATGGCGGGGAGACCATGTTAGATATCTAGTGATTTATAGGGATTCTTGCTAAAGGTTCTTGTCTCATTTGTTCTTGGAGATGTTTAGTGCTTTGTTGTAGATCAACATGATCTTTTTAAAGATATAAATTGTTATAATTGAGGTTAATCCATGTGGAGTGGTTCATTTGGTTAGATCCTCTTGGGATCTTCCACTCTTTCTCCTAATTTTCTTTTTTTTAGGAATTTCTAGGGGAAAAAGAGGCATGGTGTGGAGTTTGTGATACCACATGTGTCACGATGTTGTGTTTTTTATTTCCTTTTTGAGAAGTGGAGTACCAAGTTTAATTTCCATGGAGTTATAGGTTATAACTTGTAAATTTTTGGGGTTTTTCTACTGTGAATTATTAAGTTTCATAGTTAGAGGAAAACTATATGTCCTCCCTTCATGAGGATCATTTTCAGTTAATTTTGAATTGCACATGGTTCATGATCACGGGGCTATGAATGGTTAATTACAAACCTTTTGGACCCTGTGGGAAATTATGTAGGGTGTTTAGTGTTTCTATAGTGTGGCACACAATTTACACACATTTTTTAAACTATATGTAAAGTGTGGAGTTAGATTTATAGTTTTTGAAAGATCCATTTTCACGGCTCCCACATGATTTTTCAAACCATGTTGGGCACCCCAGGAGGCAGCGTGAGGCTTAGGGTGATTCTAGAGTGAGGTTCATGGTTTGGAAAACTATACATACTAACATGATTAATCATGAATATTATGATTTCTTTGGGAGGTAGTGGTACCTGCATGGTTGGTGAATGGTCTTCCTAATCATGCAGCCAAACCAAGTGAGTTTTCCATGTGTTTAAAATTTTGGATAATTCAAAAACTTTCCTCTCAAATTAAGAGGGGTTCACCCTCCTTCTCTCTTAACCTATGTTAGTAAACCCCTTTGATCTCCAGGAGGAGTTCCACTCTCCACCTCTTTGTATTTTTCCCTTCCTATGGCGATTTATAATATATTTGAGGTAAATTTATTCTCTTTTTTCCTCCTTCCTTATCCCTCTCTCCTCTCTTGGATTTGGATTCCCCCATAAACCCTAGTTTTAATTTGGATTTATTTTAGGGTTTCAAGTGAATTTACTGACAGGGATTTTTGTTTCTATGGGTTATAAAAACCATTTCATGTCCCATGGGTGTGGTCTCTGTAGAAGGAGACAAGTTTTGGAGCATTTTGACTTAGTTTCCTCTTCTTTGAGGTAGGTGTTACTATGAAATTATTTTATTTTAGAATTATAAGCATTCTTAAACATTATTCATTCCATTTTCATAAAAGTATGATTATATGTGAAATCCTTATGGAGTTTTTAGACAATTTTTGTGTGTTTTCATCTTGGTATAATTGTTTTTTCATGAAAATTCCATGTTTTCATGCTTCAAATGTAATGTATAATTATGATAAAATTATTTTGAAATGAATTATTCCATTTTGAAATGGTTTTCAAGCTGTGAAATGGTCTTTTACCTGGTTTTGGATTTCAATGAGTGAAAATAATGTTGTAAATGGAATTATATTTTTGAAGTGAGGTGTTAAACTGAAAATGGTTTGTAAAAAGGTGAATTTTAATGTATTTTAAATGGTGATTTGAAATGTATTAATATTTTAACCCTTGTGTAATGAGTTATTGGATTTTAATTGGGTTGGTGGGAATGGTTGGCCTTTTGGAATTGTTTTTGTTTTCAAAGAGAAATACCCTTGTTGAAGGGTAGTTTAGATTCGTTGTAAATGAAATGGGTGATTTATTATGACCACTTAAAATTTTTTAAGTGGTGATTTATGAAAAGTGTGATAGAAATAAGAAATTTTTACATTTTTTAGATTTTAAAATAATAGATTCCTTGTGTAGGGTTGACTTTTATTTTTTTTAATGTTTGGGTGTTTTCCATAATTTTAAAAATAGTGTTTGTAAATTATTTTATAAAATGTGAAAGGGAATTTCATTCCAAGCCGTGTTTTAGTGTTAAAGGACCATTTGGAACTTTTGTTTTAAATGGTGTATGTGGATGAAACCCTTGATTTCCACTTGATTTTTATCCCTAATGTGTGGGTTTCTGATCACTATGGGACGCTTGTTTTCTCCCCTTGTGTGATAATGTGCTTGTTGTGCCTTGAGTTCTTGTTATGTGTTTGGGGGAATTCAATAATTAGGTTGTAGGGGTGATGTAGTTTTGGTTATTCCTTTTTTGGTATAATTGTCTCATTTTCACTATGCCTCACTTCTTTATTAGTCATGGGATGTCGAGAACTAAGTGAAATATCTATCTTGTCCCTCTAGTTGGTCACACACCACAAATTTCCCATCAGTAGTGCTAGGTACAAGGGCGGGGTGGGGGTTTTTGATTCCAACAGGGATTTTCTGGGCAACTTTGATGATGGTTATAGACATATCATGTGTTAGTTTCTAGTTTTTCTACTTATAGCCTTATATGGTTAGATTCTTGGTGTGTTAGTACTTTACTATTACATTTACCTAACTTCCTTTGATGTAGAACCTTCCTTTATTATATTGAATTTTTATATTCCTTGTGATTATATATATATATAACTATGTGTTTGTGTGTGTGGTGCTAGATTTTTGTGTTAAACCATGTGATTTGGGTTGTTTTCTTTGAAAATGAGTTTTCGAAGACGTTTGTGAAAAACCTTATTTTTAATTTTTAAAAAAAATTTATGTGGCTACTTTGAAGTGGAATTAGAAATGGGGTTTGGGTTCAAAGATATATTTGGCTGGTGAAATATTTTAAAGAAACCATTTTCAATTAAATAAAACTGGTTCTTATTGTTCTTTTGTAATGTTAATTGTCTATGTGCTTTTGAAATGGCTTTGTTCAGTGGATTTCTTTTCAAAATGTGTGTGTTCAGTTTTAGGAAACCAAGGTAAATGTTTTGAAATTGTGGTATGGAATTATTTTATTTTACATAAATTGTATGTATGTAAACCTTATGTTTTAGATTAATTTTCAAAATAGCATTAATGAATTGCCTTATAAAATTAATTGCATCATTTTAGTGATTTGTGGTGATCTACTGGGATTTTTAGCTCACAGCTACAAATTTTTTGGTTCCGGGTTCTTAGTTAGATCTTTCTTGATCATCATGGTTAGTGTGGGGTGAGTTGGGTGGTGGTGAGAAATCAAAGGTTGCATCGAGTAGGATTCAATCTCGTATTGAGTTAGTAGGTTTGTAGTAGTTTTATTTCTGGTTGGTTTATTTTTTTTTATTTTTTTGTTTATGGATACCAATCTTGTATATTCAAATGGATTGGATAACGGTAGTTTGTTATGACCTATTTGTAATATTTTTTATTTATTTTATCTTATGTGATCTTTTATTCTACTGTTTCGTCTCTTATTTAGGAAAAATCACTCCCAAATGAGTTATTGTGATTCCTAGGAACTTGTCTCCAGCCCATATGGATCGAGAATTCCCTTCGGGCCTTATGATGGGCTCGGTCTAATGCTGGGTAGGATGGAATCCCATACTGGTTCATTACCTAAATCTTCTTCATTCCATTGTATTGATTAATTGAGCTATCTCTAGTAGTGATTTCCTTGGAATCTTACTCATTACCATTTAATATTTTAAATATCATAGGATGGATAATATATAAATGACCAACCTTTCCATAGTTAAAAGATTTGAAAGCTAGTTCACCATTATACTTACCTCTTCCACCTCTTTTGAAACTTATTCACATAAGATAACGGTTTTTTGCCTAATCTCCTATTTCATATTATTAATTCAAGAAATCCCTCTTTTCTTCAATATTTATACCTTTTGAAAATTTAAAACAATATCTTTTTACTAATTACCTTTCATATTAAGAGTAGGCCCTTATCTCATTACATAATTAATAAGGTTCTTGTGAAGTTTATCAATGGTAAAGTTATCAAGATCCCTTTCTTCAAGTGCAGATATCATGAAATTAAATTTATCTGGAAGGATTCTCATCATTTTGTTTACAAAAATAGAGTCTTAAAGATTTTCTATAAACACTCTAATATAACTCACAATTAGATTTACATTGGAAAAGAATTCATTAATAGTTGCATCCTCCTACATTCTAACATCTTCAAACTATTTTCAATAAATCTACATATTTTCTTCTTTCACCTTTTCATTTCCTTCAAAAACGCTACAAAAATTCTTCCAAATAGAATTAGTATTCATGTAGTCCATCACCGTTTTTAGTTACCTTTAATATAGAAAATATAATAAATAATTCCTAGATTTACAATAATTTTAAATGTTTCATTCATCAGTTAGTAGCTACATTGATGTTTCAAATGGAAAAGTGAATCCATATTGAACGGCGTAAAGAACATCAAGCTCCTGATAAAGAATGTAAGGTAGCATTCCCTATTTCCAGGAGTGAAACACTTTTTCATCAATGGTTGGTATTCCTTTAATGTTAACAGAATTGTGTTGATCCACATCAGGAACTTGAGAGATAAGAGATTAAACTTATGATCTGATATCAATTATTGGATCACATGAAGGGTGATGCGTACTGAGAGGATGGTTCATCAATGTGTATGAAAATTTAAAATCCCATCACTCTCATAATTTTTAATCACTTCTCCCTAAAGGTAATTACCAATATAGAGATAATAAATACTTGAGAAGTTTGTTAATGAGATTCACCTCCTTGTGGATGACTACATAGTTGGTTGGACGTGGTTATTATCCCACACACACAGTCCCATTTTTATTATCAATAGAAACTCAAGAAATGATATAAACATGAAATTGTACAATATTCTCTCCCTAACTAGATATAATTTAACATAAACTAAACAAAAATTACACCTTCAATAGAAAGGTCACAGATGAGTATATGATCCTCCATAAAGACTTGAGATAAATATTTTTTCCTACACCGTGTACGAAAATCTTAAGTGGTTTTTTTTTTGAGTTTATTCTAATTATTAGATATATAAACATATCTAATATTATTTTAAAAATTATATTTCACAATTCACTTAAATAATTTTATTTATTTATAGTCACTAAATATTACTTGAATACTATTTCCATATTCAATTATTGTAACCTCTCTGGATTTTTGGTGGCTCAATTAAAATCATTCAACTCATCATATAAAATTGGATAAAGACTCTAATTGTTTCCTTAGAATGATAATTAAATCATTGTGGTCTTTATATTCATTAAAAACTCATATAAAATTTGTAGCATCCATCCCACTTGATTTTTACATTTATTCACAGTGATGTGGAATCTCATACTATAGTGTGGAACTCCCTACTCAATAGATTCTTCATTATCTAGTTTATCCCCTTTGATCTCATCTTAGACCAAGATCTTGTGTTTTATAGTGATGTTTGATCCATGAAGAACATTTAACTTTATATGTATGAGTTTTTTCTTCTTTTATTTCTTTATAATATGAATTTTGGAATCTCTACGTTTTAACCAACATATCTCTAAAAAATTCATTAAGTATTGAAGTCTTATGATCAATGAAAATATATTATGATAGAAATTAAATAATTATGATGAAGTATTATGATAATGAATATTTTTGATCAAATACTTATAATTAGATCAAGGGTATTTGATAAATATTTATAATATGGAATTTTAGACTTATGATCATTCATTTTCCATTTTACTACCTTTGTTCAAAGAATCACAATCAATCAAAGATTTATGATGATGCATTGTGTTCAGGTTTAAAATATGAAGATCAAGGAATTTTATCATTTTTTTAGTTTTACCTCCAAGTTGTAGAATTTATTCAGATGAATTTTGGGATTCTATAAATAAACTCAAACACTTAAAACCATCATCCAAGGATCCTTTATAGTGTCTTTCAAGTAAAAACATCATGTATGGATTCTTTATAGCATGAACTTATTCATCTTCTATTCAGGATAGATTTTAAAATTGAAAATATATATCTCAAAGTTGTATAAAGAAACTACACCTACACACCAAGCTCTTTCCAAACTTTTATAGATTGTGTTTTCTTAGTTTCATCAGGTTTCATGGCTCTATGAAGATTGGTACATCAATCATCAAGCTTTAAATGTATTAATAACAAATATATCTTTATCCCCAATAACTCAATAACAAAATAAAGTAGAAAAAACATTTAAAGATAAATTAAATAACTTTGTAAAGGTATATAGACAGATCCCCCTATGTAAATGTTATGTGAAGGTCATGCAAGGTCAAAATACTATTTTCATGGGATACATGTGGGTAATCCCAAATCAGTCACATCATTCCTACTAAAGGGTGATTCATCCTATAAATAAAGTTAATACATTTCACACAAAAAAAAATAAAAAAGTCATCAATTCCCCCATGTAAGGGTCATCACATCTACCACATAAGGGTAACAACCACTGAAACATAATGATAAGATAACCAAAACAGAGCTCACATATGGGAAAAAATCTTGAAAAAATAATTATTCACGTGAATTAAAACTATAAATGGAAGAATTAAAAAGAAAAAATCATGAGTAAATCATAATTTAAAAGTGCATGTTTAAAAATTTATTTTTGAATGACCTATTTTGAAAAAAAAACTAAGCTTTTACCATGCTAAAAGATGGAACTTATGAAGCATGTGTTAAGGAAAGTAATGACATAAAGGTGAAAACTCACTCATTTTTGTGGATGACATAGTCTAGACATAAGAAATAAAAATATATAATATTTTAATTGTTAATTCATACTCATTTATGCTTCAAAATGAGTGAATTTCTTAGTGAAGGGGAATTTCAAGTGATTTTTAGGAAATGTAAAGTGTAACATCCCTGACCCAATTCACCTCCACCAGGAATAGACTATAGAACCACATACCTCAAGAGAACCTCCTCATACACTAGGGACTACCGACCATTGATGAAGGTTAATATATAATAGGTGATTATATTATACCTATAGTTATATATAATTATATAACATAATAGAAATAATAACAAGAAAAAATCATCATAATAAATATGTGGTATGAAAAAGACATCATAACTATAACCCAATCCACCATAAATAAAAATATAAAGTTACATCAAAATGAAAAAAAAATTATGTCATACATTTGTAAGATGAATATATCATGGGAAGATAATATATAACATAGTCTAAAAATAAAAAACAAAGGAGGCATCCACTACTGGTCTCGAGACCTGGCCTAGATATATCATTAGACTACAGCCAAGATCTACCTGCTCAACCATATAAATCTTATAGGCCATTTACCTTCCCTGGTTCATGAAACATAAATTATTACCAGATACCAGGGTGTTTGAGCAATTTTTATTATAACATAATAATATGCCGCTAAAAATATCGCTAAAAATTTTAGTTGGTATAGGTGCATTCTTGTTATGGAATGATATTAAAAAAATAAAGAGAATATCACCCTATGGAATTAAACCATGAGTGACCATACCTACTTCAATCAACATTAGAATGAGGTGATATAATAATAGTCTTAACACCCCTTTAGGATGAATAATATATGACTCATTATATAATAGTCAAGGTAAATGAGAAATCACTATCAAATATGCAAGGTGAATGATATATCATTGATCCAAGGACAATGGAGAATGAGACACCACCCAATAAATGAGGCATCACCAAACTATGTTAGATTATATAATACCATTTACATGATTTGGTAGATAATATACCACCATTTCATAGATCACAGGGATGAGAATCTTGGAGGATGATATACCACTGATATTGATCTTTGGGTGGACAATGCACTAGAGTGATAACATACATGGGTAGATTATTGGACACAAATACCATCCTCTAGGTGAAAAATATACCACTAGTATTTCATCTCAAGTGGTAAATACAATATAGACATCAAATCTTAAGTGGATGGTATACCACAACAATAAGTCCATGTGTTGATGATGAATGATTGAGATAGTTCTCATAAGTTTATTATACTCCAAAAATATCAAATCTCAAGTGGATGATTTAAAACTAGTATGAAATAAAAAAGTTCATATGTTTCCACTATTTAATTAGCATCATGGTGGATAATGGAACTGGTCTTGTTTTGGGGGGATGAGATACCACCCATATACTAGGGGTAGACTATGCACCACCACTAGTTAATTATAGGTGGACATGGTAACAATTTGTATCAAGTATCCATGAAAGTGAGTAATATGTAATTAAAGATCAATTTAAAACATTTATAGTTAACTAACATGAATAGTTTTATGAACCTAATACAATACCCAACTCAAAGTCCCATGACTGGGTCATCTATTCTCTAGCCAAGAACATTATCAAGAAATTATTCACCAAGGAACACACTATGGATCTATACTAGGATCCTAGTGTTTGGATTGGATCTCTAGAACTAATTATAATGTACATTTGATTTCTAGTATATTGATGATTTTGAATATTAATTAATATCTTATCACATGATTATTATTCTTCAATGTAACACTTAATGTGATAATGTCCTTAGAGTATCAATCACATATATAATAACCCAACCTCAACCCAATGGATTGAGAAGAATCAAGATTCCATTAGCCTTATATGATATCCCATGGAAACCAATGAATGGAAATAAATTCCAAGGGATTTTAAAAAACATGTGGGATTATTTACCCTTACATACATAACACAACCAGTAATGGATGATCACAACATGATAATGTAAACATGATACATGATATCAAATCCATATAAAAACCCAATGAAATAGTGACAATAAAATTATATACATAGTAGTTAAATATATAATATCAAGTATAAAACATCCCAATACATAATAGATTCCAAAGAAATGATATGGAACCACAATGACTTCACTGCAAGATAATCTCTGAGTTTCAACTCCTAAAGGACCCGATTGCAGAGTCAAGATGCTCCAATAGAAAAGTATGAAGTCTTATACTTACCTATATCATGGTGAACACTATCTTCATACACACCAAAATTTATATGTAGGGGGTTATTTTCTCAACTTAGTATGAAATATGCAGGAGAATTTCCAAAAATTTGACTAAGACAACAACAATTCAGCTTATAACAATAATATATATAAAATAACTAGAACAGGATAATAGGGATAGAAAATATATAGACATATAAATAGTGAAAATACTCACTCCATGATGGTCTCCCATGTTATTAACCCACACCCATGAAACTCAAACACCTGATGCATGTCTTGTCAAAGTAGGCCCACTAAACATATCATACTCATAAGTGGTACCCATCCCTCTAGACCCAAGATGTCACTTAGGGGTAAAATATCTTGAGCCCAAATTGGACATGTAACCAATTCTAACTTGGTGAGGTGCTTTACATATCGATTCATGAACTCCCACCATACCATTATAATGTACACATTCACATTTAAAATTATCTATCATGAAATTCCAGGTTCACCAAGTGTTTTTAGAAAAAAATTATTTTATTTGAAAGAAAAAACATCCATCATAAGAAATACATGAGGTTAAAAATAGGAAATTTCATCAGAAAAAATGTATAAGTTTTAAGAAATTAAATCCTTCATGTTCTATATAAAATTATACTGATAGATAAGCTACCTACCTCTTACAATATTACATAGTAAAGGCCTAGAGGAAGAGCTTTAACTACAAGGGGAAATTTCATGGAATCACCTCAGAGAATGTTTGGATCAAGATACAAGGGATAATGATCATTATTATAAGTAAAAATAGTTTGAAAATATTTTTTAAAAACACAAAAATAATTCCCTTGATTTTCATCTTGAATGCAGCCCCCCCCCTCCCAAAGATCAGTGACTGTTTTGAACACTTTAAAAACCAAGATGACCAGCAACATGCCTTAGACCATGGTATGGTGGGTTCATCCAAAATTTTTTGAGCAGACCGCATAGGACTAATATTAGAAATAAATATTCCCATTAATAAGGCATGGTGTATTTTCCCATGACATTTTGGATGGGTCCCATGCAAGACTGACCACACATGGCCACCACACCCATCTACCTAGGGTTTTGGTCTACTTGTTTCCCATAGGAGAGCCTCCCAATCACCACTCCCACCAAAACGGTAGTAAATTGGGAATGTTGACATCCCAAAGTCCAAGAATACTCAAATTTATAGAGTTCCAAATTTCTCAGGACCAAGACCTTCACCATGACTAGTCCTATGGTGTGGTGAAGCCCATAAATCCTAAATACCACATCCTTCACCCACCAACCCTCCAACACTTCCTGAACCCCAAAGGAACCAAATTATTACATAAAAATATAAAATAATAATCACATTACTCAAATGGTGGGTGATAAATTATCCTTACCATTGGGATTTTCATCCTAAGAAAGCTAGAATTCATGAATGTCAAGATATAAGATCAAACACTAATCTCATATATTAGTATGACACCTCCACCATTCCTTAGAGATTTATCAATACTAGAACAAATAACATACCAAGGAATGCATTGACCTAGTGTGATCTTATCATCTCCATCCTAATATAATAAATAAATTAAGTAAATATTATAATAATCATCTCAAGAAATACATGAACACAACTAACACATAATCATAATTCGACTCACACTCAGACCATAAATGAATAAGAGAATGACATGAACTTCATTGAATCAGGAATGACATGTTACCCAACAAAAACCCAAACTGATATGGTTAATAATCTTGAATATTCCCACCCATTGAGGAACTAAACTCCATCCCTTACCAAGGTGACAACTTTTTAACCTCTAAGAATACATGAAGAACACATGATCCTTCACAAAAGACACTAAAACACAATGACAAATCCACTAAAAAACTATAACTCAACACTGATGATGGTACAATGTTCCAAATAGGTCTATATAAATCATTTATGGATATCTAGAAACCAATTTAAGCTCTAAAAAGGGCAATCAATACTTCCCTAGACTGCCAAAGTTCATCGCATGATTCCTCATTCACTAAAGAATACTTTATATTCAACATTTGATAGAACATGGTATACCATATTCATAGACAACTAGGGTCCCAAGGATAAATTCATTTTATTATAAATAATATAGGATTCTAGGGTTCATACAAAGGTGATGATCATTAGAACATGATTCAAGCTAAACATTTCTTGAACATTACTCTACTACAAGATCTTATCATACATTATCCCCTAAATAAAAATAAAAATTGTAAACTCAATGAGTTGATCAATACACACCTTGAGTACATCATGCTTCTAAATAATTTTAGACAACCTGATTCCAAATTCCCTATGAATTCACTCCCCCTACTGTAACGGTACAATTAATATTCATAACATTCCTACTAGTTGGTGTTCACTGTTTTCTACCCTCTATAGCTTCCCAATATCTGAATAAATAATTCACTTGACACTATTCTAATAGAATGAGGAACTATAATTGGATCCTGATATACAAGATATAATTTTTATTCTCTACACACACTAAACAGATCCCCACCATTAACGTATAACTTAATAGTGAAATAATGAAAATTTGACAATTAAACTTCCTTGGACTTGTTCACCCAAGTTGAGAATGAGAGCTACCTCGCATAAAACCAGGACATTATCTTGGTCTATATGAGTCAAGTACATATTACTGATTTATCCCATGAATCATCCACAATCCAAAATCTCACCAGCCTTCCACCTTGATACTTATTAGATAAGACACCCACTACCAAATTAATATTGAACTAATAGATCTAGTCAGAGAAGTCCTCGTAGAAACTAGACATGAGAAGATATGATCAAGGAACTAAAAATAACCCATTAAACACTAGGGATAAGAGTCCTCAAGGTATCTAAGAAAATAACTCACCCATTTCTAAAGATAGGTAAAAGACTATAGTGTCACACCCCAACTCGACACTTCTCTTTTAATTTAATTATTTTATTCATCCTTCGCCTTATTTTTTTGTGTTTTAGAGGGTTGAGTCTCGGATTTAAGTTTTGATTTTTTATTTGGAAATGGGAATTTTGGGCTCGGTAGTATCTGACTCATGGGAAAATAATGATTTTGGAACTATGTAACTTCTCCCAGGTAACTGGGTAGTCTATATGTGTATTAAAATAAAATAAATTTAAATGAAAAATAAAATAAAATGATAAAAAATTAATTAAAATTAAAATAAATTTTTAATAACAATAATAATATTAAAAGAATATTTTGATAATAATAACAATAATGATGATGATAATACTATTACTTTGATCATCATTATCATTATTGTTATCATTATAATTATGTTTATTAATATTATTATTATTAAGTTTATCATTATCATTATCATTATTATTATTATTATTATTATTGAGTTATAGTTATTATTATTAGGTTTAGTTTTTTTCCTTTTTCTTTTACCCTAAAAGAGTTCTTCTCTTCCCTCCCCCTCTTGGAGCATGATGCACCAACCCCCTTGGGATCTCCCCTTCGACACACTACACCCCTCCATGTCACCTCCTCAGATCTCCAATTTCAGTCAGATATCTCACGATTTATCCTTTGAATCTCTGAGGTAGGATCTCCCCTCCCTTATCCTCCCTCATTATGGCCTATTTTCAGCCTCTACGTCACCCAGAATGGTTCGTCTAAACCTAGGGTTAGAGGATAACTCAGATTTTCAGTTTTTTTTGTTCTAGGGTTTTGCAAATGGACTCCTGGGTCATATTTGGGAGAATTATGGAAACTACCACTAAAGGTGAGGTATTTTGGGTGGTTTTTCTCCACCATCATCATTTTATTGTAAGTTTTGATCTTGTTTCTTGGTTTTAAATCCCCTAAATTAGGGTCTTTGTGTGTTTAAAGGATAATAGTATTTATCTTGTAGCACTTTTGACTCTATTGGTTGTTTTCGAGTCACCGAATCTAGGGTGACTTGGCTATCAGTGCATATAAAAGTATATATATATATATGTGTGTGTGTGTGTGCGTATGGGGGGGTTCCCCTGTTACATGTATAATTATCCATGGTAGTGAATATACATGTATGGGGCTAGGTGTGCCCATGTATATATATATATATATATATATATATATATATATATATATGAAAATGCATATGTAGGTGAGTGGCGACTAGTATATGAATATAAGCATATATTTAAGGATCCCTTTTCACATATTCATGGCAATTAGGATGTGTGCATAGGGGTTAGGTGTCCATATATATATGTGTGAAAGTGCATATTCTTAGTGGGGGAGCAACAACTTTTATTTAGAAAGTGTTAAGGGATGAATGTTCTGTTTGGTTCCACCTTGAGGTAGGTCCCCTATTCTTATGCCTTTAATTTTAATCCCATGATTACTTGCCTATTTCAAAAACATGTTTTATGTTTATAAAATATACACATGCTATGAAACATGTATTCAATTTCTATGAATTATTATGACTTTGTTTTGGAAAATGAAATGTATTTCTAAATCCCATTTGGTCTAAAGTGACTTTTCTTGAAAAGTGATTTCCTAAGTGGTTTTGAATTGGTAATGAATATTTACAAAGGAGTTTGGTCTTTTGGTAGGTTTAGTTATAAAAGTGTAGTGAAATTTTTGGTTTTCCAAAAATCTCTAATGTTATTTCCAAAGATGGGTTTTGGTGTGAACTCATGGTCAGATGGTGGTTTGATTTTCTTCAAATAATTGTGTCATTGTATGAAGGGGTTCAAGATTGTTTTTAAATTTATAGTACATTTGTTGTCCAATTGATATTTTAAATTATTTTTGGAAAACTAAAAGTGTTGGGTGATTATGTGTTCTAAAATTAAAATTATTCCTTGTAAACAATTAATACCCTTTGGAACTTTAAGAATGGTTTGTGAAAAAGGAAAACCACTCTTGAGGCATGCCCCCTTGTTTTAGAAAATGATGTGTATATTGAATGTGTGGATTGTGATATGTACCTAGTGAAGAGGCTTGTGCATTTTTGTGTGATGGAAAAAGGGGGGATGTTATGAAGGAGGGAGATCGATGGTGGGAGGGTGAGTGGGTTTTTGAATAAAAAGAATCATATGTTCATGTATGTTAGTTTTATGAAAACTCACCACCACCTGAAATAGAGCATATGGGAAGACTGGGGTATTTAGGTGTACATACTAGGAATAGTATGCTAGATTATTTAGAAGTGGTTTGTCCCACTTTCGTCTAGAAATATTGATTCTAAATTACCAAAAAACTGATTTTGGATGATGATGGGAGACCACTAGGTTAGAGGGTTGTCCCTTACTAGTGGAACGTGCATGAGAATGATGTTGTTCAGGGTTTATATACTACATTTCACTAAGGTAATAGGTTCCTAGGGTCCCATTTGTGCTAGTTACCTATAAGGATTGACCATGGTGCTCAATTATGACATGATTTTTGTGAAATGATTTCCATTTTATTTGAATCAAGCTTATTTCCCCCTTCGTAAAAATACATGTTTTTAATATAAACTATTTGTATTTCATTTTAAAATGACTATGCATTCTTATAAACTATTTTGTAAATGTGATAAAATGGGAAAGGGTTTTCTTGGAAATGGATTTCTTAAATTTGTAATAATTGTAAATATTATTTTTATGTGGTTTCATTTCCAAATTAGCATGATTTGAGTTTCTTTTTAAAGGTATGGTAATAGGGAATTGTTAATCCTCGGGATTCTTATTGAGTATCTCAGTGATCATGCATACTTTTTTTTTTCAGATTCCTCTAGTCTTGGTTCTCTCTTGGAAAAAGTGTGGTATTATATTCCATGGTGACCCATTAGGTCATTTGAGGTTTGTCTCATTGATTAATTTATTTCTTTTCCTACTACCAATTTTTTCAGTTTATTTTCTTTTATTTATAAATATTTTATAGGATAAATCATTCTCTACTTCTTTATTTGGATTCCCAACACTATTTTCTAGCCTGTGGGGATCAGGAATGCCCCTCGGGCCTTGTTGTAGGCCGACTCGGGTTACTGATTCAGGGTATACCTGGGTAGGTTCATGAAAACATGGTATCTGAGGAGGTTTATCCCATGTCTTTTTGGGATGTTCAATATTTTGAAGTTAGGATTATTGAAATTTAAGTGGTTGATTGGGGTTAAGTGCTTGATCACCGCCTAGTTGGAATGATGTTTGAATTATCAAGGAGGTCTGAGATGGTCTTGCCTTGAATTATGTGCTTGGATCTCAATTGGTTTCAAGGTCCTTAGTCTTTTTTGGGAGTTTTTCATTGGTCTTGAAATTTGGGGGTCATTTTGGGGGGGTGCATGGGTTTTTTTCATGGATTAGAAAGCCATGTACAGACCATGAAATTTCCTCTGAAGACTTCCTTTGTGCTCACCCAGTTAGTGCATGATCTGAAAAACTATGGGACCATGTTGTGTGTACCAGTTGTTTATTTGAGAATTTTGAATCTTGATTCATTGAGGTAATAGGTTTCTTTTTTATGTTCTTGTTGTGAATTTTAGTTTATTTTGGGGTGCTCTTCTCTGGTTGCAAAATTGATGATTGGTCTATTGAAATTGGATTTCCAAAATGAAAATCTAGGTTTTTTTAAAATGAAATGAGTTGTTTTGTAAATGGAAGTTCTTTTGTGAACTATTTTGGGATGTTTTAAAACTTTTATAAAGCATAAATCGGAAGTGAATTTGGAAATTTTATTGGGGTTTTTGAAATTTTTGTGAAATGTGAAATTGATGTCTCTTAGAAATGGGAATTTGGAAATGATTTTCTCTACCTTTAGTATTTTTATGGATCTCATGTATATGGATAGTGTAAATAGATTTGGTATGTGTGGATGGGAGTCAATTTTTAATGTTAATGTACATACATGTGATGATTCATAGAATACCAATGTTGGGTTCTTGGTTTTCGAGGCTTGTTTTGTTTTATAAAAATTTGTTTTGATAAGTGAGTGGGTTTGAACATTATTTTTCTAAAAAGGGCTTGAAATGAAAGTGAATTTTGAAGTGGGTTCTAGTGTAGAATCCAAGGTAAAAAAAGAATAATACATATTTCATATTTATTAATATTTGTGAATTAAATATTAATTTTACTTTAAAGGGGTTGTTATGTTTGATAGCGTACCCGATACGCAACAACGAATTTCTTTGAAATATTATGTTGCACACTAATAATATAATATTGTTATTTTAAATGGTAGTTAACTCCTAGACATTTTATTGTATGGAATGGGAAAAAATAAATACAATATTATTATACATGATTGTTAAATGTATTTACATTTATCCAAAAAAAGTTAGAGGCTTAAAATATGAATGAATCTAATTTTAAGCATAATTTACATTTAAAGGCCGATTTACCACCTTTTAATGGAGAACCCTTTTTAAATCTAGTTTTGGTCACTTTAATACATTCTATATGACCAAAAAAAATCCTTATTTAGAATGGGGACATCAAAATTTACTTTGGGTAAATTTTTGGGATTTTTCCGATAAAGTTCATTTTTTTTATGAATAGTGAAAAATATTGTATTTTAATTCAAAAGTGCCTTTTAATCTAATTTATTTATATGATTATATTATATTTTTTAGTTGGTTTTAAATTAAAATTAAAATATATTTTTACCATTTAATCCAATTTTGGTCATTTTAATTAATTTCACTTTGAAATTGGACATAAACAAGTATCAATCTTTTGATAGTTATTGTTTCTTAAAAACACGCTATTTGTTTTAACAACGGGAATTAATTTTAAAATTAATTAATTACACTTATATATTTTGAATTTGGAAAAATAGACATCAATTTTGAATTCGTAATATCAAATAATGCGTAGGCTGAATTTTTTGGTATTTTTCTGAAAAACTTCAATTTTTGATGAATAGTGAAACCACTTAGTAGTAGTTAAAAAACTAACATTTTCATTTAAATGAAATTTTACAACTTCTATGAATTGAATTTCGAGAATCCAAAAAACATGGTTGTTATAAATAAGTAAAATTTGGTTCAATAATATGAAAATAATTTTTGGTGTTTAGTAACTTTTGACTTTTATTTACCACGGTTAAAGGTAAATAGGGTAATTCAAGTTTAAAAGAATATTATAATAATTCAAAATTACCTTAACACTTGTAATAACCTTATTTTATGAGTCATGGAATACCATGGTCATCTTTGGGTCGATTTGGGGACCCCATGGAGCCACTTGGGTGTGATAATAACACTTTAGATTAATTAATTTAATGTAAAGGTAAAAATGACATAAACAAAAATAGTTTAGTAAATTAATTTTTATATGAGGTTATATAAGTCATTTTTTCAACTATAAATATTATTTAGAAATATAAAAATATTTCCTACATGATAGTATTTTTTTATAATTTTTATACATCTAATAAATTAAATTATTTATGACACAATAATGATGCAGTATTTACCTCATTAATAAATGATTTAAATAAATAAGATTATAATGACTAAAATATCATCCAAAACCTGTCCAATTCCGATTGGATGATTTTATTTCAAATATTATTCATCTTATCTTTTACCTTAATGATTTTTGGACCTTTTGAAACTGAATATATGTTTATAATAAAATAATGTTTTCACACTTTACTAAAGAGCCCCTCCTCGCCCTTATAAAAGGAGACCACTTCAAACCAATTCCTCACACCTCTCAAGCCATTTGGATCATCCAAACTCTGCCCAATTAAGCTCCATAAATCCCTATCCTACTCCTAGAAGCCTTGACTTAGGTATAAGTCACTTCAAGAAGTCATTTGGTTCAAACCAAAGGGAGTTACCCAAATTAAAGTTAATTGTTTCTCTTAAATTGTTTTCCTTTATTTTATTTTTCTTCTCCAACCCCTAAACTATTTGTATTCCTTTATTTTGTAACAAAACAAGTATCCTCAATATACTATAATGTTTTTATGATAAGTATTCGAACTACACTTACACACACCTCCATCTAATGGATGAACAACATACTGTTTCTCTGGATAGCAAACTAACGCCTCACGAAACGATGATTATTCAAATATCTCCAACCACCTCTCATGGTGACCATTATGATGGCACTGTATTTATATATGATATATATTATGTTTATGTTTTCTTTATTATTCTTTAATTTCCTTTTATATCATGCCTTTATGGTTTCTATTATGGGTAAACGCGATAATCTCATTAGAGGAAGTGTGGACTACCACACCCTCAAAGTGATATGACTCATTCATACCATATGTGGTGCGTATAAAGGATAGATTTAATGATATTATATATGATAAAATAATGGAATTATAATACTACTATGTATAATTGTGTTTTAATTCCATTAAATATGAAATAAAAATGGAAGTAGCGTTCATGCGTACGTACGGCTTACCATCTCCATGAACGGTGCATTTCATTTCTTACCTATAAATGTTATGTACTATTATAAATACATGTATATGATGGATATATATGATATATATGATATCCAAATCATGAATATCATTCTGGATATAATTAACCTTTGACCACATGAACAAAATGTAATTATAAGAAGTCTATTTTTGACTCAAGTTCCAAATATTGACAAAATGAACATTATTAACATAAATGATTACATAATATTTATAACATGGTAATAAGTGATACAAAAGAAATAATAAACTTGAAAAAGGTTCTTAAGAAAGTAAAAATTAAATTAAATTTATTATTCAGGAGATTAAAGAACGATCGAGTCAACTCGGACACGAGGTAAGGGACTTCATCTCAATATCCTTTCATTGAGGCATATTTTTTTTAATACACAAATTTCTTTTATACGCTATATAAACACCCCTTGAATTTTCAAAAGGAATATTTTTCTATGAATTGTTTTACTAAACAGAAAAAAGGGATGTTTCTTTTAACGTAAGCGGTGACAAAGACCTTTCTGCCGCCGTGAGTATTATTTGATCTTTGGCTTCCTCAACAAGCCATAATGTTTTTAAAAGAAAATAAATACCATATACTCTTTTATGTATTTTTGGTATTGAAAATGGTTTTGATAATGAATTTTTTATTTCAATATATTTATGTGATATATTGTGATTGAAATGTGGAAATGTTTTCTTTCTTTTATGATTTTTTATGTGTTATGATTTTATAATGGTACTTGGACATTTGATGGGTGGTTACGTGATAAACCAAATGATGGGTGGTGTCATGAATACTAGGATAGGTGGTTACGTTATAACCTCCAATGCATTGGGTATGGAAGTTGGCCATATGGCTATTCCATTTAGTGATATGTGGGGAAGTCGACCATATGGTTATTCCATTTAAGTATTTTTATGTCCCAAGTTACCTTTATATGTTATGTGTTATTTATATGGGTTTTATGGTAATATTTTGGTTAAAAAAGGGTAAGTAATGATCTTTTATTTAGTGAAGAGCATTCACTACTTCATAAAGGTGAAAAGTATTACTTATGTTAAAGTATTAATGGTTTACTTGTTGTTTTGAAAAACTAACTATTTTCCTTTTCTTTGTATCCCTTACTGAGCTTTTTATGATCATCCCAAGTTTTGAAATGTTTTTCGCAGGACATAAAGTGGAATATGGTGAAGGATGGGATCAAGGAAAAGCCATGTCGTCTAAAACAAGGAACTAGACATGACTCCTTTTTCAAGAGTTCATGTTTTGTAAAAAAAATGGAAACTAAGTAGAATTGTATACTTTGTAATATTTTAAAATGTAATAGTTATGGCCTAAATCTCTAAAAATATAAACCTGAAAATATCATCAACGTGAATTATTCATTTAATTCAATATTATGTAAGTTTTAAGGCAGGGTCCTTATTGTTGGTATCAGAGGTCAGTTTAGACAACTTTAGGAGTTAGGTTATTGTTAAATTAATATCTATAAAGTAATTTATGTTAATATTGAAATCATATAGAATTTACAGATTACCATGTTGCTTCACCTAAGATATTTCTATGTTCAGATTGGTTTTCCGCAGAGGAAACATGGCAGCTATGTTGGGATGACATCAGGAGGAAGACAACCTTCCAAATCAGCAACCTGAGATGGTCAAAATAGGAACTGAACATTTTGTTGCAGTGATGGCACAATTGACTCAGGCTATAAATGGTGGTGGTATTCATGCACGAGATCATCCAGATCAACCGCAGAGGAACATGTTAGTAGTGAAGCATTTCATGAGGCAACATCCCACCTCATTCAGAGGATCATCTGATCCTGTGCTAGTAGAAGGGTGGATTAAAGCACAGGAGAAGATTTTTGATGTCATGGGTTGTTCATAACATCAAAAGGTTAGTCCCGCTATTTACCGTTTTGAAGGTGAAGCTAATCAGTGGTGGTTAATGGTGAAAAATATCAGGCATAGTGAGGAGATTGATTCTCTCAATTGGGATGAATTCAAATTTATGTTTCTTGAGAAATATTTTCCTAAGGTGGTTCGTCTTAGGATGTAAAAACAATTCTTGGAATTGAGGTAGGAGGATGACTTAGTGGCTGCTTATGAAGAAAAGTTCACTCGACTGGCAAGGTATGCACCAAATTTCATCTGAGATCTTGATAGTAAGATAAATCGATTTTACTTAGGATTGAGACCAAGATATCGAAGGGATTTAGCTTCACATGAGATAAATAGTTATGAAAAACTTGTTAGATGTGCGGATAAGGTGGAAATGGAGTTTTCCGATGATCAAGTGTTCTTTGATAAACAACATAATAAGAGGTCCAGTTGGCAGGAAAAGGGGAAGAATTCATCAAAGAAGCCTGGAGGTAATAAAATTAAATATCCAACTTGTAAGAAGTATGGTAAAAAGCATCTTGGAGAATGTTTATCAAAGTCTATAAAGTGCTTCTGGTGTGGTTAGTCTTGTCATATTGCTCGTAACTATAAGGAGGATGATCAAGGAGGCAATGAAAAGTCATCGGTAAGATGTTTTAAGTGTAATGAAATGGGTCTGTAAGAACTCGGGTTTTCAAAACAGGTCAAAATCCCGACCCTGTTTGAATTTTTGACTGGTTTCTGAGGAAACTGGAGGAAATGCTAAGTTCTGGAAATTTCCAGATTACACACCGTGTACTTTTGGGTACACGCCGTGTATGTGGTTAGCGAGTTTCAGCCATGTGATAACCGAGTACATGTCGTGTTATGACTGTGTAGTAGTTTCTTACTACATGACATGTAGTTTTGAACATGCCGTGTATACCCCCCGACCGTGTGAGGCCATACATGGTGTGTAGGCCATTGGCCGGGTAGAACCAGGGACACTCCGTGTTCCCTTTGGACACGCCGTGTAGTCTAGCAGTGTATGAAGGATATACATGGCGTGTGGGAATGTCGGCGAGGAAGAGAAGAGGAACCCGGTACATGCCGTGTACCCATAGGTACACGTCGTGTACTCATGTCGGCAGGTTCGGAAAGTAAGTCGGCGGAATCAGCCATCTTTTGAACAGTAAAATGAAATATACACGGCGTGTAGTCCTAATGTACATGTTGTGTACTTTATTTTTTTCGCTAAAACGGTTAATAGCCGCGTTTTTTAGGTAGAACTCATCCCCTTTGTCGGGTTGAGTGGGGAGAGACAGCCGAACCTGTTTCCTCCTCTCGTTCGTCCGTCTGAGACCCGATTTGATCGCTGATTAGTGCGTTGGAACCCTCTCAGTAAGGCCTCGATTCCTCTTTGGCCATTTTGTCTGATTTTTGTTCGAGAACGAGTTATATCCCTTTGAGAAGTTTTGAATATTTTGTAGATTTACCGCGTTTTAGACCGAATTGGTGGGTGTTACCAGAGGAGTAGCATCGTGCGAGTCTCATGTAGGTGGTGCATACTTCATTTTTTGTTTTCGTGGTTGTTTGGGTGATGCGACTTTTGGTTTGTTTTCGGGTATTTTTGAGCGAGACCCGTTTTATCTGCTTTTTCATACTGTATTGCTTATGGGACCTCTGGGATGCTTTTGGGTATGCCCGGTTACCAGTTTACGTGAGCAGGGCCGGGCAAGGGGTCGTTGCTCATCGGGACATTTTGGCCGGGGAATGCCAAAATGCTTTTAATTAAAATGTTATTGTTATAAACTATTTATTTTAATTTGTTAAAGCCTGTTAAATTGTTGGAGGCATTTAAGACCTCAGTGCTGGTATGGGACAACACCTGGTATAGTGCAATTCGACTGTTTAGTTGGTTTTTCCTGGTTATGTTTTTTGGTTAAATATGTTATATATGCAATTGCTGAATTTCATCTGGTGGGCCATTTTTCGTTGTGTTGGGCTTGGCCCGGTTACGCTAGAGTGATGTTGATCACAAGTTGGGGCTTTTCCCGGGTTACTTTGGGTGGTTTTGACCACAGGATTGGGCGTCATGGACGTCGGCTTGAGGTAGTACAACTATTAGGTTGTGCATGGCCCGGGATACTACAGTGGAAATTCCATCGGACTTGAGCGACATGGTTGCAGGGACATTAGGTGTCAGATGTGTTGGTGGCTTAGGACTATTTTGGTGATTACCGCTCACCAGGACTTTGAGTAGTGTGTACAAAGAGATACTCTATGATGAGGTGGTTTTGACCACTCGTGTGGGTAGAGGCCCCCGTAGTTGTGGTTAGGTTCTGGTTGGGGTTGCTTGTCGTAGAAAGCCACGTGGGAGGTGAGGAGCCTTTAGGAGATGGGCGTGCCTTCAGAACGTCGTTATATAAGACACGAGGTGTCAGGAGGCACATGGTGCCGGGTTACTGTTCTTGGGATTGCCTTCGGAACGTCGGTACTTGAGGCACGAGGTGTCAGGAGGCACATGGTGCCAGGTTACTATTTTGGGCATGCCTTCGGGATGTCGGAACTTGAGACATGAGGTGCCAGGTGGCATATGGTGCTGGTTTATATGACAGAGATTCCTGCGTTGGCCGAAGCAGGTGACACTCCATGGTGGTTGTTGAGCACCAGTGGAGTTTGTGTTTATTTTTGCATTATACTGATTACTTCGTTCCTTATAAATGCATAACTGCTTAAACACATATATTCGGTACGCACTATTGGGTGGTATCCTATTGAGATTTGTCTCACACCTTGCACAGGCCCTTCGAGACGTGTGCAAACTTGATGGATTTATGTACAGGAAAGAGGCAAGCTGCAAGAGCTGGGCTGCGTTAGTTGTTGCATGGAGATGGTATGGACCATGAGGTCATACCTAGCTGGGGTTTAACTTGTTGTGTTTACTTTTCTGTATCAGTATGCTTACTTATTTTAGCTACTGTTGGTTAGCCATTGGCTCCCTTTTTATATTCAGTTGTGTATGACCTTCTTTAGACACATGCTTGGTTGTTTACAGTAGTTGTTGCAGTTGATTGCTGGCATGTTGTTCTGTTTACTTTCTGCTGCAGTTGTTTTCTATATTTCTTCTGCTGTTTACCTATATTGTTTATGCTTCCGCTCTGCAGGTCTGGTTCGAGTCTACTGAGTCTTTCTTTCCGCTGCATCTTTACTTTTATACTCGGACCAATACCCTTACTATGATCCTCTGATAGGGTATATCCTCCCCACTATATCTATTCAGACCCTCGCAGCTAGTCGGTAGCCTTTGGAGTTCAGGGGAGGTGCGCATAAGGTAGTGAAACCCGACCCATTCGGCACTGTTCGGGAGGCTGGCCTGGTCCGGGACGTTACAAAGTGGTATCAAAGGAGTTCTTGACAAGGATTTAGTAGCAGTGTTTTTCTGGATACTAATGAGATTGAGACATCTCATTTTATTTTTGCTGGTTTTACTATTTGGGATATGGTAGACTGGAGATAATTTGTTGTTACTGGAACTGGTTTCTTAGCTTGGGCTTGGGTTCCTGCAGCCCCAGGTACGAGGGATGGACCAAGTTTCCATGGGTGGGAATTGCTCTTTTCTTTTGATCAGATTACAGTTTATATGATTTCCACCACGGTGGCTCACTTGGTGTGTGATGCTCTGGATTGTGATATGTGACCCTTGACCCAGGGTGGTAAGGGAGAATTGGACCTTGGCCGGGTATGGTAAGGCTTGTTGTTGGCTTTTGATAGGCACATTTTTAGGGTATTTCAATTTCATAATTGCACGTATGCTTTGTGAAGTGATAATACCATGTGAATAAAAAAATCAATTTCCATGCTTAATATTCTTTGAAATGTAAATTGGTGAAATTCCTGATAGAATTTCTAGTTGTGAAATGTGTATGCCATGCTTTGTATTTTGTAAAATTGCATGTGCAGGATATGTGGGTCTGACTCCTATGAGAGCAGGCAGGTACTATGACTGAGGCAGTGTAACTGTCCGGATTGGGCGACTCGGTCGTCAGTTTGAGCCAACGTGAGTTGTTGGGAATGGCATGGCCCGAGGTACTTCAGATACTTGGATCTGTTGAGCAGGTAAGGAGGCCATGAGGCCGGGATTCCGTGGGGCATGGGTTGCGGTGAGGGGGGGTAAGGGTAGTTGTTATGCACTGCCTTTTACTGCTTTTCTTATCTGCGTAGAAGATATTTTTGTATATATGTATGGGTTGTCTGACCATTTGTGGTATTCAGCAGGTTACTCCTTCACGAATCGATGGAGCGTCAGGCAGGAGACGATACATCACCGCAGGATCAGGGTCAGGATTCGATACAGGCATAGCACGAGCTGCAGGTATAGGCCCAGAGACCGGATCAGGCTCAGGATACAGAGCAGGCATAACAGTAGCCTGGTTTGGCATCGTTCGGGCCGTGGCTCAACGAGCAGCTCCGAGGGAGTATGACATGCGTCTTGTAGGGGATTAACAGAGGCGTGCAGGGTGCAGAGCCTTCTATGGCGTATCTGACCCGGGAGTTCCATTCGCAGCACCCGTCACTTTTTCAGGGTGAGGGTGGTCCACAGACAGCCGAGAACTGGATAGATAGTATGCTGATGATTTTCGAGCAGCTCTAGATGCCTCTAGGGTAGAGGGTCAAGCTGGCGATGTACATGCTAAGAGGACTGGCGAAGCGTTGGTGGGACGTGCAAGTTCAGGCTCGTAGGCACGAGGGACTAGCATGGAAAGACTTCGAGGACAGGTTCTTTGAGAACTTCTACCCGTAGACACTGAGGGAAGAGAGAGATCGGTATTTCTTGAGTCTTTAGGAGGGGGACATGTCCGTCATGGACTAAGCAGCTACTTTCACAGAGTTTTATTGCTTTGCACCTGGTATGGTGAGCGATGATGCAGCTAGGGTGAGGCGCTTAAAGGATGGATTGCGACACGCCATTCAGGTCGAGGTGAACATTTTCAGGATGTGTTATTTCTCCGAGGTGGTGAATCAGGCACTCATAGCCGATGGCAACGAGAGAGAGAAATCTCACTTGGGTCGGACGACAGCTTCAGGTGACTGTTCAGACAGCAGGAAGCGAGGATGTGACGAGTTCCAGCAGGGCAGTTAGGCCAGGGATTCAGCTAGACCACCTCATGGGAGTTCTTTGGTGATTTGCTTCCAGTGTAGATAGCCGGGACATGTTCAGGAACAATGAGATAGGCCTCCAAAGGAGAACCGGGCATGTAGACAGGACGAACATCTGGAGAGGTTCTGCAGGTAGCCTTCTCAGATATCTGGTAGACAGGGGCCAGGGCAGACTATAGCATCTGGAGTTGGTTTAGGTTCGGTACCCGGAGAGGGTAGTCGAGGTTCAGTTGTGCGCGGAGGTCGTGACAGAGACAGTGGGACCCAGCTGAGGGGTCAGTGGCCAGTGACTGGAGCAGCACCGCAGGGAGGTCAGGCATCAGGCAACCGTGTTTTAGGCCAGGTGCATGCCGTGGAGCTGCCAGAGGCTAAGCAGGCCGGTGAGCCGATGACAGTTAGAGGTACACCTCAGTGTGACCGTGATCTCCATGTTTCCTTTTTGGCATGACCTGTAGAGGTAGTTCTGTTTTGAGTGCACGAGGTGCACAGGATATTTGTGGAATGACTAGATTCTAGTCAGTTGGTTGGAACCATCTTGGGTGGATGATATATATATATATATATGTATGTATGAGATGCGTGGAATCGGGGCATCGTGGATGCGGGTTACATGAGGTGTCTTGGGCATCGGGGCATCGTGGATGTAGTTTACTTGAGGTGATGTGGGAATCGGGGCATCGTGGATGCAGGTTACTTGAGTTGCTAGGCACCAGGACCTCATAGAGGCTGACACCGATGCGGTGCGGGATACTTTGGGTGTCGGAAGCGATACAGGAGGACCAATGAGGTGTAGGGGTGACGGTGCATCACAGAAGGATTTTGCTTCTAGAAAATAGGCTAGTAAACCCTGGTTGCTTTACGTTTTGTTGGTTTGAGACCGGGAAAGTCGATTCCTAAGGTGGGGAGCCCCCTTGAGAAATTTATCTGGAACCTTTGAGATCGTGGTAGTCCGGGTTGTTTAACTAGGATAGGCGTGTTTTGTGCCATCTTCTGGTTTCATTTGGTAGCTCAGGGATGAGCAGCATTAAGGTGGGGAGTTTGTAAGAACCCGGGTTTTCAAAACAGGTCAAAATCTCGACCCTGTTTGAATTTTTGACTGGTTTCTGAGGAAACTGGAGGAAATGCTAAGTTATGGAAATTTCCAGATTACACGCCGTGTACTTTTGGGTACACGTCGTGTATGTGGTTAGCGAGTGTCGGTCGTGTGCTCGCCGAGTACATGCCGTGTGATGACCGTGTAGTAGTTTCTTACTACACGGCGTGTAGTTTTGAACATTCCGTGTATACCCCCCGACCGTGTGAGGCCATACATGGCGTGTAGGCTGTTGGCCGGGTAGAACCAGGGACACGCCGTGTTCTCTTTGGACATGCCGTGTAGTCTAGTCATGTATGAGGGATATACATGGCATGTGGGAATGTCAGTGAGGAAGAGAAGAGGAACCCGGTACATGCCGTGTACCCATAGGTACACGCTGTGTACTCATGTCGGTAGGTTCGGAAAGTAAGGCGGAATCAGCCGTCTTTTGAACAGTTAAATAAAATATACACGGCGTGTAGTCCTAAAGTACACACCGTGTACTTTATTTTTTTCACTAAAACGGGTAGTAGCCTCGTTTTTGAGGCAGAACTCATCCCCTTCGTCGGGTTGAGTGGGGAGAGTCGGCTGAACCTGTTTCTTCCTCCCATTCGTCTGTCTGAGACCTGATTCGATTGTTGATTAGTGCGTTGGAACCCCCTCGGTAAGGCCTCGATTCCACTTTGGCCGTTTTGTCTGATTTTCTTTCTATAATGAGTTATAGCCCTTTTAGAGGTTTTGAATCTTTTTTATATTTACCACATTTTAGACTGAATTGGCGGATGTTACCAGAGGAGTAGCATCGTGCGAGTCTCAGGTAGGTGGTGCATACCTCATTTTGTGTTTTCGTGGTTGTTTGGGTGATGCGGCTTTCGGCGCGTTTTTAGGTATTTTTGAGCGGGACCCATTTTATCTGCTTCTTCATACTGTATTGCTTATGGGACCTCTGGGATTCTTTTAGGTATGTCCGGTTACCAGTTTGTGTGAGTAGGACCGGGCGAGGGGTCGTTTCTCATCGGGGCATTTTGGCCAGGGAATGCCAAAATGGTTTTAATTGAAATGTTATTATTATAAACTGTTTAGTTTAATTTTTTAAACTTGGTTAAATTTTTGGAGGCATTTAAGACCTCAGTGATGGTATGGGACAACATCTGGTATAGTGAAATTCGACTGTTTAGTTGATTTTGACTGGTTATGTTTTATGGTTAAATATGTTATATATGCAATTGCTGAATTGCATCTACTGGACCCTTTTTGGTTGTGTTGGGCTTCGCCCGGTTTGCACTAGAGTGATGCTGATCACAGGTTGGGGCTTTGCTCGGGTTACATTGGGTGGTTTTGACCACGGGATTGGGTGTCATGGACATCGGCTTGAGGCAGTATGACTATCAGGTTGGGCATGGCCTGGGATACTAGGGTGGAGATGCCATCGGACTTGAGCGACATGGTCGCAGGGACACAAGGTGTCAGATGTGTTGGTGTCTTAGGACTATTTTGGTGATTACCACTCACCGGGACTTTGAGTAGTGTGTCCACAGAGATACTCTGTGATGATGTGGTTTTGACCACTCGTGTGGGTAGAGGCCCCCGTAGTTGCGTTTAGGTTCTGGTTGGGGGTTCTTGGAGTATAAATCCATGTGGGAGGTGAGGAGCCTCCAGGGGATGGGCGTGCCTTCAGGAAGCCGGTACTTGAGACACGAGGTGTCAGGAGGCACATGGTGTTGGGTTACTGTTCTTAGGCGTGCCATCGGGACGTCGGTACTTGAGATATGAGGTTTCAAGAGGCACATGGTGCCGGGTTACTATTTTTGGCGTGCCTTCTGGATGTCGATACTTGAGAAACGAGGTGCCAGGTGGCACATGGTGCTGGGTTACACGACCGAGATTCTGGCGTTGGCCAAAGCAGGTGACACTCCATGGTGGATATTGAGCACCAGTGGAGTTTGTGTTTATTTGTGAATTATACTGATTACTGATTTCCTTGTAAATACATGACTGCTTAAACACATATATTTGGTATGCACCGTTAGGTGGTATTGTCACACCCCAAACTGTTTATTAATTTTGTTTTATTATTTTCTTTGGTTTTAATTTATTTTATCTTTTCTTTCTTCTTCCTTATTTTCTCTTTCCTTTCTTCTTTCTTTTCTTTTTTTTGTTTGTGTTGCCTCTTCCACGCGGTTGTCCCCCCACATGGCGCACCTTTCCCAATGCCAGTAGGTCACCGCCTTCCCTCCTTCTCACAAGCTACGCACGATCCTCCTTCTTCTCCTACTTTCCCCCAGTAGTTTCCCCTACTTTCGGTGCCCCGGTTTTCCCCGCACGGCCTCCGCCCAGCTACCCTGCGGCAGCACCTCTCCTCCACCTTCCTCCTGACCTGCATCAGCGCACAGCAACAACTCGCCCCAACACCGTCTCCCCTACCCACCTCCCACCAGCACCTCCGACCTGCTGCAGTGCCCCACTTCAGTGTGCCCTCCCTGCTAGGTCGCACCCACTCAGCAGTGCCATCGCACACCCCGAACCCTCCAGCACCGCAGCAGCCTCCAGCGCACCCCAGGTCCAGCCTCCCCTCCTACCCTCCTTGCTGCTCTGTCTCCCTATTGTATTCCATCATCACTGCTTCTTCCTTTCCGCTCGTAGCAGCACCTCCCCCTCCCGATAGCACCCTCTGCTGCGTTTCCAGCAGCACCTGCACCCGCTGACCTCGCCTTCCCAGCCGGATCCCCCTGCCTTGGACGCGCCTCACCTGGCTTTCCTCCGTCATGTGCCCCAGTGACCCTGTGCGTGTAGGGGCAGCTGGTTATATAAAAATCGGCCCATCACGGGGTGTCAAAGGTGAGGCTCAGCCCATTTCTGGCTTAAAAGAGCAGGACTCCTCCCTCTGTTAGCGATGCATGGAGGCAAACGTTTCCCTTCTCACAAGACGAAATGTCTTCGAGGATATGCGCAACCATCTATAAATCGTACCCTTTCCGTCTCACCTTGCTGCTCCACCTCATGCCCAGCCTCCGCACTCCATCTTTGCAGTGGTGCCCCTTCCTGCTCTTCATTTCCTTCTCCTCGCGCTGCACCTTCTGTTCGCCGCTCTGCCTCTCTTGCAGTCCAGCAGCACTACGCCTCCCTGTCTAGCGCCCCTCCCTCTTTGCAGTTCCCCTCGACCTCCCTACACCAGTGCACATCTCGCGCCTCTGTCCTGATTTCCGTTCGTTCCCCCCAGCTGCCGATCTCCTACTGTCGCGCACCCCTGCGCACCCCATCCCTGTTTAGCTCACCCGACCAGCGCACCCTTGTTCTGTCCGACCGAGCACCCTCTTTCCATTTGATGGCCGGTGCGACACCCATCTGTGTAGCTCCCCTGCACCCGCGACCTCCTACTTCTCCCTTGTTGCAGCGTAAGCAAGACCGCCGCAAGCCCCATGTCTGGTCCCTTCTTTCCGAGGCAACCTCTCTGGCACACTGTCGCATTGGCACGACCCTCCTGCGGCCGCGACTTCTTACTGCTTCAGCAAGACACATCGCTGGTGCGATGAGTATGCCCCTGCACCGTCCCCTTCCTCTTTTGTTCGTGCGCCCGACCACACTTCTTATTCTCAATTAGGTTTCGTGAAGAATGCCCACTGCTGAAGGCGAGTGATTTGGGATTCTTTTCATTTCACCTGCACCGATGTCGAGGTTCATTTTACAATGTCTATTCGTTTGGATTATTTTAAGTTATATTTTCTGTGTCTTGATGCTTTTCATTGTTACATCGCATTAGAAAGGTTTTTCCGTGGTGCTGTAGGTGATGTCTTGCGTGTGCTTATGCACCTGAGCGAGGCACAACGCGCCAATGTGCTTGAGCTGTGAGTTGAGGTAGGTCCCCCACTGCACTTACCATTAGATTTAGAATTTATTAATTTCTTGTTGTTTTATTAATTTTTAATGAATGAGAAATAATATAAGATAATTAATTTTTAAATGATTATTTGGTGTGAAAGGAGCCGTTTATTTTATACCGAATACTTGAAACATTTTCTTGATGAGCGGACACCCAGTATTGATAGAATGCCCCTTTGGCCTTTAAACATTATCCATGGAATTTAAAATGTACTTCTAGTTTTAAAGATAAATGATTTCTTTTGAACAACTGTTTTGGGTTTTCTCAAGAAATGAGGTTTTGCTTTAAAATTTGTGAAGGCCCGCTTGGCACTTTAATAAAATAAATTATTTTGGAAAACCCATTCAGGGGTGATCTTTGGTGTGCGTTGATTGCGTGAGCTGTATGTTTTGTTTGTGCATCGTGACTGATTGTTTGACATTGTTGATTCACCCCACTTTTATTATATGTGTTGACATGGGAACCTGGCATAGTGAGTGAATCTTCTGAGAACGATTGTTGCACTAGTTTAGACCACGCATTGGCTAGTGGCCCCATAGCAGGGGAATGTTGAGTTATTAGTGCTATGGGGATTGGGCCCCTCGGTTAGGCCATGCAGGGCTATGTCGGGTAGTAGTATGGGCGTTATGACGTCATCGAGTTAAGGCATGCCTTCAGGATGAGTCAGATGTATAGTACATTCTGGATTGTTCACGATCTCCTAGGTCTGACCCATGTTTCTATTAGTGTTTATTTGTATGTGGTGGACGGTTGAGAGGACTAGTTCGGTTGCTGGCCCTTGTTTGCCACTTTTTCCATTGCCCTTGGCATGTGTTGTGTAATAGGTGTGGTTTTTTCATTTTTTGCAAATAACTGAAGTTTGGATTTCTGAATGGTTTGCAGAAAATGTTTTAAAAATAAATAAAACTATTCCTTTCAGAAATTAAACTTGTTTTAAAATTAAAAAGGGAAATGGACTGATACTTGTTTTAGAAATGAAAGTGTGTGTGTGTGAAAACCAATATTTTGTATATTTAGTTCAAACCTATAATTGGTAAATTTCTTTATTTAAATGTAGTTCTTTGGGAATAGTTGTTGGGCACGCCTACTGAGTTTTAATACTCACGCCTATAGTATTTTCCTATTTTTTAGTTTTGCTGCAGGTTTGGCTCGAGTTCGCTCACCATTAGTGAGAGTTGGTTTTGGACTGGTGAGCAACTCTTGGATTCGCAAGAGTTTTTGGTTGAGATGAGGTTAGTGTGTTTTTGTTGGTCGTTCTTCCTTTTTCATGTCATTTATTTTCCTTCTGTTTCTTTATTTATTTATTTATTTTTACTGGGCGAAATCGTTCCCACTTGTCCACTATTGATGCCCTGGGGCTTCTTGCTAGCCCGACTCGGGTTACCATGGGATGTTTGGGTTGTCGATGTCTTTTGATTCTTATGGTTTGTTTAGTATTGGGAAATGAAGTGAGAGTTGGGAAAGTGACCTCTGTGAGCTCGCATGGTCTGGCAAGTCATGTGGAGCTGGAGACTATACCCTAGAATGCTTATAGTGATGGTGGTGTGACTGGCGTATGGACACCAACCATATGGTCGAGTCACCCATCATCACTAGTTTCCCTCTGGTGAATCGTCTGGATTTTCCTTATTTAAAAAAAACTTTGTGAAAAGTGTTATTTTGGTATTTGAAATAACAATGACCATGTTTGACCCATATTTTTGTTTTCTTTTTCCTTAGTGTTTTCCCCCACGAAGGTTTGATGGATGCCCAAGGTGTAACTTCAGGTGGTGGATCCTTAGAAAATCTTCCAGTTGATCATCCTAAAGACTACGTCCTCGAGTTTTGGAAGTTGAACCCTCCCCTCTTTTATGGGCAGACAGATCCTCTTGAGGAAGAGGAGTGGTTATGGAAGATTGATAGGAAGTTCAGTTTCATTGGGTTTCCTGAGTCGTTAAAGGTGAAGTTGGCTACCTTTATGCTTGAAGGTCCAACCTGGAAATGGTGGAAGTCCGTGTCTCAAAATAAACCTTGGAAAGATCTCACTTGGGAGTTCATCAAGTCGTCTTTCATCCAACAGTACTTCTCTGATGTGGCAAGGGTGAGGAAGAGGATGGAGTTGTGTGGTCTCCATCACGGTGTCAGATCAGTGTTTGAATTCTTTAGTCGTTTCCTGGACCTGGCTCTGTATGAACCGAGGTATGTTGGAAATGATCCTGTGAAAGCTCGGCATTTTGAGCATGGATTACGTTTTGAGATGCAGTTGAAGGTCGGAGAATTCAATGTGATCACTTTCCCTGATGTGGTGAGACAAGCTTTCCTTGTTGAAGCTGAGTTAGAAGGAGGACATGAGGTAACAAATCCTCCTCCGGCTTTGGGAAGTGGTGAAGAATATAGCGATAAGAAGAATGGGAAGCGACATTATGGTGGTGGAACTAGTAGAGGAATCAAGAGGCCTTCAGACCTTCAGTCGTCTTCCTCACGGTACAATGCCTTGATCTGTCACCAGTGCGGTAAGTAGGGGCACAAGAGGCTGATGTGCCTGAATGCTCCGAAACCCTTCCACACCTGTGGACGTTTGGGCCACTTACATCGATTCTGTCGAGGTGTTTTCAAGAAGCATGCTAAAGCCATACCTGGCTCGTTGAAGGCCACCTCATCCCGTCCGCAGGAGTAGGATGGTGTTTGGAGATCATTTTGGGGTTTTCTCTTTATAGTGTTTCATGGATGTAGTAGTCGTCACCTGTACCATTTTGTGGTGTTTCTTTTCTTTCAGTTGTAATAATGGTTATGGCTGAACCTCTTTGAAAATTTTGTTCTAATGGATTTGTGTTTGGTAAAATTCTTGTTCATGTGTTATGATTGGGAATGTTTGTAGCCTGACTACGAGGTAGTAGATGCTTCAATCATCAGAGCTCTAGCCCTAGGTCCCAGAGTGAAGCTGGCGCGTAGTCAGTTGAACCCTAGCGGTGAAGAAGGGCCTTGGTTTAATCTTCATTCTTAGTGTGGTATGGTTTGTGTTCTTCCGAGGGTGTGACATCGTTGGAGTGATGGTGACGGTAGTTTCGATGCTCTACCCATAGGGCCCTTCCTTTCTCCCCCTCATGGTGGGGAGGTTTTTGGACCATGTGGAAAATATTTAAGCTCAGTTAGCCTCGTCAGTCCTTATAGTGGGGAGACCCATCGCAGGTCTCGTTGAATTTCGTTGGCTTTTCTCCTATGGTGGGGAGTCCATTCGGGCCTCCCCGTGTCAGTATTAGAGTTTCATTTCAGGTTTCGTTTTGGTGGCGTTTAAATTGTTCCTGTTTTCAGGATAAGTTGCACGTTATGGGAGTTTGGTGTTCATTTGGATCGATCAACTAGAGGCAGTTAAACTTTTGGGGGTGAGTGACACATAAGGAGTTTCTTCTTGGGTCCAGGTCTTGTTATGGCTTCCCGGGGACGGGAAGCGTTATGGTGGGGAGAATTGTCACACCCCAACCTGTTTATTAATTTTGTTTTATTATTTTCTTTGGTTTTAATTTATTTTATCTTTTCTTTCTTCTTCCTTCTTTTCTCTTTCCTTTCTTATTTATTTTCTTTTTTTTGTTTGTGTTGCCTCTTCTACGCGGTTGTCCCCCCACATGGTGCACCTTTCCCATCACCAGCAGGTCACCACCTTCCCTCCTTCTCACATGCTGCGCACGATCCTCCTTCTTTGCCTACTTGCTCCCAGCAGTTTCCACTACTTTTGGTGCCCCGGTTTTCCCCGCACGGCCTCCGCCCAGCAGCCATGCGGCAGCACCACTCCTCCACCTTCCTCCTGACCTACTTCAGCGTATAACACCAGCTCGCCCCAACACCATCTCCTATGCCCGCCTCCCACCAGCACCTCCAACCTGCTGCAGTGCCCCACTTCAGCGTGCCCACACTGCTAGGCTGCACCCACTCAGTAGTTCCATCACACGCCCTGAACCCTCCAGCGCCGCAGCAGCCTCCCGCGCACCCCAGGTCCAGCTGCCCCTCCTACCCTCCTTGTTACTCTGTCTCTCTATTGCATTCCATCATCACTGCTTCTTCCTTTCTGCTCGTAGAATCACCTCCGCCTCCCGATAGCACCCTCTGCTGCGTTTCCAATAGCACCTGCACCCACTGACCTCGCCTTCCCAGCCGGATCCCCCTGCCTTGGACGCACCTCACCCGAATTTCCTCTGTCATGTGCCCCAGTGACCCTGTGCATGTAGGGGAAGCTGGTTATATAAAAATCGGCCCATCACGGGGTGTCGAAGGTGAGGCCCAGCCTGTTTCTGGCTTAAAATAGCAGGACTCCTCCCTCTGTTAGCGGTGCATGCAGGTGAACATTTCCCGTCTCACGGGGTGAAATGCCTTCGAGGATATGTGCAACCAGCTATAAATCATACCCTTCCCGTCTCCCCTTGCTGCTCCACCTCACGCCCATCCTCCACGCTCCAGCTTTGCAGTGGTTCCCCTTCTTGCTCTTCCTTTCCTTCTCCTCGTGCCGCACCCTTCGTTCGCCGCTCCGCCTCTCTTGCAGTCCAGCAGCACTGTGCCTCCCTCTCTGGCACCCCTCCCTCTTTGTAGTGCCCCTCGACCTCCCTACACCAGCGCACATCTCGCGCCTCTGCCCTGATGTCCGTTCGTGCCCCCCTGCTACCGATCTCCTACCGTCGCGCACCCCTGCGCACCCCATCCCAATTTAGCGCACCCGACCAGCGCACCCTTGTTCTGTCCAACCGAGCACCCTCTTTCCCTTTGATGGCCGGCGCGACACCCATCCGTGTTTCTCCCCTGCACCCACGACCTCCTACTTCTCCCTTGTTGCAGTGTAAGCAGGACTGCCTCAAGCCCCATGTCTGGTCCCTTCTTTCCAAGGAAACCTCTCAGGCATGCTATCGCACTAGAACAACCCTCCTACGGCCGCGACTTCTTACTACCTCGGCAAGACACATCGCTGGTGCGATGAGTGCAACCCCACACCATCCCATGCCTCTATTGTTCGCGCGCCCGACCACACTCCTTATTCTCAATTAGGTTTTGCGAAGAATGCCCACTGCTGAAGGCGAGCGATTTGGGATTCTTTTCATTTCACTTGCACCGATGTCGAGGTGGGTTTTACAATGTTTATTCGTTTAGATTATTTTAAGTTATCTTTTCTGTGTTTTGATGATTTTCGTTGTTACAGCGCATTAGCGAGGTTTTTCTGTGGTGTTGTAGGTGATGGCTTGCGCGTGCTTATGCACCTGAGCGAGGCACGACGCGCCAATGTGCTTGAGATGTGAGTTGAGGTAGGCCCCCCACTGAACTTACCTTTATATTTAGAATTTATTAATTGCTTTTTGTTTTATTAATTTTTAATGAATGGTAAATAATATAAGATAATTAATTTTTAAATGATTATTTGGTGTGAAAAGAGCCATTTATTTTATACCGAACACTTGAAACATTTTCTTGATGAGAGGACACCCAGTATTGATAGAATGCCCATTTGGCCTTTAAACATAATCCATGGAATTTGAAATGTACTTCTATTTTTAAAGATAAATGATTTCTTTTGAACAAGTGTTTCGGGTTTTCTCGAGAAATGAGGTTTTGCTTTAAAATTGGTGATGGACCGCTTGGCACTTTAATAAAATAAATTATTTTTTAAAACCCATTTAGGGGTGATCTTTGGTGTGCATTGATTGCGTGAGCTGTATGTGTTGTTTGTGCATCGTGACTGATTGTTTGATATTGTTGATTCACCCCTATTTTATTATATGTGTTGACATGTGAACCTGGCATAGTGAGTGAATCTTCTGAGAATGATTGTTGCACTAGTTTAGACCACGCACTGGCTAGGGGCCCCATAGTAGGGGAATACTGAGTTATTACTGCTATGGGGATTGGGCCCCTCGGTTAGGCCATGCAGGGCTATGCCGTGTAGTAGTCTGGGCGTTATGATGTCATCGAGTTAGGGCATGCCTTCAGGATGAGTCAGATGTATAGTACGTTCTGGATTGTTCACGATCTCCTAGGTCCGACCCATGTTTCTATTACTGTTTATTTGTATGCGGTGGACGGTTGAGAGGACTAGTTCTGTTGCTGGACCTTGTTTGCCACTTTTTCCATTGCCCTTGGTGTGTGTTGTGTAATAGGTGTGGTTTTTCCTTTTTGGCTAATAACTAAAGTTTGGATTTCTAAATGGTTCAGAGAAAATGTTTTAAAAAGAAATAAAACTATTCCTTTCATACATTAAACTTGTTTTAAAATTAAAAAGGGCAATGTACTGATACTTGTTTTATAAATGAAAGTGTGTGTGTGTGAAAACCAATATTTTTTATATTTAGTTCAAACCTGTAATTGGTAAATTTATGTATTTAAAGGTAGTGCTTTGGGAATAGTTTTTGGGCACGCCTACTGAGTTTTAATACTCATGCCTATAGTGTTTTCCTATTTTTTAGTTTTTCTACAGGTTTGGCTCGAGCTCGCTCACCATTAGTGAGAGTTGGTTGTGGACTGGTGAGCAACTCTTGGAGTTGCAAGAGTTTTTGGTCAAGATGAGGTTAATGTGTTTTTGTTGGTCGTTCTTCCTTTTTCATGTCATTTATTTTCCTTACGTTGCTTTATTTATTTATTTATTTTTAATGGGTGAAATCGTTCCCACTTGTCCTCTATTGATGCCCTGGTGCTTGTCGCTAGCCCGGGAGGATCGGGAACGCCTCTCGGGTCATGTCACAGACCGGATCGGGTGATCGGTTCAGGGTCGACCCAGGTTGGTTCGTGACAGGTATCCTATTGAGATTTGTCTCACACCCTGCACGGGCCCTTCAGGACGCATGCAAACTTTATTGATTTACTTACAGGAAAGAGGCTGACTGCGGGAACTGGGTTGCGTTAGTTGTTTCATGGAGATTGTAAAGACCTTGAGGTCATACCTAGCTAGGGTTTACCTTGTTTTGTTTACTTTTCTGCATCAGCATGCTTACATGTTGTAGCTACTGTTGGTTAGCCATTGGAACCCTTTTTATATTCAGTTGTGTATGACCTACTTTGGACACATGCTTGGTTGTTTACAGTGGTTGTTGCAGTTGATTGTTGGCATGTTGTTCTTTTTACTTTCCACTGTAGTTGTTTTCAATATTGCTTCCGCTGTTTATCTATATTGTTTATGATTCCGCTCTGCGGGTCTGCTTCGATTCTACTGAGTCTTTCTTTCCGCTGCATCTCTATTGTTATACTTGGACCAGTACCGTTACTATGATCCTCTGAGAGGGTATAGCCTCCCCACTATACCTATTCAGACCCTCGTTTCTAGTCGGTAGCCTTTCGCGTTCAGGGGAGGTGCGCCTAAGGTAGTGACACCCAACACGTTCGGCACTGTTCGGGTGGCTGGCCAGGTCCGGGACATTATAGGGTCATTATGAAAATGAGTGTCCAGTGAATAACTCGACTGAGGGAAAGCAGCCAGAATACAAGCAGAAAGGGGTTGTGAAATCCTTTGCAAATACTTCAACAGATGTTGGGCCATCGAACGAAGTGGTATCAGGTACACTGTTTGTTTGTTCAGATTATGCCAATGTGTTGTTTGATTCAGGTTCTACACACTCTTTCATTTATGAGAAGTTTTCTAGTAAAAATTGGGAATTCCATCTCAAGATATGAATATAGAACTTATGGTAAAAACACCTATAGGAAATGTGGAGACAAAAAAGAAAACATAAGAACATTCTTGTCCTTGTGTGTGGAACGAACCTACCTGCTAACCTTATTGTCTTGCCTCTAGTAGAGTTTGATGTTATTTTGGGAAGGGATTGGATTTTTGTTTATCATGCTAAGATTTATTGTATAGCTAAAGAGGTTTCTTTTCAGAAATATTTACAGTTTGTGTACAAGAATGAACCCTTTCTTTTGATAACATATCAGGAAGCTAAGAAACTAGTAAAAAATGGAAATGAATGTTACCTTTCACATATTGTTGAAAATAAAGGAACTGTTTAGATTAATGATGTGCCAGTGGTAAATGAGTACATTGATGTTTTTCCTGATGAGTTTCCTAGAATTATACCTGATCGGGAAGTTGAATTTACTATTTACTTAGTTCCTGATGCTAATCCAATTTCAAAACCCCCTTATCAAATATCTCAAATTGAACTTTTATAGTTAAAGAAGCAATTGCAGGAGTTATTAGATAAAGGTCTTATTAAAACTAGCACATCACCATGGGGTGCTTCTGTATTGTTTTTTAAAAAGAAAGATGGTTCAATGAAACTTTGCATTGATTATAGAGCATTGAATAACATCACTGTTAAGAATAAGTATCCTTTTCCTCATATCGATTATTTGTTTGATCAGCTCCAGGGAGCTCAGTATTTTTCGAAGATTAATTTGAGGTCTGGGTACCATCAGCTGAAAGTAAAGGAAGCAGATGTTCCGAAGACCGTGTTTCATACTAGATATGGCCATTATGAATTTTTAGTTATTCCTTTTGGGTTAACCAATGCACATGTTGTATTCATGGATCTTATGAATAGAATTTTTCATGAGTTCTTGGATAAGTTTGTGGTTGTGTTCATTGATGATATTTTGGTTTATTCAAAAAGTAAGTAGGAATATGAAAATCATTTAAGGGTTGTCTTTCAAACATTAAAATAAAATAAACTATTTGGGAAATTCATCAAGTGTGAGTTTTGGTTACAAAAAAATATCTTTCATTGGTCACATTGTTTCAAAAAATGGAATAAATTTTGATGCTACAAAAACAAAATTTGTTGAAGAATGGCCAAGACCCAAAAATATAACCAAGATTTGTAGTTTTCTTGGTTTGGCATGTTATTATCAGAGGTTTGTTGAAAACTTTTCATGGTTATCTAGTCCAATGACTAAGTTAACTCGAATGGGTGTTAAGTTCATCTGGAAAAAAGAACGTGATGATTGTTTTCAAGAATTGAAAAGGAGATTGGTGAATGCTCCAGTTTTGGCACTACCATCCAAAAATGGTGAGTTTGTTATCTACAATGATGCTTTGTTGAAAGGACTGGGTTGTGTCTTAATGTATAATGATCAGGTAATTGCTTATGCTTCATGTCAGTTGAAACCTCATGAGTTAAATTACCCTATACATGATATGAAATTAGTTGTTGTTGTTTTTGCTTTAAAAATTTGGAGGCGTCACTTGTATGAAGTAAAATGTGAAATATATACTGATCACATAAGTTTGAAGTATATATTCACTCAAAAATAATTGAACATGAGACAGAGGAGATGGTTTGAATTAATCAAGAATTATGAGTGCATGATCCATTTCCATTCGATAAAAGCAAATAAAGTGGCTGATGCTTTGAGTCAAAAAAGTAATGCTTCATTAACTTTGTTACATTTGGAACAAGATCCTTTGGTTTTTGATTTGATGAACTTTGGCATAGAAGTTGTTGGTGCAAGAAAATATTCTGTTTTGTATCAGGTGTCAGTGAGATCATCTCTATCAAACAGAATAAACCAAGCACAGAAAGAAGATAGTGAGTTACAGAAAAAGGTAGAGTTGGTTCAGAAGGGTAAGTTTCCTGAATTTAACATTGATAATGATTGTGTTTTGAGGTTTGGAAAGAGATTGTGTGTGCCTTGTGATTCACAGTTGAAGAATGAGTTGTTATATGAAGCTCATAGTTCTCCGTTTTTAGTTCATCTTGGAAGTACTAATATGTACAAAGATCTTCGGGAGTATTAATGGTGGGATGGAATGAAAAGAGATATTACTGATTTTACTATGAAGTGTTTGACCCGTCAGCAGGTTAAAGCAGAGCAATAGTTACCAAAATAAATGCTTCAGTCTTTACCGGTTCCAGAGTGAAAATGGGAAACTATATCCATGGACTTAGTTGTGGGATTACCGAAGACATCTCTAGGTAATAATGCAATCTGGGTTATTGTTGATCGGTTGAATAAGTTTGCTCATTTCCTTCCTATTCGAGATACTTTATCTCTAGATCAACTATTTCGGTTGTATGTTAAAGAGATAGTCATGTTACATAGAGTTCCCCTCTCCATTGTATCTGATTGTGATCCCATGTTCACTTCTAACTTTGGTAAAGGACTTCAGAAGTCATTGGGTACTGAATTAAATTTTAGTACAGTTTTTCATCCTCAATCAGATGGGCAGTCAGAACGAACAATTCTGACCTTGGAGGATTTGCTACGTGCTTGTTTACTAGATTACTAGGGAAGTAGGGACCAACATCTTACTTTGTTTGAATTTTCATATAATAACAGTTTTCATTCCAGTATACAGATGGCTCAATTTGAGGCATTATATGGAAAGTGTTGCCGAACTCTAGATTTTTGGGTTGAAGTAAGTAAAAGGAAGCTGATGGGACCAGAATTGGTTGAAGAGATGGCAAGGAAAGTTCATTTGATTCAGAAGAACATGAGAATAGCTCAGAGCTGACAGAAAAGTTATACAGATAATCGGAGGAATGATCTTTCTTTTGAGGTAGGTGATCATGTCTTTCTCAAAGTTTCTCTATAAAAAAGTGTGATGTGTTTTGGTATAAAGGGAAAGTTGAGTCTGAGGTTCATTGGACCATATGAAATTCTGGAGAAAGTTGGATCAGTGGCATATAGAGTGGCTTTACCTCCAAGTTTTTCCTAGGTACAATTGTTTTTCAAGTTTCGATGTTGAGAAAGTATATGCCAGATCCATCTCATGTTTTGAGTCAAGAGGTATTTCAGTTGAAAGAGAATCTCTCTTATGAAGAACAACCTGTTCAGATTCTTGACCATAGAAAGAAAATATTGCGGAATAAAGTAATTCACCAGGTAATGGTTTTTTGGAAAAACCATATGATTGATGAGGCAACGTGGGAATCTGAAAATGCTATGAGGGACAAATACCCCCATTTATTTAATAAGTGAATAAAATTGCAAGGACACAATTTATAAAAGGGAGGAAGGATGTAACATCACAGATAAATAAAGAATAAGACATATTTTATATTTATTAATATTTTTGAATTAAATATTAATTTTACTTTAAAGGGGTTTCTACGTTTGATAGCGTACCCGATACGTAACGACGGGTTTGATTGAAATATTACATTGCACACTAATAATATAATATTATTTTTTTAAATGGTAGTTAACTCCTAGTCGTTGTATTGGAGAGAATGAACAAAACTAACTACAATATGATTATACATGATTATTAAATGTATTTATATTTATCCAATAAAACGTTATAGGCTTAAATTATGAATGAATCTAATTTTAAGCCTAATTTACATTTAAAGGTTGATTTACTGCCTTTTAATGGAGAACCCTTTTTAAATCTAGTTTTGGTCCCTTTAATACATTATATATGACCAAATAAAATAATTCTTTATAATGGAGACATCAAAATTTAATTTGGGTAAATTTTTTTGGGATTTTTCTGATAAAGTTCATTTTTTAATGAATAGTGAAAAATATTGTATTTTAATTCAAAAGTGCCTTTTAATATAATTTATTTATATGGTTAGATTATCTTTTAAGTTGGTTATAAATTAAAATTAAAATATATTTTTACCATTTAATCCAATTTTGGTCATTGGAATTAATTTCACTTTGAAATTGGACATAAACAAGTATCAAGCTTTTGATAGTTATTATTTCTTAAAAACATGCTATTTGTTTTAACAACAGGAATTAATTTTAAAATTAATTAATTCCACTTATATGTTTTGAATTAGGAAAAATAGACATCAATTTTGAATTTGGAATATCAAATAATTCTTAGGCTTGATTTTTGGTATTTGTCTGAAAAACATCAATTTTTGATGAATAGTTAAACCACTTAGTAATAATTAAAAAACTGACTTTTTCATTTAAATGAAATTTTACCACTTCTATAAATTGAATTTCAAAAATCCTACATATATGGTTTTTATCAATAAGTAAAATTTGGTTCAATAAGATGAAAATAATTTTTTGGTGAATAGTAACTTTTGACTTTTATTTACCACGGTTAAAGGTAAATAGAGTAATTCATGGTTAAAAGAATATTATAATAATTCCAAATTACCATAACACTTATCCTAACCTTATTGTATGAGTCATGGCTGACCGTGGGCATCTTTGGGTCGATTTGGGGACCCCATGGAGCCACTTGGGTGTGATAATAACACTTTAGATTAATTAATTTAATGTAAATGCAAAAATGACATAAACAAAAATCTTTTAGTAAATTAATTTTTATATGGGGTTATATAAGTCATTTTTTCGACTATAAATATTATTTATAAAGATAAAAATATTTCCTACATGATATTATTATTTTCATAATTTTTAGACATCGAATAAATTAAATTATTTACGACACAATAATGATGCAGTATTTACCTCATTAATAAATGATTTAAATAAATAAGATTATAATGATTAAAATATCATACAAAACATTTCCAATTATGATTGGATGATTTTATTTCAAATATGAGTCATCTTATCTTTGACCTTAATAATTTTTGGACCTTTTGAAACCAAATATATTTTTATAATAAAATAATGTTTTAACACTTTCCTAAAGAGCCCCTCCTCCCCCTTATAAAAGGAGACCACTTCTAACCAATTCCTCACACCTATCAAGCCATTTGGATCATCCAAAATCTGCCCAATTAAGCTCCCTAAATCCCTCTCCTCCTTCTAGAAGCCTTACCTTATTCATAAGACACTTCTAGAAGTCCTTTGGTTCAAACCAAAGGGAGTTACCCAAATTAAATGTAACAGTTTCTCTTAAATTGTTTTCTTTTATTTTATTTTACTTCTCCAACCCCTAAACGATTTTTATTCCTTTATTTTGTAACAAAACTATTATCCTCAATACACTAGGATTTTTTTATGAGAAGGATTCGAACTACACTTACACCCACCTCCATCTAATTGATGATGAACATAATGTTTCTCTGGATGGAAAACTAACGCCTCACGAAACGATAATTGTTAAAATATCTCCAACAACCTATCATGGGGGCCATTATGATGGCACTGTATTTATATATTATATATATTATGTTTATGTTTTCTTTATGTTTCTGTAATTTCCTTTTATATCATGCCTTTATGGTTTCCATTATGGGTAAACGCGATAATCTCATTAGAGAAAGTGCGGACTACCGACCCTCAAAGTGATATGACTCATTCATACCATATGTGGTATGTATAAAGGATAGATTTAATGATATTATATATTATTCAATACTGGAATTATAATACTACTATGTATCATTATGTTTTAATTCCATTAAATTTGAAATTGGAATGTAAGTAGCGTTCATGCGTACGTACGGCTTACCCTCTCCATGAACGGTGCATTTCATTTCTTCCCTATAAATGTTATGTAATATTATAAATACATGTATATGTTGGATATATATGATATAAATGATATCCAAATCACGAATATCATTCTGGATATAATGAACCTTTGACCACATGAACAACATGTAATTATAAGAAGTCCATTTTTGACTCAAGTACCAAATATCGACAAAACAAACATTATTAACTTAAATGATTACATAATATTTATAACATGGTAATAAGTGATATAAAAGGAATAATAAACTTGAAAAAGGTTCTTAAGCAAGTAGAAATTAACTTTAGTTTATTATTCATAAGATTAAAGAACGATTGAGTCAAGTCAGACACGAGGTAAGGGACATCATCTCAATCTCCTTTCATTGAGGCATATTTTGTTTTAATACACGACTATATTTTATACGCTATATAAACACCATTGAATTTTCAAAGGGAATCTTTTTCTATGAAGCGTTTTACTAAATGACAAAAAGTAATGTTTCTTTTAATGTAAGTGGTGACAACAACCTTTCCACCACCATGAGTATTATTTGATATTTGGCTTCCTCAACAATCCATAATGTTTTTAAAAGAAAATAAATACCATATACTCTTTTTTGTATTTTGTTATTGAAAATGGTTTTGATAATGGATTTGTTATGTCAATATATTTAAGTGATATATTTTGATTGAAATGTGGAAATGTTTTATTTCCTTTATAATTGTTTTATGTGTTATGATTTTATAATGGTATTTGGACATTTGACGGGTTGTTACATGATAAACCAAATGACGGGTGGTGCCGTGAATACCAGGATGGGTGGTTATGTTATAACCTCCAATGCATTGGTTATGGAAGTCAGTTGTATGGCTATTCCATTTAGTGATATGTGTGGAAGTCGACCGTATGGTTATTCCATTTAAGTATGTTTATGTCCCAAGTTACCTTTATATGTTATGTGTTCTTTATATGTGTTTTATGGTAATATTTTGGTTAAAAAAGGGTAAGTAATGATTTTTGATTCAATGAAGAGTATTTACTAATTAATAAAGATTAAAATTATTACTTATGTTAAAGTATTCATGGTTTACTTGTTGTTTTGAAAAACTAAATGTTTTCCTTCTTTGTCTATCCTTTACTGATCTTTTTATGCTCATCCCAAGTTTTGAAATGTTTTTCCCAGGACATAAAGTGGAATAGGTTCAAGGATGGGATCAAGGAAAAGTCATGTCGTCTAAAACATGGAACTAGACATGACTCTTTTTTTCAAGAGTTCATGTTTTGTAAAAAAATGGAAACTAAGTAGAAGTGTCTACTTTTTAATATTTTGAAATGTAATAGTTATGGCCTAACTCTATAAAACTCTAAACCTGAAAATATCCTCAATGTGAATTATTCATTTAATTAAATATTATGTAAGGTTTAAGGCTGGTTCCTTATATCTAGTGTTCAAATGACTTTTAGAGTGGAAAATGGTTTGAGTTCGAAATAAAAGTAGTGATTTTATAAGGGTTGTTTTGGTTTTATTATGTGGTGCTTGGTTTTTGAATTGGTATTCATGGGATGAGATGATGTTTGAGTTGCGATTTGATTTATTATTGGATGTGCTTGATTTTTTTGGGATGTGCTTTGAGTTGGTTTTGTGTTTCCCATTTAGAGTATGCTGCCCAGAAATGTCTAATGGCCTCGGAAGAATATTTTTTGATTTTTGGTTTTAAATGGACTTCGAAAGGAGTGTTGGGGTAGAGACCTATTTGTATGATGTTTTTTTCCTATGGTGGTCAAGTTTTAATAGTGGTTGTGGTGTAACTTGAATAATTTTGGTGTGTCTTCAGGTATTTGGGAACTCTAGATGTCATGAGGGAATTAGAAGTTCTAGTTCTATAAAAAGTACCCTATTTGAATTGGTGAAGGGTACTTACCCTTTTCATTTTTCAAGTAGAGTCACAATAGTTGGGCTATGATAGAAGGTGTTTTAGTTTCTTGAGGTTCTCATGAAAGGTTCTGAAACTGGTGAGGAGTGTGAACCTGAGGAACTTTTTACTGAAGTGTATCCCTCACCACTCCCTAATTCTTGATCTAAGGACCACACACTCATTGCTTCTAATGTGGTCAGTTTGGAACTCTAAGAAACTTCTCTATAATCCTTTGAAGTCCTGTTGAGGTTGTGGAAACGGAAAAGTTCTATAAGGTGTGTGGTAGGAGGATGAAGCCATAGTTGAAGGATGGAGGTTCCTGACTGCAGTGCAGTAGATTCTTCAAAATATCATGACTCTCCCCATAGGTCTTGGAGTGAATCTTTTCACATAGTCAGGTAGTCTCTAGGCATGGGGGGATGCTAATACAACATATTTCCTTCTACGTTGAAGAGGACGCATGTTGAATTTTCCTTTCCCGTGGTTATTGTTTTGTGCCCTTTTTCTTTGAAGGTCCCAATGGCCTATTTCTTGATGTTTTCGTGGTTATGTCTTGTGGGATATACATTCTTGAGTGTCTAGTGTTCCTTTTTAATGGTTTTGGGTTATGGGTGTTACCCATTGGAGGTGTTAATGTCTCAAGGGAGTGATGAGTTGGAAATTGATGTTCGTTTCAGGTTCCTTGCATTCAGGACCCCCCCCCCTCTTGTATTCGAAGTCAATCTAGGCTGGTGGGTTCGTGATGGAAGGTATGACCCCCATGTGTTATCTTGTTCTTAAAATAGTAGGGAGACCTACCACTGTTCTCATAAGTTTTAGGATTTTGGTTTGGTTTTCTAAGTGGTTTCAATTTGGATATGTCAATATTGGATCTAAACCTAATATGGTGGGGAGACCATCGTAAAATGAAACAAATGGAAACTTGGTCTTCAAAGAGATCCTAATGGGGAAATCATATGTTCCTATTCCAACCGACCCCAAACATGGTAATTATTTAGCTAAGAGATGGGTCAATTGATGAATTCTTATGAAAGTTCTAGGGAGATTTGGTGATTTATAAGTTTGGGGTCGGGGTGTTCCATGTTGTGGTTTTGTTTGGATATGAGGGTTCCTCACTATAGGTACTCTTGTTTAAGTGGTTTCAGTCTTGGGATCTCATTGAAAGTTCCATTGGGTAAAGTGTGAGTTCTCAGATTTTAATCCTTAAATGATCAAGGTACTATTTTCAGAATCATTGTGTTGTGATCCGCTCTTGGGCCAACAAATTCATTTGGGATTTTTTGGGGGTAGAAAGTGTCATGGTGGGGATAATTTTCATACCTCAACCCAACACTACTCTTTTAATTTAATTATTTTATTTATCCTTGGCCTTATTCTATTTTTTGTTTGAGCGGGTTGAGTCCCTGATTGAAATTTTGAGTTTTTATTTGGAAATGGGCATTTTGGTCAGGCCAATGTCTGGTGTGTGGGCAGAGCATAGTTTGGGAACTGTGCGGCTTCATCTAGGTAACTGTTTAGTTTGATTATGTTTTAAAATAAAATAAATATTAAATGAAAAATAAAAAAAAATTGAAAAAATGAAATAAAATCAAAATAATTTTTCAATAACATTATTATTATAATAAGAATATTTTAATAATATTATTATTATTATTATAAAAATAATGTTTTAATAATAATAATAATATTATTATTATAAAAAGAATGTTTTAATAATAATAATAATAATATTATTATTATTATTATTTTGATCATCATAATTATTATTATTATTAAGTTTATTATTATTATTGAGTTATTATTATTATTATTATTAGGTTTAATTTTTTTCCTTTTTCTTTTACCCTAAATGGGTTCTACCCTTTCCTCCCCCTCTTAGAGCGTGACACACCATCCCCCATGGGCTCTCCCCTTATATGCGCTACCCCCCTCTATGGCTCCTCCTTTGATATCCAGTTTCATCTGGATCTCTCAAGATTTCCCCTTCGAATCTCAAAGATAGGATCTATCCTCCCTTCTCCGCCATGATTCCAGCTGATTTTAGGCCTCTCCATTGCCTAGAATGGTTCAGATAAACCTAGGGTTTGAGGATAACCCATATTTTCCATTTTATTTTGTTCAAGGGTTTTGCAAATGGCATCTCAAGTCATGTTCGAGCAAGTTTTGGTAGCCACCATCGAAGGCGAGGAAGTTTGAGTGGTTTCGGTCTGTCAGCATCATTTTGGCATAAGTTTTGATCTTTTTTCTTGGTTTCTCATCCCCTAAATTAGGGTGTTTATGTTTTTAATTGATCATAGTATATATCTTGTAGTGCGTTGGACTCCATTGGTTGTTTTTGATTCACCAAGCCTAAGGTGAATCGCCTAAGTGTGCATAAGTATATATGTGTGTGTGTGTGGGTTCCCCAGTTACTTGTATAATCATATATGGTAGTGAATATACACGTATGGGGATAGTTGTTCCTATCTATATATATGAAAATGTATATGTAGGTGATTGGTGACTAGTATATGCATATAATCATATACGTAAGGATCCCCTTGCACATCTTCATGGCCATGAGGATGTGTGCATAGGGTCCAGGTGAAGGTGCATATTCTTAGTGGGGGAGTAGTATCTTTTAGTTAGAAAGCGCCGAGGGCCAAATGTTCAGTTTATTTCCATCCTAAGGTAGGTCCCCTATTCTTATGTCATTAATTTGAATCTCTTGATTTTTTTGCTCGTTTTAAAAACATGTTTTATATTTCTACAATATACACATGCTATGAAATCTAGTTGTGGTTTCTAGAAATGATTATGCCTTTGTTTTGTAAAATTAAATGTATTTCTAAATCCCATTTGGTCTTAAGTGACTTTTCTGGAAAAGTGATTTCCTAAGTGGTTTTGAATTGGTAATGAATATTTACAAAGGCTTTTGGACTTTCAACGGTTTAGTTATAAAAGTGTAATGACATGTTTGGTTTTCAAAAAATCTCCAAAGTAATTTCCAATGATGGGTTTTGGTGTGAACTCAAGGTCAAATGGTGGTTTGACTTTCTCGAAAGAATTGCATCATTGTAAGTATGGGTTCAATATTGTTATTAAATGTATTGTACCCTGGTTGTTCAATTAATATTTTAAATGATTTTGGAAAATTAAAAGTGTTGGGTGATTATGTGTTCTAAAACAAAACGTATTCCTTGTAAATAATTAAGCCCATTTGGCACTTCAAGAATGGTTTTTGAAAAATTAAAAACCTTCTTGAGGCATGACACGTTGTTTAAGAAAATTATTTGTATATTGAATATGTGTATTGTGATATGTGGCTAGTGAAGAGGCTTGTTCATTTTTGAGTCATGGATAAATGGGGGATGTTCTCATGGAGGGAGACCAGTGGTGAGTGGGTGAGTGGGTTTTTGAATAAAGAGAATGATATGTTCATGTATGTTAGTTTTATGAAAACTCGCCACCACCAGAAATAGAGAACATGGGAAGCTCGAGGTATCTAGGTGGGAAGACTAGGACTAGTATGCAAGATGATTTAGAAGTGGTTTATCCCAGTTTCACCTATCAATAATAATTCTAAAACACTAAAAAAAATGATTGTGGATGATGATGGGGGACCAAAAGGTTATGGGGATGTACCCTACTAGTGGCTCATGCATGAGAACACTATTGGTCATGGTTTTTATACCACATTCCACTGAGGTATGAGGTTCCAAGGGTCCCATTTTTTCTAGTTACCTAGAGGTATTGAACATGGTGCTCACTTATGACATAGTGTTTGTGAAATGATTTCCATTTTAGTCACTTCAAGATTGTTTATCCCTTTTTAAAAATTCATGTTTTTAAGTTAAACTATTTTTCTTTCATTTTCAAATGTCTATGCATACTTGTAAACTATTTTGAAAATGTGATAAAAGGGGAAAGTTTTTAGGGTAAATGGATTGACTAAATTTGTACGAGTGGTAAATATTATTTTTAGGTTTTTGAATTTCAAACTAGAATGATTTGAGTTTCTTTTTAAGGGTATGAGCATAGGGGAATGTTTATCCTTGGCATTCCTACTGAGCATCTCAGTGCTCACACCAACTTTATTTTTTTTTATTTAGATTCCTCTAGCCTTGTTTCACTCTTGGAGTGAGTGTGTTCTTACATTTTGTGGTGACCCATGAGGTTATTTGAGGTATTTATCATTTCTTAGTTTATTCCTTTTCCAATTTCAAGTTTGTTCAGTTTTTTTCTTTTATTTATCTGTCTTTTCTGGGTAAATCATTCTCAACTACTTTATTTGGATGAATGAAACTAATTATCAGCCTATAGGTATTGGGAACGCCCCTCAGGCCTTGTCACGGGATGACTCAAGTTTCTTGTTCAGGGTTCACCCAGGTTGGTTTTTGATAATAGTGAACGAGGATTTTCATACATGGATAGTACATATTATTAGATGATTATTCAATACATTACACAAACACCATCATAGGACCATAATAGTTTAGTGCCTTTGGAAACATGGAATACAATCTTTTTAATTCATGAAAGATATTCAATGTCACCCAAAAATATCATCCCTATTCTTACTCATACTAAAAACTATCTTTATAACCTAGGGAAAGGAAACATAAGATAAGGTGAGCTCAAATTATCAATAAGGGTAACCAAGGGGGATATATAAGAATAACATGAACATAAGGGTATGAGAACATGATCATAACATTTGAAAACCATACCCTATGTATATAAGATCAAAATCTTGATTCATGGAATAAATATTGGAATTTCATAAGACATTAATCATAATGGAATCAAAGAACATGAGGCATGAGATCATAATATTGGCATAAGATATAGATTTATGGCATACATATTAGCTCATTACATTATGAAGATGTATAAATAGAGATAGGCTCGCTCATTAAGTTATGGAAATTAAATCATTCCCTAAAATAAACTTATGGATATGCAACCAAGTCCACACATAATATTATGAACATGTAATTAGGTATAGAAATAACATTTTGCACAAGAAATATAGGTCCATACATAACATTATGGATATGAAAGACAGGTCTATGCATAACATTGTGAACATTTGATCAGGTTCACACATAACATATTTTCTCATGAGTTATCCATCTTTACCCAATGGATTGGAGGGATATATTTTCATGAACTCTTGCCTCCAAATATGTCGCAATGAAGGTAGAGAGATAATGACCCCTATGTCCCGCCTCTAGTAGTCCCTGGGTTGACGACTAGCACCTAGGGTATAAAAATCTCATGTATGGGTGGAGTTACCCTCTATAAAAAAATGTAACATCAAGAGATAAGAAGAATCGTCTGAAATAAGATCCATGAAATAATATATAATAAATCAAAACCATCCCATGATTCATGTATAAATAAAACTGATACATATAAATCTCTCCAAAGTAAACACCCAAAAACAAATATAAAGCAGTGACACAGTAATTATCCAAAGGTCCAAGCTAGTAATTTTCATCATGGTCTATGAAGTCCTCCTAAAAACTTGAAGAAAATTTTATATACATAGGTTCAACATATAGGAATACTCTGTAAGAAAACCAAATTCTATGATGCACATGTCAAAAGAGAATATTAATGAACCTGTGATAAAAACACCAGAACCAAATAGCAACTATAAAATTATACTAACAAAAACCCCAACCTCACCAAGGCTCACTCAGAAAATAATGCATCCAAGTATAATAAAATACTATGATTCATGTCAATGATAGGGTACCCTGCACCACTTTTCCACTGATTTTACACTCTCACACCCCAACATCAGAAGCCTTGGTGTTCCCACATCTTCTAAATAACATCATGTCACATCAAATCCCGCTTCTAGAAACTTGGTACATCTCATCAAATCACATCACATAACTAGTGTAGTAGGGTATTGTGAACATGAATGAAATCAACCTCATTCCCTCATCCTACCATGCATGACCCCCACCATAATTCATCACATCACATCTCACCCAAAGACACCTAGACTATAACATCTCATCACATCACATGTCGAAAATAGCACTTTTGACTTCTCGTTATCACAGTATGTGTATATCACCAATGTCGGTAAGAGAAGGTTGCCCATCCATACATCCTCCCATTGGGATGTTGGGAAAAACTCTCACAAAACATTTGGTGTCGGTACATGGTGCTAGATGTGGGTGGGGAACATATAGAAATTACAAAGAATATACAATATATATATAGAGAAATGACACACAAGCCCCATCCTAAGGGTTCACAACCGAGGTATAAAATGTCTCACTAGATACTCCATTAATACTCGGTCATCTAGTGTAACCAATCACCATTTCAAAACCAAAACACCACATCCAATTGCCACATCCATGTCAATTTATAGCCACGCCAAATTTCACAACCACCATGCATAGCTACACCACAACCACCATCACAGACCCGTTGTATATAACGTCCACTACCCCCACACCCATCACAATAAAGCAACCACCCAAGAGATACATCATAACAACCAAACCAAAAAATAATACAATATCTACAAACATATAATGACACATACCAAAACATTTTCTAGATTATTCAAAGGGGATTTCATTCAATTCCACATATTTATTTATGGGATTAATCATGAAATCCATAAGATCTTGGTGAATTCAATTCATTATCTAATTATAAATGATTTTTCAAGTATTGTTTAAGTGTTATAAACAATAAAAAAACATGAATTCTATAATTCACATCAAAATAGTGCAAGAAAGGACCCCAACATTCATGATATTTAGCTGACTTTAAGTCAATACAGTTCAAAATATCAAAACAATGACAAAAAAGATGTAAGATTAGAATTCACATTCCCTTGTGACTTTTAATTTAATTTATTCTAGTTAATTTATCTTTCATAATTTGGATGAAAAAAATATTCATAAGAGATAATAATAATAAGCACATCCCATATTATACACATAAATAGAAATTAAGGAATTTATAACTGGAAGAAGAAGCATTTCCCAAACTTTATGCACTAAAATATGGGGTGTGCATATCGGAGGAAACCTCTTTAGGGAAGCTCGATCCAACAATAGAAATATGGATCCATGACTCCAAGGTAAGAAGGATTTGGAACCACACATCTCAATAGAAATAAACACAGAAATAAAAAAGGAAATTTCTCCATTTTTGAAAGATTAGATCCAAGACCCACGAGATTAAATGTAGTTTATATTGGATATTAAAGGAATATCTCATTCAAACATTTGTTTTAAACATTTAAAAGGAATATAAACATTTTATAAATTTAAGATATAATTATCCACCATTAAAATGGCTATAAAACCCCTTAATTAAGGCATTAAACCCGTTTTTTCATAAAAAGGCATTAAAATGGAAAATCTGTAAATTTTGGAAAAATCAGAAAGATTGTTCCGGAATTACCACCAAAAATGAACTATGATAAGAAATGACCCACTTTCAGAATGATGAACCATCATAAATGACCAATTGATAGAAATGAATCATCACTAGAATGACCTACCGACAGAAATGACCCACTATGATAAATTAGTCACCATAAAAAATGACCCACCACCTAAATGACCAATCAACAGAATGAACTAAATTCATAATGAACCACTGCTATATATGACCTTCCACCCAAATGACTTTCCACCAGAATAACCCACCACCAGAAATGACATACCTCTAGAATAACCGACCTCCAGAATGACTTGTCGTCATAATGACCCATCACCAAAAATGACCCCTCTCTAGAAATGACCTTCTGCTAGAATGACATACCACCAAAAATGACCTACCTCCATAACTGACCTACCCCCAGAAATGACATACAGCCATAAATGACTCACCACCAAAAATAACCTACTGCCAGAATGGTTTATCTACAGAATTACCTACCTCTAGAATGATCTACCACTATAATAACCCGATGCCAAAAATGAAATTCTACCAAAATGACCTACCACAAGAATAACCCACCACTATAAATTTTCCATCACCCCCTAAAACTACCATTTCACCTCAAAAAACTCAAAAAACATCTCTTACTTCTCATAAAACCTATGGAATTTCTCTGGACATATTATTCGCTATATTTTCTATAAAGTAATTGGTCATAATGTATGGGTTGTTACATAAATAGGTCTCACATGTCACATAAAAAAATCATATGTATGTGTCCTACAAGATCATAAAAAAATCATCATATTAAAACCCATGAAATGAAATAGATTTCATAAAAACTTCATCATATCACAAACTGTAAAAAAAAGATAATTTTCATAATCATCGCATCATTTCATCATATCATAGCATATGGAAAAAGGAGTTGGTTTCAAAATAATTTTAACATGATATAACCCTAGGAAGAGAAATAGGTTTCATAAAAATATTGTAATCATAAACCATTCATAAAAATAATAAGAATGATATACTTGATTCATATCACTAGTAAATAATAAGTTACATAAAAGGATGTTATCTAATATGGAAAATTATTTTTAAAGATAAATCGCATTGAACATTTCATTAGGAAGATAAATTTTCTTGTAAAATTACTTCTTAAAACATAAAACATTTTGGAAATCCTTTTCTTTGAAAATAATATTTGAAAACTTATAAATGGTGATTTAATAATAATTTAAAACATTTATTAAGGAAAATATACTTTTAAAATTGAAAACACTTTCTAAAACATAAAACATTTTGAAAACATTTTTTTAAAGCATGGTTTTGGAAGAAAAAATGTTTTTAACCAAAACGATGATTTTTCTTAAAAATGTTATTTTTAAACTCTTAGGTAAACAAAGATATTAAAATGAAGGGAAAAATATATTCTCATGAAATACAAAAATTATAATTAAATTATAGATTTTTTTTGAGAGATAGATCATAATATTTTATCATCAGAAACATAATCATAAACAATCTCGATAAACGATGAGATTGTAACATAAAATCTTTAGCACTTTGGTATATTTGAAACATATGACCCATGAAGGAATACCATTAAATTAAACTTAAAATATAATGAGAATACATAGATTCAATATATTACATTTAAAATGGGCAGTATATGCACATCATACAAGAATATCGGGGAATATCATAATCATATATCTAAAAGAAGGAAATTGAGACAAAAATCCTTTATTGGTTTGGTAACATTTGAACCATAAACCCCATGAAAAAGAGATCCTAAAATGGATATGTAAATAAAAATAATTTTATGTATGATAATCATAAAACACATTCATATAAATTATATACACCACATAAAATAAACATGTGGTGATCAGGGAATGTGTCTCACAAAAAAATAAAATTGAGACAGAAATCCCTTACCACTTTAGTAATCATTTGAATCATAAGATCCAATAAAGAATAAATTAAAATATAATTTTAAATATAATTAAATTGAGTATATTAATGATATAAATTGTCAAATTTTTAGTATACACACCATAAAAAATAAATGAGTGATGAATTTTCATATGTCTCCCAATAAAAGAGAGACGAGAACATCCCTTATCTTAAGTCTCGACTACCTTTGTACATGTTCAAACCTCATGTATAATAAATATAAGTTTATTATACTTAGATTAAATAACCATAATTATATATATATATATATATATCATACATTATATTATTTACTTATGCCCATTTATTACTCGTTTATTAACAATTCCTTGTTAAAATCATATTTCGGGTAATAAACGCATTATTTCTCGTATATGTTTTGATTTTTTATTTCCAGTTCACTTAATTTGATCATTGTTTCATCATATAAAAAATAATAATCATGAAGTAATTATTATATCTATAAATCTATTATAATTTTAATACCAATCATTGAAGATGGGTTCGATAGGTGAAGTATGTTACGATAATGGATATGGCAGGCCGCACGTACGCAAGAGTAATGTTTCCATTTTTCAAATATAATTATGGAAAGGAGTTAAGTAATATATTATCCTTAAATTATGATAATAATATAATAAATACCATATTATTTAATTAAATATACTTATACATATCATCCATGTGGTGTGGTGATGAAAAGAGAGAGCAACATCGCTTCGTGATGGCTCCACGCGCACGTAAATGATGGTATCATCTTTCAGTGAGTGAAAAGGTAATAAATTAATTGATATATAAAAATTTAAGAATGATAAATATGTAACTAACATAATAATTATTTCATGTAAATTATATATATTTATCCTTCTTATCTTACATGTAAAGCATTAGTGAAAAACGAATCACATCGCTTCGTGAGACGGTAGTCTATTGTACACACGAGTGACATTGTTGTATCCCCTATATAAAGGAAATAAAAACATAATATATGATATAATGACTATAAAGGTATAATAATATTATAAATATCATATATATACTTTATATACATCATAATTCACAATTTTTATAGGTGGTAATGGAAAAATGAATGACATCAGTTTGCGAGGTGGTAGTCCAACGTACACAAAAATGATGATTTCATAACCCATTTGATGGAAGTGGATATGTTTTTAGGTTATGAACTTAACATAAGAATATATATTTATATTTAAAATATCATGATTATTATATCATAATTTTATAATAATAATTTAAGGAGGTTGAGGAAGAAATAAAACAAAAATGCTCATTGATGAACGTTACTTGTTCTTTGGGTATCCTCCTTAGGTTTGACCCAAAAATCTATCCTTGGTTGGATTTATATACAGACTAAGGCTTCTAGGATAAGATTAGGGGTGTTGGGAAGTTAATTTGTCATTAAATATATGAACTAAAAGTGTTTTAATGAGTGAATAATATAGGATAGGAGGTGGCCTTTTATAAGTGGGGGAGAGGACACACTTAGTATTTTTGAAAAGAATTGAGTGCTCCCACATTTTTCACATGTCAAAAGGGTCAAAAATGAAAAATTATAGAACATTAGAGGTAACATGTAATAAAAATTTCCATAAATTAGTTTTTAGAAAATTCTATAGATCATTTTAACTCTTATATTTTTAGTTTAACCCTCGGCAAACTCAATTTTAACTTAACTGCAGTAATTAATTTTTACTATTTCCACTATTAATTTAGCTCAAAAATTAAGTTTAACTTATTATATAATATATATTATGATTATTAAAAATATTAAATCCATTTTTAAAAATTAAATTCACATAACTGTCAAAATTCAATTTAAAAATAATCTCGCAGACATGACAGCAAAGCAGGTTTTTAAAGAGAAAACATTTTACAAAGTTTTTATATAAAAATTCAATATGAAATTGATTACAATGAACTAAATTGGATTAAGGATTATATAATTGAACTAATTTTAATTGAAAATTAATTTAAATATAATATAACATTATAAATAAATAAAATTAAAAGGTAGTTTTCAATTAAAATTCAGTATTGTTCATTATTCATCAAAAATGAAACTTTTCAGAAAAATCCAAAAATTTCAACCTAATATTATTTTTATATTATGATTTCAAAAATTCAGTTTATTTTTTGAAATAAAATTTCTAAATTTGGTAAAAAGTAATTTTAAAATAAGTGCACCAAAGTAGACAAAACAGTTTTTTAGATATACCGTTTTAAGCGTAAAATTGGATTTATTCATATCTCTTGTTTAGAAAACACATAAGATGAATTTTAAACATTTTATTGAATATAATATATATATATTTCATTAAAATAATTCTAAAAATTTATTTTTTAATATATTTAGGTAAAATGCGTTTATGTGTATAAATTTTTTTTAGAAAATGATTTCCTTTATTTTCAAGAAGCTTTTTATTTTTATTTCTAATTTACCGGTCACCAATGAATTAATTATATATACATGTGTAAAAAATAAATTTTAATAATTTAGTTAATATTATTCATACGTACCATTCCAATGTCTATGTTATAACTGCCAAATTAAAAATTCATGTTTCGTTTAAACTTAGTGTTGTATGTAATGCAAGATAAAATTAGTATTGTGTGTAACAAAAGACTCAATTAGTGTGGAATGAAATGAAAGTGAAAATCAATGTTACTTGTAACTCAAAATATCAAAAATATTAAATTAAACGAAAAAATATATATTTCATAAAATATCAAGGTGTTACATTCTACCCCCTTTAAAATAAATTTCACCCTAGAAATTCATCTTGGTCATCAAAGGATTAACATTTGAAAATCCCTTCAAAAGAACCCACATTATTCTAATGAAAAATAAAATTACTTATAAAAAGGAAAATTTGAAAACATAAAGGTTACCTAAATTAACCCATAATGAGGTTTTCTCAAAGGAGAACATAGGTGGGAATTGAATATATAGACATAGACAAAAAATGTAAATAATTATAGAGAGCAATAGATATCATTGATCCCAAGAAATTAGGTAATCATGAGAAGGTTAAAAACCACAAAACCATAAACCAAAGAGGACTGAAAAAGTTCATTGATATCATCAAAAATAATGATAATTTTAGAACAATTTATTTCATTATAATTTTACTAATTTGGAATAATTTTCATGAGAAGATATACTTACTTGATTTTATTCCATTTCATAAGAATAATCTCACCCTTTGGTTGTGCCTTGATCAATTTTCACTTCATCTATTACCCCAAAAAATGAAGGTTTTTTTAATTCTTAATTCAGTAATGGATCATAATATTCACAATTAGTGATAATTAATTCCTTATATCTCTAATTATAACAAAAAAATGGTTATCACATTTTATCCAATATAAATGAATCTTTTATGGGTAAATAGTACATTAACCTCTAAAACCTCATTAAAAGTTCAACATAAACTATTTCATAAATGGTTAACCTTTTGACCCTTATGAAATATTAAAATCCAAAACTTTAGAAATAATTTCACGAAATTTATGAAATGAGCTTATCATCAATCCCCCTAAAATAATAAAATATCTCTTAATTATCACATACCCAAAATGTGACTACCTTCGTCATGTATTATTTTGAAACTGGAATTACCATAAAACATTATTAAAAACATGCATGCTTCCCCATTCATTACATTAAAAAAAATTACTGGATATATTACCTAAATTCAAAATTTATATAAACTCCATCAATGATATCATAAACCACTTTATCACAAATAATTAATCAGTTTTTAGGAAATAAATACTATTTAATTTACTTCATCCAAATCAATCATTTCTTTTTCCCAACATTGTTATCTCAACATCTATAACATATTAATATTTATCTTTAATAATTGTTAGTCCTCTTGGCACGGGTTGGCAGGCGTCATAATGGTTTGAGGAACTCCTGTGTGTGGTGTGATCTACCATTTTCATCTTTGTTTGTGGTTCTTTTTGATGTGTTTTTCATGGTTGATGAATTGTTTTTGGCCTTTCGGGTTAGGAATTATGTTTCATCACATTTGGTTTTAGTTATTTTGTAATGTTGGGTGGGCGGCCTCAAAATAGGGATGGGTGTGTTGACACCCATCATCCAGACATATTTCCTTGTTTGATATATGTGTGCCTTGCTTGAATTTGTGTCATGTTGTTGGTCTTGAGTTGTTTTGAATCAGGTAGACTTGTTGTGATTTTTTCACTAACATTGTCGGGTGAGAGGCTCGAAAGAGAGATAGATGTACTGGCATCTACTGTCCAGTTCTCCCACCACATTTTATGTGTGGGGGAGGAATTCCTTGACCTGTTGTGCCACCAGCACGGTATAACCTCTTGGAAGGGGGGTTAACACTCTTCTTTGACCAATCACATTGGCACATTTTCTTTCAAGGGGGGTGATGAAACTCTTCCCTTCCTTTTCTACCATCTTCTATACATCAATCATTTTTTCCATCTTTCAGGATTTATTTTTTGCAATTTTCCTTCCTTTTTGTTATGGGTTACCTCTTACCGCATTTGTCAAAAGAGGATTTCATGATTTATGATCAATTTTGGGGGTTATCCCCGCTCATCTAGATTAAAAAACTTTATTCATCCTAGTTCCATCTCAAACCATTAACTAGTATTCGTCATCTTATTCCTTAATACCTCTATAATTTCATATATTATATGTAGTCTCTTTATCATCATCAATATAACCATTACTCATACAACCTTTCTAGTTTTCTTCACAAGATTTCCCCTTGGGAAATAAATTTGAATACTTCACATACTTTCCACATTTAAATCATTAAATAGTCGATGATATCTTAGGGATACCATTATTATCATCCATTATGTTAATCAAAATTTTCATTTTCATTTTACAGTTCATGCTTTGTATCCTTATTTTCAATAGTAAAAAGATATTTTTGTCCTTCTAAGACATCCACCAAGGAGTTTCTTCCAACATTCTCAGCACAAAGTAAATTGAATGATATTTCCTCCATGGTTTTCACTGCCCAAACTCTTAGTGAACTCAATCCTTCTATTATTTGGTGAGTCTAAGAGTTGGTTAAGGTACACATTGTTTATCTTGTTCTTTGAAAACTGATTAGGTATAATCAAAACATCTTTTACTCTAGTCATTATCCTATTTTTCTTCTCATCATTAAATTTTCCATTATAATCATTGTTAACTCAGTTCCTTATGGTTCCCTCTATTGATTAAAACAAAAAAAAGTGTGAAAAAAATCATTTTGCAGAACCACATAATCATGAAAAAAACCTTATTAGATGTCTAAATCACGACACATTATTTTTAATCTATGAAACCTCAGGTTCATCCTATGTCATCCATATTCATCATCTATTTAAATCATACATGATTTTTCTTAAATAGTTTAAGAATTTAAAAGAATATTCCCCAGAATTTTCAAACTATATGTGTTGTAAGGATCATTTTGGTGTATGGGGTGATGATAGAGTCCAAATCAATGCACCCTTTTGGATTTATTGCCCCTAAGTACCTCTATACCAAAGATATGTCTACTTGTAGTATCCAAACAGGGATGTAATTTCCTAGAAACCACTTTCTCTATCCTTTACCAACATTCTAGTACATTTTCCTATACTTTGACTCATCCTTATAACTATCCTTAGATATATCCCTAGACATATCTTTAGAAATATCCCCAGGGATCTCACTAATGCTTTCTCATCCTGGTTTTCAAAGGTAAACTAAACATTTCCTATGATACCAATTATAGTGACCTAGTATTTTCATACATGAATATTACATATTTTTATATGAATATTAAATAGGTTACTAGAACACATGCTTGAGGACCAAAATAGTTTGGAAACTTTGGAAACTTAGAACACAATCTTCTTAATTCATGAAACACATTCATTGTCTCCCATAAAGATCTATCCTTTTAGTACTTTTACTAAAACCCATTCTTTTCAACCAGGGGAAATGAAACATAAGACAGGGTGAGAAAGAATACTTAGTAATTGTAAAAACGGAAATATTTAAGCATAATATGAACATAAGGGTATGACAACATGAACATAAAATTTACAAACTATACCCTACATATAAAAAATCATAATCTTGAGTCATGAAATAAATATTCAAAGTTTATAAGACAAGAATCATATAGGAATCAAATAACATGATCCATAATATAATAACATTGGTATAAGATATATATTTGGGGAATAAACATCAGCTTATAATATTGTGAATGTGTATAAATAGAGATAGGCTCACTCCTTATGTAAAAGAAATGAGATAAATCCTTTACATAAACTTATCGACATGAAACTAAGTCCAAACCTAACAGTTTAAACATATAATCAAGTTCACTCATAACATTATGGACATGAAATATAGGTCCATGCAAAACATTATGGACATGAAATACAGCTTCATGAATAACATTGTGAACCTGTAATAAGGTTCACAAAAAACATTATGAACATGTAATCAAGTTCACGCAAAAAAATTGAACATGTAATCAAGTTAACACAAAACATATTTACTCATGATTCAATCATATTTACCCAATGCATTAAAGGTAAATAATGTATTCCACAAGGTCATAAAACATTCACCATATCATAACCCATGAAATAAAATGGGATTCATAAACACTTCACGATGTCATAACCTGTAAAAAATAGATAGGTTTAAAAATCATTTCATGATTTCATCATAGGATATCCCATGGAAAAGGGAGTAGTTTTCATAAGAATTTTATCATGGAATAACCTGTATATGATAAATGGGTTTAATAAACTTCTTGTAATAATAAATCATTCAGAGAAAGAATAATAATGGTATCCATGGTTCACATCCTAAGTAAATAATAAGTTAAATAAAAGTATTTCATCTGATATGGAAAATTATTTTCAAATATAATCACCTGGAATATTTCTTGATGAATATCACTTTTATTTGAAAATCATTTTTTAAAACATAAAATATTTTAGAAATAATTTTCTTTAAAAATAAAATATTAAAACTTATAAAGGAATATTTAAAAATAATTTAAAAAATTATTGAGTAAAATATCCTTTATTCATTGAAAAAATCTTTTTAAAACATAAAACATTTTCAAAACATTTTTAAAACATTTTTATAAAACATGGTTTTTTAATAAAAAAGGTTTTTGACTAAAAAGATGATTTTTATTAAAATTGTTCTTATTGTAATCTTGGGTAAATAAAGAGTGGAAAATAAAGTAAAACATGTATTATAATGACAAAAATATATTAGGATAAATTAAATATTTTATTGAGATATATATCATACTATTTTATCATCATAAAAATAGTCATAAACAATCTCAATAAATGATGATATTATAACATAAAATATTTACCACTTTGGTAAATTTGAAATGTAAGCCCCATGAATTAATAAAATTAAATGATACTTAAAATATAGTATTTATAAATAAATACAAGATATTACATGTAAAAGGGGATTTATATACTCATTATACAAGAATATAGGGGCATATTATAATCATATGTCTCAAAAAAATTAAAATTGACACAATAACCCCTTATCGATCTGATAACTTTTTAACCATAAACACCATTAGAGTTATATATTAAAATGTATATTTAAATACCAATAATTTTAATTATAATAATAATAAAACACATACATGTTTATTATATACACCTCATAAAAGAAATGTTTGGTGAACATAACATGTGTCTCACAGAAAAATAAAAGTGAGATGGAAATCCCTTACCATTTTAGTAATATTTTGAATCGTAAGAAACAATAAATAATAACATCAAATGAAGGTTTAAATATAATTAAAATTAGTATATTAATGATATAACATGTCAAATGTTCCATATATACACCCCAAAAAAGAAACAAGTGGTGAATTTATGTGTCTCCCTGAAATAAAAGAGAGACTAGAAAATCCTTTTTCTTAAGTCTTGAATTATTTTTTACACATTTGAAACTACTATATAATAAATATAATTGTATTATAAATATATTAAATACCCTTTATTATATATATATATATTATACCATATATTATTTAATTATGGCTATTTATTACCCATTTATTAACAACTCCTTGTTAAAATCATGTTTTGGCTAATAACCGCTTTATTTTTCGTATATATTTTGATTTGTTATTTTTGGTCATATTACTTTGATCATGGTTCATTCATCTCAAGAATAATAATAATAAAATAATTATCATATTTATACATAAATTATATATTTAATAACAATAATTAATGATGGTTTTGAGATATGAAGTATGTTATGATCATGGAGACGGTATGTAGTATGTATGAAGAAGTAACATTTCCATTTTTCAATGATTATTATGGGAAGGAGTTAAGAAATATATTATATATATAAATATATAATGATAATAATATCATAAATACCATATTATTTATTTAATTATAATTATACATATCATCCATGTGGTGTGGTGATGAAAAGAGAGAGTCACATCGCTTTGTAAAGGTGGTGGTCTACACGTACACGAATGATGTTATCATATTTCAGTGAGTGAAAAAGTAATAAATAAAATGATATATTAACTTTTCAGAATAATAAATATGTAATTGATATCATAATTAATTCATTTATATCAAATATATTTATCCTTATTATCTTCTATATAAAGCGTTAGTGAAAAATGAATCACACTGCATCGTGAGGCAGTAGTTCGTCGTACATTCCCTGATGAAACTATTATCTCCCTTACTCATATTATTTATACTACATAAAAACAATAATAACATGCAAAAAAGGATAATATCATGAAATAATAATTATCACAATAAGTATACAAGCATGGTTTACATAGTAAACATAACTTGTACAACAATTTTTTCAAAAAAATATCCAGTTACATCTTTTAGGAATATTAACTCCCTATTTCCCATTATAGGATTCCATCGAGGTTTTCATCCACCAGTTCACCATGTTACAACTTTCCTAGAAACCACATTAAAAACTTTCAAGTTCCCAAAATAATCAAAATGTAACCAATAAAAAAAATTTCTCACAAAGACTTAGTTAAAGAAACTATTTTAATCTTACCTAGAGTATAAACACTAGTTAAATAATTTATAAATCATTTTTATAAAATATATTTAAAAACCAGTTTGAAATAATGCCACATTATAAAATAAAATTGGCTAAAAGGAATCTAATTTTATATTTCAGAAAAATTAAATGTTTATTTTTATAGGTTATTTTCTCTTCTGGTCTATTTAAAGAAAAAAAATTTAAACAAGGGACATTAAATATTTTCTAAATCTTAAAATACTTTAAATTTTAATAAAAAATTAAAAAAAATACTTTTATAAATATTTTTTGGAATCTATAAATCATTTTTTAAAACAAAACTTTCCAAAAAATTTATTTAATTTGAAAACTTCTTTATCATTTGAACATGACTCATCAAACAAGATCACATAAACACTAACAACTAAATCATGCAACCACAAAGAATCAACACATTTAAAATATTCATTAATCATTTCTTATACATGAAAAGGATAATAAATTTCTTATCAACTCATGTTCAATAATCTAGATTAAGACAAATACCTTTTACTTCACGGGCCAAAAATATTTACTATATGAAATTAATTATAACCGAGAAGAAAACATGCATATGTGACACATATTCTACTACCATATTTCATGAAATTTTATTACATATTTAAAACAATTATTGAAAACATTTTGTTACGAAATATAGATGTTCAATTAATCAAAAAAATAAATAACTGAAATTGATATATCAAAATTTTAGTCATGTTTTTATGACTAATAACTTAAAAACAAAAGAATAGAAACAAAAATTAAACATTACAATAGGTTATCCCTTTTTAACATATTCACAATTTTACATTTTATTCTACCCATTACACAAAACATGATTCACTAACTATATAAATAACATGGAATAACACATACTATTATTTTTAACATATTATGAAATTTACCAAGGAAATAATAAGTCAAAGTTCTAGCATGCTCTTTGTATAATCATCAATGATATACACCAAAATTTGAAATCATTAAATATAAATCGACACAAATAATTTCACTAAAATATTAAAATGTTAGGATAAAAAAATCACTCCAATATGTGTAAAGGTTATCTATAATGTTGACTTGGAAATAATATTTAAGCAAGAAGGATAGTAAACATGGAATTATTATTTTTACCACTCATTCTGAAGTTATAAACATTATATTAAAATATTATGTATTATACTTACCATTTAATCAATTAGTTCTCATTAGATACATTCCCAGTTCAAGTTGCAATTACACTCCAATTCCATGTTCCTTTAATCTATAGAACACACATAGAGCGTGAAGAAACTCCATGTGTAAAAGAATAAAAAAATCAATACAAGTAATAATCAAAAAATAACAATACGTAAAACCATGTTTTAATATGTTTCAAAATCCATTTCATTAAAATTATTAGTTTCATCCATAAGAAGAAATAAACACTTCCAGAAAAAAAATCATTAAGTCATGATTTATAAATGCATAACCAAATAAATATCACATAACTGATGTAATTATAGTTTAAAGTTTCCTTACTAATGAATGATACTCACCTATCATTATCAAAACCTACAATTATGAGGTGATGAAAAGCCTATAAGTGTTCAAAAATACATTTCATACCCGAACCACCCTAGTGACTTTAATTTTATCATAAAGAGGTTAGATATGGATTTTATGCTCTAAATTTCAATTCATGACACATCCTATATCCATGCTTTCCATTCCCAACTTATAAATAGTACTGAATTGATACCATTTGTAACATCCCAACCCTATCCCACTGTATTAGGTAGAATCAAGATTACACTAATATTAGGTGAAATCCCTTGGATACCAAAGGATAGAAATAAATTCTAATGGATTTGAAAAATAATGGGGGGATATTTTACTTTATATACATAAGAAAAGCTATATTTAAATTTTATAATAGAATAAGGTAAATATGATTCATGTTATCAAAACCACCCAAAAACCGAATAGAAAAGTAAGACCATAATAAAAAATATAGTAGGAAAAAAGATACTAGTAAGTTTAAAACATCTCATGACATAAAATATTCCAAGGTAATGAGGTGGAACCATGATGACTCTACTACAATATAATCTCCAAGATCCAACTCCCAAAGGAAAGGATTACAGACTCAGGATTCTCTACTAGAAAAGTATAAAGACTTCTCCTTACCTTTATCATGGTAAACAACATTTATATATGCACTAAACTTCATACATAGGGGTGGATAATATCGAATTGGTAGGAAATATTCCAAAGACTTATCACACACACTACTAATACAAGAACAATACATCTCATAAAAATAATATATATAACCAAAGAATAAGATGATAATAGGGTTAAAAACGTTATAGATGGAATAACAGTGAAAATAATCCCTCTACTAAGGTCTCACAAGTCATGAATGAACACCCATACAACTCAAACACCCAATTAACTTCTATCCAAAGAAATCCAAATGAATACCCAATATTCATCAGAAGTACCCATCCCTCTTGACTAAAGTCATCGCTTGGAGGTAATATCCATTAAACCCAAATTGGCCCTATAAAAAAAATAAAACCTAAATAGTCACTTTCCATATTCATTCATGAAGCCACGCTATTTCATTCCAATTTTAAAATTCTCATTTAAAACAATCTATCATGAAATTTAAAGCTTAAAAATATTTTTTTAAAACCATATTTCCTTTGAAAAATAGAGCATGAATTTTAAGAAAACAATGAGGTTAAAAATTGTGAATTTCACCAATAATAAAAGCTATAAGTTTTAAAAAACTAAATTATAGTGACTAAATACTTTTATACATATTTTCACATTATTTTTATCATAAATATCCAATATGAATAACCCAAAAATCATGAGGGATTTTTTCTTTGGAAGACAACATTTATAACACATCAAAAAGAAACTAAAACACAACCTATTTATTTTAATACCCATAATGAGATCATAAGTCCCATTTATCTTTTAAAACTTCATAGGATAACTTATGGAATAAATAAAATAATGGTGTGATCTATAAATCCCAATAAGGGAATAAACATGATAAAAAATCATAATATGTGAGTCGAACGATATAACATGATATCATAAAATATAAGTATCATGAATAATCACATGGGATCATAAAATAAAGAACATTGTGTCATAAGATCATGGAAACATAATAATGGGGAAGAAAAATATAATACAAAATAAACATAAGTCATGACTAACTAGAAAGGCAACATCCCAATGTGGAAAAAGTCTCATCTTGGATTAGGTTTACTCCCAAATCCCATACATAATGTATCATCAGACAAAAAAACTCAATTAATTAGAGAAATATCTAGGTGAACCCATAATAATATGTACATTATTATGTGTGCCGCACAATGAAATCAATCATAAATAATAAACATAATAATTACCCATGGAAAGAAATGGGTTACATAATCTAGCCTCATGTGATAATCAAAAGAGAATTCTTAAAGATTACAAAGAGAAGAAGGAAGTAAATATTATGGGAATTAATATATGAGTTCATAACCATCAGTATAAAAATATGGTGTTCATTTGGGAATAAATTCTTTAAATGAACATTATATATAAGGGTTTAGGGATAAAAAAGTTCTCCTTAATGAGGTTTTGTTTTAAAGAATGTATTTGAGAAATAAACTTACACTACTGGAAATAGAGGATATACCAATGGTTCTAAACCGTTGGTATAGGCTGGAAAACAGTTGGTATATTCTATACCAACGGTTGTCAAAACAGTAGGGAAGTAAGGCATGGGGAATGATCTATACCAACGGTTTGAAGTAAACTGTTGTGATAACCCACTCTATGTATTGATTTCCCAACGGTTCAACAAGAACCGTTGGTATAGGTTTACCCAATGTTTTAGAACCGTTGGGAATTCTATAATTCTGATCTTATACCAACGGTTCACAACCATTGGTATAGTTTTTTTCCCAATGGTTTTAATAAACCCGTTGGGAATTCAATGATTTTGATCTTATACCAACAGTTGTAAACCGCTGGTATAGCTTTTTTCCCAACGGTTTCAATGAAACCGTTGGCATATGTTTAAGTATAGTTTTTTTACCAATGGTTTATTGAACCATTGGTATAATTCTTTCTCAAAGTATACCAACGGTTGTAAACTGTTGGTATTCTGTATTTCCAGAATTGTTGCATAGCAGGCCCTCTAGTAGCCCCTCCAGTGCATACACCTGCATAAAAAACACCACTAAAAACACTGACAGAATTAAAACAACAAAAAATAACACCACCTCTTTGATCAGAGACATGGTTAATAATTCCCCATTTGAATCTTTATATGACAACAATCATCCAGTATAGTTTAATCAGAGTTTCAATAAATAAAATATTATTTACACCCATTTCAATCTTCATATGACAACCACTTTTATAATATATGGTGAAAAGGTATTTTCATAGGAGTCTCATCACTTGTGAATCCATAAGTGCCACACCGGGCCTCTAATTGAGGCTAGGTTGACTGGTACACATCACATATGATCCATGTATCATTTTCCTAAAGTTTCAACACAATCAGAATCTGTTTGATCGGTTTGGCATATGTACGTAAAATATTATCCATTTTGAACAAAAGAGAGGCAGTTTGGGTGGTCCCCTCCCCACAGTGACTCGGATTGAGGCGGGGTTTACTCTTATACATCAAAAATGACCCATGGATTGTTTTCCTAAAGTTTCAAAAGAATCCACCAAAGGAATTTGGTCTATTTCCTGTATGTCAGTTGTTGATATCACATACAATTTAGTCCATTTTGAAGAAAAGAGAGACCGTTTTAGTGTTCCTGGCCACACTGTGGCTCAGATTGAGGCGGGGTTGACTTGTACACATCAAATATGACCCATGGATCATTTTCCTAAAGTTTCAACAGAATCCGAAGGCGTTTGGTTGGTTTGGCGTATGTCAATGGTTGTTTTCACTTAAAATTAAGTCCATTTTAAACAAAAGAGAGACACTTTGAGTGGTGTCAGCCACACCGGGCCTTGGATTGAGTCAGGGTAGACTCGTACACATCACATATTATCCATGAATCATTTTCCTAATGTTTCAACACAATCAGAATCCATTTGATCAGTTTGGCGCATGTATGTAAAATATTGTCCATTTTTAACATAAGATAGGCAGTTTGGGTGGTGTCGGCCTCACCGCGCCTCGGATTGAGGCAGTATTGACTCTTACACATCACATATGACTCATGGATAATTTTCCTAAAGTGTAAATAGAATCCGAAGGCATTTGGTCAGTTTCCCGTATGACAGTTGTTGATTTCACTTAAAATTTAGTCCATTTTCAACAAAAGAGAGACAGTTTTAGTGGTCCCAGCCACACCGCGGCTTGGATTGAGGTAGGGTTTCCTCGTACACGTCAAATATATCCCATGGATCATTTTACTAAAGTTTCAATAGAATCTGTAGGCGTTTGGTCGGTTTTTCGTATGTCAGTTTTTGTTTTCACTTAAAATTAAGTACATTTTTAAAAAAAGAGGCACTTTCAGTGGTGTCGGCCACACCGGGCCTCGGATTGAGGCGAGGTTGAATCATACATGTCACATATGAGTCATGAATCATTGTACTAAAGTTAAAACACAATCAGAATCTGTTTGATCGGTTTGGCGTATGTACGTAAAATATTGTCCATTTGGAACAAAAGAGAGGCAGTTTGGGTGGTCCCGGCCCCACGGTTCCTCGGATTGAGGGGGGTTGACTCATACAAGTCACATATGACCCATGGATCATTTTCCTACAGTTTCAACAGAATCCGAAGGTTTCTGGTCAGTTTCACGTATGTCAGTTGTCGATATCACTTACAATTTAGTCCATTTTGAACAAAAGAGAGACAGTTTGAGTGGTCCCGGTCACACCGCCGCTCGGATTGAGGCGGGGTTGACTCGTACATGTCACATATGAACCATGGATCATTTTCCTAACGTTTCAATAGAATCATAAGTCATTTGGTTGGTTTGGCGTATGTCAGTTGTTGTTTTCACTTAAAATTATGTCCATTTTAAACAAAAGAGAGATAGTTTGAGTGGTTCCGGCCACACCGTGGCTCGAATTGAGGCGGGATTGACTCGTACAGATCACATATGATCCATGGATCGTTTTCCTAAAGTTTCAATAGAATCATAAGGCGTTTGGTTGGTTTCCCGTAAGACAGTTGTTGATTTCACTTACAATTTAGTCCATTTTGAACAAAAGGGAGACAGTTTCAGTGGTCCCGGTCACACCGCATCTCGGATTGAGGCAGGGTTGACTCATACACGTCACATATGACCCATGGATCATTTTCCTAAAGTTTCAACAGAATCAGAAGACTTTTGGTTGGTTTGGCGTATGTCAGTTGTTTTCACTTAAAATTATGCCCATTTTAAACAAAAGAGAGACAGTTTGAGTGGTCTCGACCACACTGCGGCTCAGATTGAGGCGTGGTTGACTCATACACGTCAAATATTACCCATGGATCGTTTTCCTAATGTTTCAACAGAATCCAAAGGCGTTTGGTTGGTTTGGTGTATGTCAGTTGTTGTTTTCACTTAAAATTAAGTCCATTTTAAACAAAAGAGAGACACTTTGAGTGGTGTTGGCCACACTGGGCCTCGTATTGAGGTGGGGTTGACTCATACATGTCACATATGATCCATGGATCGTTTTTCTAATGTTTCAACACAATCAGAATCCATTTGATCGGTTTGGCGTATGTACGTAAAATATTGTCCATTTTTAACATAAGAGAGACAGTTTGGGTGGTGTCGGCCGCACCACGCCTCAGATTGAGGTGGGATTTACTCTTACACATCACATATGACCCATGTATTGTTTTCCTAATGTGTCAACAGAATTAAAAGGTGTTTGGTTGGTTTCCCGAATGACAGTTGTTAATTTCACTTACAATTTAGTACATTTTCAACAAAAGAGAGACAGTTTGAGTGGTCCCAGCCACACCACAGCTTGGATTCAGTTGTGGTTTACTCATACACTCCACATATGACCCATGGATCGTTTTCCTAAAGTTTCAACATAATCTGATGGTGTTTGGTCAGTTTGGCTTATGTTAGTTGTTGTTTTCACTTAAAATTAAGTCCATTTTAAACAAAAGAGAGACACTTTGAGTGGTGTCAGCCACACCGGGCCTCGTATTGAGTCGGGGTTGACTCATACACATCACATATGATCCATGGAATATTTTACAAAAGTTTTAACACAATCAGAATCCGTTTTATTTGTTTGGCGTATGTACGTAAAATATTGTCCATTTTGAACAAAAGAGAGACAGTTTGAGTGGTGTCGGCCACACCGGGCCTCATATTGAGGTAGGGTTGACTCATACACATCAAATATGAGCCATGGATCATTTTCCTAAAGTTTTAATAGAATAATAAGGTGTTTGGTCTGTTTCTCGTATGTCAGTTGTTGATTTCACTTACAATTTAGTCCATTTTGAACAAAAGAGATATAGTTTGAGTAGTCCCGGCCACACCATGGCTCAGTTTTTGGTGGTCTTGACTCATACACGTCACATATGAATCATGGATTGTTGTCCTAAAGTTTCAACATAATTTTTAGGCGTTTGGTCGGTTTCCCGTATGTCATTTGTTGTTTTCACTTAAAATTAAATACATTTTAAAAAAATAGAGGCACTTTGAGTGGTGTCGGCCACACCGGGCTTCGGATTGAGGTGGGGTAAACTCATACACGTCACATATGATCCATTTATCATTTTCATAAAGTTTAAACACAATCAGAATCCGTTTGATCGGTTTGGCATATGTACGTAAAATATTGTCCATTGTTAACAAAAGAGAGGCAGTTTGGGTGGTCCCGGCCCCACGGTGCCTTAGATTGAGGTGGAGATGACTCGTACACGTCACATATAACCAATGTATTGTTATCCTAATGTGTCAACAGAATCCAAAGGCATTTGGTCCTTTTCTCGTATGTCAGTTGTTGATTTCACTTACAATTTAGTCCATTTTGAACAAAAGAGAGAGAGTTTGAGTGGTCTCGGCCACACCGTGGCTCGTTTTGTGGCGGGATTGACTCGTACACATCACATATGACCCATGTATCGTTTTCATAAAGTTTCAACAGAATCCATAGGAATTTGGTCAGTTTGGCGTATGTCAGTTGTTGTTTTCACTTAAAATTTAGTCCATTTTAAACAAAAGAGAGGCACTTTGAGTGTTGTCGGCCACAACAGGCCTCATATTGAGGCGGGGTTGACTCTTACATGTCACATATGATCCATGGATCATTTTACTAAAGTTTAAACACAATCAGAATCCATTTTATCGGTTTGGCGTATGTACGTAAAATATTGTCCATTTTGAACAAAAGAGAGACAGTTTGAGTGGTCCCGGACACACCGTGGCTCGGATTGAGGAGGGGTTGACTCGTACACATCACATATGACCCATGTATAGTTTTCCTAAAGTTTCAATAGAATCCAAAGGCATTTTGTCAGTTTCCCATATGATAGTTGTTGATTTCACTTACAATTTTGTTCATTTTAAACAAAAGAGAGACAGTTTGAGTGGTCCCGGACACACCACGGCTCGGATTAAGGCGGGGTTGACTCGTACATGTCACATATGACCCATGGATCGTTTTAATAAAGTTTCAACAGAATCCTAATGCGTTTGGTCAGCTTTCAAGGAACCCTTGGTATATAAGTGTTGGGAAAAATGTGATTTCCAGTAGTGAATGTTGTCCATTTCAAATAAGCCTGAGACACTTTGAGTGGTGTCAGCCACACTGGGCCTCAGATTGAGGATGGGATGAATCTTACACATAAGGAATGACTCATGGAAAGTTTTTCGAAAGGTTCAACAAAATACTAATGTGTTTGTTTGGTTTTCTGTATGTCAATTATTGTTTTCACTTAAAATGAAGTCCATTTTAAACTATAGAGAGACACTTTGAGTGGTGTCGGCCACACCACGCCTCGGATTGAGTCTATGTTGACTCTTACATGTCACATATGACTCATGGATCGTTTCCCTAAAGTTTCAATGGAATCCGAATGCGTTTGGTCAGCTTTCCATATGTCAGTTGTTTTTTCACTTAAAATAATATCCTTTTGAAACAAAAGAGAGACACTTTGATTTGTTTCAGCCACAAAGGGCCTAGGATTGAGGAGAATTTGACTCATACATGTCACATATGACTCATGGGTCGTTTTAATAAAGAAAAAACACATTCCAAATGTGTTTGGTCGGTTTTCCGTATGTCATTTGTTGTTTTCACTTAATATTAAGTCCATTTTAAACAAAAGAGAGACACTTTGAGTGGTGTCGGCCAAACTGCACCTCAGATTGAGGAATGGATGACTCGTACACGTCACATATGTTCCATGGATCATTGTTCTAAATTATCAACACAATAAGAATCCGTTTGGTCGGTTTTTCGTATGCCACATGTTGTTTTCACTTAAAATGAAGTCCATTTTAAACTATAGAGAGACACTTCAAGGGGTGATAGCCACACTGCGCCTCGTATTGAGGCAGGGTTGACTCATACATGTCACATATGACTCATGGATTGTTTCCCTAATGTTTCAACACAATCTGAATGTGTTTGGCCGGTTTTCCAAATGCCACGTGTTGTTTTCACTTAAAATGATGTCCTTTTGAAACAAAAGAGAGACACTTTGAGTGGTGTCGACCACACCACACCTTGGATTGAGGCAGATTTGACTCGTACACGTCACATATGAACTATGTATCATTTTGACAAAGTATCAACACAATCAGAATCTGTTTGTTTGGTTTTATGTATGTACTTAAAATTTTTATCCATTTTAAACAAAAGAGAGACACTTTGAGTGATCCCGACCACACCGCGGCTTGGATTTAGGTGAGGATTACTTCTATACATCACATATTACCCATGGATCATTTTCTAAAGTTTCAATAGATTCTGAATGAATTTGTTCGGTTTTCAATATGTCAACTGTTGTTTTCACTTAAAATAAAGTTCATTTTAAACAAATGAGAGACACTTTGAGTGGTGTCGGCCACACCGCGCTTTGGATTGAGGCGGTGTTGACTCTTACACATCACATATGACTCATGGATCATTCTTCCTAATCATGACGAGTCCATCCATGAGTCCTTAACTTGTAACCCATGTCTTATCCTAACAATTAACAAGTAAACCAAATCAAACAAGGCATAATTCGCATAACATGGAGAATGTACAACAAGGATTTGTATTAAAATTAAAGAATATCATCACATGAATTTGATGAGCATGAGCTAATAAGATTTCCAAGAAATTCATATAGTTCAAGACATAAACAAATGGAATAATCCTCAATAACATTGCATGATCATAGAAATAAAAAAAGGCATGTGAAATCAACATGCCTACAATTACATATCATACATGAGGTATAACATTTAATCAACTTGTAATAGAATTATACATAAGGAATATGAGTCTCATTTACTTGCATACATAGTGGTACAAAAGGAAAATGTTATTCATGTCTGGGGGGCTGTCCGGGGTCCAAGGAGGAGGGTGGGGGGCTATCCGGGGAGCTATCTGGGGTCCAAGGAGGGTGGGGGGCTGTCCGAGGGGCTGTCCAGGGACCAATGAGGAGGGTAGGGGGATGTCTGGGGGGTTATTCGGGGTCCAGGGAGGAGGGTGGGGGGTTGTCCAGGGTCTAGGGAGGAGGGTGGGGGGCTGTCTGGGGGGTGTCGGGGGGGCTGTCCGGGGACCAAGGAGGAGGGGGGCTGTCCGGGGACCAAGGAGGAGGGGGGGGGGGGGGGCTGTCCGGGGGGCTGTTCGGGGACCAAGGAGGAGGGTGGGGGGGATATACGGGGGGCTGTTCGGGGGGCTATCCGGGGACCAAGGAGGAGGGTGGGGGCAGTCTGGGGGCAATCCAGTGGGCTATTCGGGGGGTGTCCGGGGGGATGTCCGGGGTCCAGGGAGGAGGGTGGGGTGGATGTACAGGGGGCTGTCCGGGGGACTGTTCGGGGACTAAGGAGGAGCATGGGGGGATGTCTGGGGGGGCTATCTGGGGTCCAAGGAAGAGGGTGGGGGATATCTGGGGGGTGTCTGGGGGGCTGTCCGGGGACCATGGAGGAGGGTGGAGGGGTTATACAAGGTCCTGGGTGGAGGGTGGAGGAGGTACTATACTAGGTCTTGGGTGGAGGGTGGAGGGGGTTGTCCAGGGTCCAGGAGAGGGGGGGGGGTATCCAGGTTTCAGGAAAGAGGGGGTGGGCTATCCAAGTTCCATGAGGGGGGTGTCTAGGGTCCAAGAGGGGGGTGTCCATGGTCCAGGAGGAGGGGGGCTTTGTTAAAGAGATGAAATCCCCATATAATTCTTTGAAAATTATCTAAACCCAATCCAAACAACATCAAAATTCCAATCCATCACCCAACCAACATCCAATTCATCCTCAATATCAGTAACCTTCCCATTATTCCTTGAAAAAAAAACTATAAATACAAAACACATATCCATTTTTTGAACTAAACTAAAGTCCATAGAAACTACCATATCACCCCACTAAAAAATGGAAAACCACCTACACCACTACCCTAACTGTCCGCAATCACTTCACATGGAACATCCTTATATCCATTACCTACCTCGAGACAATATGACTAAACAAACTCTTTATCATCTTTGAGTGGGGATACATCTCACCAGCACCTCCATTGGTTCATATGGTTCACTAAATACACAGAAGGATTGGCTATGTAGACTTCAAATAATGTTGATTCATACAATCATGATACATAAGTATTGAAGAAAAACAAAAAACAAATCAAAGTGCACTTCTTGGGTATTCCATGCCATAAACATCACAAAATGGTTTATACCAAATTAAAATAGAAAACAAGAATAATAGATGCAAAACATTTAAACAAAGGTAGTACTTACAGATTTAGAGTGTAGAACTACAAAATTCTTTGATTTAAGATGGATCTATCAAGTGGAACGAGTTTCTCAATCTGGGTATAGAGAGATCCCTCACGTTTAGGTAAAATAAAAATATAAAATAAAAAAAATATATAAAGAACATTAGAACTGAGGTAGGACTTACAGATTTGAAGTCTAGAACAAAAATTTTTTCTGATCGAAGAGGATGGATGGAGTTTCCAATACTGGTAAGGAGAGACCATCGAGAAAGAATCAATTTTAGGGTTGCAGTCGCGCGAAGAGAGAATTGAGGGATCTCTATATTTGGAGGGAATTTTTACCAACGGTTTTTAAAAACCATTGGGAAAAATATGCTTTACCAATGGTTCATTGAAACCATTGGTAAAGGTGATTGAATATGAAGTTTTCCCAACGGTTTCATTGAACCATTGGGAAAATGTAGTTGATTCTCAAGTTTTCCCAACGGTTTCATTGAACCGTTGGGAAAAGTGTATGTTTTACCAACGGTTTATGTAAACCATTGGTAAAAGTGGTCCAATTGTGAGATATCCCAATGGTTTAATGAAACTGTTGGGAAAGAGGTCTGTAATCCACATATGCCAATGGTTTTCTAAAACCGTTGGCACAAAAGTGTTGGTATAGCTCTCCATTCCAGTAGTGTTAAGGCGTGTATTACCCCATAAAATGAAGGGATAAGAAGATATTTATATATGTAAGATACATATATAATAACTTTAAAATAATTAAATATCATTAAAGAGAGATATAAAATGATTTTTAGAGATAAAGGAAGAAAAATGTTAGTTCGGAAAGATCTATTACCTTATGTCCAGATCAATTATTCATGTTCACTTAACATCCTAAATAACCAAATTAGATTCATTAAATACATAATTAATAATTATTTCAATCTATATTTTATTTATTAAAATTTTATTATTTTCATTTATAACAATTTTAATGAGATATAATGATAAATTTCATTTTACCAAGGACATTCATTTCATGGTTCCAAGATTGGATCACTTGTGTATAATTATTAAAGATCATTTCAAATGAGACAAAATCTACAAAAGTGGAATGAAATGGTATCCATTTAATTCCAAAAAAATTAATGGTCCAAAATACCCATATGTATTCCATCACATGGATGATTAACTTAGTAAAAATGTTAACATTTTGTGGTTAGTTCATTTAGGCCGTTTTACTATCCACCACAAACTAGATTCATTTTATTTAATTAAATGATTGGTAAAATATGAAATAACATTAAATAAATTATAAAATACTTATTATAATCACACATAACTATAATAATATCTTTATAACCATACTTTAAGGTGGTGGACAAAAACTAAGTATGTTGTTTGTGGAGGTGATGAAGCAACCATATTGTAAACTGTGTTTTTGTTTTTGAATCAATTGAGGGAAAGTGAATAAGAGAGATAGTGGATATTACTTTAACATAATAAAATTAAATTATATATGAGATACTATAGTTATTATTACATATTTTATGGGATTTTTTTGGAGGATGAGGGAAAGTACAAATTAAAATAATCGGTTTAGGGAATTACCTTCTCCATTGGATATATCCACTTGGGATTCCACTTAAGGAACCTTGTAATGGTCTTTTGGTGATATAAAAATCACTAGGACACATGTGAGAGTATTTTAAAGTTAATTTTGAATAAATATAGTAAGATATAAGGCTTATAAGTTTTGAGGAAATTTTTTTGTGAGGGATGATATTTATAAGGGGAGTAGAGGGTGTTTTTGAATATTACATTCATTGGTTCATTATTTTGTCTCAAGACTAAAAATAGTATTTATTATTGCAAATATATATAGTAAATTGTGAAATTGACTTAAATATAATGGTATATTATGTAATGTCTAAGTTTTTTACATGTAAAACTTTCTAATATTTATAGGAATATTTCTGAATCCAGGTACTAAGATGGCGGGAGACTTAGAGGCCCAATGAGCCCAAAATTGATGTTTGTAATATATTTAATATCACAACCATGGAATATTACTAAAAAATTTCAATAAAACCAAAATGGAGTCTCATATCATAAATCTAAGACCATTTTTGAGTTCAAAAAATGGGGTTTACCCTAGGAGTGAAATAATCTTTGTCGATGTGGATGTTTTAGTAAAGTGATATAACATGTGAAAATAATAAAATAAATTAATTTAATATATTTATTTCTTTATTAAAATGTAGAGACCTAGAATAATCTATTTTAACATGGATATTCCTAATCCCTTGGGTTATCCACATAGTATTAGATTGAGAATATCTGTTAGAGAGGATCCATTGAAGGATCATTGGAAGACAAAATCGGATCAAGATTGGATTGAGGATCATGTGCCAGCATAGCTTATTGATCTCATAAATGACAAAAAAGTTAAATCTTTCTTCACCAGTGATTGATCCAAATCGATTTAGGATGTTTTTGTTGATTTATCCTCGTATCTTATCCCATGATTAAAAAAATCAATTGATTATTATATGGATATATGAATTGGTCATTTTGTGGGTGTGGGCTTATTTATAGGGTTTGGGGATGACTATTATTTGTTGTTTATTGTTAGATATTATTTCAATGTTCGAATAGAAATAGATCGACAATAACCCAAACAATAGCTGAGGTTTGTTCATCATCTTTTGTCTTTTGGTTTTCTCTCCCCATTCCACATGTATTCATCATTGGATTTTTTTGCCTATGATTTGATGATTACCCGATGACTGATCATTTCAAATTTAGTATTTAGCACAATGGATCACTATGGTGGGTTTGGGATGAAGATTTGACATCAAAATTTGGATATATGATGGTGTCAGTAGATCTATATATGTATCAAGAGTTTGTGATCCCAATTTTTCATGCAACACCAATGAGGTGAAACTGTGGGTGTTCCTCAAGAACCAAATACAGTAAGATTCTAGCTATCATTAGTGAGGAGGTTCAGTTAATCTCATATCTACAACTTATGGTTAGATTCTAGCTATCAGTGGTGAGGAGGTTTGTCAACCTCAGATCCATGACTTATGGAGAGATTTAAGGTGGTATCAGTGATTGAGGATTCATGGAAGAATACAGGTGATAGTTTCCATGTGTTCTGTGAAAAAACTAAATATACAACATGAATTCCTATGAACACATTCCATGTAGTTCATTCTGTATGGAACAAGGGTTTCCACGAAGAGATGTTTATCACATATTGTGTGACCTAAGCATGTACATGGGGAATATACCTATAAGTAAACATGGTTTTACACTCCATGTGTGCCTGGTCACACACCATGTAACAGATGTCCAATGTATTGACATATACGGGGAGTACATGCCCAAGTGGCCAGGTGGTCCCGTACGCCATGTACTTGAGAAGTACATGGGTAGGATGGAATACACAGGCCTATATTTTTACTCTTATATGTCCACGTACATGAGTAGGCCAGTGTACATTAGTACGCCAGTGTACATGAGTAGGCCAGTGTACATGAGTATGGGTAGAACAATACGATGGGTGCTAGGGAGACACTTACACACCTTGTACTCGGTGGACATTCTGTGTACATATGGAAAGTGCATGTCATGTGATTTCTAGATGAAGGGATAGTCTTAGAGACAAAAATTTTGTACCCCTAGGGAAACATCATATAATCCTTTTAGGATAATTTTGATTCCTCTTTCTTCATAGTTCAACTTCATTGTGAGCTCGTGAGAACTTCCTTAAACCACTATCGGTTGAGTGTGTTCTCTTGGTCCATTCCTATAAGGGTTCAGTGTGGAATCACATTCCCAATATAGAGGGTGAAACCTCTGAATATTTTTGTTGATAAGTGTAGTGTGGGTGAGATCCATTATTCTTGAGTAACTTGTCTTAGTAGGATTCAAAAGATAATTCAGTGTCTTGGAGAACGTATCCCTTTAAGAGGCCATAAGCGATCCTCATTTCATTCATGTTTCCCTTGGAAGGGTTTTTTGGAATCTGCATGACCATCACTAAATGGGAATTGATCCTCCATATAACAGGATTTTTTCCATTAGGGTACGGTGTCCCCCTTGTGATCCCTCTGAATTGGCCCCCATCCATGTATTGATATCTAATCTTTCTAATGGGGTATTAGTATGATGTACTATGTATCTTGGATGAATCATCTACATTTCCTATGTTCTTTCTACTAGATAGACCAGATAGGTGTGACCTCTAGGATGGTGGGAATGTTTCATTCTCTTAGTGATACTAGATGAGTGATAAATCTCAGTTGATCCTTCTGAATTGGCCCCTTGAATAAGGGGAGGATTAACTCGAGGAAATGGTTTTGGTTTTCTGAATTGTGGTGACACTCAACTGATTAGATGGTTTCACAAGTGACTCATATACTCTATGGATTAGAATTTGGCTCTGGTGGTACCAGAAGATGACACACTTATGATGAGTGTTCATTATGAGATCCAAGGTTAGATATCACCCAGGTTAAATGGAGGGATATAACCCCTTTTCATATAGTATAGTTCTGGAATGAGCCTATAGTGTTAATATCCATCTTAAATAAGAACCCTTATTAATGGTGTTCTTAGAGGTGAGACTTATCTAGGGTGACATGGGGCATTGATAGTGCCCTATGTTGGTGATTCTTGAAGTGAATTTGGACATGAAAGGAATAGGGACAATTCCACCCACCAATACGTGTTCTTGAGACATGTTCCAAAATCGTGTGGGCAAGTCAATGCTACCAAAAGTAGATAGTGTCAAGGTGTGGTGGAAGAGTTTCTTTGAATTTTTTTGAGGTTGTTTGATGTAATAACGTGTTAGATAAATCTACGGTTATGTTAAATGGTAAGGAAAGATAAAGTATGAGTTTTAATTGGTAGAAGATAACAAAGGCTTTGAGTGTCATTCAAGGTATGAAGTGTATCTTCACTACCCGAGTTATAGTTTTCACATAGAGATATGATCCACTTTTCTATGGGCATATCCCCTATTCGAGACCTAGTGATACATGTGAAGCCTTTTTTATCGACCCTTGTGTGGTAGGATCCTAGAGATAGGATTGGTGATCACATGTTTTTTTCAATGGTGTGACCCAAATCTGTGAGGAGAGAGAGCCTCACATAAAATCTTTTTGTAGTGGCAGTGGGATCCTATGATGTTTTCCTTAGTATTGGTCAGTCATTTACCATCCATGATTAGATAATTTCTAAAAGTGAGTATAGTAGTTTTTCTGGTTTATTGGGATGTAATTTTCCTCCTTTGATAAGTAGTGATCCTTTTTCATGGCAGGATGAGCTCATTTGTAGGAGGTTACAACCAATTTATTATCACTTTCCAAGTAATACCGGTGGAGTAGGGAATGTTATGAGCTTCTAATTCCTGCAATTTTGGAGGAGTAAGTGGGTGTCCTTCTTGAGAATATTCTATGATGACCTTCCATTTATATTTTTATTTCTTTATAAGCTTACATGAGGGACGGATTGATATTTACACAATTATATCAAATGACCTTGGGTAGTGGTAAGAGTTAAAGGTACAGTAGGAGGAGTTTTCAAAGTGGTGGATTCGAAAGAGCCGATGTGCTTTCTTTGGAAGAAAATTTTTGTTATCCTTGAGGTATATAATTTATTAAAGATGGGTTCAAATTAGTTTCACTTGAACCAAGTGGCATGAGGGAAAGTTTCCACTCCCGAGAATCGATGGATTCTTCAACCAGTGGTTTAGGGTGAAGTGTTTCTTAGAGTTTGACCTAGAGACAGGTTATCACCAGCTCTAGTTTTAGAGTAGAATATACTATAAGTTGTTGTAAAAATATATTATGGTTTTCTTTAGTTAGTGGTGATACACTTTGGTGAGTTTTATGCCACAAAATAATAATGAGACTAATGTAATATATTTTTAACTCTTCTTGGATTAGTTCACAGTAGCCTTCTTTGATGTCAACTGCGTGTACTCAACATCAAGTCAGAACATAAGAGACACTTGAGGATGATGTATTTTACCTCTAGTTGATAGTTGTTACCCCTACACTTATTTAAAGATCTAATGAGGTTCAACTTAGGGATATTGGTTGTGAGATTTTACGTCATCAAATATCTTCTGGATACATTCCTGGTGGATTCCTTAAAGGATGGAATTGCACTAGAATTTATTCGAAGATAGTCAGTGGCCCCATTCATGCTATAGAAAAAGGTCCTAAGGATTTTTTTTCCATTTTTATTATACATAGGAGAAGGGTGGATGTACCAAGATCCTTTGGATTTGGGTTTAGTGGCCAAGGATCTTCTAGATTTTTTCTAAATTTAACTCTCTAATTCTCACTTTCCTATACATGGAGACTGATGTGCTAGGTATAAGTGTAAATGATATTTTGTTTTTTGGTTCTTGTTATGGTGATTATATGATTTTAAAGATGTAAAAATTATTCTTAAGGGATCCTAGACTGACTCATTAGTTTGACCCACTTCCTACCTATCAAAGAGTAGAGCTTTGTGGAGAGTTTGGGACACCTATTCAGGAAATAGGTAGTCTAAATTCATGGAATTACCTCAATGATAATTTAAAAATGTGATTATTAATTCATGGAATGATTAGGGAGGGCATGCAGGAAGCACATTTTCAAGGCTATGTATGATAGACCTTGTAGGACACAAATATACTGGTCAGATCCAATGGGTAACATTACGTTGGACCTAGTTCTAGTGACAGTGATGGTTGTAATAGGTGTGGTCCATTCAGGGAAGGATGAGGACTACTTGGTAAAAATCATGAGTCCTATGCGGACTGATGATTGAGGTCTTTGGAGTTGGAAAGTTACGGAGTATTAATAAATAGATAGGATATATTTTGGAATCTTGGGCCCTTTCTTTTCCACTCTTGTGTCAAGATAGTGAGGTGGTGTACCTATTTACCTTAGGACCATAGTATTTTTGGTTTCTTAGTGTTCTTCACATATCATAGCAGAAGAGGTATGTGCTTGAATCATTCTATGAGATTAACATGGGTGAGCTAAGTTGTGAGAGTGGAGTATCCTTTTTCATGGAGTCGGTGGTGAAGGGAACCGGTTGGTGAATTCCCTTCATGGTCAAGTTTTTTCCTTGGGTTTTATTTTTTTTTAACACAGGAAACCATTAGGGGAGCTTGATGGAGTGGGAGGCCTAGTTGAGAGCTCAGTATCCCCACACATTTTTTTAGTTTGTGATTTTTGGGGATGAAAATACATTTAGGGAATAATTTCATATCCTATTTTTTTCGTGTAAGACTTTTGAATGTTTCTAGGAATATTGACAGAACCAGTCACTAAGACTGCATGATATTCGGAGACCTTATGATCCCATAATTGAAGTTCTAAATATATTTAATATATTTAATATCACATGAATGTATTTTTCCAAAAATATTGGAATAACTCCCAAATGGATTATAGGATTATAAATCTAAGACCACTATTGAGTTCTAGACATGTATTTTACCCTATTTATGACATAATATTTTTCAGCGTCAACCATTTTGGTAAAGTGTTATCAAAGAATCAAATAATAAGATATATTAATTTTATTTATTTATTTATTTATTTCAACATAGCGACCTATCATCCTCAATTTAAAAACAAATATGCCTAATCTAGAGGATTAGCCACATAACCTTGGGATTAAGAGGATCCATTAGAGAGGATACATTATAAAATCATTGGAAAACGACATCGGATCGATCTCAGACCTAGGATCATGAGCCAACACAACTTGTGGATCAAGTCAAAGACAATAACATAAAATCTTTCTTCAACAGTGATTGATCCAAATCATTATATTGGTGTTTGTTTTATGTAATTATCCTCATATCTTATCCAATTATTAATTAAAATCAATTTACTAGTAGATTGATTCATGGATCTGTCGTTTTGTGGGTGTGGGTTTATTTTCAGGATTTGGGGATAATTATTACATATTTTTTATTATTGGAAATTTTTTCATCATTATAATTGTAATAGATCAAGGCCAACTTGAAAAATGTATGAGGTTCATTCCTCATATTGTGTTTTGTGGTTTTACATTCCAGTTATATGTGTGTTCATCATTGGCATTTTCTTTTGTCTTATGATTCAAGGATTACCAGTTGATCGATCATTTCACATTAATTATTTAGTAAAAAAATAACTACTACTAGTTTGGGATAAATATTTGACATAATGATGGTGATATATAATGATATAAGTAGATCCATTTATGTACCAAGATTTTGTGATCTGACTTTACCATGCAGCATTGATGAGGCATGATGGAAGGTGTTTCCCAAACACTGGATATGGATGAATTCCAACTATCAGTAGAGAGGAGGTTTAGTCAACATTATATTCCTAAATTATAGATAGATTCTATCAATCTAAAATGAGGAGGTTTTTTCAACCTTATATCCATAACTTACGACATGATTTAGGGTAGTATAGGTGATTGTAGAGTTACTAGCAAAGACACATGAGAATTTCCACAAATTCTATGAAAAACCCAACTACAAGACATGTAGTCCTATGAACACAGAACATGTATTCCATTCTATACAGCACTAGTATTTCTATACAGAGATAAGTATCACACATTGTGTGACCCTTACCCAACCAACTCAGCATGTACAGAGGGTACATGCCCAGGAGGCCATATAACGACCCAAGCTTAATGTTTATATATATTACATAATTTTTTAGGAATACTTAATACATCACAAAAATAGACACCCAACGACTATATTAGTTTAGTGCCTTTAGAAACTTGTAACAAAAATATTCTAACTTAGTGAGACATCTTAAATGTTTCCCACAAAGATCACCCCTTTAATAATTCTACTTAAAAACCATTCTTCATAAGCCAGGGAAAGGAAACATAAGAAAGGGGTGAGCTTGATTGCTCAATAAGGGAAAATAGAGGAAATATATAATCATAACATGAAAATAAGGGTATGAGAACATGACCATACCATTCAAAGATCCTACCTTACAAATCAAAGATAAAAAAACATGAGATATATCACAAAGATTAATAGTTCATAAGATATTAATCATAAGATAATCAAGAACATGACCCATGTGAGCATATCATAGGCATAAGACATAGAATTTGTGGTAAACACCTAAACATGTAATATCATTCCATATAAGTCCAGGCTCATTGCCAAAAACATAACAGAGCACTTCATGGGGACTATACCTACTCGATAGGACACACCACTATCCCCAGTTTCAGTCCTTTCCTTGAAAGTGATTAGGCTTCCACATCTTACCATAGTGGATTAGGTTCCCCATCTTCCCTCAAAGGTTCAGGTTTCTCCATCTTCCAAAAGTGGATTGGGTAACCCCATATTCCCATAGTGGATCGGGTTTCCCCATCTTCCCATAGTGGATTGGGTTTCCCCATCTTCCAATAGTGGATCGGGTTTCCCAATATTCCCATTTTAGATCAAGGTAGTTGACTTGATTACCATTATTATCACATGAGTTATAAATATTTACCCAATGTATTGGAGGGATATATTGGTCTCACTCATATTGTAATGAAATCATGCATACATGTGCCACAAAACCATAAGAATTCATATCATAAACCATGAAATGAAATGTGTATCATAAACATGTAATCATATCATAACCTTTGGAAAGCACACATGTTTCATAATCATTTCATCAAATCATAACCCATGAAAATAAGCGGGTTTCATGAAAATATAACCAATCAAAGGGAAACAAGTTTCATAAATATATAACCCAGGAAAAATAAATGGTTTTCATAAATATATAAATTGTGAAAGAGAAGCAGGTTTTATAAACATCACCCCCATAAAAACATGAATCATTTAGAGAAATAATATTAATAGAATAGTTGGATAATTTCCCAAAAAGGCATGAGTATCATTAAAAAATATCATCCTATATAGAAAAAAATATTTAAATATCTTTTAAAAATATTTTTTTAGGAAATTATCATTTCTTATTTAAAAAATAATTTTTGAAACATAGAAACATATGAAAATAATTTTCATTGAAAATACTGTGAAAACTTATAAATAAGGCTTGAAATAATTTTAAAAAACATTTTTGTTTAAAACTAATAAAATAATCCCAAAAATATTTTCAAAACTTATAAAAGTTTCTTGAAAACATTTTGAAACCCGGTTTAATTGAAAATTTGTAAATGAAGCTTTAAAAATTTTGAAATTTGTTTTGCTTGAAAATATTTTCAAAACATAGAAAGAATATTTTAGGTTATTTAAATACATTTCTTTGAAAACAACCTCTTCATAATATATAAAGGAATATTTGAAAATTATTGAAAGCACTTTTTAAACATAAAACTATTATTGAGAAATCTTTTTCTTTGATTTTTTTTTAAAATCAATAAATTTACAGAATATTAGAAAAAACTTATTATTTTTTTAAAAATAACCTTGTAAAATTACAAAGTAAGAATCATGGAAATTATGGTCATGATTGAAGATAATTCCATAGGTGTTGAACATTCCTTTTTCACCTTAAAGGTTTTGAAAAGTGCCTTGATCGGAAAACAAAAAGAAGATTCCTTTTAAAAATATTTTTTATAAAGATAACACAAGGGTAAAAATTTACTTTAAACATAATAGGGTAATGTTAAAACATTTTTTAAAACATTTTTATAAAACATTATTTTGAAAGAACACGAATTTCCGACCGAGAGGAGAAATAAATTCAGATTTTCATAGAAAAATATCAATTATCTTAAGTAAAAAAGAGTAGAAGATATGGTACCATTAATGGATAAAACAAGAATATATATAGGTTAATATAATTCATGAGAGTTATTGAGATATGTATCATAATTTTTTATCAATCTAATCATAATAAAAAACAATCTAGATAAATGATGCGATTGAAGCTATAAACTGTTACAACTTTAGTAACTTTAAATCATAATATAATGGAAATAATAGAATAAAATGAATTTTAATATATCATGAGAATAATTATATTCATGATATAACATGTAAAAATTTGTTATATACACCTCATAGAAAAATATAGGTGCATAACAAGGCATGTGACTCAAAGAAAGAAAATTGAGACAAAATTACTTTACCAATTTGGTAACTTTTGAAACATTACTGTCATGAAATAAAGATCATAAAATGGATTTTCAAATAACCATAAATTTAATTATAATAATCATATAATACATCCATGGGTATTATAAACACTACACAAACAAAATGAGTGGTGAATAAGACATGCATCTCACGGAAATAAAAAGTGAGCTGAAATTCCATTACCTTAAGTCTTGACATTCTTCGTACATGTTCAAACCTCCTGTATAATAAATATAATCTCATTATACAAATAAAAAACCATATAATAATATATAAAACCATATATGATTTTTTATTACTATATATTACCCATTTATTAACAACTACATGTTAATGTTACGTTTTGGGTAATATATGCTTTATTTTTCATATATGTTTTGATATGTTATTCTTGATCCTCTTAATTAGATCATGATTTACATATTTCAAGATTTTAAAATATGGTATAAATATAATATATATTCATTATATATGTATTTATAATATATATATATATAACATATAATTATGAAATGGAATACATTATACATGGAGACGGTAGGCCCTACGTACGCATGACCATTATTTCGGTTTTATTATGGTATTGCAAGAAAGAAATTAACTGAAATATACATTTATATTTATATATTTATATTAATTAAATTATAATTAATATTTCATATATATCATATAAGTTCACTAAACATGTCCTTGATTCATTCCATGTAAGGTGTGAACGAATCACATCGCTTTGAGGAGGCAGTAGTCCACACTTCCCCAAACAAAATTATTGTACTTACTCAAAATAGAAATCAAGAAGTTATGTGTTATAGAATAATTAAATAATCATAAATAAATCATAAATTTCATATATAACATATAAAAATATAGTTTCCATTTTAATTCTCATCTGTGATAGGTAGTAAAGTAAAAAATGAATAATATCATTTTGTGAGGCGGTAGTTCACTGTACACTAGAACGGTGAATTTATTACCCATTATATGGAAGTGTGTGTAAGTGTAGATCGAATCATTATAATAAAAACATATCAGTATATTTAGGATAATTTTTTTAATATATAATCATGGAATAATAATAATTTTGGTGGTGGAAAAATAAAATAAAAGAAAGGATCTTGAGGGATGATGTTACCTCTTCTTTAGGTAACTTTTTTTTTCAAAAAAGGGCTTCCTTGGTTGGATTTATGACCAAAGGGAGGATTAAATGAGAAAGGGAGGTATGTTGGGAGCTTATTTTATTATATTTTGGGAGATAAAATGGGATTTAGAGGGGTGAATAATTGGGAGGGTTTAGTGCGTTTTTATAGTGGAGGAAGAGTGGTATTCATGTAAATTTTTGAAAAGGGAATTCCACCCGAGTTTTTTCAATGAAAAATGGCTCTAATTATATAATAAATTAGATAAAAGGGTTATAGGTTATAAATATGTATATCCAGTGGGGTTTTAACAAGTTTATTGGTCATTTTTTCCCTTAAGTGTATGGTTTCTTCCCTTGTTAATCTAATTTTCCACTTAAGCATTGTAATTAATTTTAATTACTTTCACTAAGATTTTTTTCAAAAACAAATTTGAAATTATTTGAAATTTTATATTATTATAATTCAAAATATTTAATACATTTTTCCAAATTTCAATAGCATAAGTGGCATAAATTAATTCAAATTTAATCCTACAAACGGGACGATAATGGAGGTTTTTAATGTAAAAATATTCAAAAAATTTGTAAGTTTTTATATCTAATTTCAAAGTGAAAATGATTCAAATTACCAAAATTAGATTAATTGATGAAAAATTGATCAAATTAAAATTTAAAACTGATTAAAAATATAATTGAATCTAATAAATAAATTAGATTAAATAATAGTTTTGAATTAAAATCCGGTATTTTTCACTATTTATCAAAATATGATACTTCACCAAAAAATACCAAATATTCACCCTAAGATAATTTTTATTTTCAAATTTTAAATGTGAAGTTTATTTTAACATATAAAATCAATATAATTTCAAAAAAATGGATTTAAAATGGGTTCTCCATTAAAGGTGGTAAAATTACTTTTTAAAAAATATATATTTTTATTCATAAAATTGGATTTATTCTTATCTTATATATATAAAATATATTATATAAGTATCAAAAATATTTATTGAATATATTATATATAAATTTTATTTAAAACATTAATCAAAAGTGTTTTGTATAATTTATTGAGATAAAAAAATTGTACATAAAAAATTTATTTTCCTAGAAAAGTTTTTTCTTTATTTTCAAATAGTTCTTAAATTTAATTCTACAAATTAATAACAAAATGATTCATTTTATATACATGTGTAAATCATATTTTCACAATTTATTTAATCATATTCATAAATTTAATTCCAATGAAAAGGTGGTAGCTATAATAATATTTTAATAACAATTTTAATAATATATTATAGTTCATTAAAAACCTAGCCTTGCGTGTTCCGCAAGCTATCGAAAGAACTTGGAATTTTATGTAACATAAGGAAAAAAATTTATTTCATGTACCAAAATATAATATAAGTATTTCTTGTATTGTGTGAAATAAAAACATATTGCTTTCATATATGAATATAAACTATATTCATTGTTTCATGAAATAAAAAAATATAAAAAAGATTAAATTAATTTGAAAAATATATATTTCACAAAATATCAGGGTGTTACATTCTATGCCACTTAAAATGAATTTCTCCCTAAAAATTAATTTGGATTATCAAAGGTTTAATACTTGAAAGTTAAATTCATATAAACCCTCATCAAAAAAAATTATTACTAAAACTTCCTTTAAAAAAAGAACGTTGGAAACATAATGGTTACCTGAAGTAACATATAACTAGGTTTAAACATAAGAAAACATAGTTGGGAAGTAAAAACATGGACTTGGAGGGAAATTGTAAATATTTTTAGGGAGTTATTGAGGTCATGAATCACAAAAAATATAATGATCAATGGAAAATTGAGGGAATCAAATTCATAAACTTGTGACGATTTAAAAGGCTATCGATTCAACAAAAATTTAAATAATAGGACAAATTTTTATTTCAATATAATTTTCCTAAAGTTGAATAATTTTCATGAAAATATATATTGACATTATTTCCTGAAAACATTACCCTTTTTGTGCCATTATCAACTTTCACTTCATCTCTCATTCCAAGAAATGAATGTGAATTTTTAATTGTTGAAGAATTAACATATCATGAGATCCATGAATAGAATGACAGGTCATTCTATCTATTTTTATCATAATAAAAGGTTATCACAAGTTATCCAATACGAAAAAATCCCCACATGGTGAGATAATAATTTAAACTCTAAAACCTTATCCCAAGTTTAACATAAACTATTCTATAAACTGTTAACCTTTATAACCCTTTAAGAAGATAAAATTCCAAAGCTCTAGAAATAAGGTCACTAAATTTATCAAAAATAGCTTAGCATTGATCCCCCATATATCATAAAGTATCTCTTGGATGTCTCATAACAAAAATGTAAATACCATTATCATATATTCCCTTGAAACATGGTAATAACCCGAATTACCACAAAAAATTATTGAGAACAAGCCTATTTCCTAATTACAAAGTATATTTTATATATTTCTTAAATCCAAAAATGTTGTAAAATTCGTCAATGAAAGCATAACCACTTGTCAATAACTCCTTAATTAGTCCCAAGGTAATCAGTACCATCCAATTTACTTATTCACATCCACAAAATATTTAACCAAACAACTTTATCTTAAAATAATGAATATATTAATGGTTATATTCAAAAAATAAAAATCCCATGTTGTCATTAAATCACTTTTCGAGTATATTGGAAACATTCACCATAAAATTATAAATCATGATCTATAATCATAAACTGATTAATCCTTGTATATTCTAATATTCATCTAAAATAATTCTAGAATTTAAATACCTAAAAACTTCAATTATTCAACTTCATTCATAATCCATAAGAAGGATACCTCATCTTATTAATTAATACCTCTTTCCTTTCACATTTCATCTATAATATAATAATCATCAGCAATATAACCATTACTCATACCACCTTGTTGATTCTCTTCTTATAATTTTCACTTGGGACATTGATTTACATAATGACCATTCATTTCACACTTAAATATTTTAACCTTTAATGATTTATTAGGGATGAAAATTTTCACATCCATTTCATTAACTGAAACCTTAATTTTTCGTTTTTAGTTACTTGCTTTGTGTCCTTTTTTCCATAGTTAAAACATATTCGTATTCCTCTAAGACATTCACTTAGGTGATTATTTCAACATTATTTACACAAAATAAACTGAATATTCTTTCCTCAATGGTATTTATTACCCAAACTCTTAGAAAAATCTTTCCTTTTCTTCCTTGGTGAGTTTGATAGTTGGTTAAATTACACATTGTTAATCATGTTCTGTGAAAACTGAATTGGCATGATCATAATATCCTCCATTCTATTGACCATCCCATTTGACTGATCATCATAAAATTTTCTGTCGCATTCAACGTTAACCCAATTCCTTGTGGTTTCCACCATTGAATAAAATAAGAAATTATTGAGTAAGAAATAATTATCACAATGAGGAACCACATAATCATGAAAAACCACTTATATGATGTCTAAATTATGACACCTTCCTTAATCTATGACACATTAGATTTATCCAAGGTTATTAATAGCCAACTTAAATTTAAATCCTTAATTATGGTTCATAAAGAGTTTGTGAATTTTGAAATCATACCCCCTAGGAGTGTCAAACCAGGTGTGTAGAAAGCCTCATTGCTATGTACCAGGTTACGCTTGAGTCAAGCCAAACATACCTTGTTGGAGTTGTTAACCCAAGGTATATATCTGCCAGATCCACATACACTTCTAGTATCTAGATTGATATGTAACTCTAGAAAACCACTCACTCTATCCTTTACCAAAATTCCAAGACATTTTCCTAAACAATAACTCATCCTTATATTTATCCTTAGGGACACCCCTAGACATATCCTTATAAATATCCCTAGGTATCTCACTAAATGTTTCTCATACTAGTTTCCAAAGGTCTAAAATTTCACTATGATACCAACTATAAAAATCCAAGATTAATGTAAATAGACATTATATCATTTTTTGGAATACTAAATACATTAAAAAAATAGATACCCAAAGACAGTATTAGTTTAGTGACTTTGGAAACTTGGAACAAAAATATTCTAACTCAACGAAATATATTCAATGTTTCCCACAAATATCTTCGCCCTTAGTAATTATACTTTAAAAACTTTTTTCATAACCTGAGCAAATGAAATATAAGAAAGGGGTGAGCTCAAATTCTTAGTAAGGTTAAATAAAGGAAATATGTAAGTATAACATGGAAATTAGGGTACGAGAACATGAGCATAACATTCGAATATAATACCCTACATATCAAAGATTAGAAACATGAGACATGACATAAATATTGGTAGTTCATAAGACATGAATCATAAGATAATAAAAAACATGAACCACGTGATCATATCATAGGAATAATATATATAATTTTTGGAAAACACATAAACTTGTAATATCTTTCCCTATAATTCAAGGCTAGTCGGAAAAAACTTAACAGGACACATTATGGGGACTACACCAACTAGGAGAAACACACCACCTTCCCCAATCACATTCCTTCCCTTATAGGATATTGTGTTTCCCCATATTCCCATAGTAAATCTAGTTTTCCAATCTTCCCATAATGGATCATATCTCCCCATCTTAACATAGTGGATCGGGTTACCCCATCTTTCCTTAGTGGACCAAGTTTCCCCATATTCACATAGTGGATTGGTTTTCCACATCTTCATATAGTGGATCAACCCTACAAACTTGATTCTCATCATTATATCATGAGATATAAATCCTTACCCAATTCATTGGAGGTAGATATAGGTCACACCCATCTTATAAAGAAATCATACATATTTGTCCTATAAGATCATAAGAAATCATATTGTAACCCTTTAACTAAAATGCATATAATAAAACATTAATCATATAATAAACTGTAAAAAATATAAATGTTTCATAATCACTTCATCAAATCATAACCCATGACAATAATCATGTTTCATAAACATATAATTCGTGAAAGGGAAATAGGTTTCATAAAATAATAACCCGTGAAAGAGAAACGAGTTTCATAAACATATATCCCATGAAATATAAATGGGTTTCATAAACATCATCCCATAAAAACATGAACCATTTATAGAAATAATATTAATGGAACCTTTGTATCATTTCCTAAAAAGTCATGAATAACATCAACGGATTTCATCATAGATGGAAAATAATTTTCAAATATCTTTTAAAAACTTTTATTGAGGAAAATATAATTTCATATTTAAAAAAGAATTTTTGTAAAAATAAAACCTTTTGAAACCCATTTTCTTTTAAAATACTTTTAAAACATATAAAAAATGTTTGAAATAATTTTTAAAACCTTTTTTATCAAAAAATTATAAAATAATCTTGAAAATATTTTAAAAACCATTTTCCTTTAAAACTTATAAAAGAAGATTCAAAACATTTTGAAAAAAAATTACTTGAAAATACTTTGAAAACATAGAAATAGTATTTGAGAATATTTAAATACTTTTCTTTGAAAACAGCCTTTTGAAAACATATAAAGGAGGCTTTGAAAATCATTTAAAACACTTTTTAAACATAAAACAATTTTTGAAAACCCTTTTTCTTTGAAAACCATTTTGAAATAAAACAATTTCTAGATTATTAGGTAAAAAAATATTTTAAAAAAATAACCTTTTAAACTTAAAAATAAATCATCAAGGAAATAACGGTCATGATGGCAGGTAAGTCCATACATTCTAAACATACATTTTTCACCTTAAAAGTTTAGAAAAGTGCCTTGATCAGAAAACGATAAGAAGATTAATTATAAAAATATTTTGTAAAATGGTAACACATGCATAAAAATTTCTTTTAAACATCATAGGATAATAGTAAAATATTTTTTAAATCATTTTTAGAAAAAATGGTTTTGAAATAACACTGATTACTGACCGAAAGGAGAAATAAAGTCAAATTTTCATTAAAACATTTTCTTAATTATATTAAGTGACAAAGCGTTGAAAGAATGGTATCATTACTTGGATATAAAATTAATATCTATTGGGTAATAAAATTCATGTGATATCTTGAGATAGGGATCATAATATTTCATCATTGCAATCACAATCATAAATAATCTCGATAAATGATGAAATTGAAGCTATAAAACTTTACCTCTTTGGTAAATTTAAATCATAATATAATGGAAATAATAACATTACAGGAAGCTTAAATTATCATGAAAAGAAGTATATTTATGAAATAACAATTCCAAATGGAGTATATACACCTCATATAAAAATATAGGTGCATAACATGGCATGTGTCTCAAAGAAGGAAAATTGGGATAAAATTACTTTACCGATTTGGTAACTTTTGAAACATAAACCCCATGAAATAAAGTTCATAAAATTGATATATAAATAACAATAAATTTAATTATAAGAATCATAGAATACATCCATGGTCATTATACACACCACACAAACAATGTGAGTTGTGAATAAGGAATATATCTCGCGAAAATAAAAAGTGAGATGAAATTCTCTTACCTTAAGTCTTGAATTTCTTCATACACATTTAAAACTCTAGTATAATAAATCTAAGTTTATTATAAATATATAAAAAAACCATATTATTATATATAATACCATATATTATTTGGTTATGACTTTATATTACCCATTTACTAACAACTCCATGTAAAATTTACATTTCGGGTAATATCCACTTTATTTTTCGTATATATTTTAACTTCTTATTATTTATCCTCATACTTAGATAATGATTTAATTACTTCAAGACTTTAAAAAATGGTATAAATATCATATATATTTAGTATATATTTATTTATAATAAGCTAAATAATATAGAAGAATGAAATAGAATACACCATCCATAGAGATGGTATGATGTACGTACACATGAATGATGTTTCTATTTTATAATCGTATTGAATGAAATAAAGTAAATGAAATATATATGTGTGTGTGTGTATATGTATATTATAATTAAATTATCATTATTATTTCATATATATCATATAATTTCGCCAAAAAATCCTTAATACATTCCATGTAATGTGTGAATCAATTGTATCTATTTGAGGAGACGGTAGTCCACACTTCCCCAAACGAAATTATCATACTTATAAAAAATGTAAATCATAAAGTTATGTGTTATATAATAATTCCAAAATAATAAATACATCATAAATATACAGTTTCCACAATAATTCCCAACCATGAGAGGTGGTAGAAAAATAAAGAACAACATCGTCATGTGAGGTGGTTGTTTGTCATATACATGAAAGGTAAGTTTATTATCCATTAGATGGAAGTGTGTCTAAGTACATGTTGAATAATCAAAATAAATACATATAAGTATATTTAGGATACTATTTATATTATATTATTATTTAATAATTATTATTTAAGTGGTAAAGAAGGAAAATAAAATAAAATATCTTGAGGAAGGATGTTACCTCTTCTTTGGGTAACTCCTTTTTCTTTGCACAAAAGGGATTCCCTGGTTGGATTTATTCCCAAATGGAGGATTCAAGGAGGAAGTTTTGGAAGTTGGGAGATTATTTGAGAAGATTTTTGGAAATCCAAATGGATTGATAGGTGTGAATAATTGGTAGGGTTGAGTTCTTTTTTATAGTGGAGGAGTTGTATTCTTGTAAATTTTTGAAAAGGGAATTCCACCCAAGTTTTTACAATAAAAAGTGGCTCTAATATTGGAGAAATTATATAAAATTGATAATAGGGTCTAAATATGTCCATAAAAAGGATTTTAGACAAGTATCTTTCTCATTTTTGGAAATTAATTGTAAGGTCAACTCCCTTGTTAACCTAATTGGTCTCTTAATCGTTGTAATTAATAATAATTAATTTCAATAATATTTTTTTTGAAAACTAATTTGAATCTATTTTACATTATATATTATTCGGATTCCAAATATTGAATCCATTTTTCCAAATTTCAATCACAGATGTGGTATAAATTAGTTCAAATTTAATTCCATAGATGGGACGATAAAGCGGGTTATTATAGTAAAAATGTTCAAAAGGTTGGTAAGTTTTTATATCTAATTTCAAAATAAAACCGATTCCAATGACCTAAATTAGATTAAATTATGTAAAATTGATATAATTTAACTTTATAAACAATTAAAAATATAATTTAACCTTACAAATAAATTAGATAAAAAGTATTTTTTAATTAAAATCTAGTATTTTTCACTATTCATCAAAAAAATAAAACTTTATAGAAAAATACTAAAAATTAACCATAAGATAAATTTATGTTCCAATTTAAATTTTTAAAAACATTTAAATATAAAATCAATAAAATCCCCAAAAAATGGATCTAAAATGGGTTCTTCATTAAAATGCGGTAAAATTGCGTTTTTGAAGAATATATATTTTTATTTATAAATTGGATTTATTCTTATCTTATACCTATAAAATATATTTTATAAGTATAAAAAATATTTTTTGAATGTATTATATATAAATTTTATTTAAAAATTTAATGAAAAATGTTTTGTTTTATTTATTGAGATAAAATTGTGTTTCTACATAGAAAACTAATTTTCTAAGAAAAGTAGTTCATTATTTCTACATAGTTCTCACATTTACTTTTACTAATTAATAACCAAAGGATTAATTTTATATGCTTGTTAAAATTATATTTTCACAATTTATTTAATCATATTCAAAACTTCTATTCCAATGGCTAAGTGGTATATATAATAATATTTTAATAATAATATTAATAGTATATTGTAGTTCGATAAAAACTCAGCCTTGTGAGTTATGTAAGCTAACAAAGGAACTCATCATTTTGTGTAACACAATCAAAACATAGTGTTGTGTGTACTGAAAACTAATCTATGTCTTTCATGTATTGAACAAAATATAGAAAAAGTTCTTTAATATATGTAAAAAACCATATTTAGGGTTGTGTGCAATGAAAAATATCAAAATGATTAAATTAATTTGAAAAATATATTTAAAAAAGAATCTAGTTGTTACATTCTACCCCCTTAAAATTAATTTCTCCCTCAAATATTTTCTAGGTTATCAAAGGTTTAATACTTTAAAGTACCACTCATAGAAACTCACATCGTAAAAACAAATAATAAAACATCCATTAAAAAAAGAAAGTTGAAAACATAATGGTTACCCAAAACAACACATAACTAGGTTTCCACTTAGGATAATATAGGTGGGAAGTGAAAACATATACTTAGAGGGAAAATGTAAATATTTGTTGGGATTGATTGAGTTCATCAATGACAAACAAGTGAATGATCAATGGAAAGTTAAGAGCCTTAAATTCATAAATATATGGTGATTTAAAAGGCCATCAGTTCAAAAAAAAAAGAATTAGGACATTATTTTATTTCTTGATCATTTTCCTAAAGTTGAATAATTTTCATGAAAATATATACTTAAATGATTTTAGTACAACCTTACCCTTTTTTTAATTGATAAAATTCCACTACATATCTCATTTCAAGTAATGAAGGTGAATTTTTCATTCCTAAAGCATTAACAGATCATGAGATCCATGAATAGAATGATAGGTCATTCCATCTTCTTTTATCACAAAAAAAGGCTAGTATAAGTCATCCAATATGAATAAATCCTCATATGGTGATATAATACTTTAATCTCTAAAATTTTATCTGATTTTTAACATAAACCATTATATAAATGGTTAACCTTCTAACCCTTTAGGATGATTAAATTACAAAACTGTAAAAATAAGGTCATAGAATTTCTCATAAACATATTAGCATTGATCCCCCATATATCATAAAGTATATCTTGGTTGACACATACCAAACATGTAAATACCTTAATCATGTATTCCCTTGAAACATGGTAATAACCTAAATTGACATAATTACTTATTAAAAACATTCAAGTTTCTTTATTCCAGCGTATGTTGGATATATTCCTTAAATCCAGAAATGTTGTAAACATCATCAATTATTGAATAAACACTTATCAATAAGCCCTTAATTAGTTCCAAGTTAATTAGTACCATCCAGTTTACTTTTTCATATCCAACATATCTTTATCCAAACAATATTATCTTAATATAAGGAACATATTAACGGTTATCTTCCCTTAGTCAAAATGTCACATTTCCATTAAATTTCTTTTCCAGTAAATTGGACACATTCTTCATAAACTTGTAAATCCTAAGTAAAAAAACATAAAATGGATAATCCTTGTATATTTCACAATTCATATAACATAATTCTTGAATCTAAATACATAAAAAATCAATTATTCCACTTCATCTATAATCCATAACAAGGCTACCTCATCCTATTACTTAATACATCTTTCCATTCACATTTCATCTATAGTCTCACCATCATCTACAATATAACCATTAATCATACCACCAAGCTGATTCTATTCTTGGGATTTCCACTTGGGAAATCTATTTTCATAATGACCAATCATTACACACTTGAAGTATTTAAACTTTTATAATGTATTAGGGAGTCTAATATTCACATCCATTTCATTAATTGAACCCTTCATTTTTTTCCTTTGGAATTACTTTCCTTTTGTCTTTATTTTCCATAGTCAATACATCTTCTTCTTCCACTAATACAATTACTTAGGTGATTCTATCCACATTCTTGATGCAAAGGAAACCGAATCATCCTTCATCCATGTTCTACATTACCCGAACTCTTAGTGAACTCCTTCCTTCTCTTACTTGGTGTTTTTAGAGTTGTTTAATGTACACATTGTTAATTACATTTTGTGAAAAATGACTAGGCATGATCACAAGATCCATCTTTCCAGTGACCACCCCATTTTAATACTCATCATCAAATTTTACATCACATTCAATATTAACCTAGTTCTATTTAGTTCTTTCCATTGAATAAAACTCTAAATCATTGAGTAAGAAACAATTATCATGGTGAGGAACCACATAATCATGAAAAACCACTTATAGTATGTCTAAATTATGACACCTTCCTTAATCTATGACACAATAGATTTATCCTAGGCTATTCCTAGAAAAATTCTATTTAAATCATCCATGATGGTTCATAATTATTTTGTGAATTTCTAAATCAAATCTCTTGGGAATGTCAAACCAGGTGTGCAGCACGGTCTGTTGTTGTGTACCAGGTTATGCTTGAGTTAGGCCCAACACACCTTGTCAGATTTTTTACCCCTAGATACATATGTTATAGAGCCACATCCACTTGAAGTATCCATAAAGGGATTTAATTCTAGGAAACCACTCACTCTATCATTTACCAAACTTCCAAGTCATTTTATTAATCATTAACTCATCCTTAGAGATACCCCTAGACGTATCCCTATGGATCTCACTAAATTTTTCTCATCCTAGTTTCCAAATTTTGAATAAAATTTTACTCGGATACCAACTATAACAACCCAAGCTTAACATACATATAAATTTCCTCATTTTTGTGGAGTACTTGATACATTACAAAAATTGACACCCAAAGTTCAATTTAGTTTAGTTCTTTTGGAAACTTAGAAAAAAATATTAATTCAAGGAAATATCTTTAGTGCTTCCCACAAATATTATCCCTGAGTAATTCTATATAAAAAACTTTGTTTATTACCTAGAAAAATGAAACATAAGAAAGGGATGAGCTCGAATTCTCAATAAGGGTAAATAAAGGAAATACATAACCATAAAATGAACATAATGGTATGAGAACATGAGCATAACATTAAAATATCATAACCTACATATCAAAGATCAAAAACATGAGACAAGGCATAAATATTCGTAGTTTATTATACATGGATCATAACATAATCAAGAACATGAATGATGCGAGCATATCATGGGAAGAAGATATAAAATTTGCAGCAAACACATAAACATGTAATATATTTCCCTAAAAATCAAGACTCATTGCCAAAAATTAATCGTGAACTTCATTGGGACTACACCTACTGGGCAGGAAAGACCACAATTCCCAATCACAATCCTTTCCTTGTAAGGGATCAGGTTTCCCCATCTCCCCATAGTGGATCGGGTTTCCACATCTTCCCAAAGTGGATATGGTTTCCCCATATTCTCATAGTGTATCTCGTTTCCCTATCTTCCCATGGTGGATTGGGGTTTTCAATCATCCCATAGTGCATCAGGTTTCCCTATCTTTCTATAATGGATCAATCCCATCAACTTGATTCCCATAATTATCTCATGAGGTATAAATTTTACCCAATGCATTGGAGAGAGATATAGGTCCCACCCATCAAATAATGAAATAATACATACATATTCCACAGGATTGTAAGTAATCATATCATAAACCTTGAAAAAAAATGGGTATCATAAGCATGTAATCATATCATAACATGTGGAAAAGAGAGAGGTTTCATAATAATTTCATCAAACAATAACCCACGAAAAGAAACGGGTTTCATAAACATCTAACCCTTTAAAGTGAAAAATCTTTCATAAACATATGAACCATGAAACAAAAATGGGTTTCATAAACATATAACTCATGATATAGAAATTGTTTTCATAAACATCATCCCATAAAAATATTAACCATTCCGAAATAGAATATGAATAGAACATTTGGACCATTTCTTAGAAAGGCATGAGTAACATCAACGGATTTCACCTAAGGTGGTAAATAATTTGTAAATATCTTTTAAAAAAATTTATTGAGTAAAATTCACATTATTATTTGAAAAAGGATTTTTGAAACATAAAACCTTTTGAAAACAATTTTCATTGAAAACACTTTTGAAAATTAAAAAGAAGGCTTCAAATCATTTTGAGAACATTTTTCCATGATAAATTATAAAAGAAGCTATAAAATATTTTGAAAATCATTTTCCTTGAAATCTTATAAAAGAGTCTTAAAAACATTTTGAAAATTGTTTTCCTCAAAAAAATTATGAAAGAATCTTAAAAAAAATTTGGAAACTATTTTCCTTTAAAATAATATAAAAAATTAGAAAGAATCTTTGAGATTATTGAAATCATTTTCTTTGAAAAAAGCACTTTTAAAACATATAAAAGAATATTTGAGAATCATTTAAAACACCTTTTAAATAAAAATAATTTTAAAAATAGTTTTTTAAAACCATTTTAAAATCAAAAAAATTCAGAATATTTAGAGAAATATTTTATTTTAAAAAAATAACTTGTTAAACATACAAAGGAAGCATCAAGTAAATGACGTTCAGGACAGCGGGTAAGTCCGTATATTCTGAACATTCATTTTTCACATTAAATGTTTAGAAAAATTCCTTGATTGGAAAATGAAAAGAATATTAATTTTAAAAATGTTTTTTAAAAAGGTAAAAAAAATGGGTAATAATATCCTTTAAACATCATAGGATAATAGTAAAACATTTTTTAAAACATTTATAGAAAACACAGTTTTTAAAAAACATAAATTTTAGGCATAAATATAAAATAGATTCAGATTTTTATAAAACAATTTTCTTAATTATCTGAGGGTAATAAAATTCGTTATATTTTATGAGATATGGATCATAATATTTCATTAATTGAAGCATAATATTAAACAATCTTTATAAATTGTGAGATATAATCTATAAATGGTTAGCACTTTGGTAACTTTAAATCATAATATAATGTAAATAATAAATTTAAATAATGATAAAACTATCATTAAAATATTTATATCCATTATATAACATTTATAAAGGCATTATATACACCTCATAGAAATATATAGGTGCATAACATGGCATCTGTCTCAAAGAAGGAAAACTAAGTCAAAATTACTTTACAATTTTGGTAAATTTTGAAACATAACCCCTGTGAAATAAAGATCATAAAATAGATATTTAAATACCCATAAATTTAAGTATAATAATCATATAATAAATACATGGGTAGTATAAACACCACACAAATGAAATGAGTGGTGAATAAGGCATGTATCTCAAGGAAATAAAAAATGAGATGAAATTATCTTACCTTAAGTCTTGACTTTCATCATACACATTCAAAGATCAAATATAATAAATATAATATTATTATAAATCTATGAAAGAACAATATTATTATATCTAATACCATATATGATTTTTTTATTACTTTACATTACCCATTTATTTATAAATCTTTGTTAATGTTATGTTTTGGGTAATATCTTCTTTATTATTCATATATATTTTGACTTTTTATTCTTGATCCTCTTACTTAGATCATGATTTAATTATTTAAGTAATGTAAAACATGGTATAAATATCATATATATTAATTATATATTTATTTATAATAATTTATATAATATAGAAGTATGAAATGGAATACACATAGCTTTGAGAAAGTGGTAGTCCACACTTCCCCAAAAAAATTATCTTACTTATAAAAATAGAAATCATGGAGATATGTGTTATATAATAATTAAATAGGAATAAATACATCATAAATATCATATATAAAATATAAAAATATATTTTCCATCATAATTACCAACCATGATAGGTAGTGAAGAAAAAAAAATGAACAACATCGTTTCGTGAGGTGTTAGTTCGTCGTACACAAGAACGATAAGTTCATTACCCATTAGATGGAAGTGTGTGTAAGTGAAGATATAACCCTTAGAATAAAAAAAAAGATAAATATATTTAGTATATTATTTTTATTGCATAATAATTTAACAACATTAATTGAGGTGGTGGAGAAATAAAATAAAAGAAATGAGATTGAGGAAGGATGTTACCTCTTCTTTGGGTAACTCCTTTTGGTTTGCACAAAAGGGATTTCTTTGTTAGATTTATTAACAAATGGAGGATTAAAGGAGTAATTTAAGGATATTGGGATATTATTTGATCATATTTGGGGTGATACAAATGGATTTATATGTGTGAAAAAAGTATGATTGGTGAGTGCCTTTTTATAGTGGATGATGAGTGGTATTCTTACAAATTTTTGAAAAGGGAATTCCACTCATGTTTTTACAATGAAAATTGGAACCAATAATATAAAAAAATAAATAAAATCGAGTATAGATAAGAAATATGTCTAGTAAATATATTTTTGACAATTTTAAAGGTTATTTTTTCCCTTAAGTGTAAGGTTTAGTCCCTTGTTAAGCTAATTTTCCTCTTAATCATTGTAATTAATTTTAATTATTTCACAAATATTTTCTGTAACAAACTAAGTTGGACATATTTTAAATTATATATTATTATTATTCCAAATATAGAATAAATTTTTCCCAATTTAAATTATATAATTAGATGAAATTAATTCAAATTTAATCCCGTAGATGGGACAATAAATCGGTATCTTAATGTAAAATACTCAAAAGATTGGTAGGTTTTTATATATAATTTCAAAGTGAAATTGATTCCAATGAAATAAATTGGATTAATTTATGTAAAGTTGATCTAATTAAATAATAAAACCAATTAAAATATAATTTAAACTTATAAATAAATTATATGAAAAATAAATTTGAATTAAAATCCAATGTTTTTCACTATTCATTAAAAAATGAAAATTCATAGAAAAATACGAAAAATAACACCAAGATACTTTTTATGTTCAAATTTCAAATATGAAGTTTATTTTTACATATAAAATTAATAAATGTTCCAAAATTGGATTTAAAATGGGTTCTCCATTAAAAGGATGAAAAATTACTTTTTAAAAGAATATATCTTTTTTATTCATAAAATTAGATTTATTTATATCTTATACCTATCAAATCTATTGGATTAGTACCAAAATATTTATTGAATATATTATATGTAGATTTTATTTAAAATATTAATCAAAAGTTTTTTGTTTAATTTATTAGGATAAAATTGTGTTTGTACATAGAAAAATAGTTTTCTTAGAAAAGTTATTTCTTTATTTTCAAATTGTTCTTAAATTTAATTCTACTAATTGCTAATAAACGGATTCAATTTATAGAAATGTGTAAATCATATTTTCACAATTTATTTAATCATATTCATAACTTCCATTCCAATTACTATTAGTTAGATATAATTATAATTTATTAATAATATTAATAGTATATTATAGTTCGGAAAAAAATCAGCCTTGCATGTTACGAAATCTATTTAAGGAACTTGGAATATGTGAAACAAAATAAAAACATAGTGTTGCGTGTACTACAAACTAATATAAGTCTTTAATGTAGTGTACACAAGACAAATTTAGTTCTTTCGTATATACAAATAAATATATTCAGTGTTGTGTGAAATTAAAAATATCAACAAGATACAATTAATTTAAAAATATATATTTAATAAAATATTTGGGTGTTATAATCCATATATTATTACATGTTGTGTGTGCTTATTCAAATTCCTTGTAACACATGGTGGAAGATTCGACATGTATATGGAGTAAATTCCTAGGTGGGTGTGTGGTCCTACACACTTTGTACTTGGGAAGTACACGGGTAGGATGGAATACATGGGTAGATCCATGTACTCCGACACGACCAAGTACACGAGAAAGGCTATTATACACAAACATACATAGAATGTAAAGGTGAGTGCCATGGATACACCAATACATTATACACTCAGTGTACACATTGTGTACTTGTGGAAAGTGGATTTTATGTGAGTTCACAACATGGGAAGGGTGGTCTTAGAGAGAAACAATGTGTAACCCAAGGGATACTCCATATACTCCTTTTAGGATAGGTTGGATTCCTTTTTTTCTTACCATGTATTTTTTGTGAGGTTATGAAAAATTGTTTGGAATAATATCGGTTGAGTGTGTTCCCTTAGTTGATTCTTATGAGGTTTTTGTGTGGCATCACATTCTCTTCATATAGGGTGACCCCTTTGTATCTTCCTAATGATAAATGTAGTGTGGGTGAGATCGCTTATTCTAGAGTGAGTTGTCTCAGTCTACATTGTAATATCCCAACCTTTTTTAGAGACACCTCAGGCTCGTTTACTAGAACTCTATTTCCTTTTTTAGTGTATAATTTTTGGGTTTTACTTTGCATATTTTGGGGGTGAAATTGGAGAATTTTGGAAGGAAGAGGGGGGAAGTGCACTGTTGGCATGTGGTTTTCCCAAATCGTTCTCCCAGGCCAACAAACCTTGAAAACACAAACATAAGGTATTTTCACGGTTGGTGCATAGTTTGTAAAACAATTCACCCTCCTAGTAGTAACTGTGTGACCCTTGAGAGGAGGTTTATGGTTAGCTGCACAGTTAGGGAAAACTGTGTGCCCAATACATGAAACCATGTGCAATAAAAAAATAAACCCCATGAAATTAATTAATAAAATCAAAATACCCCATCTTATATCCCTAAACAGCTCAACTCAAACTTAACTTGTTTTCCTTAGAATTTCGAGTCTTATAGAAGAATTCCAAGGCATTCTAACCTCCTTTATTAACAAATATAAGATTCAATTGATGGATCTACACCTATCCCTATATGTGATTTCTTATTGATTATATTTATCTCTCTATTTTCTCTCTTCCCCAATGAAGAGGGGATAGTTTTCCTCCATTGGTGATTTTTTAAAACTTGGGTTTCTTTGATTTTGATCCATTTGATCTTGTTTTCAGGATTTCGTTCTAGATCTCATTCTTTATTGTGTTCTTGATTGTTCCGCTATAATTAGATTTTTGTGGGTGAACACCTGCCAACAATTTTGAGGTACGTGGTCTAAATTGAAAATCTTATAGTCTTGATTTAATTACATGTATGAAATTATGAAGTAGTAATTTCAAGGATTGTGAAATTATATTTGGAATTTAATTAGATTGAATTGAATTTTTATGTGATAATTTAATAGATTGAATTTGGAGAAATTATAAATTGGTTTAATTCGATTAATTAATTGGTTGATTAATTAATGGAATTATGTGATTATGGAAATGATGGGATATTGGAATTGTGGATTTGGTCAATTAAATTGGATTTTGTAATTGGTTAATTGTTGAATTATGAAATTGATTAATAATGGTAATAAACGTATCTTTGTCTTAATATTTAATGGCTAATGAGTAGTGTGAATAAATATTGATAAATGGTTTAAATGGTGAATTTTTCATATTATTCCTTGTGATTAAACTGTTAAACCATGATTATTTTGGAAATTTAAATGGTATACCATGATGTGAAATGTTGATGAGTGGGTTAATGATGATTAACCATGTTAAATGTGATATATGTGATTCATTGATAAAAGGGTTGTGGAATACATATTGATTCTTTAAATACCCATGAGGTTCTAGAAATGGTGTTCTAGACCCAAATGCATGCATGTGATAATGAGTGTAGGACACAGACTGATGCTTCAAAATACCACTTGTTTTATTGATTTATAATGAGCATGGGACATGTACCGAAGCTTCAAAATCCCACTTTTGCGATTTTTTGATAAATGGGTTGTGGGACACGGACTGATGTTTCAAATACCCATAGGGTCCTGGCCATTGTGTTCTAGGCCCAAAATTCTGGCATTGAACTATGGTTCCAACTAGTCATGATATGAATTGAAATTAAATTGGTAATAAAATACCATGTGATAATGAATTTTTAATCCCTATGTGATATGGTTTATACTCCAACATGACCCAAAGAAGGTGTTTTTGGTTCGATTTTCATGGTGAACCTATGGAAATTATGTGGTCAATTAAAGAAAAATGGAATATGATAATTGTTTACTTTATGCATTGCACTTTATTCTTTATAAAACTAAATGAATTGTTATTGACTAGATATTGTTTTAGATTCCATTAGTGGTGTCCTACTGAGTTGTACTCAAACCCTGCCTAGGAAGCCTGAGCAGTACCTAAATAGACTTAATGTTTGTAGGATAGGATAAGGGAAAGATCCCTATGATATGTGGATGAGTTTGGATAGATCATGGATGTGGTAACTAGGATTTTTGTCGAGACCTACTTGGGGGTGTTATAATTGTATTTACTTTGGGTTTTTATTTTGAAACTTGACACATATTTGACCTAACATATCTACTATTTTAGTTTTCTATATTATCTTTTGTTCTAATTCATCATGTATTACTAGTCTGTTTTGGTTATCGAATTATGTTGGTTACTGTATTTTAGTTATTTAATAGTTATTTACAATATTATTATACTTTTATAAAGAGGGTATAGTCTCCCCATGTTATATATATTAGACCTTCACTACTAGTTGGTAGCCTCTTTTGTACACGAAGGTGCAAAGGAGGTCACATGATCGACCGGCTGAGGGTACTAGTATGTGGAGCCTAGGTTGGGATGTCAAAACGTGGTATCAAAGGGGTTTTCTTTTCTACTTTTATCTTACTATTTTTCAAAGGTAGATATGAGACTACGATGAGTTAATCCTTGGTTAATAGATTGTGTATGGGATTAACTAACCCATGTACTAGGGTAAAGGCTAAGTACCCAAGGTGGGATTGTTGTAATTGTTTTTTATTTTTATGCATAGATATTATTTAACCTTGAGTGATGCACTTTTGGTGTGATGTGATTATAGTTTTTGAAAATTTTATGATATTTTAATCATGGCCTAGTATGTCATGAGAGTTGAGTATGCATGCATAATTCTAGGCACTCATGATTTATTGTGACATGCATCATTTTAGGCACACACGGGAAAAATAGGTTTTTGGGTAAGAATTTTCAATTGAAATGATTTTCTTTTATTGTGTAATTTAACCAAAAAAGGTGCCTAATATGAAAATGTAAAATTTTAATTGATACAAATTGTGGAAAATTAAAATGGATAAATGGGAGTCTAATGAGAAACCATGTTAGAGAGAATGTATTAAGCCTTGTTAACCATGGCCTATATGTAGATAGTTAATGGTATTGATAATGCCTCAGTTTTGACCATGTGGAAGGAAAGGGTGGATGAATTGTTATGAGTTATGTGAATCCCACTTATTAAATTTGTATGTTTTGTATTATATTTCCTGATATGTTTGTTCGGAATTGCAGAGATATTCCTCCATGATGACTCTTTTTGAGAGGATAACATGAGGTTATGACCTAGGGTGGTTTATGAAGAGTGTGTCAGACCTAACATGGGAGTTTCAGTTGCATCACCCTATGATTTTTACTAGAGAGGGTGGGACTCAGGTAGCTAAGTTATGAATTGAATCTATCCAAATGAATCTTGACCACTTGGAGTCTCCTACTGATAAAAGAGTCAAACTTTTTTGCTTATATGTTACGTGTTCATGTGAATAATTGGTGGGAAATACATATTCAAGATGGAAATATCAACAATATAGAGAAGATGGACTTTTAGGAGAATTTATTGGAGTAATTTTACCTAGAGATTATCAGGTAGGATAAAATAGCTGAGTTTATGAGGTTTAATATGGAGAGAATATATGTGATGGATTATGCTAGATGTTTCATGGATTTGTAGATCTTTTTTCTTGCATTATAAGGGGATGAGTATACTTTAGAAAAATGGTTTCAGTGTGAGCTTAAATGTGTGATTAATACCCAAGTGAATATATTTTGGATTAAAAAGTTTTTTAAAGTGGTGACTCAGGATCTCATTTATATGGGGAACCTAAATAAGTCTTATAGTGGAGGACAAGTGGTTTATACTGGATTATTATAATTTATATCTTTTGAGAGTAATAAGCATCTCTATTATAATTCTAACCAAGGTGATACAAATAAGAGTGTTCTGGGGGAAGGTTCAATCACACAGGACCTTACCTGAGTGACTTTTTATCAGTGCAGCAGGTCGGGGCACTTTTAGAGACATTGTCCCTAACTTCCAGTAGAGTGTCAAGCTTATAGCAGGATGGTACATCTATAGAGGTTATAAAACAACCCATGATAGATGGGTAATTATGGGTTATCTAGGTAGAATCAGAGTGCAAGTACGGGGTCTTATACATCATATGAATCTAGAAGTTTGTGTTCTATTGGATGAGGTGGTGGGGGTAGTGGACATGGAACTTATGGTAAATAGTGCCCATATTAGCTGAGTGGTATAGCTCGGGAGACTCAAACTACATCATCGGGCAGAGGGGAAAGACAGTTCCCTGTATTTAAACCTACAATTATGGATATAAAGGCTAGACCATCGATAGTGAGAGGTACTATTCTTGTAGCTTATATTCATATTAATTCCTTATTTTATACTAGTTCCTCCCATTATTTTATATCTACATAACTTTTGAATGGTTTGATCCTATAATTAGATCTTGTGAGTAGAGTTATAATGATGGGTACACCTTTGGTAGTATAGTCGAGAGTCATTTGTTTGTGTAAGGGGTGTTCTCTCTAGTTTAGGGAGTATTGTATACTTTGGGATCTCTATATTCTATATATATCTAATTTCAACCTGATTATGGGTATTTACTGGTTAGTGTCATACTGACCCCACATAGATTTTGACCACAAGAGAGTGATTTTTACATCTCCTGAGGGTGGAAATTATATTCACCATGGAGAGTGGGATATCCAAGTGGGAATCCAAGGTCAGCTCATTAGGAACTAGGGGAGCTCACTGCCCAAGTTTTTAGTCTATTACTAGATTATGGGGATATAAATAATTATGTATTTCCACCCATAGTGTATATGTTCTATGATGTATTTCATAAAGACTTCTCGGGTCTTACACCTGAGAGATACATGGAGTTTATGATTTAGATCATGTCAGGGGTTGATCCTGTTTCTATTCCACTATACAGAATAGAACCAAAAGAGATTGAAGAGCTCAAGACTCAGCTAAAAGAGTTTATATATAAGGGTTTTTCCATCTGAGTATGTTTTTTTGGGGTTATCTAGTCTTGTTTGCAAATAAGGTTTATGGTACTTTCTTCTTGAATGTTGATTACCAGAAGTTGAACCGAATGACTATGAAGAACTACTATAATCTTCTAAGTATCGATTATCTATTTGACCAGTTGAGAGGAGCATATATTTTCTCTAATATTGAATTGATATTAGGTTATCATCAGTTGAGAGTTCGACATTCTAATATACCTCAGAATGCTTTCAGAATTAGTTATGGAATATATGAGTTCTTCATGATGTCATTTAGGCTAAAAACACACCAATAGTGTTTATGGCCTTCATGAAATGAATCTTCCATCCGTACCTGGATCAATTTTTGGTTGTGTTTGTGGATGAAATCTTGGTGTACTTAAAGACTCATGACAATCATTCCCAACATTGTGGCATCGTACTGAGTACACTGAGCGAGAAATAAATATACTTCAAGCTATCTAAGTGCCAATTATAGATTGATCAGGTACATTTCTGGGGTAACATCATCTTAGTGGAAGGTGTGTCAGTGTACCAATAGAATGTGAAAGCAGTTGTTTCTTGGGAGAAACCCAAGGATATTTTCTATATTCATAGCTTTCTAGGTCTAGTAGGATATTATTGGAGGATCATCTAATAATTTTACAACTTTTTAGGACCACTTTAATTCGTTACCAAGAAGGGAGTTAAGTTTTAATGGCCTGTAGCATGTGATAATGATTTCCAGGAATTGAAGAAGCGTTTGACCACTAAACCAATCTTGATCACACCCAAGCTAGGGTGGGGTATATAGTGTTTTGTGATGGATATGGGATTGGACTTGGAGTAGTGTTGATGTAGGGGGGTTGAATGGGGGTGTATGGGATACAAAAGTTGATACCACAAGAATAGAACTAACCTATGAATGACCACGAATTATCTATAGTGATTTATACTTTGAAGTGTTCGTGGCATTATCTGTTGGTTGAAATGTTTATAGTGTATACCGATCATAATATTTCAACGTATATCTTTTCCCATTGATATTTGAATCTCCAGAAGTGGAGGTGGGTTGATCATATATAGTCATTTTATTTTGATCTGACATATTTTCATGGGAAAGGAAACAGTGTCACTGACACTCTGAGTAGGAAAACCCAGACTTAGGAAGTTCAGGAGTCTAGCTCTGAGTGAAAGATGATGAATTTTCTGGATGAGAAGAATGTTGTGGTTTATGAGATTGAGGAGAAGATGACTCTTATATCATGGGTAGTGGAGTCTACATTTATGAGCCATATCAGGGACATGTAGTATAAGGATCTAGATTATTTGGCCTTGAGGGGATTCCTTGAAGGTGAGGAGTCATCTTTCAACTAGAAAATAGATGATGATGAGATCATCTATGTTTAGGGTCCTGTAGTTGTTCTTATGAGTATGTGAATGGATCTTATGTGGGAATTTCATGCCTTGAAGTGGATGGTGAATTTGGGCGTGATCAAAATGTACCATGATCTACAAAAATAGTATTGGTGTTTGGGCATGAAAAATAAGATTTCAGGGTTCATGAAACAATGTTACACCTATCAACAGGTAAACTCCAAGAATCAATGGCCTGGTGGTTTATTAAAGATATTTCCCATTCTACAATAGAAGTGGGATGATGTTACTATAAACCTTATAATGGGTCTCCCAGGGACCCCTTAGAAGAATGACACTATTTGGGTGGTTGTGAACCATTTGACAAAGGTAGCGCATTTATTACCTAAATGGGAGACTTTATCTATAGATCAATTGAGAGATTTATATGTTCTGGAGATAGTCTATCTACATGGGGTGCCATAGATTATAGCTTCATATTGTGACTCACGTTTTACTTCACTCTTCTAGCAGGTATTGTGGAAGGTACTGGGTGCATAAGTTTTACTAAGTACAACATTCCACCCACAAATAGATGGGTAGTCAGAACATATCATTCAAGTCCATAAGGATATTCTACAATAATTTACTCTAGACTTCGGTGGATCTTAGGAGAATCACAAATCACTTGGGGAGTTTTTCTATAACAACAATTACTAGGAAACTATTTAGAAGGCACTGTATAAGTATCTTTATGGTAGGCCGTATATATCACCTTTATGTTGGATAGAGGTAGGTGTGTTAGATCTATTTGGACCAAGTCTCAAGAAGGAGATATCAAAGAAGGTTCAGTTGATTCAGAATCATATGGCAATAGCTCAGAATGGATAGAAGTCATATATTGGTATACATCAATGGCCCCTAGGTTTAAAATGGCTGATATAAGTTATATATGTGACTGATTGATAAGAGGGTTGTGGGACACAAATTGATACGTCAAATACCCACTGGGTACTAGATATGGAATTCTAAACCTAAATGCATGCATGTGATAATGAGTGTGGGACAAGTACTGATGCTTCAAAATCCCACTTGTGTGATTGATTGACAATAAGTGTGGTACATGTGCTAATTCTTCAAAATCCAACTTGTGTGATTGTCTGTTAAATGGGTTTTAGGACACAGAATAATGCTTCAAATAACCACGGCGTCCTAGCCATGGTGTTCGAAGCCCAAAATGTTAGTATTGGACTATGGTTCTAATTAGACAAGATATGAATTGAAATTAAATGTATTATGAAAGGCCATGTGATGATGAATTGTGAATCCCAATGTGATATGGTTCAGAATCTAGAATGAGTCAAATTAGGTATTTATGGTTCAGGTGTTGTCGTGAACCTAGGGAAATTATGTGTTTAATTAAATAAAAATGGAATGAGATGATTATTTACTTTATGCATTGTACATTATTCTTTATATAACTTCATATAGTTTTATTAACTAGATATTGTTTTAGAAATTTTTGGCGGTGTCCTACTGAGTTATACTCACACCCTACTTGGGATACCTTATCAGTACCGGAATAGACTTCATGGGTATAGGATATGATAAAGGAAAAATCCTTATGATAGATAGCTGAGTTGGGGAAGAGCATGAATGAGGGAACTGGACTTGGTGTGAGGACCCACTTGGGGGAGGTATCAGCTTCTTTACTTTGGGTTTTAATTTTGAAACGAGATAATTATTTGGAATGAAATATCTATTGTTTTAGTTTTGGATATTTATTTTTGTTCTGATTCATTATATATTACTTGTCTTTTTTGTTATGGAATTATATTGGTTGATGTATTTTATTTATTTCTTGGTTATTTCCACTATTTTTCTACTTTGATAAAGAAGGTATAGTATCTCCATAATATATATATATATTATACCCTCTCTACTAGTTTGAAGCCTCTGGCATATGGGGAGGTGTTCTTGAGGTCACATGACTGACCGGCTCAGGGAACCAATATGTGTCACTTCGGTTGGGATGTCACATGCTTCGATACATACCTCAACAAATTGGACCATGTATCCCAATGATATTCCTAGAAAGATCCTCATTTCCTTCATCTTTTCCTTAGTATGGTTTTTCGGAAGTAGTATGGCTACAACTACATCAGTTTCGATCCCCTATCGAGGAGGAAGTTTCTAGTAGGGTATGGTAATTATGAGCACTTGGTAATGTCAATTAGTCTCACAATTCCACCAACTCTTTTCATGGATCTGGTGAATTAGGTTTTCCATTCGTATCTAGATTCATTCGCGGTAGCATTTATGGATGAAATATTGGTGTATTTCCTCACTCAATATGACTGTACCCAACATCTTGAGATCATGATGAATACATTGAGAGAGCATCATATTTATGTAAATCTCACCAAATTCCAATTTTGGATCGATAAATTCCACTTCCTGGGTTACATCATCTAAGATTTGTGAGTATCAATAGACCTAGAGAATGTGAGATTTATAGTTTTCTAGAAATAGTCCAAGAATGTATTTGATATATGAAGTTTCTTCTGGTTATTTGAGTATCATATATGCTTCATCCAGGATTAATCGCACCTAGAATCACCTCTTATGGGCTTGACTAATAAGGGTGTGGAATGCATGTGGTCAAAATATTTTGAAATATCCTTTTAGGAGTTGAAAGGACATTAGAATTCAGCAATGATCCAGATTCTTCCAGAGTTGTGAAGGAGCCATATTTTTTATTATGATGCATCAGGCATTGGGATACAGGAAGTTTTGATGTAGGATGAGTGAGTTGTGGAATATGGGTCTCGTCAGTTGAGGCCTCATGATCAGAATTACCTAATTCATGATCTTGAGCAAGCTATTATTGTCCATGATTTATATTATTGGAGGCATTACTTTTTTATGTGTGATTTTGTTGTGTTAATGGACCATAAAAGTTTCATGTATATCTTTATATGGTGTGATATGAATCTTAGGTAGTTTTGATGCGTTTAGTACCTATAATCCTTCGATTTCAAGATTTATTATACACTAGGGAAATCCAATGCAATAACCAATGCACTTATTTGGAAGACTTAGACAATGTCAGTTCAATAGTCCATTGGTGAGTGAAAACTCATGAAATTACTTTTAGAGATGTGTGTTGAGGTTCAAGAGGATCATGGGAAGTCATTACTCATGGATTTAGCAGTGAACTCTACCCTTCGAAAATGGGTAAAGATGAGGCAAATTTATGATATCGGGGGCCTGGTCCAAAGGGAAAGTATCTCAGGTGAGGATACACCACTAGGTTGGAATGTGGATGAGGATGAGATCTTATGCATACATGGTCATTTCTAGGTTTCATAGGATAGAGCCTTACCCTCTCCCTCTCATATAGGAAGCTCTCCCTTCTCCATTCTTAGGGATTCTGATAACTCCATCATTTAGACTTTTTTATTTTTGCCTTCGTGCATGTTGGATATGCAATGGTAATATCTCTAATCTTATTCCTTCCTTTCTTCATTTATTATTACATCTCTTTTTATATTTTGGTGTGAGCTCATATGCCCTATTTTCAGGGCATTGGTCTATTGTTTTGTTTTACTCCATTCCAATTTAAACCTGAAGTCGATATCAAGTGAGGAGTCATCCATGGGCCTAAGTTTGTAGCTCTAGAAATTTTCACTAAAATTTTAGGTGTTTTATATAATTCTCCATTGTGACGCATGCCATATATTTCCATGAATTTCTTTAAAAAAATTAATTTTATAACTAATTTAACCATGATTTAATACTCCCTTAGAGCATTATTAAATTATTTTAGAGGATTTATACCTCATTGAATGACACCCCTTTGGGTGTGATGAATTAATGGCCCTCATTAATGTAAATTTATAAGTGAACAACCATCTACCTAGTGGTTTGGATTAACCATAAATGTGATTTTCATTGCTTTATTGCTTAAATGGTTTTATTTAATTAAATGGAAGTTGTTAGAAAGTCCACACCAAATGGTATATATTTATATATGAATTTTATAAATTGTGAAACCTATGGTTAGGTTGGGTTAAATGAATATACGTTCTCAATAGGAATTTCCACATGATTATTATAATTAGACCATGGATATTAGTCAGTGTAAAATTGTTAAGTGGCTTGTTGGGGATTGTGTTTCACTCTTCCTTATGTTGTGTGTTGAGAATGGCATCTAACAACATATACTTGGATGATGGGCATGATGTTCCACATTCCATTTCATAGGGTGTTGGGAATAATAATTCACCCCAATATCTCGAGTGACAGGCATGATGCCTCACATTTATATGGGATTCAGGGCTTGTACCATTTTCTAGATATTATGGCTCGTTATACTAGACATAAATGCTTGAGTTATTCCCCAAGTCCAGCTAGCACATAGTATCCACATGTATTCCTATATATGTTCTTATATATATAGTTTATATACATGTATACATATCATATATATATATATATATATTTGTGTGTGTGTGTTTATTTATATATGGTAAACTGATTGGACTAACTCTAACCTATGCCAAAGTTGACTGAGTCTACCAGGTGTCCTACAAGAACTTGAGCGGAATGATATTTATTTATTCACAATTGTTTATTATTTTTTATACATACACATTTATATGCTCTCTACACTGACTAGATTATTCTAAACATCATTGGTGGTGGATTGCCAAGTTTATCCCATACCCTACTCGGGTCGTCCTTGGTACCCAAGTAGACTTTATGGTTGTAGGTATTGATAAGGGAAAGCACGCTATCACAGATTCTTGATATTTTTTTCTTATGGTATGGAGGATGGAAGTAGAGGATCAAGCATATACTCATGATTCTAGTAAGGGTGTATTTTGGTCTTTTTTATTTTTGTATAGCAGGTTGTATAAGACTTTTATCTATATCCCATGTATCCCCATTTGTACACCAGAATTCCATGACATCAATTTGAAGATGACTCATCTTATGGCTTGATTATTATTATTACTATTTCATGGATGTTTATAGTCCTATATTAATTATTGTAATTATTTTAGTTGTGCTTTCATTTATACCATGATTCCACTATTTCTTTTTATCAATGTACCGATATAATACTCAGATATGTGGTAATAGTCTCCCCACCATACCACTTTATACCCATGCTATTATTCAGTGACCTCTGGAGTATGGATATATGAACTTGAGGCCATGTGACCCATCGAATCAAGGCACCATTTGAGTGGATCCTGGGTGAGGATGTTACAGTTGAAACACTATACCATCAACTTATTATTGATCTAAAACTTATTTTATTCCATTATATTAGTGGGATTCTTCATATCCTTTCAACATTGATTAGCCTGGTACCCTATTTTCCACACTTGAAGCACTTCTCAGTTCCCTTGATATGGTTTTTGGGATGTTTCTTCCCACATTTTTTATACATGGGTAGTTGGGTTTTCTTTCCTCTATGGGATTTATCTGTTGATCCTCCTAGAGAAAATGACCTTTTATGATATTTATATCCAGTCCCATGAGACAACTAAGATTTATTGATCTCCATATCAACTTTAATGGAACAACAAACAATCTCCTCATAGCTTTAAATGTCTCAAAACACTAATTTTTTCAAAGAATTGGCTTTAACCCACTAAAGAAATAGACCAACTCACATTTAGTTTTGATGAAAAAGGTAGATCCAAGTCATGAAAACCTTGTCAATTTCGTCTCGTACACTCTGATGGACTCATATTCCTTTTCCTTCAGTCCAAGGAACTCCCTATCCATTTTAATATAGAGAGTTTGAAGAAAATTTTATTGAAAAATATTTTCTTGAATCCTTCCCATTCCATGGAATCAATTTCTTCTTTGGACTTCGTGTTCTTTATATGTGTCCACTACAGATCATATTCCCCTTCAAGTTGATAGATGTCCATCATGACTTTCTCTTGTTATAAAAATTTGAGGAAAAGGAATATCTTCTTAATGGAATTAATCCATCTTTCAATGATGATGGGATCATAATATATAAGAAAGTTAAGAGGCCTTTGTCACATAAAGGACTAGACCTCAATTAGATCTTTCTTAAGAGGATGGAATTCCACATGATTCAAATTATTATTCATAATAAGATTCAAATGATTCAATACTTCTATGAATTTATTTTCTCTTACTCCCATAAGGTTAATCATATTATTAGTGCAATCATCCCATTTCATATCATATTGGTTATTAGAATGGTTCCTTATGTTTCCCTCCACTAACTAAAAAAGTAATCATAATACTCAATCAAAAAAATATGAAAAAAGATAAACTATAAACATAGAAGTAATCAATTATTAATTAAAATTATGTCTTAACTTATGATTCTTTAGGTTTCAATTTATGTTATCAATAGAAATTTCCCAATTACATTTTCTAACCTAACAATCCATTCAAGTCCTTCATAGTGGTTCATAAAGAGTTTGGGAGTTTGCCAAAGCATATTTCTCAAGAGTTTCAAACAAGGTGTGTAGCAAGACCTCTTTTTTCGTGCACTAACTGGTGATCGATTTAATACCCAAAGTTCCATTTTTAGGGTTATTAAATCTAGGTGTAATTGTAATAGATTTATATCTACATGTATTATCTAGATAGGGATGTATATAGGTAACCAAAATTTTAGGATATTCACCTATATTTAGACTTATCCTTCATATTCTCTCTAAAGTATTATATTAATTATTATTATAAGTAATTATCCCTTTCTCTGGCAACCAAATACTTTTACAAATATTTTTACATGATTTTTAACATAAATATCGAATAAACCCAACCCAAAAAACCAAGAGACCTAGTTTCTTTAGAAGACTATGTTCATAATAAATCAAAAAGATTATAAACCATAATATCTTTATTTTTATCTCTATAAACAGATCTTAAATCCCTTTGAACTCCTAAAACTACATAGGATAACCTAGGGAACACATAAAAGAAAGAGTTGAGCTATAAATCCTTGTAAGGGAATAAACGTGATAATGAAACATAACATGTGATTCAAACAACATATCATGGTATCATAAAAGATAAATATCAGGAATAAACACATGGTGGTATAATATAAACAACATTTTATCATAAGATTATGGAAATATAAGAATGTGGAAGAACATATAACATGAAATAAACATAAGTCATAGCTAAATTCTAAGGAAACATCATGTGATGGATATAATCCCATCAGGGATTAGGTTTCCTCCATAATACCATACATAATTGTTGGGCGGAGAAGAGATGGCAAGAGGGGGGGGGGAATTGCCTTTTAAAAATAAATAACAATTTAAAATCAAAGTTAAAGGTGCAGCGGAAATAAAATAGGCAAGACACAAAATTGATAACGGAGTTCGGCTTAAACCAAAGCCTAAGTCTCCGCTCCCAACTCAACCGTTGACAGATTTACTACCGCTTTCTTTTCAATGGTTTTAGCAAGAAACCCACTAGACTTTAAGGTTAGTCTAGAACCTATTACAGCTTGCTTTTATTGGTTGAGCAAGAACCCACTAGCCTTCTTACAGGTGAAGGCTAGCTCACCTTTGATTCAAGCCTTTTAAAAGGAAGGCTTGACTAACCTCTTTACACCTTGAAGGTGGTGTGAAAACCCAAAGAAGAGAGGATGATAGAAATGAGGGGTTTGTAGGCACAAACCCAAATTGAAGCTCAAAATAATAAAACAATGAAAAACCGTAATGGGGAGAAGCCTTGGGCGCCAAAGGATTGATGCAGTTGATGAAGAGTGCTCCCAAGCTTCTTTGGTGGTGCTCCTTGGATGTGGAAGTGAGTTGGAGCAAGTGGGGTTCCTTGAAGGAATTCGCCGGAGGTTCGCCAAATGATGTAAAATGTGTCCCGTGGGCTTCCTTACATTTCTGGGGCTTCCTAGTCCTTTATTTATAGAGGGGGAACCCTCAAATGGCCTTTGGGGGTCTTCGGAGCCGTTGGAGAGGCCTTCGGAGCCGTTGGGAGTCAAGTGGACAAGCCTGGTCAAAGCCCAACGGCTAGTTTGACTGGCTCCACCGGCTGACCGGTGCTTGGCCACCGGTTGGCCGGTGCTTTGAAAAAGGAGAGGCCTTCGGGCTCAGGCACCACCGGCTGGCCGGTGAGGAGGCCACTGGTTGGCCGGTGCTGAGGCAGTAGCTGACATTATTCTGTCTGAGTTCCACCGGCTGGCCGGTGGTGGGACACCGGTTGGCCGGTGGTCTGGACAGAAGGATGCCTTCTGTCCAGGCTCCATCGGCTGGCCAGTGGTCATCCACCGGTTGCCCGGTGGGACTGAAATCAGTCCACTTTGGCTTCTTGCTTTCTTGGCCCAATTCCTTGGCAACCTGAAATCATGCCTATCATCCAAAAACACTTAAAACAAGATTAGATAAATAAGAGAGTGATTGTGATCATGAAAATTAAACCACGAGGGGTACGAGAGGTACAACAATCTCCCCCTATTTTGATGATCACAATCACCAAAACAAACAATGTAAAAATGAAATGAAAGGCATGCTTTAAAGAATAAATCAAAGTAAAGTAAAGCATGAGAGAAAGATTTGTCCCCCAATAAACCAAGAATTTCTCCCCCTTTGTGATTATCAAAATAGCACGGGGCATAAAACTTGATTGAGGGAATGAGTTGAAAAACAAGACAGAGATTTTAAACCAATTGAAATTTTTGAAATTTGAATTGAAAGTTTTGAATTGAAAATTTTGAAATGAAAATTTTGAAATTGAAAGTTTTGAATCGAAAATTTTGAATTGAGAATTTTGAAATTGAAAGTTTTTAATCGAAAATTTTGAATTGAGAATTTTGAAATTGAAATCAAAAAGGCTTAAACGATCCTAACTCCCCCTAAATAAAAACAACAAATCACCGGGGAGTGGTTTTTGAAACTGAGACAAATTTTGGTCCGGTGAGACTCGCTAAAAGGGATTTTTCAATCCATACTTGTCTTGTGGCGGGTCTTCTCCTTTGAAATTCATCATTAAAGAAAATAGTTTTGGGCCTTCCATACCGGGAATTTTTGCAATCGCACTCATAAATTAAGTGCCCGGGTTTTTTGCAATAGTTACAAAATTTAAATTGAGAGCTCCCCCTTACAAAAATAGTTGGAGCATGGGAAGAGGAAGCTTGCTTGGAATAGCCAAGCCCTTGGGTGGTTCTAGATACGCATTGGGAACCAAGGATCTTCGAAAGCTTATGTTCACCTTCGGTGAACTTAGCAAGAGATTCCCTTAAATATTTGATTGTTGATTCCATAGAATCAACATCGGGAAGGTTTTGGATCTTGAGGGACAACTCCTCCTTTTCTTTGAGAAGTTGTTCCTTTTCGGAAGAAAGTTTTTTGAAATTCTTTTTTAAAGCAACAAATTTGGAAGAAAGTTCATGAAAACCTTCCTCCAATTGATCTCTAGCATGTTGGAGATCCTCATAAGACATGTGATTGAAAGAATTTGAAGAACTGGAGGATGAGGAGTCGGAAGATGTTACCTCATGAAATGCCATTAAGCATTTTTTACCGTTGTCACTTGAGGAGGAGGAGGAGGAGGATGTGGAGATATCACTCCATGTGGCCTTGAAAGCCTTCTTCTTCTCCTTTTGCTTGGACCTTTTCTTGTTGAGTGGACAATCGGGCTTGTAATGGCCTTTCTTGCCACACCCGTAACATGTTACCTCGGGCTTGGATTTTTCGTTGGGTTGAGCCTTGCGGGATTTCTTCTTCTTGTGCTTCTTCAAGAAGTTGTGCATTTTGCGGGCAAGATTCTCCATTTCTGAATCGCCTCTTGAAGAGGAAGACGATGAGGAGGAGGAGCTTTCTTCTTGTTGAACTTTGAAGGCGATGTTCTTTGGAACTTTGATCGGTTTGCCTTCCTTTTCAGCTTGCCTCCTCATGGTGATTTCGTAGGTCATGAGGGATCCGATGAGCTCTTCGACCGGCATGTTCTTGATGTCTTTTGCTACTTGAATTGTCGTGACTTTCGGTGCCCATGAGCTTGGTAAGATCCAAAGGATCTTCTTGACCATCGTTTCTGCAGAAACATCATCTCTAAGAGATTTTCTTCCATTGCAAACGTCAGTAAAACGTGTAAACATTTCAGTAATATTTTCAGATGGATGCATGGTAAACGACTCAAAATCTTGACGGTACATATCCAATCGAGTATCCTTGACTTTGTTGGTCCCCTCATGGGTAACCTCCAATAGTTTCCAGATTTCATGTGATGAGGTGCATGTGGAAACTCGATTGAATTCATTACGATCAAGGCCGCAATGAAGAGCGTTCATGGCTTTTCCATCAAGCTCGAAATTTTTAATATCGGCTTGAGTCCATTTGGATTCATCGGGAGAAGAAAGAGAATAACCATGCATGACAATTTTATAAATAGGATAGCCAATACTTCTAAGAAAAGTAGTCATGCGGGTTTTCCAATAGGTATAGTCGGTTCCATCAAAGAATGGAGCACGACCCAATGAATATCCTTCGGGGGTGAAAGAAGATGAAGCCATCATAAAGGATCTTGAATCTGAAACCGGTTAGGGTATTACCCAAATTTTGCCTCGGATACCAATTGTTGGGCGGAGAAGAGATGGCAAGAGGGGGGGGGGAATTGCCTTTTAAAAATAAATAACAATTTAAAATCAATGTTAAAGGTGCAGTGGAAATAAAATAGGCAAGACACAAAATTGATAACGGAGTTCGGCTTAAACCAAAGCCTACGTCTCCGCTCCCAACTCAACCGTTGAGAGATTTACTACGGCTTTCTTTTCAATGGTTTTAGCAAGAAACCCACTAGACTTTAAGGTTAGTCTAGAACCTATTATAGCTTGCTTTTATTGGTTGAGCAAGAACCCACTAGCCTTCTTACAGGTGAAGGCTAGCTCACCTTTGATTCAAGCCTTTTAAAGGGAAGTATTGACTAACCTCTTTACACCTTGAAGGTGGTGTGAAAACACAAAGAAGAGAGGATGAGAGAAATGAGGGGTTTGTAGGCACAAACCCAAATTGAAGCTCAAAATAATAAAACAATGAAAAACCGTAATGGGGAGAAGCCTTGGGCACCAAAGGATTGATGGAGTTGATGAATAGTGCTCCCAAGCTTCTTTGGTGGTGCTCCTTGGATGTGGAAGTGAGTTGGAGCAAGTGGGGTTCCTTGAAGGAATTCGCCGGAGGTTCGCCAAATGATGTAAAATGTGTCCCGTGGGCTTCCTTACATTTCCGGGGCTTCCTAGTCCTTTATTTATAGAGGGGGAACCCTCAAATGGCCTTTGGGGGTCTTCGAAGCCGTTGGAGAGGCCTTCGGATCCATTGGGAGTCAAGTGGACAAGCCTGGTCAAAGCCCAACGGCTAGTTTGACTGGCTCCACCGGCTGACTGGTGCTTGGCCACCGGTTGGTCGGTGCTTTGAAAAAGGAGAGGCCTTCGGGCTCAGGCACCACCGGCTGGCCGGTGAGGAGGCCACCGGTTGGCCGGTGCTGAGGCAGTAGCTGACACTATTCTGTCTGAGTTCCACCGGCTGGCCGGTGGTGGGACACCGGTTGGCCGGTGGTCTGGACAGAAGGATGCCTTCTGTCCAGGCTCCATCGGCTGGCCAGTGGTCATCCACCGGTTGGCCGGTGGGACTGAAATCAGTCCACTTTGGCTTCTTGCTTTCTTGGCCCAATTCCTTGGCAACCTGAAATCATGCCTATCATCCAAAAACACTTAAAACAAGATTAGATAAATAAGAGAGTGATTGTGATCATGAAAATTAAACCACGAGGGGTACGAGAGGTACAACAATAATTTCTCATGAGGAAAAAACATTACCCAATGAATTTGAGCACTATATAAGAACACCTATTATAATTTCCTAGCCTAGATTCCACTAAACTTGTGCCCCATGCTAGTTTTCCAAAAGACCTCAATCGTGCCTCCTCATACAATGTAGGATTATGACTAGAAGTGGGGGTATAAGGTAGGATTGTTAGGATACTATACCCCAATATCAGAGTACACAACCAGAAGTAAATATCCAAACATCATACACATCAAAGTATGTGTAAATAAAAAATAAAATAAACCATAAAAATGTTGTCATAAAATGAAACATAGTAACAACCCAAATAGTCATGCCATGTATAAAACATTGATCACCCACTAGACTGATAACATATATAAAATAACAATTGAAAAATAAATAAATCAGGATCTAATTCCATCTTTGTGTTATTCCACAAACTCAGTCTCCAGTACCCTATCGAACAACTCCGTCCTAATCACCAAACTCCACACAAGCAACACGTTCAATCATGAAATCTTGGGCCATTTATATAATAGAACCATACTCATACGCCTGAATCTGGTTCTAGAAATATAAATAATAAATTTATGGATTTGATACTCATAAAGGTGACACAACTTTTTCCATCCAAGACTTACAACATCAAAAGAAAATACTGGATCACTTATATTCTCAATAAGATTTTAGGTTTATAGTTTTATATAATTAGTACAAACTCTTACATAAAAAATACCCATGTCTTGAAATGACCATCTTTTCACCTAACCCATCTTCTATAATTTCATATTAAATCATCATCATCATCCATATGAACCCTTCTATACATAATTCATTCAACATCATTCTTTATTAACTGAGGAAGAGGAAACATAAGAAGTGTGAGCTCAAATTTCTAGTACGGGTAAATAGAAACATTAACAATTAAATGTCATTAGTGAGAATAATATGAGCATAAGGTTATAATGCATAATAAATTTGCATGATTATAACATAAGAGAACTCATACCCATCAATATCTGGTTAATTAATCATGGAACACGGAATAAAGATTTATCAAAGGAAAAATTAATAAGAATAAATAAAAATGATCCATGTGATTTTAGATTTTATCAAAAGAATCATTATAAACCCATAGGAATCATAACGAAAAAATCTTGGTATCTATGGAAAATTATCTTCATAAACCATTATAAACCTGTGTCATAAATAATTGGATATCAGTTTAATCCATAGGATAAACCCTCTAGTAACTCTCTCTTTATTTACTCTAAATAAAAGGAACATTACCCAATGCATTGGAGTAATATTTGGGCACATCCATCGTATAAGATATATCAAGCTCACCCAACGCTATCCATGTACACACATCATATAATCTATATAAGGCTCACTCATAAGCTATAATGGAGATTAACTCTTCATAAAAGTTGTATCAGGATCACTCATTCAATATAAATAATGTCCAAGTACAATTCATGAATAATAAATTTATAAGCCTTCACTTTTCAATCATGAAAAAAATCAATGTTCTTTCATAGCTTGATTAACTCATGAAAAATAAATGGGGTCCATGACAATATCATAATCCATCCAAGGAAATAATTAGTATGGTATCAATACAAAATATCCACAATGGATTGTATATAACATCAAGGGTTGTTAACATTGATGAATATAAATAAAATTAAAATATCATTAAAATAATTCTTGAGGAAAATAAACTTTTAACTTTGAGAAACATAAAAGGTTGTCATCTTATATGGAAAATGATTTTGAAAGATCACTTGGAATATTTCTTGAGAAAAATATCCCTTCAATTTTGAAAACAGTTATTTAAAAACAAAAACTTCATCAAAAATTAAGTAAAAAATTTTCTTTGAAAATAACCATTGAAAATAAAAATAAATATTCAAAACATTCATTTTTCATGATGATAGAAAGTTTTGTTCATGCCAAATTCGTGAAAACAAATATTCTTTTAATATTTTAGTAGGAAAAGTCAAAAAGTACCTTATTTGGAAAATTATAGGATAATTCCTTTTAAAACATTTTTTAACATAAAATTATGGGTAAAAATGACTTTAAACATTTATATTAAAAAAAATTAAGACATTTTTGAAAACATTTTAGAAAACATGGATATTGGAGAGAAAGATTATGGATCTAAAAAAATACAACATCAGTGTCACCTACAAAAGACTTTATTAAATTTTATTTATTCAATAGTGGAATAAATGGAAACTAAAAATGTGAACCATATTCAAAACTAGAGGATAATAATAGATATCTGGTTTAATAAAATAATATTTTGTTATTTTATCTAAAATAACATTAAATATAAAAAATCTTGAAATAAAGGATATTATAACGTAAAGACTTTTCCACTCTGGAAACTCTTCATTCATAATCCCCATAAAATAAAAACATAAAATTATACATTAAATATCATGAAAATAAATATTTTCAGGATATAACATGTCAAATGGTAGTATATACACCTCAAAAATGAAAATAGGTGTATATCATAAACATATGTCTCAAAGAAAGATACTTTGAGATGAATATCACTTACAAAAATCATACCATTGAATTTGAGAATTAATAAATGAATAAATTATTTGTTTCAAATTTAAAATTGAATAAAATAATTGTACATACAATATAAGATAATAAAAAGTCATTACACACATAATAATGACCTAATAATGTCAATGATGAACTAAAATAACTAAATGAAAAGAAATTGAGTTAAGAAATTCTTTACCACTTGGTAAATTTCAAGTTAATTCGCCTTGAATGAAATAATTCAAATAGAAAAATTAATACAATTATTTATGAAAGATTTATGTTATTAAATGTAAAATTGGTATTATATACACTAAAAAATAAAAATAAGTGGTGAATATGGCATATGTCTCATAGAAATAAAAAAAGATTAGAAACCCCTTACCTCAGGTACATACTTTCCATGTGTGACATTTCACTCCTATATAATAAGATTATATAAATTATTTTATTTCTTAATATCCTTTTTCAGGTTTAATACCTTATACATAAATCATTTATCTTATTTATTTTTAATTAAATATTCATATACTTAATCAGTTAAGTCATAATTAGGTGTTTTGAGGACGTGTGATTCATTTTTTCAAAACGACTTCAATGTGTTGACTGTCATCAAAGTGGAAATTATTTAAAATTATAAAGAATAATAATCATGATATATTTATCATATTTATACATTATTTAAACTTTTAAAACTAATTTTGAAATATGGTTATGAGAAATTAACTATGTTACAATCGGGGAGACGGTAGGTTGTACGTACGCATTAGTAATGTTATCATTTTTAAATGATCATTTTGGAAAGAAGGTAAGAAATATTTTATCATTAAAAAATTGTAATCATATCATAAATAACATATTATCACATTATATATACTTATATATATCATATATGTGCAATGGTGACGATAAAGGAATCACATTACTTCATGGAGGCGGTAGTCCAAACGTGGGCATGAATGATGTTATCATGTTTTAGTGTCAGAAAGAAAATGAAATATTATAGTTTAATAATAAAAAATATTTCATTAATGACATAATTATTTCATTAATATCACATATATTAATAAATTTTGTCATTTTTACCTACCATGTAAAGCGTTGGTGAATAATGAATCACATCGCTTCGCGGGGCGGTAGTCAAACATAAACACAAGTGACTTTATCGTATACATCATGGAATAGAAATTAAGAAAGTATATGTGATATAATAACTCCATAAGTATAAATATTTTATAAATATAATATATATAATTTAAATCAATTTTTATAACAATTTTTGAGAGGAGATGATGAAAAATGAATGGCATTGGTTCATGAGGTGGTAGCCTACGGTACACAAAAATGATGATTTTGTATCCCATTTGATGGAAGAGGATATATAATTAAGTTATAATATTAAAATAATAACATATAAGTATATTTAAAATAATTTTTTTATTATATAATCATAATTTAATAATATTTTAAGGATGTGGAGGAAGAAATAAAATAAAAACACACAATTAAGCATGATATCGCTTCTTCTGACAACCTCCTTAGGTAAACACAAAAAGGCTTAATAGGATTACTTTATGATTAAAATAATGGATATATGTCATGGTAAGGGAAGTTATGAATCCATTAGGTCTAATATTTTTTGATAAAAATGGTTTTGATGGTGTAAATAGTAGAGAAGAGGGGGTGGCCTTTAATAAGTGAGCTGAGTGGCACACTTGTAATTGTTTGAAAAGAAAAAGGTTTACCAACATTTTTCACAAGGGAAAAGGATAAAAAAATTGATAATTATAAATAATTATAAAATATAATGTATAGATATTTCCATAAAATAGATTTTAGACAAGTTTTTAGATCATTTTGACCCTTATCATTTTAGCTTAACCCTCGATAAACCCGTTTTTACCTTAACTGTGATAATTAATTTTTTAAGTTTTCACTATTAATAATGGTAAAAAATTAAGTTAAAATTATTAGATAAAATATATTATTATGATTAAAAATATTTAATCCATTTTACCAAATTTAATTCACATAATTGTAAATTTTTATTTAAAATTAAATCTATAGATGTGATAAAAAACGGGTTTTCAAGAATTTAAGGTTTCAAGAAAAAAATGATTTTATATTAACATTATGAATTATAATAATAATTGTATGAATCCCAGTTAATATTAATTAATATATTATCTATAAATTTAAATTAAATAATTAAAAACTGTGGGTTTTTTAATTAATTAAATAGGTAAAACATTATGCACTTTAAAATTGTTATTAGAAAAATGTGTTTTTAAACCCAAAAAATTACTTATAAGAAAATTCAATATAAAGATGATTAAAATGTAATTATGTGGATTTAATTTAAATAAAGAATAATTTTTTCATTTTAAACCATATTCAAAACACAATATTACTTTTAAATTTACTTAATTTATTTAAAAGAAATGACATTTTTACAAAAATCGGTGTTTTCCACTATTCACTAAAAAATCTATATTTTTAAAAAAATATCAAAATTTCACCTAAAGTAAATTTTTGATATAATAATTTCAAAAATTAAGTTAATTTTATCAAATATATTTTCTAAAATTTCTAAAAACTAATTATAGTATTATTCACAAAAAAAAATCATTTTTGAAGAAAACATATTTTTGAAGAATAAAATTACTTTACTAAAAAATTGATTAATGATTTACTAAAAAATTTCAATGACTTATATTGAGTAGTAAATTTATATAAAAATATATATATCATAAATTATTTAATTCCATCCATACCCACAAATTTTACGGCTAAGTTATAATGATTAAATATTTTGTGGGTCATTTAAGCTCGTTATTGCATGTTGAATACACAATTGAACATAGTTTTATTTTCTAAAATATTATGGTGTTAAATTTTCCCTATCCATCATGAATATGTTCTAAAACTAAAAGTAGGAATAAAGTTTTCACACACACTATGGTTCATGTGTAGGGGGTGAGAAATAAATATTAGTAGGTCACCCCCAATGGTGAACCTATAACCTACTTCCATAAGTGCATGTTCATGAAATATTCTTAGCCTAGATGAAAAATAACTAAAATAAAGAAAAATAAAACCATTTTCAATTCTTAATTTTGAGACTCTGATCTACGATACCTACTTTAACCAATGACAAGGTGTCTTTGAGTGCATCTTGAAATCATGTGTCCCAAGTAATATGTGGGGTCCAATCCATGGTAGCCCCATCTAATCCTCTCAACCTAGGGACCCTTACCATTGTATTCCTATCATCCATGATCATAATCTAAGGTATCCTCTTTCATAACCTCATGTGTCCATTATTTATGTCATCCATGACACCCAAATGCATCAGTCTTAGGTACTCATACAAAGTCAAGTACTACCAGTACCCAGAGCGTCAGCCCGACATCTATCCCATGTATCATCCCAATAGTGCTTGGAGCATCAGTATGACATCTAAAGAAACAATTCTTAGAGTATCAATCCATCATTTGAAACAATAGTGTTTGGATAATCAGTCCGATATGAAAACCATGGATACATACTATCAGTCCTCCATCCCATTTCACCTAGTTTACCATTATCGCCTAGGGAATCAATTTGGCACTTAAACCATAAGGTATATTATATGGGATCAGATACATAGTTTAAAAATTAACTGGTGTAGTATACTGCCCATTATCAGAGCCTCAGTATGACATCATAACAACATATTTGGAATGTCGTGTCTACTACAATTAACAATATAAATACAAACATCCTTAGAACTGTGGTTTAGTACCCAAACCATATAACAATAGCCCCATGGTTGTGAACCAAGACTCACCTTCTCATGTATTAATTCAAGTCCTAGGGGAATATTTGTAACTAGTAATACCCAAACATTCATACCCACATAGGTTCAGTTTATCAATAAGACACCCACTTGTCCCTTTGGGTCATCACATAAATATAGGCATCCCTCTTTGTATCCTCAGAACTGGCACTCAAACGGAGGCATACCTCTTATGATCCTCTAGATAAAAACCTAAGTGGGGACTTCCCTCTCCCAATCCTTGTAAATAACCAATCTCTCAGGCCAAAACCCATGTCTTGGAGGTCACACATCCCGTAACCCAGTCTCTAGCATCTCACAAATTCATAGGCCTCAAAGGTAGTAAATCTTTATAAGGGAGGTGTCCCCACACCTAACCCTTTTCAAGTATCCCTAGGTTGGCTACTACACCCAACCTATACACCACCTCTAATAACAACTCAATCCTGATAACTAGGGAAAGTCCGATTAAAAAACAAATCAAGGTGTCTGATGAACTCATGTAACATCCTCCAATCACTTTCATGACCTGCACCCAGGTCTCATCCCATGTCTCAATATTAAGAGATATATGAACTCACTTTCTAGATGATAACATCTTTATCATAACTGAATAACCCCAAACTGCCTCTAAGAAGTCCTCAAGACACCCTAAGGGATCCACCATCATTTTCTACATGAAAAACACTCAAAAAGACTAATATTATGTCCCATTATAACTCTAGCAAGCCAAATCACCCCTAACCCTCAAAAATAGTGACATAGGGGTTGTACACAGAATGTTCCCTGAGTACACGGTGTGTTATATGAAATCTTCCACCTAACTATATGCCTACACATGACCTGAGTACACCTGGGGTCTGGTTATGTACTACTACACGACTATAGTATACATGGGGTCAGACCATGTACAACTTACATATCCATGTGATACCTGGGTTCTACCTGCGTAATTCTACATGGACATGTCCCCATTAAATAGGGTGTTAAACTATGTACCAAGAAACATGGCCATGTCCCACTACATGTTTTATACCTTGACCACATGGTGTGTAGTCCAGAAATTTCACCTACCTAAGTACTTGACCACATATTCATTAACTACAACACAGTGTATACTCTAGTAAATGTAATATAGTCCCAAAAGGTCTATCTTCCCCAAATGGGAAGAACACATGGTGAGTGTTCCAGAACCGTATGACATGTGGTCAGGATTTCTGAATGCGAAACCCATACGAACCTCTTGAATCCATTTTTTTTCTCCAATAAACCATAGATCGACCACTAAGGGGACCCTATAAGTCATAAAAGGTATCTAAAACATGAAAATCACTAATATATGACGATCAAGGCATAAAACTAAAAAATTGTCTTACCTCATGGTATAAACACCAAATCTTTAGGTCTAAATCCAATCCCAATAGCTATTGAACATCAATCTGGTCTTGATATCTTACATAGATGAATTTTAGTGGCATATCACTCCATCTTACCTCTCGTTATAGTCACTTTACACAAGGTAGAATCCCCTCATCCTTTTTTCCCATGCGTGGGAAGCCAAATGGGGGAGTCTTTTAATTAAGTAATTAAATTCCCATTTAACACTCATCCCAAGTCTCTGAACTCGAAGTGGGTTTACACCTCGACAAAGAAAACCCCCCATTATAGACTCAACTATGGAGTTGGAATCTCAATATGAAACTCTATTTAAAATAAATATCCTCCAGAAACTCTAAAAATAATTTAATTTTCAATCCATTAAATATTAAATATTCCTCCAAAACTCAAACATCTTGAAATTCCACCAAACTCCTACCCTAGGGTAAAATCCCTATTTCAGACCAATGGAGCAGTCTAAAAACTTATATGAGGTCATCTAGTATGATAAAATGACCATTTTACACCTCATAAGCACCCAAAAGTAAAAAAATTATATTTGTGCTCAAATTCAAAATTCGATGAAATCTGGGTCTTTACAACATCCCCAATATAAACTTTGTTATCCTCAAGAATCCTATGTGCTCTTCCAACCACACATCCTGACCCCCCTGGTCATAAATTTATGCACAACTTGTTGTGTTATTCTATAGAAAAATTATCAATTTTTTCTACACAACTCCAAAGTTAAATTATACGACCCATTAAAGGTCAAGCCACCACTTACCTCCATCCGCAACTACCAAGATAGCACGTAACCACACTTTTCAATATTGAGAAGTCACAACATCTTAAACAAATCATCATTTGGATCATGGTGCTCCCCTCCAAAGAACTCAACCCACAATTGCCAATTTTAATCTATGACACTTCCTTCCATTAGAGTCAAATACTAAAAAAAATCCATAATAGTACCCTGATCCACTCAATGTGGTTCTAATTGCATCCTTGACCCCACCCGCACAAGGGTCACATAACCTCAACTGATATGATACTACCCACCATATAAGTATCCATATTTTCACCTCACAACCAAATACCAACTCCAAATCCCATGTTCCAACCACTTCCAAACCTGAGAATTGTACATGGATGCCTCTTTCTCATTAGAGAAACAAAACAAAACATCAACTATCACATATGACTAGCATTTCATAATGGAACCCATAGTATTCAATGACATATATCCCATCATAATGACCTCACTCACAAACAGTTGACGGTGTTCTCTCACCATATTACTTAATATACACTACTCCACAAGATTAATCTCCAAGAAGGCCCCTTATTAATTCAAAGCAACATCTATATACCATGTCATATATCCAAAACTCTATCAATGTACTCAGGATGATTCCATGATATTGGGCATGATCATCTATAGACTAGGAGTACACTAAGATGTTATCTTTTAATACCACAACAAACACATACATTCATGGAACATCACATTTCTATCCAGATGGACTTGGGTAAACATTCCCACAAGACTCTCCTTACACACACAAAAATTCTCATCCTACTCATAACTGCATGCTCAATTCAATACTCATGAACAAATGTTTCATAAACACACAATACACAAGCCAAAAAACAAAGCATGTCACTAGCACTCATGTGTCCAAGATCCAATTAACACTTAACTATAACATTATATTGTGTAACCTAACCATAGAACCTAATTCCCACTCCCACAAGTCACATATCACAAAAACTCAACTCAAAGACCTATCCATTGTTCATGCCTACACCACATACCCATCACACCTAATGAAGAGAACCCTTTTTTCTTCTTATAAAACTCATAACCAGTAGAGACAACATTCCTGCATAAACATTACCTAGGATTGGAAGCAGAATGAACTTCCCTCACTTGAAACCAACCAAAAGTCTGTATAACTACCACACATAAGTGATCCTTATAAAAAGCATCCAATGTACCTAAAAATCACACTAGGATATACCTTTTATGCACTAGAATCAAAAGGTGTCAAAACATCCACTCATGTCTTATGTACCTAAAAGAACAAACAAATCAACTTACCCCTTTCATAGGTCACCCTCAAAGGTCACACGGCACAAACTCCTTAAACTAGAGTCATGTCAAGAATGTAACTAGGCTCTCCAACCTAGACCCACTTGTCAAGTATCATGTTAAGTCACTAATTCCATTCACCTAGTTCTGGGCCAACTCATGGAAGTCCACAACTCATGAGTAATCCAACACACTTGGGTCCCAACATCACCTAATATCAACAGGTCAAAACATCCATCTCTAGGGTCACACATCTGAAAAATGTCATGGGTCAAACCAATCCCCTATAACTAGAGCACCCATACTCTCTGAACATATAGACATCATATGGATCCCTAGAGGACTAGTCCACACAACTAAACTCAAATAAAAATCACCCACAAGGGGTTAAACAATTATAAACTAATGCCAAGCCAACCCACCAAGGTTACTGCACATGTTGTTCATGAGGACCACATCAGCATCATCCACATCGAGTATCTCACCATAGATCCACATAACCTTCCATTAGAAAGATATCCATAAAATCACATACTAGTAGTAACATAACATGTGGATCATATTTTCAAAACATGATGCATGAGAGGCCTTTTACCTCTATATTCCAAGAGTTGAAACCAAATCACAATCCTCTTTCCAATGGGAGAAGATCCATAAATCCTTCATAAACTATCAAATCTAAACAACATGTGATTTCCAAGGTGAAAATAACATACAACCATAACATCAAAAACCAATAACATGGTTATCCAAACTAGGCAAAATACCCTAAGATATGGGGTTAATTAGGGTATGACATATTAAAAAAATTCCACTTCAGATATTTTTTCTTCATTAAACAAAAAACTCTTTTCTCTATTTCCAGTAACAATGTATGAAAAGAAATGAAAACATGCACAAGACACAATAAATTTACTTGGTTCACCCACACTAGGATACATCCAAGGATCATACAAAGGAAATGTTCCTATTTACCAAATCCACTAAATCTCATTATCGTTACAAAGTTTCAAGTAGACTCATTATCCCTAGTAATGTTTAACCAATCACAATTTAAACTATCACTACACCCTTAACTGATGTATTCTCACAGATCCTTTAGAATATTACTCTTTCGATCACTTGAATAAATATGATTTTCACCTCATTTGATGAATCATTAAGTTCCACTTTCATCCACTTTATTAAAACATCTTTACAATAGAAATTCTAGGAAAGTCCTTACAGGTTCTTACAAATTTTTCTTCCACACAACCTTCAAATGAATTGCACACAACTATAGCAACTATTACACAACATTTATGTTTTTTCATGAACCTTTATCTTTCATAAAACTATTAATTTCATCACAAAACTCTCAAATTTCATGAAACACTAAATTATTGTTGAACTCACCTGGTATTATAGACATAAGTCCTTTTCTGCACGTAACTGATATTTGATTCATTGTTTCACACAAGAGATAGATTAATGTAAATCTTACATGATTTAAATCTCTAATATACTTTAAGGTTTGAGCTACTCAAATGATAGGGGTATATTCCTATTTATAAATGTGTACAATCCTTCACGTAACTATATGACATGCCTCTGACTATGCAGACAACTTTCCTCAACAGTCAAAATTCAACTATTTGAGATCACTTTTAGAAAACAAATGAATCTTTATTTGTTGGATGCATGAAACTCTTACTATGTCGTGCAACTCTGAATTTTTTAAAGTTCCAAAACTTTCATAAAAACCTATATTCTTACATATATTGATACGATGGACCTGAATATTCACTTTTGTGAAACTTTTCTAAACACCTTCACCCTATCATGAAAATTTTACATTTACACAAAAATCCTACATTTTCTTTTTCCTTTCCTCCATAATTTAGCCAAAAAAAATGGCAAACACTAGGAAATAATTCTACCTTATACACAAAACATTACGCATCACTTACAGTTCTTTAATATCTATATCTTGAATTTTTTTCAATATTTTTTAAAATATATGATCAAAAATCATGTTGTAACTCCACTAGAGACCTTGTCAACCTTATTTTTCAACAAACACAGTCAACCCAAAAATGCTTCATATTTTCCTTGAGGGATTTTTTCCCACCAATCTCCCCCTTTAGTTTTTTTAAAAACTCTTCACCCTATGATACCACTTTAAAGATTATTCCATATTTTACCAAAATTTTCTTCTTACGATTCTTGATAGTGATCAATGATTATCTCAGTACACACTCTAATTTCACATGAGTCATGCTCGGTGTTAGAAATAAGATTAGCATTAAAAGTTCATCAATGAATCACTTCATTCCCAAAATATTAAACTAGTTTCATAATGATCCATATATCTCATGATATATAACATTTGATCAATTATCTATAGAATTGTTATATTTAAAACTCCACCTACTCCACTGCTCCACCTATCAGTTTCTCTGTTATCATTCTCAATATATTTTTCTACCCCTTTTTCAATGAACCCAAAGGTCACTCCTTTGTGTATACAACATTATAAAGAACACATATCAGCATGTAGGGTAAAATCACACTTTTCCTCAAGGAGAGGGGGTCTCATATCCACACTTATTCAAGTATAGGGAGTTAACTAAACTCTAAGATCCATTCAATGATGTTTAAATGATCATTTGGGTAATCCATTTATTAGAAAATTTGTAGCCTATAGTTCTGTAGGAACATATTACAACTTCAAAAACCCATTCCCCATCTTCTCCTTGATAAAATGATACTTGATTTAAATATACTTCATTAGTGAGTGATGGAATAGATTGTTTATAATATTTATAGTACTGGAATTATCATAATGGATTCTGATCAAAGATTTCACTTCAAATCCCATATAATCAAGCTACCACTTTATCCACAAAAACTCTTTTCAATTTTGAGTATCCACAATATATTAATATTTTTCAATGATCAGTGAAATTTAATCTTGTTTCTTTCTTATCCATGAAATACAAAATCTGCCAAGATAGAATGCACCACATGATGATGATTTTATATCATCTACTAAACCAGATCAGTCTGCATCTGTATAGCCTAATAACTCTTGCTAAGATCTGTCATTGTATAGTAAATTGAAATCCACCATTCTCTTGATATACCAAAGTATTATTTTTACTGAAAGTAAGTGACTTTATTTGGGGTTTCTTTGATATTGTGCTACTTTGAATGAGGAAAAAAATAATATTTGTTCATGTCACTATTAAGTACAACATACTACCAATGATCAGCCTAGATTTTTTGACATTAACCAATTTTCTTTCATCATATCAAGATAGTTTCATTTAGGTAGCCGAAAAAGTCATCTTCTCCTTGGAATTATCCATTAAACATATTCTCAAAAACTTCTTGGAATATTTGTATTTAGAAATTAATGTTCAATTCATTCCTTATTTCATCTATAAACCTAGGAAAAAATCTATTTCACCAATCATTGAAATTTAGAACCCACTCTTTATGAATTTTGTGAACTTTTTACACAATGTTTCATCTGATCCACCAAATATTATGTCATCTACATACACCATCACCATAATACTTTGATTATTTTCATTTTTGACATAGATATTATAATCAACTCAACCACACTAAAAATCGAGCTTCATTAAAAACTAACCAGGTCATGAATACCATGCCCTCAGTACTCGCTTCAATCCATATAGCAACTTCCTTATCTAAAAAACTATATTCGCATCCTAATGAATGAGAAAAACATATTTATTCTTTACATACACTTCTTCTTCCAAAACCCCATTCATAAATTCTAACTTTACATCCATCTAGAAAACTTTTAACTTCCATTACACAGTTACAGATAAGAATATGTGAATGGTATCAAGCCTTGAAATAGGTGAAAATGTCTCATTAACATAAATTCCCTCAATCTGAGAGTATCTCTTGCATGCTATTCATTCTTTATTTCAAATTACCAACACATATTCATTTATTTTATTCCATAGGACCCATTTGGTCCTAAAAAATTATTATCTACAGGTCTCGACATAATCTCTCATGTATAAATCTTTTCAATTTGGTACATCTCTTCATTCATAGCCGGAACCCATTATTCATCTCTAGAAACTTATTAAAAACATTTAGTATATACCTGATATAGGAAGGATTACTTCTATAAATACTTAATTCTCCATGTTTTAAATAGATATGCCTGATCACCAATGATGTTTTTCCTATCAATTTCAACTCAACTCTTATATTTCCATGTAGATAGATATTTTAATTCATTCATATCACCATTAGTATATTATTATAAATCATCATTTTTCACTTCTACTCTCCATGAGTTTCCTACATCCTCATCACTATCATTAAGGAACTATTAATGATGTTGTTGAAGATTCTTTTCATTCTCTACTACAGTGACATAATTTATTTCAACTACTTTTTTTGCCTCTTATTGAAGCATTTATATTCTTTTATTTTTCTTGAATAGTCAAGGAATATCCCCTCATCTCCATGATATTAAAATTTCTTGTGTTTCTCCTAATTGAGAATAAAATACTTACATTAATAGATTAAAAAGTATTTCAATTTTGGATTCTTTCTATACCACAGCTCGAACAGATTCTTTTCTTCTTTCAGACACAATAGATCCCTATTGGATATGTAGAATGATTTCAAGGTTGGTTATTTCCAAAATTTCTCTGGTGGGTCCTTTTCAATAAGAATTTTTTAGACTATATTGTTTGTTATATGATTTATCCTCTAAACCACTTCATTTTTTGGAGGAGTTATCACTATCAAAACGTGATGCCTTATCTTTTTTTTCTTTAGATAATCCACCACTTGGGTATTTGTGAATTCCATAACATTATCAGTTTAAAACTTCAGACTCTTATGTCCAATAAATCTTTTAGATTCCCTCCAATATTTTTTATGAAACTTAACACATCATACTTATAGGAAATGAAAAATATCCATACCATCCTGTAGAAATCATCAATGAAAATAACATAGTACCTATTCCTATCATTGGATCTTGGTGAGATAGGCCTACACACATCTTCATGCACCAATTCAATAACTCTAGTTTAATTTTGTTTTTTTTCTTATATGTATTTATAAAAATATTACCATACTAAAAATCATCACACGTGTGAATGAAATCACATGATAGATTGGGTGGATATCGAGTTGTGTCACATTTGACCTAATCCTCTATGGATGGTCAGAATAGATGGTCAATCCATTTATGCCACAACCTATTTTCTTCCTATCTAGATAGAAAGTACATATATTCTTCTAGACTCAAAAAGTATAGATCCCCCTTCATGTGATTTCCTTATAGAAATATTGTACCTTATTTTACCTTGAAGATACAAAAATTCTTGGTAAATCTTATAGCATAACCTAAGTCGTATAATTGAATAACACTAAGAAAGTTGTGATTGAGACCTTCGACAACCAAGACATCAAAAAGTCTTATATCTTTGGCCCCAAATTTGGATTTTCCTGAGATAATAATCTTAAGGCCTTCATCATTTCCAAAATTTAACAAACCTTCTTTATCATATTTGATGCCTATAATAAGATCCTTATTTCCCATCATATGGAATGTGCATCCGCTATCAAGGATCCATACAACACCATGATCTAAGGCTTTAAGGGAAATATTTGAAGCCACTTCCCGGTCATCTCTTTTCTTTTTGATCCATTTAATTTATTTCACACCTTATTTTTAATGAAATTCTTGATATTCCTCATAGTATGATGGACCAACATCATCTTGCAGAGCTATAAATAAATTTTTAATTTTCATCCAATTTGATGATTTTTTGAGTTGCTACTTATGACTACTTTGGGTCCACTTCAACACATTACTCTACATTTTTTATGAGAAATATCTAGCCATGTGTATAAATACTCCACATTTTGGGAATGTCCCATATTTATATATTAATAACACTTAATAAGAGGTTTATTGTTGTACATCATTGGTTAACAACTGCTCACCCCTAGGATATTAGAATACTATGATTCTTATACATACTCAAATCAATATTTAACCTTGGAGTGGGTGCTTATGGTCTAACATCAATTATTATAGCTTTCTGTTTTTGATCAAGCCCCATACCAACCTTTTCATTTGGATATGACTATTACTTCTCTATTTATGGACCTCTATACTCCACTTCAATCTTTTTTCCACATAAGTGATATTATTTAATGATATTGTAGTATAAGTAAATATTATCTCTCAATATTAAATTTTTTTTTGAATTTCTAAAACTTCTGCTTCATGTTCTTTGACACGTTTTATATTATCTTTTTCTTTGTTAGTCAAACCATCGATCACTCTTTTCTACTATTCAACTTTGATCTTGTACTCAACAAATTTTTTTGAGTTTTATAACATTGAATAATTAAGATTTTAAATTTCATCCATAAACACAAAATTATAATCTTTCTTATACTACATATAGAGTTTGGACTCATGAACCACTCTATTATCTTTATTATCTTTGGATATCCAAACATCTTTCTCCATAATATCAGGTTCTAATTCATCCTGGAGATCAACCCTTCCTTTTAATTGTTCTTCATCATTGGCACTTTCCTCTCTTTTCTAAGAGTTACCGAAAATTTCCAACATAGCATTTTTTCCATGATCCTTGTAGTTCTCCATCTCTTTCACTTCAAATTCTTTTAGACTATCATTTTCTTGTGAAATAAGATTATTATTTTTTAATAAGTTTCTCTAAATATTTTTCTTTCCTTTAACATAGGATGAATACTTATTTATGGTAATTTTGACTTAATTATCATCATAATCATATTGAAACTTCTTGAGGCACCTTTCTAAGAGATGTCTGACATTTCCACATCAGAATATTACGAGTAGAAGTTTCTCTTTGAACTTTACTTTTCCTATTTATATATTTCAGGAAATAAATGATGTGACCTCAACCATATCTCCTTATTCTTATCCATATTTAATAGTAAGCTTCTTCATGGCCTTGAATTAAACCTCTTTGGACTTCTCATTTCCCAAAAACTCATTATCAAAATTTCTCATCTCATACACAACAAGATTATAATGAAAACTATCCAATGTTATCTCCTTTGGATCTTTATCCTCTAGAATAGAGAATTTTAATTGAACAAATGTGGTGGTCTTCTCAGGATGCACTTTAAGATCATTATATAATTGATTATTTCTCTGAGAACATGCATATCTTCTACAATAATATTCACCCTATCAAATAAGAAATTGATTTACTCATTAGGGTTCATTCTCATATCCTCATTCTTATTCCATAAAAATTGAAATTTTTTATCTCTATCTTTTGAGTCTCCCTCATAAATATTTTGAAACTTTTTTCACATGTCATGTGATGAATTACATTAAATCACCTTTTTGTAGATTATATTTGGAAATGATCCCCTTAATGCATTATTTACTCTATCGTCAGCATTCAATTCCCTTTGGTCAGATTTTGATAATGAAACACTATCCAAACTGGCCAAAATACCATTAATTTATACTATAAATACAAACATACCTAAAGATAATAATTATTGCTTCATATGAATCTTCGACAATTGAAAACTGTTTAAAACAAAGATCGGAATACCTTTGTGATTAACAAGCTCTATTTCTTCAACTGAGAGAGAACCTATTATTTTGAAATTTCCCTCTGATACTAATTGTTAGCCCAATTATATTAAATACCCTAAGAGGGTCTGAATTAGGGTATGAAATATTAAAACAACTACCCCTTTGTATCTTGTTTCATCATTAAAAAACACACTTCTCTCCCTTTCCCATAGAAATGTACGAACTAAAATGAAAGAATGCATGAGACACTGAAATTTTACTTGCTTCTCCTACACTACCCTATATACAAGGAGTACACAAAGTCAATGTGACTATGTACCAAATCCACTAAAGCACACTATGGTTACAAAGTTTTTATTAGTTTCGTTGATCATCCTAATTTATAACCAATCACAATTTGAAAGATCGCTACTCTATCCAATAAATTGTACTCACTACTCCTTTAGAATATTTTTATTTGATCCCTTAAATCAATTTTTTAACATCATTTGGTTTATTATTAAGTTCCACTTTTATCAACTTGATGAAAATATCTTTACCATAGAAATTCTAGGAAAGTCTTTATAGGTTCACACAATATTGGATATCATGCAACCTTTGAATTAATATCATGCAACTCTACCAACATTTTCACAACATTTATGTTTTGTCTTGGAGATTTTGTTTTCAAGAAAATATAAATTTCATCGCAAAAATATTTAATTTCATGCAATATTTGGATTTTCTTAGAACTCACATGGTCTTATATACACAAGTACTTTTCTACACATGACTAATATATAAGTCCTTTCTTCAAGAAAAAAATATCTTTGCACAACTCTTACATGATTTAGAGATATGATATTCTCTAAGGGATATGATACTCAAATGAGAGGGGTATAAACCTATTTGTATACATGGTTTACCCTTCATACAACTATTTTTCATGCATTCGACTCTGCGTGCAACTTTCCTTGAGAGCTGAACTTCAATGATTCGACATCACCTTTAGCGAACAACTCACTACCTTCATGAAAATTCATATCTATTTATTGATAATGCATGATTCTTCCTGTTTCATGAAAATATAACTTTCACAAAGTTTCAAAAAATATGTGAAACCCTATCCTATTCAATATTTTGATGTGACAGCCATGAATTTTTACTTGCACACAACTTTGCGAAACACCTTTATCATTTCACGGAACATTTTGTACCACTTATAATGATTTTATTCCTCTATATTGAATCTTTTTTCATATTTTTCAACATACCTAGTCAATAATCATATTGTAACTCCATAATAAACCTTGATAACCTTCTTTATAAACAAACACAATCAACCCAAAAATACTGAAAAGTTACCTTAAGAGATTTTTTCCCAACAAACATCAATCTGAGCCCTAGTAACCTGGGATTCCTACTGAAATAGGTATTCATGAAGAACGATAAAATATCCATCATAGGCTTTAACAAATTTATATATCTTAATTATACCAAATCCCAATTAATAATATTGTAAAGTAACTACTCTCATACCACTTTGTTACATCTCAACCTAGATACCATTAAACGAGTTCCCCGAGATGGTTTGCCAAAAAACCTTAGGCATGCCTCAACGTATTCCAAAGGATTACTAATAGTATAAAGGGTTTAATATAGAACTGTGTGAAGAATATACCCCCATATCAAAGTGCACTACCATAAGTAAATAACCAAACATCATACACATCATTGTATGTGGAAAGAAAAAAATAAACTAAAACAAAATAATGCTATAATAAAATGAAATATAGTAAAGACCTAATTGGTCTTTATATACATATAAAACTGATCTCCCACTGGTAAAATCACATATAAAAATAACAACTAAAAAATAAATACATTAGTCTCTATTGTCAACTCTAATCCATGCCACAAACATAGTATCCAGTGCCTTATCAAGCTGATTCATCCCCATCATTAGACTCCAGACAAGAAACCAACTCAATTATAAAATCCTATCCATTTTCCCTAACTTTCATGCATCCATGATTAACCTAAAAGTCTATATAAGTTCTATATGGACACTGAGGTGTACATATAGGGGTGATTAATAAATTTTAGTAGGCCACCCCAAACGGTGAACCTATAATCCACTTCCATAAGTTCATTTTCATTAATATTCTCAACCTACATGAAAAATAACTAAAATAAATACAAATAAAACCATCATCAATTATTAATTACAAGAATCTGATAAAAAATATCTAATTTAGCCAATGTTGGGGTGCATTTATTCTTTTATTGAAATTTTTGCATCCCAAGTAACCTTTAGGATCTAATCCATGGTATCCCCATCTAATCCTCTTGGCCTGAATACCTTTACCATGGTAGTCCAATCATCTGGGATCCTAATCCAAGGTGTCCCTTATCCTTTCCAAATGACACCTTTTTTTATCTCATCCCTAAAACATAGATGCATTAGTCTTTGGTAATCATACCAAGACAAGTACTACAACTACCCAGAGCATTAGTACGACATCTAACCTATGTAACATCAAAATAGTTCTGGTAGAATCAATACATCATCAAAATAATAGTCCATAAAGCATCAATCTGATATAAAAATTAATATTATGTGGAGCATTAGTCTGGCATCTAAACAATGGATGCAGTCTCATTCCACCATCCCATTTCACTTGGTATACTGTCATTTCCTATAGAATCAGTCTGGAACTTAAACCATAGAGTATATTATCCATGTTCAGGGCCTCAGTCTCACACATAACCCATATATTATACTACCCTTTCCTAGAGCCTCATTCTAGAATCTCAACCACATATAGGTAATGTCACATCCACTATACTCAATAATATGAATATAAACATGAATTAAAAGTTATACTAGAACTCAAACCATATCACAACATCCCCAGAGTCTTGAACCAAGACTCTTCATCTCATACATTAATTCAGGTCCCAAGTAACACCCATAACCAATAATACCCAAAACACACATACCCTCTCAAGGTCAGTTTATCAATTGACCACTCACTCTACCCTATAGGTCAACACATAAATAGGGGAATCTCTATTTGGATCCTTGTAATTAGAACTCAATAAGATAAAACCTTATTGAAATCCTCATGATTATAACCTAAGTGAAAACTTACCTCTCCCAATCCTTAGAAACAACCAATATCTCGGGCCAACGCCCATCTCTCAGTGATCACACATCCTATAACCTAGTCTCTTTCATCTCACAGCCTCACAAGCCAAAAAGGAAATAAATATTAACAAATGAGATAGAATCAAGCTCAACCCCTTTCCAAGTCACCCTAGGATGTCCTGTAAACCCAAAATATCCACCAAATCAAATCACAATTCAGTACCACTAAGTAGGTATAGTCTGAATCCAACATCGATCACGGTCTCTAGAAAACTCATGCTACATACTACAATAACAATTTTGACCCTCACCTGGGTATTACCTCATTTATCACTCTTAGGATATAGATGAGATCACTTTATGGAGGAAAAATCCCTTTTGTAATTGACTCACCCCAAACCACCTCTTATAAGTCCTCAAAATGTCCCAAGCGATCCACCATCATGTTCTTCATGGAAAACACTAAAAATAGGCTCATCTTATGTCTCATTATTACTCTAGGGAAAAAACCACCAAAAACCTCCCAAGGATAACAAATGGGTTTTGAACACTGTGTATCCTGAGTACATGATGTGTACACTAAAATCATCCACCTGACCATGTACTTCTACATGGCTTAGGTGCACTTGGGGTCTGGTAGTGTACTACTACACAACCACAACATAAAAAAGGTCTAGTCATGTACTACCAACATGTCCATGTCATACATGGAATACTTCCATGTACATATACATGAATATTCTTACATTACATGGGGTTTCAAACCATTTACTCAACCACATGGTTATGTCCCACTATATGTCGTATACCTCTACCACACAGTGTGTACTCTCAAAAATTTCACCTGCCCAAGTACTCAGCCACATGGAAATTCACCAATACATAGTGTTTAATCTCAGTACATGACATTTAGTCCAAAACATTACATATTTTATAATGAAAAAATACACAGTGTGTGTTCTTGAACTACAAATCATGTGATCATGATTTCTGAACTGGAAATACCTCAAAACCTCCTAGAATCCTTGTTTTTTTATGATTGAACATAGATCAACCACTAGGGGGTCCTTAGTAGTCATAATAGGGATATAAAACATTAAAAACACTAATATATAGTGATCGAACATAAAACTCAAAACTTATCCTACCTCGTAGTGTAAATGCCAACATTTCATGTCCAAATCTGCACTTGGTAGTTGTTGTACCTTGATCCTATCTTAATCTCCACCATGGATAAAGTCTGATGACATCTCTCTCCCTCTTACCTCTTAGTAACACCACTAAAATCATGGGATAACTCCTCCCCCTTTCCTATCATGCGTGGGAAGAAAAATGGGGCTGAGGTATTTGATTAATTAATTAATTAATTAATTAATTAATTAATTAATTAAATGCCCATTTAACACTTGTCCCGAGTCACGAAACCTAAAGCAGGTTTATGCCTTGCCTAAGAAAGACTGGCCATTCCAAAATCAACCATAGAGTTATAATTTGAATCTAATACTCCATTCAAAATAAATCTCCACCCAAACCAATGAAAATAATTTAATAGTTAATTAATTAATTAATTATTCTATCAAAACTCAAGTAGATCATAATTCCACCAAACTCTTATCCTAAGGTAAACACCCTATTCTGGAACTAACATAGTGGCTATAAAAATTATCTGAGATCATTAACTAAGGGAAAAGGATTATTTTACCCCTCATGAGCACTTGAAAGAAAAATTTTAAATTTCTGCTCAAATTCAGAATGTGGGTAAACATGAGTATTTACCCTAATCATAAAATGTATATGATTATGTATTCCACAAAAGAAAATAAATAATAAGGCATAAACATAATAATTACTCATGGTAAGAAATGAGTTAAATAATCTTACCTCACAACATAATCAAAGAGAATTTTATAAAGATTACAAAGATAATGAGGAATTGAATATTATGGATGTTCATATCTGATTACATAATCATAGGTCTCAAAATATGGTGTTCATTGGGGAATAAATTCTTTAAATAAGTGTTGCATAAATGGGTTAAGGGATCAAAAAGTTCTCTTTAATCAAGTTTTATTTTAAATAAGTCATTTGAGAAATTAACTTAACTAAAGTGTTTCCCCATAAAAGGAAGGGATAATAAGATAATTTTATATGTAATATACCTATATAATGAATTTAGAATCATTATATATCATTAAAGATAGGGAGAGTGATTTATAGAGATAAAGTTCATAACCCAAAGAAAAATGGTGGTTTGGAAAGATCCTATATCTTATGCATGGATATTTTCTTCACTTAAACTTCACACCTTGAATAATCAAATTTGAATAATTAATTACATAATTTTAATATTTTCAATCTATATTTAATTTATTATAATTTTTTATGTTCATTTATAACCATTTTGATGATATAAAATGTTTAATTTCATTGTTTTGAGGGTATTCATTTCATTGTTCCAAGATTGGATCACTTGTGGATAATTACTAAAGTTTATGTAAAATGGGAATAAAACTCTAGAAGTGGAATGAAATGGTAACCATGTACTTTGAAAAATATAAATGGTACCAAATACCCATATTTATTCTGATATAGGGATTATTAACATAGTAAAAATGTTAATGTTATGTGGTTAGTTCATTTAGGCCATTTTACCAACCATCAAAAATGAGATTTGTCTTATTTAACCTAGTGAACCATTATATCAAACAATTATGATTGGAAGAAAGTTTCCAATCTACTTAATGTGACATGATTTTTCCATAGTTGGAATTTTTTTCAGGTCTATAATTTTGCTTCATGTATATTTTAAAATAAAACAAACCTTGGTTAATGTGTGTTGGTAATTTTTTGGAAAAATGAAGTGTAAATATAAAAAAAAAATATTATATCAAAACATTAAATTCATGTGATTTTAGGTCCTTTAACTTCAAATAATTCATTGGCATGATATTCTAAATATTTTATAAATACTTCCATGGAACCTTTATACTTTTCAAGAAGTTGTAAAAGAAAAATCTCTCTTTCCTAGAAAGAGTGTAAGACGATAGGGGAAGAAAAGTCCATATTTAACGCATAAATAGTGCCAAATATTCCCTTATACCCATGCAAAGCTTGTATAAATCAGCCTTAATGTGATATTTTTTTTCTAAGTGAATTTAATAATGATCAAAGGACACTATCACATTAATTTTATTTCTATAGGCATGAAATTAAAAAAATGTATGATGTACAAAAAATTAAAGTATAATATTTCATGAAAAAATGATCACTTTTTATAACCCATTTTTATAAGGTTTTTCAAAAAGTGTTTACCAAAAATAGTCACAATATCCTATACTTTCTCAAATTATTGATCACTTATTAATGGATACATTGCAGCGCCTTCTTCTAAATTGACAATAAATAATTCAATCCAGGATTGGTATTAATATCATTATGGTAAAGATTTATAATGTCCTAGAAACATTTTCTTAGAATATTTTTTCAACCTACCTAAATATATACCTTATTCAAAAATGGGACACCCAATAATTCCATTAATTATATATCTTGACAAATTTACATAAGTAGGAAAATTATTTATCATCCTATAAAAGATGGATCTCAATTAGAAATCTTAATTTCTATGTGAATAAAATACCATAATACCTAAATCACACATTAATTTTAGATCTTTAATCAATGGATCTGAATAATCATTAGTATCATTACTCGTTTTTTTGGGTCCTAATATAAGTAGAGACAATATAGTTTATTTTTGCTTTATGTATAACCATAGAGGCTAGTAATAATATACCAACATAACCAAATGTGTACTATGAGTGTTAATTTATACATAAAAATGATTCATTCTATATTTATATCTCCCAACATGGAGTTTTCTTGGATTGTACTCAAATTTAGGATACTCATGATAAATTTTTTTCCACTAAGTAAATTCTACTGGGTGAAAAGGCTTCCTATCTTGAATTCTTGTATCAGTATGCCACATCAATTTCCGTGATTTTTATGCAATTATATATATTTATCTAAAAATTGGAATGATTTTAAAGTACTATACAATTTTTTAAATATTGGATTCATCTTTCTTATATCGAGATACAACACAGATAGGATATTTTTTAAGTGATTTATGATCATTAGGAAATAATATATAGTCATTTGGATAAACGTGTATTGTTTAGAGAACATAACCATTTAATATAACATTAATTTAGCATCATATATTTGACAAGGAAGCTTATTATATTTCATAGTTTTATCATTATAGAGAAAAACTAGATCTATAAATCAGATGTTGCTCAATTCATTGAAAGCTTTCAAATTATACAGCTTTAATATGGCTAGAAATGGTGTATATTTTCTATAATAATAATATTATGAAATATTTGTAAAAATATTTAACTTCTCAAATATCTTTGGATAATTTTTATAGTTATATTTAATTTTCATTTTAATTTTTTCAATATGATCTTCATCATCATTCACACTTGTAATCATATCAAATGATCCTAAACACCCCATTAGTTGGTGATGTTGAAGTATAGTATTTTTTATCAAAAAATATTACCAATTGAAGTCAATTATATTAAGAAGAAAGGGAATCCAAATATTTCTAAGGTTGTTTCCAAAATAAAATCCCATAAAGTACATACACTAAAGGTTTAATAATTGGTTAAATCATCGTGTGAAGGAACACTAGTGTATTGAGAAATTTTGATTAGATTATGAGTTAAATTTGGTATATTGATTTTTTAATAGATATATTTGATTAAGTCGTCTTAAAGAGTGAATCAAAAAACTATTTCAACCACTATAAACCAACCATGTCTCCTAGTACAAGTGTGTTGGATAGGATTAAAGGTATTGTAGCTAAAGAATTCACGGAGACACATAGAGGTGGAAGAGGACCTATACAAAGATGTAAGAGGTGTATCAAGAGCATGGGGTAGTGCATGGAAGAGGAAAATTAAATAAATTGAGTGGGAAATTTCGATGACCCTTGGGGTAGGTGTCCCCAATGGGTTTTATTTCTATCCATGAGAAGTAGTAACACTAATGAAACAGATTCCTTTCCATTTGAACTTTTGTTGTGAAATTTTAAACTTTAAAAGGGTATGAAAGATTTAAATGATGAAAATCATCTTCTACCTTCTACTATGGTTTCCATACAAAAGTTTACACTGTGCCTCAAAAATATCATGCCAAAACTTCAATAGTTGATTGAAACCACCACAAAAGATGATAATAAGATCATGTTTCATCTAAGATTGGGTTTCATGAAGGTGAGTGAGGCATATAAAATTTCACCAAACACATATCAATGTATCATTATAATGTGAAATGAGAATAATTCAATTTACATGACATTAATACTAATATGAACTTTAGTTCACTAGAAGAAGTTATAGTACAATCTGAATAGTGATTTCTTTAAGATTCTATCGAATATAAAATTCCAAGCATGAATTTTTTGTTGTGTCCAGATGGTATTGATGTAAATTAATGAAGTAGGTGATGTGAAAGTGGGTGGATTGTTTTAGAAGCACGACAATGTTAATGCATACATTGTACATGCATCATAATAAATATCAAATTTCTACTTTGTTTCAATCTTAAAGATTACTGAAATCTATGTGAGTGCAAGCAAGTAAAACTCAGAATTAATTTCATGAGAAATAGAAGCACATTCAAGGTTCTTCAAAATGAGTATTCACCTAATTTATAAATCAATAATGATATAAAGGAATTTAAAAAATGGGAACTAACTTTTGATGGTTGTAATCATCATGAGAGACATAATTCAGATGATGTAATAGATTGATAATAAAAGGATGAAATGGGAGTTTTTATAGCATATAAACTGGAAGCTAAAGGTTATTCAGAGTGATATGATTGAAAGAGTAGAGTCAAATCAACAGTGCAGGGAACCATAAGAAGTATTTAAAATTATATCAAAGAGATTAATATAAGTTTAGACTAATGGAAGGGTGATAGAGCACAAAATATTGATCACTACAGAGATTTTGTAAGATAATGTGGAAAAGATAGGCATTTGAGAGGTTTATAGGACAGTGAAGAATATATGAGCTTCTATGAACATAAGGTTCTGTTGTAATGCAAGAATAATTTAGTCATGAGTGGAATTCCATGAAAAAAACCAAGAGTACTTGGTAAATATACTAAATGGTGAAAAGATTATTTAAGGAGGATTTAAAATAACAATTGATGCTCTAATTTATGGAGTAAGAGCATTGAAGGTGTTTGAGTAAAGGATTTGAGTTAGAGAAAGATTCAAAATTCAAATCCCTTATTCTGCGTATTTTTTGGAGACTAAATGGCTATATAAAGGGAGAAAATCATTTAAATATTAAAGTTAAAAAAAATTACATAGAGAGTTATTGAAGAGGTAAAAAGAGAGAGGTATTTCCCACATAAACATATCATAAGTTCATTTGGATATAATTTTTGAGAATAATAGAACTTACAGTTCTAAAGAAAGAGAAATGTCTCTGAATTTAGGAGACCCAAAGTAGAGAACAATACTGATGTCAAGTTTAACCTTTAAAAGATCTTGAAATTAAAGCTATTAGAGTAATAGAGCTCTAAAATTAAGTTTAATAAAAGAAGAAAAAGGTCAATGTCTAAGTAAGTTCAAAGGAATAAGATTTGGTAGTCGAAGACCTATGAACTATTTGGTGGTGCCTATATTATAACCAGTGAGAGTGAGTATAAAATCCTATCAAGAGTCAATATTATTCACCTATGTCATATGGTGAACTTATGGGTAAAGGAAAATAAATTTCCCTCCACTTTTACTTGGTAATAATATTATAGTGTAAAATCTATGTCTCAAGATAAAAACAACACATAGTAATGAGTAGGTTCTCACAATGAATTTGAACCTTGTAAAAAATCATGTATGTTATTTTTCTTCTTTTCTTTAGTATTTTTCATATGGTGATATGTGTGTGATAATACATGAAAGGATGCATATATTTTAAATATTACATATTTCCAATAAAATAAAATTAATTAAATTCTTTAGTTTAACTTAGTCGATGAAAGTTAGGAACCCATGATTCACCACCCTCACTCTCAGGGTGATTTCACAGTTCATTGAGACTCTCAAGTGGTATCAAACTCTGATTCCATTTGATTGGATTCTCAGTATTATTCCTGAATTTTTTTATCTACTTTACATGAAGTGTCAATTTTTTAAACTTGAATAAATTATTATTCTAGAAAATAAGGAAGTCACGCAGATTTTTTAACCCAATGACCAGAAAGTTTGGAAAAATTTAATGTTGACAAAAGATAATTTTGTTAGTGTAAACATAGAAATTTAATCCAAAAATTTGAGAAAATATAATAAGAAATAATATTATAAACAATGAAATTTATCCTTTAAAGTTTAGTGAAAGGATGATTCACCATCATTGGAAGATAACACGGGGGAAGTTTCTTTCATAAATATGTTCAAAATAATCCTCCATAAGAATCTTTCCTAGTATATGATGAGTACGATTCGACTGAAATAATTGAATATTTTTACTCTGAATTAAATTATTATATGAAAAATTTACCTTTTTAATTTTTTAAATTCATAATTGAATTTATCAAAGGTCTATATTAAAAACAATCAAATCTAGAATTAGAATCCAATGAGACAAAATAATAATTGGTTAGAAAGTTCTGAAAGTGTTGCAATGAAATATTTTCAATGGATGAAGAATAATTTATTATAAATTAATTTGATAAATTTTTATTAAAGTTATTAAAGTAAAGTTCCATGTAGTGTAAAAAAACTCATAAAAATTGATGGTGTGAAGGATTCTTAACTGGAGATCCAGGAAAGGAAAATAAATAAATTTATCATTCCTTAAAAGAGATGAAAATTTTGTATAAAGGAAAGATTTAGAAGATAAAATTTCAATGTGAAGATAAAGTGAACTTTTTTTAAGATTAGAAAAACACTTTGGTCCATAAGTGTATTGATTTGTAAGTAAAATTAAGAAACGTGAAAACTAATCAAGGTAAATCTTCACATGAATCCAAGAGAAGAGCCACTATTGAAATTCCTAAGGAAATTATTACTTCAAGAAAGACTTATTCTATAAATAGAAGAATATTGAAATAATCAGATGATACTCCATCCTTATAAATAAAGAAAAATATAAACCCAAGTTCTTGTAAAACTATTTTCACTAATTCTCATACTTTGAATAGTTTAAGATACAATTCAAGTACTGGAAAATAATGGGTGAAGAAAAATATGGAGATACCTACCAAATTAATTAAGGTAGAATAGAGAAATTGATAAAACACAATTTTTTTGAATAATTTATTTATAATAAATGAAAAATTTTCCTCACATTGTGTTAAATATTTTTATTTATAAAATATTTGGGATTAGATCATTCATTTGAAAATTCGGTAAAAATTTCAGTTTTACCCTTTAAAATTCACTATAGAATTCCAAAAATAAATATTTTGATGTGTATTGTTTGAACTTAAACTTTTTTAAATATATATATATGAATTGATGGGAAATAACTTTTATTTAGGACATTGGAGCTAAATCATGCATTTTATTGGTGTAAAAGGGTTGTGATGTCAAAGTTGGGCTGGACTCGATAGATTGGACATTAGTTTTGTATTTGGGCCATAAGTTCTACATATGTGCTTTTATTAGGCCCACATTTTGAGTGGATCTATATCATTAATTTTTGAACAAATAATACTTCTATAATGACAGCCAGTTCACGCATTTTGGTGGTCAAACAACAAGTGAAAGTTGGATTAATTTATTTGGCTGAATTTCCCCATTCACACTTGAAACCTCTTTAAACATAGCCTCCCCTCCACTTTATAAATTGGTATTTTCTCATTAGGAGGGTTTGGGACATGTGTTAATAGATTGAATTCAGAGAATAATTTGTTTCATTCAAACTCTCCAACCATTGTAAGATGGGTAGCTCTTGAAGAAATGATCCCTCATCAAATCCATCTTCTTCTTCTTAAGGTTGTAATGTTTGCATTAGCGTAATAAACTTCATTGTTTTTAATTTATTTAATATATTTTCTTATATTATTTTAAATTTTATTATACTCTTAATATTACTCTTTGTGATGGAAATCAAATAGTATAAATGACATTGGGTTATACCCTTTCTAAACATTTTCAAATGTAATCCGTTTCTACGATGACTACGCCACCCATGGAAGAGTAGTTTACTTAGTAATCGACCTACCTCTTAACTTCTTCATTCACTTATTTTGAATCAATAATCTAATTTAATTCAATTAATGTGATATATTAATTGAGTTTTTAATTTAAATGAAACTAAGAAAGCAATTTATCAATTGACACAAAACACCTGAGGTTGAGATTTGTGTAAATTATGAGAGTGCGATCAAAATCGATAATACAAGAGCATAAGGGATAAATTTGTAGAGTTAAAATATAACACCAAAACTCAATTAATAATAATTTCTAGAGTGTATTTGTGCTCTAATTAACCACTAACAATAATCTATACTTTCAACATCAATCAAATCAGGGTGCTACGATTACATGTTCCGAAGCTAGCCTGGGGTTTAAGTAATTTCATCTTTGTGGTTAAGTTGACTCTCGTAGGGTTCAAGGGTTAAAAAATTAGTTGATTATAATTAAGTTGATGTTAATTTAAATAATAATTATAAATAATTTAGTTAAGAGGTATAGTTATATTGATTATGCCTTTTAAATATTTTCGAAAAAAACATCTTCTTATTGTGTCAGTTTAATCGAACTTCATTTCAAAAATAAAAACAAAAAAAATACAATCTTCTTCCAGAAAACTTATTCTAGATTTATAAATGATAAAAAACCCCCATCCTTTTAATTAATGTTTTTTATTTTTCTTTTATTTTATTTTCAAAATACCTTCAATATGTTGTTAAATTTACTTCCTCCTTTGAGAGACGACTTTGGTCAGCCACTATGCTGCACCTAAGTACCCAAAAATCACATATCAATTGAAATAATCCATGAAAGAACCTTTCATGAATAAAGGATTATATTCTTCCCCACAAGATGTATGAAATTAAGTTGTTAACATTATTATAAAATAAGATACTTTCACCTACTACATTTAAAAAATGAATGATCCAAGGTTTATTGGTTATTATTAGTACTAGGGAAATTTTTGACATATGTCTATCGAGTGATAGAATAATATGATAATGAATGAAATACAACTAAATCCATGATTAAATGGGATAAAATATAATTTTAAAAAAAATATGCTAAGTTCACTCAATCCTCATTGAAGAAGAAAAATATATCTACTTCAAATATATTTGAATATCTTGAGAGGTTTGTGAATTTTGTGGAGAAACTTTTAATGGTAATGATGAGTGATGGTTTACTTATAACAAAAAAAATAATCTATATATAAAGGAAGGATACCACAACAATTCAAGATGAATAAAAGAAAGATAAACTATAATACACCCTTTAAGTTTAAACAAATTGAAGTTACAAAACCTGACACACCCAAGAAGAAAGTAAAGGAAGATTCCACACCCATGAAAAGATGCTTCTTTTATGGAAGGAAAGGGAACATCATGGACAGATGTAATCAATCCATGAATGTTAGTAGTAATATAAGCAAGTTTAATCAAAAAAGGAATCAATATAAGAAAAAACCATGGAATTCATTTGTTGAAAGACATATTGACTGAAGAAGTTAAATTTCATGAGGGGTTCTCAATGAACAACCACTCAAAGGAAGATAAGAATTTGTGTGGAAGATGTAAGTTGTATGAACACACTTTTTAAATTTAGATGACATTGATACCCAAATAGTATAAGTTTTTGAATAAAAGTAAGCTATATTTAAAGGATACATGTAATAACAAAATTTAACATCACAAGAATAATTTTTAACATGTTTTAATGGTTTGTATGGTAATTTGGTTGTATCATTCGGAATCATAAAGGAATTAGGATGATAAGGAAAATAAGAGTACTTGTGCCATGATAGAAGAAGTAAAATAGAAAACTCCATATAAAGTGAAAATTTAAGGTAAAGAAAATAAACACATGTTTACAAAGAATATTAATGATTATAAAATCAATATTTATGGAATAAATAAAATTGAAGCTAAATTTAATGGAGTTTATGTATTGAGAAACACCTTTCAATCAAATTTCTTTAACCAGTTGTCATTTTAATAACCACTCATTTCCCTTATATGTTTTGGAGAGCTTACATAGAGAAAGTAATTATATGGTGATCAATTTGAGGGGGGTCCTAAAATGAATATTGAGATCACTGATTTAGATGGATTAAATATAAATTTGGTGAATCTTGAAATTTGTTAAATTGAATTGAATATTCTAAATTCTATATAATCAATGAATTAAGACAACGTGTGGTAAAAATATGGTGGATTGAAGATTTGAAGTGTCAAAAATAAAATTATCTAGATGGTGAAGAACTTCCTGATATTCAAATTATGAAGATTTAAGTTTATATCATTCTTGAGGTACTTTTATATTTTCCCTATCCTTATAAAAATCAATATTTTATAGGATGAATTTTAATCTTTGATTACAAAAAAAATTGAAAAATGTGAGTAACTTTATCTTATATTAATCATTTTCAATCTATTTATTAATATGGATATAATAACTAGGTTGAATGAGATTTTATTTTTCACAAACCATGAAATAATTTCTTTTAAGTGGTATCACTTAGATAAAATATATGGAAAACATTAATGTTTATGTAAATCACTCTTGTTTTCTACACTGAGCATGGATCATTTAGACTTAGAGTTAGTTGATTCATTGATTATTAGTTTAAGAAAATTGATATTATCCTTATCTTAAGAAATTCTAATTTTATTTTTAGTTTAATGAAATTATAGGGAAGAATATTAAAGGTGATTAAGGGCATCCCCAACAAGTAAAGTTTAAAAATTTATTATCAATAAGAATGAGAATAAATGATTGAATTAAATGAGAATTTGGTATTAATAAAAAATCCAAAGGGGGATATTTAATACCCCCATCAATTGTTGATGTTGAATTATTGTATTTCTTGTCGATCAATATTATTAATAAAATTCAATGATATTTAGAATAAGTGGAAGTTAAAGATGCCTATGGGTGTTCTCAAAACAAAAACACTAGAAGTGCATAAATCAAAAGGTGTAATCAGTGGTTAAAACATCAGAAGAAGCAATGTTGGTGGGTTGAGAAGTTCTAATGATATTTTTGGTAAATTGAATTGCATAAGTCCTTATTTGATTAAGGCATGTTGACAAGTTTATTAAAAAAATATTCCAACCACAACCAAACACCCAAACTTCCTATTAAAAGTGTACTGGATAATCCTAAAGGTATCTAGCTATGGAAGAAAAGGATACACATATAGGTATAATAGAAACTATTAAAGGATAAAATAGGTGTATCAAGAGTATAAGCTTGTGCATGGAGTAGGCAGGGTCAAAAAACTAGGTGGGTGACTCGATGGCCATTAAGGTCGATGTCTCTAATCAGTTTGTTCGATGGTCATGAGAAGTCACCACAATAATACAATGGAGTGCCTTCTATTTAAACTTATGATGTTGGATTTAAAACCAAGTTATTTTATTCAATTTAAAATGGTATGTTGTATTCAAATGATATAGGTATTCTCCTACCTTATGCTATCGTTTCCATGTGGGAGATTACATCACACCTCATTGTTATCATCCCATGAATTTAATTGTTGAGTGAAACCACCAGGGTAGATGATGATATTATCATTTTTCGGATGAGATAATGTACCATAAAGAAAATTGATCCAGTTGAAAGTTATATTAACATATATTAGTGTTCGATGCTACTGTGAAATGAGAATAATGCAATTTTCTTGAGATTGAGACTGAGGAGAAATTGATTTCACTGGAAGCTGACACAATGTATACTCAATGTTGATTTTTGTTGATCATAATAACAGAATGATTTTTTCACATGTAAAATTTATTGCATTAAAATATTATGATGTCCAGATGATGCATACATATGTGGGTGAACTAGATGAATCAAATGTGGATAAATTGTTTCATAAGAACAAAAATGGTGTTTTATGCACTGTACTTCTATCACAGAAAATGGCACGGTGCTACTATGACTAAATCTTTAATATTACTAGAAGAGAGTGTATGAAAGTAAGACTCTGTAAAGTATTTTCATGAGAAATAATATCATAAGAAAGGTTACTGAAAATGATTATTCACCTAACATAGAAACAGATAATGACATGAACTCTGGTACAAAATGTGTTTTATCATCTGAAATTTGTAATCATCATGAGATATATAAGTTGGATATGAAATAAATTAGTAATAAAAGTATAAAATGAGAGTTTTTTTAGTATGGAAACAAGAATATGAATGTGATCAATAGCGATATGATTGGAATAGGAAGTTGTATTGAAATATTGAATAAAACATTTTGGACAATAAATAAAGATTACTAATAATTAACGATTCTTGAAAAAGAATCATGGAATTGTGATTTCATTGGAAGATAGAGCAACAACATATTAGGGAAAAAAATTAAAATATTTGTTTATCAGTTCAGTATATGAAGACAAGAAAGCTAAAAATTTAAAATATTCCAAAAGAATTAATTGATGAAAAAACTATAAGTTCAATCAATGGTAGTAAAGGAATCATAAGAGGAACAATGATGAGTTTCCTAAAGATAAATATCATTTGATAAATAAATATAGGCTAAAGATGGTCACAAATTGATAAGATAATATAATTTACATTAGAATTAGAAAAAGATCCTTCATGCATCAATAATATGAGTGGACTGAGAAGAATGTGAGAAGGGATTAGTATTTAGCTACAAGAAGCACTTTCTTTAATTGAAGTGTAAGGCACAATTGAGTAGATTCAAACAAAGAATGAAAATAAATGGAATAATTAGTGTTAAGATCTTAGAAGAATATGAATCTACCAAATATAAGAGAGGTCATGAAAGTTTTATCACTGTTGAAATTTTGGATGATACAGTGTCAATGGTAGGCATCCGAGAGGTATACATGACAATGAAGAAAAGATAACCTTTAGTGAATGAAAGTTCATACTGAAATTGAATAGGGATTTAATCATGAGTAAAATTACATGCACACAATTTAATGAATTTTAAAAATATACCATATGGATAAAATATTTTTTGAGGGTGATTTTAATGAATAATTTATGTCAAGATTTACAGAGGAGCATTGAAGGTAGTTGACTAAAGGCTTTGAGTTAACTAAAGATTCAAAATTCATATCCAACATTCCCCTTATTTTTTAGAGACTAAATTTCTATTTGAACATATTTCAAATATTGAAGTGAAAAAAACAATTGAGAGAGTAATAGAGGAGATAAAAAAGTGTGAGGGAGTTTTGAGCTAAACTTATAAAAATTTCATTTTGGTAAAAGTTTTGAGAAAACTAGAACATACAGTTTTTAATAAGAAGGGTAAGGTATATGTATTTAGGAGATAAGGATTTAAGAGAAAAGTAAAGTAAATTACAACCTGTTGAAAGATCCAAAAGTTGAATATCTTGTAGAAGTGAGAGATCTGGAATTATTTTTTCCAGAAGCATCATAAGGATGATGTAAAAGTAAGTTCAAAGGAAGAATATTTAGTAGTAGAAGACCTATTTATGGTTTGGTGCTGATTATATTATAATTGGAAGGAGCCTGTATAGAAACCAATCAGGAGGTGATATTTATTCACTTATGTCATATAGTGAACTTGTAGGTTAAGTATAATAACTCCCTGTTACACTTATACCCAATAATAAGATTATATTAGAAAATTTATGTCTAGATAAAAACCATACACAATAAGGAGTATATTCTCACACTAAATCCAAACCTTATTAAAATCTAGCATGCTTTTTTCTTGATTTCCTTTATGGTTTTTAATATGGTGATATGTGTTTGGGAATACATGAGAAGACCCATAATTCCTAACTGGGACAGGGGTTAAATAAACTTAAAGAAAGAAAAAAAATTAGTTTAAATTAATCAATAAAATTTCATCACACTTGATTTCTCCCCATCTTAGGGTGAAAACATGGTCTACTAGGGTTCTTAGATCTATATATCATAATATTGTATTGACCACTAACTATGTTCAATTCTTCCCAGTGTTTAGTATAATATTTATAAATTTGATCTATTCTATGATAGATCAAGTATTATTATAAATCCTATGGAAAAACACATCTTTAATAACAAAAATTTAAACATGGATAAATGATTTGAGAAGGTTCATATGCACACACTATTATAAAATTGATAAACTATTTAACCCTGTACTCATTTCCTTTTTTCATACAAAGGGAATCCAACCATTTTTATTCATATTCATTTATTTTAGTTTAAAAATATTCATATTTTACAAAAACAATACATATAAGGTATGTATATAATGTATATATAAATGGATATATGAATAAATTAAATATTTTTATGTAAATATATAATTATGTATATGTGTTTAAACATATTTCATGTGAAAATATATAGAGTTTATGTTTTATAATACAATACGTAATATTATAGTTTGAATTCATTATAGTGTATCATGGTATGTATGGTCATCAAACACTTATTAGTTTTCTTAAGTTGTATTTAAAATACTCAATGTCATCGTATACATTCTCATGAAAGGCCAATTTTAACCATCTCAAAACCAATAGAGACCCAATTAAATAAGTTATTATACAACGAATGAGCATAAAAAATGTTTTTAGAAAATGAAAACCTAATGGTTTTTAAAAATATATCTAAAATCAAGGTAATATAATTAAAATCACTCATTAATTTCGACAAAACCAAACAATCCAAACATTACCCAATATGAAGTAAAACCATAAGTTAATTTATCCTCTAAAAAAACTCATTTTTATAGAAAATGCATTACCATGATTTTATAAATAATTCCATATCATAACACATTCAGTAGTTAACATTTATCCCTTTAAGTATTAAGTTTCATGTTTAAAGACATTGAATCAAGTAATTCAAAATTTATTCTTACTCAAAAAATAGTAGTTTTCAAAAAAATGTTAAAAACATGATATTTAAAAATACACATGAAAAATAAAAACATTCATTTTTAAAACCATTTTTAAACCTTTAATAATTATGAAAAAAACATATTAATCACCAAAACATTTTTATTATAGAATATTTTAAAATACATGAATATAATAATAATTCATTTCTTAATGAAAATCATTAAGAATAAGAAAAAAATAAATTGTATTATGAATTTATAAAAACTAAATACCTCAAATATATTTATAAACAAATCACACTAATTCATCCACCCTTATTTTGGTACTATTATGTATAAACAAATATGACTTCTTCCATTTTTCTTTTTCTTTGATTTTATACATATAAGAGGATACCAAAATCATTGGATGTAAATAAATGAGAAAAAAATTAGTCTCATGTTGGTGAGATACACTACCAATGAGTGGTGAATGGTAGAGGTTTCAAATTAGGGGTTTGTGCATGAAAAGTGTGAGGAACCATGATGTGTGAAGGATTCAAGAAGATGGGAAGAAAAACAAAAAATTAAGACAAACTCTGCAAAATTGATTAAAAACGAGAAATGAATAACAGACCTTTAGTTTTGAGGGTCAATTCATCCAAAAATTTGAATGATGTGGTAACAAGGATCAGATTATATAGTAGCTTTAATGGCATGAGTGAACATTGAGATTTGTTAGGGTTATTTTAAAATATGGGGAAGGATTTTATCATCTCTAGTAAAAAATGTTGTTAGTCCCTATTGGGTCTTAAAGTGAGATATACCCTGAGAGGGGGTGAATTAGGGTATGAAGTAATTAAAAAATTTAAACATTTTTTCTTTTTATGTCTCTCTACCCTAATAGATATTGACCTCTCAACCTTGATGATAACTTGTTATGCACTTTTCTTTGGATGTTGATTTGATAACAATCTATTAACCAACTCTTTTAACTAAATATTCATTAGATTGTTTAACCAAATTTTTTTTGCATATAGAAAGTAAATAGGACACAATGATTTTTACTTGGATCACCCTCACTAGGATACTCCATGAAACATTCTACAGATATTGTGTCGCTGCACCAAATAAAAAAAATCACACTGCTCTTCAATGTGGTCACTCCCCTTACAATTATTTTGGGTTAAATCATTGTCACCCACGGTTCGCGGCCAACTCACTAACTTATTCCTCCTCCCTCGCTCATTTATATGGAGTATGATCTCTACACCTAGTTTATGGATATGTAGGTCCCTTTAATAGAATCACTCGATTTGATTAAATACTCGAATGTATTTAGATTCTCTATTGATCTCCCTTCTGCATCTTCACAAATCTGTTGTGATCTCCCACTTAATAACTTCTTTTTTCTAGAATATATCTCAAATTTATCTTTAAAAACTAGTTCCTATAAATCCTATTTACATTGTTTCATTATAGAAACTACCTTATTCTTTTGATAATATGGATCTTCAAGAAAGATCCAGGTTCTCTTCTTTTCTTGATACTCGATCTAGAGTGGAAAACCTAAGAGTTCTATCATATGATCTTATAACATATGTGCCTACAAATATTTGTATATTCTTTTTATCTCCATCCTTAATTTATCCTATTTATAAAAGACAATATCTCATAATATTTTTTTAATATGGAAATTGCATCTATTTTGGGCACATGAAATTTCTCCAAAACATGTGGCATCTAATTTCCATTTTCTAGTGTTATTAAGGGTATTCAAAACTGCTCATAATATTCTCTATTATTCTATAAACATTTAGTCAAAATATAACAAATTTATAAACCATGTTATTTATATTTTTTAGGGTGGATTTAATTTAATTCAAGAAAATGTTTGAATCATTATAATCTACATATGATCTTGGTGAGAATCATGGACTAAAATCATGGCCCATGATTATTAAAATATTAAAGAACCATTTAACCATCATCTGAGTTAACATCTTCTGATTTGGATATTATCTAGCCAAAACACCCACCATGTCACTATTTTCCTTTTTATACAATGATTTTCATGGACATATTCCAAATCCATGAGATCCAAAATTCCCCAAAAATCTCACAACAAAAAAATGCTAGGTTAAAAAATAACTCTTTAGTTGGTCCCAACTACTTCACAGTCAGATCTCGTTCATTTGTGGTGTTAATATATTTTCATTTAATTCACTATGAATTACCTAAAACTTCCTTTATTCATTTTTATATTAGATCATGTTTACATTTGAAGTTCAATGATTTTTAAATCATTTATAAAGAGTTAAAGTATCATCTGAAATTGTTTCATTATTGGTCTTCATTTATTAAAAAACATAGAATAAATCCACTACATCACTATAGAAATTCCCTTATATAATCAGAATTCACCTATGTAAAAACTTAAACATATAAAAAATATCTTAAGTCACCATATTCGAATACAATGGTCTCTAAAATCCCTTATACATAAAAATTTTCATATACAGACCCTTATATAGCTAAATTTCCTTAAAAAATAGATTCAAATAGATGGATCACTCCTTGTAAATTTCATTTATATGGTATTTTTATACATGGAATCTTCATGTGTCCAAATTAACATACATTGAAAAAGTCATTTTCATTGACATTTACATATGGAAACCATCACATAGAAAAAATCTCTTATATTAGGGAAATGACTTTTCAGAATTCACCTACGTCATCTAAATTTCATTATGTAGAACCTCCATGTAGCTATATTATAATACATAGATAATTCACTTATATAGGAAATTCACATGCATGAGTACTTAGACATTTTTTGGATTTATACTGCTCTCCTAGATCAAAACTGAAACACTTCTATCTTTATCTCCCTTGGCTTCCAACCTTTATGGATGATCCCATTAACTTCTCTAAGGGACTTCACATAGAATACTTAATTCATATGATCATTGTAGCTTCATTTCAAGCTCTATGAATCATCCTTTTTATTTTCCAACACATATGATGGATTGTTCCATTGAAAATCCATTTTTTATCACTTTAATCATTAATACAACACACAAAGAACTAATGATTCACTTCAATATTCTCATGTATTTTCCAATTAGGTTATAATACAACACTTAAGACTCCTTAGATAATTATAAATAAATACAACATCTATATCAATGAGGATCCATTTTATAACAACTTCAAGATCTTCCTTATCCACCTTGTCTAAAATTCCAACTCACTTTAGGTGTATCCATAAATATCACCATATTTTCAACAAATAAGCTTGGGTTAAATCCACAATACTTGTCAAAAAATACAACACTAATTAGAGGGTATCCAAAAATCCCCCGTTAGATTTTATTAATAGGACTCTGTAAGATATATCATAATGTCCCTCTTTATAAATAAAATAAAAATGGATTTCAAGTAGGTGTGATCCTTTATTTTTATCCCCCTTAGGGTGTGCTTATATCTTCTCCCCCTTCAGAAATAGGGTCCTCCATTTTCTACACAAACTCCTCCTTTGAATGGGGAATTCCTTTTCTTCTAACTTCAGATGGAGAGATATTGATTTCACCCTTTTTCATTTCTTAGGCTTCCTCAATATTTTTCTCCCCTTTAATATGTGGGAAGAAACTCCAATAAAGCTTCACTCCCCATTTGTGTAAGAGGGATTTGCTCAAGGGATTGTTTTTCAGTCATTAATGAAATAATAGTCTAAGCCCCACTCTTTTTATCTCCCCATTAATCGATTCACTTGAACTTATAGTCTCAAATTTTTTTAATTTTGTTTATGATATCAATTTTTGATTCACGTGTTGGAAACCATTTGATATTTATACCAATTTGATCATCAAATTTATGGTTGTATCCCCAATTCAAAAACTTATAACATAGAATCACTTGATCAATGAGTGAATTTACCACTTAGAATTTGTTTTTTTAATAAATCCTCTGATCCTAATAAACCAAATATCTGTGTAGGAAACAAGAGTTTCTATGAACAATACCAAAATTTTCCATGTCACTATTAATTTCATAAAAATTATACCAGCTTCATTTTTCAACAGTCCCAAAAATATTCCTATGATTTACAGAACACTTTCACATAAAATAGTAAGTTTATAAAATAAAAACATATTTTTTGTGTAACATACCAATCCTTTATCTCTTCTCAGGCTTAATCTTGTGAAAATAGGGATTAACATCCATTATATATCATCTTCGACTCCTCTTGAGTGCTCATATTCTAACACCAATTATTGTTTCCCAATTTGGGGGTTCTATGTTTTAGGAAAACAAATCTAGGTTAGAAGGAATGGGTTTCTTGTAAACAAAGATAGCTAATACCAAATTTTAAATATGTAAAAATAAATAATCATGTAAACAATTAATGATGTTGTGGTCGATGGGGTATGTACTCTTTACTCCAGTGGTCTTGTACCAAACATTTTAAGACATTATACCAATTTAATTCACTAAAATTAGTCCTTATACCATTTTTAAACTCAGATAAGTTTTTGAAACCTCTTTAAAATTTATTTCAGAAACTTTAAACAACCAAATTGTCTCATATATTTTTAATTCTAGATTTTGATTTTTATTCCATTGGGAAACTTCCAAGTGCATTTTATATGTTAAAAAATGTTCCTCAACACATTTTGATGGTTTAGTTTCATCCTTGACTTATAATACGGTATTAATTCTAGGTAAGGTATTAAAATACTCCTTAACTTTTCTTTTTTTCATGCACTTTTCAATTCTAGATAGATTTATCGCTTAGCTTCATCACCTATAATTTTATATCACAACTACCTCATGTTTCATACCTCCCCCATAGGACTACATAACATTACAAACAGTTCAATAACATTTAATTCTTGGGGAGAGGGTTACCTAAAGGTTCCTCAAGATAAGGAATGGGGTTTTTCAAGATGAACCAACCAATAATCTTTAAACTTTCTTTTCCCTTTCTTTGATTAAGGGTGTAACACCCCGAGATTTTATGAGAAGTATTATTTTTAATTTATTTGATGTATTGTGTTGTATGTTACACCAAGATTATCTTGCGCTATACGCAACACCGTATTAGCTTGCAGTATACGCAACACTATTCTTGGATCATGTTACACACTATTTTAAGTTCATTTGATAGAAGTTATTCTACGCAACATTGAGTGTATATATATATATATATTCAATGTATAAATGAAATATGGTTGGATTCTATTATATGCAACAACAAAGGAATATTTCACTACATGCAACCCTGAATTGGCTTGCATTACACACAATCGTGACCTTCCTCGATAGCGTGTCTTGTATGCAATACCGAGTTTCACTAAACAACGATATGTTGTTAAAATATTATATAAACTAGTCGTTATGAATAGTAATACCCACTTTTTGAAATTTTATAAATTCTATCTTTCAAAATGGACTTCATTTTTTGAATTCGGAATATCAAAATTAGTCTAGGGTGAATTTTTTGGTATTTTTCTGAAAACTTTCAATTTTTGATGAATAGTGAAAAAACACTGAGTTATAGTTTAAAACCGAATTTTTATTTATTTTATTTAAATTTATTTTAGGTCAAAATAGACACATAATACCTATATAAGTTCAATTTAAATCATTGGAGTCAATTTATAATAATTCTAGATATATAAAAATTGTATAGAACTTTTCACAGTCTTTTACCCACCTCCTAGGAGAATTTGCAAATTTACATAAAACTTAATTTTACCGCTTCTGTGCGTTGAATTTTGAAAATCTGAGAGACACGATTAATATCAAGGAGTAAAATTTGGTTCAATAAGATAAAAATAATTTTTGGTGAATAGTAACTTTTTACTTTTATTTACCACGGTTAAAAGTAAATAGGGTAATTAAGGGTAAAAGTGATATTATTATTACGATAACACATGTCTTAATTCAATTGGATAAGTTTAATTCAACCCAAAACAACCTTAGGAATAACATATGACCATATAGTTCCACTTGGATTATATTAGGACATTTATTATTATTTAATTCAAATAAGAGTTAAAAGAATTAAAATCAAAGTTTAATAAGTAAACCATTTTTAATATAGGGTTATACATAAGATAAATTCGACTATAAATATTCATTAGAAATCTAAAAATATTTCCTAAATAATGGTTTTTTATTTATATTTTTTAGACATTAAATAATTAAATTTATTTATGACACAATGATGATGTAGTAATTACCTTATTAATGAAATCTTAACATAATTGATATTATAAATACCCAAATAAATGTAATTTGAGACTTTTCATGAATGAAACTAATTTTCTAGGTTAATATAACATATTACGGTTGGTTAGATTAATTTTATATGAATTAATAATGTTGTTATGAATTTAGAGAAAACAAAATGCCAAATAGTGTCAAAATTGACATAAAAGAATTTTTAAAAAAAATATTATATTATTAATTGATATAATGGTCCTAAAATTATAAGGTTCGTGAAAAAGACTTATATAAAAATATATATGAGATTAATGAACCAATTGGGGTTCTATTGGTATTTTATAGTAAGTTTATTGACCATATAGTGTAAGAATACAAGAAGACACGGTAAAAGTTAAATTATTTAACTTAGAGTTAAATATAAATGATAAGGTTAAAATGGTAACCTAAACTTCTCTAAAACCTATTGGTTGAGAGTATTTCTACCCATACAAACCCTATCCTAGAAATAAGTCACTTTGGATCCATTATAAACCGAATATTAATTTATTATAAAATAATATTTTATGTTTTTTCTAAAGTGCCCCTCTCCTCCCTTATAAAAGGGAACCTCCTCCCTCTTCTCTTTACACAATTTTTGAGCCTTAAATCTCATCCAAACCCTGAAAATTTCTCTTATCAACCTATATAATTATATCATATAGGTTCTGGTCTTCTAAAAAGATCAACTCTAGTTCCCTAAGAGGAAGTTTAAAAGAGGCACGTCGAAGAAGAGGTAATCTCTTCTACTGATTCTTTCAAGTTTATTTCTTCTTCTACTTCCTCTTCTTTATTTGTTTCATTATAAAGTAATAACATAAGTATTAATTATATACTTATATGTTATTATAAATAGTAAAAAACCCTATTTCACCTTTTATCCATCCTATGAAAAATGAAATCACCGTGCGTGCGTACGTAGGGAATACCGTCTCCACGCCGTGGTGTAATATGTTTTTCTACAACCACATTACTTGGATGGGTATAATGGTGTAAAGGAAAACAATATATGATTATTATAACATGATACTAATTCTGAGATATTATATCATCCACTCCAATTCCATTCAATAGTTATAGGAATGATATCATCGCTCGTGCGTACGCGTGGATTACCGTTTCCACAACGCGATTAGATTCATTCTCCATGTTAACCATTCAAAAATGATTATAAAGTATATATAATGAATAATAACAAGATATATGACATAATAAATCTACTATATTTATGTATATATATATATATTTCATCTACTTACTTACATTCAAGTCAATAAGGAAAGGTAAACAACGTTCATGCGTACGTACGGACTACCGTCTCAATGAACGGTGTATTTCATTTCATTTATCTATCTATTATATATATATATATACTGAATATATATGATATATAAATAATGATTCACATTTTGGAAGTAAGTAAATAATGATATAAGTAATAATAATATCAAGAACAACAAGTCCAAACACGTATGATAAATGAAACGATTTAAACCAAAACACTTCTTTGACATGGAATTGACAACTAAACGGTTAGTATAAAGTCATAAGTGAATCATATATGATATCATAAATATTATTATGATTATTTTACAAGATAATAATATGTTTAAACCCACTATATAGGAGTCTCAGACACATATGTAAGAAATTTGACATAAGGTAAGGGATAATTATTCTAATCTCATTCTTATCCAAGATTGTTTATTCGTAAGTATTTACTGGGGTTATGTTTATCATCCATGTCCATAAAAATGTTTTTTATAAAGTTTTTAATATTCTTCCATGTATGCTTATAGTCATTTTTACCCTTTTTTGACTTTTACTACATCACATAAAAGGAATCTTTCTTTTGTTTACCATACGAGGTACTTTTTGACTTTTCCTACAAAAGTACAAGAATAATGTTTTTTTAACTTATACGGCATGAACAAATTTTTATGGTTTCATAACACCTTATTTACATGAATCTTCCTCTACAATATTTCATGATTATTTTCAACAAAATCATTTTATTTTAAAATTTCATGGAATTTTAAGAAAAGAAAATTATTTTGAGAAGAAAGGATATTTTCCTCAAAAATTCATTTCAAGTGTTTTATCAAAACTATTTTCCATATAAGGAAAAATTATTTAATATGTTTATGTTTTAAGTATAATGTCTCTATGATTTAAAGTATTATTTTTTCTTATGATGAAATGATATCCATTTATTCTATATGGATTATGTTATGATGGGATAATGTTTATGAAACCTATTTATTTCATTGGGTTATGATGAATGATTTATGTTTAATTTGTGGCACGTGAAAGAATGATTTCATTATGAGATGTGTGGGACCTATATCTCCCTCCAATGCACTGGGTAAAAATTTATATCTCATGAGATAGACATGGCTGTAACGGCAAGTAAATCTGGTATAGTAACACAGGGCTGGAATGGCAGATAAACCTGATTCAGTAATGGACTTTGTCCACTATGATGGTCTTGGCGGCAATGCCTTGGCTACTATGGAAATCATATCATGTGCTTAATGTTTTACCACAATTCCATGTTTTTTCCCATGTTATTTATCATTATTAATTTTACTTTATGATCTATGCCCTATGCATTGTCAAGATTTATGTCATTACTCAATATTTTTATGTTTTACGTTCATGTTCTTACGTTCAAATGTTTAGAGATTGTTTTATGTTTCCATGTTTACCATTACCGAGCATTTGATCTCACCCTTTTTATGTTTTCTTTTCCCCAAGATATAAAGAAAAGTTTTAGGTAAGAAAACCAATGGGAAGATCTTTATGGGAGATGTTGAAGATCTTTCACCATGATTAGAAGATTATGTTACGAGTTTCCAAAGACACTAAACTATTACGGTCCTTGGGTGTCATTTTTTGTTATGTATTAATTATTCCGCAAAAGTAATGTAAAAATAATGTAATGTCCATTTAATTCAAGTTTGGGTCTCTACAATTGGTATCAGAGGAAATGTTTAGTTAACCTTTGGAAACAGGGATGTGAAAACTTTAGTGAGATCCCTAGAGATATTTCTAAGGTATGTCTAGGGATATCCCTAATATTAAGTATAAATATAGGTTATAGTCCTAGAATTACGATAACGATCATAGAACTAAACCTAATATGTTAGAGATTGAAAGTACCCCCCCTTGATTATGTTGTTTTTATAGTACGAGTTTTGCCTCTCATACTATTCTTTTTAGGTTTTAAGAAATGGCAGGAAACACGAGGATTCATGTTAATGGAGAATATGATGGACAATGGAATGATATTCTTCATGAGAAACCAAATGAAACGGGATTTGGATGTCCAAACATCGTTATTATTCCAAATCAGAAATCTCATAATACGATCAATAATATCAACTTTGGTAAGTTTCCTGACTCAGATAATTTGAGAAAGATGGAGTTTCATGATGATCATAGAGGAAAGAAAGTTCAATTTCCCTCATGTAAATTATGTGGGAAGAGGCATCAAGGAGAATGTTTCAAAGGACCTGGGAGATGCTTTGGGTGTAGAAAAGAAGGACACAAAGCCATTAATTGCAAAGGAAAAGGTTCAGTTAACACAATGGACAAGGATAATGGTATTTATAAGACATCAAAAAAGGTTAAATGTTTTAAATGTGGAATGTACAGTCATTATTCTAACCAATGCCTTAAGGTAAAATCTCATGAAGAGAATTGGCATGACCGTATGGGTAGTATTTATGTTGATGATGATGAAGAGACTACAAATGATATATGAGATGAATGAAGTGTTGAGGAATAAAATGATGATGCTCAGTCAATGGTTTAAGAAGGTAGTGGAATGATTGTATGTTTATCAAGAATAATGTATGGTATTATGGAGTAATGAAACATCTAGGTATTGTTAGAATTTTATTTTCCCTAAAGTATCTGAAAGTATATGTTGAATGGTACGGGTAACCATGAAAAGTGATTGAAATATTTTTGGAAAGCAGTTGATATGCGCATAAGGAAGGGATAAGGAGAAAATGAAATTTTTGATAGTATTTATGAGCTCATGACTGATATAAGGACAAAGTGATATCATGGTTTGAGTATATAGAAATTTTGGGATTTTGGTATGTGTAAAGAGTTAACTTTTGACAACATTCATGTTTTCAGAAAGGTTATATGGTAATTAATGTTTCAAAAGAATACATGATTAAGGTATTCACATGTTTGGAATGTGACCAACAAGATATATCTTATGATATATGGGGGATAAATGATGGTATTCATGTGCTTGTTATGTGACCTTTCAAATAATAATTTTCCTTATACTATGAGCTTGGACCGAAGTATTTTGGATAAGCCTAACGATTGGAATGAATTAAGTTAGACATAAGATAGTATTGTTTAAGGCTAGAACTTTTTTCAATATTATTGCAGGAATGTTATAATAATGTAGTTTTAGAAAAAAGGGACAACCTGCAGGACGGGAGACAACCCGTCGCGTCGGAAAAGGTTGCAGGAATCGAACCCACAACCAAAGTGTGATAGGACTTTATCACCTACCATTGGCCTATAGGAAGTCCCTGGTTAGTAGAAACTAGTTTTATTTTATTAAGAGGTATGATAGATGAAGTATAACTCCATTTTTGGAACCATATATGATTAATCTCACCATAAGATGGACTTATGTATATAACTTTTGCTAACCTTATGTTTGAGACAGATGTAATGACCTATTATTCTATCGCATGATCAGATAACACTTCACGGAAGACAAATTCAACTTCATTTATTTAAGAGATGAATTGGAAATTGTTCAACGCACAAACAACAGTGAGATTGTACCAAAATCAAGTAAGTATTTCTTTTAATTCATCAATATTAGGGAAATGATATTGAAAACCAAAAACATTGTCCCAGTACCCTCATATCCAATGAATCTGATGGAACCTTAGATCATCACAAATTTATGGCTTTGTGATTGTTGTCTTTTTCATAGTCATGTTCTCTACCACTCTCTATTAGAACTTCATGGTTAGATTTCTCTTCCATATCCATATTTTCACCAATATTATCCTATTTGGAAACCCAGTGATGAGTTACTTTGGGTATCCATTATGTTTCTAACATTCCTTTTTAAAATGATGTTTTAGTATTCCTTTCTACGATGTGGGTTTTTATGAAATAAACTTTCAACTAGAAAACCATTTATAACCCCGACGAATTTTGAGGGCGAAATTCATTTTAAGGGGGGTAGAATGTAACACCCCGAGATTTTTTGAGAAGTATTATTTTTAATTTATTTGATGTATTGTGTTGTATGCTACACCAAGATTATCTTGCGCTATACGCAACACCGTATTAGCTTGAAGTATACGCAACACTATTCTTGGATCGTGTTACACACAATTTTAAGTTCGTTTGATAGAAGTTATTCTATGCAACATTGAGTGTATATATATATATTCAATGTATAAATTAAATATGGTTGGATTTTGTTATACGCAACAACAAAGGAATCTTTCACTACACACAACCCTGACTTGGCTTTCATTACACGCAATCGCGACCTTCCTCGATAGCGTGTGTTTAGACAATACAGAGTTTCACTAAAAAATGATATGTTAATAAAATATTATATAAACTAGCCATTATGAATAATAATACCCACTTTTTGAAATTTTATAAATTTTATCTTTCAAAATGGTCTTCATTTTTTGATTCTGAATATAGAAATTATCCTAGGGTGAATTTTTGGTATTTTTCTGAAAACTTTCAATTTTTGATGAATAGTGAAAAACACTGAGTTATAGTTTAAAACCGAATTCTTATTTATTCTATTTAAATTTATTTTAGGTCAAAATAGACACATAATACCTATATAAGTTCAACATAATTCATTAGAGTAAATTTATAATAATTTAAGATATATAAAAATTTTATATAACTTTTCACCGTCGTTTACCCACCTCCTAGGAGAATTTGCAAATTTACATAAAACTTAAGTTTACCTCTTATTTGAGTTGAATTTCAAAAATCCGAGACACATGGTTAATATCAAGGATTAAAATGTGGTTCAATAAGATAAAAAAAAATTGGTGAATAGTAACTTTTTACTTTTATTTACCACGGCTAAAAGTAAATAGGGTAATTAAGGGTAAAAGTGATATTATTATTACCCTGATACATGTCCTAATTCTATTTGATAAGTTTAATTCGACCCAAAACGACCTTAGTAATAAAATATGACCATTTAGGTCCACTTGGATTAGATTGGAACATTTATTATTATTTAATTCAAAGAAGAGTTAAAAGAATTAAAATCAAAGTTTAATAAGTAAAACGTTTTTAATATAGGGTTATACATAAGATAAATTAGACTATAAATATTAATTAGAAAGAAAAAAATATTTCCTACATAATGGTATTTTATTTATATTTTTTAGACATTAAATAATTTAATTTATTTATGACACAATGAAGATATAGTAATTACCTTATTAATTAAATATTAACATAATGGATATTATAAATACCCAAATAAATGTAATTTGAGACTTTTTATGAATTAAAATAATTTTATAGGTTAATATAACAAGTTATGGTTGGTTAGATGAAATTTTTTCGAAGTAATAACGTTGTTATGAATTTATAGAAAAAACAATACTAAATAGTGTCAAAATTGACATAAAAGAGTTTTTAAAATAAATATTATATTATTAATTGATATAATGGTCCTAAAAATATACGGTTCATCCAAAAGACTTATATAATAATATATATTCCATTAATGAACCAATTTGGGTTCTATTGGTATTTTATAGTAAGTTTATTAACCATATAGTGTAAGAATAGAAGAAGACACGGTAAAAGTTAAATTATTTAACATAGAGTTAAATCTAAATGATAAGGTTACAATGGTAACCTAAACTTGTCTAAAACCAAGTGTTTGAGAGTATTTCGACCCATCCCTTCCCTTTCCTTGAAATAAGTCACTTTGGAGCCATTATAAATCAAATATTAATTTATTATAAAATAATATTTTAAGTTTTTCCTAAGGTGCCCATCTCCTCCCTTATAAAAGGGAACCTCCTCCCTCTTCTATTTACACAATTTTTGAGCCTTCAAGATCGGCCAACCTCTGAAAATTTCTCTTCTTAACCTCTCTATTTATATCATAGAGTTTTTGTTCTTCTCAAAAGACCAACTCTAGTTCCCTAATAGGATGTTTAAAAGAGGCACGTCGAAGAATATGTAATCTCTTCTACCGATTCTTTCAAGTTTCTTTCTTCTTCTACTTCCTCTTATTTAGATGTTTCATTATAAAGTAATAACATAAGTATTACTTATATACTAATATGTTATTATAAATATGAAACAACCCTATTTCACCTTCTATCCATCCTATGAAAAATGAAATCACGGCGTGTGCATACGTACGGAATACCGTCTCTATGTCGTGGTGTAATATGTTTTTCTACCACCACCTTACTTGGATGGGTATAATGGTGTAAATAATAACTATAAATGATTATTATAAAATGATACTAATTATGAGATATTATATATCCACTCCAATTCCATTCAATAATCATGGGAACAATATCATCGCTCGTACGTACGCACGGATTACCGTCTCTACGACGCGATGAGATTCATTCCCCATGTTAATCATTCCAGAATAATTAAAAAGTATATATAATGAATAATAATGATATATATGACATAAAAAAGATAATATATTTATGCATATATATATATATATATATTTCATCTACTTACTTCCATTCAAGTCAATAAGGAAAGGAAAATAGTGTTGATGCGTACGTACGGCCTACCGTCTCCATGAACGGTGTATTTCATTTCACTTGTCTATCTATTATATATATATACTGAATATATATTATATATAAATCATAATTCACATTCTGGAAGTAATTAAATCATGATATATGTAATAATAATATCAAGAACAACAAGTCCAAACACGTACGATAAATGAAACAATTTTACCCAAAACACTTCTTTAACATGGAATTGACAAGTGAACGCTTAATATAAAGTCAAAAGTGAATCATATATGATATCATAAATATTATTATGATTATGTTACAAGATAATAATATGTTTAAACCCACTATATAGTAGTCTCAGACACATATGGAAGAAATTTGACATAAGGTAGGGGATAATTATTCCAATCTCATCTTATCCAAGATTGTTTATTCATAAGTATTTACTGGGGTTATGTTTATCATCGATGTCCATAAAAATGTTTTTCATAAAGTTTCTAATATTCTTACATGTATGTTTAAAGTAATTTTTTCCCTTTTTTACTTTTACCACATCGTATGTAAGGAATATTTCTTTTGTTTACCATACGAGGTACTTTTTGACTTTTCCTACAAAAGTACGAGAAGAATGTTTTTTTAACTTATACAACATGAATGGATTTTTACAGTTTCATAATACCTTATTTCAATGAATATTCTTCTACAAGATTTCATGATTATTTTCAACAAAATAATTTTATTTTATAATTGCATGAAATTTTAAGAAAATAAAATTATTTTGAAGAAGAAAGGATATTTTCATCAAAAAATCATTTTAAGTGTTTTATCAAAACTATTTTCCATCTAAGGAAACATTATTTAATATGTTTATGTTTCAAGTATAATGTATCTATGATTTAAAAGGATTAATTTTTATTATGATGAAATGATATCCATTTATTATATATGGATTATGTCATGATGGGATGATGTTTATGAAACCCATTTATTTCATTGGGTTATGATGAATGATTTATGTTTAATTTGTGTCACATGAAAGAATGATTTCATTATGAGATGGGTGGGACCTATATCTCCCTCAAATTCATAGGGTAAATATTTATATCTCATGAGATAGACATGGCTGTAATGGCAAGTAAATCCAGTACAGTAACAGAGGGCTGGAATGGTAGATAAACCCGATTCAGTAATGGACTTTGTCCACTATGATGGTCTTGGTGGCAATGCCTTGGATACTATGGAAATCATATCATGTGCTCAATGGTTTTCCACAATTCCATGTTTTTTTCCCATGTTATTTATCATGATTAGTGTTCCTTTATGATCTATGCCTTATGCATTGTCAAGATTTATGTCATTACTCATAATTTTTATGTTTTATGTTCATTTCCTTATGTTCAAATATTTAGAGATTGTTTTATGTTTCCATGTTTACACTTACTGATCATTTGAGCTCACCCTTTTTAGATTTCTTTTCCCAAGGATATAAATAAATGTTTTAGTTAAGAAAACCAAAGGGGATGATCTTTATGGGAGATGTTGAAGATCTTTCACCATGATTAGAAGATTATGTTACGAGTTTCCAAAGACACTAAACTATTACGGTCCTTGGGTTTCATTTATTGTTATGTATTAAGTATTCTGCAAAAGTAATGTAAAAGTAATGTAATGTCCATGTACATCAATTTTGGGTCTCTATAAAGGGAAATAAATACCATCATTTATTAATATCCTATAGTTAATAGCTTCAAACGATTTCCAAAGTATTTTCTTTGTGTATATCCAATTACGCACTTTTATTCATAGAGGTGAGCATTAATTTTCTTTCTTGGATGGGGTTTTTATATAATTTTGGAAACAATCACACTTGTTAAAAAAATTATTTTGTTTCTTCTTTAGAATATCACTCTTCTATATTCCTTCTCCATTGAAGGACTCTTCCTACAAGATTCAATTATTTCCTTTTAGTGGTTTTTGTGAGACTTATTAGGAATTATTCCTCTTTTATGGTCATAATTTCAATATTTGAATCCATATTCTTCCTTGGTGGATTATCCATTTCTTATTCTTTCAATTTTCTCACAACTGGTATAACTCTTTATTTTTGTTTCCAAATTATCTTTCCTTCTTTCCAAGAGATCTGTTGTGATAAGACTGATTTTGGTTCTTGATGCACTTGTTATTGATTCTTATTCTAATTCTTTAATACATTAAAGATGTTCTCCAGATAAAAAGACAATTTTATTGGATAAAATAATTATTTGTATGTCATAGGTGTGGTGCATCTCCATATGGAATCTTTTCTCATTAAATTATTATTCCAAATATATTAGATTTGCATGTGACTAAGGTTAGGGTAAATAAATCATAGAATATGATAATAATACCTCATTTGGTCATTTCTTGAATAAAAAATTGGAAATACTGGAGTTCATATTTTAGTTTTGGGCTTTTGGGATCCAAAATACATGATCATAATGTGACCAATCCTTCCACAATGGTATGATTTTAGTTTCATATTAATTTATGGACTCTTCCTTCTAAAATTATTATTAAAATTTTGTTCATATCTTCTATATTTTAGATCCATAATCCTTATTGATATTGAGGCTTCCTTTATTGGGTTTTTCGTCTTCCTATTTAAGGTGTTTATCCTCTCTTAAAGTTAACTGATCTTCTCAGCATTTTACTTTACTTTAGAAACAATTTCTCTCAAACTTAAAGAAATATCCATCCCTGATTTTCTTAACTCGTTAAGTTGAGTTTTTATAAGAATGATTATTTCCTTTAGTTTCTTATCCATGACAATTTTCTTTATAATCTCTTAGGAAAGCTCTTAAAGAATGAAATGTTTTCCCATTTTATTTATGTTAAAATTCCAGGCCAATTATTCTATCTTTTACCTCAAGTTTTTCAAGTCTTAATATTAAATCATCGCATAATAAAATTCATGCATGAATTATCATTGTTCTACCTTCACTTTTAGAATTGGGATATTCACCTAGTCAATTAATGAACACATTCTAGCATGGGAACCAGATTTTGTTTCCTTTCCACCACTAGAATAACTTCTTCTTTCTAGCTCTATTATTTATTTTTAAACACCACATTATTTCTCTAAACTAGTGTTGAAATCTGATAAAACATTAGGATTGGAATTTAGATTCATTAGATATCTCTTTATTTTGGTATTCTTCTTCTTCTTACCCTTATACATAAGGAAATTTTTATTTGGTCTTTGCAATTTTATAAATGAATCTTTCAACTATATCAACATGTCTTTAGAGAATCTATAATGAAAAATCTCTTCATACACATCATCCTCAAGATCATCCTTTAATGAGTTTCTTAATAAAGAATAAATCTAAATTTTTCTTTGATATATCTCAAAGATAACTTATTTACATATCAGTAGAATAGTTTCATCTAGAAAAACCTCTCAAGGAACTCCATGTGAATCTTTCATGATGGTTTTGAGCTCTTTTTTCTATGTTTTGAAATAATTTTCATCAAACAAGGGAGAATTTATTTTGAATTTCATTTATCTTAAAAAACTTTAGATCAAGTCATATCATGCAAAAATCCAATAAAATAAACCTTCCTTTAATACCAATTATGAGTCCCTAAGTGTTATTAGAGTGAGATATAACCCAAGGGGTGAATTAGGTTATTTAGTACTTAACCAATTTAAACACTTATTATGACATCCCATATATTTTATACACTTTATTTCATGATTTATTATATAAAGATACACATAATATATTCCCAAAGGATTAAGAGGTACAGTGTCTTTGGTAAATTAGATACATATCACACTAACATGAAATAGGCATGCAAAAACACTATTTAAAAACTCTTTAACATGCCCTTAAATTTTATTAACCTTCTAACACTGCATGGTATATCCTAGAGACATACATAAGAAATGGATGAGATATAAAGCTTGGTAAGGGAATAATCAAGGCATAACATAAACTAAAGCATTAAATTTGAGTCAAGAGGCATAACATGATGACATATAAGGTGAGAATCACAATCATGAACATCAAATAATGATATAATATAATAACATCAAGGTATTATAGGAATGTGGTAACAATATAAAACATGACATTAGAATCATAATTCAAGGTTAATCGTCGAGAAATCATAACAGAGTGTGCTTAGGTTAACCTCTCATTCACCATACATGGTATCTTATGAGGTAAAAACATTATCTAATTCATTATAGGGATATATAATTCATGGTCCATCCATCACATTCATATCATGCACACGAATTTATGTGTCACATATATTGTACAACATAAGAATGTATTTCATAAATTTTAATCATGCGATTAAGGAGTCTGGGTTATATGTAAAAAATAAATAAAGTATAGGTAAAAATAAGTTAATACCTTAGAGTGTAAATGTGGATGGATGTTCACAACACAATTGTTTGGCATGGAAAATCACAAAGTAATTTTGACAGCACGATAGGTGTATGTAAAGGTTCATGGAATAGATTAATGAGAATGAAATGTGGTCTCTCATTACTTGGTAATCTTAAGGATAATAAAGTTATGTGTAAAAACATATGTCAATATGAAAAATTGGAAATCAAAAGAATTAATATAAAGAAAGTACTTGAATAAAGAGGAAGAGGAAAAGAATCCCTTACCTAAGAGGTTTCTTCTAAAATATTGGGAGGATTTTCTTAAGAGATTGGGAACACCTTAATAGGGATTTATAAAGGGATGGGGGGAGGAAAGTAGTGCTAAATGGTTTTTTAGTGAAGTGGAAAGGGATATTGGGTGGATATTTATAACAAAAGAAAGGGGAATTATTTATTAATTTCTAAACATAGGTTTTTTACTCTAAGTAATAAAATAAATAAAACTAAAAACCTTACCATAGTTTTTTCTCATGGTTTATACCAAATAGGAGTGGTTTCCAATATTTTATTGGGTAAATAACCGAACTAATTAAAATAATACAATTCATGATGTGTAAGTGAGTCATGTTCGTAGATAATTGTTTTAAAACCTTAAAATATAATATAGTTTTTAGAGGATTAATTATATGTTTGTAAGGTTAATAAAATAACTTCAAAAACACATTATTTTAAATGAAAAACCTATTTTCAGTCATTTATTCCTTTTATAGTTTTTATTACATCACTTTTGGACTATTATGATTTCATAATACATAACACCTATCTATATCATATTTAATTTTTAACCAAAAATTAGATTGTACTAGAAAATTATGAAAAATTCACCTTTAGTTAATTTAAACATGATGATTTCAAAAACAATATTTAAAAAAATATAAATATAAGAAATTATAATTTTAAATAAAAACATTATTTATTGAAAAGTACTAGCTTTTATGATGCAAACAACATTATCACCCTTATAAAAATTACATAGGACTTCATTAAATTATAATACCTTTTATATGTAAATAAATAATATTTAATAAAACTATTTCATTAAAGAAAAATTTATTTTAAAAGACTTGGATTTATCCAAAAGTGTGTTTTAATTGAAATTATATATTTTCCAAAAGTAAAATTTTGGTTTCTTCATATTAATATATAAATTTTATCAAACTCATTATGTAGTCATGTGTATATATAAAGTAATTATAAAAAGGGATCAATATAATAATTATTTAATTAAAAATAAAAACATAAAATTCATACTATTATGGTCTAGATACATAATATCTTATTATACAAATATATTTCCTAAGGGTAAGGTATACGATAATAGTTTCTCAGAGTGGTTCAGCGAATGTGGATTGGGTAATGATGCCTATAAGATTAAACTTCTCCCATAAACAGTTTCAATTTTGTTTCAGTTGTTGAAAATCAGCTTTGGATTGGTCAAGGGCCTATCTTATTGATATCATCTCCCTCATAAGATTCAATAAATAGGATTCATAGTGTATGATCCGACTATTAGAGATCATTACTTCTTCCTTCTCTGTCAATTTGACTTTATTAAAACCCTTAATATATAATAATATTAACAGTATGTGTAGAATAGCTATATTAATAATGGTTATGATGTTTAATGGTCTTTTAATCCAGATAGGTAATATGTTCCTATATTTTATAACTGTCTATAATGATAATTGAAATATATTGCATCCGTTCTCTATAACTACATTAATTAATAAGTGATCTATTCATTTATAAGGGAATTTTATTTATAAAAGTTTGGGTCATTACACTTTTTCCATTTATGTATCATTATCCTAGAAGATCTCAACCTCTCAACCTTGAGGGTCACTTGTTATTCTCTTTTCTTTGGATGTTGATTTTATTATAATCACTTGACCAACCCTTTTAACTAGACATTCATTAGATTGTTTGACCCTATTTTGGTGTGCATGTAGAAAGTAAACAGGACGTGGAGATTTTTACTTGGTTCACCCTCATTGGTCTACTTCAAAGAGCTTGATATTGACAATATTTCAATGCACCAAATCACTAAAACCTCACTTATCTTTAAGGGGGTCACTCCCCTTACAATTTTTTTTGTTGACTCGTTATTTCCTAATGATCACTACCTTCTTACTACTCTTTATCTCACTACTCTGGGGTAGGACCTCCACACATAGTTTATAGGAATGTGGGTCCCTTAAACATCATCACTCAATTTGATTGCATCCTCAAATATATGTAGATACTCAATTGATATCATTACTCCTTCTCTACAGATCTTTTGTGAACTCTCTATTAATAGATTCTTTTTTCAAAACGTATATGGAACTCTTCTTTTAAGAGAATCATCTATAACTCCTATTTAATTTTTTATGTTTTAGAAAATCCCTTCTTCTTCGGAGAATATGGATCTTTAATAACGGTATAGGTTCTATTATTCTCTAGATACTTTGATTTATAATGGAATTCCCAAGAGTTCTCTATTATGTTCTTCTTATGGATGTTTCTATAAAAAATTCCAGAGTCATTTTCTCTCCTTACTTCTATTTTCTTTTTTATAGAAGATGTAATCTCATCTTCCATATTTTTTAATATGAAAATTGCTTCCATTTTGGGTGCTTGAAATTACTCTAAAACATGTTTCATATAATTTCCAGTGTTTAGTGTTGTTATGGGTCTTCAAAACTGCTCATAATCTTCTCCATGATTTTAGAAAATTATTATCAAAATATGACAACTTCTTAGACCATCTTCTTTCTCTTTTACAGTATGAATTTAATTATATTTAATCCACTATTTGAATTATTTAAATATTCATCTGATATTGGTGAGAGTCATGGCCTAAAATCACTACCCATGATCATTGAAACATTAGAGAACCATTCAACCATCATATGTGTCAACATGTCCTGATTTGGTTCTTCTCTAGCCAAAAAAACCTCAATATCTCCACTTCCCATTTTATATGTGTATTTTCATAGACAACTTCCAGATCCATAAAATATGAAACTTCATAAAAATATCATAGTATTAAAAATTCCAAGTTGAAAAAAATAACATCTTCTTAACTTCTCAATTGATCCCAGCTACTTCACAGTCAGATCTCCTTCATTTTCAGTATAAATATATTTTCATTTAATTTAGTATGCATCACACACAACTTCATTTCTACATTTTTGACTTGGATCATGGTTCCCTTTTGAAGTTCCATGATGTTGAAAGTATTCGAAAATGGTACAAGAGTCATCAAAAATCGTTTCACCACTGTTCCTTAGTCCACATAAGAAATCCACTACATCGCTATAGAAATTCCCTTACATCGCCAACATTTTCTTATATGAAAACACGTACATAGGAAAATTCTATTACATCACTGGATTTAGATGAATGGGTCTATAAATTCCATTATGTAGACAAATTTTCATATATAGACCCTTATGTATCCGAATTTAATTAAATCTACATATTCATATACGTGGTACACTTCTTTCTGATTTCCCTTATATGGGATTCACAAACATGGGTTCTTCACATATAGAATTCAGGTACATCGCCAGATTCTCTCACACTAGCATTTGTATATGCAGACCATTAGGTTGAAAATTTTCCTTACATTAAGGAAACAAGTATTCATAATTTTCTTATGTTTCTTGAATTTCCTTACCTAGAACCTCTTCTTTTTCAGATTAAAATACATGGTATATTTCCTTATGTGGGAAATTCACATATATGAGTACTTAGAAATTTTTTGGATTTCTGTTACTCTTCCATATTAGAACTAAAACACTTCAATATTTGTTTCCCACGGCTTCTAGCCTTCATGGATGATCCCATGAACATATCAAGGGTTTTCGCATGGCCTACCTCATTCATATGATCATTGTACATTCAAGCCAAGATCCACAAATTATCTTTTTTTTCAACACATTCAATAGTTTATTCCATGGTAACTCCATGTGTCAGTAGTTTCCAATCAATATTGCAGCATGCTAAAAACTATTGTAACACTTCATCCTTCTCATGTCTTTTCCAATAAGGTTCCAATACAACCCTTTGGCCTCTATAACTCTTTATCAACAAATCCAATATGTATATCAATCTTCCCATATTCTCAACAAATCAACTTGGGTCGAGTCAAGCTTGTCAACAAATCCAACTATCACCAAAGGTTGTCCAATAAACACTGATAAAAATAACATTTATTAGTGATAAAATAAAAAGCACTGACAGAGAAACTTTTTATTAGTAGTAAAGTTAACGTTGAAAAAATCATGGCTTTATCAGTACTGAAAAAGCATTGATAAATCAAACCATTATCAACATTAACCGATAGAGCTGATAAAGTATGGGTTTCTCAGCACTAAATTTAGCACCAATAATTATTATTGAAAATTAAAAATTAAATTTAAATATTAAAATAAATTAATAATTATATAAAAATGAATATTATAAATTGATTTATAATAAAAAAATATTAAAAATGAATGCATTTAAAAAATAATCAAAAAAATAAGAAATTTTAATTATATTAAACGTATTAATAAATCTGTTCATATTATGATAAATGTGTTAATATTATGATAAATGTATTAATATTATGATAAATGTATTAATATTATGATATATGTGTAATTAAAAATGGATAAACAATATTAATTATATTAAATGTGTTGATAAATATGTTAATATTATGATAAACATGTTAATAAATGTATTTCTAAATTTATTAATATTTTAATAAATGTATTAATAAATGTATCAATATTATGTTATTATAATAAATGAATTGATATTATAATAAATCTATTAATATTATAATAAATTTTTTATTAGTAAATGTATTAATACATTTATAAATAAACGTGTAAATATTTTAATAAATATTACATATAAATGTATTAATATTAATATAAATTACAAATAAAATAATTCCTTTATAATAAAAAAATAAATATTAAAAATGATTAATTATAATTAATTTTTAACTACTTTTGTAAAATATAATTATAATTAAAAATATTATTAATTATTTAAATGAATAAAAAATTAAAATATATCATTAATAAATGTATAAATAGTAATATAATGTATTGATATTTTCTGTGAAATATAATTAATTATTAAACTAGAAAATTTAAAGTAAAAAAAATTAATATTTATATTTAAATAGGGTTTCATTTTCTAATAAATAGATATATTATTATTATTAATTATATATATATGTATATATTGTATTGATTGTATATATTAAATATAAATATTTATTAACTGCATTTAAATTTTTTAATTATAATTAAAAATACTATTATTTATATAAATGTAAAAATATTTTGTTGTGTGTGTGTGTGATATATGTAAACTAACACATGCATGTTTGTACCCAGCTAGACACATACACATACACATATGCATTCATGCACAAAACATATACACACACAAACACATACATACACATAAACATAAATACATGAACATACACAAACATACATGCACAAAAACATTCACATAAATACAAATATGTATACATAGACATATACATAAACTTACACACATACATACACATACATACACATTCATACACATACATGTATACACATGCACAAATGCATATATACACATGATGGGTTTTTTATGATCATCCAATGACCATATGTAGTGGAAGATAACCCAAAACACATGTAATTTTATCTTCAAAAATCAACATGTAAATAATATTGTAAAATAAAGTACCTAGATTTCTTGAACAGCAGTAGTTCCAATCTTCCTTCCATGGAGATTGTTTGAGGATGATCATGAGGATCAGGGGACAAAAGTAGCCTCCCACCGAGGGGGTAAATTAACCCATGGATATGTAATAATATTGATAGAATTCTTGAGCAACTAAAGGGGTTTAGGAACCTTCTCAGGTGAGATGAATAGTTCTTTAGAAGAAAATATACTCGAAAGATACGCATACACCTCACATACCAACTAGAGAGGATATCATCCTCTTATGTAGTGGAAGCATGAGGCTCCTCAAATTTATAATACATCGTATGAGTTTCCGACCATTGGAGTATTTATTTATTTAATTAATTACAATAAATAAATGAAAAGAAATTATTCCATTCATAATGGATTGTAAAAGATGAATAAACCATTTAGGAGAAATAAATAATATATATATCATATATATATATATATATTATATTCATGCATCACATTCATGAAAAATACATGCATCGCATACATGAAAAATATATGCATCATATGCATGAATTAAATGTACACTAATATATAATATAATATCATATATATATATATATATCACACATCATCTTCATGTGTACATGAATCTTAAGCATGTATATTTTAGTGGAAATACAACAATCTCCCACTTTCACTAAAATCCCATAAGAACTTTATGCAGAACTTCACAACTATTTGGGAATCTATCCAAACTCTTTTTGATACAATTTTTTTTATCAAAATCTATTCATTTTGAACAAATACTTTGTCTAAAAAATTTTCCTTATCCAAATGTTTAATTGTCTAACCTTTCATACCTTAGTGGTTTTGACAACAACTATGAAATCCAAATTTCATATATGTAATCAAAGAGTGGCCTCTAGAAAAGAAACAGTGCCACTCAAGCTACTAAGGGGGATTGTGTGATCTTCATCAAACATTATCTATTATCTATACAAATATGTCCAGCAGAAGATGTATCATATACATCATATGTATAGATATAATCCTTTTATTAATGAAATCAAGAGAACAATAGACATAGAACATGTCAATCTAGTATTGGCCTCTCTTAATTTATTGATTTTATGAAAAATACTAACCAAATCAATGAATAAATCACATCTCATTTATTTATCTGATAAGTACACCACATATCACTTATCCAAGTAGTAGATCACATCATATATGAAACAACTAAGCATTTCCATGAATTTCCCTAGTATAATTCAATCAAGTTCCATATGTCTTTAAATTGTCATACAAGTGGATAAATCTCATATGGGTTACACTCTAATCGATGACATGATCAAAAAAAATACCAAACCACCCCCATATTATCTAATTTCATATGATAAATTTCGTAAGTAGGGTATCAAAGTAGGAAGGTTCTCATGCTAGGTATCTCTCCAACCACAGGTAAGAAGGGTTGATAACAAGCAAACACCCCAAAGTATATCTATGATCGCATGACATTCCATGAGATATACTTTCATGGATCATCTCATGTAATAAGTCACTACATTTTAACAAAATAATATATTTTTCATATCTCATATAAAACCCTTTATAATATATATAAGAATTTATTCAAACTGACCTTCACATATCATTACAACCCATTATACTCCATGATGAACATTGTTTAGGGATAACTCAAAGTTTATACCATGAGGGGATATTTATCATTCTCCCATTCATGTAAAGTAAATTTATAGAACACGTGAATTAATGATAAATAGAAATTTCATTTATTTAATACATGATATATTTACAACCATTACAACCAATCTTTTATGTGTTAAACACATGGACATATAATATGGCCCTCATGCGGTTGTTGTAGTAATTGGTTTTATTTTCTAAATATTACATCCATATGTAATTATCTCCACATCCCTATATGACCATATGATAAAATAATCCCACTAACCTATTAGTGAGTAACATTTATAAAGAAATATATTTTAAATAATAGTGAGACATTAGAATAGTATTACTTAATTTGAAATCTTTAAACCTATATTCAAACTTCTTAACTCCATAACATCAAATGTTATAATGTTATCTTATTTTGTAAACTTAGAACTCTTTCTAAGTACATAATCATTATCCTTGTAACCCTTTGAATCAAAATTTTTCCTTAAAATATTTTGTAAATAATGTAACTATTTGTATTATAACTTTACCAACACATCCTAAACACTTTTAGGATAAATTAAAATCAACTTAGTTATGGTAACTAATGTAACTCTTTAGATTTATTTTTAACACCACACTATAAATCCTTTTAGGAAACCAAGTGATAAAATTTGTGTATTGGTTAATATAAAACTTTAGGGAATAGTGATGTTCACCTATTACGGTAACTAAACGAAACTTTTGACATTTTTCTTTACTATAAAATATCCTAAAATTCTTTAGGAAATTAAGTGAAGAATAACTCTAATATTAAATTGGTGTAATCCTTTAGTTAATAGTGATATTAACTTTATCATAGTAACTAAATGAAACTATTTTCATTTTTCATTACTATCACATATCCGAACTCTTTAGGATATAAATTAAATAATCACTTAAACTAAATTTGGTATAGTATTTTATATGTTAATTTTTAACTTCTGTAAGTTCAAATATACTCTCAGTATCCCCTTTGACATTATATACTCTTTAGAATATCTTTATAAGATGAAACACAAAATACTTTGTGTTATAATAAATAACACTTATTTCATTTTAGTAAGAATATGTGAAAAATAAACAATTAATTATAGGCGGGTAGCTCTGCATCCATGATGATACTTATGGTGGCATCATCACCTCTTAAGCGGTGAAAGATTAGGTTTAATGGTGTAGTGGTTCTATGGGCAGATGGATCTAGTGAGGAGCTTCAGATCTGCTCCAGATCTAAGTTTACTGGGGTTGCCTTGGGGACTTCAGCGAACGACGAGCTTTACCAATTGTGGTCATGGTAGTGGGGATGGGCCCCAAGTGTAGAAGACTCTCAGTGGTCTTCATGCTCTATGGCGGTGCGTCTTGGGAGAAGGAAGTAATTGTCTAAAGCATGATTTCATTGGTGCAGATTGCATAGTGGCGGGATTAGGGTTTCTTACTTGTATTGGGCTCTCTACCGATGAGATTTTTCACTCAAATCTAAGGTGGTATGCCTCTGTCTTTTGGGCATGTAATGGGTTCCCCCTACCCTTAAAAATGGATATCTATTTTTTTCTTTTTCTAGTTAATAAAGGGGTTGGTCTCCAACCTGTTTTAATAAACTATTAATTTCATATCTCATTTTTCATTCTATGTGTTTAGGGTATAAATGGATAAACACTTTATCATAGATAAAACACTTTTATCCATATCTTCTTCTTAAAACATGTTATAGAATCCAATGAATCTTAAACTCAGTGTTTTCAATTAATCATCACAAATTTTTCATAAAAACTCTTTATTATTACCTCTTATCATATAAGGGATGTGAGATGAAGATACACTTCCTTTACTTAGATTCATCCAAGCTTGATAAATATATTTACATTAAAATTTTTGATATATTAAGTATTTACTTCATCACTTGAATGAAAACTATAATATATTTTAATTCTTCAATTGATTTTGAACTCATGTAAATTTAAAACACATATAAAAAAACAATCGATTTCACATACCCTTTAAAATAGAAGAATCAATTTCTATAACATTAATATTCCCGACATGGATCTTCCAGGAAATTCCCAAAACCCTCTATAAATTCTATATAATCTCATCATATAAAATGATCACTCTTTTCTAATAATACTCTCATGTTTCAAATAACCTTAAATGGATTATTGAAGAAATATTATTGGACTTTCCAACATCATCACTTCCTGTTTTTAACTTTTACCTCCTTGTACTACCTTTATAGTACCATAACATAGACATAATATTCCTAGTTCATCTATTCTCGACAATTTTAGAATATCGAGTAAATTTTTATTAAATTCATCCAACTTTACATAACATTTCCATAGATAAAAATAGAATGAATTCCTTAACCAGACTAATCCATATATAAATTCTTCAATATCTCCAAAAAAATATTCAATTATATTGAATATTATTGACATGCCCAGTCATATTGAGTATATGAGACAAGAATTAATTAACATCTAGTGCCTTTTAATCCTTAAATGAATCATTCCATACTTCCATAAGAATATTGATTTTCTTGCCGAACAACTTAAACACTTGGTCACTTAGAAGGGAACTATTATAACACATAGAATATTTATCTTTCTTAATAAATTTTCTCAAGCTACAAGTCTTAGGAGTTTCATATATTAAGTTTCTCATTTCAAGGATTAATTTCAAAGTTTGGTTATATAATAATGATGCATTTATTTATAGCATAAATCTTTATCATATAAATATCATGTATTTATATATTTTCATTAAGGTGTTTAAATGAAATTGTTCCCACTAAAAATGAAAACCTCATATTTAATATCCATTTAGTGAGACAATATCTATATTTCACTATTCAATGAGTCTCCTAAAATGTTCCTCTGATCAATTAATTATTTACATGGGGAATCATCCCAATCACAACAGGGGTGACTCTTAGATAGTTGAGTGGATAACTCTTTATCTAAATACATCTTATAGATAAACTCAACCTTATTCCATTGGTATCCTTTTTAAGGGTTTTCCAGATAATTGTAACCCAAAATAAGTTCTAAGAAAAAACTAACAAAAGATAATCTAAAGGAACCTTTCTAGGGTAGAACCTACCCAAGGATGATCTAGTGTTATCTATCACTTTCTTACCTCACAAAAGATTATTTAGGGTCACCCTATTAAGGCAGAACCAACCCATTTGATTGATTGAGGTCTTAAGTATCATTTTGGAAGGAAACTCACACTTATTATTTTAAGGGTTTTATTTTTTAAAGTCTCACTGATTTAATATACATCATTTGTATATTAAATTCATAACTATTACATCTTATGTAATAATTATCTTCTCATGTTTTATTTCTTTTTGTTTATACATGCTTCTAATGATTTAGTTTTGGAATCCATATTCCAAAAATGAAATTAATGTATTCAACACAAATTACTATGTAACTTTTACACAACCCACAAGTCTTTTCTAATCACCCAAAAATAGAAACCAAGTATATTCATACATATACAAATTAATCATACACATAAGGTGCATGGATGCTTCATGTGAAGGCATAGAGTTTTATGAAATTGAAATACGCCATGTAACACCCCAATATTTTATGATATGTCTCTTTTTAAATTTAACCTCTTTGATAGCTTACGTTGCACACAACACCCAACTTAAACGAACAACGAAATATTGTTATGTGATCATTATAACCTAGTTATTAGACTGGAGGCTATGAACAGGATTAACTGAATTATGAAAACATGGTTTACACACACACACGCATACACATATATACAATGAATTAGTTTACGAAAATATATTTATAAATGAAAATAAAACCCTTTTGAAAATACAAGGAAATATTTTTTTGAAAAACTATTCATATGTGCACAAGTGTGTTTTATACCAATAAAATAAATAATTCATATTTTTTTGATTATATTAATAAATTATATATATATTAAATATAATTTTTAACATTCATCCTATCAGTTATATATATATATATATGATATAAAAATAAATCTAATTTTACACAAAAAAAAGTAATATTTTACTAAAGGTGGTTTTGTCGTCATTTATCAGTGCACTTATTTTAAAAATAAGTTTTGACACTTTTATAATAAATATTTGAAAAAATAAAATTAATTTAAAAAAATTTAATGTCAAAATTATCTTAGGTTGAAATTTTGGTATTTTTTAGAAAATATTTATTTTCTAGTGAATAGTGAAAATACTCATTTTTATTAAAAATTATATTTTCACTTCAACCATTTTAAAGTTCTATTTTATATTAGTTTAAATTTAAAATTAGTTATATTATATTATTAATAATCCAATTAAGTTCATTCAAATTAATTTTATGGTCGAATATTTTATAAAAACATATCTATATTTAATAAGGCATTTTTCTGAAAAACTTGTCTTCATTGCGTTTTTCTGATTTAATTTTAAATTAAATTCATCCAATTAAGTGTTTTGAATTTTGAAAAAAAACTATTTCATATTTGGATTCATAGGGATTAAAATTATTAAATAGGATCCTTTTATTTTTTACCAATATGAATAGTAATCTTGGTAATTTTTTTACTGCAATAAAGTGTAAATTGGGTAAGTTAGGTTAAAAATAAAATGATAAGGAGTAGAAAATAACTCTAACACATGCCCAAATATTATTTTATGATCCTATTTAGTCTATAATCTATTAAAGTTCAGTTATATGACTATTTATGGCCATTTTAATGAGGATATTATATTTATAATATCTTATTTAAAGAAAAGTCAAAGATATCACATTCATATTTTTAATAAATATAACATTTGTAATATATTTTTAACCAGAAGTTATATTCAACTAAACATATTATTTATAAATAAAAATTAATTTTATTAATCATAGTAATTTATTTTTTATTTTTAGTGAATAAAAAATTAGCTTAAATGCTTTCACAATAGTGATACGGTAATTATTTTATTAATGAAAATATCTAATAAATTATATTAAAAATATTAAAATAAATATAATTTGAGATAATTAATATAATATATGAATTTTATATATGATATTGAAAAGTTTTTTATTATTAAAATATTTGGTTCTAGTATATATTGTTTTATTGATATTTTTAAAAGTCAAAGAAATGAGTAGTGTCGAAATTGACATTAATGATATTGAAAAATAAATAAAATTTTATTAAATGATATAAAACTCCTAAAAAACTTAAATTCTACCAAATTAATGGGATAATTTTTTCCATATCATCAGCGATCCATTTATGTGTATTTTTTCATTTTATATTAACTATATCAACCCTCAAAGAGTAAAAAACCATGTTTTCATGGTAAGAGTTAAAGGGATTAAATAAGGGTTAAAACCAAAAGACACGGTAATAATGTGATCTAAATTTTTTTTAAATATTTTATGAGATTATTTTGACCCATAATCATATTATATTTTAAATAACTAATTTTTTATCCATTTGGAAATTAAATTTAATTTATATTAATTTAATATATTTAGAGTTTCCAAATGTGCCCTCACCTCAATTATAAAAGAGTGCCTCTTCCTTCACTTATTCACACCACTTTGAGTATTATATAACAAAAAAACCCTATAAATTTATCTTATAAAAATAATTAATTAAGTTCTATATGTTTTAATCCTTCCAAAACACCTTTCCTAGATCTCGTAAAAAGATATCTAAAGGAAGTTTGTCGAAGAAGAGGTAATCGTCTTTACCTACTATTTCAAGTTTATTTCTTCATACACTTACTATTTATGTGTTTTTTACATTATAAAGTAATAAATATAGTATAATATATTTGAGGAGATATTTTTATGATTATGATATAACCATATTCTACCTTTTATCTATCCTACAAAAAATGAAAGCATCGTGTGTGCGTACGTATGGCTTATCATCTCCACATCTTGGTGTAATTTTATTTTCATCACCACTTTACTTGGATGGTTATAATGATGAAAATAATACATTTATATGATAATTAAGACATGATATTGATTCTAGAAAAATTAATATACCATCCAGTTCCTTACCCTTTCACCATTAAGGGAATGATATCATCGCTCGTGTGTACGTATGGCATACCATCTCCACAATACGATATGATTCATTTTCAATGTTAACCATTCAAGAATGATTATAAAAATGTATATAATGAATAAATGTTATATATATGACCTAAATATCATTATTTATATGATGAAACTATATCCTATTCACAATAACTAGGACTTAATGAAAAAACATGCAAAGGAAAATGAAGCCGTTAACACCTGAAACAAGGGTAGTAACGAAATATTATTAACAAATATGTGATAAGATGAAATAAGAGGATCATATATGATATAATAAATATGAATATAGTTCTTGTATGAATTAATAACATTATTTAAACCATTATACCAGAGTTAATGCATGTTCTAATAAAGGAAAGTGTAAGGTAAGGGTTTCTCTTCTCACTTTTATTTTTGTGAGGTATGCCTTATTCATAACTTAATTATTTTGTGTGGTGTACTTATCCTTTGATATATAATATCATGAATCTCTTTATTTTCATGTATTTAAATTTCTTTAAATTTTATTCTTTTATGGGGCATATGGTTCGACTGATTACAAAGCGGTAATGGATTTCTTAACTCAATTTCAATTCATTGGGTTAAACGTCTACTTCATTGATTATATAATACTAATATTATGTGTGAAATTAATTTTGATTGTATTATGTTTTATTTCCACTTGGTTTATGTGTATTTATAGTTCATACACATAATTAATTCATTTGATTATTTCCTAAATCATATACCATTTTTAAAAACAGTGTTTACTTTAAAAGTTATTTGATTAATTTTGGAAATTTTGATAAATCTGTATATTTTATTTAGTACGGTTATTTGAAGATACATAATATTTTTTATTAATTAAATATATTATTTGATATATGAGGAATGCTTTAGACTGGCATACATATGTGGGGCCCAGTTATAGATATCCCCTCAATGCATTGGTAGTCTCATGGGAAAAAATATTTAAGCTACCATTAAATAGGGTTATACTTGTAGATTAAACTATCTTTTGAAAGTTCTTGATGGTAGTGGTTCATATGTTAGATACATGATGTCCAATAGTTAAACATTTCCTATATTCAACATTCATTTATTAGTATCCTGAGGATTTTTACTATGAAAAAATATATGGATGCATTTCATTCTCAATTTATTAATTAAATGGAATATGTTTTCAGTTATTTACCTAGTCATATTGATTTTACTCATTAATTCATTATTTTTTCTATTGAATTTTTTGATAATTTGAGATCAACCTTATTTTTTTTCCTTTCCGAAGATTTGATGAAGTTTACTATAACTGATATACTGGGATACTCCGGATGGAAAAAATTTATTCTCAAAACAAATTGTGTTATAATTTTTATTCCAAATATAATGTAAGAACCTTGTATGTGTCTAGTTTACCATAACTTCTAAACTAATCGGTCCTTTGAGATTCAATTCATTATATCTTATTCTAATGTAAAGTTAGCAAGAACCAACTCTAGGCTATTGGAGTCGAGGTTGTTACACTCCACATGAGTAATCTTGGAGTGATATATAGTCAATATCATTCACTTTCCTAGAAAATTCAATCCTCTGGGAAAGTAGGTGATCTGATCCCAAGTCCCTCTACCCAAGAATACTTTACCCAAGAGACAATTTAATTCATAAAAACTCTAACACCTATTATGAAAAAACTATGCCCAACAAATATTCTCAATATCATAAATAAAAATACAAACTGACGTTAAGGTAGATGAGAACTAATTCCATGATATCAAACCTACCATCATCTGCAAGGCTCTATCCAAGAAGAAATTTATCATATAAATGGGCATAAAAATATTCATATTTTATAAATAGTTTACTAAACATAAATATTGAGGAAATTTGAAAAATAAATAAATAGTTTATTTATTTTCCAAAACATGAGACATTTATAAACTATTCATACAAAAATGAAAATTATAAAAAAATTAATTTAGCAAGAATATAAACATTTTATATTCATTTCAATATGAACTCCTTCATATTTTATATTAAATGGAATTTATATGATATTGCATGAATTATAAATATTTTATAATTCAATATTATATAAAAAATTTATATAATCTAAATATCATATATTTTTTAATTTATAAACACTTTATAAATCGCCATTTATGATTTCTAAAAAAACCATTTATTTTTAAATTATAAGGCATCTAATTTAATTAGAGAAAAGTTATTTTAAAATATTAACCCTTAATATTTTGGGAATAATGTTTTATAAAAATTTATTTAATTAATTATAAATAATTTATAATTAATTCATTCATTTATAAAATCCCTATAAATTAAATATCACAAAAATAAATTATAATAAGATTTATAAACAATTAATAAAACATCAAAAACATTTAATATGTTAAGAACAATTTGTTTAACAATACCAAGCTTACCCTTATGCAGGATCCCTATTTTGTGTAAGGGTATCCTCTTATTACCCTTACAAAAATGTACAAAATAAGGGTAAGTGATTTTTTTAGAATCTTGTGTAAAGGTAACATAAAATTTAACTTTATTAATCCTAATTGAAAACAAACATTTTGTAAAGATAACACACATATTACCTTTATGCAGCTCCTTCACATAATGGTATTACCTTTACACAATTCCTTATCATATAGGTATATCCTAATGTTTCTCATGTTGAATAAAGGTAATCATCAAGGATCATTATAGAGCATCTCCAATATCCTGGCGTCCATGGGTAAAGTATTGAAGACCTTTACGTGAAAGCCCTTGCGTAAGAGTTCTTCCTTTACACAACACATTTGGATAAAAGTAACAATGAGGTTTTCCTTACTTACTTTCATAAGGGTACTACCTTTACAAAGATCATTTTTGTAAGTTTAATACATTTAAGAAACTCATTTGGGTAGGGGTATGAATTTTGCATAACCGGCCTTCATAAGGGTAAATCATATTTACCCTTATGTAGCTCACGTATCGATTTAAAACCTACATACTTTTTATGAAAATGATATTTTTCATTATTCTTTGAAAAACAGTGATCAAAACATATTTAATTCTTGAAAATCCCATACTAGTACCATTGATGAGTTTTTTATGATCATCTAATGACCATATGCAGTGGAAGACAACCCAAAACACAGACTAATCTATCTTTAAGAATCAATGTGTAAATAATACTGTAAAGCAAACCATCTAGATTTCTCGAATAGAAGTATTTTTGATCTGCCTTCCATGGGTACTGTTTGAGGAAGATCTTGAGGATTGGTGAACACAAGCACCCTAACTCCGAGAGAGTACACTAACCAATGGATCCATGATCGTATCGTGAGGATTATCGAGCAACTTAAGGGGTTCTCACATCTTCTCGGGCGAGATGAACAGTGTTTGAGAAGAAGAGAGGTTGGGAAAAGGTTCATGAACCTCACACACCAACATGAGAGGATATTGTCCTCTTGTATAGTCAATGCCTAAGGATTCTTAAATTTATAATGCATTGTAAGCATTTTTGACTTTTAGGGTATTTATTTATCAAATTTATTACAATTCATAAATAAAAAACAATTAATCCATTCATAATAAACTATAACTGATGAATAAACAATTTCAAAGAAAATATATATATATATATTCATGCATTATAGGCATGAAAAATTCATGCATCGCATGGAAGTATTAAAAGTACACTTATATATAATATTATAATATATATATATGTCCCATGCATCATATGCATGTGTACAAGCATCCCATGCATATATTTTTAATGCACATCCAACAACATATAAATGCATGCAAGCATTCTCATATATACACATACATACACATGCACATACACATACACATACATGTATATACACAAATATACAGGCATGCATGCTCATACACACACACAGATATATATATATATACATACATGCAAACACATACAAGCATATATTCATACATATGCATATACATACATACATATGTACACTGGCATACATAACATACACATATAAACACACACAAAAATACACACACAAGTTCATACATACATACACACATACATATTTTATATACATACATGTATTAAACCCCCATTATTTTTTACTTTTTTTCCTTTGTTGCGTCGTGAGCTTTTAAGTCCATTCCAAGGATTTACATCACAACGCCAACAATTATATTAACATATAAACACACACACACATATACCATATATAAATATTCTTAAAAAAACATATGATCATTTATATATTTATATAATTATTTAAATTAAATTTTAATATATTACACATATAAATTTTGAAAATAAGATTGATAATATTTTTTTATTTTAATATGAATTTTATTTTTAAATATACATTTTATTGGTAAATTTATGTGTTAGTATATTTAAATATTTATTTATATATAATCATATATATATATATATACATATGTATACACACATATAATTATAAATACATGTATATTATAAATTATATAATATGAATGTAAATATTTGTTAAAATTAAATATGAACCATATTTAATGTATTTATATATTTATTTATATAGTTCATACGATGTTTTATAATATATATATATATATATATCATGTGTGTGTGTGTATTTATATATGTGTCTATGTGTGCCTCGGTCAATATATAGACACACAGACATGTATACTGAAAATATATATGTATATTATAAATTATATAATATGAATATAAATATATAAATTCAAATACCAATATAAATATATATGTATATTGTAAATTATATAATTTAAATTAAAATATATTATAAACAAAAGTATAAATTATTGAAAATTATATCTAAATTGTATTCATATAAATATATGTATTTGTTGTTATATAAATTGTATTTAATAATATATAAATATGTATATATAAAATATTTTAATAATGAAAAACATGTGTTGTAAAATCTTATATATATTTTATGAGGTTTTTATAGTGCACAATGTATGTTGTTAAAAAATATTTTTAACATCACAAATTTCCATAACAATCTTAGGTGTGTTGTGGAATACATTTAACAAAAAATATTATGGATTGTTAAAAATAAATTTTCTTGTAGTGTTAATTACATTATTTCTATTAACTAGATTAAAATTAATGAATAATTATTATTATAATAATTACTAAATTATTATTATTATTATTGTTAAATAATTATTAATAATAAGAATGACTCAATGAGATGGAGAGCCTCTTTGTCTAGAATGGAGTCTCTCTCTCTTGATGTCAAAGGGGGTCACTCAGGCAACCCAACCAAGATTGATGGTGGTATTGTTAGTCATTTTGACATGTTCGCAGCTTTTGGATTTCTCCACAAGGATGATTCTGGTATGGGAGGTGCTGATGTTGGTAAAGAAATATTAGGCCGCGATGAAATTACGGTCCAGAGTGATGCTCCCGGATGGAGGCGAGGTGTTGGTAGCGGACTACTGTCCGGTTGAGGGATAAAGGTTCACATTTTTTGTAACGATAGTGGGGTATCGGAAGGGTACTCCGGTTTAGTAGGGAAACAACATTGTACGAATATTGGGGTAGATCTGGGCCAATCGCTAGTTATCCATGGTGATGGTGTTGCAACGACGATCTTATGGAGGGTCTTTTACTTCACGCGGTGAGGTGGGTTTGTTTAAGGATATCTAGAAGGGCATGTTTGGGATCCCAAACGGAGTTGTGGTGATCGTGTGGCTCAGTGTGGCACATGGTTGTCGGGGATTCCAGTGAGACCATAGGTGGATAAGGTCAACGTGTGTTCCTCGCCCATTATGACGGAGGGAGACGAAACCACATGGATGATATCGGGTGATATAGATTTTCTGAATTTTGATTGGGGACATCATGAACGGGCAGACATAGAGCAGATCAGCGGAGGGATCTTGACGATTTTGTTGTCAGTGACTACATGTGGGTTATCGAGTGAAGTAGGGTCATGTGTACATCTATGTGTAGACAGTACAACGGATTCTTCTCAGAAGCAAGGAGGAATACCTGGTATGCCGAATGGAGATGCCAGAATGGGTTGTCAAGTGGTGGTCAGCATCGTTGCGGGACGTGCTGAATAGGAGGATGATTGTAATGGTTTGCAATGATGGATACTATAGGATGAGGAAGGTGACTTTGAGATGTGCGAGGGAAGTTGGCTACAGGCAATGATTTGGATGTTGTGTGGGTCTCTATCGGCAGGGAAGACTTCTAGAGATGCAGATCTATGGATGATTTCACCCACTGATGGGGACTGACTTTGGATTGCGGGTGGACGTCCATAGCTTGGGCCTACTATGGGGCACTGGACTAAGTTCTATGTTATACTTCAGGTGTGTTTTTTGGATTTAACAGGTCATTTACTTTAGGGGTCTTAGGGTGTTGTTGTTATTGGGTCCTATGTTGACCGCTTATGTGTTTGGGGGTATTTTTTTACCCCATGTAGTTTCATTGTACTTTATCTTTTTCTAATAAAATTTGGGGACCATGAGATAAATGTAATGGTCTGCACCATTTTGAGTAATTATTAATAATAATTTTATTAATAATAAAATTAAAATTAATAACAACAAATAATAATTGTAATCAAGAAATTTCTAAAAATTATTAATTACATTAATAGTCAAATAATTAATTACATTAATAATAAAATAATTAATTACATCATCAACTATTAATTATTATTTTTAATTACACTTTTAATTACATAATTATTATTAATTAGTTTCAATTCTATAATTAATTATTAATCATTACATTATTAATTAATTTTTTATTGTATTAATATTAATAATATTAATAATAATTAATTATTATTAATTGTAATGATAATTATATTGTTAATTATTATTATTATTGAATTTTTTAAATTATATTATAAATTATATTAAGAAACACATGTTCATATGTAAGAAACTGGGGTTCAAATCTAGATGGGGATAAATTTCAAGACCTACTATAGTAGTACTATAACAAGCACCGTAATGGAGGTACTGTAGCATGCATAATAACAGAAACTCTAAAACTATTTAAATTTTCAACGAGCATTATATTAAATCCTTCAAGTCAGTTGTAAAATCCTCTAGGCCTTATATGTTATGTAATTACTTGGGGTGGGTCATCCCTTCAGGGGGGATTGGGATTGTGGCCCGACCCAATATGTCCTCATGAGTGTGTGTGTGTGTGTGATTTATTTTGTTTGTGACCCCAAAATAATAGTGATAATTAATTATTACTATTAATTAGATTATTAATAATAATTTTTATGAATTACATTGTTAATTATTATCAATAACATTATTAATTATATTATTATTAATAATAACATTATTGATAAATCGTTTTTTTAAACATTATGGAAAGTTGGTTGGGAAAAGATCCTATTAACAATCTAATTATATTTAATGATAAATTTCATGAATCAATCAGATACTCAAAGAAATATTTATCAAGCATTTAGGTTGATGACACAGATATGCAACCTACTTGATTAGATATTGATACAAAGGTATTATATTATACAGTGAGTGTTTATATGTGGTTGTTGTCATTGTGACATTAAATTTTTCCTCTTGGGTGCCTTGACCCATTTCTAGATAGTAATATTGGACTTTAGGTGATCGTGCCTAATTCCAATGAGAAAGAATCATAGAGGGTCACAAACTAAATGTTTTTGTTGATCTTGATTAAATTCTATTTGAATTTAATCAATGAAATAAATATTATTCTCAAGATCATTGAATAATTTTATTAATGTTTTATCGATCGCATAAATTAAATAAATATTTATTCATCGGATTGTGAATAAATTTTATTTACTTATTTTATTGAATATTTAATAAATATTTATTCACTAGTTTACGTATAAATATTTATTTATGAATAAAGTTTTTATTCAGGTATTCAATAAATGACAAGAAGTTCAAATGGACCAGGACCACGTCCAGTGTTAAATATTAATTTACAAGCTAGTTATATAATATTTTTTATTACACAAGTTAGTATGTGCACCATAAAATAATGATATTATTATTATTATTTTAGAATTGGGTTTAATAAATATTATTATATTATTTAAGTAATGACATGAAATTAAATAATATTTTAACCTAAACCCTAGATTTATAAATATATGGTTATGTCTATAGTGTAGGGTTGGTCAAAATTGAGAATAGAGAATCATTGTGCACAACAGACGTCTCTCTCCCTCTCTCTCTTGAACTTCTCATCATTTTATATCAAGAACAATAGGAACTCCTTCAAGTCCAAAAGATCTTTGAGAGATTAAGACGAATAATATAAGATGATAGATTCATCATGCTAACACCTAGAAATCAATAGGTGTTGCTTGAAGATCAAAGTAGCACATGTGAATCACCACTGGAGGGATTCTACACTTGGATCCATAAAGCGCAAGGAAGGTAATCCGAAAGGGTTTTCTAAATTTTAACAATTTTATCGAATAAAGAATCATAATACAACTTAATAACTTCTCCCAATAATAAATAAATAAATTATAAATTCAATTTTCAATATCCTCTATTGGGGTTTTTAGAAACTCTAAATTAAAATAAATTTTAATTTAACACCCACCAAAGGTGCTTCCGCTGTGCCCAAAACCTGCAATTATTTCATGTTGGTTTCATAAATGTGCGTGTGTGTGTGTGTGTGTTTACATTTCATAAACTATAATAATAATTGACCACTCAAATTACAACTTTGAGTTTATCCCTAATTGGTGTTCATCATGGAGTATTATATGTTATGATGAAATATTAAGGTTAGAATGAGTATGATTCTTGTATAGAGATATAAAATATGCTCATGTGGTATAAAACAAAGAATGTAATTCTTTGTGTGCTCTAGATGTCCTAATAAGTATACCACATGGAGTTTCATATAAATATATTTGGTATACTAGGGGTGCATGGATTATATTTGAGTCCCCATTATCTAAGGTTAGTGATATACATATCATGAGAACCTTTATACTTTGATACCCTACTTACACAAGTCTACATATTGACTTAGCTAATATGGGGGGATCTGTGTATGTTGTTTCCCATTTTTTCGGTTGGAGTTTAACCAAGATGGATTCGTATGAAATCTGGTCCCTCAATTGAGAGGGGTCGTGGGAGAGTATGGATGCACCTATATATAGTATATCTGTTTTTATAGCTAACATTTGATGTGATTATCTATAAGGGTGAATGATATTATATTGTTTTCATAAATTAGATTAGTCTATTCTCTGATAATAGAGAATATATTAGTTGGCTATATGGTATTGACATGCTCTGTGATCCATGGTCACTAGATATCTTGGACAAAGGGAATATATGAGAATTCACACTTTCATATGATGCAAACTAGTGGATGTACGTGTATAGATACATTTATTTAATGGAGATCAAGTCATATCCCTTTATAGCTTGAGTATAATTCACTCTTTATTGGAGGCTTCTCTTTGCTTACATAAATGAATCAAGATATTCAAATTCCTTATCAAAACTATAAAGGCTCACGGGGCCACACTTTATGGTTGATTGAATAGAGATTTAGTTTGACTTGGAGAGATACTCTAAAATTGTTTTAGATTGAATCCGTAAGTTTTTTGGATGGGTGTGCACAAAGTATTACATATGATGTGATATGGGGTGAAGTTAATGATAACTTTCCAAAACTGATTTGGAATATATCCAAAAGGGGTTTTGGATATGATTTCACTAGTTATTATATATGATACAATATAAGGTGAAATAGAAAAATGTCTTTTAGGATTTAAAGAAAGTGGGATATTGATGGGAATATTCCCTAAGATATACATATAACTTGTATATCTTCTTGTATCAAAATTATGATTTGGATGCATTTGGGTAAAGTATTCTATGTGTGTTGGACACCCGAACCATTATCCACCAAATTTATCATTTAGGTAAATATCTTCATAAGATGAAATGTGCGGGAGTTTTATTTTTTTAATTCAACAGTTTCATTAGTTGTTCGAACCACTTACTCATGTGTTACAATGAATTAGTAAATTCGACTGCCCAAGGAGCACCTTGTGCCTTATAAAAACACTTACATGTTATGGAAGTGTGGTTAGTATACTTCAATTATGTTTGTATGAGAATCCAAAATATCCATAGATGTCTTCTCCTTCCTTTTCATACCGATATTCTAGAATATCGTGGAAGAAAAGAGAATCTGGAATGTATGGCATGTGATTCAGTCAGTTCGGGGAAACACCTCGAAGAGGGGATGTATTTTAGATTCCCCTAGTGATATTTATCAAGCATATCAGATGAATATTGAAGGTTATATATTCTCTTTTCTGCAAGATATTTCATTTACAGTGTTTCTTCATTTTAGTTTTGTACGTAGTTTTGTTTATCATGCATGGGAGATCCTTGGACAAGGGTTTAAATTGCCTATGAATTTCTAATAATTATTATTAGAATCATTTGAAACCCTTTAGTTTTTAATTTGAATCATGGTTGATAATTTTTTAGGAAAATATAATTGATAAATTTTTCTATTCTAGTAGTTTCATGCGGTTAGAAGAACATTCAACCACTCCAATAGCCTTGTGAGACAATGGGGGAATGTTGGGTTGCAATTGATTTGGTATTTTTTAATTAAAATTTCTTTTCTAAAATTATAGGAACAAGATTAGGTAATGTCCTTATGTGTTTCATAGTACTAGTATGTATAGATAAATATATATAGGTGAATTGAAAATATTTATTTTTTATATTATCACTGTTATACCTAATAATTAAACTGTTATAGCTAGTATTTCTTTAATGTTGGAAATAGTTAATGTATAGAGACCAAATTACCATTTTTCTTTATAAAAAAGGCGGTTTATCAATATTATTTTGAATGTGTTTCTCGATCAATAAGTAATAATTAATTTTTAAAAAAAATTATTGTACCCCTATGTTTGTTATGATATTTATGGGACTATTGAAAACTGGTTTCAACAATTATCATTGTAGAAGTCTTTATTTGACAGTACTCATTGAAATTTTTTATATCACTGATATAATAAGTCTATATTAAAGTAGGTTTCTTCTAAAATTGTAGTAATTGTATGTATTTTCTTTTAGCACTAACATAATAAGTTTATATTAAAGCTAGTTTCTTATTAAATTTAAGTGGTTGTACTGAATAACTTATTATAACAATTAATATTGTAAACATTTTTGTTTATAAACACATTGAAATTGATTATTACACTGAAATAATAGTATATTCAAGAATGTTTCTTCTAAAATTTAAGATATTGTTCTCTAAAAAATTAAATAAACACCACTTGTTTTTTTTTGAACTGCTTTACTTTTAAGGATTATAAACAATGTTGATTAAGTGGTGTCAAATGGAGCTTTTATTGTACATGTTTTATGTGATTTTATTTTTTGTTTTTTATTTTGTGTGGTGTTTTGTTTGAATAGGTTCTATTTTTCATGCATCATTTGATTTATTTTTTTTTATGTTTAGTGTCTTGGTTACATAGGTGTTGTTTATAAATATCACATCTTTAAAGTAAGGATTTTATGGAAGAGTATTTGGAAGTTATTTTATACTACAGGTTTGGTGTGCATAACGATCACATATTTGAAGGAAAAAGTAATTAAAGGATGTCCTATGTTTTTTAGTTGAAATAATCAAAGAGTGGTATATAATGGATGATTAATTTTATGTTTTCTGATATTGTTTAATATTATATTCCATGGATTTCATATTTGTTTTTCTTTTAAACATTTTTCCCACAACTATTGGTGAAATATTGCTCAGTTGATTGGAATTATGATATTGAATATTATGTATAAGGTGTGCTTTGAATTTATGGTTTTGTAATTTTCATATTTTATATATTTTTAATGCATAATGTGTAATTATATAAAATATGGATGTAAAAAATAGATATATATTGATTTAAAAATATTATAATATATAACCCATGTTGTTAAAAAATAAAATTTTAGCAACACGTGTAAAATGTTGTGAAAAATATTTTAACAATTAAAAACATGTGTTGAAAAATATTATATATATTTTATGAGGTTTTTATAAAACATGATGTGTGTTGTCAAAAATATATGACAAAAAACAATGTATGCTGCTAAAAATACTGACTTTTAACATCACAAATTTTCCCAACACTTTTGGGTGTGTTGTGGGATACTTTTAACAACACAGATTGTGTGTTTTTAAAAATAAATTTTATTGTAGTGTTAATTACATAATTTTTATTAATTGAATTATAATTAATAACTAATTATTATTATAATAATTAAAATAATGTAATTAATAATAATATTAGAATTAATAACAATAAATAATAATTTTCATCACGCAATTTATAATAATTAAATTATTAATTGCATCATCAAATATTAATAACTATTTTTAATTACACTTTTAATCACATCATTATTAATAATTATTTACATTATATCTAGGGAGGGGGTACAAACAAAGGAAGAAGTAAGACTGGGGAGTTTTGGATTTGAGATCTCCCTAAACACTGCCACAGGTACACTAGAGGGAACCACTGAACTGCTCCCCATGGAGCACACCAGTATTAATAATTATTATTAATTCTATTATTAATTATCATTAATTATATAATTAATTATTAATCATTAAATTATTATTTAATTGTTGATTTTATTGTTGAATTTTATGTTTTTGTTGAATTTTGTTAATTAGATTATAAATTAGATCAATAACTACATGATCATAAATAAGAAACTCAGGTTCAGATCTCGATGGGGATAAATCTTTGGGGCTACTGTAGCAGTACTATAAAAAACACCGTAGTGGAGGTATTGTAGCATGCACAATAGCAGAAACTCTAAAATTGTCTAAAAGGTCTACATGACTTGTATTAAAGCCTTCGAGCCCATTGTAAAGGCCTCTAGGTCATGTATGTTATGTAATTAGTCGGGGCGGGTCATCTCTTCAAGGGGATGGGGATGGGGGATCAACCCAATTGGACATCGTGAGTGTGTGTAATTTATTTTTCTTGTGACCCCAAATAATGGAGATAATTAACTATTATTAACTAGACTATTAATATTAATAATTATCAATTACATTGTTCATTATTATGAATAAAATTATTAAAATTTTTGGTTTCAACCATCAAAGTATGGCTCATGAACGATGCAGGAAAACTTGCAAATAAATGGCCTAGGGACTCAACCCCACGACAGGAGCCCCAAAACCCCTCCCTCCCTGCCATTCCAACTGTGTGCAGGGGTGATTATGAATAACAATGTCAATAATAATTTTACTAATGATGACATTATTGATAAACCGTATTCTTGGAAAACCTTGTGAAAAGTTGGTGGGGAAAAGAACCTAACAACTATCTAATTATCTTTAATGGTAAATGCCACCAATCAATCATCTTGTAAATTTATATGTCCAGACAAAGAAAGAGTGGGGTATATTTTTAGGGGGGTGACCTCATGTTTCAGCATTAATATAATCCCAATCATCATGGAAAAAAACCCATCTCGATAATCGTTTTGTAACATAATTTCAACTATTTTTAAATAGATAAATTGATTTTAGTTCAAAATAATTTGAATTTAAACTCATATGAACAAAATAATTATGATGGAACATTTTAGATGATTTTTTTTTTAAAAATATTTAAGAAAAAATTATTCCCTTAATGGTTTTTTTATTGACTTAATGTACAAAAATAGATATATAATTTCCCACATTTTGTGAAACAAATACCAATTGAAAGATATATAAATCAAAATATCCTTGTAACACCTATATTTTCAAGTTTATTTAATTAAGTGGAGTCAGGTCAAATTTACTTGAAATGGAATGTGGTGACCTCTTATTCATGGATTGATGTTTATGGAGAATTCTTATGATAGAGCTTGATGGTTTATCTTGAAAGGGTCATCAAATTTGAGAATTTATGGAGAACTCATGAAATCTCGTCAACGTAGGTGGTTTAAATACTTTTCCTGAGATTGGCTAATTAATTTGTCCTTTACTGATTGATTATGATCATGAAATTATTTTATTATCTCAGTTTTATGATAAACCATATTTTTTATTTAAATATGATTTTATGATGAAATTCTTTGGTTAAAATACATGGGGAAGGTGTTTGTTTTGATAAATGATTTAAATACAATTTATTAGATAATTGTGTGGTGTGAGCGGGGACAAAGTTGAGTTTTATTCCCCCACACAATTACCTATTATTTACTAGATATGCTTAAAAAATCTATTATGTTTTTATAAATATAAAATGAATAAAAAATGTAAAGGTTTGGCATGTTGAGATGGGAGAAAGAAATAAAAAAGAATAAAAAAATAAAGCAGTAAAGGACACGATTATATAATGTGTTTTGGACTGGTTTAGTCATGCATGCTTGATAAGAACACAACCCATTCATTCGATTTTATTAAGCTAAAGAAAAAGAAATACAAGAGAGAAAACCAGGACAAAAATATCAACAATAGAAGAACAGAAATAAAAGAACTTGAATTAGTAAGAAATTGAAATATGAAACTTACAACCTAATCATCTTATCACTGACTAACCATCCTTTAACAAAGCTTCAGATGAATGTGTTCTTGATTTTCGATTTTAAATCATGTAATGATGGTGTTCCTCCCCAAATATGAGCACTATATCTCACAAGACCACTACATAGTGAATGACTCTTCTCTATAGTGATAGAACTGAGTCAAGAGTCCCCCACAAACAGTGTGTGAGTAGAACCTCAGGATGAAGACTGTAACAACCTGATATTTTATAAGATATATTCTTTTAATTTCTTTCATATCTTCTGTCGTACGCTACACAAAGATTATCTTGCGCTATACGCAACACCGTATTAGCCTGCAGTATACGCAACACTAATCTTGGATCATGTTACACACAATTTCAAGTTTGTTTGATAGTAGTTATTCTACGCAACATTGAGTGTGTGTATATATATATATATATATTCAATGTGTAAATTAAATCTGGTTGGATTTTTTTATACACAACAAAAAAGGATTCTTGCACTACACGTAACCCTAACTTTCCTTGTGTTACACGCAATCACAACCTTCCTCAATATCGTGTGTTGTACGCAATACCAGGTTTCACTAAACAATGATATATGGTTATAATATTATTATAAACTAGCTATTATGAATAGTATTAACTACATTTTTAATTTTATAACATTATTATTCATCTTACATATTTTCTAGAACATGGTATGAGAATAAAATAAAATTTTTCGGGTAAAATATGTATTTTTCAAAAAATGCAGTTTTATCACCTTTTAATGGCGCACCCACTTTAAATCTAGTTTTTGACATGTTTATAAGTTCAATTTGACAAAATAAAATTCTTACTTGGAATTAGGCTATAAAAATTTAATTTAGATAAAATTTTCATATTATTCTGATAACTTTCATATTTTGATGAATAGTAAAAACACGCTATATTTTAATTAAAAACAATTTTTTTCATCGCAATAATTTATATGGTTATATTATATTTTTAATTGGTTTTAAAGTTTAATTAGAATATATTTTTACCGTTTAATCCAATCTTGGACATTGGAATTAATTTAACTTTCAATTTGGACATAAACAAGTGTCGATCTTTTGATAGTTATTGTTTCTTAAAAAAACACGCTATTTGTTTTGATAACGAGAATTAATTTTAAAATTAATTAATGTCACTTCTATGTTTTGAATTTGAAAAAATGGACACCATTTTTAAATTTATTTTAGGTCAAAATTGATACATAATACCTATATAAGTTCAATGTAATTAATTGGATTCATTTTATAATAATTTTAGATATATAAAAATTTTATTGAACTTTTCATCGTCTTTTACCCACCTCCTATTAGAATTTGGAAATTCACATAAAACTTAATTTTACCGCTTCTGTGAGTGGAATTTCGAAAATACAAGAGACACGGTTAATATCAAGGACTAAAATGTGGTTCAATGAGATGAAAATAATTTTTGGTGATTAGTAACTTTTTACTTTTATTTAATGTGGTTAAAGGTAAATAGTGTAATTCAAGGTTAAAATAATATTATAATAATTCAAAATTATCTTAACACTTGTCCAAACCTTATTGGATGAGTAATGGCCGACCATGGGCATCCTCAGGTCGATTTTGGGACCCCATGGAGCCACTTATGAAAGACAATCACACATTAGATTAATTAATTTAAAGTAAAGACAAAATTGACATTAACAAAAATATTTTAGTAATTTAATTTTTATATGGTGTTATATAAGTCATATTTTTGACTATAAATATTCATCAGAAATATAAAAATATTAGCTACATAATGGTATTTTTTTCATTATTTTTAGACATCAAATGAATTAAATTATTTATGACACAATAATGATACAGTGTTTACCTCATTAATAAATGATTTAAATAAATAATATTATAATGATTAAAATATTATCCAAAACATGTCCAATTCTGATTGGATGATTATATATCGACCATTAGTCATCTTATCTTCTACTATAATTATTTTTGGACCATTAGAAACTGAATATCATTATATTATAAAATAATATTTTCACTCTTTCCTAAAGAGCCCCTCCTCTCCCATATAAAAGGAAACCATTTATATCCAATTCCTCACACCTCTCAAGCCATTTGGCTCATCCAAAATCTGCCCAATTAAGCTCCCTAAATCCCTATCCTCCCCCTAGAAGCCTTAACATAGGCAAAAGGCACTTCAAGAAGTCCCTTTTGGTTCAAACCAAAGGAAGTTACCCAAATTAAAGGTAACGGTTTCTCTTAAGTTGTTTTCGTTTATTCTACTTCTCCAACCCCTAAACTCTTTTTAATCCTTTATTTTGTAAAAACACCAGTATCCTAAATATACTAGGATGTTTTTATGAGAATTATTCGAACTACACTTACACACACCTCCATCTAATGGATGAAAAACATAATGTTTCTGTGGATGGCAAACTAACGCCTCACGAAACGACGATTGTTCAATTTTCTCCTACCGCCTCTCATGGTGGCCATTATGATGGAACTGTATTTATATATGATATATATTATGTTTATTATTTCCTTATGCTTCATTACTTCCCAATTATATCAAGCCTTTATGGTTTCTATAGTGGGTAAATACGATGATCTCATTTGAGGAAGTGCGGACTACCGCCCCCTCAAAGTGATATGATTCATTAATGCCTTATGTGGGATGTATAAAGGATGGAGTTAATGATATTATATATGATATTATACTGGAATTATAATATATATATTAAATTAACATAATAAATAGAAATGAAAGTAGCGTTCATGCGTACGTACGGCTTACCGTCTCCTTGAACGGTGTATTTCATTTCTTACCTCCATATGTTATGTACTATTATAAATACATGTATATTCTGGATATATAATGAATATATATGATAGATAAATCATGATTTACATTATAGAAGTAAGTAAATCGTGATATAATTAATAATAACATCAAGAACAACAAGTCCAATCACGTATGATAAATAAGATGATTTTACCCAAAACGTTGCTTTAACATGGGATTTACAAAAGAACGGGTAATATAAAGTCATAAGTGAACCATATATGATATCATAACAATGAATATGATTATTTAATAAGTCAATGAAATTATTTAAATCATTATACAGGAGGATCGGATATGTACAAATCATATCAGACCTAAGGTAAGGGATAATTATTCCAATCTCATTCTTATCTGAGATTGTTTATTCGTAAGTATTTACTGGGGTTATATTTATCATCCATGTCCCTGATTTCTAAAAATGTTTTCTTGTATGTTCAAATTCCTTTTTACCCATTTTTCACTTTTACTACATGGTGTGTAAGGAATCTTTCTTGTATGAGGTACTTTTTGACTTTTCTGGCAAAAGTACGAGAATAATGTTTTTTTAACTTATACGTCGTGAAAGGATTTTTACAGTTTTATAAAGACTTATTTTCATGAAGCTTCCTTCAAAATATTTCATGAATATTTTCAACAAAATCATTTTATTATAAAAATTCATGACATTTTGTGAAAAGAAAATGATTTTAAAGAAGAAAGGATATTTTCTTCAATAATTCATTTCAAGTGTTTTATCAAAACCATTTTCCATCTAAGATTACATTATTTCATATGTGTAGGTTTCAAGTATAATGTCTCTATGATTTACATGGTTTAACTTTTATTATTATGAAATGATATCCATCTCTTTTATATGTATTGTGTGATGATGGGATGATGTTTATGAAACCCATTTTATTCGTTGGGTTATTATAAATGATGTATGTTTATTTTGTGGCACAAGTAAGAATGATTTAATTATGAGATGGGTGGGACCTATATCTCCCTCCAATGCATTGGGTAAAGATTTATATCTCATGAGATAGACATGGCTGGAACGGCAAGTAAATCTGGTTCAGTAATACAGGGCTGGAACGGTAAGTAAACCCGGTTCAGTAAGGGACTTTGTCCACTAAGATGGTCTTGGCAGCAATGCCTTGGCTGCTATGGAAATCATTACATGTGCTTAATGGATTCCACAATTACATGTTTTATCCCCATTCTAGTTTATCATGATTAATGTTCCTTTATGATCTATGCCTTATTGACTTCCAAGATTTATGTCATTGCTCATGATTTTGATGTTTAGATTTTATGTTCAAGTTTTTGCATTCAAATGTTTATGGATTGATTTATGTTCTCTATGTTTACCCTTACTGAGAATTTGAGCTCACCCTTTATATGTTTTCTTTTCCCCAGGATTTAAAGAAAGGTTTTAGATAAGAAAACAAAAGGGGAATATCTTTATGGGAGATGTTGAAGATCTTTCACCATGATTAGAAGATTATATTCCAAGTTTCAAAGACACTAAACTATTACGGTCCTTGTGTGTCTATTTTTGTTATGTATTAAGTATTCCGCAAAATTAATGTAATGTCCATGTATGTTAAGCTTAGGGCCTTTACAGTTGGTATCAGAGGAAAGGTTTAGTTAACCTTTGGAAACTAGGATGCGAAAACTTTAGTGAGATCCCTAGAGATATTTCTAAGGTATGTCTAGGGATGTCCCTAAGGTTAAGTATAAGTATAGGTTATAGTCCTAGAATTACGGTAAAAATCTTAGAATTAAACCTAAGATGTTAGATATTGAAGTTACACCCCCTTTATTATGTTGTTTTACCTATCATGATTTTTGTCTCTCACACTATTCTTTTAGGGTTTTAGATGATGGCTGGAACCCGAAGGAACCGTATTGATCAATGTAATGGACAATTCAATGATTGTCCTTCTGAACAAACCAATGTTTTGGGAGATGGATTGGAAAATCTTATTGCTATACTTACTCATGCTATGAATCATTCTGGACTTCCGAATGAGTAGAGAAGGGAACAATATTCTATTAAGTCCTTCATGAGGCAACGTCCCCCTTCTTTCAGTGGGTCTTCTAATACACTTGTTGCTGAAAAATGAATCAGTACCATTGAAAAGATATTTTCCATACTTCATTGTTCGGAACATAAAAAATTCATTCTGGCTATTTAACGATTAGAAGGCGAATCAGATCAATGGTGTACTTTAATTAAGAATACAAGGCACCAAGGTGAAATTGACTCCATGGAATGGGATGAGTTCAGGAACTTATTTTTCTATAAGTACTTCCCTCGTATTCTTCGAAAAAAGATGTAAAAGGAGTTCCTTGAGCTTAAGCAAAATGATGATGAATCTGTTGGTATATACGAAGCAAATTTTACAAGGCTTTCAAGGTATGCATCTGGCTTTATCATCCAACCTGAAAGTAAAATTGATTGATTCTTTGGTGGCTTAAAACCAAGTCTTCGAAGGGAATTAGATATAAGACACTTTAGTAGCTATGAAGAAATTGTGCGTTGTTCTATCAAGGTAGAAATGGAAGTTGGTGTTACATATCCATATCATGGTTTTGAAAAGAAACGAAAGATGGAGTTCAAGGAGAAATCTCATAACAATGGTGAAAAGAAGATGAATGTTTCTTTATGCTCAAAGTGTGGAAAGAATCATGGTGGAGATTTCCTAAAAGGTACTAGAAAATGTTTTAAGTTTGGAAAAGAAGGTCATCGAGCAGTTGATTGTCGAAGTAATAGGAAAAAGGCTGCTAATGATGTGAATAGAGGAAATACTACAGAGAACACTCCACCAACACTTCAATGCTTCAAGTGCAAAGAAATGGGGAATTATTCTAATCAATGCCCTAATCCAAGGATTAATGATGATCGACAGGAGCAACCTCTTAAGGAAAAGGATAACGGGAAGTCACATACGATCACTATTTGTGATGTTGAGTATGACAACGATGTGGTGGAATGAATAAGTGTTTATGTAATGGGATTTCGAGATAATGTTGTGGAATCTCATTTAAAGTATCGTGGAATATTGGAATATCAATGTATTGGATCATTGTAGTTTTTAATAATTTTATGTTACCGGTAACCATGAAAAGTGATTGAAATATTTTTGGAAAGCAGTTGAAATACACATAACAAAGGGATAAGGAGAAAATAATATGTATGATAGTATTCATGAGATAATGACTGATATAAGGACAAAGTGATATCATGGTTTGAGTATATAGAAATTTGGGGATTTTGCTATGTGGAAAGAGTTAACTTTTGACACCATTCATGTTTTCACTAAGGTTCAATGGGTATTCATTTTTCAAGAGAATACATGATTAAGGTATTCACATGATTGGAATGTGATCAACAAGATATATCGGGGGTAAATGATGGTATTCACATGCTCGGTAGATGACATTTCTAGTAATTGTTTTCTTTATACTATATGCTTGGACATAAGTATTTTGGATAAGCCTAAAGATTTGAAATGGATTATGTTGGACATAAGTTAGTATTGTATAAGGCAATAACTATTTTCGATATTATCGATGGAATGTCATAATGATGTAATTTTATAAAAAGGACAACCTGCAGGATGGGCGACAACCCATCGTGTCGGACAAGGCTATGGGAATTGAACCCACAACCGAAGTGCGACAGGCCTTTATTGCCTACCACTGGCCTACAGGAAGTCCCTTATTAGTAGAAACTAGTTTTATTTTATTAAGCAGTATGATAGATGAAGTATAAGTCCATTTTTGGAATCATATGCATTTAACCACACCATGGATGGACTTATGTCTATTTGATAACTTTTTCTAACCTTTTTGTTTGAAACATATGGAATGATTCATCATTCTATCACATTATCTAATAACACTCCACGAATAACAAATTCAACTTCATTTCATTAAGAGATGAAGTGGAAATTGTTTAAGGCACGAACAACAGTGAGATGGTACCAAAATCATGTGAGTGTTTCTTTTAATTCATCAACTTCAGGGAAATGATCTTGAAAACCAAAAATGTTGTCCTAATTCCCTCATATCTGATGAATCAGATGGTACATTAGAACATCACAAATTTATGGCTCTATGATTGTTAGCTTTTTTATGTCCATGTTCTCTACCACTCTCCATCAGAAATTGATGGTTAGATTTTTCTTCCATATCCATATTTTCACCTATTTTCTCCTATATGCAAACCCAGTGATGAGTTACTTTGGGTAATCTCTATGTTTCATACTTTAGTTTTTAAAATTAAGTTTTAGTATTCCTTTTTACAATGTGGGTTTCTATAAATAGTAAATGATTTATAACCCCGACGAATTTTGAGGGCGAAATTCATTTTAAGGGGGGTAGAATGTAACAACCCGAGATTTTATAAGATATATTCTTTTAATTTATTTCATATCTTCTGTTGTACGCTACACCAAAATTATCTTGCACTATACGCAACATCGTATTAGCTTGCAGTATACGCAACACTAATCTTGGATCCTGTTACACACAATTTCAAGTTTGTTTGATAGTAGTTATTCTACGCAACATTGAGTGTATATATATATATATATATATTCAATGTGTAAATGAAATATGGTTGGATTTTTTTATACACAACAACAGAGGATTCATTCACTACATGTAACCCTGACTTGGCTTGCATTACATGCAATCGCAACCTTCCTCGATAGCGTATGTTGTATGCAATACCGGGTTTCACTAAAAAACGATATATAGTTATAATATTACTATAAACTAGCCGTTATGAATATTATTAAATAAATTTTTAATTTTATAACATTATTATTCATCTTACATATTTTCTAGAACATGGTATGAGAATAAAATAAATTTTTTCGGGTAAAATAAGTATTTTTCAGAAAATGCAGTTTTGCCGCCTTTTGAGTGTGCACCCACTTTAAATATAGTTTTTGACATGTTCATAAGTTTAATTTGACAAAATAAAATTCTTACTTGGAATCAGGATATAAGAATTTAATTTGGATAAATTGTTCATATTATTCTGATAACTTTCATATTTTGATGAATAGTAAAAACAAGCTATATTTTAATTAAAAACAATTTTTTTCATCGCAATAACTTATATGGTTAGATTATCTTTTTAATTTTTTTTAAAGTGTTATTAGAATATATTTTTACCATTTAATCCAATTTTTTTCATTTTAATTAATTTCACTTTGAATTTGGACATAAACAAGTGTCGATCTTTTGATAGTTATTGTTTCTTAAAAAACCCGCTATTTATTTTGATAACGGGAATTAATTTTAAAATTAATTAATTCCACTTCTATGTTTTGAATTTGGAAAAATGGAAATCATTTTTGAATTTGGAATATCAAATATAGCTTAGGCTGAATTTTTGGTATTTTTCTAAAAACTTTCAATTTTTGATAAATAGTGAAAACACTCGGTTACTATTTAAAAACCGACATTTTAGTTAAATAATTATTTATTTTATTTAAATTTATTTTAGGTAAAAATTGATACATAATACCTATATAAGTTCAATTTAATTAATTGGAGTCATTTTATAATAATTTTAGATATATAAAAATTTTATTGAACTTTTCATCGTCTTTACCCACCTCCTAGGAGAATTTGGAAATTCACATAAAACATAATTTTACCGCTTCTGTGAGTGGAATTTTGAAAATCCGAGAGACACAGTTAATATCAAGGACTAAAATGTGGTTCAATGAGATAAAAATAATTTTTGTTGAATAGTAACTTTTTACTTTTATTTTCTGCGGTTAAAGGTAAATAGGGTAATTCAAGGTTAAAAGAATATTATAATAATTCAAAATTACCTTAACACTTGTCCAAACCTTATTGGATGAATAATGACCGACCATGGGCATCATTGGGTTTATTTTGGGACCCCATGGAGCCACTTATGAAAAACAATGACACATTAGATTAATTAATTTAATGTAAAGACAAAATTGACATTAACAAAAATCTTTTAGTAAATTAATTTTTATATGGTGTTATATAAGTCATATTTTCTACTATAAATATTCATTAGAAATCTAAAAATATTTCCTACATCATGGTATTTTTTTCATAATTTTTAGACATCAAATGAATTAAATTATTTATGACACAACAATGATACAGTGTTTACCTCTTTAATAAATGATTTAAATAAATAAGATTATAATGATTAAAATATTATAAAAAACATGTCCAATTCTGATTGGATGATTATATTTCTACCATGAGTCATCGTATCTTTTACTATAATGATTTTTTGTACTATTAGAAACCAAATATAATTATATTATAAAATAATATTTTCACTCTTTCCTAAAGAGCCCCTCCTCTCCCTTATAAAAGGAGACCATTTCTATCCAATTCCTCACACATATAAAGACATTTGGCTCGTCCAAACTCTGACCAATTAATCTCCCTACATCCCTATCCTCCCCCTAGAAGCCTTAACTTAGGCAGAAGGCACTTCAAGAAGTCCCTTTTGGTTCAAACCAAAAGAAGTTACCCAAATTAAAGGTAACGGTTTCTCTTAAGTTGTTTTTCTTTTATTCTACTTCTCCAACCCCTAAACTCTTTTTAAACCTTTATTTTGTAACAAAAACAGTATCCTAAATATACTAGGATTTTTTTATGATAATTATTTGAACTACACTTACACACACCTCCATCTAATGGATGAAGAACATAATACTTCTGTGGATGGCAAACTAACGCCTCCCGAAACGATAATTGTTCGATTTTCTCCTACAGCCTCTCATAGTGGCCATTATGATGGAACTATATTTATATATGATATATATTATGTTTATTATTTCCTTATGCTTCTTTACTTCCCAATTATATCAAGCCTTTATGGTTTCCATAGTGGGTAAATATGATGATCTCATTTGAGGAAGTGCGGACGACAGCCCCCTCAAAGTGATGTGATTTGTTAATGCCTTATGTGGGATGTATAAAGGATGGATTTAATTATATTATATATGTTATTATACTGGAATTATAATATACTTATTACATTAAAATAATAAATAGAAATGAAAGTAGCGTTCATGCGTACGTACGGCTTACCGTCTCCGTGAATGGTGCATTTCATTTCTTACCTCCATATGTTATGTACTATTATAAATACATGTATATGCTGGATATATAATGAATATATATGATATATAAATCATGATTTACATTATATAAGTAAGTAAATCACGATATAATTAATAATAACATCAAGAACAACAATTCCAAACACGTACAATAAATAAGATGATTTTACCCAAAACATTGCTTTAACATGGGATTTACAAAAGAACGGGTAATATAAAGTCATAAATGAACCATATATAATATCATAACAATGAATATGATTCATTAATAAGTAAATGACAATATTTAAATCATTATACAGGAGGTTCGGATACGTACGAAGCATATCGGACTTAAGGTAAGGGATAATTATTCCAATCTCATTCTTATCTGAGATTGTTTATTCGTAAGTATTTACTGGGGTTATATTTATCATCCATGTCCCTGATTTCTAAAAATGTTTCCATGTATGTTTAAATTCCTTTTTACCCATATTTTACTTTTACAACATGGTGTGTAAGGAATCTTTATTTTATGAGGCACTTTTTGACTTTTCCGATAAAAGTACGAGAATAATGTTTTTTTAACTTATACGTCATGAAAGGATTTTTACAGTTTTATAAAGCCTTCTTTTCATGGAGCTTCCTCCAAAATATTTCATGACTATTTTCAACAAAATCCTTTTCTTTTAAAAATTCATGAAATTTTGTGAACAGAAAATGATTTTAAAGAATAAAGGATATTTTCCTCAAGAATTCATTTCAAATGTTTTATCAAAACCATTTTCCATCTAAAATGACATTATTTCATATGTGTATGTTTCAAGTATAATGTCTATATGATTTACATGGTTTCACTTTTCTTATTATGAAATGATATCCATTTCTTTTATATGGATTGTGTGATGATGGGATGATGTTTATGAAACCCATTTTATTTGTTGGGTTATTATGAATGATGTATGTTTATTTTGTGGCACAAGTAAGAATGATTTAATTATGAGACGGTTGGGACCTATATCTCCCTCAAATTCATTGGGTAAATATTTATATCTCATGAGATAGACATGGTTAGAACGGTAAGTAAATCTGGTTCAGTAATACAGGTCTGGAACGGCAAGTAAACCCGGTTCAGTAAGGGAATTTGTCCACTAAGATGGTCTTGGCAGCAATGCCTTGGCTGCTATGGAAATCATTACATGTGGTTAATGGATGCCACAATTACATGTTTTATTCCCATTCTAGTTTATCATGATTAATGTTCTTTTATGATCTATGCCTAATGTACTTCCAAGATTTATGTCATTGCCCATGATTTTGATGTTTAGATTTTATATTCAAGTTTTTGCATTCAAATGTTCATGGATTATTTTATGTTCTCTATGTTTACCCTTACTGAGCATTTGAGATCACCCTTAATATGTTTTATTTTCCCAATGATTTAAAGAAAGGTTTTAGGTAAGAAAACAAAAGGGGAAGATATTTATGGGAGATGTTGATGATCTTTCACCATGATTAGAATATTATATTCCGAGTTTCCAAAGACACTAAACTATTACAGTCCTTGTGTGTCTGTTTTTGTTATGTATTAAGTATTCCAAAAAATTAATGTAATGTCCATGTACGTTAAGATTCGGGCCTTTACAAAGACTCCTTCCTCTCTTTAATACTTTAGGGTTATATTCAAAGTCTCAAATGAGAATGTTACACCCTAATATTATATGATATAATTATCTTCAAATAAATTTAATTTCTTTGATAGTTTACGGAACACACAACCCCAAGTATAAATGAAATATAATCACTACTATAAATAAGGCCATTAGTGACCAAAAATGGTTGTCGCTAAAGGTCATTAGTAGTTGCCAAGTGACCACTTTTGGAGATTGTGGTTTCTTAGTCAGTAAAAACCAACAATAACTACATTTTGTGGTCTCTAATAGTCCACACCCAAAACACCTGGTTTTGGGAGTGAGACATGGTCAAAGGCAACTGAGGATGCAGGGGGGGTCAGTAAGAGGGATGTTGTGAGCTTCACTCATTAGTCATGGTAGATGCACAATGGATGAAGGGAGGTGGGGTATGAAGGGGGCACTTGAGGCATGGTAGTTAGATGATGGGGTGTGATTGGAGGGCTATCAGGAGTGTTTCAAGAGAGGATGAGGGTGGTCAAAGTGTATTGGAGGTCACACGAGGCGGTGGCGACGTGTTGTAGCACGAACCCACAAAGAAGACAAGTCTAAGTGGGAAAAATCTAACCTTATTTTCTGATGTCATTAGCAGCTATCATTGGAATTCACTAATGAAGCCTTTAGCAACCACCAATGGTGGTCACTAAGGATCTCAGCATCCTACATGTGCAAAAGCCCAGATTTCTAATAGTGAATATATTATACTTTTATAACATATATGTTAAATTGGAGGAGTGGATATGAATAAACACTTTTTCAAAAAAAAATTATAAAGGTTTTAGATAAATCAAATATATTGATAAAAATATATTTATTTTTTATTAAACTCATTATATACTTTAAAAATACATTTTTTAATCAAAATGGTTTTTTTCTTTTTATGAGAAAATAATATTATAATTTTTTTCTTCTATTAGAAAAAATATTTCAAAAAATGAACTTCATTTTTGAAAGCATCATGTCAAACTCACCTTATAATTAATTTTTAATAATTTTCTAAAAACATTAATTTTTCAATGAATAGTGAAAAATACCGCTTTTTATTGAAAACTGAATTTTTTTAAACCATTTACAATGTTACATTTTGTTTTAAAATGGTTTAAAAAGTAAAAATAGTTCATTTATATTTTTAATAATAAAAATAAGGTTATTATAATTAATTTTATATTGGATTTTGTACTAAATCGTGTTATACTTAAGAAAACATTATTTCTAGAAAACTGTTTTTCATCACATTTTATGAGTTTAATATTAAATTAAATTTTATCGATTCTTGGATTTGAATGTGATAAAATGGATTCCATGTTTGGAATAATCATGTATAAATTTGTTAAAGATATATTTAAGATACTTTCTTTTCCAAGTACGTCCCTCTTGAGTTTTGGTTGAACCGCTTTTAGTTGGGTTTTCTTTTTTTTTCTTAAACCTCGGTGGTCGAGCCTTTTCTTTGGGGATGTAGAGATTTTTCTAGGGGAAATGACCCAATTTTTAGGGATGTATTTATTTATTAATTAATGAAGTCCAAGTATAAATGTGTCAAAGGCCGTTGAGGGTTCTCCATAGTTTTGGAAAGCTTTCGAGGTAGTTTGAGTTTTTTCTCTATAGATTAGCTGGACACTTTCATGTCATGAACAGGTTACAGGACAAGAACCTACTATCAGGAAGATTCCATAAATTGATTTAGAGAATAAAATTTTTACATGCCGTGAAACTGGTTTTTAAAGTATCTTATAAATCAATAAATTCACATCATAAAATGGGTTCACATCATAAATGTCTCGGATTAGTAGTTTTAACCGCGTTGTAGATATGATTTTATTTTCACTCATATTGTAACCTCTTCTCTTGAACCCTAGTATGGATCCAAGTGATTTTTGAGTGATTCTTTCCCTCTCAGACATCTCGGTCTAGAGTTTGATCTCTGATGAGTTCCTTCACTTTGGTTTTATCCTTTATTTCACCATACTCTATTATAGTGGTGTGATCTCTTAAACACTGTTGAATTAGGTTTTGATCTTAATGTTTGTATGATATAGGTTTTCCTTTTTATATCCTTTGACTTCGTTCTTTGTTGGTGTTCCCTGTTGAGAGTGATTCTTTGATTGTCAAATAAATGTATGTGGTCTAGAAAAAATCTCTATGTTTTATTTCTAATTGTTTAAGTGTGTGAAATACTATGAGATCATGCCAAAACAACATGTGTATTTACTAACGGATTAATGGGTGATGATAAGCATGTGTTTGGACCAATAATTGGATCCCTTTTTATCTAAATATTTTCAATCCTGTCTTGTGGTCACCCGTAGGGTGAACCTACCTTTGAAAAATAATGAACTGGATTTTGGATTAAAAATTAGAATTAAAATGACATGAGGCCTTAGATGATTTCTTATGATAGGATCACTTTAGAAAATGGTTTACCAATTTAATGAATTTAATGGTGATACTTGGATATGATATGGTGGTGTACACTGACATGTAAATGATTTAAGACATAACTTGATGAATGAAGGGGAATTGAAATATAAAAGTTAATTGGTTGAGTTAAACTTTGTGGTTTATGATTTAATGTTGTGTTCTTCTTTACATTATGACTTGTGTTGTATCTTATGTTGCAATGCTTATAGGTCTTGGCCCACTTATGTTGTAATGCCTATAGGGCTTGGCCCGGTTATGTTGTAATTCTTATTGGGCTTGGACTTATTATGCTAAAATAATTATATAGAGGGATTGGCCCGATTATGCTGAACTGCTTATATATAGGGATTAACCAAACTATGATGAAATGATTATATAGAGGGTTTGACCAAGTTATTCTTAAATACATATAAATAGGTCTTGGACCGGTTATGCTGAAATGATTATACATAGGGATTTTCTTGTTATGTAATTATGCCATAGACTTGTGGTTATTAATGGCATGGTAATGCTACCTGATCAATGATATTATGGTATGGTGCCAAAGCAGGTTTATTGTTATATAGTATTAATTTATTAATTAATAATAATTTTTGTCATTTTATTTCATACACTTACTATCAGATTAGTTTTTTTAGAAATGGTGGTGTCAACCTACTAAGTTATACTCATACCCTATTTGGATGGTCGTTTGGTACTGGAGCAGATTATATGGATGAAAGTTTGGAAAAGGGAAAAGGATCTTGTTGTTGATTTTTGATTGTTGTATGGGTTGAAGCTTAGATATGGGACTAGCAAGGGATTTGGGACCAGGGTCTTTTGACTTTATTTATGTCAGCTTGGTCTTTTATATGTATGAATTACAACATTTCATTCAGTTAAATTTTAGCATGACAATACATAGTTAATTATTATTTGGTTTACTTGGTTCACCCTTTATCTTTTAGTTGTATGATTTATTGTTTCCTCTGTTTATGTTACTCTGTTATTTATTTATTTCCACTGTATTTCAAATCTATACTAAGAGGTATAGTCTCCCCACTACATTATCTACACCCTCGCTGCTATTCAGCAGCCTCTGGAATATGGGGGGCCTACTTGAGGCCAAGTAAATGACCTTTTTAGGCCACATGAGAGAGTTCCATATTTTTTGATGTTTCAAAGTGGTATAAAATGCTCGGTTTTTATTTTATATTATTTTACAATTTGGGAAAGGCAGAAAGGAGACTAGTAATATGTTGGGACTTGACATGAGCTTGTGCATGGGATTATCTAACCCATGTGAAAGGGAAAAATAGAGTACTCAGGTATGGGATTCAGGTTCTTGTTGTTCATTTGTTATGGTAGATATTATTTCACCTTGGTTGATTCACATGTTCTGTGATGTTACAGTTTCTTGAACTGTGAAATTAGATCCCTATTATTGCGCATGATATATTTTCTTATATGAACTATGAAATGAGATCCCTATTATATTCGATAAATGAAATGAAAATAACAATTATATCATTCTTATTCACTTATAAATCCATGTTTATAGAGACCACAATCCAATGGTTCTCTATTACAATCACCTATTAAGGTTGAACTTGATTTTATCATGTGTTATAAGGAGTTAATTTGTCTTATATATAAAATGCCTCCTTGTAGTCTTCGAGTTGAGTATCAGGAGAGCGGCAATCAATATGGTCCTAACATAGTTGAATCAAAGCTTCCTATGTATCTTGAGGATCATGAAATCCCTAGAAAGTGATACTATTCACACTATACAATTGTTGCCTTATCTAGAGAGAGAGTTTAAACAACAGCATTTTCCTGCATTTAGTAGGGTGGGAGGCCCCTAGGTAGCCAAGTTCTGGATCGATTCAGTCCAGATGATCTTCAAGCACCTCAGGTCACCCACATATAGGAGGGTAAATCTTTCTACATACATGCTTTGTGGATCTGCCAATCATTGGTGGGAAATTCTAAAGAAAGCTAGGTAGCAAGATGAGATATCTTGAAATAAATTAGAGTCAAAGTTTCGGATCCACTTCTATCTTGAAACATTAAGGGATGATAAGGCTCACAAGTTTATGCACCTAACATAGGTTGGCATGTTAGTGATAGATTATGATGGAAGTTTCACTAACTTGTAGCACTTTTCACTTTTTTTAGTATCTTATGAGTTTTCATGTGTGACGTATTTCCAAGATGGACTTCACAAGGAGATCATGTCACATGTGAATGCTTTTTGATTGAGTAACATTTCAGACTCGATGACTTGGGATCTCGTCATGAAAGGGAATCTGAGAGAGTCCTCAAAAAGTGGATAAACTATTTCAGAAGAGAGAACTGGGAGATATTCTTCTAGTGGTAAGAAGTAATACTATGATAGTTACCACTAAGGAAAAATCAGGCATAGTAGTTTGGGAAGTGGGTAACCTTCTCAAGACTATGTTCTGTTTCAGTGTTATTAGTGTGACAATTTTGGCCACAAGCAACCTTAGTGTCTGTACGCTGCTTTGGAGTTTCATTCTTATAACATGTTGATCCACCTGCAAAGGTTTTGTAGGGGCACGTGGTAGCAGAGTAGTGGAAGGGGATCAAGATAGGTACCATAGTCTAGGAAGGACACAGTTATCACTTATGAGACTGATATATGGAGTTCCAATAGAGGTTCAAGTCAAGGTAGGGGATGTGGTGCCTTGGTTCCGGATAAATAGTACCATCTAGGGGTAGAAATATAGGGGACTAAAAATGGAGCTCAGGACTGAGGGGAAAGTTTTCTACATTCCATGCATACTTGTCACGACACGACCCAAGCTGAGGATCAAGCCACAACTATGCCAAGCCCGCCTCTATAGGCTAGGGATAGAGACAAGAGCTGAAAGGCATATCCTAATTGTGAGTCCTTTTCTTAAATACCTATATGCACACCCCAGACCATCTCAATATAGAAGTGTAGAAGAATAATAATAAAATATGCAATATCTAGAAAGTAAACCAAACATGAAAAACCTCTAGGGTGTACAACATTACGACAGTACATAATGAAATGTATAGAGGGAAAATACACTCCCAACTACAAATATGTCCCAAACTAAAAAACTAGAAAATAAAACTACTAAGAGAGACTATATCCTGATCACCAAGCTCAAACCACTATACGTGGTCTAAAGTACCAGGTATCCCTATACTCTTATGTAGTCACTGTCGACTTATCCATCATCTGCATAAGACACGACATGTGTGGGAAAATCCCATACATGGGTGAGTATTTATATAACTAGTAGGATTCCCCAAAATATGAAGGGGGAGTAGTAAGAGATACAAAAGGAAAATAAAGACAATAGATAGAACACGTGATGCAAGATACAATGAAAGAGAATAGCTCAACCCAAAACAAGAGAGGGAGTAACCTCATCCAAACACAAGGGGATAAACACGATGTATATATGGACTACACGTATATTATTTGACATCTATAGTAGGAGAGTGAACTCATCTAACCATCATAAGCTAGACACAGAAAGCATGTGACATACCTCACATGTCTTCACATCCCATGGAAAGAGAGTAAGCAAGTCCGAAGGTATAAATACAGATATATATATATATATGCTCAGTTAAAATAATACTAAATGAGAGTAAGGGGATCTCTATATCATGGATCATCCTAGAAATAAGAGTCTTAGATAGTTATAGAAGTCCATCAATGACTCCCATCATCTCACATGTCTTCCCAGAAGTAGCCATCTAAGTCAATCCTCACCTCTCCACTATGTCGCACAGTTGAGGGGCCAAAATCTCTAGGTTGAGGAACTATGACCTGGTACAACAGGAGGGTTACACTCTTATTGTTGATGGAGGACCCATTCCATTCCTAGCAGGAGGGTACCACTCTGAGGGTAGAGGACCCTTGGCTAGATTAACCGAAGGGTTCCACTCTAGAAGTCTGTAGAGAACCCATGCCCTATGCTGACAGGAGATTTCCCCTCTATTCATCAAGGACCCATGTTAGGCCCAATTTCAGGGTTCCACTTGGATTTATATAGAGGAACCATGCCATGTGTTGACAGGAGGTTCCACTCTATTAGTCAATAGAGGACCCATTCCCTGGTATGAGATGAAGGTTTCACTCTAGTGGTAGAGGACCCATGCCTAGATCAACTGGATGGTTCCACTATAGGAGTCTATAGAGGAACTATGTCCTGTGCTGGCATGATGGTTCCACAATAGTTATCGATGACCCATGCCCAACCCATTTAGAGGGTTCCACTCGAGATTCCACTAGTGATCTTATGTGATCACTATTGTCATCGAGCATCACCTAACTAAGCATCGCGCCTAAAGCATTCCAAATCATATCCTAGAATCCATAATGGAGGTAACCATCACATTATACATGAAAAAACACTCAAGATAGGCTAATCATGAGCCAAAAACCAATTATAGATGAAAACTTGAAGTTTCCTCTAAATGATCCAAGGGATACAAAGCGTGTGGTCCTGCTCCTTCACCTGGTCATGTCCCTGGAGGTACATGGATCACCAACCGTGTAAGAGTAAAAAATGTTTGAGGGGTATACACAGTGTTCCCTTACCACTTAGGGTCATGTTTTTGGGCTTGGTCATGTTTGTGTACTTTACCCCGTGTCTGTGTACTTTACCTTGTGCCTATGTACTTCGATACATAGTAGTGTGCCAGATCGTGCACTCCAACACAGGGTCCTTTCTATGTTTTCCTCTACATGAATTGTCCACTAGGGGATGAGGTACATGGTTTCTGGTAGGTATACACATCTTTTCATCCTTATAATTTCCCGAAACCCAAGTTGATGCATCCAGGGTACTACACAGTGTGTGTTCATTACAGTGCATGGTGTGTAGTCGAGATTTTCTAGATTTCCATATCTGCACTCCACATGCCAAATCGGGACATTGACTTCAATTTAAGCCCAGTTTATACCCCTAATCATTATATATAATCACCATTTTTCATTTTCATCCATCTGATGGTTTGAAATCAGTCTCGTCGGTCCTTAGTGGTTCTACTATACACACCGCTCTTCCTGATCCATTTTGTCAACAATGATTCAGTCTCAGATTATCAAAATGATCATCCAAATCCTAAAAACATCCCAAATATATCTAAGTTTCATTGATCTATTGATCATATGTGAATTTTTCATGATTTTTTGGGTCTAATCGGGCTCGATACCACCCGACAACATCGAACCAGGACCGTAGGGTCCAACCAGTGAAAAACACGAAGCAATTGGGGGAGAAATCAACAAAAACAACTTATTTACCATTGTTGGCTAAGAATTATTTCAAAAAGATAAATAAAAGGGATATATAAGGTTATAAAAATAATAATAACCAATTAATTGGTAAATAGAAGTGTTCCAAGGATCCACAATTGATGCAGATCAATAGAAAGGATTGATCATCTCAATCAATTTAATCAAAAAGGGAATAAACCAAAAATTGAAGATTCATAATTTTATATTGGATCATTCTTCATTAAATAACACACTCTCAGATGATTGAATTATAAAATTTCATTAAATGAACTCTTATATGCTCTGATCTAGAATTTCATCATCGTTCGACTAGATTCACCAACAGAAGGTGAGGAGGAATAAGCTTTGGAATCCTCTCAGGGTTTATGCAGCTCACCCTGGAGGATTATCCATGGAGATGCATTTGTACAAATTTATTTTTGTTCAAATTAATTAATTAATTAACATAAATTAATTAATTAATCCACTAAATGTACCACCAATGGGCCAGATGTATGAACTCCCCACTCTAACCTATTTTCGGTTTCATCTAGGGTATGCAACATGTTCCGGACTCAACCATGGTCACATATTTTTGTTATGATATTTTTTTATGAGTTATACCATTTTTTAAGAAACCATGAATGAAAAATATTTAATAAATTTAATATTTTTATAAAATTAATTTCAGACACACTAGGTCTCAGAATCGCATGCCATCTCAACACATAACTCTGGAAATATATATATAGAAATATTTCAAAGTCTTACAAGAAAAAAATGGGTCTCTACATCATTATCTCCTTCAAGTTTTTTGTCCATAAAAAGCAAAACTAAACACACAACTTGGGTTACTGAGCCCGCATCTGGCTCTCCTACTCCCAGGAACTCTCTTTCACATTCCCGTACTACCACAACACATGAACCAATGGGATAGTCTATCCACATAGGGTCTTCTCCTATTAATCCTAGATATCCACTGAGTGCTCCATGAATTTATCTCTATCCTCAATGTCCATCTCACCACAGTCAATGATATGAGTAGTTTCATGCACGTATCTCCTTAACTATGATACATGGAAGATTTTATGCACCTGATCTAGATGTGGTGGTAGGTAGAGGTAGTAAGCATCCTCGCCAACCCTTTTCATGATCTTGAATGACTCTATGAACCTCATGGATAGCTTGCCTCCCCGATCGAACCTCTAAAATCATCATCATGGGGTAAATGTGAACAAAATTTATTCTCCCTACTCAAACTCTGAGGGCCTATGATGGTGATCCTTATAAGATTTATTCCTTCTCTAAGTCATCCTCATTCACTCACAGATGACCTGGACTCTCTCCATCGTCACCTACACCACCTCTCGACCCATAAGAGATGTCATGCAAATCTATGTTCAGTACATGGGTGACCTACAAGGTCTTCCGTACAGGGCCTCAAAGGGTTCCATGTTGACGGTAAAGTGGTCTATATTATTGTACAGAAAATATACCAAGGTAAAGTGATACTCCTAACTCTATAAAAATTCTAACACGCAATCCCTCAACATATCCTCCAACACCTGGATAGTGCGCTCAGTCTGCCCATCTTTCAAGGGGTGAATGTTTTTACACATCCTCATTTGGGTCATAAATTCATCCTAAAGTCCTATCCACAATCGTAACATAAAACACATGTCACAATCAGATACAATCATCGAGGGAACCCCATGAAAGTGAATGATCTCCAATATATACAACTATCCCAAACTCTTCACCGAACTCTTCTCCCTGATAGCAAGGAAGTGTGCCGACTTCATCAGTCATTAAAATATCACCTAGATTGTGGCATATATCTTCACTACCTAAAGAATCCCTATCAAAATTTCCATAAATATTACATCCTACTTCCACTCCAGGATCTCAAGGGGCTACAACAAACCTTCCCGGGCTTGGTTCTCAGCCTTCACCTACTGACAGGTGAGGCACCAAGAGATGAAATCAGCTACACTTCATATCATGAGGGACCACCAAAACTATCACTAAAGGTATCTATACATCTTACTTACACTGAGATGTATATCTAGGGGAGAATTTTGGAACTCTCCCATCATTTTTTCCCACATCATTACTGGAACCACCATCTATCCCTAGAAAAATATAATGTGATTCCCTCATTCGTAATATCCATATTGTGAATCCCATATGGATATCAATTCATGTAATACCCCATTTTCAATGTCTCCCAATTGGGAATCTCTCACACGCTCAAGAAGAAGAGGTTTCAACACCATTGATAGTAGAAAAGTTGACCCTCCTGCTCTAATAGGGGCAGCTGCATGGAAGTCAACTATTCCAAAACTTCCTGCACCAAGCAATATGAAGGATTCCTACTAAGGGAATCTACTACCACGTTACCCTACCCTAGAGTATAGAATGTCTCAAAGTCATAGTCTTGTAAGAACTCCAACCAATTTCATTATCGCAGGTTCAAGTCTCTCTGTGTGAAGATATACCTGAAACTATAATGGTATGAGTAAACCCCAAAGAGATCCCCTAGAAGATAGTGCCACAAAATCCTCAGGGAGAAGAATACCATTGACATCTCTAGTTCATGATTTTAATAGTTCTATTCATGGGGTCTCAACTGCCTCAACCTATATGTGATAACTTCTAGCCGCTAAATCAACACGCAATTGATCCCAACACCTGAGGCATCACTATACACTATGTACTATATGCCCTCCTCTAGAATTCTCAACATATGTGCACATGTCATCCTCAACCTAAACTCTTTAAATTACCTATGTAACTACTCATTATAGGTAAATGGCTACCTTTTTCATGTATGAGCAGTCAAAGGGGATGAAGTCCAAGATAATTCTACCACAAACCTCTTGTAGTACCCTGCCATGTTAAGAGAGCTTCGCACATCTTAAATGCTCTTCAGTGGATCCCAGAAAAGCTTCACATCAATCATTTCTGGGTCTAAATATAAACCATGCTCAGAAATGATATGCCCTAGAAATCAAATCTCATTAATCCAGAACTATCACTTAGAGATCTTCCCATATGGCTGGTGCTCTTGAATTAAATCTAGAACCAAACTCAAGTTGTAACAGCCCAAGATTTTATAAAAAAATATTCTTTTTAATTTTATTAATGTCTTGTGTTGTACGCTACACCAAAAGGAGCTTGCACAACACGCATCCTTGTATTGCCTTTCATTACACGCAATCGCGACCTTCCTCGATAGCGTGTGTAATACGCAATACCGAGTTTCACTAAACAACGATGTGCTATTAAAATATTATTAAAACTAGCCGTTATGAATAGTAATAACCACTTTTTAAAATTCTGTAAATCTTATTTTTCAAAATGAACTTCATTCTTGGATTTGGAGTATCGAATTTAGCCTAAGGTGAAATTTTGGTACTTTTCGGATAACTTTCATTTTCTGATGAATAGTGAAAATTACTAAATTATAATTAAAAACAACTTTTTTAATCGAAATAATTAATAGTGATAAATTATTAATTTGAGTGGTTTTAAAGTATATTTAGAATATATTTTTACAATTTAATACAATGTTGGTCATTGGTTGTAATTTCACATTTAAACCAGACATAATCAAGTGTCAATCTTTTGATATATATTGTTTCCTAAAAACACGCTATTTATTTTAACAGCAAGATTTAATTATAAAATTAATTAATGCAACTTCTATTTTATAAATTTGGTAAAATAGATTTCATTTTTGAATTCGAAATATGAAATATAGCTTAGGATGAAATTTTGGCATTGTTCTGGAAAACATCAATTTTTGATGAATAGTGAAACTACTAAGTGGTAGTTAAAAAAAACTGAATTTTTCATAAAACTTAATTTTGCCGCTTCTGTGAATGGAATTTCGAAAATCCGAGAGAAACGGTTAATATCAAGGACTAAAATGTGGTTCAATGAGATGAAAATAATTTTTTGGTGAATAGTAACTTTTTACTTTTTTTTACCGCGGTTAATAGTAAATAGGGTAACTAAGGGTAAATATGATATTACTATTACCCTAACACATGTCCTAATTCTATTGGACAAGAGTAATTCGACCAAAGACAAACTTAGGAATAACATATGACCATTTAGGCCCACTTGGATTAGATTAGGACATTTATTATTAATTTATTTGAAGAAAGGTTAAAATAGTTAAAATCAAAGTTTAATAAGTAAATCATTTTTAATATGGGGTTATACATAAGATAAATTCGATTGTAAATATTCATTAGAAAGCTAAAAATATTTCCTACATGATGGTATTTTATTTGTAATTTTTAGACATAAAATAATTTAATTTATTTATGACACAACGATGATGCAGTAATTATCTTATTAATGAAATATTGACATAATTGATGTTATAAACACCAAAATAAATGTAATTTGAGATTTTTTATGAATTCCACTAATTTTATATGTTACTATGATATATTAATGTTGATTTAATCAACTTGGTTCGAACATTTAATTCTGTTATGACTTTCACAAAAATCATATATCAAATAGTGTCAAAATTGACACAAAATAGTTTTTAAATCAAATATTATATTATTAATTGTTATTGTATTCCTAAAAATCTAAGGTTCGGCCAAATGACTTATATAAGGATATATATATATTAATAATAAACAATTTGGGGTTCGTTTGGCATGTTATAGTAAGTGTATTAACCATATAGTGAAAGAAAACAAAAAGACATGGTAAAAGTTAAATTATTTAACTTAGAGTTAAATCTAATTGATAAGGTTAAAATAATATCCTAAACTTGTCTAAATTCTATTGGTTGATAGGATTTCGACCCATCCCCACTTTAGCTTCGAAATAAGACCCTTTGGAACCATTATAAACCGATTTTGACTTTAATATAAAATAATATTTTGAGATATCCCTAAGGTGCCCCTCTCCTCCCCTATAAAAGGACACCTCCTCCCCCTCCTCCTCACACCAATTTGAGCACTCAAGCTCGGCCAACCCCTGCCAAAATATCTTCTCCACTTCCCTAGCAACATCCTAGAGGTTCTGTTCTTCCTCAAAGACCAATTCTAGTGCCCTAAGAGGAGGTCTCAAAGAGGCACTTCAAAGAAGAGGTAATTACCGTTACCAATTCTTTCATCTTTATTTCTTCTTCCACTTCTTCTTATTAGGTTGTTTCATTATGAAGTAATAACATCAGTATCACTCATATACTGATATGTTATTATAAGTATGAAACAACCCTATTTCACCATCTATCCATCCTACGGAAAAAGAAATCACCGCGCGTGCGTACGTACGGAATACCGTCTCCACGCCGTGGTGTAATCTATTTTCCACCACCACCTTACATGGATGGGTATAATGGTGTAAAGAATAACTATACATAGTTATTACAACATCATATTGATTCTGATATATTGTATAATCCACTCCAATTCAATTCAATATTTATAGAAATGATATCATCGCTCGTGCGTACGTACGGACTACCGTCTCCACGACGCGATGAGATTCATTCTCCATGTTAACCATTTAAGAATGATTATAATGTATATATAAGAAATAATAATGAAATATATGACATTATAAAGCTACTGTATTTATGTATATATATACATATGTATGTCATCTACTTACTTCCATTTCAAGACAATAAGGAAAGAAAAACAGCGTTCATGCGTACGTACGGACTACCGTCTCCATGAACGGTGTTTTTCATTTTATTTATCTATCTATTATATATATATATATATATATATACTGAATATATATGATATATAAATCATATTTTATATTCTGGAAGTAAGTAAATCATGATATAAGTAATAATGATGTCAAGAACAACAAGTCAAAACACCTACGATAAATGAAACGATTTTACCCAAAACGCTTCTTTAACATGGAATTTACAAAAGAACGGGTAATATAATGTCATAAGTAAACCATATATGATATCATAACAATGAATATGATTCTGTAATAAGTCAATGACATTATTTAAATCATTATACAGGAGTTTCGGACACATACGAAGCAAATTGGACCTAAGGTAAGGGAAATATCACAATCTCATTTTTATCCAAGATTGTTTATTCGTAAGTATTTACTGGGGTGTATTTTATCATCCACATCCATGTTCCCTCAATATGAAATATTGTTTCCATCCACTTGCAATAGTTTAAATCCAATTTTACCCTTAGGTGAGTTTTTAGTAAAGAATATGAAAGGAATCTTTTGTCGTTTTTCCGTACGAGGTACTTTTTGACTTTTCCGACAAAAGTACGAAGAATGTTTTTTTTAACTTATACGGCATGAATGGATTTTTAAAACATTGTTTCCAAGAAGCTTCCTTTACAAGTTTTCAAGTTTATTTTTAATCAACTTCTTTTATTTTAAAGTTGTATGACATGTTATGAAAGGAAAAATGTTTTTGAAGAAGAAAGGATAGTTTCCTCAAGAATGTAGTTCAAGTGATTTTCAAAATTATTTTCCATCTAAGATAATAAAGGGTTCTGTTTTTATCCCTATTATTACATTGATTTGATCATGTTGTGATGGAATTATTTTTATGAATTCCTTTATCTTATATGAATTGATTTATGATGTCATGATGTTTCAAGATTCCCATTTTTGTTTTATGTGTTATGCGATGATGTATGTTTTATGATTATGTGGCACACATAAGAAAGGATTCATTATAAGATGGGTGGGACCTATATCTCCCTCCAATGCATTGGGTAAAGATTTTATATCTCATGAGATAGACATGGCTGGAATGGTAGGTTATACCGGTTCAGTGAAACAGGACTGAAACGAGGATTACTCGATTCAGAAAGGGACTTTGTCCACTAAGATAGTCTTGGCAATGAGTCATGACTAACAAGAAATGATTTTCCATGATTATGTGTGCATGCCACAAAGTTTCAAGTTTTATGTTATGATTATGGGGATCGCATTTTCAATTATATGATTTATCCCATGTTATGATATTATGAGCTCTTTTGCAGGTCAATATTTCCAAAAGCTACGTTCTTATGTATATGATGTGATTGATATTTCTTTTGTTCACCCTTACTGAGCATTTGAGCTCACCCTTTTATGTTTTCTTTTCCCCAGGATATAAAGAAAGGTTTTAGGTAAAAAAAAAGATCTTTATGGGAGATGTTGAAGATCTTTCACCACGATTAGAAGATTATAGTCCGAGTTTCCAAAGACACTAAACTATTACGATCCTTGTGTGTGTGTTTTTGTTATGTACTAAGTATTCCGCAAAAGTAATGTAATGTCCATGTACGTCAAGCTTCGGGTCTCTACAGTTGGTATCAGAGGAAAGGTTTAGTCAACCTTTGGAAACTAGGATGCGAAAACGTTAGTGAGATCCCTAGAGATATTTCTAAGGTATGTCTAGGGATGTCCCTAAGGATAAGTATACGTATAGGATATAGTCCTAGAACTACGGTAACGATCTTAGAATTTAACCTAAGATGTTAGATATTGAGGGTGCTCCCCCTTTACTATGTTGTCTTCCCTAGCATGATTTCTCCTCTCACAAAATTCTTTTTGTGTTTTAGTTAATGGAGGGAACCAGAAGGAATTCGGTTAACATTGAATCCAATGGACAAATTGGTGACTATGAGCAACAAAATTGTGTAATGCCTAGAGATAAAGATATTGTGATTATGCCGAATCAGTCATCGCGATATATGATTAACAAGGTGAAATTTAGTGGTATGACTAATTCATCAAAGAAGAGGAAGATATACTATTATGCATGTTCGCATGTTGAGGAGCATAAAGAAAGGAAGATTGAGATTTATAAAGAAGGGAAGAAGAACCTTGAGGAATACCTCAAATGGAGGGACCGATGTTATCTGTGTGGAGAAAAGGGTCATAGAGTGACAGATTGTTATGGAGTTCAATGTCTTATTTGTGGAGAACATGGGCATTACCCAACTCAATGCCCTGACCTAAAAAGATACTTCTAAATCAAGGAAGGACTTATTCCAGGACAGTCATTGAAGTGGATGGACTGAAGTGTTTATGTATTGGAATTCAAGAATAATGTTGTTGAGGTACTTTTATGGTGTATTGGAATATTTATGTATGGGTCTAATGTGGTATTCGAAGTGATTGAGGTATTTTTGGAAAAAAAGATGATATGCGCATAATGAAGGGAAAACGAGAAAACGAAATGTTTAACAGTATTCATGAGCTCATGATTGATATAAGGACTAAGTGATATCATGGTTTGAGTATAGATAATTTTGAGGATTTTGGTATGAGTAAAGTGTTAACTTTTAACTGCATTCAAGTTTTCACTAAGGTTCAATGGGTATTCAAGAGATTACAAGATTAAGGACTTTGAATGTTTAGAATGTGACCAACAAAACATATCTTATGATATATGGGGATCAACGATGGTATTAAATCTCTGGTAATCTTTTTCACTATGTTATGAGAGTGGACTGCAGTATTATGGATAAGCCTAAAGATTGAAATGGATTATGTTGGACATAAGTGATTATTGTTTAAGGATAGAAGTTTTTTTTCGATATTATTGATGGGATGTTATAGTAATGTAGTTTTAGAAAAAGGACAACCTGCAGGACGGGCGACAGCCCATCGCTTCGGACAAGGCTGTAGGAATCGAACCCACAACCGAAGTGCGACTGGCCTTTATCGCCTACCACTAACCTACAGGAAGTCCCTGTTTAGTAGAAAACTAGTTTTATTATATTAAGCAGTATGATATATGAAGTATAAGTCCATTTTAGGAACCATATATGATTAATCTCACTATAGATCGATTTATGCATATAATTTTTGCTAACCTTTTGTTTGAGACAGATGGAATGACCCGTCATTCTATCACATGATCTGCTAACACTTCACGAATAACAAATTCAACTTCATTTATTTAAGAGATGAAGTGGAAATTGTTCAAAGCACGAACAACAGTGAGATTGTACCAAAATAAAGTAAGTATTTATTCTAATTCAAATTTTCAACTTTAGGGGAAATGATCTTGAAAACCAAAAATGTTGTCCTAGTGATCTTATACCTGATGAATCAGATGGTACCTTATATCATCACAAATCTATGGATTTGTGATTACTGGCTTTTCCATAGCCATGTTCTCTACCACTCTCCATCAGAACATGATGGTTAGATTTCTCTTCCATATCCATATTTTCACCTATGTGGAAACCCAATGATTAGTTTATTTGGGTAACCGTTACGTTTCATACTTTTGTTTTTAAAGATTGGTTTTGATATTCCTTTTTACGATGTGGGTTTCTATTAAAGAAACTTTCGAATAGTAAACCATTTATAACCCCGACGAATTTCGAGGGCGAAATTCATTTTAAGGGGGGTAGAATGTAACAGCCCAAGATTTTATAAAAAAATATTCTTTTTAATTTTATTAATGTCTTGTGTTGTACGCTACACCAAAAGGAGCTTGCACAACACGCATCCTTGTATTGCCTTTCATTACACGCAATCGCGACCTTCCTCGATAGCGTGTGTAATACGCAATACCGAGTTTCACTAAACAACGATGTGCTATTAAAATATTATTAAAACTAGCCGTTATGAATAGTAATAACCACTTTTTAAAATTCTGTAAATCTTATTTTTCAAAATGAACTTCATTCTTGGATTCGGAGTATCGAATTTAGCCTAAGGTGAAATTTTGGTACTTTTCGGATAACTTTCATTTTCTGATGAATAGTGAAAATTACTAAATTATAATTAAAAACAACTTTTTTAATCGAAATAATTAATAGTGATAAATTATTAATTTGAGTGGTTTTAAAGTATATTTAGAATATATTTTTACAATTTAATACAATGTTGGTCATTGGTTGTAATTTCACATTTAAACCAGACATAATCAAGTGTCAATCTTTTGATATATATTGTTTCCTAAAAACACGCTATTTATTTTAACAGCAGGATTTAATTATAAAATTAATTAATGCAACTTCTATGTTATGAATTTGGTAAAATAGATTTCATTTTTGAATTCGAAATATGAAATATAGCTTAGGATGAAATTTTGGCATTGTTCTGGAAAACATCAATTTTTGATGAATAGTGAAACTACTAAGTGGTAGTTAAAAAAAACTAAATTTTTCATAAAACTTAATTTTGCCGCTTCTGTGAATGGAATTTCGAAAATCCGAGAGACAAGGTTAATATCAAGGACTAAAATGTGGTTCAATGAGATGAAAATAATTTTTTGGTGAATAGTAACTTTTTACTTTTTTTTACCGCGGTTAATAGTAAATAGGGTAACTAAGGGTAAATATGATATTACTATTACCCTAACACATGTCCTAATTCTATTGGACAAGAGTAATTCGACCAAAGACAAACTTAGGAATAACATATGACCATTTAGGCCCACTTGGATTAGATTAGGACATTTATTATTAATTTATTTGAAGAAAGGTTAAAATAGTTAAAATCAAAGTTTAATAAGTAAATCATTTTTAATATGGGGTTATACATAAGATAAATTCTATTGTAAATATTCATTAGAAAGCTAAAAAGATTTCCTACATGATGGTATTTTATTTGTAATTTTTAGACATAAAATAATTTAATTTATTTATGACACAACGATGATGCAGTAATTATCTTATTAATGAAATATTGACATAATTGATGTTATAAACACCAAAATAAATGTAATTTGAGATTTTTTATGAATTCCACTAATTTTATAGGTTACTATGATATATGAATGTTGATTTAATCAACTTGGTTCGAACATTTAATTCTGTTATGACTTTCACAAAAATCATATATCAAATAGTGTCAAAATTGACACAAAATAGTTTTTAAATCAAATATTATATTATTAATTGTTATTGTATTCCTAAAAATCTAAGGATCGGCCAAATGACTTAGATAAGGATATATATATTAATAATAAACAATTTGGGGTTCGTTTGGCATGTTATAGTAAGTGTATTAACCATATAGTGAAAGAAAACAAAAAGACATGGTAAAAGTTAAATTATTTAACTTAGAGTTAAATCTAATTGATAAGGTTAAAATAATATCCTAAACTTGTCTAAATTCTATTGGTTGATAGGATTTCGACCCATCCCCACTTTAGCTTCGAAATAAGACCCTTTGGAACCATTATAAACCGATTTTGACTTTAATATAAAATAATATTTTGAGATATTCCTAAGGTGCCCCTCTCCTCCCCTATAAAAGGACACCTCCTCCCCCTCCTCCTCACACCAATTTGAGCACTCAAGCTCGGCCAACCCCTGCCAAAATCTCTTATCCACTTCCCTAGCAACATCCTAGAGGTTCTGGTCTTCCTCAAAGACCAATTCTAGTGCCCTAAGAGGAGGTCTCAAAGAGGCACTTCAAAGAAGAGGTAATTACCGTTACCAATTCTTTCATCTTTATTTCTTCTTCCACTTCTTCTTATTAGGTTGTTTCATTATGAAGTAATAACATCAGTATCACTCATATACTGATATGTTATTATAAGTATGAAACAACCCTATTTCACCATCTATCCATCCTACGGAAAAAGAAATCACCGCGCGTGCGTACGTACGGAATACCGTCTCCACGTCGTGGTGTAATCTATTTTCCACCACCACCTTACATGGATGGGTATAATGGTGTAAAGAATAACTATACATAGTTATTACAACATCATATTGATTCTGATATATTGTATAATCCACTCCAATTCAATTCAATATTTATAGAAATGATATCATCGCTCGTGCGTACGTACGGACTACCGTCTCCACGATGCGATGAGATTCATTCTCCATGTTAACCATTTAAGAATGATTATAATGTATATATAAGAAATAATAATGAAATATATGACATTATAAAGCTACTGTATTTATGTATATATATACATATGTATGTCATCTACTTACTTCCATTTCAAGACAATAAGGAAAGAAAAACAGCGTTCATGCGTACGTACGGACTACCGTCTCCATGAACGGTGTTTTTCATTTTATTTATCTATCTATTATATATATATATATATATACTGAATATATATGATATATAAATCATATTTTATATTCTGGAAGTAAGTAAATCATGATATAAGTAATAATGATGTCAAGAACAACAAGTCAAAACACCTACGATAAATGAAACGATTTTACCCAAAACGCTTCTTTAACATGGAATTTACAAAAGAACGGGTAATATAATGTCATAAGTAAACCATATATGATATCATAACAATGAATATGATTCTATAATAAGTCAATGACATTATTTAAATCATTATACTGGAGTTTCGGACACATACGAAGCAAATTGGACCTAAGGTAAGGGAAATATCACAATCTCATTTTTATCCAAGATTGTTTATTCGTAAGTATTTACTGGGGTGTATTTATCCCATGTTATGATATTATGAGCTCTTTTGCAGGTCAATATTTCCAAAAGCTACGTTCTTATGTATATGATGTGATTGATATTTCTTTTGTTCACCCTTACTGAGCATTTGAGCTCACCCTTTTATGTTTTCTTTTCCCCAGGATATAAAGAAAGGTTTTAGGTAAAAAAAAGATCTTTATGGGAGATGTTGAAGATCGTTCACCACGATTAGAAGATTATAGTCCGAGTTTCCAAAGACACTAAACTATTACGATCCTTGTGTGTGTGTTTTTGTTATGTACTAAGTATTCCGCAAAAGTAATGTAATGTCCATGTACGTCAAGATTCGGGTCTCTACACAAGTGCTCTTCATGTTCCTCCTCTAATGTAGAGTAGATGAGTATGTCATTGATAAAGAGAACCAAAACTGGTCCAAGTATGGCTGGAAGAACTAGTTCATAAAATCCATAAATATAGTGGGGGAATTCATCACCACCCAAGGGAATCACTATGAACTCATAGTGTCTGTAGCAACATTAGAATTCTAGTTTTGTAAAATCAGCCTTGTGAACCCCCAACTAGTGGTAGCTAGATCAAATATCAATCTTAGAGAACCACCTCATACTTCCCAACTAGTAAAATAGGTCGTCAATCCTTGGAAAGGGGTACTTTTTATTTATCATGGCTTAGTTCAGGTGATGATAATCCATGAAAATCTACAAGCTCCTATATTTATTTTTCACAAACAACACTGGAGCTATCCAGGGGGACACACTGGACCTGATGAAACCCTTCTATTGAAGGTTCTCCAACCACAAATGCATCTTCTGGATATTGGTAAGGGTCATCCGATATGTCATAGAAGATATCATAGTGGTACCTAGATTCAATTCTATGAAAAACTCCATCTCCCACCTCAACAGTAGTCCTAGAACATCCACAAGGAAGACATCAATATAATCCTCCCCAACTAAAGGAATTGAGATGCATGAAGAGACTTCTTCACCAAGGGATACAATTTCCAACTGATGGGTGATGGGATGAAGCCTCTTTCTCATAGAACCCACTCATCTCACCAGGATATCTCTCTCACTCATAAAGGTGAATCTCGTCCCATTAGTGTGTAGGCATCTAACTCGTCTGTACTGATAGACAATCTGGGCTCACACTATGGACAATCAATCCACACCCAATATGATGTCATAGGGTAACATCATGATGAAAAAAAGTTCACATGTGAACCATTCTTTACCAAGAGATAGCTCGCACTTCCGATAGATAAAAGATATAGAAGAATCATTCCCTTTATAAACCTCAAGACAAAGTTGTTGGGCTAGTGGCTCAACTGGGAGCTCTCACTCTCACGCCAAGAGTAAAGAGATAAAGGAATTGCTAAAACCTATGTATACTAATACTATAACAAGAGTAGAATAAACAAATATCATACCTCAAATAATCTTATATTTTATGGTATTATAAGCCTCTAAACCCTACAATTGTCTGTGGCCCCGACAGCTATCTCCATGAGCAAAATGTAGACCGCCTAATGGTGATGGTGGAAGGATCTCATAGCACCATCCAACACCCATAGCTCCTCCTACTCCTATTCTAGATATTCCTCTCTAGGGACCACCCTACCCTCAACTGGGGATCCCGGATCATGGCGCTACCTCTTCCTTGGTGGTATGTCAGCTATCTATCTGTACTCCTCGGCACGTCTAGTCGGGTAGTCATGTGCTATGTGACTTTTCCCATCACAAGCATAGTACTTACCCTATCAAGTCTACCCTGTTCCTCGACATTTTCCTTGTACCACATGACCATGTTCCTAATTCTGGTCATGAAAGGATCTCCAATGTCGGGATCCCACCAACTGGGGCATGTTAGCTGCTATATATGACTCATCTCTGTGATGCCCACTACCAAATCCAGCTAGATGGCATCCCTATGATAGAAAACTATCTATCACTAGTTCCCTATATAGCACTCAAGAATAGGTGGGGATGAACAAGGGCACCACACTGGTATAGATCTCTCTGTGAAGTTCCTACTCAAACTTCCATGATTAGAAGTATCCATCACGAATCATGTCACTAGAGTATTAGGTAAGGTTTGTGAACCTCACTGCATACTCATCCACTATCATCCCTCCCTCCTATAGCTTTAGAATCTCCTGAATCCCAAATAAGAATAAACATGATGGGTAATACTCCTCATGGAATATCTATTGTAAGTTGGTCCACAAGATCATCGACTCATCATGCATCCAAGTAAAATGACGCCACCAGAGCCCAGCTTCTATGTGGAAAAGGTTAGATTCCATTACAACCACCTAATCTTTCAGTGTCCAGATGAGCCTAAAAGTATGGATCAATGAATCTAGAAAATCCTTTACAATCTGAAGATATATCTCTCCATGGAACATCAGTGGCCTCTAGTGCTGGAACTCACAGATCATGCTAAGAATGTGCACATCCTCAGCCTCCTCTGTTGGGATGATCTACCACCCGGCAAGTATAGGTGCTGATAACTACCCACCTAGAGGAAGAATCTCTTGGGATAGACCATAAACTAATGCCTCATATCTCATCAGATCATCATCATGATCCAGAACTAGTATCCCGGATATATGTCACTGTGGAGGCATCTAGACAGTTATCATTATGTACAATAGTCAAATGAGCATATATATATATATATATATATATAAATAAAAATAAGGATCTGAAACAATAAGGATAGTCAAATACTCAATCATATATGATTCATGTACCATTAATACCAACACTTAATTTCTTGGTATACAAAGTCGGCAAGAAGGTGGAAAAGGTCTGAGTGAATGGATACGTCGACAGTCCATAGCATCACTGGATTCCCTATCCTGAGAGTCTTACTCAAGATGCTTTGAAGTTTTTTCCCTAATTCCCAACAAAATCCTCATAAGGGGACTACTCTGGACAACATACCAACGAATGAACTACTCTGATACCAATTTTTCACAACCCAACCCAAGCTGGGGCTCAATCCGCAACTACCCTAATCCCACCTCCATAGGTCAGGGTGGAAACAATCACCAAAAGGCATGTACTAAATAGGAGGCATTTTCCTACGTACTTGTACACACACCTGACAATATCAATGAAGAAGTGCATGTGAGTAATAATAAAAAGATTTAATAACTGGAAAGTAAAAAAAACCATGAAAACCCTCTAGGTTGTACAAGAGTATGATAGTGCAGGCTGAAAAGTAAAGGAGAAAATACATGACCAACCAGAAATATGTCCCAATGTGACAAAAATAGAAAAGTAAACTATCAAGAGAGACTAGCTCCTAATCTCCCAACATCAACCACCGTACGTAGTCCAAAGCACCAGGAATCCCTAAGTTCCTTTGTATTCATCGTCGACCTATCCGTCATCTGCATAAGACACGACACGTGTGGGAAAATCTCATGCAGTAGGACACCCTAAAAGATTAGGTGGTAGAAATAAGATATAGAATAGGAAAAGAAATATAATAGATAGAACACGGTATGTAAGATACAGTGAAATAGAACTGCTCAACCCAAACCAAGAGATGGAGTAACCTCATCCAAACACAAGGGGATTAACACGGTGAGTATATGGACTATACATTAATATTTTTCACCTATAGTAGGAGAGTTAACTCTTCCAACCATGATAATATATACATATAAAGCATGTGGCATACCCCATGCATCTTCACATCCCATGGAAAGAGATTAACCAAGTCTAAAGGTATATATTCATATATATATATATATATATATATATGCTTAGTAAAAGGAATCCCAAATGAGAGAGTAAGGGGATCTCCATCTCATATCTCAAACTAGGAAGAAGGCTCACCAATAGTTCCAAAATTCCATCAATGATGCTGATTTTATCATGTGTCTAAAGAAAAGTAACCATCCAAGTCAAGATATGACTCATCATTATGCTGCACATCCAAGGGGCCACAATCTCTAAGTAGATGAATCATGCCCTGATACAACAGGATGGTTCCACTCTGATAGTTGATAGATGTCTTAAGACCTACCCTGCAAAATGGTTCCACTATGATGGTGGAGGACCTATGCCAAGCCCAGTTATAGGGCTCTACTCTAGAAGTCTATAGAGGACCCATGCCTTGTGTTAATAGGAGGGTTCAACTTGGAAGTTTGTAGAGGACCCATGCCCTGAACTGACAGGAGGGTTCCACTCTAAGAGTCGATAGAGGACCCATGCCCTGGTACAATAGGGGGTTCCACTCTAGCAAAAGAGGACCCATGTCCATCCTAGCTAAAGGGATCCACTCTAGAAGTTTTTAAAGGACCCATGCCTTATACTGACAAGAGGGTTTCACTCTAGTCATTAAAGACTCATGCCCAGCCCAGCTGGAGGGTTCCACTCGATATACCACTAGGTATCCTTTGTGATCACCTCCATCATCGAGCATCACCTAAACAAGAATTATGTCAATAACATTCCACATCAATTCCCACAATACAAAAATGAGGTCACTATCTCATTTTATGTGGAAACAAACTTAGAATAGGCTACTCGTGGGCCAAAATTTGAGTATAAACAAAGGAGATATAGAAGCTTGAAGTTTCCACTAAAGGAGAAAAGGGGTACACAAAGTGTGGTCCCACTCCTTCATCTAGCCATTTCCCTAGAGGTACATGGATTTACAACTGTGTAAGAGTACACAGTGTGTAGGGGATGTACATGGAATGCCCTTGCCACTCAGGGTCTTTCCCATGTGCTTGGACATGTCTATGTATTTTACCCCGTGTCTGTGTACTTTACCCCATTTTCATATACTTTGGTACACAACTGTGTGCCTGGATGTGCACTCCCACATGGGGTCTTTCCGGTGTGCTCCACCACATGGATCTTCCACTTGGGGAAGAGTTACATGGTGTGTTGGAGGTCTACAAGTCATTACATCCTTATAATTTCCCAAAACCCTAGCTATCAAAGATAGGGAGATATAGACTTTGTGTTCATCATGGTACATAGTGTATAGTAGGGATTTTTCCAAATTTCCAGATCAACTCTCCATGCACTGAATCTAAACTTTACCATCAATTTAGGCCACATTTACACTAATTATCATTGGATCTAGTCAATGTTAATTGTTTCTGGCCATTCGGTAGCCGCAAATCTATCCCGCCAGCCCATGGTGGTTCCTCCGTACACACCGTTCATCTTGATCCATTCTATCAATGATTATTTGGACTCCAATCATCAAAATGACCATCCATATCCCTCAAAAGATCCCATATTTTCCCTTGTTTCAATTAATATATCCCTCTTATGTGAATTCATCATGATTCTGGGGGTCCGATTGGGCTCAGTTTTTCCCGATAACATCGAACTGAGACCGAAGGGTCCAACCGATAAAGAACATAAAGAAATTGAAGGAGAAAGGCATGAGAATAACTATTTAACCATTGTGGGTCAAGTATTCTTGACCAACGATCAAGAACAGGGATATATGAGGTTAAAAAAACAAGAATAACCAATTATTAAATACATAGGATCATTTTAACGATCCATAATTTTTGTAGATCAATATAAGGGATTGATCAACTCAACTAATTTAATCAAAAATGGTGTAAACCAAAAATTGATGAATCATACCTGGATATTGGATCGTTCATCGTTGAATAACGCACTCACTAGTGATTGAAAGGTGTTGTTGTTTTCACTGTGCTCCAATTTGATCTGATCCAAAGTTTCATTATCATCTGATTTGATTCACAAATATAAGGAGAGGAGGAGGAATCTATGGAATCCTACCAAGTTTTATACAACTAACCCTAGAGGATTATCCATGTGATTCATTTGTATACATTTTTTTTAGGTCAAATGAAATAATTAATTAACTTAAATTAATTAATTAGTCCACCGAATGGACAGCCAAAGGGAGATATGTTTCAATGCCTCATGCTGACCTATTTTCGTTCATGCATAGGGTAAAAAATGAATTTTGGACTCAATCATGGTCTCTAATTTCAGATCAATTTTCCATTTAAGAGTCATCCCATTTTCTTTAATAAACCACATGCACACAATATTAAATATATTTAATATTTTTATAAAATTAATTTTAGGCACACTGGGCCTCATAATCACACACTATCTCAGTTCATAGATCTATAAATATATATCTAAATATTTCAAAGTCTTACAATGAAAAAAATGGGTCTCTACAAGACTACTCTAGTTAGTTTGGATGCAGGACCTTCTACCAACATAAGTATGATTATTTTATCATCTACCCTATCCTTTCTTTTGTATGATACAAGAGAATTAAATTCCTTTATATATACACTTTTTTTAAACAGTTTGGGCTTGGTTTTGGAAATATTGGATGTATCTGGACCATTGATACACCATTGGGAGTGCAGTCAGAGAATATCAAGCATTACAAGGCGTGTTCTCTATAAATTGGTCGTTACCATTTCATTTGGGAACCTTTTGTTCTAGAAATGATAGCTTTTAATTTTATTATTATTATGGATTAGTTAGTTATGTATCAGGATCATATCAACTATTACCAAAGGAGAGTTACATTTCTATCTCCAGAAAGAGACAACTATTTTTACCAGGGTTAGTGGGATCTTCAAGCTGGTCATGTTGAACCAATTCAGTGAAAATTGGATTGTTTCATGGTTCAAATGTCATTTATTTCTCTAGATGATGGTGGAATATAGTAGGATACTTTTACCTTAGTGGTAGACCATTTTCAAGATGTCTTTCCTAACGATTTCTATGGATTACCACCCAAGTGGGAGATTGAGTTCATGATCAAGTTGGGTTCGGAAGTAGAGATATTTTTTATCCTGCCTTACAGGATGGAACCAATGGAGCTTCAATAATTAAAGGTTCAGTTGGAAGATCTAGAAGCTAAGGGATTTATATGAACTAGTACATCACCTTGGGTTCTCCTTTGATTTTCTCCAAGAAGGATGATGGGAATTTTCACTTGTGTGTAGAATATTGAATATTGAACCAGGTGATGATTAAGAACCAGTATCCCCTTCCTCACATGGATGATCTATTTGATTAGCTGAGAGCTTCCTAGATTTTCTATAATATTGACTTCATATCGAGGTACCATCAGTTGATAGTGAGACCATTAGACCTGCCTTAGAGCACTTTTGGAAGTAGGTATGGATTATATGAGTTCATGGTGATTTTGTTTGGTCTGATGAATTCACCAATGGCATTCATTACCTTGATGAATTAGATCGTTCATCCTTTTCTGGATCAGTTTGTGATGGTTTTCTTCAACAACATATTAGTGTGCTTCCAGTTAGTATATGATCATTCCCAACATCTTGACTTCTTCTTAAGTACATTGGGAGATCATTGAATTTATGTTAAGCTAACCAAATACAGTTTTTAGATTGATAAAGTGAAATTATTAGTTCATTTAATCTAATAGGTTGGAGTGTAAGTGGACCTAGAGAAGGTTTTAGTAGTAGTATCGTGGGATCAACCCAATAATATCTTTTAGATTCAGAGTTTTCTTGGTCTAGCATGGTATTATTAGTTTTTTATCCAGGACTTATCCCATCTGGAAGCACTGATGTCTGGTCTGAGCCAAAAATGGGTGAATTTTATTTGGTCGAATGATTGTGAGATAGATTTTCGGGAGCTTAAGGGAAGTCTGGTCTCAACAATGATCCTCACCTTACTTATGTTGGGTAAGGCATATATCATGTACTACGATGCATCTGGAGTTGGATTATGAGAAGTTCTTATATAGTAGGATCAAGTGGTTGCTTATGGCTCTAGACAGCTGATAACACATGAGATGAATTATCCTAATCATGATCTTGAGTAAGTTGTGGTGGTACACGCTCTGATATGCTTTATAAACTATATTTTCGATGAGCATTTTTTTGTGTACACTAACCATAAGATCCTTAGGTATATCATTTTTCAACAAGACCTAATCCTTCGAAAGAGAAGGTGGGTCGATCATATATAGTTTTTCACCTTTGAGCTGGATTATACACTAGGAAATGGAAATATCAATTTTGATGCCTTGATATGAAATAAACATATGGAAGTAGTTCAATAGTCTTTCAATTAGTGGAGGATGATGGCACTTTATACAGATACACATCTAGATGTTCATGATTCCCCAGGATGACTAGATCTAACTTCGGTCTATTATACCTATGGTTTTGGATTGGATCAAGACTAACAGGTTATCTGGTCTAGAGATCTTATCTCTAAGGGATACATTATATGTTTGGGATTCATAGTTAGGATATTCTCTTGGAAGTTTCAATTCTCTTATTTACCATGGCCGAGTAGGGGATCCTACAGTCTTATGTGTGGAACTGATGAGGGAGTTTCATACTTCTAGATGGGTGGTACACCCAAGTATGAAAAATATGTATCATGGTATTCATAGATATTATTGTTGGCTATTATTAAAGAAATAGATAGTGGGATTCATAGTAATATTCTTTACTTGTCATCAGTCAAAAGCCAAGTATCAGAGGCCTGTTGGGCTATTGTACCCTCTTCCCATTCCAAAATGGAAATGGGATGATGTCGTTATGGAATTTGTAATGAGATTTACAAAGACACCTAGTAATAAGGATTTGTAATTGTAACACCCCAATATTTTATAAAATGTCTTTTTTTAACGTTAATATTTTCAAAAGCTTACGTTATACGCAATACTCATCTTAAATGAATAGTGAAATATTATTATAACCTAGCTGTTAAATTGGTATGAATGAATAGTATTAACCACATTATGAAATTTCTATATTAAATGTCCAATATAATTTTTAACATTCATCTTATCTTTTTTCTAGACATTATATAAAAATAAATCCACTTTTACACATAAAAAGCTATATTCTTATAAAGGCATTTTTGCCACTTTTTGATAACACACTTGTTTTAAAACTAAATTTTGACACTTTTATAAATAATATTTGAAAAAATAAACTACATTTTTGAAACTAGAATATAAAATTTTACTTAGGTTTATTTTTTTGTATTTTTCTAATATGTTTCACTTTTTGATAAATAGTAAAAAATAATTGCATTTTAATTGAAACCCAACTTTTCATTTAAATAATTTATAATGATAAATTATATTTTAAATTGGTTATAATGAAAAATTAAATCAATAATACATCTATTAATTCAATTAAGGTCATTGTAATCTTTTTTATATTGAATTTGGACAAAACAATATTTTAAACTTTTGAACATTTTCACTTTAAAACGCCACTTTCCCGCCCCGTCTATAGGATTAATTTTAAATTTATTTTATCCACTGATATGTTTTTAATTTTTAAAAATGGAATCCATATTTGGAATCATAAGGACCAAATTTATTAAATTGGTTTCTTTTATTTCGGGACAATATGAATAGTAAACTTAGTAATTTTAATTAACACAGTTGAGGATAAATCGGGTAATTAAGAGTAAAAATAATGTTATAAATATTATAAACTTAACCTAAAATGTGTCTTAATATTATTAAATTAGTTATTATTAACCAAAATCAACCTTGGGAAAATTTTATGGCCTCTAGAATCAACTTGGATGATTTTAATCCCTTTATAGTTTTTTATTTTTAGAAAAGTCAAAATTGTCACACTGATGTTTTTAATAAGTATTATATTTTTAATATGTGGTTATTTAGAAGATATATTTGTTTATAAATATAACTTTGAAATATAAAATATTTATCTTCATCATGGTAATTTATTTTTAATTTTTTGGAAATAAATAATTACATTAAAGGCTCACACAATGACGATGCAATAATTGTTTAATTAATAGAAATATCATATAATTTGTGATAACTAATATCATCCACAAATTTTTTAGATAAATTTGACATGTTATTGGTTTATTAAATTAGTTTTATTTAATATATCTTGTTTTTTTGATATTTTCAAAATTCAAAGTAATGAATAGTATCAAAATAGTCATTAATGATATTTTAAAAACAATAATATTTTATTAAATGAAATAAAATTCCTAAAATACTAAAATTAAGCCAAATGATTGGTATAAGGTTAAAAATGTTATAAATGATCCATTTGTGGGTCATTTTTCATTTTATAGTAACTATATTAGCCTTCAAATATTAAACATCTACATTGTCGTGATAAGAGTAAAAGAAGTTAAATAAGGGTTAAAACCAAAAGATAAGGGCATAACTATGACCTAAGCTAGTCCAAAAAATATTTTATAAATATTATTAGATCATTATAACCTTAATATCAAATTTTAGTTATTTAATGGATACATTTTTATGAAAATGACTTATATATTGTTTAAAATCAAATATAGTTACAAAATGTCACTCTCTTTGTATTTAATATCATTTATGTATCTACATAGGGAAAAAATCAAGATATGAATGATCCTAAATGTATATTTTGATATTAATGAAATTAGTTTCATTATTTAAATTTATTTTTAATTTTTAGAAATTATATAATTATCTTAAATTCTTCTTCAATTCTAATACAATATTTATTTAATTAAAAAAAATAAAATAACTGATTTTAAAAGTATCACTTTTGATATATTTGGGATTATTTAATGTGTATAATGAATTTTAAATATCTATAGGATATATTAAAGTTGTTATAAAGAACTATATTTGAATTACAATTTTTTCTTGATGTATTTGAAATGAAATTAAATGAATAGAATCAAATTTGACAATAATGATATTTTATAGAATTAATATTTTATTAAATTATTTAAAAATCAAAAAATATTAAATAATAATAAATGGTGTAATATATGGTCAGAAATGTCTTCCCTATTAATTTATAATCCATTTTTAAGTCTTTTTCTCTATAATAGCCTTATTATATTTTAATATTTTGAAGATTTCTGTAAGTGTCCCTCACCTCAATTATAAAAGGACACCTAACCCCTCACTTCCTCACACTAATTTGAGCCATCTAGTTCGAAAAAACCCTTCCAATTTCCCTTATAAACATCCTCAGTTATGTTATATGGGTTTAGGTCCTTCCAAAACACATACCCTATATCACTTAATAACATATTAATGAAAGTATGTCAAAGAAGACATAATCGTCTTTATTGACTCTTTCAAGTTTATTTCTTCTTCCACTTCCTATCCATGTGTTATTTCCAAGATAAAGTAATAAATTCTATATTATATACATTCTAAGATGTTATTATGACCATGATACTACCATATTTTACTTTTATCCATCCTATAAAAATGAAATCACCGCACGTGCGTACGAACGACTTACCGCCTCTACGCTGTAGTGTAATTTATTTTTCATCACCACTTTATTTGGATGGGTATAATGATGTATACAATATATGTGTGTGTGTGTGTGTGTGTGATAATTAATACATGATATTTATTCTATAAAAATTAATATTCCATCCACTTTCTTACCCTTTCATCGTTAAAGGAATGATATTGTCGCTCATGCGTACGTACGACCTACCGTCTCCATGATGCAATGCGATTCATTTTTCATGTTCTCTATTCAAGAATGATGATAAAAATTTACATAATGAATCAATATTATATATATGACCTTAATACCATTCTATATATGACGAAACTATAACCTATTCACAAGAACTAAGACTTACATGACAAATCATGCATGGAAAAATGAAGCAGTTAACACCCGAAACAAGGGTAATAATGAAATATAATTAACAAACAAGTGATAATATGATCATATATGTTATCATAAATCTGAATAAGTTTCTTTTATAAATTAATAACATTCTTTAAACCATTATATATGATTGTAAATCATGGTCAACAAAAGGAAAGTGCAAGGTAATGGACTTCATCTCAATTTCTATTTCATTGAGACTGACTGGGTATTGTGCACCTAATCATATTTATATCTACTAATCCTTTAAGATAATTTTTTTCTTTTGATTCAAAATTATTTATATCATGGATATAAATATTTCCTAAACCGTATACCATTTTTAAAAATGGTATTTACTATGGATGTTATTTGATTAACTGGAGAAATATTGATAAACATGTATCCTGTAATCAATAAGAATATTTGATGTTAAGGTATATTGATTCGTTAATTAAATAGATTATTCAATATATGAGGAATGATTTGTACTATCATGCATGGGTGTTCCTAGTTATAGATATCCCCTTGATGCACGGGCAGGTCTAATGAGACAAATCAATTGGCGACAAACCCTTCTCATTTGTTTCTAAGCATAATCAGATGGGTTTTACCCACAGACTTAAACCGTCTTGTGAAATATATTGACGGTAGTTGTTCATATTCCTGATATATGGTGTCCAATAATTAATAATTGTATTCATTCATAATTCAGTTATTATAATCCATAATATTTTCACTATAAAAAAATATATGGATGCATTTAATTGTTATTTTATTGATTAAATAGAATTTGTGATCAGTCATTTACCTTTACATATTGATTATGCTTATTGATTCAAGTTAAATTCCATTTTACTTAACCCATACTAAGAATTTGAGCTCACACCTTCCTATGTTTTATTTTTCCCATGTTTCTAGGAATTTTATTATGATTGATATGTAGGGTTATGCTAAGGGTAATAATGGTTTTCTCATAGAAAAATACTTTTTGTATTTTATGTTTAAAATATCATTTTAATTTCAAATAAGTATCCAGTTTATCAAGACTAATAAACTATCTGATCCTTTGGGATTTGATTCCTATATCTATTCCAATGTAATAAATTAATTCACCAACTCTGGGCTATTGGAGTCTAGGTCTTTATAGTTGGTATCAGAGAAAGTTTAGTAGAAACCTTGAGAATTAGATTTAGGAAAACATAGACTACTCAACATAACCTTGTGACTGAATTTTGAAGATAAGTTCAAGAATAGGATAACATCCTATAGAATTTTTAATGGCCATGGATAACCTTGGTTAAACCCATGGACTTACAAATTGAGAAGAAGATCACAGGATTTAGACATCCTATAAATGATTTTTCATGATTATATCACTATGATTAGTGTTTATCACTTTGTGCTTTCGATTTTGGTAAATGGTTGGAATCATTAAGTTTATACAAGTAATTGTTATACTACTAACGATAAAGATACTGCATAAGACAAATGAATGGAATGAGGTATTGAGGAATAAGATAATAAAATGTAGTTAATGGTTTAAGAATGAAGTAGAATGATTAAATTTATTGTGAATTTGGATTAAAAAATTATTTCATCAATGGTGCTTTGGTTATAATAATCATGAGATATATAATCATTGTACTATAGTACTTTATATTTAAGGATTTGGAAGAAAAAATGTTTTCATTAAGGTTTTTAAGATGGTCAAATATTTGGTATGTAAAAACAAGAGCTACATTATGTTGTTTTAGGAATCTAAAGTTAAATTGATATTGAAAATTTAATGACAATTCTTGGACTTTGAATTTGAAAAAAAGTATTTTGAATGAGTCTTAAGGTAACTACTTATGGAATTGATTAAGTTTAAGTTTGGGTATTATTGTTTGTGGTTAAAGTATGATTTATCATATTGTATAACCTATGCTAATAATTTTGGTTTGGATAAATATTTAGAGGAGGAAATAATTACATGAGGACCTTATGATTCAGTAAAAGTGCCTTGGGTTTTAAAAATTCATCCCCAAAGTTTATTTCTTAGTGTATAAGATAAAGTAAAAAATAGATCAAAGAACAACCAAAGGATGATATTATAATTATATCATGGAAATTAATCAAGTAAGTTTATTTTCTCAAGCTCTTATCAAGATATTAAAGGAATCCATAAACTATAGGAAAAGTATTTCGGAGCAAAAAATTATCGGTTTAAATTTTTTCTAAGAAATCAATGGTCTTTTAACCAATCACATATTTATGGTTTTATGATGGATAACTTTTTAAGGACCATGTTCTCAATCACACTCCATAATAAATTTATAATTATATTTCTCTTACATGTCCATATTTTCACTTTAAACTAATGTTCTTCTATTCAAAAGGCTAATTTTGTGTGACCTTTACATTTCCATTTCCCTCTTATTAAGAGGATGTTTTATTAACCCTATTTCTGATGTGGGTTTCCCACAAAGGAATTTTTAGGTATCAACCTTTTATTGTTGAAGTGAAATTTTTAAATTGTGAGGATTAAATTTCTTAAATGAGGGGAGAACATGAAACCCTAATATTTTATGTTATGTATCTTTTTAAAGTTAATATTTTTGAAAGCTTATGTTGCATGCAACACCCAACTTAAATGAATAATGAAATATTAATATAACCTTGCCATTAAATTGGAAGGAATGATTATTCTAAACCAAATTATAAAATTTATATATTATATGTTAAACATAATTTTTAATATTAATATTATTTGTTTTCTAGATATGATATAAAAATAAATCCACTTTTACGCATAAAAACTGTATTTTTCTAAATGAAGCTTTGCCACCTTTTGATGGTGAACTTGTTTTAAAACTTAAATTTAACAGTTTTATAAATAATATTTGACAAATTTAACTTCATTTTAAAGAATAATATCATAATTTAATTTGGTTTAATTTTTGGTATTTTTCTGATATGTCTCATTTTTTGATGAATAATAAAAAATACTGCATTTTAATTGAAAACTGACTTTTCATATAAATAATTTATAATGTTAAATTATATATTAAATTTGTTTTAATGAAAAATTAGATCAATAATACATATATTAATTCAATTAAATTCATTTGAATATTTTTTATATTTAATTTTGATATAAAATCATTTCACACTTTTGAACATTTTCACTTTAAAAACTCACTTTCACGCCCCGTCCATAGGATTAATTTTAAATTAATTTTACCCACTTCTATGTTTTGAATTTTTAAAAATGGATTAAATATTTAAAACTAGAAGGAAAAAATTGAGCAAATAGGTTATTTTTATTTTTGGATAATATGAATAGAAAACTTTGTAATTTTAATTACCAAGGTTAAGGGTAAATCATGAAATTAATGGTAAAAATAATATCATAAATATTATAAAATTGCCCTAAAACTTTTCCTAATTGTATTGGATTGGTGAATTTAGGCCAAAATCAATCTTGGGACAATTTTATGGCCTCTTTGATACACCTATATGACTTTAATCACTTTATATAGTATTTTATTTTAATAATAGTCAAACTTATCACACCAATATTTTTAAAAAGTACTATATTTTTAATATGTGGTAATTCATAATACATCTTTGACTATAAATATTCATTTGAAATATAATATGTTTATTTTCATCATGTTAATATTTTTTTAATTTTTCGGAAATAAATAATTATCTTAAAGGCTCATGCAATTATGATGCATTAATTGTTTAATTAAATAAAATATCAAATAAATGATATTACAAATATTAAAATAAATATAATTTGAGATAATTGATATCATACAAAAAAATTATAGATAGATTTTACATGATGCTTATGCATCAAAATAGTAGCATCAGAGATATCTTGCTTGATTTATATTTATAAAATCCAAAGTAATGAATAGTGTCAAAGTAAACATTAATGATATTTTAAAATAAATAATATTTTATTAAATGATATAAAATTCCCAAAAATTTCATATTCATCCAAATTATTGGTATAAATTTAAGAAAATTATTAATTATCCATTTATGGGTTGTTTTATTATTTTATATAAACTATATTAACCCTCAAATAGTAAAAATCCATGTTGTCGTGGTAAGAGTCAAAGGGGTTAAATAAGGGTTAAAACCATAAGATAAGGGTATAACCATGACATAAACTTGTCAAAAAAATATTTTATGAATATTATTCGACCATTATATCGTTAATATCTAATTTTAGTTTTTTAATAGACACTTGTCCATGAAAATGACATATATTATTTAAAATCAATGATAATTACAAAATGTCACGCTCTTTGTATTTAATATAATTTATGCGTCTACATAAGGAAAAAATCAAGATATGAATGAAAATTAATTTATATTTTGATATTAATTAAATTAGTTTAATTATATAAATTTATTTTTAATTTTTATAAATTATATAATTACGTTAAATTCTTCTTCAATGCTAATAGAATATTTATTTAATTAACAGAAAAATAAAATAATTGATTTTAAAAGTATTAATTTTGATATATTTGGGCTGTGTTAATGTGTTTAATTAATTTTTAAAGATCTATAGGATATATTAGATATCTTTGAAATAATTAAATTCGAATTCCCTATTTTCTTGATGTATTTGAAGTCAAATTGAATGAATAGTATCAAGTTTGATTGTAAAGATATTTTATTAAATTAATATTTTATAAAATTATTTAAAAAACAAAAAAAATATTAAATAATAACAAAGTGGATAAGATATTTTCTAAAATGTATTCCCTGTTCATTTATAGTCCATTTTAAAGTCTTTTTCTCTAGAATAGCCTTATTATATTTTAATATTTTGAAGATTTTTAAAAGTGCCTCGCACTTCAATTATGAATGGTTGCTTCCTCCATCACTTCCTCATATATATTGACCAGAACCTACCCATTTATCTTATAAACATCCTTAGTTATGTTATATAGGTTCTGGTCCTTAAAAAATACCTACCCTAGATCACTTAAGAAGAGATTAAAGGAAGTCTGTCGAAGAAGAGGTGACCATCTTTATCAACTATTTCAAGTTTGTTTCTTCTTCCACTTTCTCTCCATGTGTTGTTTCCTTGATAAAGTAATAAATCCATTATAATATATTTTAAGAGATGTAATTATTATTATGGTATAAACATACTCCACATTTTATGTAACCCCCCGGCCCCAGTTACCTAGAGTCGGTGCATTATTACATATCATTGGAATGATCACAAGAAAGATCAAGTCTCAAAAGACCGATTAGTTTAGTAGCCTTGGAATAACTAGATATATTCATGAAGTTTACATTACATCATAAAGTGAAAAACTACTACAACAACATATTGTCTCCATATTCCACACTATTATCCCCTCATAATATCCCTGCAGGTCATTCATAATTTACTTCTTCACATCCTGGGAAAAAATAAAACATAGAAAAGGGGTGAGCTCAAATTCCCATTAAGGATAAAAATATAGCAGAAACTTTCATAAATAATAATAATCATTTAAGGCAATGTATAACGAAAACAAAAGCCTTTTAAACTTGAACTTAAACATGTTATGGAAAAAATAAAATGAAATAATTTCATTTACTTATTCACATGGATATTCTACTAATCGAATAATAACATGCAATATCAATAACCACTTTCATAATTATGGAATGCATAATGTCAGACTATCATAACCACATAGCCAAGGCCTCGTGCCAAGACTACAAATAAGATTTTGTCAAGGCCTTGATCCAAGACACTAGTTTTTCTCATGAGACCTACCGATGCATCGAGGAGATATAGTGGGCTCCACCCGTCACATATTAAGTCCAATACATTCCCATATGAAAATGTTTAAACATAACATAAACATTCGTATTAAAACTAGCATATGAAATGTAAATACTTAATCCATAAACCATGAATGGAATTAAAATAACATATCCATAGTCAAACATATCACAAAACCTTCAATACAATATAAAAGTTTTGTATCATAATAAATCAACTTCAAATAAGTGTAAAATCCATCAAAGGATGTTGACATAGATAAAATCAAAACTCTTTTTAGAAAAATATCTCTTTATATTTTGAAATAATTTAAGATTCATATATTTATAAAATAAAACATTTTCTTTCAAAATATTCTTATAAGCTTGTAAGGGAATCTTCGATGATTTTATAACGGCGGAAAATAGCCACACCCGCCGTATAAGTTAAAAAAACATTCTTACCTTAATTCTGTCAAAAAGGTTAAAAAGGACCTTATTTGGAAAACGATGGAAATATTCCTTTATAAACCACTTATAAAAGTAAACAAGGGTATAAATGACTTTAACCCATAGTAAAAATGTTTTGAAATACATTTTTAAGAAACATGGATGTGGATGATAAAGAAGTCCCAGTAGATTATTACGTACAAACAACCTCGGATAATGAAGAGATTGCGAAATAAACTCTTACCTTGTAATTTTACTTGTTTGGGGTAGGTTAACCTCCTGTATAATGGTGAAATAATTGTTATTAAATTATACAAGAATCATATATATTATTATGTTATCATATATGATCTTTTAACATTTCTTTGTTAATAATATCTTAGTATTATCGTCATTTTGGGTGTTAACTTACTCGTTTTCTTTTATATGTTTTGTTACGTAAGCCATGTTTTTCATGGATAGGTTGTATCTTATTCATATCCAGAATTATATAAAGTCCTTAAACATTATTTTTAAATCATAAAGTGATAATTATACTTGAATGGATACGATGGAGAATTAATCTCATCGCGTTCGTGGAGACGGTAGTCCGTACGTACGCAAGAGCGACAATATCATTCTTTTGATATTAAAATAATATATAATTGGATGGTGTATCATATATAAAGAATCATTATAATTTTATATTTATTATTTACATGAATTAAAAATCATTATTATACCCATCCAAATAATAATATATTGAATAACAATTACACCACGATGTGGAGACGGTAAGCCGTACGTACGCACGTATGGTGACATGTCATTCAAAGGATGGATATAATAATGAATATGGTTGTACCATATTTATAATAATATTATAGTATATAGTAGATACTGGATTCATTATTTTATAATGGTAATAAAAAATAAAGAAGAAGTGGAATATGAAAGGAACTTGAAAAAGGGTGGTGAAATCATTACCTCTTCTTCGGGTTCTTCCTTTTGATTTGATAAAAAGGGCTCCTTAGTTTGGCTTTCTGACTAAATGAAGGCCTCTAAGATAAAGTGAGTGAAGTTTAGAGAGTATTTGGGCAGGTTTTGGCCGAACCAAAAGGCTTTGAAGGTGTAAATTAATGAGAAGTAGGAGTGCCCTTTTATAAGAGGGGTGAGGGGCACCTTTGGAAAAGCTAGAAATATTATTTTATAATAAATTCATATTCGGTTTCTAATGGCTCAAAACTGGATTATTTAAATTTTAAGGTGCGTATAGGTCGAAAACAACTCAACCAATAGGATTTAGAAAGTTTTGGGTTACTATATTAACCTTATCTTTAAGTATTAACTCTTAGTTAATTAGTTTCACTTTTACAATGTCTTTGTATTTTTATATTATATGGTTAATAAACTTACTATATACATCCAAGAGACCCCCAAGTGGTCCATTAATGATACACATATCATGATATAAGTCTCTTGGCCGAACCTTATATTTTTAGGAATTTAATATCAATTAATAATATAATATTTGTTCTAAAAACTCTTTTATGTCAATTTTAACATTATTCAATAGTTGATTTTTGTAAAAATCATAACAGAATTATTACTTCGAAAAAGTTAATTAAATAATTACTAAAATGTCATATTAACCTATAAAATTAGTTTAATTCATAAAAAGTCTCAAATTATATTTATTTGGGTATTTATAATATCAATTATTTTAATTTTTCACTATTATTGTAATTACTACATCATCATTGTTTCATAAATAGATTAAATTATTTAATGTATAAAAATTATAAATAAAATATAATTATGTAGGAAATCTTTTTATCTTTCTAATTAATATTTATAGTCGAAAATGCAACATATATAACCATATGTAAAAATTGTTTTTCTAAAAGATATATACTTAGGTCATTTTTGTATTTATTTTAACTTAATTAGAATAATGTGTCTCTATCACCTACAAGTGGCTCCATGGGGTCCCAAAATCGACCCAAAGATGCCCATGGTCGGACATGTATCAAGAAATAATGTTAGGAAAAGTTTTAGGGTAATTTAGTATTATTATAATATTATTTTTTAACCCTTATTTACCAGATTTACCCTTTAACCACGGTAAATAAAATATTTACCGAAGTAATTATTCAAAATGTCTAAAAATAAAAGTTACCTATTTACATAATTTGGAAATCATGATTCCAAATATGGAATCCATTTTTCCAAATTCAAAACACATAAGTGGAAGAAATTAATTTAAAATTAATTCCTGCTGTCAAAACAAAAAACGTGTTTTTAAGATATGATAACTATCAAAAGATTGATACTTGTTTATGTCCGGTTTAATTGTGAAATTATGTCCAATGACCAAAATTGTATTAAATGGTAAAAATATATTATAAATATACTTTAATACCACTCAAATTAATAATTTATCACTATTAATTATTTTGATTAAAAAAGTTGTTTTTAATTAAAATTTAGTAATTTTCAATATTCATCAAAATATTAAAGTTATCCGAAAAGTACCAAAATTTCACCTTATGCTAAATTTGATACTCAGAATCCAAAAATGAAGTCCATTTTGAGAGATAAATTTTCTAAAATTTTAAAAAGTAGGTATTACTATTCATAACGGCTAGTTTGATCGGTTATGGTGTGTGTTAGAACTCGATGTTGCGTAAAACACACGCTATTGCATTATTCAAAGAGAAGTGTACCGTAGAACCTTGGGGTGTTACATTCTCCCCTCCTTCAAATAATTTCGTCCTCGAAATTTCTAGAATACTACCGCATGAAAAGACTCGGGTGGTTCTTCATCATAAGTTCCTCGGGTTCCCACGTTGCCTCTTCCATCTTATGGTTTCTCCACAAGACTTTTACCAGACGAGTCATCTGGTTTATCAGTACTTGTTCTCTCGTATCAAGAATCTTGACGGGCTCTTCGCAATAAGATAGATCGGGTTCCAGTTCTAATTCCTCATAGGTGATTACATGCGTTGGGTCAGGCATGTATTTCCTCAATAGTGATACGTGGAACACATCGTGAACTTTGGAGATACTTGGTGGCATTGCCAATCGGTAAGCTACAGCCCTAATTCGTTCTAGAATTTCGAAAGGTCCGATGTACCTGGGACTCAATTTACCTTTCTTACCAAAATGTATGACTCCCTTCCATGGAGATACCTTCAGGAAAACATGATCACCGACTTGAAATTCCAAATCCTTCCTTCAATTATTGGCATAGATCTTCTGCCTACTTTGAGCTGCTTTGATATAGTTTTGGATTAACTTAACATTTTTCATCATTTCCTCCACCAGTTCTGGGCCTACAAGTTTTCTTTCACCAACGTCATCCCAAGAGGTTGGTGTGCGAAATCTCTCTCCGTATAATGCTTCATATGGTGCCATATGAATACTAGAATGGAAGCTATTGTTATAGGAAAATTATACCAGAGGTAAATATTGATCCCACATACCCTGAAAGTCAAGTGAGCAGGATCTCAACATGTTTTCTAAGGTTTTAATAGTTTATTCTGATTGTCCATCTATTTGAGGGTGGTAGGCAGTGCTCAAATGAAGTTCAGTATCCAAGGCTTTCTGAAGACTTTTCCGGAATCTTGAAGTAAAATGGGGATCACGATCAGAAATAATCGATAGGGGCACTCCATGAAGTCTCACAACTTCATCAATATATAGTCTCGCTAGACGTTCCAGTGGTAGATCTTCTCTTATAGAAAGAAAATGTGATGACTTGGTAATATGATCAATATTAACCCATATTGCATCGTTCCTTCTAGGAGTCTTTGGTAGTCCCATGACAAAGTCCATCGTGATATTATCCCATTTCCACTCAGGTATGGGAAGAGGTTGCAATACTCCACCAGACTGTTGCCTTCCAGCTTTCACTTGTTGACAAACCAAACATCCTGACACAAAATCAGCAATATCCCTCTTCATTTTCTCCCAAAAAAATGTTCCTTCAAATCTCTATACATTTTGGTACTCCCAGGGTGTATAGAGAAATTGGAACTATGAGAATCATCCAGCAATTCCCTTTTTAGATCAGGTATATCGGGAACACAAAGTCTCTTCCCAAATTTCAAAATTCCATCTTCATACACAAAGTCTCTCAATCTCCCATCATTCACAGCTTTAATCTTCTTTTGAAATTCTTCATCATCGGTCTGAGAACTCTTAATCCTTTATAGTAAAGATGGTTTAGCAACCATTTGAAAAATAATTTATGTTTCACCATCCTTGGTTATTCCCATGTCCATCTTCACTAGATCCATGAAAATTGGTTCCCTTTCAATTCTCATGTTGTTCAAAACTCCATGATCTTTTCTGCTCAAAGCATCTTCCACCTTGTTTTCCTTCCTCAGGTGGTAGTGTATCGTGCAATCATAATCCTTGAGTAGTTCAAGCCATCGCCTTTTCCTCATGTTGAGTTCCTTTTGTGAGAAAATATACTTCAAACTCTTGTGATCAGTATAAATCTCACATTTTTCACCATAGAGGTAGTGCCTCCATATCTTCAAAGAAAAGATCACAGCTGCTAACTCAAGATCATGAGTAGGATAGTTTTGTTCATGAATTTTCAATTGTCATGATGCATAGGAAATAACCCTATCATTCTGCATAAGGACACAACCAAGTCCTTTCTTCGTTGCATCACTATAAATAACGAACCCATCATTCCTCGATGGTAGAGTCAATATAGGAGCATTGACTAAAATCCTATTCAGTTCTTCGAAACATTCTTCACACTCTTTTTTCCAAACAAATTTAACTCCTTTACGTGTGAGCTTCGTTAATGGGTTAGCCAATTGGGCAACATTCTGGACGAAATGTCGATAATAACCTGCCAAACCAATAAAACTACGTACCTCAGTTATACTCGTTGGTGTTGGCCATTCTTGGATTGCCTTGGTCTTAGAAGGATCAACAGAGATTACATCTTTAGAGACAATGTGTCCAAGAAAAGAAATCTCCTGAAGCAAGAATTCACACTGGCTAAACATCCCATATAATTCATGTCTTCTCAGAGTCTTCAGGGTAATGCGCAAGTGATTTTCATGATCCTCATAGCTTTTTGAGTATAACAAGATATCATCAATAAATACCACCACAAATTCATCGAGATATTCCTTGAATACTCTATTCATCAGATCCATGAATATAGATGGTGCATTAGTCAGCCCAAAAGGCATTACTGTAAACTCATAATTCCCATACCTGGTTCGAAATGTTGTCTTCGGAATATCATCCTTCTACACACACAACTGATGGTATTCAGATCGAAGGTCAATCTTTGAAAATTATTGAGCTCCACGAAGTTGATCAAATAAATCATCAATGCGAGGTAGGGGATACTTGTTCTTTATTGTTATAGCATTGATTTCCCTGTAATCGATACATAACCTCATAGATCCATCTTTCTTTTTAACAAAAAGAATAGGGGCTCCCCATGGAGAAACACTAGGGAGAATAAATCCCTTATTACTCAATTCCTCTAGTTGTTTCTTTAGTTAAACTAATTCTACAGTGGTCATTCTATAAGTTGTCTTTGATATAGGCCTTGATCCAGGAATTAAATTAATGGAAAATTCAACTTCTCGTTCTGGAGGATGTCCAGGTAAATCTTTCGGAAACACATCTACATATTCTTTCACAATAGGTACCTCCTCTATTTGAACATTCCTTTCCTCACCCACTATAATTTCATCCTCTTCCTCTTAAATAATTGAATTTAGTTGAGCTACTGGGGGTAGATCTAGATAAGAATTAGGTGGTGACGATTTTGCTCTAAAGATAAGGTGTTCCTTATCATCATCATCAAAAATCATAACCTCCTTATTCTTATAATAAATTTTCACATCATGGTCCGAAAGCCAATACATACTGAGGATTATATCAAACTCAATCATAGGTATGACAATGAGATCAGCAGATAAAGAACATTTATGTGCTCTAATGGGGACTGATTCACAAAACTTTGTTGCAATGATACTTCCCTTAGGAGTTTTAACTAACAACTCCCTTGTTAAATCAAATTGGAAATATCTAATTTTCTTAGCAAACTGGGAAGATATGAAACAATGCGATGATCTAGAATCAAATAATGCATTTTCTAAACTTGAGGAAACCATTAAATTACCTGCCACCACATCATTCGGAGCTTCTACCTCAGCAGTAGTGATAGCATAAGCTTGGCCTTGATCCCTTGTCCTTTTCTGAGGTAAGTTCCCCTGACGCTTAGGACATTCATTTACATAATGTCCCATCTCCCTGCAATTGTAGCACTAAACATTGTTAGCTTCCTTCTTCCCTTTTCAATCATGATCTTGGTGGCCTTTTTCACTACACTTGTAACAGACACCCATTCCCTTCAAGAAAGTACCGGGGTGTTTCTTCCCACATTTACCACAGGATGGATATTCAACCTTTCCCTTCTTCCCCTTATTTCCATTACCATATTGATCAGAAAATCTCTTCTTCTCTTTCTTTGCTTTAAAGTCATAAGACTTAGAGAATTCCTTTTCTGTCTTAATAGCACATGATACAATGTCTTTGTACGATGAGAAGGATTGTGAGACTAATGCTTGACGGAGAAATGGTTTTAACCCATCAATGAAATGATCAATATTACTTCTTGGGTTACATATATAATCTCTAGCATACCTTGCAAACCTTGTAAAGTTAGCCTCATACTTTGCGACATTCTCATCCTCCTTTTGTCTCAGACTCATAAATTGCCTTTCCATATCTTCTCGATGGTCACGAGGAAAGAATTTTTCTAAAAACAGATCTTTGAACTCCCTCCATTCCATATTTGAAACTTCATCATCTTCCTTCATGTTTTGAATCAATGACCACCATTGATCAGCATCTCCAGTGAGGCGGTAAACTGTCATGATAACTTTTTCCCTTTCACTACATCCCAAAGACTGAAATATTTTCTCTAGGGAACTTATCCATTGCTCAGCTACCAATGGATTTGTACTCCCATTGAACGTTGGCGGTTGTTACCTCATGAAGCGATCTAACATTGATCCTCCATGCTGCGGATCAATGTGATCCATACGGGTAAGGTTATTATTCATAACCTGAGTGAGTTGTCCGAGTATGTTGATTAGCTGATTGGCACCAGTTTCATCACCAGCTCCACTATAATTATCATGATCAGGTGGGAAATCCCTACATGGAGTGCGTGCATTGATACGGTTTCTATTTCTTCCACTAGGTACCATTTCTAGACAATGGAATAAACTACATCAGTTTATGAATCAAAATACAAAATTTCATTCTTATAAAACACTTTACATAAATTGAACTATTTATGGATATAATCCATACTCATAAAAATATTTTCTTTGAGAAAGTATATACTCATAAACCCTTCATAATGATTTGTAAAGAAAATGAGAGTTATCCTAAGCATATCCCCCGGGAGTGTCATAACCAAGAGTGAAGCAAGGCCCGTTGTCATGCACCAGTTCTCGTTCGAGTCTAGATCAAAGCAGTGTTTTCGGGTTTTACCCCAAGGTACATCTGTGCCAGAGCCGCCTCTACCTGCTCGTATCCAGTCAGGGATGTATTTCTCGAAAAACTCACAAAATCTCTATAATACCACAATTCTAGGAAGTTCTTCTATACTAATCCTCAAAGTCCATCTTAAATCTATGTGCTCTAATCAGTGTTCATCTAAATCTAGATTCCAAGGTTTGTACTAAACTTCCTCTGATACCAACTGTAACACCCCGACCCTAGTTACCTAGAGTCGGTGCATTATTACTTATCATTGGCATGATCAGAAGAAAGATCAAGTCTCAAAAGACTGATTAGTTTAGTAGCCTTGAAATAACTAGATACATTCATGAAGTTTACATTACATCATAAAGTAAAAAACTACTACAACAACATATTGTCTCTATAGTCCACACTATTATCCCCTCATAATATCCCTGCAGGTCATTCATAATTTACTTCTTTACATCCTGCGAAAATATAAAACATAGAAAAGGGGTGAGCTCAAATTCCCAGTAAGGATAACAATATAGCGGAAACTTTCATAAATAAGAATAATCATTTAAGGCAATGTATAACGAAAACAAAAGCCTTTTAAACTTGAACTTAAACATAGTATGGAAAAAATAAAATGAAATAATTCCATTTAATTATTCACATAGATATTATACTAATCGAATAATCACATGCAATATCAATAACCACTTTCATAATGATGGAATGCATAATGCCAGACTATCATAACCACATAGTCAAGGCCTCGTGCCAAGAATACAAATAATATTTTGTCAAGGCCTTGTGCCAAGACACTAGTTTGTCTCATGAGACCTACCGATGCATTGAGGAGCTATAGCGGTCTCCACCCGTCATATATTAAGTCCAATGCATTCCCATATGAAAAGGTTTAAACATAACATAAACATTCAAATTAAAACTAGCATACGAAATGTAAATACTTCATCCATAAAACATGAATGGTATTAAAATAACACATCCATGGTCAAACATATCACAAAACCTTCAATACAATATAGAAGTTTTGTATCATAATAAATCAACTTCAAATAAGCATAAAATTCATCAAAGGATGTTGACATAGATGAAATCAAAACTCTTTTTAGAGAAATATCTCTTTCTATTTTGAAATAATTTAAGAGTCATATATTTATAAAATAAAACATTTTTTTTGAAAATATTCTTATAATATTTTAAGGGAAGCTTCGACGATTTTATAACGGTGGAAAATATCTGCACCCTTCGTATAAGTTAAAAAAACATTCTTACCTTAATTCTGTCAAAAAGGTTAAAAAGGACCTTGTTTGGAAAATGACGGAAAGATTCCTTTATAAACCACTTATAAAAGTCAAAAAGGTTAAAAATGACTTTAACCCATAGTAAAAATGTTTTGAAATACATTTTTAATAAACGTGGATGTGGATGATAAAGAAGTCCCAGTATATTATTACATACAAACAACCTCGGATAATGAAGAGATTGCAAAATAAACCCTTACCTTGTACATTTCCTTGGATGGGGTAGGTTAAACTATTGTATAATGGTGAAATAATTGTTATTAAATTATACAATAATCATATATATTATTATGTTATCATATATGATCTTTTAACATTACTTTGTTAATAATATCTTAGCATTATCGTCGTTTCGGGTGTTAACTTACTCCTTTTCTTTTATATGTTTTGTTACTTAAGCCATGTTTGTCATGGATAGGTTATATATTATTAATATCCAGAATGATATCAATTCCTTAAACATTATTTTTAAATCATCAAGTGATAATTATACTTGAATGGATACGATGGAGAATGAATCTCATCGCGTTCGTGGAGACGGTAGTCCGTACGTACGCACGAGCGACAATATCATTCTTTTGATATTAAAATAATATATAATTGGATGGTATATCATATATAAAGAATAATTATCATTCTATATTTATTATTTACATGAATTAAAAATCATTATTATACCCATCCAAATAATAATATATTGAATAACAATTACACCACGGCGTGGAGACGGTAAGTCGTACGTACGCACGTATGGTGACATGTCATTCAAAGGATGGATAGAATACTGAATATGGTTTTACCATATTTATAATAATATTACAGTATATAGTAGATACTGTATTCATTATTTTAGAATGGGAATAATAAAGAAAGAAGAAGTGGAAGACGAAAGGAACTTGAAAAAGGGTGGTGAAATCATTACCTCTTCTTCGGGTTCTTCCTTTTGATTTGATAAAAAGGGCTCCTTAGGTTGGCTTTCAGACTAAAGTAAGGCCTCTAAGATGAATTTAGGGAAGTTTAGAGAGTATTTTGGCAGGTTTTGGCCGAACCAAAAGGCTTTGAAGTTGTGAATTAATGAGAAGGAGGAGTGCCCTTTTATAAGAGGGGTGAGGGGCTCCTTTGGAAAAGCTAGAAATATTATTTTATAATAAATTAATATTCAGTTTCTAATGGCTCCAAAGTGGATTATTTAAAGGTTAAGGTAGTTATAGGTCTAAAATCACTCAACCAATAGTATTTATACAGGTTTGGGTTACTATATTAACCTTATATTTAAGTATTAACTCTTAGTTAATTAGTTTCACTTTTACAATGTCTCTGTATATTTTTATATTATATGGTTAATAAACTTACTATATACATCCAAGAAACCCCCAAGTGGTCAATTAATGATACACCTATCATGATATAAGTCTCTTGGCCGAACCTTAGATTTTTATAAATTTAATATCAATTAATAATATAATATTTGTTTTAAAAACTCTTTTATGTCAATTTTGACATTAATCAATAGTTGATTTTTTTAAAAATCATAACAGAATGATTACTTCTAAAAAAGTTAATTAAATCATTAATATCATGTCATATTAACCTAGAACATTAGTTTAATTCATAAAAAGTCTCAAATTATATTTATTTTGGTATTTATAATATCAATTATTTTAATTTTTCACTATTATGGTAATTAGTGCATCATCATTGTGTCATAAATAAATTAAATTATTTAATTTTTAAAAATTATAAATAAAATATAATTATGTAGGAAATCTTATTATCTTTCTAATTAATATTTATACTCTAAAATCCAACATATATAACCTTATGGAAAAATTGTTTTTCTAAAAGATATATACTTATGTCATTTTTGTATTTATTTTAACTTAATTAAAATAATGTGTCCCTATCACCTACAAGTGGCTCCATGGGGTCCCAAAATCGACCCAAAGATTCCCATGATAGGACATGTATCAACAAATAAGGTTAGGACACGTTTTGGGGTAATTTAGTATTATTATAATATTATTTTGTTAACCCTTATTTACCAGATTTACCCTTTAACCATGGTAAATAAAATATTTACCGAAGTAATTATTCAAAATGTCTAAAAATAAAAGTTACCTATTTACACAATTTGGAAATCCTGATTCCAAATATGGAATCCATTTTTCCAAATTCAAAACACAGAAGTGGCAGAAATTAATTTAAAATTAATTCCCGCTGTCAAAACAAAAAGCTTGTTTTTAAGATATAATAACTATCAAAAGATTGATACTTGTTTATGTCCGGTTTAATTGTGAAATTATGTCCAATGACCAAAATTGTATTAAATAGTAAAAATATATTCTAAATATACTTTAAAACCACTCAGATTAATAATTTATCACTATTAATTATTTTGATTAAAAAAGTTGTTTTTAATTAAAATTTAGTAATTTTCACTATTCATCAAAATATTAAAGTTATCTGAAAAGTACCAAAATTTCACCTTAGGATAAATTCGATACTCCGAATCCAAAAATGAAGTCCATTTTGAGAGATAAAATTTCTAAAATTTTAAAAAGTAGGTATTACTATCCATAACGGCTAGTTTGATCGGTTGTGGTGTGTGTTAGAACTTAATGTTGCATACAACACACGCTATTGCATTATTCAAAGAGAAGTGTACCGTAGAAGCTTGGGGTGTTACATTTTATCCATCCTATGAAAAAAAAAGTATTGTTTGTGTGTATGTACAACTTGTCGTCTCGACGCCGTGGTGAAATTTGTTTTTCATCGCCACTTTATTTGGATGGGTATAATTATGGAAATAATAGATATATATATGATAATTATGAAATGATATTGATTTTGTAAAAATTAATATACCATCAATTTTCTTACCCTTTTACCATTAATGGAATGATTCTATTGCTTGTACGTACGTACAATCTACTATTTCTACGAAGCAATGCGATTCATTTTCCATGTTCACCATTCAAGAATGATTATAAAAATGTATATAATGAATAAATATTATATCTATGGACTTAATATAATTCTTTATATGACTAAACTATATCCTATAAACTAGAACCATGACTTAAATGGCAAATCATTCAGGGGAAAATGAAGTATTTAACACCCGAAACAAGGGTAATAACAAATTATATTTGAAGATTGTTAAAAAATGTCACTTTCTTTGTTTTTAAGATCATTTATGTGTCCACATGGGTAAAATAAATATATTAATAGAACTAAATGTAAATTTTGATATTCATGAAATTATTTTCATTATAGAAATTTATTTTTTATTTTTATAAATTATATAATTACCTTAAATTCTCCTTCAATGCTAATACAATATTTATTTAATTAACAGAAAAATAAAATAATTGTTTTTAAAAGTATTACTTTTGATGTATTTGGGATGATTTAATTTTTATAATTAATTTTTAAGATCTATAGGATATATTAGAGACATTTTAATGAATTATATTCGAATTACCACTTTGTCTTGATATATTTGAAGTCAAATTAAATAAATAGTATTAAATTTTACAATAATGATATTTTATTGAATTAATATTTTATTAAATTATTTAAAAATCACAAAAATGTTAAATAATAATATAGTGGATAATATATAGTCGAAAATTTCTTACCAAATTCATTTATAGGACATTTTTAATTCTTTGAATTTAGAATAGCCTTATTATATTTTAATATTTTGATGATTTTTGAGAGTACAGCTCACCTCTATTATAAAAGGGAACCCCCTCCCTCACTTCCTCACACCAATTTGAGCCCCATATATCAACTAAAACCTATAAATTTCTCTTCTAAACATACTTATTTGTGTTATAGAGGTTATTTAGCTTCCAAAATACCTACCTTAGATCACTTAATAAGTGATTAAAAGAAGAGGTAATCGTCTTTATCAACTCTTTCAAGTTTGTTTCTTCTTCAAATTCCATTCCATGTGTTGTTTACATTATCATGTAATAAATTTATTATAATCTATATGATTATATCTTATTATGATTATATTATAACAATATTCCACCTTTTATTCATCCTATGAAAAATACAAGCATTGTGTGTGTGTACGTACAACTTCCCGTCGCCATGTCGTGGTGAGTTTTTTTCATCACTACTTTTTTTGGATGGGTATAATTATGGACATAATAGATATATATTAAAATTATGAAATGATATTGATTTTGGAAAAAAAATTATACCATCCATTTCCTTACCATTTCACCATTATGGGAATGATATCGTCGCCCGTGCGTATGTATGACCTACCCTCTCTACAACACGATGTGATTAATTTACCATATTCTGCAATCAAGAATGATTATAAAAATGTATATAATGAATAAATATGATATATATTACCTTAATATAATTCTTTATATGACATAAGTATATCCTACAAATAATAATTGAGACTTACATTACAAATCATGCATGGGAAAATGATTTAGTAAACACCCCAAACAAGGGTAGTAGCAAAATATTATTAACAAAGTGGTGACAAGATGGTCATATATGATATCAAAGATATGAATATTCTTCTGGTATGAATTAATAAAATTATTTAAACCATTATACAATAGGTTAAATCATGTTTAAATAAATAAAAGTGTAAGGTAAGGGATTACATCTCAATTTCCATTTCATTGAGACTTACTTGGTATTGTACACATAATCATTTTAATGTGGTGTATCTACTACTCCCTTGGTATCATTTTTTAATTATATATCCATATTATTTATATCATGGATATGGGTATTTCCTAAATTTTAGACCATTTTTACATATGGTATTTACTTTGAATATTATTTTATTAACTAGGGAAAATATTGATAAATTTGTATCCTTTACTTAATATGGATATTTGATGTTAAGTAGTATTGATTCCTAAATTAAATTGATTATTTGATATATGAGGAATGATTTGGACTAGAAGAAATGGGTGGGGTCCAGTTATAGATCTCCCCTTTATGCATCAATAGGTCTCATAAGACAAATCAGTTGGCGAAAAACCCTTCGCATTTGTTTCCATGAAGAATCAAATGGGTTTCTACCCACATACCTAAACCATTTTGTAAAATGTATTGACAGTAGTGGTTCATGTTTTAGATACATTAAGTCCAATAATTAATCATTTCCTGCATTCGGAATTCATTTATTATTATGTATAGGATTTTCACTATGACAAAATATATGGATCCATTTCATTTTTAGTTTATTGATTAAATGGCATGGTGTTCTATCATTTACCTTTATATATTGATTATGCTTATTGATTTAAGTTATCTTATACTTTACTTAAACCTTAATGATCATTTGATATCACCCCTTTATTATGTTTTATTTTCCCCAGGTTGAAAAGAAGTTTAGTATGGTTTATATGAAGGGTTATGTTAAGAGGAATAATGGTGTTCTCCTAGAAATATAATTTTTTATTTTGTGTTTAAAATGTAATTTTAATTTCAAATATGTATCTAGTTTACTAGTACTACTAAACTATCCAATATTTTTGGGATTTAATTACATGTATCTATGTGAATGTAATAAATTAATGAACTGACTCCAATATAATGGAGTTTGGATCTTTACAAGTATGTATGATCATAGATCAACAAACAAAGGTAACCCATTTTTTCTATTAGAGAGACCTTCACTATTGATGATCTGGTCAACCCCTATGTGTGGGATATAGTTCAAATTCATAGTGTTTTGAGAAATATCATCCCTGATAGAGATCCTCTTTTCACGTATTGGTTATGAAAATATCTTTAGAATGATCTAGGATCACAAGTTCTTTTGAGTATAGCCTATCATCCACAAACTGAAATTCAATCTCAAAGGATGATTCAGAATTTTGAGGATATATTTTGAGCGTATGTTTTGGATTTTTGTGGTTTTTGGGAACATAATATGGAACTCATAGAGTTTTCATATAATAATATATTCCAAGAATCGATTTGGATGATACCTTATGAGGCATTGTATGGAAGAAAATGTTATTTTCCTCTTTGTTGGTTGGAGTTAAGTGAGTCAATGCTCATTGGACCTATTCTCATATAGGAGATGTTTGAGCATGTTCAGTTGATAAGGAAGCAGTTAATAATTATGAAAAACAAGTAGAAATATTATGACGACTAGTGGATATTTCCTTTTTAGTTAGAGGTGGGTCATCGTTTTTTCCTTCAGGTGCTGCCAATGTCACGACCCATCCCCCAAGGCCCGTGTTGTGACTACCCAAGACTGCCTCCCAAAGGCCAGTGACTGCTGACTAGAACTGATGGCATCATCTCACGAGTGGGAGGAATTTTCCTGAGTAACTTTATGCACGTGCACACACACAACCATGTCCCAAAAAGGTGTAAATTAAAACATGAATTCCACTAAACAAACACTAAGAAAAGGTATAATCTATAAGTCAGTGGGCCAGAATACAAACCAAAAAAAATAAAAAATAAAAATATGAAAGTACAAAAGATCTCTATAAGACATCCATAGAAGACCCCACGTGAAGGGTAGGCAAGGAGTAGTTTTCTGTAGCCACATAAGTATGCACGTATGTCCAGTATCACTGAGAACCACCTAGTCCCAGACCACCAAGGTCTCTATCAAAACGTCTTTCTATCCTGTCTCAATGAGCACCACCTGGTCCTGGACCACTAAGGTCTCCTTCGAAGCATCTTTTTATCCAATATCACTAAGAACCACCTAGTCCTGGACCACCAAGGCCTCCGTTGAAGCATTGATCGCCTACACAGGACACGAAACGTGAGGGTGAATCTTGTGTAGGGTTGAGTAACACAATACTCAGTAGAGGCCCCAACCCACAAAGGAATTACCACAAAGGTGAGTATGCAAAAGGTACTATCAGTACGCTACTGAGGAGAGTACACCTAGTACACTAAGTACACAACTGAGGTGACTACACCAAGTACACTAAGTACACCATTGAGGAGATTACACCAAGTACACTAAGTAAACCACTGAGGAGAGTACACCAAGTACACTAAGAGTCAGCTCGACATAGGTATAACTTAAAGTGTTGATATAAAAACCATCTGTTACAAACACAGAACATCAATGGTTGTGAAGGAACTCTTCCCTGATGAGTCTTTTAGGCTAGCTAGGTTGCCTAGACCTATTCAGTAGCTGAGTCACAGAGCCTCTATGGGTAGTTGAGTCATGAAGCCTCGCTGCTATCTGAGTCATGAAGTCTCACTGATAGCTGATTCATGAATTCTCGCTGATAGGTGAGTCACAAAGTCTCACTGGGTAGTTGAGTCATGAAGACTCGTTGAGAGCTGAATCATGAATTCTCGTTCATAACTGAGTCACAGATTCTTATGGAGTATCTGAGTTACAAAGTCTCACCGATAGCTGAGTCATGAAGTCTCGTTGATAGTTAAGTTACAGAGTCTCGCTGATAAATGATTCATGGAGTCTCGCTGGTAGTTGGGTCACGAAATCTCACTGCTAGCTGAGTCACAAAGTCTCATTAGGTCAAATTTCATGAAATATTAATTAGATGATTTCATAAGGAATGCCCCGTCACGTGGGTCCCAAAGTCACAGATGGCATGTCAATCGGACTCACGATCTGAGAGATACATCCATTTCTGTAAATAGGGGTCGGTTGCATCTAGGCCCAGTCCAACTGGGTCAGACCGACCTGACCAAACCATCTTGGGGTACCACATAACCCACCTTGTCCGTCTAGTCCATTTTGCCTCATAGGAGCTGGTTGAGGTTAGTCTTGGGTCCAGTCTGCCCGGTCACCTAGTGACCCGATTTTTATCTGGCCCAGCCCAGACTAGTGGGCCGGTTTCTTTTCCTAGCCCAGTCCACCATGCGGCCTAGTTTTATCCCATCAGACTGGTCTACTAAAGAGGATCAGCTTGAAAATTTAGTCACGTCACTCGAGAAGCTCTGCCTGAACTGGCTCTGCCGGTCCGAATGGGGCCTACGTGGCTGGCTATCCGGCCTCCGCCCTTGTCTGCACACAGACCTCTAGAAGCAGAATGATCCTCCTAAGCGGCGCAAGGCTGGCACTGCGTCTAGCAAGTCAACGAGTCGCGGCCTCCTTCACTGCAGTGCGCACCAAGCACGCTGCCTCTACCAGTTCCAACAGGGATAGTCAGCCAATTTGTCCCCCATGCGGAGACTTGGGTGGAGCCACTACTGGTTACCCCCACTTTCGTCGCTGGTCGTCGATGGTGTTGCACCGACAACACCTTTCGTAGGCCACCGGGTCCTCTACAGTGGTTTGATTGCAGATCTATCAGCACATTCGAGCCTCTTGTGTCATCGTCATCACTACAACAGCCTCAGATCCACCATGTCGTCATTTCAAGGATGCGGCCATGAAGAACGCACAAGTGGAGGGGCTCAGGCCTTGTTCATGTCGGTCCGCGCCCTCCACGCTAGAGTTTTAAAACATGGGGAGGTTTGGGGATGATATTCCATCAACAATAATTCAATCCTACTATAGAAACCCATGAAGAACACCCTCACACAAGAACGCACGATCTGCGGATCAACCTATTCATGGGTTGATCCACATTCCTTGTTTTTTGAACAAAGAATAGAGAAACTTGAACAAAATAAACCCCTATATAGATTGAGGATTTTTCGTTGACAAGGGACGAAGATCTGAGTCTTTTTCGATCCTAGATCTATTAGCATTCGTGGTCATTCATCATATCTCAAATCTATTCCAATATTGTTTGTCGATCCTTGATTTGAAATCGTTTTTCCTCATCACCCACTAGAGCTTCAGAGTAGAACCAGGATTGTGCCAACAATCCTACGTTGTCTGCATGTCCATTAAAGGATGAAACCTAAATCGGGGTTTCTTTTATGTTTCTATTATGAAGTAGTTATGTTTTTTCATTTAATGAAACAACATATTCAGTTTTTCTTGGTTAGAAAACCTCTGAACTGCAATGATTAAAAAATTCAAAAAAAAACAAGTTTATTTTATTTTTAACTTTTTCTTTAAAAGGTCCAAAAAATAACTCTTTCCCTTGACTTGCGTCGGTCGAGGTTAGGTTCATCCTTATTGAATCCCACCATTCTGAGTTTAGTTGTTCCCTCATATTTTTTTATCCAAGCACCAGTTTAAAAGTTAAAAAAACCCACCCACATGTTTATTTTAATAAACTTTAAAAAAGTTCAAAAATTAACTTTCACCCTCGACCCGCACTGGTCAGGGTTAGGCTCCACCTTAGGGGAAAACACCCTCACGAGCTCAACGGTGGCCTCATATTTTCAATCTGAGTCACCTTTTGTAAGTTATAATCATTTGAAAAATAAAATTATTTTATTTTATTTTGTTATTTACGGTTATTCAATTTTTATATTTTCTCACTGAAGGCCTACACCGACTAAAATTAAGTCACACCTTGGTTAATCCCACCATCATAAATGCAACGGTTCCCTCAAATATCTGATCTGGGCACCTGTTTAAGAGTTATTCTTATTTTTCAAGAAAACTGCTCACACATGCTATTTAAAGATTAAAATTTTTCGACAAATCATTTCAGGCACTTCGGGCCTCATAATTTCTCTCCATCTTAGCGCCTGGTCTCGAAATAATTCCATATATAAAAAAATGGAATTTTTAAGACATTACATTACTCCTACCTTTTTGGGATTCATGTACTCATAATCCAAAACAATGATAAAAAAATGGGGGTACTGAGAAAGAATATGAGCCTCCCACTCCCATTTTATCTTATAGAGATTCTCATACTACCACCAAATGTGCACTAGAGGAATCGACCATCCATGAAGTTCCCGCTCCTATCGACCCTCTATCTCCACTAGGAATTCTGCAAACATCACCCTATTGTCAATGTCCAGCTTTCCCCATTCGATGATGTGCGATGGATTATGCACATAGCTCATTAACTATGGAATGTGGAGAACATTGGGCACCCGGTGTATTTGTGGGGGAAGAGCTAGGAAGTAAGCCACCTCACCAACTCTACTCAGAATATGAAAAGGTCAGAAGAACCATGGAGATAACCTGTTGCCTTGGCCAAATCTCTCTAATCCCTATCGGGGTGAGACCTGAAGGAACACATGGTATCCATCCTCGAACTCTAAGGGCCTCCGTCTCTAGTCCTTATAAGATTTATGCCTCCTCTGTGTAGTCCTAATATGATCTTGAGTTATCTTCAACTTCTTAGTGACAGTCTGTACCAACTCTAGACCCATGACTGCTGACTCCCCTGGGTTTGTCCAGTATAGAGGTGATCTACAAGGCTACTCGTACAAGGCTTCAAATGGTGTCATGCTAATGGTGGAGTGATAATTTTTGTTTTATGAAAACTCCACCAGTGGTAGGTGGTTCTCCAAACTATGAACAAAAATCAAGGATGCAAGCACAAATCATTTCCCCCAAGGTGTTTATGGTCTACTCTATTTGACCATCTGTATAAGGGTTAAAGGATGTGCTCAAGTGCACCTGATTCCTAAACGCCTCCTGTAATCCCTTCCACAACCGGGATGTAAAGCGAGCATCACAGATTGATATGATCGTCGAGGGAACCCTGTGAATCTGCACTATCTCCTGAATGTAAAAACGGCCCAATCCCTCTACTATGTTTCCCTTTCCAAGAGTATAGACTAATTTGAATTCATATCCGGAGGAACTCAAACCATCATCTCTGTCTGAACTGCTGAATAGCCTATGGGAACCTTTCTATCCACATGAAAGGTTTCCCCTTTTTAACTGATTGATGTTCCCATAAACCCTTTGGTAGTGGGTACTCTTTCCCCACAACCACTTGGTTAAAGTACCAGTAATACACACATAACCTCAAAAAACTAGGTCTTACTAATCTCTTCCTCTAAAAGTATCCCACCTTTGCCCCTAGCACGCAAAGCTCTACGAAAGCCCTCCAATATAAGGATGTTGATATCAGTGCCATCTCGGGGTGTAGAATTATGCAGAATTCCCTCTCCCTATGGAGAGGTAATCCTAGAAACATATTTTGAAAGGATGTTCCCACACTCTGCCACTGCTGTTGGGAACTGAAAACTCAAAACATCCACTACCACGAGGGTAAGTTTGGCCGACTCAAGAGTAATCTGATGCACCCTCCTATGAATGAGTTTATCTTGTGCTTCCTGAGTTTCATTTTTCACCAACTAAGGAAAAATCCAATCAAACATTGTGGATATACTGCATCCTTTTACCTAAAACAGTCAATATGGGCATGAATCGTGGATGACCAATCCATACCCAAACTAATGTCATAAGGCCTCAACGCTGCCACCAAGATGTTCCAACTGAAACTCATACCTCAAGGGTCATATCATATTGTCAGCATAAGTGTGATTATCGATTCTCCCACCATAGGTATCTCCAGACATAAGGATCAAGTCAACAGTTTAACCGAAAACTCTAGGTCTTGAAACAGATTTGTGACAACAAGGAATTATTAGCACCTATTTCTATTAATACAGCATCTATTAGTAGACATAGATCATACTTAAAATCATTCATGGAGCCCTTGGGTCATACTCCTTGGACGACTTTAGCTACTTCTTTCCCCTGACCTCCAGCTCCCTAAGCCTAGTGTGGACCACGTTTGGGTTTTGGTTGTAACATTTAGAAATGTATACAACCTCATGTTGCTCTCCTACCTCCTCTGACACATCTTCTTCCCTGTAGATTCATCTGTTCCTATCACTTCCTCTACCTCGGTGGACCCTCCACCATTTCATTGTCAGCATCACTGGCTGGAAAATCTCTAGAGATATTTACCCTATCATCTTTTGAAAAGCATTTTCTCTTCCTAGGAAAACTAGACTCACCCTATGAGCCCTGAGTTGTAGACACCCTACCTTGGGACCTCTTCTCAGAATGTTTCACATGTCCAAGTATCTGAGACTGACATCGGCATCTTTTTTCCCACTGTTGACATCCACTGTCTGTATCTTCTCATCAAAAGGACTTCCAACCACAAATCTTCTCTCTAGCACTGTAGCATAAGTAAGAATGCACAGAAAAATAGAGCTAGATCATATGTCCATAAACACACCTTACCCATAGGTCTGATCTCTGAAGCACTAGTTGTATCGTATTCATAAATTACCTAGAAAATTCAGCATGTCTCGATGAATACTCAACTGAAACCCATGTAAGGAACTGAGCCTACATGTGTCCTCTCGCGGTAGTACTGGTAATAACTGCTGAATAATGGGAAGTGGTATCATTGGGACATCGCCCGAAGGTACCATCTCTAGAAATGGTCTCTATACCAAAGACAACTCTGTGTACCATCCTCATGCTCACATACTAGAATCCTACAAGGCTATCTGCATGGAGGCATCTTGAAATATAATCAAGATGAACCACGGTCAATTTATTATACCTGGTGAGCTGAATATGACTCAAAAAGATCTTGGAAAAACGCTCAAAGACACATGCAACTAGTGTTTTCATGTATTGGGTCAAAAAATAGGATTCAAGGTCATGTTTTATGCATACATAGACCGTCACACCAACACTGGACTCCCAGGCCTAAAATCAGAACTTGAAACACTTAACACTGCTGCCCCGTGAAAATTTATGGACTCTTAGATCTTCTAGAAGAACCAACCACCTTTGATACCACTTTGTCACACCTATCCCCTAGGGTACATGCTGTGACTACCCCAATCCCACCTCCCAAAGGCCAGGGGATGGCAAATACTAATGAAGGCATTATCCCACAAGTGGTAGTCATTTTCCTGAGTACCTGTATGCATGCACACACACAACCATATCCCAAAAAGTTGGAAGGGAAAACATGCATGCCATTAAACAACCACTGATCAAAGGTACAATATGTGAGTAAATATGCTAGAATACAAATCCAAAAAAAGAAAAATTGAAAATAATAAAGTACAAAAGATCTTTTTAAGACATCCGTAGAAGACCCCACCTGAAGGGTAAGCAAGGAGTAGCTGCCTATAGCCATAGAAGTACGTCCGTCTGTCACATCTCACTGAGCGAAATTTGGTCCCGAACCACCAAGGTCTCTGTCAAAGTGTTTGTATTTCCCGTCTCACTGAGCACCACCTGGTCCTAGATCACCAAGGTCTCCATTGAAGCATTTTTTTGTCCTATATCACTGAGAACTACCTGGTCCTAGACCACCAAGGTATCCTTCGAAGCATTGATCACTTACACGGGACACGACACATGTGGAAGAATCCCGTGTAGGGTGATTAACACAATTCTCAGTAGGGACCTCAAACCAAAAAGGAAATAACACAAATGATAGTATGCAGAAGGTACTCTTAGTACACTAATAAGGAGAGTACATCAAGTACACTAATTACACCATCGAGGTGATTACTCCAAGTACACAAAGTACACCATTTTGGTGAGTACACCAAGTACAATAAATAAACCACTGAGTAAAGTATGCCAAGTACACTAAGAATTATCTCAACACATGTATAACTTAATGTTTTGTTATCAAAACCATCAGTTACAAACACTGAACATCAATCACTGCAAAGTCACTTGTCCCTGATGAGTCCTTTAGGCTAGCTAGGTCGCCTAGACCTATTTATTAGCTCAGTCATGAGCCCTCGCTAGGTAGATGAGTCATGAAACCTCACTTCTAGATGAGTCACAAAGTCTCACTGATAGCTGAGTCACGGAGTCACACTGGGTAGCTGAGTCTCGGAGTCTCACTAGGTAGCTGAGTCACATAGTGTCACTGATAGCTGAGTCATGAAGTCTCATTGATAGTTGAGTCACAGAGTATCGTTGGGTGTTTGAGTCATGAATTCTCACTAATAGATGATTCAAAAAGTCTCGCTAATAGTTTAGTCACGTATTATCACTGATAGCTAACTCACAGAGTTTCGTTGGGTAGCTAAGTCACGCCATCTCGCTGATAGCTGAGTCACGAAGTCTCACTGATAGCTCAGTCACAGAATCTCCCTGGGTAGTTGAGTCACGCTGTCTGGATGATAGATGAGTCATGAAGTCTAGCTGATAGCTGAGTCATGAAGTCTCTCTGGGTAGTTGAGTCACAAATTATTGCTGATAGACGAGTCATGAAGTCTCCTTGAAAGCTGAGTCACGGAGTTTCACTAATAGTTGAGTCATGGAGTCTCGCTAGGTAGTTGAGTAATGAAGTCTCACTAATAGTTGAGTCACAAAGTCTTTCTAGGTTAACTTTCATGAAATCTTACATAGAGGATTTCATAAGTACTACCCCATCACGTGGGTCCCAACACCATAGACAACGCTTCAATCGGACTCACGATCTGAGAGATACGTCCCTTTTTGTAAACAGGGGTCGGTTGCGCCTGAGCCCGGTCTGAATAGTTCAGACTGACCCAACCAACCCGGCCTAGGGTTCGGCATGACCCGATCTTGTCTGTATGGTCCATTGGGCCTCACTAGACCCAACTGAGGTTGGTCATGGGTCTATTTCGCACGGTCACCCAATGACCCAATTTTTATCCAGCCTAGCCAACACTTGTGGTCCGGTTTCTTTTCCTAACTCAAGACGCTGTGTGGCCCAGATTTATCCCGTTGGCCCAGTCCTATAAATCAGACCAGCTCAAAAATTTAGTCAGGACGCTCGAACGGCTTGGTCTGCTAGCTCAGACTGGCTCGGCCAGTCCGGTTGGGGCGTGCGTGGATGGTCAACCAGTCTTCCCCCTTGTCCACACGCAGCCTGCTAGGAGCGGGCTGCTCCTCCTATGTAGTGCCAGGATGGCGCTACGTCCAGCCAGTCACCGTGGTTGACGGGCTGCAGCCTCCTTTGCCACAGCGTGCACCGAGCATGCCGCCTTCACCAGCGCGGCTAATGAGTCGGCCGCTTCATCTCACACGCGGCGTCCGGGGTGGAACTACTGCGCTGGTGGTGTCGCACCGGCGACACCTTCCTCGGGCAACTGGGTTCACCCTGGTGGTTTGATTGAAGATCTTTCTTCACCTTCAAGCCTCTAGGGTCACTACCATTACTCACAAAACCTCAAATCCACCTTTCTACCATTTTGATTATGTGGCCATGAAGAACTCACAAGTGGAGGGGCTCTGGAATTGTTCATGTCAGCCTCCACCCTCCGTGTTAGAGTTTTAAAACATGGGGAGGTTTGGGGATTATGTTCCATCAACAATAATTCAATACCATTATAGAAACCCATGAATAACACCCTCCCTCAAGAATGCATGATCTACAGATCAACCTGTTCATGGGTTGATCCACATTCATCATTTTTAGAATGAAGAATAGGGAAACTTGAACAATATAAATCCCTTCCTGGATTGAGGATCCATCGCTGATGAGGGAAAAAGCTCTAATCCATCGTTGATCCTCGATCCGTTAGCATTCTTCATCGTTCTTCATCTCTAGAATCCATCCCACTAGCATTCTTAAATCCTTGATTTAACAATGTTCGTTTTTGTCACCCACTAGAGCTTCGGTGCAGAACCAAGATTGTGCCAACAATCCTAGATTGTATGCTAGGCCATTAAAGGAAGAAATTAAAACTAGTGTTTTTGTTACATTTTTACTACGAAGTCATTATGTTGTTTCATTTAATTAAATAGTGTATTCAATTTTTATTGGTAGGAAAACTGTTGAGCTGCAATGATTTGAAAATTCATAAAAAAAACACGTTCATTTTATTTTTTAATTTTTATTTAAAAAGTCCAAAAAATAAATATTTCCCTCAACCTTCTCCAGTCAAGGTTAAGTATATCCTAGGTGAATCTCGCTATTCTAAGTTCAACGGTTCCCTCATATTTTTTATCTGAGCACCGATTTAAAAGTTAGAAAAACTCGTCTGCATATTTATTTAAATGAACCCTAAAAAAAGTTCAAAAATTAACTTTCACCCTCAACCCGCTCTGGTCGAGTTTAGGATCTACCTAAGGGGAAAATTACCTCATGAGATCAAATTTGGTCTTGGATTTTCAATATGAGTCACTTTTTGTGAGTTATAAACATTTAAAAAATAAAATAATTTAATTTAATTATTTTATTTACGGTTATGTCATTTTTGGGTTTTCTCACTGGAGGCATGCACCGAATAAACTTAAGTTACTCCTAGGTTAATCCCTCCATCCTAAACACAATAGTGCCCTTATATTTCTAATATGGTCACTTGTTTAAGATTTATTTTTCTTTTCTAGGAAAACCACTCATGTGCGCTATTTAAAGCTTAACATTTTTCAGCGAATCATTCCGAGCACTCCATGCCTCAATCAATCGTCATCTCAGCACCTAGTTTCAAAATAATTCCATATATAAAAAAATACATGTAATGTCTATGGAATTACATCCAAGGATGGGTAATCATAAAATAATGAAATAGAGAAAGCTAGCACTCAGTTTTGTCAGGTCATTTGAGATAGTGGAAACGGTTGGTCTAATGGCATACCGATTGAACCTTCCAGAACGCTAAGGTTCCATGAACAATGTGTTTCATATATCATAGCAATAGAAATATATTCTCTACCCTTATCATTTGATAGATGTTTATAACATCAATATTGGTATAGAGGTGTCCTTTGAGGAGCATTCAATATGGATTGTGAATCGTAATGAAAAGTATCATCGGGTAACGACTATACCTCTAGTGTGAATATAGTAGCAGCGTGGCCATGATCAAGAGGAGTCCTAAGACAGTGAATCTAATATTTGAGAATAGTTTCCAGATTTGATGGTCAAGACACTGCAGTGATGCTTAGAGAAACTCAGGGATGAGCTGCCATATGGTGGGGAGGTTGTATAATCCCGTCTTTTCTAGGTCCCTCCCTCTTAAGTTTTGGTCAAACCTATTTTATCTAGGTTTTATTTCATTATTTAAACATTGTTAGTCAATACTTTTCTTTGGGGATAGAGATATTTTTCTAGATAAAATGACCAAAATTTTGGGATGCATGCTTGTTTGAATCAATACAGTTCAGGTATAAATGTTTCAAAGGTCTCCAAGGGGTATTCATGGGTTTGTAAATATTCAGAGGTGGTTCAGGTTTTATTATGTATATTAGCAGGACAATTTCACATCATTAATAGGTTACCTGATGTGAACCTATTTCTAGGAAAATTCCATGAACTGGTTCAAAGAATGAAACATTTAAACACTATGAAACTCGTTCACATCATGAAACGGTCGATCGAGGTTATTTTAACCCAATGTGATGTATTTTAGGTGTATCTTATAAATCAGGAAAATAAAATCATGAAAGGGGTTCTTATAATGAATCTATTAGGATCAATTGTTTTAACCAGGCCTCACATATGAATTTATTTTCACTTTTCATGCAGTCTCTTCTCTCATACCTTAGTGCGACTCTAGGTGATCTTTGAGTGATTCCTTCCCTCCCAGGCATACTTTTATAGCATTTGATCTCTGGTGAGTTCCTTTTCTTTGGTTTTCTACTTTATTCCATTATCCTCCATTATAGTGGTGTGATCTCTTGACCATCATTGAATAAGTTTTTGATCTTGATGTTTTTATGGTCTAGGTTTTCCTTGTGATCTCCTTCACCTTCATTCTTCATTGGCATTCCCTATTTAGGGTGTTTCTTTGATCACCAGATAAAGTTAGGTGATCTAGAATATATCCCTATGGTTTGTTTCTAATTATTTAAGTGTGTACAATACTTTTTGATCATAACAGCACAATGTGTACGTTAACCAAAAAATAATGGTTATTTATACCACTAATTGGATCCCTTTGTATCCTACAGTGTTGATACCTATCCTATAGGCACCCATAGGGGGAGAATACCCTATAAAAATAATGAACTGACTTTAGTCTTAAAACATAAATTAGCATGACATGAGACCTTAGGTGATTTCTTGTGATATGATCACTTTGGAAAATGTATTACTAGTTTATTGAAATGACTGGTGATACTTGGATATGATATGGTGGTGTACAATGTCATATAAATTATTTAAGACATAACTTAATGAATAAAGGTTAATTGAAAGATAAAAGGTAATTGGATGAATTGATCTTCTTGGTTTATGATGTGATGTTGCATTCTTATTCACATTATGACTTGCAAGGATTATAGTTCTTGGACTGGTTATGTTGTAATGTTTATCTGGTCTGGCTTAGTTAAGATATAATTCTTATAGGGCTTGTCCCAGTTATGATGTAATTATTATAGGGATTGTTCTTATTATTATGAAATTCTTACATAGAGGGCATGGCCAGGTTATGTTGAAATACTTATACAGAGGTCTTGGACTAGCTATGCTAAAATGATTATATATATGGATTGTACTAGTTATACTGAAATTCTTATATTGATGGAATGGCTTGGTTATGCAGAAATTCTTATACAGAGGACTTTTCTTATTTATGTGATTATTCCATGAACTTGTGGTTACAGCTGGAATGGTAATGATACATGCTCAAATATATTATGGTATAGTTCCAAAGTAGGTTGATTGTTATACTGTATTAATTGATTAATTAATACACTTGTTTATATTTTTATTGCATACACTTACTATCAAATTGGTTTTTCTTAAACACGTCGGTGTCAACCTACTGAGTTATACTCTCACCCTATTCATGTTGTTGTTTGGTACTGATAAAATTACATGGATGGAGGTTTTCACAAGTGAAAAGGAATTTTTTGTTTATTTTGGATTAGTGGATGGGTAGGATCTTGGATATAGGACCAACCATGGATTTGGGACTGGGTTATTTTGAGTTTATTTGGGTCAACTTGGTCTTTTATCTGTATGAATTTCAACATGTCATTTAGTTACATCTTAGCCTGACATTACATGGTTTACTATTATTTGGTTTACTTGTTTCATCCATTATCTTCCAGTTGTATTATGTAGCATTTCTGCTATTTTTTTTACTCTAATATTTTTTTATTTCCACTATATTATAACTTTTTACCATGGGGTATAGTCTCCCCACTATGTTCTTTACACCCCGCCTACTAGTCAAAATCCACTGGTGTATGGGGAGGAACACTTTAGGTTTAGTAACCAAAATTTTTTGTCAAAATGATAGAGTTTAATATCATGGTATTTTATAATATCACTTTCATTTTGGTTCATAATGAATAGTAAAAATGTTAAAAAAATATCACCTCAGTAAGGGTAAAATGGGTAAAATTGGGTTAAAAATTTGAGATAAGACTTTAAAAATTCTCTAACACATATCTTTATCCTATTGGATGAAATGAGTTCATATATAATCATAAAATTTTAAAAAATATGGAAACTTGGTGCCATTTTTCATTAATTATGACCTTTATATTATTTTAAGAAAAGAATCAATAAAAAATGTCATTATCTTGACTTTAATATTTCAAATAATTTTTCATAAGGATAAAACGATGTTATGTTCAATTATAAATGTTTATTTTAAATTTGAATTACTTTTTTTCATCATAGAAATTTATTTTTGATTTTAAGAGATTGAATAATTTTCTTAAATTCTAATGAAACACTGACCTAGTATTTATTCAATTAATATAAAAATAAAATAAATGATTTTAAAATTATTAAAATTAATATAATTTGGGTGAATTATTATGTTACTAAATTTTTGAAGATAAATATATAATATTTTGGGTGTGTAAAAGTATTACATTCTAATTTCATAACTATCTTTATGACCTTAAATTCAAAATAAATGAATAGTTCCAAAAATGACATTAATGAAATTTTATAATAAAAAATATTTGATTAAATGATTTAAAATTCATAAAAGTCCTATATTTATCCAAATTAATTTAATATGGTTTAAAATATCAAACATGTTCCATTTATGGTTCACTTTCCTTTTTATGGTATCATTCTTGACCCTAAAAGAGTAAAAAACTTTTATATTGTGATAATTTTCAAAAGGGTTAATGAGGGTTAACACTAAGATATAAGGATTATAACATCTATAAAACTTATATAAATATTATTATATGAAATTATTTAGAATTATATTCATACTATATTATAAATATATCAATTTGGATCCACTTTATCATAAAAATTAATTTATATTAATTTAATACATTAAGTAATTCGAAGAGTTCCCCTCACCTCACTTACAAAAGGGCACCTATTCTCCTCTCTTACTTGCACATTTTAAGCCATATAAATCGAAACATATATGCCTATTTCTCTTATAAACACCCATAAACACTAATTGTATGTTTTTTTATTCTTAAAAGACAATTCCAAGGGTCCTTAATAAAGGATCTAAAGGAGGACTACCAAAGAAGAGGTAATCATACTACCCGACATTTTTCAATTTATATATTATTAATTGTCCTTAAATTATATGGTATTTATCAAAAAATAATAAATTAAGTATCATAAATATAATAAAATTTTATTATTATTATATTACCACCATTATTCTCCCTATTTTCCATCAAATGAGATGTGAAAGTATCTCCCATGCGTACGTGTGGACTACTGCCTCCATGCAGCAATACAATTCATTTTCCATCACCATTTTTCATGGATGATTATTATGATGGATTTAATGTTCATAAATGATATTTATGATATAATAATGATTTTATAAAGGTGAATTATTATTTACTATTTTCATTTCATCCGTCAAAAAAAAGAAACATCGTTCATGCATACATACAACAAATTTTCTCCATGAATGGTGTAATTCATTTTTCTATATCCACCTTTAATGGATGAATATATATATTTATATATATATATTAATGAATATATATGAAATTTATATCATTACTATAATTATAGATATGATTTAATAATGATAAAATTACAAGTATAAGAACTATTATAATTTCCCAAAAATCTCACAGTATTAAAAATGCCTGGTTGAAAAAAATAATATCTTTATAACTCCTCAGTTGAGTCTAACTACTTCATGGTCAGATATCCTTCATTTTTTGTGTGAATGTATTTTCATTTAATTCATTTTTCATCACCCACAACATCCTTTCTTCATTTTTTTCTTGGATCATGGTTCCCATTTAAAGTACCAGGATGTTAAAGAATTCATGAATAGTTCAAGCATCATCTAAAATTGTTTCACTACTTTTCATCAATCCTCAAAAAGTAAAAAATAAATTCCCTATGTTTCTATAAAAATTCACCCACGTTTCTATAAATTACCTATATGAAACATGTATACATGAAAATTATATTATGTTTATAGATTCATATATATGGGTCTCCAAATTCCCTCACATTGATAAGTTTAAATATATGGACCCTTTAGTAGCCAAATTTACTTACATCAACATATTTTCATATGTGGTTTTCTCCTTTTTAATTTCTTTTATGTGGGATACACATACATGGATTATTCACATATATAATTTTTATTCATCTCTAGATTCACTTATGTTGGAATTTTCTTACATAGACTATTATATAGAAAGATTTACTTATGATAAGGAAATATGTATGTATATTTTTCTTATACTGCTTGAATTTACTTACCTAGAACTTCTACGTTTCCAGATTCAAATACGTAGATTATTCCCTTACATGGTAAGTTTTCATGTTTAATTACTTTGCCAATTTTTTTATTTCTATTTATAGTGACACAAGCCTTTTACATATATTATTACATGATTTTAACATAAACATCCATTAATTAAAAACCGAGGAATGAAAAGGCTCAGTGTCTTTAGAAGACTAGGTACTAAAAACAACTAAAATAAAACTTATTTATTTTAATATACATAATGAAATCCTAAATACAATCAATCTCTTAAAAATTTATAGGATAACCTGGGTAATACATTAAAGAAAGGATAGATTTAAAAATTTAATTAAGGAAATCAATATGATAAGGAAGCATAAAATGTGATTCAAAGGTATAACATGATATCAAAAACAAAAGGGTACATGAGTAATCAAATAAAAGCATGATATAAAGGAAATGGTTTCATAAAATTATATAAGTATAGGAAATGTGGTAGAAAAATAATAAATGTCATAAACATAAGTCAAGACTAACTTCCAAGCCAGTATAACATAGTGTATAGAGTCCCATGATGGACTAGGTTCACTACCTAATCCCAAACATTACATCTCATGAGACTAAAACATTACCCAATGCATTAAAGGGATATATAATTCCAGTCTCACCCATTACATTAATTTCATATACATGAAAATTCATCCCATAGAAGGATGTCAATCATAAGGCATAAATAAAATAATTACCCATGGAAAGAAAATGGGTTGCATAATCTTGTCTCATATCATAATCAAAATAAATATCATAATGAAGCAATTTCAGAGATAAAATTAAGGAATGTATTACCCCATAAAAAGGATAGATAATAATATAGGTATATATATGAGAGAAATATATACATAATTTAGAATCAATCCAAAACATAAAAGTTTGTTTTGTTGATGAATAAAAAAATAATAAAAACATTCTTGAGGAAAATAACATTTCCACTTTGAAAATAACTTTTTATAAAACAAAAAAATCCAAAATATTATAGAAAAAAATTATTTAAAAATAACCATTTAAACTTATAAAGGAATCTACAAAGAGTTGAGTGGTCATGATGTCGTGTAATTTCATATATTCCAAGTGCATTAAAATAAATATTTCTTCCACATTTTTTTAAGAAAATACAAAAGTACCTTGTTTGTAAAAATAATAGGAAGATTACCTTTAAAATATATTTTTAAAAATGAAATAATGGGTAAAATTAAATTTAAAAATAATAGGAAAATATTAAAAAAAATTAAAACATTTATATAAAACATGGATTTGAAAGAAAAGTATTTTTGATAAAAAAATCATGATTAAAATGAGATTGAAACATAATCCCTTACCGCCTTGGTAACCGATGATTCATAACTTCACATGAACGAATTATATGAATATTAACTTAAAATTCCATTAAGTATGAATTATTTATGATATAAAATGTAAATATTTAGTAAATAAACCATGTAAAAGAAATTTGGTGCATAAAATAACATGTGTCTCAAAGAAGGAAGTTTTGAGACGAAACCCTTATCTCAAGTCTAGGATTTGTCTTGTATGTATTTTATCTCCTATATAATAAAAATATATCAAATATTTGTTTCCTTAAAAACAATTTCTAGTTTTAATGCCTTATATTTATACAATTTAAGTCATTTATTTTAATGATGTTATTAATTATATAGTTATTTATGTCCATGTCAGGTGTTTTGAGAACGCTTAGTTCATAATTTCAAAATGGCATTGGTGTGTTGACCATGGTCATAGGAGTAATTGTTACATAATACTATGAATAATAAACATGATATAATTATGTTTTTTATAATTCAATTATAATTTTAAAACCAATCATGAATTATGGTTATGAAAAATGAACTATGTTGCAATCATGGAGACCATAGTCGTATGTACACGTGAGTAACGTTTCCATTTTTCAAAGATCATAATGGAATGAAGTAAGGTGTTATTTTATCTTTAAATAATTATAATTATATAATAAATATCATATTATTTCATTAAATACACTTATATATACCATCCATGTGATGTAGTAATAAAATAAATGAATCACATCGCTTCCTCGGGTGGTAGTTCACCGTATACACGAATGACGTTGTTATTTTCAATGGATGATAAGGTAAGAAATTATATGATATATTACTCTTAAATAATGGTTAATATATCATTATTATCATATATAAACATCAAATCCACCATTATGAACAGCTATGTGAGGTAATTATGGAAAATGAATTACATCGGTTTACGAGGCAGTAGTCAGCCGTACATACGATTGACGGTTTCATTTCCCATTTGATGAAAGAGGAGATGGATGAATATTATTAAATAATTGAAGATATAAGATTAAGAATTAAAAAAGAAGGATCTCGATGAATATGATTACATTCTCTTAGAAGAAACTCATTTGGGTATATTATTAAGGACCCTAAGGTTGGTATTTTAGTAATACCAAAATCTCTAGAATATGGATAAGGACATTGTTGATATATTTTTTCTAAGTTTGGTCAAGAGAAATGGAGGTGTGAAGAAGTGAGGGGAGGGGTACCCTTTTATAATTGAGGAGGATTGAAATTCTTGTAAATACACAAAACTATACAATAATGGGATGTCAATATCATTAAAATTTCCTCCAAAATTGAAAAAAAATGAGTTAATCTGAGATAAGTCTGATCCACACCTCTTACATTCAGAATACACATTTTTTAAACATGTTATCCTAATTACCTCTAAGGTTACTCACTTTTACCCTTCTAATTTTTTACCATGGTAACTATTTTTTTAATTTTTTTTCTATTAATTATGAAAAAATATTAAGTTTAACTTGTAATAAATTTTATAAAATTTTATTTTCATAAGTGTGAGAATTTAATTTAAAATTAAACCTGTAGACGTGTTGTAAAAAAGGGTTTTCAAGAAATGCATCTTTCAAGCAAAAGATAATATTATAAAAACTATATGAAAAATAATCATAATTAAATGAATTTAAATTTATATTTATAGATATATAATCTATAAATTTAATTTAAATCATTCTTTATAAGGGGTTGTTTTAATTAGTTAAAATGGAGAAACATTATGCACTTGAAAAATGTTTTCAGAAAAATGTGTTTTAAATCATGAAAATAAACTCATATTAAAATCATGTACATAGAATGTCTAAATGTAATTAATTGGATTAAATATGACTAAATAATACTTATGTTACATTTAAATCATATTAAAATAATAATGGTTTTTTTAAACTACTTAATTTATTAAAAATAGATGCCAATTTTACCAAAAATCGATATTTTTCACTATTCGGTGAAAAAATATTGTTATTAGAAAATCCAAAAATTTCAATCTAAGTAAATATAAATATGAATATTTAAAAAATTATTTTAATTTTATAAATTTAAAATTATAAAATTTCAAAAAATTAATTATAATATTTTCTCACAAAATAAATAAAAATCACTTTTGAAGGAAAAATATTTTTTATAGAATAAAATATCTTTAATAAGTTGAGTTATTATTTATTAAACATTTATAAATAAATTTATATTTATTAATACCTTTATATACATTTAATAAATCATTTAATACTATTTATACCCACCAATTTAATGGCTATCCTATATCAGTCACTTTTAAATAACAATATTTTAATATTATATCACGGTTCATTTAAAATTAGTGTTGCATTTTGAATAAGATATCGATCATAGTGTTATTTTAAAATATTGGGGTGTTAAATTCTACCCCCTAAAATAAATTGAATCCCCACAATTTGAACTTGTGCTCAGTAATCAAGGGTTTGACATTCGAAAATTACTTTATGGAAAACCCACAAAGTAAAAAGGGTTAATAAAAAACCTTTTTTAAAAGAAGGAAAGGGAGATACTAAGGTTATCTATAATAACACATGATTAGGTTTCCAAGTAGGAGAACATTTGTGGGAAGTGAAATTATGGACATGGAAGAAAATAGTAAATAATTATGGAAAGTGGTAGAGATCATTGATCAAAAGAAAGTAAATGATCAGGAGAACACTAGAAAATATACTTACTAGATATATTTTTATTCCATAAACACAATTTCATCCTTTCATTCTATTTAGATAAATTTACACTTCACCTATTACTCTAAGGAATGAATATCCAATATGAATTTTTTATACTTTAATTGATAACATTAACTTTTAATGGGTCTATAAAATAGTAACAAGTTATTCCATTTATCTTCATTAAAAATAAAATGGTTAAAATAGAGTAAGATAATACCCAAAATGAATATAAATATATAAATATCTAAAATTAAACAATGAAACCGATGTTTTAACATAGATCATTCCTTAAATAAATAACCCTATATCCCAAAAAACCTCAACAACCACAACATAAAAGAAGGTTTCAACCTCAAAGGTTATCTCATACCCTTTAAAGTGACATCTCTAAAAACATTATAGAATTATTCTCAAATAAACATTTACATTAAACCTAATGGTTATATATTTATATATTTATATATCTTAACCAAACAAAACATTTCCCAAAATATCATTAATCACCTCAAAATACTAAAAAAATTGATCCTCTAATATTTTTCCCAAAATTAACTTAATATTTATCCACCAAATTGTTTAAGTAAAAAAATGTTGTACTAAATAGAACATCACATAGTCTAGTGGTAATAATTGAACCTTTATCACCCTTCGGTTATGGGTTCAAGCCTCGTGGCCTTTTCGGATGTGATGGGTTGTCGCTTGGCATGCAAGTTATCATTTTTTCTAAAAATGTGTAAAAACTTATGTGATATTCATATTCATAATTCTCCATGATCCTATAAAATTCTCGAGAATATGATGAACATATTAAAAAATACATTAGTCATCAAATCACTTTTTTTAACTACAAAGGTTTTCAATATAGATTATTCTTTTCCAAAATAATAATTAATTTTAATTGACTATAATTACCTCAACAACAATCACATATATAAGATTATATTTTCCCCAATAATGTTTCTTTCCATAGTGTATCACCTTACCATTAAATCACTTTTCTATGCTATTAGTACCATTCAATATATTTTTGAAAATATATAAAGAAAAACAACTATGAAATGATCCTTATAAGTTTCATGATTCTTGTAACCAAAATACCATTGATAAAAATACTTATAAATAATAATTATATGATAACCATACATTAATACCTCACATTAATGATTTGTATAACATAGTTACATAATTATTTAGTTTCTAACCAATAGTTTAGGGAATTGACTCGGATAATGATCAAGTTCTCCATAAATAATACATTGAATAACTTGTAAATTATTTCTTCTACGCCCTTTATTTCCATATAGAAAACATCTTCCCCTCAATTTGAGATATTCTTCAAGGTGCTTATTCCCATAATCTTGACATATAGGAGACCAAATATTCTTTTCTTTATCAAATTTAACACTTGAAATTCCATGAAACTCCATTCTTCTCTTCTTTGATGTGACTGGAAATTCAACTATGTTCTAGTTATTGATCTTAATTTGAGATAGCTCATTTGGAATGATCATAATATGTATAATTTTCATTCCCATTAGGATATTCATCTCATTAGATAAATAATTACATTTACCATCACATTGGTTGTCTATATTCTTTCTCATATTTCCCACCATTGACTCAAAAGATTAAAAGAGACAATATGATAATGAATTAAGATACTAAAGGGAAACTTATAAACCAAGAAGGAATAACTTATAAATGATAAGTATTTCATGAATTATGGGCCTATAGTTTTCAATCCATGTTATCCATAGTAATGATTCCTATAAGGTTTTCTAACCTAACAATTCATTCAAGTCCTTCATAATGGTTTTTAAAGAGTTTGTGAATTTATAAAGAAAATCCCTTAGGAGTGTCAAACTAGGTTCATAGAAAGGCCCATTTTCATATACTAAGTAACACTAGAGTCAAGCCTGACATGCCTTTTTTGAAGTTATTACCCCAATGTACATCGACACCAGAACCACATCCACCTATATTATCAAGATAGAGATGTGATTACTCATAAATCACTCACTCTATACTTCACTAAGACTCCAAGATATTTTTCTATACTTAGTATTATCCTTATATTTATCCCAAGGGTTCTCACTAAAGTTTTCTCATATTGGTTTCCAAATGTTAACTAAAGCTTTTCCTATGATACTAATAATAGTGATCCATTCCTTTTACACATATTATTACATTATTTTTAACATAAACATCCATTAATTACAAATTTAGGATTTAAAATACCTAGTTTATTTGGAATAATATGTACCAAAAGTAACTAAAAATAATAATTTATTTTAATATCTATAATGAGCTCCTAAATCCATTCGATCTAAAAAAACTAAATAGGATAACTTTGGGAATACATAAAAGAAAGGGGTTGTCTAAAAATCCTAGTAAGAAAATAAATATGATAAGGAATCACAACATGTGAGTCAAAGGTATAACATGATATCATAAACAAGAGGGTACATGATTAGTAAATTGGAATAATGATATAAATTACATAGTATCATTAGATCATAAAAGCATAGGAAAAGTGTCAAAAACATAATACATGACATTTACATAAGTCAAGGTTACTTTCAATACAATATCACAGGTGGATAGAGTCTCATAATGGATTAGGTTCACTACCTGATCTCATACATAATGTCTCGTGAGACTAAAAAATTACCTAATGAATTAGAGGGATATATAATTCTAGAATCACCTTTTGTATTCATTTAATGTACATGAATATGCATACCATATAATGATGTCAATCATAAGGCCAAAACATAATAACTACCCATGGAAATAAATTGACTTCTATAATCTTATCTCAAATCATAATCAAAATAAATTTCATAATTAATGCATTTGATAGATGAACTTAAGGCATGTATTACTCTATAAAAATAATATAGAGTAAGTTAGTTATATATGTGAGAGAAATATGTATATAATTTATAATTAATCCATAACATTAAAGGTTGTTTTTTATTATGAATAGAAAAAATATTAAAAACATTCTTAAGGAAAACAACCTTTCCACTTTGAAAGTAACTATTGAAAAACTAAAAATTTAAAATATATTATAGAAAAAAAAAATTATTTAAAAATAATCATGGAAACTTATAAAGTAACCTTCAAATAGTTGATTGGTCATTATGGAATATAATTTTATACATGCCGAGTACCTTAAAACAAATATTCCTTTAACAATTTTGCAAGAAAATTCAAAAGCACCTTATTTGAAAAACAACATAAAGAACAATTTTAAAAAATTATAAAAAGAAAATAATGGGTAAAAATTATTTTAAAAATTTATAGGATTATATTAAAATTTATTTGAAAACATTTTTATAAAACATGGATTTGGGAGAAAAGGATTTTTGACAAAATAGAGAAATATAGTCAGCTTTTCTCAAAAACATTTTCTCAATCACTTTAAGTTAAAAATATAGGAAAATGGTGAAATTAATTGAAATTTTAATGAAAAAATAGAGTATAACAAAATAAAATGGAATTATTATACAATTATCAAATAATTTCATACAATATAAATTCAAACAAAAACAATCCTGATTAAAATGAGATTGAAACATAAACTTTTACCTCTTTGGTAACTTTTGAATCATAACTTCCCATGAATGAATTTGAAGAATTATTAATTAAAATAACATAAATTATGAAGTATTAGTGATATAAAATTTAAAGGGGTGGTATTGAAACTATATAAAATAAATTTTGTGCATAAAAGAGCATGTGTCTCAAAAAAGGAAGTTTTGAGATGAAATCCTTACCCTGAGTTCAGGATTTGTTGTGTATGAATTTATCTCCTATATAATAAAATCATATAAATTTTTTTTTCTTAATAAAATTTTATAGTTTTAATCCCTTACATTTAAACCATTTACTTCATTTATTTTAATGACGTGATTAATTACATAGTTAGTTATTTCCATATCAAGTGTTTTTAGGACACTCAGTTCATAATTTCAAAACAACATCAATGTGTTGACTATGGTCCAAGGGGTAATTGTTCCATGATATATAGAATAATAAAAATGAAATAATTATCATTTATATTTGTTAATTATACTTTTAAAATCAATCATGAAGGATGGTTATGAAAAATGAACTATGTTACAATCATGGAGATGGTAGTCTATATGCATGCATGAGTAATGTTTCCATTTTTCAACGACCATGATGGAAAAATGGTAGGTTTTATTTTAAATTTATATAATTATAATTATATCATAAATATAATAATATTTAATGAAATAAACTTATATATACCATCCATTTTATGTGGTAATAAAATAAATGAATCACATCGCTTCGCGAGGCGGTAGTTCATCATGCACACAAACGACGTTAACATTTTCAATGTATGTTAAGGTAAGAAAGTATATGGTATATTAATTTTCTAGAAGGTTTAATATTTTATTATTATAATATATAAACAATAAATCCATCATTATGAACATTTGTGAGAGGTAACGATGGAAAATAAATTACATCGGTTGGTGAGACGGTAGTCCACCATACACACGATCGACGGTTTTGTTTCCCATTTGATGGAAGAGGAGATAGATGAATATTATATCATAAATATAATAAAATGTCATTATATATTAGAAAATTTTGTTACTATATTGTAATTTCTAATTCATAATTTAATGTGGAAAACGAATAAGTAAAAAAGGATCTCGGTGAAGATGATTGCATTCCCTTAGAAGAACCTCCTTTGGATCTCTTATTAAGGACCCTAAGGTTGGAATTTTGGGAAGAACAGAAACTATATAATTTGTCTATGGAATTTGGGGATACATTTTTACTGGTTTTGGTCGATCTAAATGACTTGATAGGTGTGAATGAGTGAGGGGAGGGGATTCCCTTTTATAATTGAGGAGTGATATTCTTGTAAATATCTAAAATTATTCAATAATGGGAAGTCACCCTCATTTCAAGTGCCTAAAAAATCTAATAAACGTATTGGATGATATATAAATTATATAAACACCTCTTCCATTCAAAATAAACATTTTTTAAACATGTTATCCACTTTATCTCTAAGGTTAATCACTTTTATGCTTTTAAATTGTTATTACTGTAACTATTTGTCTACTATTCATTGTGACAAAAAATTAAGTTGATATTATTATATAATATAAATTATTCTAATTAAAAATGTGGAATCTTTTTTATAAAATTAAATTTAAAAAATTGGTTGAATTTAATTTAAAATTAAACCCGCAGACGTGTCAAAAAAATAGTTTTCCAAGAAATGTATTTTTCAAGAAAAGAATGATCTTATAATAACTATATGAAAATTAATCATAATTAAATGAATTTAAATTCATATTTTTAGATATATAATATTTAAATTTCAATTAAATAATTCTTCTTTAGGGGTTATTTTAATTATTTAAAATGGAGAAACATTATGCACTATAAAATAGTTTTCAAAAAAATGTGTTTTAAAGCCTAAAAATAAACTTATGTAAAATTCTACATAAAGATGAATTAAATGTAATTAATTAGATTAAATATAACTAAATAATAATTATGTTAATTTAAAATAATATTAAAGGTAAAATGATGCCTTTAAATTACTTAATTTATTAAAAAGAAGTGATAATTTTACCAAAAATTGGTATTTTCACTATTTACTGAAAAATAAATATTTTTAAAAAAATATAAAAATTTCACCCTAATTTAATATTGATATAATGATTTAAAAAATTATTTTAATTTTATAAAATTAAATTTATAAAATTTCTAAAAAATAATTATAATATTTTCTCACAAAAGAAATAAAAATCATTTTTGAAGGAAATGAGTTTTTCTATAGAATAAAATATCTTTATTAAAGTTGAGTGACTATTTATTAAGAATTAATAAATAGATTTATATTCAGTAGGAACTTTATATACATTTCATGAAGCAATTAATACAATTTATACGCTCAAAATTAATGGCTAGGTTATATCAGTTACGTTAAAATAATAATATTTTGATATTATTGTGTGGTTTGTTTAAAATCTATGTTGCATGTTGAATATGCTATCAAGAATAGTGTTATTTTAAACTCTAGGGGTGTTACAAAATTTATCATCTATATCCAAACTGAAAAACTTCCATCTTTTTTTACCACATGTAAGATCCCTTGTTTTGAACAAGATGGAATTGTCTCCAAAGCAATTTAAATTTACCATTTAGTGAATGGGAAAAATTCTAAACCAATATTAGGAATATAAATCCAAGAATTATAATTCTTTAAAGTATTGTTTTTAGATGGTTTTTAAGGCCTGATAGGTTAATCTGGTGTTCAATGGAGTTGTGAGAGCGTTCAGGGCTTGTTCAAATCCCAGAGCTCCAGTTTGTGAAGAAACAGCTTGAGGAACATATTTGATGTATGGTTATTTGCAACCATGCAGATAAACCATGAATCCCAGTAAGAGGAGGTGAAAGGTTAGTGTAACCATGAAAAAGAGGTTGTATAACCATGCAGTGTGCTTCAGTAAACTATAGAGGGATTAAAAATCCTTTTTGATGTTTTGTCTTAAAAAAAAATTTGTATCTGTTGAAAATTAATATTTTATAAAAGAATGTTTTTTAAAAATAGTTGAAAGTTGAAAAAGGGAGTCAGCATTGAATAATTTCCGTCGTAATTGGAAATTCCATCGTAATGAAGTTCAATCGGACTGACTTTGAGAAGGAACATTATACTAACTTTGAGGAGGAAAATCGGAATGACTCTAAGAAGGAAGATCGAAATAACTCTGAGAGAAAAGATCAAACTAACTCTGAGAAGGAATATTGCACTGACTCTAAGAAGTAAGATCATATGGACTCTAAGAGGGAAGATCATACTAAACTTGAGAATGAATTTCAGACTGAATTTTAGAAGGAAGATCTGACTGACTCTGGGAAGGAAGACCGGACTGACTTTAAGAAGGAAGATCGAACTAACTCTGAGAAGGAAGATCAGATTGAATATAAGAAGGAAGATCAGACTAACTCTAAGAAAGAAGATAAGACTGAATTAGAATAGGAAATTCAATTATACTAACTTGGATGAAGAATTTTTATCATAATGAGCAGAGGAAGAAATTCAGATCGTAATGGTAAGAGGAAGAAGTTCATCATACTAAAGCTGAGAAAAAAAATCAGAATGAAGCTGAGTAAGAAAATAATACTAAAGATGAGAAAGATAATCATACTTACACTGAGCAAGATAATAATACTAAATTTGAGAAAGATAATTGGACTGAATCTAAGCTAGATAATCATATCTAATCTGAGCAACATAAACATAGTAAATCTAAGTAGAATAATCAAAATGAAGCTGATAAAGATAATCATATAGAAGCTTAGAAAGATAATCAAACTAAATCTGATCAAGATAAAAATGACTAAAACTGATCAAGATAGCTAGACTGAAGAAAATTTATTATGTTCAAGAAGACTGATTTTAGAGAAATATTGAGATCTTTCTAAGAATTAAAAATTGGAGTTTAAATGCGACTGATTTTTTGGAGTTTTGAAATTTGAGTAAGCGGGAAAAGTTTTTATTTTCCCAACTTTGCTTTTATAATTCACCTATAAATATAGGCATAGTTCATTCACACTTTTTAACTTTTCACAAGTGCATAAAAGGCAGAGTGCTATATATTTATTTCCGAGTTTTTCTTTCCGAAATGAGATCTCATAAGAAGGTCGGACTACTAAAAGTTTTTTTTACTAGACTGAGGAAGATCATATTGATCATTTTAGTAGAGTTTGATATTTTTATATTGAGAATGAGTGCATCGTACTCAGTCCATAAAACTGAATTCATCATACTAAGGAAGTTGAGATTGATTTTTGGGGATTTTTTGAGAAGCACAATTTTTTTATCTAGATAGAATTTAAAGTTTATTAAGGTGTAGAGTGATTAATAGATCATCGTATTGAGTCGATCGTATTGATTCAATCAGACTGGTTTCATGGAACTAAAGGCCATAAAACTTATTATCCTTAAACAGATGAACTTTTTTTGATCAAATTGAACAAAGTCTTCATTCCTTTATTTTGGATCAATTCTTTTGTAAGAAACTTTTTAAATTTACGGCAGTTAGTATAATCATTACTATAGAGATATAGAAGATTTATAATGGTAGTTGGAACAAGTTTTATTCACTTATTCTTAATAATGAATTTCCATAGACTTGTGGGAGTGGGTATGGAAAGGATGTAGGTTCTCACACTAAGGCCAAAACTTGAAAATTGTGTGTGATTTACTTTATTTCCAACTTTCTCATGAATGAGTAATAACTAAAATATAATAAGGAAATAAATCTTAACAAGTTTTATGGGTTAAGTTTCTAAAAGTCTTGAAACTTATAAAAGTGAATGACTAATTTAACCCCCCCCCCCCTTCTCAGTTATTTTTGATCCTTTGTAACTTCAATTGTTATCAGAACCAGGGGTCCCCTGTTGAATCCTTATCATGGATAATCTCAATTATTTTAACAATAGAATAATCCATACATTTTATGGTAAAAATTATTATGAATAGAAAAATTGGATGATTCCTTATCTTCTATCTCTTTCCCTAGAAGCTATTGATATTTCTACAATAGGTTTCCCACCTATTGAGAAAGATTCCTCGATGAATTTTCTTGATAAGAGAAATATCAAAGTTAATGGAAAAGATAGAAATTTTATCCTTATGCCCTTACTAAAAAAAATTATAAAAAGGTTATGGGTCCCAAAACTTCAAATAGTATGTGTTAAAAGCTAGAAAGTATTTTCGAATGGAATACTAAAGTGAAGGAAGAAAAGCTATAAATTTGGCATAGTAAGTATGAAGAAACAAGTAAGAAAGATGAATAAAATATTGATGAATACTTCACCAAATTAAATGAAATTTTATAGAACATCATAGGATTCATTTATGTCTTGGAAGATTATATAATTGTGAAGAAACTTATGAAAAACTTTCTGGATTGGTTTGATTCTAAAATTTCCTCTTTAGAAGATAAGGATGATTTATCTCTTGATGAATTACATAACATTCTTTTTTATTATGAAATGAGTAACACTCCAATGTTCAAAAAGAATATGAAAGATGAAATATATTTTGAATCCATGAGAAAAATGCAAATACAAGATGCTGAAAATGTTGATCCTTGTGATTATGAAGATAAATATGATAATGAGTTGAATGAAAAAATCATGTCTCTTATATCTAAGAACTATTGAAGAGGAAAATGAAATTATGGAGGTAAACATCCTCTAAAATGTTTTGAGTGTGGTGGAATATGAAAATTTTCTACTAATTATACCAAAAATAAATTTGGAGAATATTAAGATGATTTTAAAGAAAAACTTGATGGAATAAGTGGAAAAAAAGTTCTAAAGAAGAAAATTAACCCAATAAATATAAGAAGAAGTTCAGTGGAGAAAAAAGGAGTATTCCAAGTAAGAAATATGAATCAAAATCAACTAAAAGAAATTATTCAGAAGATTAAATTTTAGAAAAATTCAAAACCACCAATGCAAAATTTGAGAAAACAAATGATTCATCATATAGTGAATAAGGTGGTAAAGAATCATATAGAGAGTGTCAACTCAAAAAAAACTTGTTGCATGTCCTCAGCAAAATAGAACTCTCAAGAAAGAAATTAGATTAATAAATAAAGATTGTGAAGAAATTATTGAAGGAATAAAAGATGTCATCAAGTAAGAGGAAGAATACATTCGAGAGATCTTAAGTTACAAACTAAGAATTACTGAACAAGGAAAGAGGATTGAAGATCTGAGTAAGAAGCTTGCAGCTAAGGAATAAGAAGATAAAAAATTTAAATCAAAACTTATTGATTCTAAAATTACCTTAATTAATAAAAATGAAATTTTCAATAAGTATTTGGATGTAAAATCTAAGACTTCTAATGTTGCTGAGAAATCTCAAATCAATAATCAAGTGAAATCCACACCCACCAAAAATAATGTTCCGTCTGATTTTTTTTTAACATTTTAGGTTTCATAAAAATTATTGGCAAATATTTGGTGTAAAAATGCTGTGAAAAACCTATTTCATATATAAAATATGAAAACTCACTCAGGAGAAAATATGGTATGCATCTAGATATTATTAAAGGAGGAACAATTTATCAACCCCAAAAAAAAATTCTGTAGAGAAAGATATTATTTCAATAGAAAATAAATATTTGATGGATATTGGTGGTGTTGTAGAATAAATATGCATCAGGATTATATTTTTTGGAATAACTTTTCACTTACTATAATAAGTTTTGAACAAATTTAAAGTAACAGTGGAAGAAGGATGAGTAACTTTCCTAACCCACAGGAAGTTATAAAACAAAAAAACTCAAGATGTTAGAAACCGTCTAACAAAAAAAATTGAATATCTAGAAGAAGTATTTAGAAGATGTGATCATACAATTCATCGTGCCAAAATATGCATGACACTCCTTCTAAAATAATTTTCTTATAGTAAAAAATAAAAAGAAGTTGGAAATAAGAAATTTGAAGAAAGATATTTTGTTATCGAGATGGATTTGAAAGAAAATAAAAGGAATAAACCACGGATACATGATAGTGTTTGTTCTTCACATATGAAAGTTGACATAAAAATCTTAAAACATGTTGAAATTCATGATGGAGGAGTATTTACCTTTGGTAATTATAGTTTCTTAAAAATTAGAGGGATCATAATGGGTGATAAGGAAGTAAAAAAGTTGAAATATAAGGAAATTTTATTTGTTGATGGGCTAATATATAATTTACTTTGTGTAAGTAAAATTTTTTATAATGAAAATTATTTTTTATAAAATATTATTGTATCATTATAAGTGATAAAGAAGGAAATTTTATTACAAAATTAGAAAGATCTATTGGTAATATTTTTCAAATTTTAGAGTTTAATAACTCATTTTACTTGAGTTCTGAAGATGGAAACAAATTATGGCACTAAAGACATGGGTACCTTGGGAAAAAACATGATTTTTTTTTTTAAAATTGATGTTGTCCATTTTTTCCAGAATTGAAAATAATATATGAAGATGTTTGTGTTACTTGTCAAAAAGGGAATATGACTAACAATAGTCATAATAGAGTTGAGATTCAGTCTACCAGACATCTTGAACTTATTCATTCCAATTTATGTGGGTTAATGGGACATCAATCAACAAAATGAGATTTATACTTTATCACTTTTATTGATTATTTCACTCAGATAACAAACATCATGTTTAAAAAACACAAGTCATAGGTTCTAGAAACGTTCATGTTTTTCAGAAAAGAAGTTGACAAATAAATGGGGGTTTATATAAAGAAGTTGATAAAAAATAACGGTACCAAATTCACAAGCAATAATATTGAAACTTATCTGATAAATGATAGTATCAAACATCAGTATAGTTCTCCCTACACTCCACAAAAAAATTTATTAGTGGAAATAAATAATAAAAGTTTGGAGGAAATGGGAAAAAGTATGTTAACAGAATAAAAACTTTCAAAGTTATACTAGAGAGAAGCTACTAGTACTACTATACATATTCAAAACATATGTTTATTGGGACCAGAATCCAACATAACTTCTTATGAAACTTGGTATAACTAAAAATTTTCATTAAGTTACTTCAAAGTTTTTGTAAGTCCATGTTTACTTAAATTCAAAAATACATATTTGGGAAAGTTTGATGAAAAAGATAAATTGGAACCTTTATAGGTTATTAACCAAATAGAATAAGTTAAAAATATGGTAAAATTGTTTAAAAAAGATGGCTGAATCATATGATGGGAAGGTTATTGAAAATAAAAATTACTTATCAAAAGTTTTTGAGAATTATGAGGAGGATAAACTGAAGGTTTCAAATGAAAGTAAAAATAATTCAAAACAAACTTATCAAGATTCAGAATAATTGTGTGATGTGGAAAGTTTAGCTGGAAAACAAACTTTGAAATTTCATACCTTACAAAAACCTGTTGAGAATGAAAATATTCTTGGGAATTAGAAGGCTCCAGTTCAGAGAAAAAAAAGTTGGGATTAGAAAATCAGACTTCACTTATCTCAAAAGTTGAACCAGAATCAATTTTAGAAGCTATTCAACACAAATAATGGGTGGAATATATGAATGAATAATTAGATCATATTGATGAAATTGAAATATGGGAACATTTTCCACATCTGGAAGGTAAAAATTTTAATAGAACAAAGTGTGTTTACAGAAACATATTGAATGATCATGGATAAGTTTCAAGAAACAAATCTAGGCATGTATCTAAACTATATGAATAGGTGGAAGGTATGGATTTTAAAGAAACATTTACCCCAGTTACAAGATTATAAACTATTAGAATGTTTTTATTAGTATCTCCACATAGAAATTAAAAAGTTTATCATATGGATGTAAAGTCATCATTATTAAATGGTGAGATTGAAGAAGGAATTTACATTGAAAAACCTTGTGGTTTTCAACTTGAAAATGATGAAAATAATGTTTATAGATTGAATAAATCCTTGTGTGGGTTGCAAAAATCCTCACACACCTGGTATTCACAACTGGATTGTTGTTTGAGAATGTTGAATTTTTTTAAAGTAAAAGTTGATCACAATTTATAGGTTAAAGATGTTGACTTCGAAAATCTAATTTTAATTGTTTATGTGGATGATATAACTTTCTTTTTTAGAAAGAAAAAGTTTGTAAAGAATTTTCTGTGGAAATGGAGAAGAATTTTGAAATGTAAATATTGGGATAATTAACTTTATTCCTTATCATACAAGTACAATAAAAAGAAAATAACATTTTTTATCTCAAGAAAAGTATGCCAAGAAATTGTTAAATAATTTTTGGATTATAGAATCCAACGAATTTTCTACTAATATATCTGTGAGAAAAAAGTTGAATAAAGATGATTCCGAAAAAAATGTAAACCAGAAAGACTTTTAGAAGCTGACAGGAAGTCTACTTTACTTTACAGCCTCAAGGTCTGGTATTTTTTTTATGGTGATTTTCTAAGCTAGGTATCTATGTAATCCGAAAGAATTACATTTTTTGGAAGAAAAGAGAAATCTAAGATATGTAAAAGGAACAACTTCACATGTGTTGTTATATAAAAGAAATTGTGAGATAAAGTTTCATGGCTATACTGATTCCGATTGGGATAAAGTTTGTAATGATAAAAAATCAACCTTAGGATGAATGTTTTTCTGGGTGAATGTTGTGTGAGTTGGCATAGTAAGAAACAAAGTTTATTAACTTTGAGAAAAATGGGATCATAATATGTTGCAGCTACTCAAGATTGTACTCAGATGTTGTGGATGAAAATTCAGCTATAAGAATTGAAATTAAAATTTTCTAAACCATTGAAGATAATTTGTGATAATCAAAGTGTGATTGATATTTCTAAAAATACGGTCCAACATTAAATATAAAAACACATTGTTTTAAAGTTTAACTTTATAAGATAAAAATTTGCTGCTGGAGATGTTTTTCTAAAATATATCTCAACGAAGTATCAAATTTCTGATATCATTACAAAGGCAATGTTAAAAGAATGGTTTGTTCAGTTGATGTTATAACTTCATGTGTAGCCTCCTCCAATGACTTCCAAAATCGCATATGGAATTCCCCCACCCTTCTTTAAATTATGTTGATAAAATTGGGGATAAAGTAATAACTTTTCACTTTGTAATAATTTTTTACTTATCTTTATTAAATTAAACTAAATCTAGGGTTATCATAAAATGGGTGAGAGAAAAAGAAAAGTGGTAGGAAAAGATAAAAGTGAGGGGGAGATTATCTTTACATGGATTTAAAATATTATTGTCACTAAGGGATGTAATTTCTTTAAAAACATTAATTTATCTAGTAGTGTGGTATTAGGACACTCTCTTTTGATAAAGGTTTTGTTCTAGTAAAAAGTCAAAAGTTGAGTTATAAAAAAATTATGAGAGTTGAAAATTTTATTAATGAGTGATTTCTTAAAATCCAAAGACAGAGATTGAAGAAACTTTGTGATGTTTTGTCTTAAAATTGTTTTTATATTTGTTAAAAACTAATCTTTTATAAAATATTTTTTAAAAAAAAAGTGAAAGTTGCTAAGGGTTTTCAATATTGAAAACTTTCCATCATATTGGTAAATCCCATTATAATGAAGTTCAGTTGGAAAAAATCTAAAAATAAAGATCATACTGAATCTGAGAAGGAAAATCAGACTAACTCTAAGAAGGAAGATCAGAATGACTCTGATAAAGAATATTGGACTGACTCTGAGAAGGAATATTGGATTGACTCTAAGAAGGAAGATCTGACTGACTCTAAGAAGGAAGATCGGACTGAATCTATGAATGAATATTATATTGAATCTGAGAAGATCAAACTGAATCTGAGAAGGAAAATCCACCTGATTTGGAGAATGAATATCAAACTGACTTTAAGAGGGAATATCAAGCTAACTATTAGAAGGAAGATTAGATTGACTCTAAGAAGGAAGATCAGATTGACTCTGAGAAGGAAGATCGGACTGACTCTGAGAATGAATATTGAACTAACTCTGAGATGTAAATTCAATCAAACCGACTCTAATGAATAAGTTCTATCATAATGGGTAAAGGAAGAAGGTCAGATCATAATGAGTAGAGGAAGAAGTCCATCATACTGAAGCTGAGCAAGATAATAAAACTGAACTTTGTAAGATAATCATACTAAAGCTATTAAATATAATCATAAAAAAGATGAGAAATATAATAAGACTCAATCTGAGCATGATAATTAGACTAAATCTAAGTAAGATAATCAAATTGAAGATGAGGAAGATAATCAGATTGAAGCTAAACAAGATAATCATACTGAAGATGAGAAAGATAATCTTACTGAAGATAAGAAATATAATCATACTGAAGTTGAGCAAGATAATAATATTAAATCTGAGCAAGATAATCAAACTAAAGAAACGTTAGTATGTTCGAGAAGACTGATTTTAGAGAAATCTTGAGAAGGTTTGAAGATGTCAAATTTGGATTTTAAATGTGACTAATTTTTGGAGTTTTGAAATTTGAGTAAGTGGGAATTTTTTTTAGTTTCTTATCTTTTCCTTTCTGATTCACTTATAAATAGAGGCATGGTTTATTCAAACTTTGTAACTTTTCATGAGTTCATAAAAGGAGAAGCACTGCATATTTCTTCCAAAGTTTTTCTTTCTAAACTGATATCTCAAAATAAGGTAGGACTACTGTAAGTTTTGTTTACTAGACTAATAATGATCATATTGATCATTTAAATAGAGTTTGAGTTTTGTATATTGATATTTATTGCATCATACCAAGTCCATAAGACTAAATTTATCGAATTGAGGAAGTTTAGATTGAGTTTTGGGGAGTTTCTGAGAAGTGAAAGTTTTGTTATCCAGGAAAAATAGAAAGTTTATTAAGGTGCAGATTGATAAAGGGATCATCATATTGAGTCGATTTAATTGATTCAATTGGATTGTGTTCATCGGACTAAAGTCCATCAGACTCAGGGTTATCAGACCCAAGAACTTTTGTAGAGAAAATTGAACAAAGTCTATATTCCTTTATTTTGGATCAATTTTTTTGTAAGAACCTTCGTAAACTAATAAAAGGTAGTGTAATAATTTCTATCAGGATATAGATAGTGTATAACAGGAGTCTGCACAATTTATATTCACTTATTCTTAATAGTGAATTTCCATAGAACCATGATAGTGGCTATGGAAAGAATATAGGTTCTCAAACTAAGGTCTAACTATGTAAATATTGTGTTCTTTAATTTCTTTCCTACTTTTTCATGCATGATTATTTACTAAAATATGATAAGTAAATAAATCCTAAAAAGATATAGGGGTTAATTTTCTAAAAGTATTAAAACTCATAAAATTAAACAACTCATTCACCCCCCCCCCCAGTTTTTTTTCAATCCTTTGGAACTTCATGGATGCACGGGTTGTGAATGGTTTTTCCAAACCATGCACCTAGCCTGGATGGGTAGTGCCACTTAGGTAGTGAGCCTGCATGGTTGGTTCATAGTTTTTCAAAACCATGTGCATCATTTAAATGGGTGAAATTACCCTTTTCCCTTATAAACTTCACCCCCTATTTTCTTTTCCTCTCACATGCAATGGCTCCCTCACATGTGGATCTCTCCCTCCTCTCCTCCTAATCTTGGTGATATCTCCCTTTTTTGACCCAGGAATCACTCACCATCAATTGTGTTGGAAGTGTAACAGATAGTCTATAACTCCCCTTCCCACTTATTTCATTTTTCCTTGATGTGTTGAATGCTATTTCAATGTGATCTCATATGCCCTGTTTTTTAGGGTAGTTGTCTATTCGTACGATTTCTATTGATCCAGCTCAAATCAAAGCTTGATCATGGAAAAGTGAAGCATCCTTGGTATAAGGTATATGGTCTAGTTATTTTTTACTAAATTACTAATGTTTATATTATGTGTCATTGTGTCGTCTGCCGAACCTTTCATGTGATGCCTCCTAAATGTAAAATTAATTAAATAAAATGATAACACCTTGATTATGGTAGTCCTAGAAACCTGAATATTATCATTGGAGGGTGTCCACCTCAACACAAGACACCCCTTATGGTTTGTTGATTTTAAAGTTCATGAGCCTTATGCCTTAAAATTAAAATAACCCCTAATTGAGGTGTATTGAGTTAACCCTTGTAAATGAAAGATAATTTGAGTTAAACAAAATGAAAATAGCAACCCATGTGCATAGGCCCTTACTCCTTCTTATTTATATATTGAGTCATCCTTATGAAATGTTTTTTCCAAATTTAATTAAGTGAATTTTTTAATGGTATGGGTTCAAATCTAGCCATGACTGTCCCTTATATCATGCCAAGGGAGATATGAGGGTTCTGATTTATAATTCCTTGGTCGGTCTCATCGAGCATAATAATTAAAGGTTCCTAAATAAATTATAACACACCAAGAGTGATACATGGGTTGTTTCATAGAATGCCTTGGATGGGATCATTGGGAAGATTGCCTTATATTACCCCATGAGTGATACCTAGTTTCCTAAGTGGATTACCTTGGACAGGTTTAGAGAGAAATGATATTGTACCATGCCATGAGTGATACCTAGTTCCCTTTATAGTAAACCATGGATATTCTTATAGGTTCATGCCTTTATACCATAATGTGAGTGATACTTGTGTTCCTTATACAGAATTATTTGGATGGACTCCTACAGTGATGAGTTTTTATATAATACACCTGGAGTGATACTGGGGTTCCTTTTTACATAACACCTCAAGCAGGATTAGGATGACAATTAATTAAGTCAATTGATCCATCTTATAAGTCAAATAACGTACTTTGATTCAGTCTATGCCTTACATACTTGATGGCCTAATTATACTTCCCTTCTAAACACATATTCCATGAGAATTATGGATCCTATTATGATTATTCATGGAATCCTTGGGTATAAACCTCAGGTCCTGGATAAAATTATGTGTATATATATACACACACACATGTTCATACGTATATAATGTATACATATACATACATATTTACACACGCACAAATATATATATATATACATACATACATATACACACACATGGGGTGACATTCATTCAGAGACATTCTAACTTAGGCTGAAGTAGGTAGTATCAGTCGAGTATCCTGTGAGGAACCCGGTTTGATGTATTTTATTTTATTTATTATTATAAAATGATTATTATCAACACACTGCTAATTTTATGTTCATAGACTTGATAGTTCTAGAAAATATTGGTGGTCCTACTGAGTATATATCACTCCCAATTTGGGCCACTAATTGGTACCTAAACAAATCTCATGGTTGTAGGATCAAGATTCTATATTTGGCTTACTTGTTGTTATTCATTTTGTTTTATTATTCCTAGACATGGAAGATTAGGAGCATAGGATGGAGTTGGATCTCAGGATGCTCGTGGATATAGCCTTTGATATTTTGTTCCTTTTATTGTATAATATTTATATATTACTTGTTGTGTGTATTTTGTTTTTATATTGTAGTATCACATGGACATGCATCATTTTATATCAGGTTTTGGCCATGTTTATTTGTAATTTATTATCTTTCACTGATTCTTAATTTATTATTACTTCCAGTGTTTTTATAACTATAAATACCACTATGTTACTCTGATCATGAGGGTATAGTATCCCCACCATACCATTATTAGACCCTCGATTCTATTTGTTAGCCTTTAGAATATAGAGAGGTGTGCTTGAGTCTATGTAGTGAACCGGCTTAGGGCACCGACTTAGAGGCACCTAGTTCAAGATGTTAAAAAGTGGTATCAGAGCAGATATTTTCCTTTATCTTATTATTTAGGGCTGGTATATATTGTACTATGAATGTTTTTTCACTCAATAAAATAGTCCTGTCTGGAGTGATAAACCCACACATGGAGAAAAGACCAAGTGGATAGGGATGGGACTTTTGTTCGTGTTGTTCATTATTATAGTTGATTATTATTTCACCTTGAGTGATTGGTGTACTTTATACTTTTTACTAATTTATGAGAGTTATAGTATTTTACCCTTGGATTGGTATGTTAAGGAAGTATTATTACATGCATCGTTATTAGTACATATATATTCATATTCCATGCAGATTCTATGCAATGTTGATCGAATTGTTTGATTGTCTAATATATGTTGGATGTTCCTTGTGTGATTATATGACATGCTTCATGATTATTTGGAATGTATGATTGTATACCATGTTTAGGTGATTTATCAGCATGCTTCTCTATATAAATGATGGGTGATTTATTTTCATTCATGCCTATATAACATGTTTGTGTGATTATATGCCATGTTGCATGATTATTTAGCATGTATTACTATATACCATGTTTAGGTGATTTATCAGCATACTTATCTATATAAAAATATGGGTGGTTTATTATCATGATTTTCTATATAACATTATTGTGTGATTATGTTTCACACTTATTTTTATGCAATGCGTCAGTGATAAACTGCCTGGTATAGTCGTATTCATTGCAAATGTGATAGAATGACTTGTTATAGTTATGATATATGGTTGGTTAAATAAAGTTCCTGCATTAAACTAAATGTTTTTTCCCACATATCTTGATAATATAATTCTATTTGGCTAACCATTTATGACATGTTTGAGTCATGGATCATTGGTTACATGGGATAAAATATTGGTGGTTGTGATTAAATGGGTGCCAATTTTAAATTTATAAAGTGTATGGGCCTTTATAATTTGGGAAGTGGTGGCCCATATGATCGAACCATCATCTACGGATTTTTTGTAACTAGTTTCAATTACATGAATTACAGTTATAACTTATAAATGAAATTACCTTTATAAATTGGGAATATTGATTCATCTAACTAGGCCATTATATGAATATTAAGTGGTTAAAATATGACTCATAAATGACCTGACAACTTATGGATTATAAGCTTGACTCTACCCAAGTCGATTGATCAAGGTGTTTATACTTATGTGATAAACCCACTAAGGGTGTGACTAAACTTTTAGTGAATCCACTATTATTGGATTGAATTTAAATAAACTCAGGATGGTATGATGGGACCCTCATAGTCCACCTTTATCTTTTGTGCCTTAGTACAAAACCCCATGGGGGTAGATCCTTATTCTATATGGAGTAGTGATTTAAAGTATTAGCATCCACTTATATGGTTATGAATAAATTTATGGTGGCATCTTACTAAACCTATCCCCTTAAATTTGATAAAATAACTTCTATCTACTTTTAAAATTATTTATAATTAGACTTCTATTAATTAAAATGTCAATTGAAACCTAAAGGGTGTTTTCCTCTATATCTTAGAATTGAAATCTTCTTGAACTAATTTTGGATATGAGAATCTTATGGATAAACAAAATTGATAAAATGAACTTATAAGAAAAATCGCCTAAATTGTGACTGGATTTTATCTAAATAAATAATCCTTGAAAGGAAGTTTGATATAACTTTCCTATGTTCCTTGTGGCATTAACCAAATAAAGTAACAAGCACTTTTTTCTTATAATTGGAACTTGATGTTCTTAAACTTAACCTTTTAGATTTTTAAAATAAATGTGAATTAATGAAAATTACTTAAATAAAACCTTACTGTGGGGTTCCTTAATTCAAACCTTGTGTAAGGGTAGTTTAAATGTTGCCTTTAGAGTTTCCTTGAATAGGAACATGGAAATTGACCATGGGACTTAGTTTCCCTTTTTATGCTATATTGATTTATAGGTTAGGAGGTAGATCCTAGTTAACTATATAGAATTACATGGTTATAGTTAAATGCTTATTTCTGTAGTAATGGGTTATCCAGGTTGAGTTAGCACCCTTAGAATTCAAAGATTTTCTAAATTCTTATGAATATTAATGTTTCAATCGAGAGGCACTATTTCAGTGCCAGTTGTCCCAATTAGGAATCTTAGTTTATAAAATGATTCCCGAGTTGGATGAGTGTTTTTATAGTTAATTGACCCTTTTTAAGGCCATAAGAATTAATTAATGCTTAGTTTTTTTGGATAATATATTCCAAGGGCATGGTCATCTATTTCTTAGCCCATGTAAGTCTTTTCCCTTTTTTTGAGATGTATGGGTCCACTAGGACTACAAATTAAATGAAGATAAATATGCCTATTGTTATTTCACAATATTTGGTAGTATGCATTATTATATGTGGTATCTGTCAAGTTAACAAATGGTATAGAGAACCATATGAGTTTAGTGGAAATATTATAATCTTTGAGATGTTATGATTTGTTAATAGGTCATCTCCAAAGTATAGTCACATGGGTGTTAAAATAAATATGGCTCATCCTAGTGCTTTGGATGATGTGGTAATAAGGATCAAGAAATATGATTTTTCGTTCAGGGTTGTTTTGGATTCTACACCTGATGAAAATGAAAAGAGTGAGTGAGGCTCAGAAGGAGAGTCACATGTGTGTCTAAATGTGAACCTATTTTAGTATGCAGGTAAGCAGCTAGTTTCTCTCTCTTTTATGATAGCACTTGATATAGCATGTTTCCCACACCCAGGAATCATGTTTGGTGGCTGAATCATGTACTATGGGATGATTTTTTTTGGATTCATTAATGTGATGACAAGGACACTCCTAAGGTGGATAGCATCACATCAGTCATGAAATAAGTGTTTCCTTCTAAGTAGAGGGATTTTGGTCATATTACCATTTGAAATTTTCAAAATAGCTTTTGTAAGCCTATGGATGGAGATTTTACTATGGGATGAGTTTTCATATTCACTAATGAGATGATAGGGAAACTCCTAAGGTGGGTAGCATAGCATCAGTCATGAAATAAGTGTGTCCCTCCAAATAGAGGGAATGCATTAATAAAAGACCATTTGGAAATAATAAAATTGGTTTTGAGAACCTGTGAGTCTGGTAAATTTGATATCTCTAGTCCTTGATATGATTCTCTTTAAAAAACCTGGTTATGGTCTGGATAAAGTGTGAATACTAGATTCGAGCTCTAGGTGTGTGAGAAACCAAGACAATGTGACACTGTTTGACACATGTCGGTACTTTCAAGGCCACACAATGATGAAATAGTTGGCTCTGTATGAAATCTTTAATAAATTTTTAGTCAGGTTTGAATTCACTAGTTATAATTGAGTGATCACAGGATGTCTCGGGTGGTAAAGGAACCATGGTCGGGTAATGATGATGCATCGATAGGTACAACTGAGTTATTATGAAAGAATTCATCCATAAGTAGTTCAATTGTTCTTTTCTAGGAAAATTTGGATATGGTCTATTCAAAACCATGTAGGGAACTTCCTCTTAGATGTGATGGGTTTGTCTCAAGTTTTATTGGTGAATGTGATATCCTCTTAGTGTACACCTAGTTTATATATGATCATTTACCCTATCTTGACATAATCTATGGTACACTAAGAGAGTGTCAATTATACACTGAGCTAAATAGATAATTTAATGCCATATTAGATTGATAAATGGGATATTTTGAAGTTTTTATATGGGATCATGGATAATATTATAGGTGTGGATTGTCCTTAGTGATACTGGGATTCCCATGTTGGAAGGCCTTGGAAAGGCTCATGGACACTAGCCGATTGATTGACTCAATCGCCAGGTGAGATGTCATTGTTGGGATTAATCAGTGTTCCTGATATGTGTAAATATCATCTATATACCAACATATCACTTTTTAACTCCTAAGAATAGAATCTAGTGGTTGAATCCAAGGTTACCCTAGACTTACAGTTGGGCTTAATAGTTTTGTTTAGGGTGTGATGATCCAAGGGTGTTGAATCAGGTATAAACTGATGGTCATGTTATGGAATGATGACAGAAATTTTTAGTTCGATTAATGAGATAACCAAATCCATGTTATGGGATTTAGTGAATGTGATCAAAGTGATCTTATTGTACCTTATTTTAAAGTCATTAGGTTGTTAGATGCATTGGATATTGAATCCAAGAGTTTTCATAAGTAGTCAGCCAATTGTGTATTGACTTTCCTTTATTTTATCTGAATGAATGCAGCCAATTAAGGGCCTCTTTAAGAACTTATTTAGGATGATATAAGTGTAGTGTAAAGGTAGAATAAGGATTTTCATGGAAAAACTAACCCAACCAGGCTAAATGTGGCCGGTTTGGAGTCAAAAATTTGATCAAGTTAAGAAACATGCTGGAGTGCATCATTGAAATGCTAAGGGCGTTCTTAAGTATTCAATTTGAATTTTGGGAGAACCATGACTCAAAATTTTATATTTATGTTAGAACCTATGGTGGGGAGTACCATATACTAAATTATGAAAGAGATAGTGGCAAAATCACATCTTAGGTTAGATGAGATCAAGTAAGAATCTTCTCGATGTTTAGTTTTGATAATGTGCTTTATCTCTAGTTTCAATGACTTAAGTGCCAGGTGATTTATTGTGATTCTTATAGGCACATTGGGAATTTAAAATTAAACATTTCCATTTTAGTGGAAATTTCATGACCTGATTAGTTTGGGTGATGTTTTATTATTCTCCAAGGCTTATCGGGGATGAGAATCTCTAAGGTGGAGAGATTGTAAGATCTTGTGTTTTGAAACATATGAAATTTTTTTCAAAGGAATTTAAAATTCCTGTTTGGTGGATGGTATGGATTCTAAACCAATATTTAGAATGTAAATTTGAGTATCATAATTCTTGGAGGTGTTTTTTTATATGGGATTTAAGGCCAAAGAGGTGAATCAAGTGTTTGGTGGAGTTTCGAGAGCGTCTGGGGCTTATTCAGAGCTCGAAGCTCTGATTTTTTTAAGAAAAACCATGAGGCATGCGGTTGGATCATAGTTAGTAGAAACCATTTGGATCAACCATGCATCCCAGTAAGAGGAGGTACATGATTAGTTTAACCATGAACAGGAGGCCACATGGGCATGCAATGTGCTGTAGTAAACTACAGAGGGACGCATGAGATATGCACGGTTTTCCAAAACCAAGTTTCTATCCTTCATAGGTAGTGTGACTTAGGCAGTGATCCCACACGGTTGGCACATGATTTGGCCAAACCATATGGTCAAACCATGTGCCTCATTTAAAGATGGTGAAATTACCCATTTTCCCATACTTCTGTATAACCTTTACCCCACTTTTCATTTCCTCTCATGTATAGTGTCTCCCCCATGCATGGATATCTCCTTAATCTCCTCCTAGGATTGGAGATATATCCCTTATTTGAGTTTGGAATCTCTCATCGTCAGTTGTGTTGGAATCATAATGGTTAGTCTATGATTCCTATTCCCTCTTATTTCAATTTACTTTTATGTATTGAATGATATTTTAATGTGATCTCATATTCCATATTTTTTAGGGTGGTTGTATATTATTATAATTTCTCTTGATCTAGATTGAATAAAATATTTATATTGGATGAGTTAAGTTTCCTTGTTATAAGTTTGGCGATATAGTTATTTTCCCCTAAAGTCTCGATCTTTATATTATGCATCATTGTGTCACACGCCAGACCTTCCATTCGATGGCTCCTAAATGTCAAATTAATTAAATTAAAGTACAATGAATTGCATAGGGTATTCCTAGAAACATAAATACTATCATTTGAGTATATCCACCTCAATTAAAGACACTCCTTAGGGTGTGTTTCTTTTAAATTCTATGATCTTTATGCCTTGAAATTTAAATTGAACCCCCAATTAATTTGTGTTGAGTTAGACCTTGTAAATGAAATATAATTTTACTTAAACCAAAGGAAAATGGCAGGCCATGTGCATAGGCCCTTGATCCTTCTTGTTTATAGATTTAGTTATCTTTATGAAATTTTTTGTCCAAATTGAATTAAGTTAACTATTTAATGTTATGGGTTTAATGCTATCCATGACCAACCCTTATGTCATGTTGAGGGAGATATGAGTGTTTCGCTTCGAAATTACTTAAAAGGGATCTTCAATCATAATAATTAAAAGTTCCTAGATAAATTATAACACACTGGTAGTGATATGTGGGTTCTTTCATATAATGAATTAGACAAGCACACCAAGCGAATTCCCTTATTTTACCCCATGAGCGATACCTAGTTCCCTAAGTGGGTTACCTTGGACAAGCTTGAAGGGAAATGATACTATACCATGCCATGATCAATACCAGGTTCCCTTTTTGGTATACCATGAAAGGTATTGGAGGGTTATACCTTTATATTATACCATGAGTTATACTTGGGTTCCTTATACAAAATTCCTTCGATGGACTCCTATAGTGATGAATTTTTATATAGTACACCTAGAGAGAAACCTGGGTTTATTTTTATAGAATACCTCAGATAGGCTCAAGATTCCAATAAATTAAATCAATTATTGTGTATTTTAAATAAAATAACAATCTTGGATTTGGTCTATGATTTACATACTTGACGTCCTAATTATATGTCCTTTCTAAGCGTATATGCCATGAGAATTATGGTACCTCTTATGAATATGAAAGGATGTCTTGGGTATATGCCTCTGGCCCTAGCTAACATTATGTAGATATATATATGAACATATATGTTCATACATATATGATGTATATATATACTTACATATTTATAAATATATACATATCTATCAACACACAGGGTGACATTCATTCAGAGACATTCTGGCTTAGTTTGAAGCATGTAATATCAGTCGAGTGTCCCAGAAGGAACCTGATCTTATGTTTTTTATTTTATTTTTAGTTATACATTGATTATTAACTATACACTACTAATTATTTTTTATATAGACTATATATTTTAGACACCATTGGTGGTGGCCTACTAAGTATATCTCATGCCCTGTTCGGGTCGTCGATTGGTACCCGAATAGACCTCCTGGTTGAAGGATCAAGATTTGTGATTCGGCATGCTTATTATTATCCATTTCATGTAGTTATTATTGGACATGGTATCTTAGAAGCAAAATATTGAGTTGGAGATCAGGATGCTCATGAATATATCCTTTGGGATTTTGTTCACTTCATTGTGTATTTTTTATGTATTACCTATTGTATGTATTTCTATTGTATATTGTAGCATCACATAGACATGCATGGTATTATATCTAGCATTTGGCAATGTTTATCAATTATTTATCATATTTTGCTTCTTATTAATTTATTATTGATTTAATATTGTTTTATCTGTAAATAATACTATGCTACTCTGATCATGAGGGTATAGTCTTTTTGTAGTACCATCATTAGACCCCCATTACTAGTAGGTAGTCTCTGGAATATGAGGATACATGCACGAGGCTAAGTGACAAACTAGCTCGGGGCACTGGTTTAGTGGTACCCGGGTCCGGATGTTGTAGCACAGCTTTCGAACTTTATGAATGATCCAATAAACTTATCCAAGGGTTTTCACGTGGCCTCCTTCATTCATACACTACTATAAATATGGCCTTTAGAGACTACTATGTAGCCGCTTTTGGTGGTCACAGTTGGCATGTCGCTAATAGAATTATAGACCTCCAATGGAAGTCGCTATAGGTGTCCAAAAATGACCAAAAAAGTGGTTGTTGGTAATGGATTTAGTAAACACCAAAATTGGTTCCTAATGCTTTGGAAAAAAATTAGGTTTTAGTGGACCCCATAAGCGATCTCTAATGATTTTTGAAAAAATTAGGATTCGGTGATCGTCATAGGCAGTCACTGATATGTATAATTTTTTTATATTATTTTATTTTTAAAGCCATGTCAAAAAATAAATACCACAAAATAAAAAACCAAATATCCAAACAAATACAGACCCTTCTAATCTTATTTCCCATATCATCCAACATATACATTATAAAAAATAAATAAATAAAACAATATAAATTAATGTTTACATTAAAATAAAATTTATCTAGTTTATATTTATATAATAGTAAAAATAGTCTATACATTGATTCATACATAAAGCATCATATAAATTTAGAAATAATAGGAAAAAATCTGAAATACCTAGTGGTTTTGACCTCCACACACAAGATTTTCCCATTAGTACAAAAATGGAAATAATGTCAAATCATACCTTATGCCATACAAATCAATAAAAACATCATATTGAAACACATTTAATTCCAACATATCAAAAATAATTCAAGGGATGTTCTGTATTTTTATGTTAATCAGAAGTAGTTTTCTCATTTTTGACCTTCTCGTGGAAGATATGTCGTTTTAATAAAACTATAAAGTGTTTCCCATCTATTTCCATCATACTGAGTGGAACAAGCATCCAATTTGATTTAGTGTTGATTCATATAGATCAAAAATATCCTACCGATCATTCCCCCATGATTTCATGTCAATAAAAGTTTTTTCCTATGTATTTTCCTATTTTTATTTCTTTTTCAACTTAACTCCAAATCAGAGGGACAAATGCCACTTTCGATCATACCAAGAAATTTAGGTATCTGATCAATGTTCCAATGATTCCTATATATTTTAAATGACTTATTAATCTTTTTTATAAGATTTAATGTTAATTAGATAATGTTTGGTTAGTTTTGAACCCTAGACACATGATTTTTCAATTATTAAAAAAATGGTAATACTGTCAAATCATACCTTAATCCATACCAATCAATTAAGGCATCATATTGATGCACAGTTGATTCCAATAGATTAAAAATTATTTGAGTAATTCTCTCCTAAATTTTAATATTAATCATAATTCTTTTCTCATTTTTGACCCTCTAATGGGAGATATACCATTTTAATAAAACTAGACAATGTTACCCATCATTTTCCATCATACTAGGAAACAGGAGCATCTGATGGATATGGAGCTGATTCCAACCAAACAAAAATGATTGCTTGATCATTCTACTATGATTTCCTATTAATAAAAGTTCATTTTCTTAGTATTGTCACATTTTACATGATTTTTCACTTAACTCTAAATCTGACGGAAAAACACCACTTTCAATAATACCAAGAAATTCATGCATTTGATCGATGTGTGAATGATTTCTATAGATTTTAAATAACTTAAAGATCATTTTCATTAGATTTCATATTAATAGGAGATTGTTTGGTCAGTTTTTACCCCTGCACAAATTATTTTTCCATTATTACAAAAATGATAATAATTTCAAATCATACCATAAGCCATACAGATCAATCCGGTCATCGGATTGATGTAAGGTTGATTGAGACAGATCAAAAATGATTTGAGGAATGTTCTTCAAGATTTTAACAATAATCAGATGTTTTTTTCTCATTTTTTGGCCCCCTAATGGTAGATATGTCATTTTAATAAAACTAAACAATGTTACCCATTATTTCCCATCATAACAGGCAACATGAGAATATGATGGATGTGTAATTTATTCCTAAAGATAAAAAACAACTTTTTGATCATTCTCCCATGATTTTATGTAAATAAAAGTGTGTTTTCTAAGTACTGGGCCCTTTTACTTAGTTTTTCACTTTAATCCAAACCTGAGGGACAAACACCACTTTTGATAATACCAAGAAATTCAAGCATATGATCTAAATTTCAATGGTTACTATATATTTTTAATGAATTAAATATCATTTTTCTAATATTTCATTTTAATTAGATCTTTTTTGGTGGGTTTTAAACCCTACACGCATGATTTTTCTATTATTAAAATAATGGTAATAATGTTAAATCATCCCTCAAGACATACCAATAAATCTAGTTGTTGGATCAACGAGATGTTGATTTCAACATATCACAAATTATTTGAGGAATTATTTACTATATTTTAACATCAACCAAAATTTGTTTTCTTTTTTTAACCCCTAGTAGGATATATGTTATTTTAATAAAATTAGACAATGTTACCCATCATTTTCCATCATACCAAGAGGAATATGCATTTAATGGATGTGGATTTTATTATTATATATCAAAAATGAATCGGTAATTATTATCCCTTAATTTCATGTTAATCCAAGTGTGTTTTCTTAATATTTTCCCCCTTTACAGGATTTTTAACTTTACACCAAATCTGGTAGAAAAATACCACTTTCAATCATACCAAGAAATTTGGGTATCTGGTCGATGTGCAAATGATTCCAATAGATTTTAAATGACATAAATAACATTATTCTAATATTTCATATCAATCCAATAATTTTTGGCTATTCTTGACCCCTACACACATGATTTTTCCATTATTACCAAAATAGTAATAATGTAAAATCATACATTAAGCTATACCAGTAAATCCAGGAATAAGATTGATAAATGGTTGATTACAATAGATAAAAAATGATCCGAGGAGAGTTCTCATATATTTTTACATCAATCAAAAGATTTTTTATAATTTTTGACCCCTTAATGGGATATATGTCTTTTTAATAAAAATAGACAATGGGACCCATAATTTTTATTCATATCGGGTGACACAAACATCAGATGGATATAAAATTGATTCCTATAGGTAAAACATGAATATTTGATCATTATCGCATAATTTCATGTCAATCTAAGTACATTATCTTGGTATTGAACCCTTTAACATGATTTTTCACTTAACTCTAAATCTGACGAACAAAAACCACTTTCAATAATACTAAATATTACACGTATCTGACTGATGTGAAAATTATTACTATATATTTTAAATGAATTAAAGATCATTTTCATAATATATTATGTAAATAAAAAATATTTTGGTCATTTTTTACCCCTACACGCATTATTTTTCAATTATTACAAAAAAGGAAATGATGTCAAATCACACCTTAATCCATACCGATCAATCCAGATATTGTATTAATAAACATTTGATTAAAATAGATAAAAATTTATTTTAGGAATCCTATCCAAGATTTTAACATCATTAAAAATAATTTTTCTTATTTTTACCCCTAATGAAAGATAGGTGATTTTAATAAAACTAGACAATGCTACCCATAATTTTCTATCATATCAGGTGACATGAGCATCCAATGGATGTGATGTTGATTCCTATAGATCAAAAATGAATCATTGATCATTATTCTATGATAACTTGTCAATAAAATTGTGTTTTATTGGTTTTTTTCTCTTTTATGTGATTTGTCACTTAACTCCAAATATGAGAGACAAATACTAATTTCGATCATACCAATCAAGTTGGGTATCCAATCGATATGTTGATGATTCCTATATATTTTAAATAACTTAAAGATAATTTTCCTAAGATTTCATGTTAATAAAATCTCATTTGTTTAGTTTTTACTCCTACACACATGATTTTTCCATTATTACAAAAAATGTAATAATGTTAAATCATACCTTAAGACATATCGATTAATCTATTTATCGAATTGATGCATGGTTGATTAAAATAAAACATAAATGATTTGAGAAATTATCTCATAGATTTTCATGTCAATTAGAAGTCTTTTTCTTATTTTTAACCCCCTAATTGAAGATATTTCATTTTAATAAAACTAGACAATGTTACCCATTGTTTTCCATCATACCGGGTGAAACAAGCATCTTATGAATGTGAAGTTGATTCTTATAAATAAAACATGACTCATTGATCATTATACCATGATTTCATGTCTATACAAGTGAATTTTCTTGGTATAGTACCCTTTATGTGATTTTTCACCTTACTCCAAATGTAATAGACAAATGACACTTTCGATCATACTGAGAAATTTGAGAATTTGATCAACGTACTGATGATTCCTATAGATTTTAAATGAATTAAATATCATTTTCCTAATATTTATTATTAATCTAATATCATTTTGTTAACCCCTATGCACATGATTTTTCCAATATTACAAAAATGGTAATAAATGTGAAAATGTACTTCAAATTCTACCAACCATTCCAAGAATCTCATTAACAGGAGGTTGAAATGTAAAGATAAAAAATCAATTAATTATTATTTTTATAAGTTTTCACATCACTCAAAATAAATTTAGTTGGTTTTGAATACCTGATTGGTAAAATTTTATTTTAATGAAAATGTAAATGTGATTTGTGACTTTACTAAAAATATGAAAACAAAATGAGACATTCAATTTTAATAAGAAACCAAAAAGAAAAAATGAAACACACCTCCTGGATATGAGGAATCATGTAGGTTCATGACTGTTAACTTCATCAAGTGTGGTAGGGGCCTATAATGGATAGAAATTATGAAGATAATAATAATGAATGTAATAAAAAATAAATAAAAAATATAGTATAAAACTGCATCATAGGATCCCCTATACCACTGCGGTGCATATACTCCCGCAGTTCTTTAACCCCAACTAACAACTATGCATTTACCTCCTTGGAAGCACACATCCATGCCTCAAAATTTGTAAGATTTTGTTTCTTACTAGCAACAATAGGAGCCACAACCTATTGATAAATACAAAAAAAAGCTATGAACAAACCAATTTTTCTAAAAAATAAGGTTTGATGCATATTAATTTTATAAGTATTATAACTAAATAATTCTCTATTCATAAGTCAAAAATTCTAAGTAGAAGTAAATAGTTATAGAAGATAATATTTACATATAATAATATACATTATAAAAATAATTAAATAAACTAAATGATAATTTAAATTTTACACTACAGTGAGTTTTACTTGAGATAAAATGATAGAACCCACATATAGAATTTAATTTTTTTTTTAAAAATTATCAAAAATATCAATAATATAGAATATAGGTTAAACAGTTTTCAAAATACATCATAGTAATTTAAGGATTGGGACTTAAATAAAAAAATTGGTGGATTAGAATAAAATGTTCTGAGTAATGAGCAGATGTGAAGGCTTGTGAGAAAATTTAATGGAGGTTGATTAAAATTTTATCACGCAAAAAAATACAGCATATTATTGGAAGTACATATAAATTAAAACCTAAAAATATCTTTCATTAAGGACTTATGATAGTATGTGTAGCAATCATAATGTATAGAGAAACCCAATATGTTATATAAAACCATCAGGCTAAAAATATAAAAAAATTCACTTCAGTGGTACATAAAATGAAAAAAAAATAGTCAAACCATAATATAAATGAATAAAAAACATCAATGTGATACATTTGTAACCAAATCTAGAAATATGTGTTCTTAAACAATTTATTTAATCTATTGAGGGTAAAAGGGTTGATTCGACTAATTATTCAAAAATGATTCATAGTTTTCTATTGTAGTCTTAATAGACTTGGTTTGAAGTTGATTTTTCTAATGAAACTATAATATGTTTGGCCATTAAACATGTATTATGTAATATATATAAAAACAAAGAATATATAGTAATTAAAACATAGAAATAGCATAATTTAAGATATATGACATTTAATATGTATGTATAGGAAATGTAGTATACATATCCAATATAAAATACTCCCATTATTGGTTAATTAAACCCCAGTCATCAAATACTTGAACATATACAAGGTAATTCTAATTAATTGTTAATTGAAATGAAAAATATTTATAATTAAAAATAAATAAATAAATAAAACCTCCTCTATTTGAATAAAACTTTAAAACTATAAAAAAATTCATCTCTATAATATTTGAACATTTAAATAGAAAATACATAAATCAAAAACATGGTAAAATTTAAGAAAATACACACAATAATCATACAAGGAAAAATGATATATAAAAAATATGTGTTTAAAAATATAAATTATTTCAATAAAAAATATAGGGTAATAAAACAAATAAAAACAATAATGACATCCAAACTTATCTATTGTGTAAGCACAACCAACAATATATATTCCATGACCCCTCTCCATGAGGGATAACAAAAGGATAATTTTTCTCTAGTTTTATGAAAATAATTACAAAATCACTAATCAATAATAGAAGTTGGATAGTTCAAAAAGTTAAAAGTTAAAACTAATTTAGAGAGGGAGATATATGAAGGCAAATAGAGATTGAGATAAAAAAAATATAGTACCAAATTCTATATTAAAATTAACAAACTTTGCACTAAAAAAATTATAAAGGAGATACCAATTCATATAGAACAAGGGATGCTTGTTTTATAGGTAAGTCAATGTCCATTACAATAACCTACAATTATCTTAACTCCAAATTAAGTAACATAAAAGAAAATGTAAACAAATAACACTACCTCTATTTAAATAAAACATAAAAACTATAAAAAATATATAAAACATCGTCCTTGTAATATGTGAACATTTAAAGAGTCAATATGTAAACAAAAAACATGGTAAAATTTATGAAAGTGGACAAAATGATCATACAAAATAAAAAATGATATAGAAAATTGAAATTTATTTTTATGCAAGAAGATATGAAGTGGAATAAAAACTAACTTTGAGATAAAGAAACTAAAAATAAACAGTATAATAATAAATAATTTTTGTAAAAATGTGGATAAAGAAACTAAAAAATGAACCACAAGATGAATGTATTATAAGAGGTGTGTGTGGTAAGATAAATTGACCATAAATTTTATGTTAAAGTATGCATGGATTTTATACTAAAATAGGAATTATTTGTATGAAAGCAACTACCTTAAAAATATAGTATAATTTAATTTGGATAAACCCCAATTAGTCATTAGTAATGCTGAAAAACATTGAATTTATATATGAGAGAAAATAAAAAAAATGTTTATGGGTGATGACACTTGTTATTAAAATATTTTGGAAGATAAACCCCTCATTAAGGATGAGAGTTGTAGAAGCGGACTATGGATCTGCACATAGTAATGGAATGTCGAATTTCATAGAGGCTTCCACAATAAGAAAGAGCACAAACTCAAGGAACTTTTAATTTATAGACTATGGAAGATATTGTAAATTAGAGAATTCATACCTTTGATATTGATTAATAATTACTTTTCAGAGACAATATGTTTTTTGAGGCACTTCAGCAGGCTGTCAAAAATAGTAGCAGGTAGATTAAACCATCATCAATGAATTATATCTAAAATTAAAATATGTTTCAATAAATTATATCTAAAATAAAAATATGGAACACTAGAAATATAAATTCTAAAAGTGTAATAATCTAAAACAATATCAAAATAATATTTTAGTTAAAATTCATCTAAATCAATAAAAATGTTTGTAAAAAAATATATGGAATTTAAAATTCATAACATTAAAAAATTAAGCCTAAAAATTGTGATTTATAATTGAAACATAAAAAAGAAACATATTTCATATTATTATAAAAATAAAAACCCTAAAGTAGAGGTGTTTCTGATGAATCAATAATCATATATTTTATATATCAAAATTAGTGTTTACCCAGTATGAAGAATCCGGAAACCAAGTGAAAAATCCGGTCTATAGAGGTGGAGTTGGTTTGGACTACCTCACATTGAAATAGAAATGGTGAGAGGAGGCAGATAAAGCAGCCAGATCAAGGGTTGTGGAGGAGAGGGGTAGTGGTAGCTCAAATAGGGGGTGCAATCACCGAGTAAGGGAGAGGATGTACGGATGGGTGGAAGTGGTGATGGAGGCTTTAACACTGGGTGTGGTGAGGGTGAGGGAGAGGATAGGCAAGGGGGAGTGGGTGTGTGAGGTGGGGGGGGCGCGGTGATGGATCCAACAGTGGGAATAGTGAGGGTGAAGTGAGGGGCTATCACAGTGAGGGTGAGGGAGAAAATGGGGAGTATATGAGAGGTAGGCGGTGATAGATAGGATATTTTTTTAGGTGCAATAGTCATTATTAGCGGTTGATGATACTCATCAATAGAAACTGCCAAAGTCAGTATCCCACTTCAAGAGGCGCAAAACCCTAATTTTCTAGTAGTGATATGATCATTGTAGCATCATGCCAAGATCCAAGCATCATCCTTTTGCTTTTCTAAGACATACAATTGATTATTCCATGGAAACTTCATGTGTTAGCAATTTCCAATCAGTAGTTCAACACACCAAGAACTACTAAAACACATTATCCTTCTCATATATTTATCAATAAAGTTCCAATACAACCCTTTGGATTCCATTATTATTTTTCAACAAATCCAACATGTATATCAATGAGGCTCTATTTTCTAACAACTTCAAGCTCATCCTAGGACACCTTTTCAATAATTCCAACTCACTTGAAGGGTATCCATCAATCTCTCCAACATTTCAAAAAAATAGATTGGGTCAAATCCACAGAGATTTTTGACAAATCCAACACTCATCAAAAGTTTTACAACAAACACTAATGAAAATAATATTTATTAGTGTTAAAATGAAAATTGTAGACAGAGGAACTTTTTATTAGCAGTAAATTTAACACTGATAAAGTCATGGATTTAGCAGTACTCCAAAAGAGCTGATAAATCTAACCCTTATCAGCACTAACTGATAAAAATAATAAATTATGGGTTTATTAGCAATAAAATTTAGTGTGAAAATTTATTAGTTAAAATTTAAATTTAAATTTAAATTTTAAAATTTCAATAAATTGCTAATTATATAAAAATGAATATTACAAATTAATTTATAATAAAAAGGGAGTAAAGATTAAAAATGATTGTATTTTAAAAATAATAAAAATAAAGAAACAAAATTATTTATATTAAATGTATTACAAAATGTTTTCATATTATGATTAATATGTTCATATTATGAAAAATGTATTAATATTATGATAAATGTGTTAAAATTATGATAGATGTGTTAAAACCAAAGTTGTTCTATGCAGAAAATGAAGTATGGTTTGTGTTTGTTGTCAATCCTCATTGTAAGTTCAAAATATTTTCCAGGAAAGGGATCATACAGTTCAATCGGACTACAGTACTAAAGGTGGCGTCATTCTCCAGTGTTTGCCAAATTTTTTGTCCTAAAAATCGGAAAAAGGAGAGATATGTTCTTGGAAAAGGAAGGTGTGCAAAATATTGGAGTGGAGCGTGAAAAACATGGAATGTGAACTAAATTATTTTTTCATGGAATATTCAAAGCAAGTATGATTTTTGGTGCAAAATGTGTTTTGGGATCAGAACACTGAAAAATGGAAAAGGCATGAGCTGCGTGAAAAAAATCTGGAGTTGTGCGCGGAAAACGGTTCCTACACAAAAAGTATGGTACGCAGAATGAGAGTTTTGCGTGACATGGTGGTTTTTGAGCATGGGGGTTGGTGATTCATATAAATAAGAGTTGACCCCCCTCATTCAAAATGGATGAATACTTAGAGAAGATTCGAGTTCTGATGCGCGTAAAAGTTGCACGAAAAGGGAGTTGCGCGGAAAAGTTAAATTTTCATGGAAAAATTAAAGTTGCACGGAAAAGTTAAAGTTGCATGCACAAGTTAAATTTTCATGTAAAGGGTGTAGTTGCATGAAATATTTTCCACACAAAATTAAGATTTTTCACACAAAGGGTAGGTATTTTGTGCAATTGTTAGTATAGGCTGAATACAAGTTTAGAATATTTGGTTCAGTGGTTCAGTGCTTTCAATTGCATCAATCTAGGACTTCGATGCAAGCAGTGTCTCATGCTGAATAGGGACAAAGACTTCAATGAAAATCTATTTAAGCGACCTTCAAGTTGATAAATTGAGTTAGACTTCTCTCAAGGTAGTGGGCAAGGGGGGTCAACAGAAGTGATCTGAGGGATGCAGTGAACTATCCTGGAACCATTGTAAAGGCAATGAACCTGGCACAGAGTGACTACGAACAAATCTTGTAATCCAAAAACTATTAAATTTTAGTGGATTTAGGTATGACTGACACACTGTCGGTGTATACTCCTTGGACAAATCCCTTTGCGGTGAACCAAGTAAAAGTTTTGTTTCATCTCCCTGCATTCATTTGTTTGACAGATTTAACAAGTTTCTACCAACATGGGAACAAGATCCACAACTTTAAAAAGAAAAAGTTGACACCTTGATTCACCCCTCCCCTCTTAGGGTGTTTCAGGGTCCTTCAAGATATATATTAGAAATGGATAAAAAATATGAATTATATTAAATTTATTGATAATCGTGTTAATAATATAATAAATGTATTAATATTTTGATAAATGTGTTAATATATGTATTTATAAATTTATTAATATTATAATAAATTTATTAAGATTATGATAAATGTGTTATAAATATCATAATAAATGTATCAATAAATGTATGAATATTGTGATATTATAATAAATGTTTCATTAGTAAATGCATTAATAAATTTATTAATAAATTTATTAATAAACTTATTAATATTTTAATAAATATTACGTATTAATGTATTAATATGATAATAAATTAAAAATTAAAAAATTATTTTCTAATAAAAATTAATAAATATTCAGAATGAATAATTATAATTAATTATTAACTGTATTTAAAAAATTTAATTGTAATTAAAAATATTATTAATTATATAAATGAATAAATATTTTTTTTAAATATATCATTAGTAAATGTAAAAATAATAATATCATGTATAAATATTTTCCGCGATATATAATTAATTATAAAACTATAAAATTAAAAGTAATAATTTAATATTTATATTTAAATAGGTTTAAATTTGCTAATAAATAGATATATTATTATTACTAATTAATTATATATATGTATATATTGTATTTATTGTATATATAAAATATAAATATTTACTAACTACATTTAAAAAAATTAATTATAATTAAAAATATTACTATTTATATAAATGTATAAATACTTTGTCATGTGTGTTTGAGAGATAAATATGTGAACCAACACATATGTGTTTATATCTAGCTAGACACATACACATACACATACACATACATATATGTATGCACACACACAAGCACAAACACACACATATACACATACACATACACATACACATACATCCACATCCACATGCACACACGCACACATGCATATACATACACATGCACATAAAAACACACACATGAATACACATATACATACATACACATGCATATACACTCATACATACACATACATGGGCATACATACATATACCTACACACCCACACATACACATACACATACACGTATATATAAATGAAGGGTTTTGTATGGTCATATAATGACTATATACAGTGGAAGACAACCCATAACACATACAAATATATCTTAAAGAATAGATGTGCCAATAATACCATAAAACAGAGTACCTAGATTTCTCAAAATGTTATAGTTTCGATCTTCATTCCGCATAGAGTTTTTGAGGAATATCATGAGTAGAAGTGAACAAAAGCACCCTACCTTCAAGGGAGTACACCGACTGATGGATCCATGATTGTATCATCAGGATTATCAAGAAACTAAAGGAGTGCTAGAACCTTTTCAGGTGATATGAATAGTGCTTGAGAAGAATAGAGACTCAAAAGAGGCTCATGCACCTTGTACACCAACAAGATGGGATCTCAATATCTTTTATATCTAAAGATCGAGGATCATCCATTTCATAATGTATCATATGCATTTCTGACTATTGGAGTATTTATTTATTTAATCCATTACAATAAATAAATTAAAATAAATTAGTCCATTCATAATGAATTATAACTAACGAATAAAACATTTAGGAGAAATAAATAATATATATATATACATTATATTCATGCATAACATGCATGAAAAATACATGCATCACGTGAATGTATTAAATATACACTTATATATAATATAATATTGTATGTGTGTGTGTGTGTGTGTCTCATGCATCATATGAATGTGTACATGAATCTCATTCCTGCATATTTTAGGGAACATCCAATAATCTCCCACTTACACTAAAATCCTAGAAGAACTTTATAAAAAACTTAACAACTCTTTGTGACCCTGTAGGCCTTATTAGTGTTGGAAACAACTATGAAATCCCAATTTCATATATGTAAGAAAATATCATCATCTAGAAAATAATCAGTGCTACTAAAGCTAATAAGGGTTCTATTGTGATCTCCATAAAACATACTCAAATCTCTATATGAACATGTCAACCACAATATGTATCATGTACATAATATGTATACATCAAACATGTTAAAATAGTATTAGTCTCTCAACATTTCTTGTTTCTCCAAAAAAAGTCTGACCAAGTCAATGAATACATCACATGTCATTCATTTCTCTAATAAATACATCGCATGTTACTTATCAAAGTAGTTGAACACGTCATATGTGAAAAAACTAAGTACAACCAAGAATTTCCTTAGTATAATTCATCAAGGGTTAGATATCTTTTACATATAATACAAGTGGACAAATCTAATATTGGTTTCACTTCAACCGATGACATGATCAGCAACATACCCAACCACCCCCATATTAGCTAAGTTCATATATTGACTTGCATAAATAGGGTATCCAAGTTTGAAGGTTCCCATTATAGGTATTTCACTAACCTCAGGTGAGAATAATTGATAATAATCATACACCCCTAGGTATATCTATAACATCCTACCCTTCACTATTGCCTTGGGAAGGCAGTGGTACATTACAAGGCCTTAGGTGCCATCCCCAAGACACCAAAGGCTAGTGATAAATGCTAAGGGCTTTGTAAATAGTTGAAGGAATATTTTACATTTGAAAATAAAACAACCAAACCAAGAATTACATAAAAAACAGTCACTATATGATGCATGAGAAGAATTTAATTCAACTCAAAGTATAACCATCCAACAACAAAAAAACTACAATAGAGTATAATGTGGAAACTAAGAACAATATTAGAGTAAAAAGTGAAAACCAAAACCAAAAAACTCAAAGACACAGAAGACGTCAACTCAAAAACTCCCAACCAGCTCCAAGTACAACTCCACAAACCATTCCCATCATATCACGATGCATCACTAAATGAATGAGATACCTTGACTTTACCTGTGTATCAATATACGATAAATGAAAAGGCACCAAAGTGCCCAAGAAGGGGGTGAGTATAAAACTGAATAGGTTTTCCCCAAATGAATTTAAAACTCATGCCACTAGGATAGAACATGTTAGAACATTTATATGAAACAATTAAAAACAATTTAAAACAGTTTATATCAAAACTAAAACCATTTCTAAGCAAAAAAAAATTCCATGGAAAGCAACCAAACAAGTCTTTCAAACCATTCTACAAATCCATTTGGAATGGCTCAATCCATTCCACACATCCACACATGCATGCCCAGGTGAAAAATCCATACTCATGAGCAGTATCTTATATATCTACTAAGTCGTCATAAGGTAACCATATACCAAGTTCCCTAATGGCACACACCCCTTTCACAGGGTCACATTAATGTAAATGAATGCATGCCAACCATTTATGCCAAATACCATGCCAAAACAATTGTTCCAAACCATTTAAATAAAACAATCCTTTTATTTAAAACATTACTACAATCCATTTTCATAATCAAAACCAAACAACCATTCTAAAATAATCATTTTAAAACCATGTAACCAATTGCACTTTCCACAAATAACCAATTTTCACAATTTCATAAACCATCACTAAATTGGGTTTCCATAAATATTTTCACATAAATTTCATAATTCAATTAAATAAACTTAATAAATTTTAAATCAATCCTTTAAGTTCTAACTAAGAGGAGTCAAGAGTGAAGCCACCTACCTCACAGATTTAGAAAAAATGAATAAAGGCACAAATTCTTCAACAATCTGGATTGAAACTCCAAAAACTATCCTTAGATCTTGTTATCTATAATCCAAATAATCATATCTAATCATTATTAAAATCAAATAACATGAATATATCCCCAATGGATTAGAAACATGAATCCAAGAGAGGTAAGAAAATTAAAACTAAGGAAAACCACCAATAATGAGCACTTACCAAGGAATCTAGGCCTCCAACACACTTAAAATCACCAACAGATTCCTCAGAGATCAAGAGGAATGGTATCTCTAGCATTAGGAGGAAGTAAAAATCAGGTTAGGGTCATATTAAGGGGGGAAGAGCAATTTATGTTGTAATCTGAGTGAGATCCACAATTTTTGGATCTTATTTTGAACGGTGAACAGTTAGGGCGCACAGTTCGGAAAACTTAACGGAAACTGTGTGCCAGACACTACCTCTAAACAGCCTTGTAAGGATTGGATCACATGGTTAGACAAACCATGAATCAAACATGTTAAACCCCTCTGTCCAACATCACATAGTTTCTTTTGGGTGGCTGCATGGTTTGGTCAAACCGTGCACCTAACCAGTACCCATTATTTCAGTTTCATTGTTTCATAAGAGGTATTTCACAATTTATACTAATCATTATTAAAACATGAACCTCTATCAAATCCCAATATAAATTAAAAAATATCCTTTGAACCTCCCAAAACTTAACCCAAATAATTTATTTACTTAAAATACATAAATAAAAGATCAATTACTTGAAATCAGGGGTGTTATGTTCTCCCCAAAATTAGTTTTTCCATCCCTAAAAATTTGAAAATCACCATTTACCTAAAAAAGTTATGGACATTGATCAATCATTTCCTTCGCATGCTCCCATGTTTATTCCTAAATCTAACCATGTTTCCATAAAACCTACACTATACCAATGATTTTCTCATGAAATACTTCCTCATGCCTATCCATAATTTGTACTGACACACAATCCAACTTATCATCCATATATAGGTCAACATGATCCCATTGAATCACATGGTTAGGATCTGGTTGATACTTATTTAACTGAGATACATAAAACACATTATGCACTAAACTGAACCTTGGTGGAAAATCCAAACAAAATGACACCTCACCAACCCATTCGAGTATCTAAAAAGGGCATATGTGTCTAGGAGATAAATTTCCCCACTTCCCAATAAAATTATACCCAAAACTTGGAGAGATTTTTAAGAATACATGGTCACTCTCCTTGAACAACAAAGACCATTAATGATGATATGCATTTGATTTTTGATGACTTTGAGCGATCTCCATTCTCTTCCCAATCAACTGAATCTTATTTTTTGTCTCTTGCACAAGGTTCAGTCCAACCAGTAAAGTTTCAACTATTTCTACCCAAAAAAGTGGAGAATGAAAAGTACACCCATACAATGCTTTAAAAGAATTCATATGTATTGAGGCCTGATAATTGTTTTTATATGATAACTCCACTAACTGTATGTGATCCTCCTATGAGAAACCAAAATCCATTACACATTCCCTAATAATGTCTTCCAACATTTGTATCATCCTTTCATATTTTCCATCCATCTGAGAATGATACATCGTTCTCATCATCAAATATGACCCATGGCCTTATTGTAAGGATTTCCAGAAAGAATATGTAAACCCCAGATCTCAGTCTAATACTATCAAAACTAGTATGGAATGCCTCTTTACCACTTATTGGATATATATTTTACAAAAGTTCTCCATTGTATGAGATTATTGAAAAGGGATAAAATGGGCCGAATTTGTGAGTGGATCCAATATCTCCCTTATGGAATTGTGTTTCCAAACAATCCTTAGGAGACCTGTAACAAAATCCATAGTTATCTTCTCCAAACGAGAATAGGTAAAGACTGTAACATACCCAATGGTCACTAGTTCTCTACCTTAACCTACTAGTAGGTGGGGCATCTCATCAAAAACTTAACCACTTTTATTTTCATATTGACCCACCAAAATTTTGATTTTAGTGACTTATACATATTTTGTATTCCAAGATGAACAACCCATCTCGAATGGTGGAAATCATGAAGGAGTTGTTCTTGACAAGCCAAAGGTATGACCATCTAATCTCAAAACCAAAAAACTAAACTCCCATCCAATTTCCATCCCTAAATGGTATCCCCACCATTGATTTTTGACCTCATTATAACACATTCATAATTAAATGTATATGCCTCTTTAACCATCTCAACAAATTTAGGAACAAAAGAAAATGGAAACACCAGCTCGATCTTTACAATCCAAGTTCATATCATATATTACTAACATCAACTACCACTGATTTAGAGCCTCTTTCATCAACTAACTATATGAATTTATGCTTATTGAATCTGCCACCGAATTGCCTTTACCTGGTGTATACATAGAGTCAAAGTCATAAATTTAAAGATACTTCATCCATATTCTTTTTCTTAGGCTCAAATATATTAGTGATAAAATGTGTTTTAAACTATTATGATCTGTAAACATCTTAAATTTATCACCAAATAGATAATGATGCCAAGTATTCAAAGCATGGACTACAACGGCTAATTCCAAATCATGAGTTGGGTAGTTCTTCTCATGGAACCATAACTTTCATGATCTATAAGCAACAACATGATCTCCCTTCATGAGAACACATTCCAACCTAGATCCTGAAGCATCAAAATATACCACATAGGCTTGTCCTAATTCAGATAGTATCAAGATCGGTGCTGATGTATGGTGAAATTTAAATTCTTTAAAAACCCCATGACATTCATCATTCCACTAAACTGGAACACCCCTCCATGTAAAAGTTTTCATTGGTGAATATAGTCATGAAAATTCATGAATAAAATGTTGATAATAACCAGCTAAGCTAAGAAAATTTTGACTCAAAGAAATCCTTTAGTGATTGACAATAGATTATAGCATCTATCTTTTTTGGATCTAAATAAACACCTCTTTTAGAGATAACATAGACAAGGAAATATACCTCTTTTATCCAAAAATCACACTTTAAAATTTTGTCATACAGACGATGATCCTTCAATATACCCATCACTATTGCCAAGTGTTACTCAAGCTCAAACCACCAGAAAACACCACCACAAAAGAATCCAGATACCTTTGAAATATCTAATTCATCAATTCCATAGACTTCTAGTGTATTTATAAGACCAAAACGCATACCCACATACCCATAATGTCCATATCTACTTCTGAAAGTTTTCATTGGAATATTCTCCTTCCGAACCTATAATTGGTGATATCCCAAATTAAAGTAAATTTTAGAGAACCATTTGTATTCCCTCAATCGATCAAAAAATCATTAATTCATGGAAGAGGATAGATGTTATTTAATATAACTTGGTTAATCTTATGATAATCCACACATATCCAAATATTTCCATTATCCTTTTTCACAAACAAAGCTGATGTTGCCCATGGAGACATACTAAGCCGAATGAACCCTTTTCTTTCCAACTCTTCCAACTAGACTTCCAATTCCCTTAATTATTTTGGTGCCATATAATAATTTGGAAGTGATATGGGACTATTCCCTGGTTTGATCAATCTTAAAATATATTTATCTTGTGTTTGGAAACCCTGAGAAATTATTAGAAAAAATATCAAGAAACTGATCAATAATTGGAGTAAAACAGTTATCCCCAATTTCATCCACTTATGCCCAATTCAAAACTACCAACTAGTATGAGATATTTCTAACCACTGGTGCCAACAAGTATGTTGTACCTACCTTTAAATTTTGGTCTCTTCTAAAGAGATTCTCGATGCCATCATCAATTATAAAACTAACCCTTTGGGTATAACAGTTGATGTGATCTTTAAACATTTTCAACCAACCCATACCTAAGATTATGTTATAGGAATCCATCTCAAGCATAGAGATATCCTGTATCAATCAATCCCCATCAATAGTTATAGAACATGATTTTCATATAAAGTCTCAATGTTCTCTTTGACCAAGAGGAGTTTGAATTATCAAAATAGAAGGTATCATCTCAACTTGAAAATATAGAAGATCGAAAGAACATGAAGCAATAAACTAATGGGATGCACTCATATAAAAAATGTTTATAAAGGTTAAATTCAAAATAATTGTACCTCTCACCATCTATTGTCCAGATTTACAATCCACATTCACTAATTCTGCTCCAAACAATTGTTTACTCACTATACTTTGTTCTTTATTACCTTGATGAGATTGCATTGCTTGAGGATTCATGGTATTCTTAGAATCACCATGGATTCCTCAGATCTTATAGAAATAATTATTCAATTTCACTTGAACCATCAAAGCATACAATGTCTATGAAACATGAGACGTGTCTTGAACACTCAACCTTAGAGAACTGTGACAATAGCACTGAAGATGTCCCATCTGGATGAAATTGTGGCATGCTCTAGGTGGTGTCATACAATCTCGCTTGATGTGATCAAAAGAACCACATTGAAAACATCCAGGGTTTCTCTTTGGTTTATGAGAAAGATTCATTGATCTGTCTATCTGATTCTGAGTCATTCCACTACCTTGGAAATAGGTGTCCTTCTCCCACTTATTCCTAGCATTAGAGTTCCCACCATTTTCTATAGGTAAAAACATGATTCCTCCACTCGTAGTACCTAAGATGTCTCTTTCTTCCACCATCTCTCTATTAACAATCTATGTATAATTTGTTATACAGAGCACGACAATATTCGAGAGAATCTTTGTCCTCAACTCTGATTCAAAAATATGTACCTTCAAGAATGCACTTCCAATAACTTCTAGTGAAAAATTGGTTATATTAATATATTTAGCCACATAATCTATCACTGATATATTCTCTTGCTTCAAGATAGAAAGTTATTTTTTCTATAAATACAGAATATATAAGAATAGAATTATTTGTTAAAAAACTCTTCAAAATCCTCCCATGCAATGCCTTGGTCTAGTTTACACCGAACTGACGAATACCACAACTAGTGTGATAGATCCTTTATCATCTATGTTTACAAATTGACTTTCAAATCAAATTGTGTGTCTAGGAAATTAAAGATTCTATTCATCATATTTATCCACACTTATTTTTTTCTAGTTTTGAATCACTCTGAAAGATGGGTGGATTCTAATTTTCAAACTGAATAAAATGATCCAATTTCCTTGGTTAATCCATTATGTTCCCTCTATCCACTACTTGAAAATCTTGGACAATACTCTGAACTTGTTTTTGGTTCACCTATGGTTCAGGTGTAACTACATTCTTAGTAGCCTCTTCCAATTAGTTTCCATGACATCTCACCAGTTCCATTTTCTATAAACATAAGAAAATTCCATTTAGACTCACTCTCTAGCAATTGAAGGCTTATCAATTTCAACTTTACCACATAAAACCTATCACAGAGGGATTTCCTAAATTCCATTTTTTTCCACTTTCAAACCATATTTTAAAATTCCTCCATGCTCTTTGAAAATCATAACATTCTCAACTATTTTCAAAAATCAACACTTTTTCACCAAATCATAAATCATTACTCAAACTGAATTATGAAATTCTAGTTGGAAGCCATTTCTATCAATTCATATCATGCTCCTCTCATTGTCTAAACCAATGATGATGAGTTTAAAACTCCTAAAAGTGTCTCAAAACACTCATGTGCCCAACTCCTTGGTAACTTGAGGTTCAGTGTAAATTGGTTATCTATGCCTCTTTATGCTCTACATTTCAAGTTTCGATGATCCTATCTCCTTACTACTATACCAACTCAAAGACTAGAAAACAATTATTTTCAAATTCAATACTAAATAAACTGATACCATTTTCTCAAAAAGATAGATGTGTCGACCAAGATTGATACCATTTGTAACATCTCACCCCTTACCATTGTCTTAGGAAGGCAGTAGGAGATTACTAGCCTTAGGTGAAATCCCCAAGACACCAAATGATGGGAATAAATGTCAATGGATTCATAAACATTTGGGAGATGACTTTCCCTTTAAAAATAAAACAACCAAACCAAAAATTCCATAACAAAACAACCACTATATGATGCATGAGGAAAATGTAATACAAATCAATGTATAACAATCCTTCAACAAAACCAAACTACAATAGTTTTCAATGTGGAAACCAAGACCAATATCATAGTAAAAAGTAGAAACAAAAACTAACAAACTCAAAGACATGAAAAACATCAACTCAGTAACTCCTAAACTACTCCAAGAACCAACTCCATAAACCATGCCCATGTTATCATGATGCATCACTAAATAAATGAGATACCTTAACTTTATTACAGTCTCGATATACAATATATGCAAACATGACAAAGTTACCAGGTAGGGGTGAGTATAAAACTCAGTATTTTTTTCTCAAATGATTTCTCAACTCATGCAACAAGGATAGAACATGTTAGTACATTTATATAAAATAGTTCAAAACAATTTTAAAAAGTTTATATCAAAACCAAAACCATTTCTAGTCAAATATTTTTCCATTGAAATATACCAAAAAATCCTTCCAAAGCATTATAAAAATCAATTTTTCATGACCCAATCCATTCCACACATTTTCACATGCATGCCTAGGTCACAGTTTGATGCTCATGAGTGGTCTCTCATCAATCTACCAAGTCATCACAAGGTAACCATATACCAAGTGCCCCAATTTCACACACCCCTTCCATAGGGTCACTTCAATGAAAATGAACACACACCAACCATTTATGCCAAATTCCATGCCAAAGAAATTGTGCCAAACCATTTTAATAAAAATTCCTTTTATTGAAAACATTACTACAAACCATTTTCTTAATCAAAACCCAAAAACCATTTTGAAATCATCATTATAAAACCATATAACTAATTGCACTTTCCACAAACAACTAATTTTCACAGTTTCACAAACCATAACTAAAGAGGGTTCCCGTCAATATTTTCACATAAATTTAGAAATTAAATTCAATCAATTTTAAATCAAGACTTCAATTTTTAACTAATAGGAGTCGATAGTGAAGCCACCTACCTCGCAATTTAGGCGAAAACAAAGAATGAAACTAATTCTTCAACAAACCAGATTGAAACTCCAAAAACTATCCTTGGATATTGTTCCTTATCATAAAAAAATCATATATCATCATGATTGGAATCACACAACATGAATATATCACCAAATTATTATATCCATGAATCCAAGAGAGTGAATAAGATGAAAAAAGTAAAACTTCCAAGAATGACCTCTTGCATAGAAATATGGGTCACCAATGCACTTAAAATCACCAATGGATTTCTCTTGGATCTAGAGGAAGGGTATCTCAAACCTTGGGAGGAAGTGAAAATCATGTTAGGGTCTGATTAGGGGGGAAAGAGCCATTAAAGGTGTAATACAAGTGATATCCACAATTTTCGGATCTTATTTTTAACATTACACAATTAGGAAAATTGTGCGCAAACCATGCACTAGCCACTACCTCCAAACACCCCTTGCATGGTTAGAAAAACTGTACACTAAATATTTTGAACCTACTTATCCAAAATAACATGCTTTCTCCTAGGTGGATGCATTATTTGGAAAAATCATGTGCCTACCCAGTGCCCATTGTTTCAGTTACACGGTTTCCTGGGAGGTGTTGCATGGTTTCTACTAACTATGTTCAAACTATGCACCTCTATAAAATCCCCAAAAACATGTCAAAGCTTCTATAAACTACCCAAAACTTAACCCAAATACTTTATATACTTAAAATAAATAAATAAAGGGTTAATTACCAGAATTTTGGGTGCTACAATATCTACAACTCTATGGCATTCCATGAAATATACTTTCACAGATCAGTCCATGTAATAGTTCTCTACTTACACTATAAAAAATAGTAGATTAGTAGCGGTTATTTAGAGGGGGTTATTCACATCCCCCAATAATCATCGAATTTAGAGGGGGTTCACAACCCCCTCAAAAAAGTTATCATTATTTTTTTATTATTTGGTTAGATTTTAAAGGTAGATATGTCAAAACCATTGATAAATTAATAATTAGAGCCGCTATATATATATATATATTATTTGGTTAGATTTTAAAGGAGTTACACACACACACATATACATATATATAATATATATATATACTTAAGAAAATAGTGGGGGTTGACAACCCCCTCTAATTTAAGTGATTAATGGGGGTTGAACCCCCCCCCTATTTTATTAAAAAACAAATTCCATATATATATATATATATATATAATTAAAACACAATATATAAATGTATTTAAATACATTATATGAATATATTTTATAAATATATTTATATAAGTAAATTATATGACTGTATTTAACTGTATTTATATGTATACATAAATATAATTGTATAATGTGTGCATTAATATATATTTATTTTTATAAAATTGTATTTCAAATAATATTAATTATAATATAAAAATATAAATATATACATAAATATAATTTATTTAAAAATTGTATCATATAAAAACCTTTTTTGTTTTTATAATTTATATAATAATAACAATAATAGGTTATACAAATACTTACACACACATGCATATAAATAAACATGTATTATATAAATAATGTATTTGATTGTCTACATATTATATAAATTTGTACGCATAATATATAATATAATTTCATTTAGTTGTATACTTAAATATGTAATATATTGCATACATACATATATATATATAAATAAATATATAAATACATTATATATATATATAAATACATTATATATTTAAATACATTATATATATACAAATAAATATACAAATATATGTGTGTGTGTTCGTGTAAATAAATTATATATATATATACAAAAAAAATTATAAATAAATATAAAATTACATAATATATATATACATATATATTGATATTTACAAATAAATAAATAAATTCATATTTATACACCGATATGTATCTCAATTAATATTTTAAATATATTTTTGTATACATAATATAACAATATTTATATAAATATAAACATATGTATAGATTTATTTAAATATGTAAAATATATTTATATATAAATATACATAAAATTTTATCTATATAGAAATATTATATTATATTATATTATATGCATATATATAATATAATATTATATTATATGTATATATATTAAATTATATTAATTTATTTATTTATTAAATTAAACATATATTAAATTAATTGTATGTATTTTAAATATAATATAATATAAATATATTAAATTGCATACATATATTAATATATAATATATATATTTTTATTCATATAAATATGTAATATGTGTGTGTGTGTGTGTGTGTATAATATATTTTTAAGATATATAAATATATAATATTAAATATATATAATTATTTATATATAAATATAGTAAATAATATATAAAAAAATATAAAATATATATGATATATATATTTGTGTATATGTATTTTTTGGTTGTACACATATAAATATATATATCTACCGATCGGTATAATATAATATATATTTTTATATGTATATATATAATATATAATATGTGTAATATACAGTTGTATACATAAAAATATAACAAATAAATAAATATAAATATATTATATTATATTTATATTCAAATAATACATTTATGTAATATAATATTCATTTTTCTATGACATATATATATATATATATTTGAATAATATGTATTTTTATATATAATTTAATATATAAAAATATTAACATGTTTTGATGTAATATAAAACATCAAAAGCGTTATGTCGAAGTGGAGGGTATGTTGCTTTTGTTTTGGAGGGTGTAGTGTCTAAATCCCCCGAGTGAAAGCGGCCTCATGATCCCTGACATTTAGAGGAATAGTACATGGACAACCCAATCCCTCATCAAAAAAGTAGGGTTTCTTGACCACACTTAATAAGAGAAGGTAGACCACAAGGCTCCAAACATCCACTACCTCGCAACACTTTCAATGTTCTATTCCTCTCCCTTGGGAACTACCTCTAAATTTTTCTCACTTTTCTAGCAGTTATCTAAAACCGTTGTTAATCGAAGTAGGCATCCACTTTAGCAGCATTTTTAGATAACCGCTGGTAGAATATTTAGTGGGGGTTATAACTCCCTATAATCGTACTATTTTTTGTAGTGTTGTTATATGAAAATCTATTCATCATATCTCAAATACCACCCATTGTAATGGATATAAGAATCTATTCAAGCTAACCTTTACATATCATCACAAACCATTGAACTCTATATGGATCATCAGTTAGGACAAGACGTCGGGATGGGCGAGTGGTTTCTTTAAAAAAAACAATCAAATTTCAGGATTCCACTGGTGGTTTACACTATTTTGTCTAAAATTTAGATGGGAACCACCTCTAAATTTTTCTCACTCTACCAGTGATTATCCAAAACCGCCGCTAATCAGAGTAGGCAGCTAGTTTAGCGGTGGTTTTGGATAACCGTTGGTAAATTATTTAGAGGGGGTTATAACCCCCTCTAATCACACCATTTTTTAGTGTTATTACATCAAGAATCTATTCTTAATATCTCATATACAACCCATTGTAATGAATATAAGAATATATTTAATATAACCTTTATATATCATCACAACCCATTATACTTCATGATGATCACTAGTTAGGACAACTCATAGTTTATACTTTAGAGGGGATATTTATCGTTCAATCGTTCATATAAAGTTATAGCACACATGAATTAATGATAAATTCGGATTGAATTTATCATAAATACATGATAAGTTAACAAACAATCTATTATGTGTTAAACACATAGAGATATTAAATGAACCTCATGCGATTGCTACAATAATGATTTTTTTTTTGAAAATTACATCCATATGTAATGGATAAAATAATATGTTAAAGAAAAACTTTAAAATATCATTACTACCCATTATACTTCATGATGATTGTCGATTAGTAAAACTAAAATTTTATACTTTGAGGGGATATTTATCATTCAACCATTCATGTAAAGTTGCAGCACACATGAATTAATGATAAATAGAGATTGCCTTTATTATAAATACATGATATGTTTACAACCAATCACTTATGTGTTAAACACATAGATATTAAATGACCCTCATATGGTTGTTTCAGTAATGAATTTTATTTTTTTAACATTACATTCATATTTAATTCCTATCACATCCCTATGTGACCATCTGATAAAATACTCCCACTAACCTCTTAGTGAGAAACGTTTATGAATAAATTTAGTTTGAATAATAGTGAGATATAGGAATCATATTACTTAAGTTCAAATCTTTGAACCTATATGCAAACTCTTTAATTTCATAACATCTAATGTTATAATGTTGCCTTCTTTTTTCTACTTATAAATATTTATAAATACATCATCATTATTCTTGGAACCCTTTCCATCAGACTTTTTCTTCAAGTATTTTGTAAATAATGTAACTATTTATATTATCACTTTACCACCACATCCTAAACTCTTTTTGGATAAATTAGTATCCATTTTGTTACTATAACTAAGGAAACTCTTTACATTTATTTTTATCATTATACCCTTAACTATTTTAGGATACTGAGTGATACACTTTTGTGTATTGGATAGTTTAAGCCTTTAGGGAATAGTGATGTTCACTTGTTATGGTAACTAAATGCAACTCTTTACATTTTTCTTTATCATCATATATCCTAAAATTATTTAGGATATTAAGTGGATTATCATTATAATCTTAAAAAGGTATAATACTTTAGTTAATAGTGATATTCAATTTCTCACAGTAACTAAATGTAACTATTTTAATTTTTCATTACAGTCGCATATCCCAACTCTTTAGGATATAAAGTAAATGATCACTTAAACTAATTTTTGTATAATATTTTATATGTTAACTTTTAACTTCACTAAGTTTAAACATACTACCACTAGCCTCTTAGACACTATATACTCTTCAGAGTATCTTCTCAAGACATAAAACAAACTAATTTGTGTTTTAGGAAATAACATTTATTTACTTTTAGTAGGAATATCTAAAAAATAAAATATTGTTTCCATATCTCATATGGAATTATATGTGTTTAGAGTATAGATGGATAAACACTTAATCCTGGATAAAACACTTTTATACATATCTTATTCTCAGAACATGTTATAAAATCCAATAAATCATATTCCCAGTGTATTCAATTAATCATCTCATGTTGTTCATAACGACTCTTTTTTAATACCTCTTACCATATAAGAGAAGAGAGATTAAGAAACACTTCCATTACTTAAATTAATCTATGATTAATAAAAATATTTACATTCAAATTTCTGATATAGAAACTATTTACTTCATCACTTAAATGAAAAGTATAAGCTCTTTCAATTCTTCCTTTGATTTTGAACTCATGTATATTTACAACACTTGTAAAATATACACTCGGTTTCACATACAATTAAAAATAGAAGAATCAATTTATATAACATTAATATACCTGACATGGACATTCCATGGAGTTCTCAAACCCCTTTATGTATTCTAGATAACCCCAGCATATGGAATCATTAATCCTTCCTAATAATACCATCAGGTTTCAAATATCCTTAACTGGCTTCTTGAAAAAATATTATTGGAATTTCCAACTTTATCTCTTCTGGTTTTGAACTTTTACCTCCTTGTATTGTTTTTATAATAACAAAACTTAGGCATCATATTCCTAGTTCATATATTCTCAACACTTTTATAATATAGAAAAAAATTTGATTGAGTTCATCCATTTTGCGAGAAGACTTCAATAGATGATAATAGAATGAATTCCTTAACCAGAATAAGCCTTATAAGAATTCTTCAGTCTCTCCAAACATATTCAATCATTTTAAATATCATTGAAATTCCCAATCATATTGATTATATAAGCCTATAATTAATTAGAATATAGTGCCTTTGAAACCTTAAATTAATCATTTCATGCTTCCATAAGAATCATCATTTTCTTATTGAACAACTTCAACACTTGGTTACTCAAGAAGGAACTGTTCTAAGAAATAGAATATTTCCCTTTCTTAAGAACCTTTCTTATGATACCAATATTAAGATTTGATTACAATAAATTTCTTATTTCAAGGATTAATTTCAAATTTTATTTTGATGAATATGTTTCATTTATCTACAACAGAAATTTTTATCAGATGAATATCATGTTTTTATATATTTTCATTAAGGGATTTAAATGAAAGTGATCCCACTAAAAATGAATCACATACATCATATCCATTTAGTGATCCAAGATCCATATTTCACTAAGAAATGAGTTTTCTAGGGTGTTCCTCTCATCACATAATTATTTAGGTAAGGAATCATCTCAATCACAATAGTTGTGACTCTTGGATAGTTAAGAAGATGACTATTTATACAAATTAATCTTATGGAAAAACCCAACTCTATTCCTTAAGTATCCTTCCCAAGGGTTTCCAAGCTTAGTGTAACCCAAAAGAAGTGCCAAGAATAGACTAACAAAAGACAATCCAAGGACACCCTGCTGGGGCAGAACCTACCCAAGGATGATCCAGTGTTATCTATCACTTTCTTGTCTTACACAAGATAATTTAGGGGCACCCTACTAAGGCAGAACCTACCTGGTTGAATGATCATGGTCTTGACAAGTTTTGTTTTGGAAGGAATATCACACTTAGTATTTAAGGGTTTTTCTTTTTAAATTCTCACTCATTTAATATACATAATATTCATATTAAATTTATTACTATTACATCATATGTAATAATTATCTTCTCATGTTTTATTACATTTTTTGTGTATGTATACTTCTAATGATTTAGTTTCGGAATATCTATTACAACCACCAAAATCAATGTGTTCAAACCACATTAATGTGTAAATTTTATACAACCTACAATTCTGTGTTAATCACCCAAAAACATAAGCCAAGTATATTCATACATATCCAAATGCATCATATGCATGAGGTATATGAACACTTCATGTAAAGGCATAGATTTATATGATATTGAAAAACTCAACATGAGTAAGCCCGGAGTAAAAGATAGCCAACATCATTCATTTTCCATGACAAGGAAAGCCTCTAGGAAAGTAGGTGGTCTGACCCCAAGTCCCTCTACCTAGGGAGACTTTACTCAAGAGTGAATTCAATTCATGAAAACTCTAACACATAACACTACTACAAAACATGCCTTTAACAGTGATGAGCTTTATCAATACTAGAAAAAAAACACTGATAAAGGTTCTTTTTATCAATACTAAAAAAGATCAGATAAAGGGTTCCTTTTATTGGTGCTTTTTTTAGAATTGATAAAAGGTACCATTTTTCAATACTGATAAATGATACCATTTATCAACGCTTTATTTTTAGCGTTAATAAATGGTACTCTTTATCAGGGCTTTATTTTTAGCGCAGATAAAGGGTACCCTTTATCAGCATTTTTTAGCACTAATAAAGGTCCCGAATAAAATGAAATAATTAAATAAATAAAAATTAAAAATGAGTAAACTAAAAAAATATAAAAAATATATTAATTAAATAATTATTGATAAAAATGAATAGATTTAATATACATATAAATTATAAATACAAATAAATAGTATATATTAAATATATATATATGTAAAATAAATAAAATTAAATAATTAAATAAATAAAAATTGAAAATGAGTAAAGTAAGAAAAATATTAAACATTTTATTAATTAAATGATTATTGATAAAAATGAATAAATTTAATCTACACATATATATATATATATTATAAATATTAATAAATAGTATATATTAAACATAGATATATAAAATGAATAAATTGTAATAATTAAACAAAAAAAATAAAAAAATGGATAAATTGTAATAATTAAATAAAAAAATAAAATAGAATAAATTGTAATAATTAAACAAAAAAATAAAAATGAATAAATTAAAAAATTATTAAAAAATTTATTAATCAAACAATTATTAATAAAAATAAATAGCTTTAATATATATATATATATATTAATTATAAATAGTAATAAATAATATATATTGAATATAAATATAGAAAATGATTAAAATGTAATAATTAAAAACATATTAATGTATTATTCGTTTTTAATAGTTTTTATATATAATTATTTATTAATACATTTAATATAGAAATATATCCATATATATTTCTTTATATATGTGTGTGAATGTATATAATATTTCCTAAAATATGATTTATATAATACAAAATATTTATGTTTTACATTAAATAATTCATATATTTAGTGAAGAATGGTTTATAATTAAAAATACTGACTAATTGCATCGAGTAATGGACATAATTGAATGTCATTTGATTTTTCAATTTAACATATCAAATGTGTGTTACATTGATTTCACATACATATACATAATTAATGCATTTTTATATACAACACACACACACACACAAATATTTATGTAATTAATGAAATCATATATAGAAACACATACATCTAATATTTATGTAATTTATTCAAATTTTATATTCATTTTGGAATTTCATTATAATATGATATATTTAATATTTTATGTATTTAATCGGTAAATTTTATTTATTTATTTTTAATATTGTTACAGTAAGGTATTAATTCATTTTTAATATTTTTTATTTTTTATTTTTTATTTTTTTGGGAATTTAATAATTTTATATTATTTATTTATATATATTTATTTACTATGTTTTAATATTTTCAATATGTATTCATCTTTATTTCAATATATTCATATTTTTTTAATAATTTATATTTATTTAACAAAACTTATTCATTTTTTCAATATTTTTAAAGTGTACTAATTTTTAATTATTCAATTTCACTTATTTTTAACATGCATGCATTTAAGATTATATATTCATTAATAATTTTTAAAATATATTTTTAAATATTTATAAATTTATTTTTACTATATTTATAAATTTATATATTTATAATTATAAATAAATAAATATTATTCTTTTTAAAGTATTTATATACTTATAAATAAATAATTATATATATTTAAATAATTATAAAATTATAATAAAATTATTTAAATAATGAATATACTTACTATATTTATATTTATATTTATATTTATATTTATATTTATATATTTATTAAATATATATAGAGTTATGAAAATACTCGGTTATCGCTTGGATCTTCCCATCAAAAGGTATGAAACCCTAAAAAATTCTAGATTTGGTTCCTTAGCTATCTTGCATATGAGGTTTCTCAGATTTCAAATACATTTCATTCGGCCATGGGGTTTTTCATATTTTATTTCCTTCTTTAGAAGCGAAGGAGAATGCTTGGAGTATTGGATTTGTCAATCTCAATCTGAGAATTATGAGACTTCGTGAGTGGAATCTGAATCTTAATCTTAATTATTTTAGGGATACATGTGCACAGGTATGGATTAAAATTCATAGACTCAATTGGGTATTGTGGAAACTAGAAATTATGTTTGATATAGCTTCGGCTATAGGTATTTTGATTTGACTAGATAGTGCTATTGAATCAGTCTCTTATAATCATTATGTGCGGGTTATAGTTGAAATTTATTTAAGTTGTACCCTAATTGATAGATTTATCCTCTCTACACTGCATGATGAAATCAACCTCTGCATTGAGTTTGAGAAAGTCCCACTATTTTTTATTCCTGTAAACAATTGGGAATGAAAGGCCCTCTTGTAGGAAAGAATTAATTTTCTTAAATTTTATTCTTAAATTCCATGAGACTCAGTCCTGTAGAAAGAAGTTAAAGGCTGAAAATGTTGCTCCATTCAATTTTCTCCCTATTGAGAATAGTGTGAATGTCACTGCTTCAAAAGGAACAGCTCGTAAGATGTTGTGAATGATACTGCAGAACCTGCCTAGGCTATCCAAGTGTTGCATCCTACTGAGAATAATGTGATAGATACCAATACTAAAATGCTAACCCCCATGTCTGCTATGAATGAAAATCCTAATAGGCCTTTTAATGTTGCTCAAGTGATGGATAATGCTTCAACTTCACAGTTTTATGCTAGACCCCAATCATGGGCACATATGGCAGATGATTACCTGGTAGTTGAAGGAGTATCTTTCAAAGATACTCTAACTAAAGGCATGGTTGATTATACTATTGATGAAATTTTGGTTGATAATCAAGATGTCATTGAATTAGATACTCAGGTTGTTGTTGATCAAAGCTATTGGAAAGAACAACTTATGATATCTTCTAGGAATCGCAAAGGTAAGGCTAAGGCTGATACTACCACTTCCAATAAGCCTAAAACATGGAAGAATAACATTATTAAGTCGCATGAGCAATGTAGTTATACCCCTAAAAAATTATTATACTATGGTGATAAAAACAAGCAATGACCATACTCCCACAGTTTCCTCACTCCAACCAATTATGGGTTGCGGTTCTGAAACACCTAGTAAGGTGCTTGTGTCATATGCTATAGCTAATTTATCCTCAACCATTGCACCTTCTTCGGAATTACCTACACCAACACCCTTAGTTCCTCATGTGGTTGTTAGTAAGGCTAGTCCTACTCTCAATATGACTCAAACTAATGATGTACAGGTTTCCAAGGTTTATGAATAGAAGTTTGATATTCAGAAGCATGGTGGTATTATAAATTTTAAAGGGGTGGAGGCTTCTTCGGGTACTCCAAGCAATGTACCGCCTCAGTTTCAAAATAAAAAATGTACTAGAAAGGTTAATGGATATAACTACTTTGAATTAATTTCCTCTGCTAGTAGTGAGGATTATGAAAAATCAAAAAATGATCAAGCTAGATCTAAGGTTGAGAAAGCTATTGAGATCACTAAGATCTCAGATAATGGTGGTGGGCAATGGATGCATGTCAAGACTTGGAGAAGAGGAATACATCCTCATGGTGGGGGTGGTCAACTCTTACACCACAATATGAATACTCAATCTCGAGTGTGTTGGTGTCTCTTTTTTTTATTGTTCTGTTTGTTCCTCTTTTTCCAACTTTTGGACTTTTAATTTCAATAAAGGGGCCTTTGAGCTCCAACCTTTTCAATATATATATATATAATTATATATATATATATATATAATTATATATATATATATATATTATTTTTATTTTTTAAAAGTATTTATATAATTATAAATAAATAATTATATATTTAAATAATTATAGAATTATAATAAATATATTTAAATAATGAATATATTTATTATATTTATATTTATATTTATATTTATATTTATATTTATATTTATATTAATATTTATATTTATTTATTAAATATATATATATATATATATATAATGATATTGAAGGACCCCAGAACACCCTGAGAGGTGAGGGGTAAATCCGGGTGTCAACTTTTTCTTCTTAAAGTTGTGGATCTTGTTCCCACGTTGGTAGAAACTTGTTAAATATTCCAAATAAAAGAAAGCAGGGAGATGTCACAACACTTTTACTTGGTTCACCGTAAAGGGCTACGTCTAAGGAGCATACGCCAACAGTGTGTCGGTCGTACCAAAATCCACTAATCTTCACTAGTTTATGAATTACAAGGTTCATTCACATACACTCTGTACCAGGCACACTGCCTTTACAAAGGTTCAAGGAAAGCTCACTACATCCCTCGGATCACTTCCATCGACTCCCCCTAGCTCACTTCCTTGATAGAAGTCAAACTCGGTTTATCGACTTGAAGGTCTCTTCAATAGATTTCCATTGAAGTCTATACCTATATTCATCATGAGACACTGCTTATATAGAAGTCCTAAATTGATGCACTTGAAACCATTGAACCATTGAACCTGATATTCCGAACAAGTATTTAGCCTGCACTGACAATTTCACGCAACACCTACCCTATCCGTGCAAGATCTGACTTTTGCGTGCAATATTTTCTTTCCACCCAAAAAATATTTCACACAACTACACCCTTTACGTGCAACTGTAACTTTTTGTGTGCAGCTCAAATATTTTCCGCGCAATAGTAATTTTCCGTGCAACTCTAGTTTTTCTGTGCAGCCATAAATTTTCTACGCAACTCTAACTTTTCCACACAACTCCCTTTTTGCGCAACTTTTACATGCATCAGAAATAAGATCTTTTCTAATTCTCTAGTCATATTGAATGAGGGGGGTCACCTCTTATTTATAGGCATTGCCGACCCCCACATGCAAAACCCCCTATGCCCGCAAAACTCTGTTTCTCCACGCAAATATTTTCGTACAAGAAACATTTTTTGCGCATATCTCCAGATTTTCCATGTACCTAATGCCTTTTCCAAATTTCATCATTCTGATCCTGAAGCATCTTTTGTGAAAAAAATCCAACATGCTATTGTTATTGCATGTAAAACCAACTTAGTTCACAATTCATGTTTTTCAAGCACCACTTCATATTTTCCGTACAACCCATGTTATTTCCATTTTTCGACATTCTAATCCTGAAACATGACTTGCGCACAAGTTTCCAAAACACCTAAAATATTATGCGCAACTACCTTTTCCAATCACCCATTTCTCTATTTTTCAATTTTCAGACCTAAAAATTTGGTAAACACTGGGAAATGACGCCACCTTCAATATTGTTTTCTTCTTGAACTGTATGATCCCATTCGTCGAAAACATTCTAAACTTCCAATGGGGATTGACAAAAAACACATACCAAACTCCATTTCTTTCATAGAAATTTCATGGTTCCAACAATCTCCCCCTTTGGGTTTGTTATCAATCTATAGATAAATTCAATAGAGCACCAGACACTATAAAAACCTAAAATTCAAGAATCAACTCAGCCAACGCTCTAAGTCTACGTGAGAAATGCTCGGTGTAGAAAACAAGATGGGAAGTGTGAATTGGGATCTCATGTTTTGGATTTATTAAAGACTCCCAAGTTATTCTCATTGTGTCATAGAAGCATTACATTTCCAATGTATTCCTTCTCCTCCTAACATCAAATTCTCATCGTGTCACAGAAGCATTACACATCCATCACATATCCTAAATTTATTCCTTCTCCCCCATTAACAATAAACCCAAAGTCCGATAAAAGTTCATTGAACAGATCAAAACACCCCCTGGATAGTATATCCCCCATAAGCATGCATCAAATCCATGGACAGATTAAAAATAGTTAACATAACTAGGGAGAGGGGAACTGAGAAACCTCCTTATGCATTGGGAGGTAGCTGAACACTGAGGTTCAACCGATTTTTCTCAAACACAGACACTGATGGTGGCTTGTTCAGGATATCATCCACTTTCTCATCAGTTCCCACATGATCCATTTTAATCGAGCCTTGTTCAACTTTTTCCTTGATAAAGTGATATTTGATTTCAATATGTTTTGTACGAGAGTTCTGAACATGATTCTTTGTAAGATCAATTACGCTCTTGTTATCATAGTAAATCACCATTGGTTGTTTCACCTCATCACCAATATCGGTCAGTTGTTGCTTCATCTATAGCAATTGAGTGCATTCCTTTGTAGTGGAGATATACTCATCTTCAGTAGTATTAAGAGAAGTACTTTATTTTTTCTTGATCAACCATCGAAAACATTTCTTCTCAATATAGAATGCTCCACCACTGGTGGATTTTCTATCCACTACATTTCCAGCCTAGTCAACATCAGAAAACATTGATAATTCACTATCCCTTCCTATAGTAAAGTATAACCCAAAATTATGAGTACCTTGAATGTACCTCATGATCCTTTTTACTGCCTCCATATATATCTCCTTTGGATTACTCTGAAAGCAGGCCACTAGACATGTTGCAAATAAAATATCTAGCTATGTTTCTGTCAGGTACAGTGGGATCCCAATGATTTTTCTGCACATGGTGGTTGTGCCCAAATTTACCCTACAGGTATAAGCAGTCATTGTAGCACATGTTGGGGTCGAATCCACAAGGACCGAAGAAGTAACCTTTAGAAACACACGTTATGAAGTGGCCAAGTTGGGTTTGAATTGATTATATTATTTTATATTTTAAAGACTTAAGTGAATTCAATTTAAAATAATGAGTTGATCCTTAGATATTCCATGGGGTGGATTGGATGAATTTCTTTTTAAATTATTTCAATGTCTTGAATTCGAGTGTTTCCTTTAACAAAATACAAACATCCCAAATCACTCACCAATTTTGAGTTTTCACTATCCTAAGGCTAATAACCTATACAATTGGAGGATCATATTGATGAGCACTCCAAGGTAGAGAACTTTTTTATCACTAGGGATGTGTATCCTTAAAATTGGGGAGTTTAAAGGAGAACGTACATCATTGAATTAAAATCTCAAAAATAGAATTGATTAAGAATTATTAAATTAAGAAATAACATCCAATTCATCGCCTTTATACTCCATTGGATCAATCCATTATAGTATTAGACATTCGTTGATGTTATTATATCAATGAAAGTGGGTAGTATACATATGGTGGTAGAATTAGAGAAGAATAAAAATAAATAACAATCACTCCACCATTGTGTGAAGAGTTTCACAAAATATTATGTGAATAACCTCACTCTCTAAGGCAACGGTATCAACATGATATGGAAAAAAAATAATAAATTTATAATAACAATATGATGATCTTTTATTAATTAAATGAATGTGAACTAAAAACATACATGGGAGAAATTGACAATGCGATTACAAAATGAAAGCATGACAATACAAATGAAATAAATAAAAACTTCAATCAAAAGGAAAATATTAGATGATGATTCTCTTCACCACTAGCTCCTTATATAGGAATATTGAGATCCTTAGATACACCCCCAACAATAAATTACATCTCCATTAATTGGGAGAGTTAAAAGGAGGGTGATAAAATCAATGGAATTTGACGTTTCAAAGTTGACCCGGAAATTCATCCAGATTTGTCCACCGTTTTGAAGTTTCAATTTGTAATTGAAGGAATCCCAATCTAGAGGGGTCATAGAAGAGAAATATTCTCGTACATCTGTCCTCTATTAGCTGTAAAACTTTAGGTAAATTTTTTGCATCCTTTTCGAATTTATGATTGAAATGGTGGGAATACATTATGGGTGTTCAGGTCGGGCCCACCATTTAAATGTTAACATCGGATCCATATATCTCCATGAAAAATTAAGAATTAGATCTAGACATAGTTTAATAAAATGATCCCCATATTTTTATATTTCTACTGTAAAAATTTGAGCTTCATTGGGCTTGGTTTGTGGGCCCCAAATTTGTTTGATGGGGCTTAGGCTCATTATGCTTTCTCCAGAAAAGTTCTGCATTCATTCCCAAAAATCTCCGTCTTCCATTAGGATTCATCCATCAATCATAAAAGAAAAAATGTTCCAAACAAAGTGTTCAATAATATACCAAAATATAAAATTCATAAAATGAATATAATGTTGTCCACAAACAGATAAATGATTGGGCCCAAATTTTCATTTTAAACATGAATTGCATTTGAGATGAGAAATGAAGTTCAATTTCTATAATGCACTAAAATTAATGTTTATGGACTTTGGAACATATTATTAAGATATTAACAATGAATATTAGCCACTTTCATTAGCTAATAACGCCCCCTAACTTGAGTTTTTCTAGTCCCGATAAAAATATATTACAAATATGAAATTTGAATTCCCTTTTCCAAAAACATTTTAATACACATTGCTCACCCAAAGACCTCATACCAAAAAAATTATGAAAACCATAAAAATAATTTCAAAAAAGCTAGGTCCATAAGCATATCCCATGCCCAAGATCATTCCTTTGTTCAAATTCATCACCACATTTCATCCAATTTCAATTAAGCATGATAAAGTGTTGTGAATCACAAAAGAGATGGGGCCCATTTTATTGTTCAAGGGGAAAAATGGAAGTGCTAGGTGGGATTCACATTAAACCTTAAGATGAGTATCAAATTTTTTTTTTATTTTTCTGTTTGTTTTTTTATTTTTTTAACCAAAATATATATGAAAATACTAAATCTAGGCAAGATAACTATGGAGTAACGATCCCCAAGTATCGGACACCACATATATTGTCAATTCCATGCTCTAAAATAGAGATATAAAGCCTAACTCTGTGCAAGACAATTATGGCATCACAATCTCCAAGTGTCAGACGCCACGCATTTGGAAAAAACATTGCTCTATGTGGTCAAAAAAAATTATACTCAAATTAAACTAAAAGTGAACCCAGAACCCTATGCTATAATGAATGGGACCCAAGAACTCAAATTTACACCCAAGATCCAGTTGATGTGCATCGTGGCATTTTTATTAAGAGGATGAAAACGTAAACTTTGAAAAATCTCATCAGACAACCACACTTTCCAAAAACTATGCTCATGAACTTAAACTTGCATTAAAATCAGAATCAAGTCATGCAAAATTATTTGATATCCAATTTTAGAGTTTGCAATGTGTGTTATCATGTTCAAGGTTAATGGAATTTTTCTTTCCATGCATGTTCTTATAAAAAATCATTTTTTATTTCATCACCCCCCAAACATAGAATAACATTATCTCCAATTTTTAAAGAAAACTTAGAAGGGGGTATGGGAGAGGTGTTAAAAGAGTAAATTTAAAATGATAATAATGGAATGAATTCACCTTGTGGTTGATGATGAAAGTGCATGCCACATTCTCCCTTCAATCCTGGATTCGAGTCTCAATAGCTTGGATGGTTGTGATGGGATTTTCCCCATGACCTATGACATGTAATTTTAAAAAAAATTATTATATATATATATGTATATATATATATATATATATTTACCTAAAAAACATAAAAATAAAATAAACTGATGATACATTGTCTTCTTTTTAATTTTATGGATAAGGTATTACTCAGAGATCACGCCACATGACACGGATGAATATGGAGCTCCCCTTTCATACCCATCATTACTCATAAAATAAGAACAAGTCAATAGTATATGGTAATTTATTATATGAAAAATAAAAAAATAAAAAAAATATGATTCACAATGATTAGAAGCATGAAAACCATGGGATGCCTCCCATGCAACGCTTTTGTTTAACGTCGTTGGATCGACTTGTACCCTCCAACTTATCCAATTCAAACTTTAAACATTTTAATAAACCCATATTTCTCCACTTAAACAAGATTTATATTGATTATTTGTTTAAAATTTGTGTAATTTGAAATCCCATGTTTATCAATGAGTGTGAAAGTCTAAGGAATTTCAGTAATGGTTGATAGAGTTTCATCTAGAGTCTTTCCTATGATTTCAAGGGTCATTCCTCCTTTGTGGGATTCTTGATAAAAATGGATGATAATTGAATGGTCTAGGTTATCATAAATGGAAGAATTCTTGAGTGGGGAAGGAAGGATCACAACTTTGAGTTCAGTTTGATTGAATATTCCCAAAGAATAGTGGAAATTTGAATCCAAATTTGTTTCTTCTACAAAACGATTTGAAAGAATTGGTTCCTTTTGAAAATATGATTCATCCCTAAAATTTTCCATTTGAATGTCGGGAGTGGGTATAGACTCGATATTTGTTATCTCTCCCAATGGTTCAATGAAAGGTGATTCTAAAAAATCATTATTGGAGCAATATTTCGGACACTCAATCCATGAAGAAAAATTTTCCCCTTGTGAATCCAAAAATTTAATTTCCTCTTGATTTAAATACTCTTCAACATTTCCTTGATCATATTTTGTTATCCCATATCCAAAGGTTGGTTCTTTTTTAAATTCATGGGTGGTTTTTGGGATAAAATATTCTTCTATCGGTGATAAGGAAAGGACATCCTGAATGGAAATGGGTTCCTCATAAGTCTCTATGCTTTGTATTTCTAATCTCATTGATGAAACTTCAGAATTCATTTTAACCAATTTTTCACACAATTGTTCGAGAATTTTTTCAGGATTAGGGTTGATAGATGTTTGTACATCATGGACTTCATCATTATTTATCTTTTCAATCATTCTTGATAGGTATAGAAATCGATCTTTTAAACATTCATCATTACAAATATAGTTCATGTTATTGGGTGTGGGGTATTCATTCAAAGGTTGATCAAAGTAATTAAAAAATATTGGTGATTCCCAATGTGATTTACTAATTGATTCCATCCTGAGTTTTTGAAGGGATATTATTGATTATAATCCATTGTATGTATTTGAAAATTTGGAATCGTGATTTTTGGGAGCCAAAAAAAAATAGAAAGGGGGAAAGAGAAGAGAAATGGGATGAGAAAAGAGAAATGGGGGAGAATAGAAAGATGTTCTAAGGTAACTTACTTGGTCCCCAGCAATGGTGCCAAAATTTGGTTGCACCCAAATTTACCCTACAGGTATAATCAGTCGTTGTAGCACATGTAGGGGTCGAATCCACAGGGACTGAAGAAGTAACATTTAGAAACACACATTTTATGGAGGTGATTTGTCTATGAAGTGGCCAACTTGGGTTTGAATTGATGGGATTATTTGATATTTTAATGAATTAAGGTAATTCAATTTAAAATAATGAGTTGATCCTTTGTTATCGCATGGGGTGGATTGGATGAAATTATTTTTAAATTATTTCAATGTCTTGAATTCGAGTGTTTCCTTTAACGAAATACAAACATCCCAAATCACTCACCAATTTTGAGTTTTCACTATCCTAAGGCTAATCACCTATACACTTGGAGGATCATATTGATGAGAACTCCAAGTTAGAGGATTTTTTTAGCACTTGGGATGTGTATCCTTAAAATTGGTGAGTTTAAAGGAGAACATACATCAATGAATTAAAATCTCAAAAATAGAATTGATTAAGAATTATTAAATTAAGAAATAAAATCAAATTCATCCTCTTTCTACTCCCTTGGATCAACTTTTTATAGGATTATACATGCATTGATGTTATTATATCAATTAAAGTGGGTAGTATACTTATGATAGTATAATTAGAGAAGAAGAAAAATAAATAACAATCACTCCACCGTTGTGTGAAGAGTTTCACAAAAGATTATGTGAATAACCTCACTCCCTAAGGAAACGGTATCAATATGATATGGAAAAAGAAATAATAAATTGAGAATAAAAATATGATCGTATTTTATTAAATAAATTAATGTGAACGAAAAACTTACATGGGATAAATTGACAATGCGATTACAAAATGAAAGCATGACAATGCAAATGAAATAAATAAAAACTTCGATCAAAAGGAAAATATTAGATGATAATTATATTCACCATAAGCTCTTTATATAGGCATATTCATAGCCTTAGATACAACCCCAAACAATAAATTACATCTCCATTAATTGAGAGAGCTAAAAGGAGGGTGATTAAATCAAGGGAATTTGACGTTTTGAAGTTGACCCGAAAATTCATCCAGATTCATCCACCATTTTTACATTTGAATTTTTAATTGAATGAGACTGAATATAGAGGGGTTATATAATCTAAATATTCTCTTACATATGTCCTCTATTAGCTGTAAAAATTTCAGGAAATTTGGTGTATCCGTTTGGAAGTTATGATCCAAATAGTGGAAAGATATTATGGGCATTCAGGTTGAGGCCACCATTTAAATGTAAACTTCGAATCCATATATCTACATTTAAACTTCAGAATTAGCTCTGGAAACGGTTTAATAAAATTATCCTCATATTTTTATCTTTCTACTATAAAAATTTGAGCTTTATTGGTCTTGGTTTGTGGGCCCCACATTTGTTTGATGGGCCTTAGGCCCATTATGCTTTCTCCAAAAAAGTTCTGCATTCATCCCCAAAAATCTCCATCTTCCGTTGGGATTAATCCATAGATACTAAAATAAAAAATGTTCCAAAAAAAGTGATAAATCATATCCCAAAATATCAAATTCATAAAATGAATATAATTTTGTCCACAAACAGATGAATTATTGTGCTCAAAATTACATTTTAAACATGAATTTCATTTGAGATGATAAATGAAGTTCAATTTATATAATGCACTAAAATTAATGTTTATGGACTTTGGAACATATTATTAAGATATTAAAAATGAATATTATCCACTTTCAGTGGCTAATCACACCCCCTAACTTGAGTTTTTCTAGTCCTGAGCAAAATATATTACAGATATGAAATTCGAATTCCCTTTTCCAAAAACATTTTAATACACATTGCTCACCCAAAAACCTCATACCAAAAAAATTATGAAACCCATCAAAATAATTTAAAACAATATAGTTCCATAAGAATATCCCAATACCATTCCTTTGTTCAAATCCATCACCACATTTCATCCAATTTCAATTAAGCATAAAGTGTTGTGCATCACAAAAGACATGGGGCCCATTTTATTGTTCAAGGGGAAAAAATGGAAGCGCTAGGTGGGATTAATAGAGGTCCCATCCTCATGCTTTCCAAGTTTGGTTCCAACTGCAATCTAAGTTAACATTGGTTTGGATTCATGCATATTAAATTTCTTCAACAGCCCTCTTGCATACTTTTCCTGAGAGATGAAAGTGTAATCTTTCTTTTGAGTCACCTACAGTCCCAAGAAATATGTGATCTCCCCAATCATAGACATTTCAAATTCCGATTTCATGTGATTGGAAAATTCATCCACTGAATTATGCATGCTTCCACCAAATATAATTTCATCAATGTAAACTAGAACCACAAATTAATCTTTTGTAAAATTCTATGCATATATATTGTGATCTACTCCTCCTCCTTTGAATTCCATCTTCTTGAGATATGAATCCAGTCGGGAATACCATGCTCGTGGTGCCTACTTCAGATCATAGAGAGACTTTTTTAGTTTACAAACCTTTGTTTCATCAGTGCCAAGAATAAAACCCACTGGTTGTTCAATATAGACTTATTCTTCAAGAATACCATTAAAGAAAGTTGTCTTGACATCAATTTGATACACTTTATATCATCTTTGGATTGCCATGGAAAGAAAAATCCTAATTGACTCCAGTATAGCCACTGAGGCAAAGGTTTATTCAACATCAACACCTTTAATATGTGAATATCCTTTATATACCAGTCATGCCTTATTTCTGATAACACTTCCATGCCCATAAAACTTTTTCTTGAAAATACGCTTTATACCAATCACATTGTGACCTTTGGGTCACTTGAATAGATCCCATGTCTGATTTTTGTCAATATGATCTAACTCTTCATTCATAGAATTCACCCACGATTCATTTTTTGTAACTTCTTCAAATGAGGATGGTTCCACAACTAACAGAAATAAAGATTGTGTGTTATTCCTCATTCTCCTTGTTTGTGTGGGTACAGTCTAATCCCCAATAATGTTGGATTGATCAATTTCTGCTCTTTGATTCCTCCTTTGAGATTTAACAACATTCTCTCCAAGTAAGGTTTCCTCATCAGATTATTATTCTGAGTCAACATCATGATGTGAATCCTGAGTGTTCTTTACACCTTCCTCTATTTCTATATTTTCATTTACACCACATTCACTTTCTTCCTCATTTTCAATCATATCAGTATACGAAATCCTTGAAGAATTTGTGGTTTTCTCTTCAATGATCTTAACATCGTTGCTTTCCACAATCCTTCCTAAGATCTTGTTGAAACACTTGTAGGATTTGTTGTTCATTGAGTAACCAAGGAAAATTCTTTCATCTACATTGTCACCATACTTCCCTTGATTTCATTCTTTGTTTATGATGAAGCACTTACTTCTAAAAACACAAAATTATTTCAAAGAGGGCTTCCTTTCATGACACAATTAATATGGTGTCATTTTCTCACCCACATAAATCCCTGTTTGATTTTGAATATATAATTCATCTTGAACGGACTCTTTCTAGTAATGTCATGGAATACGAATCTCAATCAGTATAGTTATTTCCATGTTGTTCACCTGTCGATTCCTACGCTCAACAACTCCATTTTGTGGTGGAGTTCTCACAACAGCTACCTCATGTTGTATCCCATGCTTCTCTAGGTAATTTTCAAATTCAATGGACGTGTATTCCCCTCCATTTTCATATTGCAATACTTTGATTGTTCATCCAGTATCATTCTTGGTGATTTTCCAATATGTTTTAATGTAGTCAAGCACTTGTCGTTTCCTGTGTATAACCATTACACATGTCATTCTACTTTAATCATCTATGAAAAGGACTAGGTACCTTTCTCCATGAGTTCTTGAAACATTTATCGGCCCACATACATCAGTATGAATGAGATCAAGAAGATGAGATGCCCTTTTCTTCTTTGGATGATATGAACTGTAGACCAGCTTCCCCTGAATGAAAGCATCACAAGACTTTTCACATTCATGCTTCAGGTTGGGAACGTCTATGAAAATATTCAGTTTTGATATTTTTTCCATATCTTGTTGATTGATGTGCTCAAATCTACAATGCCATGGTTTATTTTATTCCTCAATAGTCATGTAGAAAAAAATTTCTTTGCTATCAACCTGATATAGGTTTCCTTCTATTTTTCATCCCTTCGTAAGTGAATTTCCTGTCTTTCCCTTGATAGTGTAGCCTTTCTGATTAAAAGTAACTATAAGTCCTAAGTCACATAGTTGACTCACAATGAGGAGATTATAACGTAGGTCATCTACATAAAGGACTTCAATTTTCTTTATCTCTCCATTAGCTAGTTCATTACTTCCACTAAATTTGATTTTCAGAGCTCCATCATTACCAAACCATATTGTTCCATTAACCATTCTCTTAACATCCAATAACAGGACAGCATTACCTATCATATGAGACGAACAACTGCTATCCAAAATCTATGTGTTGTTACTTTTTGTAGCTTTGAGGTCCACCTCTGCAAGGTTGGATTTCTCAATCTTCTTCTTTTCTTTCCATGAGATATTGGATTGAGTGTAGGATAGTGATGGACTTATAATCCTTTCTTCCACATAATCATATTCTTCATACCCATACTCTTCTTCCATAGGAGAAAACATGTTTTTGAGAATAACACCATCGGGAGGGTGAGTATTGACTCGTCTCTCAGAGTTGTATGAATTTCTCCTGTCTTACATCTTCCTGCAATACATAGCTTTATGTCCAAAGTTAGAACAATGAAAAAATTATCCATAGAAACAATTTCTTCTATAAGATATAGGATATGAAATCGATCTCCTTTGTTGACTTCCCAGATCTTCCCCATTCAAGTATCTCCTTTCTTCTTTGCAATATGACATGGTATGGCCCAGATAGCCACATAACTGAAACTTCATGAGGGGAAATTTCTTCTCACTTATATTTATCATCATGCCTTCTTCCTTGGGAGAATTTGTGGTTGCCTGTCATTTCTGAAAGTTTAAGGATAATATTTATTTCTTCTTTTAGTTTGTATTGAGGGTTTCTTTTTCAGCACTTTAGGAAACTTTTCAACATGTACAACTTTTATCTTGCCTTTATTTTGGCTCTCTTCACTTCCAGCAGTCGATGTCTCAGCTTCATAGTTGATTCTACTCTTTCCCATGCAAGTGGGTCTTTGAATACTCAAGATTTTTTCAACCCCATCTGAACCATTCTTGGCTCTTACCAGTAATTATGCATCTAAGAATCTTCCAAACTGAATTTTCTTCTTACCCTCATTTGTGGTTGATTAACACTCAAGTTTACTCCTAAGAGTAACAAATTCTTCCTCAAGACCCTCAATAGTCTTGGACTTATCTTCTAGTCTAGATGTAAGTTCATTTATGACATTTTCTTTTTCTTTAATTCTAAGATTTAGTTCCAAAATTTCATTTATACTTTCAAGGATTGAAGATTGAGCTCTCACTAGTTCTTCTAGTTATTCAATTTCAGCTTGAAGATAATCAACATATTTAGTTGATTCTTCTACAATTTATTTCCACTTATTGTAACTCTTACATTTAATATCATGTTTACTAATAGCATCCTTAAGTTGCGACTCGGGATTGGCACTAGTTGTCAACTAATTGTCTCCACCATTATCATCTGATTTTTCAACAGTGGCTATCATGGAAGCATGGTTTCCAGTTTTAAATTTCGGTTCTTCATCTTCACATAATTCATTATCATCATCTTCCTCTTCACATAACAAACTCTTCTTCGGTACTTTCTTTCGAGATTTGAAGTCTCACTTTTTGAAAAACCTTTTCTAAGGATTCTAAATGTTTTCATCTTAGTTATCTTCATCATCGATCTTTCTTAAGCACTAAGAGGCAATGTGACCAAATTTTCCACAATGGAAGAAATTTTGTGGTAACTTCGCTTTAAACTTACCCTTTCCCTTCTAGAACTTCTTGGAGATGAGAGAAAGAATTTATTTTTCCTCATTGTCTTCACCACTACTTTCTTTTGAAATTTTCAGTTTCTCCATGTCTTTGAACGCCATTTCCTTGCTCACTCGAGTCGTAGTATCTTCTGGTTTGACTCTCATTTCATATTCCACCAGGCTGCTCAGCAGATCATCCAAACAAAGTTTGTAAATATCTATTTTCTCAAGGGCTAACACCTTTACAGGGGTGTAAGTCTTCTCAATATTCTCTTTATAATTTCAACGTCTTTGATTTCTTCTCCTAGACCCCAAATTGCTCTAACCACTTTAGTAATTCGATTGAAGAAGGAGTCTGTATTCTCAGCGGGATGCATATTCAGATCATCAAACCTATTATGCAGGACTTGTAGTTTCACCTCCTTCAATTTTCTATCTCCCTCATAAATATATTCAATTTCATCCCACATGGACTTTTCCAAGGTGAAACTCATAACCTTTAGATTGATCTGATCGGAAAAGGCTGCGGTGAGAGCATTTTGTGCTTTAGCATCTACATCAAGAATTTTTTGGTCTGCATCATTCATTGCCAGCCCTATTAGATCAGTAACTTGTATACCTTGCATAGTGAAAAATAGGACACCCACTCCAAGGTATCTTAGATGAGATCTCATTCTGTTCTTCCAAATCTGAAAATTACTTCCATCAAATAGGGGGACTCCCCCAACACTGGCTAAATTATCCATGATGGTATAAGACAGATCAAACACCAGCAACCTCCCTCTGATACCACTTGAAGGTCCTTAGAACACCCTGAGAGGGGAGTGGTGAACCAAGGTGTCAAATTTTTCTTCTTAAATTTGTGTATCTTGTTCCCATGTTGGTAGGAACTTGTTAAATCTGCCAAACAAAATAAATCAGGGAGATGACACAACACTTTTACTTGGTTCACCGTAAAGGGATACGTCCAAGAAGTATACGCCGACAGTGTGTCAGTAATACCAAAATCCACTAATATTCACTAGTTTATAAATTACAAGGTTCAGTCACAGACACTCTATGCCAGGCACACTCCCTTTACAAAGGTTCAGGGAAAGCTCACTTCATCCCTCAGATCACTTCTTCGACTCCCCCTAGCTCACTGCCTTGAGAGAAGTCAAACTCAGTTTATCGACTTGAAGGTCTCTTCAATAGATTTGCATTGAATACTTTGCCTCTATTCATCATGATACATTTCTTGCATCGAAGTATTGAATTGATTCACTTGAAATCACTGAACCATTGAACTGGATATTCATAACAAGTATTTAGCATGCACTGACAATTTCGCACAACACCTACCCTGTGCGCAAAAGATCTGACTTTTGCGCACTTGATTTTCTTTCAGCGTGAAAAATCTTTCATGCAACTACACCCTTTATGTGCAACTATAACTTTTTGTGCATAGATTAAATATTTTCCACGCAACATTAATTTTCTACGCAACTCTAGTTTTTCTGCACAGTTGTAAATTTTCCTCACAACTCTAACTTTTCTACACAATACCCTTTTCAGGCAACTTTTACATGCATCATAACTCATATCTTCTCTAAGTCTCCAGTCGTACCAAATGAGGGGGTTAACCTCTTATTTATAGGCATCATCGACCCCCACATGCACAACCCCCCTGTGCGCACAAAACTCTCTTTCTGTGTGGAAATCTTTTCATGCAAGAACCATTTTTCACGCACATCTCCAGATTTTTCGCACACCTAATGCCTTTTCCAAATTTCATCATTCTGATCCTAAAGCACGTTTTGTTCGAAAAATAAAACATGCTTTCTCTATTGTGTAAAAAACCAACTTAGTGCACAATTCATGTTTTTTCATTCATCACTCCAAATTTTCCACGCATCCCATGTTTTTGCCATTTTTATATGTTCTGATCCTGAAACATGCCTTGCACGCAAGTTTCCAAAACACCTAAAATATTGCGTGAAACTTCCTTTACCAATCACACATATCTCCATTTTGTGATTTTTAGGACCAAAAATTTGGAAAACACTGGGAAATGATGCAACCTTCAATATTGTTTTCTACTTAAACTGTATGATTCCTTTCCTGGAAAACATTCTGAACTTCCAATGAGGATTGATAACAAACAAAAACCAAACTTTATTTCTTACATAGAAAGTTCATGGTTCCAAAAGATATAAATATATTAATAATTACAAAATTATAATAAATATATTTAAATAATTAATATATTTAATATAGTTATATTTAACATTATTATGGAAATTGGAACTACTATCTGTCTTGACAAAGAAACTAAACAAGTGAGATTTGGCCACTATGCTAGAATGCTTATTGAAGTTGATATTAGTTCCACTCTGATTTACATGGTAATTATTTCCACTCCCACTAATGTTATTCACATCATTGTTGAGTATGAGAAGCAGCCTTTGTTTTGTGATGTGGGTTTGGTTTTTGGTTATTCTCTGGAAGGTTAGTGTAGGAAAGACTCCTATGATAAATGCAGGTTGAAGGGGAATCTTTCCATTAATTATCATAATTTTCTTCAGGAAAAGTTTTCTATGCCAATTCAATCATCTCACAAAGGATTTGGACCTAAAAGAATGAGAAACCTCATTGGAGTTGATGCTTGAATTTCTGATAAAGAAAATTCCCGAAAGATTGGAATGAAGGAGGAGGGGTTTCTACAATATGGACATCCCTCATCTGAGAAAAGTCTTACATGATTATTAAGGACTTATCACAATAGTTTTCCTTCTAAGACCTGGGTAGTGATGATAGAAGAGGATGATTCATCTAGGGAATAAGATATGAATGGCATTCTGGATCTTTCTTAGCATCTTGGGTCTCAGACCAATGTAGTTGTGAATGAGAAACACTCCCTCTCTTTTAGGTATGAACTTGCACATAGACTAGAAGTTGAAAGATAGGTGGACTCCTTATACTATCAATTAGATGGTGAAGTTGATGTGTAGTTCATGGCTGATCAACAGCTATGGCTTGAACATAAACTGATTGATTCTAAAAACCAAGGTAATAAGAAAGTGGTCTTTTCTTTAGGAAAGGGATCCATCATCAAGAGGGTTTATAACTCTCATAGGAAATAGACCATAGTGTGTTTTGAAATTGATAATATACCCCATAGGACTGAAATTTCACTTTGTTTCCCCCATATGAGGCCTTCATCTAACCAAGATAAAAATGATAAAGATAAGGATTTTCCTACTTGTCTGAAGGTTTCAGAATATTTTTTGAATGAGAAATCAGAGGGACAAACTGTCTTCCCAGAGGCCTCTGGTGGAAATCAAGGGAAAGTGAGTGATATATCCCACATTCTTATTAAGGTGGATGATAGGAGTCATTTGGAACATGCAACAAGTCAATGTTCTGAATTTTTTATGTAGGGAATCGTGAATGTTAATGATATTTTTTTAATGAGCATAGATAGATAGAGAAGCATTCCACACATGAGATCGTCAACAAGGAAAAGGTTTCTACCTCCAACACCTTTGAGGTGCTGGATATAGATCTAATTTCTAGAATATAAGAGCTCCACTCTAATCCTATTAACATTCAATATGTTGTTCAGATGAATTTGGAAACTGTCATGATAGAGGAATAGGTTCCTAATTAGGATTCCATATGAAAGTTATAAGAACCTACTCCCATCCCTCTTGGAGTGCTTGACCAGCATCATGAATCAGACAGCCAATCCAAGGGAAGTAGGGTACAAGAAGTTGTAGATATCCCTCTTGGAGTGTTTTCTATGTCTCAAAGTGTAGAAGGTCTAACTAAAGTAAAAGTAGACCTATCAAATCCTGAAATCTAAGTTCTTATGAGTAATGAAAGTTATCATCTTGATGAGAGTGGCTCAGATGAATCAAAAATCCTGATGGTCCTTAGCAACGATCGAAAACTTGGAGGAGAGGACAACATCCATAGAATATGGTTCGAAGACATGGTCAAATTAATTGGGCAGCTCGGCATGATGAGAGTCTAGATGCTCAAAAAGACTTGGTCTATAATTAATGAGGGTAGTTGCATTGTCTGCCCCCATCATTTCCCTTGTGTCATGTTTGTCTGTTTCTTTTTTAATAAAGGGGCTTGGACACCAACTTTCTATAAAAAACTACATCTATATTTATATACATTTATTAAATATATATATAATTATATAAATTTATATAATGATTTAAATATATTTATAATTATAAATAAATAATTATAAATGTATTTATAAATATATTTATAAATTTATATTTACTATATTTATAAAATTATACATTTATAATTATAAATAAAATATATATAATATTTTTTAAAAGTATTTATATAATTATAAATAAATAATTATATATTTAAATAATTATAAAATTAAAATATATATATATATAATTATATAATTATATTGATAAATTTTGTATTTATAATTATGATTATAAATCATTTATCAGTGATAAAAATTGTTGATAAATATATCTTTTATCGGTGCTTATTAATTTACTACCTATAAAAGGTATCTTTATTAGTTCTTCTTTGAAAGAACAGATAAAAGTCTCCCCGATCTATTTAAAGAACCCTAACCATTCACAACCAATCACGATATCTAGAGCTTTCCACAGAAACCACCTCTTATCATCACTCATCCTCATGGAATTTAAGTTTGAATCAAGGCTCGAACAAATCCAAATCTCAAATCCAAGGCTTGAATAAATAAAGGCTCGAACGAATCCAAACTTTGGAAATATCTCTACTTTCTATCAAAAAAATCAATGCTTTAATCCAAGGTATGTTAAATTTTATCCTCCTCATCACTCATTGATTTCTTTTTTGGTGATATCTTTTTGTGTTTTTTTGTTCATTATATCTTATTATTCATTATCCATCACTACTTTCCCTTCTAGAATGAATTTCTAATTAGGGGTTTCTATGATATTGGGCTTGTATTGACCCTTTAAGGGATTTTCTTGCTTTTTTATAGCATATTAAGACTTCGACACACCGATTTCATTCATTCTGGTAGGTGGCTCTATTCACTTTCCTTTAAACATGGAACCATTAATGGTTGTGTCTTTTAAATCCATGTTTTTATCTGAAGTAAATTCTATTATAATTATCTGTGATGGGGTTATGGATTTATAATTGTTTTTCTTAAGTTTTCATTAACATCAAAGGATTTTTCTTAAGTTTAAATGTTTTAACCTTCCTTCCATGGAAATAATGCACACAAAGTGTTTGATAAAATTCCACCGTTGGTTTTTATTTAATAAATCAAAATGGATTTCATTTAATGATTTAATATGAATTATAATGAATTACCATTATGTTTTGATCAAGCCTTTCTATGAATTATACCATGTTTTTCAATTTTTCAAGATGATATTTACATTATCAAATAATATGGATGTATTGTTTCCTTTTATTATTCTAAATATTTTGGATGGTTTTAAAATGGAAAGTTTGATGACTTGTATCATATTTTCAAAATTAAACAAGATATGTTTGATATTATTTCCCAATTATATTAATATTTTTTGTTATATACACACTTGAAGTTAAACCCCTTGTTGATTCATAACTGAAAATTTGTTTGTTATTGTAATATGGATTGATCATGAGTCATTGATATCATTATATTTTTTATGTTATTATGAAGGGGGTTTTTGTTAAAGGGTGTTCGAAGGTGTGAGTGGGTTTATGTTTGTTGAACTATTTTAATAATTATTTTTATTATATTGATATGTTTTATATTATATTGTTCTCCTCCACTTACATGTCATGAGAAACCATGGGTAGCTTGGTGAAAGATCTAGGGATGAGTATTACACTAGTGTATGGTTGCGCTTTTCACTGAATAGTTCATTTTAAGGGTTTTAGTCCAATTTATCTATTTATTTGTTCAAAAATATCCCTTGATATATATTTTATAAATGTACCTTCAATTTTCTTACATGATTTTACAGAAACAATTATTATGGTTCCATTTTATAATAATTGTCTCACATATCATGTCTGAATGTAATATGTTTAGACTTTACATTATACATGAAACTATAATATTTTGAAATTTTTGCTTCACTACCATAATTATAGTAAATAAGAGGCATTAAAATATTACATAAATTAAATTCCATTAATAAGTTTATGATTCATTTTTTTTCCATTCTATAAGTTTTTGAAGTGTTAAATTCTAACTCTAATGTCAAATGTGAAATGAAGGTCTAATCCCCACCCCAAAAACAAAACAATCTCTAATAGTAAATATCCATCCAAATTGGGATTGATAATCTCCCATGATGGTATATCAACTTGAATTATTGTATACTTAATGTATTCAGGTAATAATTATAAAATAAACTCAAATTTTTTATCCTTCTTTAAGCATAAAAAGATTCTAATTATACATTTCCAATGATCCATGCTAGCATTAATAGAATATCAATGCATTTTACAAACCAAAAATGTGATATTGTGTTTATTATATTATATCACATACATTAAAGAGAAAATTGAACTAGAATGTTCATGTTGTGATACAGCTATGTCTATATTAATAAAAAAAATTAACAATAGATTAAAATGTAGTATTTTCATCTTTAAAACCAATAAGATCAAATGTATTCAACATATTCACAATATAATGAGACTGACATAAATAATAACTCCCACTATGTATTCTTACTTTAATAATTAGTATAGTATCTACTATTCTAATTTTATTCATTTTAATCATGGAGGATAAATATTTATTCATCTCATTAATACCAGTCGTGCTATTTTTAAAAATTAATATTCCATTGACATAGATGAACCTATTAACTTATTATTATTTTATAAATATTAAAAAATTACACTTATCAACATTATTATGTAAAAATACATTAAATAAAATAATAGAATCATACTTCTCAAGTTTTTTAGGTGTTTCCTTAAGACCATGAGTATATTTAACTAATTTACATAATTTCTTTTAAATATATTATATAGAAAACCTTCATATTATTCCATGTAAATGTATTAATTTAAATTTCCATTTAAAAATATAGTTTTAACATCAATTTAATTAATTCACAAATAATTTATCAAATTTAAAGGCAAATAATATCCTTATTTTTGTAATTTATACTAAATGGGTATAATTATCAAAATAACCAATCCATTCCATTTTTTTGAAACCATTGATTTCTAATATGGCTTTAAAAACTTGAATGTTGTCATTGGAGACATACATGCTTCTAAATACACATTTAAAACCAATATGATTTGAATATTTTATAAAATTTGTAAATATGCAATTATTATTTCTCATAACAGAATCTATTTCATCATTAAATGATTCTTTCTAGAATTCAGCATATTTTGAAGACAATTCTCCTTTATATAACTTGATATCACTATCTATGGTTATAATCATAGAATATTTTTTCAGAATATTATTATGTGGATCTCTGTCAATAATAAAAATAAAGTGTTTGAAATATATGAATTTATGATATGGATGTTTCTACTTTATAGGTCATGTACTTCATCTAGATTCAACTCAAGAATCATCTTTATTCTATGCCATTATATCTTAACTATATGAAACGCTAGATCTATGGATATGAGAAACAATTTTATTTTAATTATATTTATAAAATTTATTCTTAAAAAATTATACAACTCTAGATTCAAAAATGACATTAGCTTCAATGTGCATTATTCTATATGATTTATTATTATTTTCTATAGTAAAAGAACTTATTTAATTGTTTTAGTTTTAGTTATAGTTCTTTTAGGAATAGAAACTCTAAAAAATTATAAGCACCCCCACTATTTATGATAATAAACATTTGGTTTCAACCTCATCAGCTTAATATCCCAAACAATTATTATTTTATTTTGTTTCTTGAGACTCATCCCCCATCTCTTCTAAGTTTCTTTAAATACTCTGATCAGTAGTCATCCAAAAAGATCACCAGTGCCCGGTATGGGATGAATTCTACTTAGAGTAGTTCAAGAAACATAGTTGTATTTCTAGAAGAGATAGAGGATGAGTCTTAAGCAAATGAATGCAATAATAATTGTTCAGGAGACAAAGCTGATAAAGATGAAATTTATTTATAACTTTCACCTTTGGATGAATTCGTAGGATAACACCTACCATAGTGGAGTAATTATTTTCTTAAATTCAATTACCCATTTCCTTAAAATAATACTAAAATTATTTGAAACAATCAAATGTTGGGTTCACATTATTAGAGATATCTATAACTTTCACCTTTGATAATGAATATATTACGTGTATTTATTTATTTATTGTAAAAAATGAATATTTTATGAACCTAATAGGATGGATATGAATCAAAAATGGATATACACTAATCATTTGAAAAAATATTATGAATATGGAGTTAAAGATTTCATCAAGTTTGAAATAGATCATGCATACGACCCTTCTCAAATCCTTTATTCATATTTAAATTGTTGTTATTCAATAAAAATTAGTCCAGAAGAGTTTGAAGAACATTTGATTTGTCATGAAATAGATCATAGCGATAAATGTTAGACTAAACATGGGGAAAATTGAATGTGCACACTAATTGGGATGATATTGTTGTTTATAGATCATTTGATATGAATACTCGTGTAAATGATGATGGAGATCACATGAAATAAATGAAAATGGAAATTGAATATGACCTTTGTAATTCTAAAAAGTTGTTTGAGAAGTTAAATAGTTTTTCTAAGAGACCATTGTATACCAGTTGTACTAAATACTCAACATTTTTAGCAGTATTGAAGTTATGTAATTTGAAAACTGGTAGTGGATGGAGTGACACCATCTTTACAAAACTACTTGGTCTCCTAAATTATATGCTACTCGAAGAAAATTAACATCCATGTCGAACATATAAAGTTAAAATAATTCTATGTTCAATGGGAATGATCTCTAAAAAATACATTCTTGTCCAAATGCTTGTGTAATGTCCCAATTCCAGAAGCCACCTAGAGGCGCCCCATACCTAGTTGGTCACATGGCCTAAAGAGAATTTCCCCGAATTCCAGAGGTTGTCGACTAGCAAAGGGGGCCTTGGTTGTGATAGTGGGGAAACTATGCCCTCATTGGCAGAGTAACACAGCGGACGAAAACAATAGCAATAGTGGAAGCAGTAGTAATCCATACAAAAATAAATAGCGGAATACTGGACAATAATAAACTGGAGAAAACATATATATAAATGATGTATTATACATATGTCTAGGAAAGTAGCCAAAAAAATCACAATGCTGTAATGCAACAGTTCTAAACCAAAGTACAAAAGAAGGCAAGTAAACAACTCCTCAGCATCGCAAGCCTCAGCTTGGTCCCATGCTCTCCATCTCCACAGTCAATCAAGTACCTGAAGTAGAAGGGTGCTTGACCTTATCTATACCTACAACAATATAATCTATTTGGGCCCAAAAGCATGACCCAAATAGGTTGTGAGGCTAAATCCCAATAGGCAACCACCACAAGATCTATCCCTAATAGCCAGTGAATATGTGGCAGGTAAGAAGTAAAAGAAAGTAGTAAATAAGGAAGTACTCGGGAGTAACCAATCCATGGTTTCAAAGCATTCAATTTCAAATATCAAGTAAATAGCTAATCATATAAGGTAAACACAAATAGGTAACCCTCTGGGAAGTACTCACTGCCTATCCCCTCTGGTCCTACCTAGCAACTCAAGAAACCCTCTGAGAAGCACACACATTTCGCCCCTCTAGTTCAAAATGTAAGGATATAAATAAACAAGGGATCTCTGAGGAAGCACACACAGTCAATTCCCCTTATAGTATAATGTAACTAAAGACTCTCTGAGGAAGATCTCATGGTCAATTCCCCTTATATTCTAATATAAAAGATTATTTTATGAGGCAGCACTCACAGTCAATTCCCTTTATAGTCAAATATAAATTTAGGACTCTCTGGGGAATCTCTCACAGTCAATTCCCCTTATAGTCAACTACACCATGTTCTCACAGCCCTGTGTAAGTCTAGTGAGTATAGTAATGCAATACGGCCAAAGTAACCCTCAAGAACTACTTGGATAATAGTCTACATCATTTCAGCATATTAGAAAAATCACACCATCCTACAACTAGGCATGGGAAAAACATGGCAAGGCATCCTAACAGGTTAAACAGGACCAAACGGCCATAAACAGAACATGCATGGGAAACCACTTCCAAAGCATTACAAATACCCTATTCTCAATCAATTAACCTCTACTCAAGCATATAATAAAAGTAGGAAAACAAAAGGCTAAAATTGTAAACGCACAATACCCCATTCATGGGTATTGGAAAATTTGCATATATAACTCAAATACTTTCAATCGAAAGGAACAAACCACCTACCTCAGCGTTGGGAGATCAATATACTTGAGTCACAGGGATTGAATCACCTTAGAACACTGAAGATCTACAAAAAAGTCTAAAAATTTCAATATAGGATAACTTGAGAAAGAGGAGGAATCATGAAATGAGGCTCAAGAAGAAGGAAGAGCTTACTGAGGCGATCCCAACGCAATTGACGGTGGTCGAATCGGAGATCTGATGCTCGATTGGGGGCTCTGAGGAAGATCACAAATGTACGGGAGCTCTCGACTGAACGAAACCTAGAAGAAGACGTTTCTGGAGATTAGATGCGACCTCGGTACCTTTAATGAAAAATAAAAGTACATGGTGTGTACTTTTGAAGTACATGGCGTGTACTTTTGAAGTACATGGCGTGTACTTTCCGTTTCCATACTCCGCTTTAGGCGGCCTCCAGGTCACCCCCACATGGCTGTGTGTGTGGCCATTACTCGGCTAGCACATGGCTTCATGTGGAAACCTAGTACACAGCGTGTACCCATAAAGTACACGATGTGTACTTCAGAATTTTCCAGAATTTTCCCTTTTTCTCAAGGACGGCCAGAATAAAGAAAACATACCAGAAAATAAGATCTAGGATCTTACAAACTTCCCCCCTTAAAGAAATTTTTCCCCGAATTTCCCTAGCAAGGCGGCATAGAAGAAGAAACCCCAAACAGCTCTGGCCACTATGCTCGTACATCGGCCTCCCTCTCCCAAGTCTCATTCTATACTCACCCGTGCTACCATATCACTCATACCAGAGGAGCAGACCGGCCATGGAGAACCTTTATACTTCGATCAACAATCCGGATAGGATGCTCCTCAAATGACGCATCCACTTCGATCCCAACCTCCTCGGGTTGGAAAACATGAGACGGGTCTGAGAAGTAACGTCAAAGCTGAGAAACATGGAAGACACCGTGCATAGCCCGATACATCTGAGGTAACCACAACCAATAGGCCACCAGACTAACTCTCTACAACACCTCAAATGGCACGATGTACCTTGGAAAAATCTTACCCTTTCTTCTAATCCTTTTGTGCCCCAACCTTGGTGTGACACGTAGGAACACCTAATCCCCGACCACGAACTCTAGAGGTTGTCTCCGCTGGTCATCATAAGACTTCTGTCAAGACTGTGCAGTAGCCATCCTCTTCCGAATCAACTCTATCTTCTCTGTGGTCTCCTGAACAAGACAAGGTTCCAAAAAAGATGCCTCTCCTGCCTCCAGACAAGAGGGTGATCGGCATGGCCTACCGTAAAAAGATTCATAAGGTTCCATCTAAATAGTTTCTTAAAAACTATTGTTGTAGGAAAACTCTGCAAGAGGTATGTGCTTCTCCTAAGAACCTACAAAATCCAGGATGCATGCTCGGAGCATGTCCTCAAGCACCTAAATCGTACGATCAGACTAGCCATCTATCTGGGGGTGGTAAGCTATACTCAAAAGTACCTATGTACCCAATGCCTTTTTCAGCCCCTTCCAAACTCGAGAAGTAAAACGATCATCCATGTCTAAAACAATGGTGTGTGGAACTCCATGCAGACGTACAATCTCACAGATGTACAACCTTCCCATCTCGTCAACACTGAAGGTCTACTTGATCAGCAAGAAGTGAGAAACCTTCATGAGTCTATCAATGACAACCCAAACTGCATCATTCCCTCATGGTGACCTCATCAACCCTATCATGAAATCCATCGCAACATCAATCCACTTCCACTCGGCAATGGGTAACTGCTGTAAAATCCCTACCGGTCGCTGATGCTCTACCTTCACCTACTGACAGGTGGAACACCTCATGACAAAACTAGCAACATCTCTCTTCATACCTGGACACCAATACTAATGGTGTAGATCACGATACATCTTGGTGACACCAGGATGAACTGCCCAAACTGAGGAATGAAAGTCCCGCATTAGCTCCTCACGTATGTCTGTTGGCACCCATACGCACCCCTAGAAATGCAAGATCTCATCCCTAACTACGGTCCATCCAGGAATAGGGTCCTCTCCAGACACGTTCTCCTGTAGGACTAGGCCTTCTAAGTCTGATAGCTGCCTCGTTCTCACTTGATCAAGAAGAATAGAGGTAACATGTACATAAGAAAGAAACATTTTCCCCTGTCTGTTGTACACCTCTAAATGCATCTTTGAGAACAGAGTCATAAGCTGCCACTCACTGTTGGCATCCTGAACTGCCTATATATGATTCTTCCTGCTCAGCGCATTAGCCACCACGTTGCCTTTCCTAAGCGTATAAGCAAGATCAAAGTCAAAATACTGAAGGTACTCAACCCACCTTCGCGATCTCAAATTTAAATCACGATGAGTGAAGATATACTTGAGAATCTTATGGTTGGTGAAAACCAAAAAATTCTCTCCCAGTAGATAATGTATCCAACAATGTAAGGCATGGGCAACTGTTGCCAACTTGAGATCATGAATTGGGTAATTCCTCTCATGTGACCTCAAATGATGAGACCCATAAGCAATGACTCCTTCTCCCTGTATAATCACAGCTCCTTGCCTGATACCTAAAGCATCATAGTACACAATATAGCTCTTTCCTGGCTCTATAAAGACTAGTATCGACACTGAAGTCAACCTCCCTTTCAGCTCCTAAAAGGCTAACTCACAAGAAACTGACAACAAGAACTTTGCACCCTTCTTAGTTAGACCCGTTAGTGGTGCTGCTAAGCACGAAAAGTCATGTATGAAGAATCTGTAGTATCTATCCAACCCTAAAAAACTTCATAACTCAAAAACGTTCTTCGGATTCTCATAGGAAACTACTGCTCTCACTTTCTCTGGGTCTACTGATACTCCTGTCTCTGAGATGACATGGCCCAAGAAGTGAATTTGATCCATCCCAAAGTGGAATTTTGAGATATTATCATATAATTGATGCTCTCCTAGTGTAATCAGAACGATCTCAAGATGGGTAGCATGGTCGTGTCGATTGTGAGAGTACACCAAGATATTTTCCATGAAAACAACCATGAAGGAATCCAAGTATGGATGGAACACTCAGTTCATCAGTTCCATGAAAATTGTAGGCGTGTTCGTGAGACCGAACAACATAACCATATACTCATATAGACCATACCTTCTCTGGAAGGCTGTGAGAGGTATATCATATGGTATAACGCACAACTGATGATAACTGGACCTCAAGTCACTCTTTGAGAACACCCGAGCTCCTCGAAGCTGATCAAAGAGATTATCAATCCTTGGTAAAGGATATCGGTTCTTGACCATCAACTGGTTCAGATTTCAGTAATCCATGCAAATACTGAGGGTACTATCCTCCTTCTTCGCAAACAGGATAGGAGAACCCCAAGGAGAAGTACTGGGTTGGATGAAACCCTTTTCCTGCAACTCCTCCAACTGCTTCTTGAGCTCCTGCAACTCTGGTGTAGCCATCCTATAAGGAGGAATGTACACCAGTGTCACTCCTGGCACTAGCTTAATCGAAAATTCTACCTCTCGCTCTGGAGGAAAACCTGAAAAGTCCTCTGGAAAGTCATCTCTGAAACGATCCACCAATAGAGGAAAGTCTAATTGTGAATTCCCATGTTCATCCAGATATAGACTAGAAATATGGGCTATAACTCCTCCCAACCCAGAATGATCAAGTCCCACTCTGTTCGCCTAGACATCCCATTCTCCCTTATGAAGAAAATATCCACCATCTGGTGATATTAAACTCACCCTGTGACGATAACAGCCGACAACTGCCTAGAAGGGAACTAACCAGTCCATTCCAAGAATAACATCATAGCCTTCCATCTCTAAGACATAGAGATCCCATAAAAAGTGGAATCTACCGACCTCTAGAGGGAACTCCTTAAACTGACGTACACTAGCCATTCTATTCCCCAACGGAGTTTCTAGCATCAGGATATCAGCAGAAGAAAAGCTATAGAGACAAAGTCTCTCCACAACAGCAACAGATATAAAGCTATGGGAATCCCCTGTATCGAAAAGTGCATAAGCTAAAAATGAGGCTACTAAGATCGTACCTAGAAAAGTAGAGGGTCCGGGATATTGCTTCTACTGGGTCTACTCCACTGCAAAAGTCTAGCCATGTGACCCTGCCTGACCACTCTGAGCTGATCCACCCTGTTGTCACTGGAAGCCTGGTGACTGACTACCACAACCATGACCTCCACCTCGGCCTGAACAGTCAGAAGAACTCTAGTTCCCAGACTGGTGAGAAACTGGGGGTACTGCTCCTAAATGAGGAGTCACATAAGAACCCCTATCACCAGCTACTGGTGAGAAGATCTGGCAGAAACGCCAAAGATGACCCATCTTGCCGCAAGATCGGCATTCCACTAGGCCCCTCGGGCAATGTGGCCTCGTATGTCCGCTCTTCCTGCACTGGTAGCACACCACCTGGCTACCAAAAGATACATCCCACCTACTCAGGTCTCCCCATGCAGTCTTCCAGCAGCGCTTCCTACTATCAGTAGGAGGAATACTGACTCTAGATGTCGAATCATCGTAGCTCATAGCTTCAGAATCCCTCAAATTACACTCTGTAATCAGCGCCTGGTTGACTATGGAAGATATCAAAGTCAACCGTAATATGTTCATCTGAGATTAGATATCTTTCCTGAGACCATCCTCAAACTTCTATGCAAGGAACAACTCACCTCCCCCTAGAAATGGTGTAAAGCGTTGTAGCTCGGTGAAGTGAGAGGAATACTACAAAACTGAAAGAGTACCCTGCTCCAAACTCATGAACTCTCGGGCTTGATCGGCCCTCAACATATCTGGGTAGAAGTAGTCATAGAAGACGCACTGAAACTCATCCCAAGCCATGACTTGCTGGCGTCCCGCCTATGAGATCACATCCCACCACCTCTTGGAGGAGTCTCGAAGCATGTACGTAGTGAGTTTCACCATCCTCTATGGAGGTATCTCCAGATTCTTGAAGATCATCAAAGTGGATTCTAGCCATGACTCTACAGCCTGGGGTCCTCCATCCCCTAAGAAAGTGGGAGGATGTTGCTGCTGGAAGACCCACATCAATTCTTCCATCAACGGGGCAGGAGGCGACGCACCCTGAAAGTTTTGAACCATCCTTATAAAGCCTTCCCTAAAACTATGAATCAGCACATGTGTTTGGTATAATGGCTAGTGCTAAGACTGGAACAACAGGAGGATCTAAAGGCAGTCCCTGATCAGTCATATCCGGTGTCTGATCACTACCCTGCAACTGGCGTACAACCAGATGAAGTCTCGGCGGCATGACTCTTCAAGTTCAAACGCTCTCCTTAGATCAAGACTATCAAGGACTAAAAACTGAAAGTGTAGGAAGGGAATAGGAGAAAGAGAGCATTCAATTTTTTTAAAACATGACTACATGGCGTGTATAACCCCTACACGGAATGTTCTCTTAGGACATTCACATGGGTGTGTACTTCTGCCAAAATTGGTCCTGTAATGCCCCTAACACACGGCATGTTGTCCTAACACATGGCATGTACTTGAATCCTCTTCCCCTTCCTGAGTTCTATTACACGGCTAAGCCACATGGTTCTCCTAGAACGAGACCACACAACGTGTTTGTGCCAGACACGGCATGTACTAGACGAGCTTCACCGACCCGTGTTGTTAATTACATAGCCGGATACATGGCTAACACTACACGGCGTGTTCCAGATGGACACGGCGTGTTCTAGGAAAGATAGCACCGACCCGTGTTGCTAATTACATGGCTGGATACACAAGGTCAACACAACACGGCGTGTATGGACGGTACACGGCATGTTTTCCCAAAGATCTCCCTACTCCGTGTCTCTGCTCACAGGTCCTGTGAAATGGTTAGAGACTACACAGTGTGTACTTTTGGTACACGGCGTGTACTTAAGAAAAACAGTTTCTTCCCGAACAAAAGAACACATGACATGTAGTCAAAACTACACGGTGTGTATTCTGGATTTTTGTAGAAAGAAAGCCTTAGAAACTACACTAGATCCCATAAAAACACTGAAACAGACCCTTAAGTGCCAAATTCCGATTCGTGAGGGCCCATACTCCCCGCGAATCAAATATTGGCATCTTATACAAGTCATAAACAAGGTAAAAAAGGAAAAGATCCACCAAATTCCGGTCTATGAGGTCCCATAACACCTCAAGAACCAAATTTTGGAGTCTATTCAAACAAAACCTTACACAAACAATACCCTATCAATTAGTAGGTATTTTATCAAGGAAACTATCACAACACCATGCATATCTATCACAACATCTATCACAACAACATGCAATTACTAATGCAGCCTAAATGGCATGGAAATAATGCATGACATGTGATTCTAAGCAAGTGCCTATATGATGAATGAGATGGAATACCCTCATCTCATTGGGTTTTGACAGATATAGAATCTCAATAACATCAACAGTAATAGCACAAAACATGTGAGTCACCCAATGGTGAAAATCAAGGCAACCGTAATCTTCCAAACCAGAAAAATTGCAATCACAAGGTAAATTGGATTTTCCCTATACACGGGTTTGCTACTCCCAAACATAGCTTATTACCAAGTACCTATTCCTTCCTATACTTGGATAAAGGCTCCAAACAGTAAGTCAAGAGAAAATAATTCCTCTTATACCACTTTATAACGTCTCGGTTCTGGAAGCCACCCAGAGGCGCCCCGTACCCAGTTGGTCACATGGCCTCAAGTGGATTTCCCAGAACGCCAGAGCCTGCCGACTAGCAGCGAGGGCCTATGGTGTGATAGTGGGGAAACTATTCCCTCATTGGCAGAGTAACATATCAGAAGAAAACAATAACAATAGCATAAGTAGTAATAATCCATACAAAAATAAATAGCATAAGACTAGAAAATAATAAACTGGAGCACACATACATATAAATGATGCATGATACATATGTCTAGGAAAGTATCTAAACAAATAAAAAATCTGGAATACAACAGTACTAAACCAAAGTACAAAAGAAGTCAAGTAAACAAATCCTCAGTATCGCAAGCCTCAATTTGGTCCCATGCTCTCCAGCTCCACAGTCAATCAAGTACCTGAAGTAGAATGGCACTTTCCCTTATCTATACTTGCAATAATATAATCTGTTTGGGCTCAAAAGCATGACCCAAATAGGGTGTGAGACTAAATCCCAGTAGGCAACCACCACAAGATCTGTGCCTAACAGCCAGTGAATATATGGCAGGTAATAAGTAAAATAAAGCAGTAAATAAGAATGTACTCAGCAGTAACCAATCCATAGTTTCAAAGTATTCAGTTTCATATATCAAGTAAATAGATAATCATAACAGGTAAACACAAACAGGTAACCCTCTAGGAAGTACTCATAGCCTATCCCCTCTGGTCCTACCTAGAAACACAAGCAACCCTCTGGGAAGCACACACATTCTACCCCTCTTATTCAAAATGTAAGGATATAAATAAAAAAGGACTCTCTAAGGAAGCACACACAGTCAATTCCCCTTATATTCTAATGTAACTAAAGACTCTATGAGGAAGATATCATGGTAAATTCCCCTTATAGTCTAATATAAAATATGATTTTATTATGAAGCACTCGCAGTCAATTCCCTTTATAGTCAAATATAAATTTAGGACTCTCTGAGGAAGCTCTCATAGTCAATTCCCATTATAGTCAACTACACTAGGTTCTCACAGCCCTGTGTAAGTCTAACAAGTATAGTAATTCAATATGGCCAAATTAACCCTCAATAACTACTTGGCTAACCATCTACATCATTTCAGCATATCAGAACAATCACACCATCCTACAACTAGGCATGGGAAAAACAAGGCAAGGCAGCCTAACCGGCTAAATAGGACCAAACGGTCATAAATAGAACATGCATGGGAAACCACTTCCAAAGAATTATAAACACCCTATTCTCAATCAATTAATCTCTACTCAAGAATACAAGCAAAGTAGGAAAACAATAGGCTAAAATAGTAAATGTGCAATATCATGTTCTTGGGTATTGGAAAATTTGCACATATAACTCAAAGAATCTCAACCGAAAGGCACAAACCACCTAACTCAGTGTTGGGAGATCAATATACTTGAGTCTCAATGCTTGAATCACCTTAGAACTCTGAATATCTACAAAAACATCTAAAACGTTCAACAGAGGATAACTTGAGAAAGAGGAGGAATCATGAAACGAGGCTCTAGCAGAAGAAAGAGCTTACTAAGGTGATCCCAATGCAATTGATGGAGGTTGAATCAGAGATTGGATGCTCAGTCGGGGTCTTTGAGGAATATCACAGCCGTACGGGAGCTCTCATCCAAATAAAACCTAGAAGAAGATGTTTCTGGTGATTAGACGCAACCCCAGTACGTTTAATGAAAAAAAAGTGCATGGAGTGTATTCGCCATTTTCGTACTCCAATTTAGGTGGCCTCCATGTCACCCCCACATGGTCATGTGTGTGGCCCTTACACGGCCAACACATGGCTTTATACAGAAACCTAGTACACAACGTGTACCCATAAAGTACATGGCATGTACTTCAGAATTTTCCAGAATTTTCCCTTTTTCTCAAAGACGACCAGAAGAAAGAAAACATACTTGAAAAGAATATATGGGTTCTTACAGATTGCATATTGTTTCACAAGGACCATGAAACCCTCATAAAATTACCAAAGTGTGGCATAGATTGATACAAGAAAAATGAATCAAGTCCTTCAAAATATGTATGGTAATTTCTTATCATTCCACGGTTTAGAAGACTATATAGATGTTAGGAAATCATGAGAAAATTAACATGGCATGTAGATACAAGAATTAAATATGGGAACCTACATCATCTATTAGATTCTTCTTAGTGGAAGAAAACTGATTATGAGTATCCTGAGTTTAGAAATGAGCTGAAAAATTTTCATCTTGCATTATCTATATATGGAATCAGTCCTTCTAGTATACAGATTAGTAATCATTGTATATGGTCTGTCATGTTATTAAATTATAACTTTTATCCATTTTTATGCATGAAACACAAATACATTATGTTGTATGTGATTATATTTGGACCAAAGAAACCCAATAATGATATTGATGTATATTAGGATCCATTGATCGAAGATATGAAATTGATGTGGTATACAGGTGTTACAATGTATGATGCTTATATGAGTGAAGAATTCACATTGAGGTCCATGTTGTATGAGATAATAAATGAATTTCCAACTTATGGAAAATTTTCAGGTTATAGAATTAAAGGAATATTGAGGTGTCCCATTTGTGAAGAATGTACACACTTAGTTCAGTTGAAACGTTCTTCAAATACTGTGTTTTTAGGACATCGGAAATTTTTACCTTGAAGGCATAAATACTGATCATAAAAGACAACACTCGATGAGAATACCAAATAAGGTACAACACCATCTCCACTAATGGGTGATCAACTATTTGATAAAGTAAAAGATATTGACACTATTTTTTGTAAAAAAAAATCAAAAAACCTTATGAAATCAGTTTGGAAGAAGAGATCAATTTTCTTTGAATTACTATATTGGAATTTTTTGTACGTCATGCATTTTCTTGATGTCAAGCATATAGAAAAAAAATATTTTATAGTGTTATTAGAACATTACCCTTTATTATCACTAGTAAAAAGCACTGATAAATACCCCCATTTATCAAAATATTTTTACTAGCATTGAAAAATACCCCATTTAACAACACGTTTTTGATAGCACTGATAAAGGGGGTCTTTATCAGTGTTTTCTTACTATAACTGATAAATAGAACCCCTTTATCTGTGGTTTTTTAGCACCGGTAAAGACCCCCTATTATCAAAACTTTTTTTAGCACTGATAAAGGGGGCCTTTATCAATGATTTTACTAATGCTGTTAAAATATAGTTTTGTAGTAGTGTTAATCTGATACACAATGTGTTCATTATAAATCGAACTGTATGTTTTTAGTTTATAATTTACAGTTTAGTTCAAAAAACACATCACATACTCAAAAATGATAGAATACATCAAGATTAATTTGATACTTTGGGATAAAGATTCATAATTCATTTGTGACATATAGTAATTAGCCGCACATCAATCTCATGCATGGTGTTTCTGCTATGACTCTAACTGTGTCTTTTTATTTAAAATGGATATTAATTTTAATAAAAAAGACAAGTTTCATACTTAAAACCGAGCAAAAATGATCGAATTGTCTTGATAATTTAAGAAAACAATTCATATGTCATTTTTTGATGTGTAGGAATTAGTCTCGCGTCAAATCGACACACGATGTGATCGATATGACTCAAAGTGGGTGTTTCCAGTTTAAAATAAAAATTTAAAAAAAAACACATGTGACGTGCTCAAAACTGAGCAAAACTTTTAGATTATTTTTGATACTTTAGGAAAAAAAATCATAAGTCATTTGGGATGTGTAGGAATCATCTTCACCTCAATTCAATGCATGGTGTGACCGGTATGACTCCAAGTGCATCTTTCTATTTAAAATTGACATTAATTTTAGTAAAAAAGAAAACAAACATACTCAAAACTAAGAAAACGCATTCATATGGTTTTGATACTTTATAAAACAATCCATATTTAATATGGGATGTATAGGAATTAGCCTTACCTCAATCAGATATACGATGTGCCCGGTATGACTCAAAGTGTAAGTTATCAGATTAAAATTGACATTTTAGTTCAAAAAGTGTCACTCACTAAAAACCAAGAAAACATGATTGGATTGTCTTTATAATTTAGTAATATTATTCATAAGTATTTTTTGATTTGTAGGAGTCAGTCTCACATCAAATCGACACATGATGGGACTGGATACCTCAAAGTGTGTGTTTCCAGTTTAAAATGACATCTTAGTAAAAAAACAAGTGACATACTCAAAATCAAGAAAAATAATTTTTATTTTTTTAATACTTTAGTAACATGATAAATAATTTATTTGGAATGTGTAGTAATTATTTTCACCTCAATTCAACATATGGTGTGACCGGTTTGACTACAAGTGCATCGTTTAATTTAAAATTGACATTAATTTTAGTAAAAAAGACAACTGACATACTCAAAACTGATAAAACACATTAGGATTATTTTATACTTTATTAAATTGATCCATAAGTCATTTTTGATATATAGGAATCAACCTCACTTCAATCTGATACATGATGTGCCTGATATGACTCAAAGTGTTCGTTATCAGTTTAAAATTGACATTTCAGTTCAAAAAGTGACACTCATAGAAAACTAATAAAAAACACTATAATTTTATTGATAATTTATTAAAATGATTCATAAGTCATTTTTAGCATTTAGGAATCAGTCTCATATCAAATCGACACATGATATGACCGGTATGACTCAAAGTGCATGTTTTCAGTTTAAAATGTTATTTTAGTAAAAAACATAAGTGGCATACTCAAAACATATAAAATGAATTAATATTATATTTATACTTTAGTAAAATGATCCATAAGTCATTTTGGACATGTATTAATCATTTTCACCTCAATATAATGCACAGTGTGATCGGTATGACTCCAAGTGTGTCTTTTTATTTAAAATTCACATTACTTATAGTAAAAAAGATAATCAAAATACTCAAAACAAAGAAAATGAATTCAAATTATTTTTATACTTTAGTAAAATTATCATTAAGTCATTTGGGGCATGTAGGAATCATCATCACCTCATTTCGTTACATGATGTGCCTAGTATGACTCAAAGTGTATGTTATTAGTTTAAAATTGACATTTTAGTTCAAAAAGTGTCACTCATTGAAAACTGATAAACACACTCAAATTGTATTTATAATTTATGAAAATTATTCATAATTCATTTTTTATATTTATGAATCATTCTCACATCAAACTGACAAATGATGTGACTGGTATGACTCAAAGTGATGTTTCCAATTTAAATTGACATTTTAGTAAAAAAACAAGTGGCATACTCAAAACTAATCAAACGCATTTGAATTGCTTTGATACTTTATAAAAACTATCTAGAATTCATTTGGGATATTTATAAATTATATTTACCTAAATCTAACGCACGGTGTGTGACTCCCCGAACCTATTTCACATGTAATAATAATATCATGATCTTATTCTGTTTAATTTTCATGCTATCTAAACAAAACATACAAAATAAACACAAGGAATTCTTACTAAACATTGAATTGATTACATTGCTTCAAAACTAATAAAATCTAAATAACCAAAAATAACTACTAAAAGCCCTATCAGAGTCGTAGGGAGTCCACCTAACACAATAAACAGACCCAGTAAATAGTGAAGATCCTTCGGGTTGGTCATAACGAAAAACATCACTGCCAGAACCAAGAAAATTATACTAAGAATCCATGTAATTAAGAGCACCATCTTTGACAAGTCGTTTTGAATATGGAACACCATATTTCATGTATTTATAAGGCCTCAAAAATAATCTGATCGTTTCCCCTTAGGTGTCCATTGAGTTTCTAACGGCTATATGTATAGTCATTGGTCATTTTGGTGGTTTAATTTAAAATATTTAGGTATAATTAGTATTCAAAAATAATTAAAAGTATGCATTGAAATTATAAATTTAAACATATAAACTCTTTTTATAAATATTATAGCTACACTTAGTATGATTTAAAAATTAGGTATGTATTTCAAATACTTTTCAAATATTTCAAATGTGTTGAAAAGATTTTATAAATGTTTTCATTCTTGATGTTTAAAACAAGGTCTCAACTAAAAATATGTTTTTGATTTTGAAATATAATACTAGTATAAGGGTTTATAAACTTTGATTTATAACTTTATGTTTTAAAACTCAAGTGTTTATAAACATGGTAAATTTATAACCCTACCATGCTAAAAATATAGGTGAGTACCCCACCTAGTCGAGGGCCACCTTTTAGGAATCCACTCAAGGCCTTGATGGGAATCTCACCCACAACCCCTGGCAATGGCCCAGGGTGGTTCACACGCATGGTGTGTGCTAAGTCACGCACACGGGGGCATAGTTATCCCTCAGTGCACATGGGTGTGTGTGCGGGGAACCAGAGCGCGCCACCGTGCAGGGCCGCACGGCAGCATGGGTGGGCGTAGGAGCATGCCCGCAGAGAACTCGGTACGGGGCGGTACTAGGAGGGGAAAGGGAGTAATCTGGCGATAGGTCAGGAGCTTTGGGCCTATAAAGGAGCCTAAAAATCCTTTAGTTTCTATGTGGTATGGGATTATTCGGCGGGGATCGGATCCAGACCGTCCGATCACGCGGCGCATGATCTAATCCATTCGACCAGTTCGGCTATCGAACCCCCACGGCCGTGTTATATCTGTCATGTTTTTGTGCACCGTCTGATCCATCGTAATCTAATCGCGACCATCTGAGTCTTTTAAAATCACTACGTTTCTCTGATCCATCTGATCTAATACGATCTAATCTGGATCATTCATCCGTTTTTAAAAAATACGCATCACCCGTAGCCGTCTAATCTACTCCCCCTCGGATCACAATCGTTCATTCCTTTTAAAATCCGCGAATGCTCCACGGTTGTAAGATCTTCTCTCGGTTAATCTCAGTCATCCATTCTTTTCTAGTTTTTCATCTCTCATGGCATCTTCTTCCTCCGCATGTGTCGCACCAGTGGATTCTTCCACTTTCTCCATTTCATTTTTCTACACCCCTGACACCAGTGGTCCCTCCTTTCTCTCATCTTCCACAAGACCGGACAGCCTCGGTCATATTTTAAACCGAGTGTGTCTTAGTTTTCCAGAAAGTGGCATTAAAATATTCTATATAATTTATGTATAATATAGATTATATATACAATCTGTTGCACCCCTAACCTCTCAGTTGATCTCTCCTCTCAAACCTCCAGCAAGCTTCCTCGAGCCTCTCCTCCTCATTCAAATCAGGTAAGGGTCCTATATTGTCTTGCCTTATTTTGGTTTGGGTTATTATATATATATATATAGATGTATATACTTGTATATATATATATGGTTGGGTATAAGACCTACTGATTCCTTATAAGATGGTGAGTCTTTAATCCTACATGAAGTTTTTAATCCTTTGTCATGCAAAGGATGTGTGGTGTTTTTTAATTCTATATAAATTTAAATATACATAAGCATATATATGAATATATATTTCATAAACAAAACTTTTATATTAAATGGAACGTTTTGAAATTTATGAACCCTTATTTTAAAAAATGTCCCTAATATGTTTAAAACAAGTGTCATTTAATCTTGGTATAAGTCCCTTGTACAGACTGTGTATAATCGATTATACACATAAATTATACATGTATATCGATGTTTACATATCTATGAATTTTTTAACAAATAAACCATTTAAATTTTATATCATGATTTAAAATTTAGGGACCCTTGTTAATTAATGTGCCTAATATATTAATGTCATTATAGGTGTCATCAGATTTTTTGTGTAACTCCCTTATATACACCATGTATATTCATTTATACATTTATATATGTGTGTGTGTAAAATAAATTTGGATTCGAAATATAATTTATATTTTCCAAGATTGATGAGAATGAATGGAAAATGTGGTTATTGAAATATGAAAGGTATTTATACACTTCTTTATATACACCCTTGTGTATAAACGAATTTACACAACACTAAACCCTAATAGTTTAGTAATTATGGAGAATTCATGAGTATAATTTTTTGGGTTTGGTACTCTTATATACATAGGTGTGAATCACTTATTTTCATAAATAATAAATGGTATTAGGTATGGTTTAAGTTCACGCTTTTCATTTTTAACATTGTATGTACCCTTGTGATATGTTATACATAATCATACTAGTAATAAATGGACATCTATGTGTTTAATACCCTACATGAAATATTTGGTTTACCTTTAAATTAGTTATGCATACAATCCATATTGAATTTACAATATGCATTTTATTAATAAGATTTTAGAATTTAGGGTTATCATTTTATCTGAAAAAACATATAATTCATTTTATGCATTAGTTATCATCACAGATGATATAATCTGCTTATCATACTTGTCATTTATTTTCATAGCCATGCAGTTGATAGTGTTGTTATTAACACTGATATGTATGATTCACTTTGTATATGTAAATGCTAAGGAATGTAATCAAACTCAAATGGCCTTTTATAGAATAAAGAATTTAAATTATTCAAAGTGGTATGGGACACTTTGAATAATATGAAATGAGAAATTAAATTATTCAAGGTGGTATAGGACACTTTGAATAATATCAAATAAGAAACCAATTAATATGTGACACTTGGAAGGATAAGTGATAAGTAATTTAATAAATTAAAGTGGTATGGGCACTTTGATTTAGAGAAATGAGGAATGCATTGGACTTATTTACTATAGGGTGGGCCCGCTATATCCCCTTGATGCATCGGTAGTTCTCATGAGACAAAATATGGTCTTGGAACTAGGCCTTGAAAAATTTATGATTTATGGATTTTGGCCGAGGCCTTAATAATTTTAGACGTCTTGGCCGAGGCCTTGACATAGTCCTGTATATGAACTTTCCTCATTATGACTATGTAATTTAATTAACTAAAAGAATATTCGACTAGTAAAATATTCTTGGTTAAAGAGCTTACGTTTATGAGAATCAGATGAAGTAAAATCTTATGGATTATTATTTATTCATCACTCAGAGATTTATTATCCAGTGTATGTGTCATAGTTAGTAAAGGATGAAATTGAAGTTATTATTTTATGTGAAACTTTGAACATGTATTACTCTTAGTTTTAAATTCTGTACTTTCATTTTCACATGTCATACCCATTAAAGTTTTAATTACTCTTACTTATTATTCTATACACCATATATTCATTATGAGCATTCTTATAATTGGAACATTTTTCCTTGTAACTCTATTAGTATTCCTTGAAATGTGATCTTATAATTCTTAGACAAAATGTTGTGTTATGATATATGTGTTACAACATTCATATTCTCACCCTATGTATTCAATCTGTTTTATTTTACAGGTTTAGTAGATTTGAGTCCCTCTGTTTGGTGACTTCTTAATGAAGACATTTTTGTTCAGTTTTGAAGGAATTGTAATAATTGTATCTAATTTTCTAGGACCTAAAACAAAATGATCCTCTTTAGTGGAACATGATTTGTAATGATCATCTCTTATTTTAAAAAAATACACACCATGTTTTATGTAAAACTGCACCAGCTTCGGGGCACTCTGGGGCCGGAGCATGACAGTTGGTATCAGAGGATTGGTTTAGAAAACCCTGGAAAATTAGAACAACTTTAGAAACTTTATTATGTCTTACTAAGTAGTTGTTTCCTTAAAATTTTCAAATGGATGACAAATCATGCCATTTGTCTCTCCTAATAGAAATATTAGAAACTATAGTGGTCAAGTCATGTTCAGGGGACTAAGAGACTTTTGAAAACCTTTGGTTGTCTTGTAAATAGATTTACCATGTATCCAATTCTCCTCGTATACTCCAACTTCACCAAGGTTCTGGTTTTGATTACTTCCTGATGATGCATGCACAACTTCCCTTTTATGCCCATAGGTGAAGGTATTATAATGGTATATTCTGATACTTCACCTTGGATGAAAATTTTCAATCACTAATGAACTTCCAAGAGGTTTCACAAGAGGGTGACCTCTGGGCAGGATACCTTTGTCAAATTGTAACCTACGGTCTTCAAGGTCAGGTCATAGACTTCGAAATTCTCAAAGATGAGTCTACCCATTTTCATTATAGATAGAAAGTTCAAGAAAATGTCTCCCAACTCTATACCCTTCACTATTTCCTTTGTTGTAACTTTAGATTTCCACATTCGATTGATTCAGACTACCCATGATGCATCTGGACCAATGAGATTGAGGAGTTTGGAAACACCTTAGGGGTCCGTTTAACTAGAAATTAGGGGAATCTCCAACACTAGTGAAACCAGTGAAGTTTCATCTTGGAGGGTGTTAGGAAATCCTTACCAGTGAGTTGAGAGGGAGCAAGTGGTCATGTAATACCATGATTTTTATAAACCATGTTTAAATGGATAATGTTGTTTTCCCTATTTTGATATTTTAATATGCTTTTATAAAACAATGTCTCTGTTTTAAGATATATTTACCATACTGAAATCTTATTTATTAAAAATTCTCAGATAGAATACATGAGTTCACCAACCAATATCTTATCACTTCCTACTGAACTGTTAGAGATTATAATTGTCAATACATGCTCTGAATAATACCAACCCTGTGAAAATTTATGTCTGACTTGCAAAAAACTCCATTGGGTGTCGAACCACCCAAACATCCTCCATATTTACCAAGGAAACAATCTTTCCTATTACCGTATTGAAAATGCACAATTTTTAGAATATAGGAAAAGAGGAAAGTATCATGAATCTCTTTTTCTATGTTTCACTTTGGCTGATAACTATCGATCTGTAGGTAAATTTATAGAAGCTACTTTGGAAGGCGACCATTGAGAGGCCTACCTATTCCAGGTCCTGATTTTTAGTATATACGTTTAACTCTACAACATCAATATTTTCAAGCATGACGTGGTGCAAGGGATTTATAGGGATTTAGTCCACTCTGAAATCTCTGAACTCTACACTTCTCGTGCCTCTCTATGGAAGGCCGAGTGCTTTAGGCACAGGTTTGACCCTATTTATTCACAGTGTATCTGGACCAAGGAAATTTAGGAGTTGAATACTACCTTAGGAATCCACCTGAGGTCATCAGCACCCTACCCTCAGTGGTGTTCCTGGTAAAGGGACCTCAGGAGTGACGTGTGTATGGTTTTACTAATGGATCATGTATAAATATTTTAGAATTGCGAGGATGCAATTCTTTGAAGTGGGGGATAATGTGACGCCCCAAACCTATTTCACATGTAATAATAATATCATGATTTTATTCTATTTAATTTTCATGTTATCCAAACAAAACATGTGGAATAAACACACAAGGCATTCTTATTAAACAATGAATTTATTACATTACTTCAAAACTAAGAAAATCCAACTAACCAAAAATACCTACTAAAATCCCTTGTAGATCCATAGAGAGGCCACCTAACACAATAACCAGACCCAATAAATAGTGAAGATCCTTCGGGTCAGTCAAAACGAAAAACATCATGACCAGAACCACGACAATTGTACTAAGCATCAGTGGAATGAAGATCACCATCTTCTCCAAGTCGTTTTGAAGATGGAACACCCTATTTCATATATTTATAAGGCCTCAAAAATAATCCGGTTGTTGCCCCTTAGGTGACCGTTGAGTTTCTAACAGCTATATGTATAGTTGTTTGTCATTTTGGTGGTTTAATTTAAAATATTTAGGTATAATTAGTTTTCCAAAATAATTAAAAGTATGAATTTAAATTATAACTTTAAACATATAAACTCTTTTTATAAATATTCTAGCTACACATAGTATGATTTAAAAATTAGGTATGTATTTCAAATACTTTTCAAATATTTCAAATGTGTTGAAAATATTTTATAAATGTTTTCATTCTTGATGTTTAAAACAAGGTCTCAACTAAAAATATGTTTTGGATTTTGAAATATAATACTAGTATAAGGGTTTATAAAATTTGATTTATAAATTTATGTTTTAAAACTCAAGTGTTTATAAACATGGTATATCTGCCACATTTTTGTGCGCTGTTTTATCCATAATGATCTAATCGGAACCATCCGAGTCTTTTAAAATCATTGTGTCGCTCTGATCCATCTGATCTAATACGATATAATCAATACCATTCATCCGTTTTTAAAAAATCTGCATCACCCATAGCTGTCTGATCTAATCCCCCTCAGATCACAATCATTCGTTCCTTTTAAAATATGCAGATGCTCCACGGCTGTAGGATCTTCTCTCGGTTAATCTCAGTTGTCCATTATTTTCTAGTATGTCCTCTCCCGTGGTGTCTTGTTCCTCCGCATGTGTCGCACCAGTGGATTCTTTCACTTTCTATATTTCATTTTTCCACACCTGTGACACCAGTGGTCCCTCCTTTCTCTCATCTTCCACAAGATCGGACACACTCAGCCATATTTTAAACCGAGTGTGTCTCAGTTTTCTAGCAAGTGGCATTAAAAAATTCTATATAATTTATGTATAATATATTTTATATATACAATTTGTTGCACCCCTAACCTCTCGGTTGATCTCTCCTCTCAAACCTTTAGCGAGCTTCCCTGAGCCTCTCCTCCTCATTCAAATCAGGTAAGGTTTCTATGTTGTCTTGCCTTGTTTTGGTTTGGGTTATTATATATATACATATAGATGTATATACTTGTATATATATATATTATTGGGTATAAGACATACTGATTCCTTCTAAGATGGTGAGTCCTTAATCCCACATGAAGTTCTTAATCCTTTTTCATTCAAAGGATGTGTGATGTTTTTTTATTCTATATAAATTCAAATATACATAACCATATATATGTATATATATTTCATAAACAAAACTTTTATATTAAATGGAATGTTTTGAAATTTATGAACCCTTGTTTTAAAAAATGTTTCTAATATGTTTAAAACAAGTGTCATTTAATATTGGTGTAAGAACCTTATATAGACTATGTATAATTTTTTATACACATAAATTATATATGTATATCGATGTTTACATATCTATGAATTTTTTTAATAAATAAACCATTTAAATTTTATATCACGATTTAAAATTTAGGGACCCTTGTTAATTAATGTGCCTAATATATTTATGTCATTATAGGTGTCATTGAATTTTTTGTGTAAGTACCTTATATACACCATGTATATTCGGTTATACATTTATATAAATATATATATATAATAAATTTGGATTCTAAATCTAATTTAAATTTTTCAAGATTGATGAGAATGAATGGAAAATGTGGTTTTTGAAATATAAAAGGTATTTATAGAATTCTTTATATACACCCTTGTGTATAAATAGAATTACAAAACACTAAACCCTAATCATTTAGTAATTATGGAGAATTTATGAGTATAATTTTTGGGGTTTGCTACTCTTATATACATATGTGTGAATCACTTATTTTCATAAATAATAAATGGTATTAGGTATGGTTTAACTTCATGCTTTTCATTTTTAACATTGTGTGTACCCTTGTGATATGTTATACATAAGCATGCCAGTAATAAATGGAAATCTATGTGTTTAAATACCCCACATGAAATATTTGGTTTACCTTTAAATTAGTTACACATCCAATCCATGATTAATTTCCAATATATATTTTATTAATAAGATTTTAGAATTTGGGGTTATCATTTTATCTAAAAAAACTTATAATTATTTTTATGCATTAGTTTTCATCACATATGCTATAATCTTCTTATCATACTTGTCATTTATTTCCATAGCCATGCAGTTGATAGTATTGTTATTAACACTGATATGCATGATTCACTTTGTATATGTAAATGCTAAGGAATGTAATAAAACTAAAATGGAATTTCATGGAATAAAGAATTTAAATTATTCAAAGTGGTATGGGACACTTTGAATAATATGAAATGAGAAATTAAATTATTCAAGGTGCTATGGAACAATTTGAATAATATGAAATAAGAAACCAAGTAATATCTGACACTTGGAATGATAAGTGATAAGTAATTAAATAAATCAATGTGGTATGGGCACTTTGATTTAGAGAAATGAAGAATACATTAGACTTATTTATTATCAAGTGGGGCCCGCTATAGCCCCTCAATGCATCAGTAGGTCCCATGAGACAAACTACGGTCTTGGCACAAGTCCTTGAAAAATTTATGATTTATAGATTTTGCCCGAGGCCTTAATCATTTTAGACGTCTTGGTTGAGGCCTTGACACAGTCCCGCATATGCACTTTCCTCATTACGACTGTAATTTAATTAACCAAAAGAATATTCAACTAGTAGAATATTCTTGGTTAAAGAACTTATGTTTATGAGAATCAGATGAATTAATATCTTGTAGCTTATTAATTATTCAGCACTCATAGATTTATTATCCAGTGTATGTGTCATAGTTAGTAAAGGATGAAATTGAAGTTATTATTTTATGCGCAACTCTGAACATGTATTACTATCAGTTTTAAATTCTGTACTTTCATTTTCACATGTCATACCCATTAAAGTTTTAATTACTCTTACTTATTATTCTATACACCATATATTTTGTATGAGCATGCTTATAATTTGAACATGTTTCCTTGAAAATCTATTAGTGTTACTTGAAATTTTCTCTTAAAATTCTTAGAAAAAAATTTTATGTTATGATATATGTGTTACTGCGTTCCTTAAGAAAATGTTTTATGAATAATTTTTAAAGGAATGTTTTCAAGAGGTTTTAATTGAAATATTATTTTTTTAAACCCTTATTGGGAATTTGTATGCCCACCCTACGTTTTCAATTTGTTTTCTTTTACAGGTTTAGTATATTTGAGTCCCTCTATTTGGTGACTGCTTAATGAAGACATTTTTTTTCAATTTTGAAAGAATTTTAATAATTGTATCTGATTCTCCAGGACCTAAACAAAAATGATACTATTTAGTGGAACATGATGTTTAATGATCAGCTCTTCTTTTAAAAAAAATTACACACCATGTTTTATGTAAACCCGCACTGGATTTAGGGTAGTTTGGGGTCGGGGTGTGACATGGTGTGACTGGTATAACTCCAAGTGTGTCTTTTTATTTAAAATTGACATTAATTTTAGTAAAAAAAGACAATTAACATACTCAAAACTGAGGGGACACATTCATATTGTTTTGATACTTTAGTAAAATGATCCATAAGTTATTTTTGATGTGTCTGAATCATCCTCACCTCAATATGATACATGATATGCCTATTATGACTCAAAGTGTCGGTTAGCAGTTTAAAATTGACATTTTAGTTTAAAAAGTGTCACTCACTAAAAACCAAGAAAACACACTTGAATTGTCTTGATAATTTAGAACAAAGATTCATAAGTCATTTTGGATGTGTAGGAATCAGTCTCATGTCAACCGACACATGATGGGACTGGTATGACTCAAAGTGCATGTTTCTAGTTTAAAATGATATTTTAGCAAAAAACACGAGTGACGTACTCAAAAGTGAGCAAAAAATCAGATTTTTTTATACTCTATAACAATGATCCATAAGTCATTTGAGACATGCATGAATCATCTGCACATCAATATGACACACATTGTAACCGGTATGACTCCAAGTGCATATTTTCAATATATAAGTGTCATTTTAGTTTAAAACACACATCACATCACCAAAACCGAGAAAACGATCTTAGATTATTTTCTCATCATTCTATATGTAACTAATTAATGAATTTCTTTATCATTTTTATCTTATACTTATTTAATTAATTTTCACATAGATGATCTTTGAAGATGAACAATAAATGGTGTGATGTGCAAGAATCAACCGTAACTCAATATGATATGCAGTGCTCCTAGTATGACTCAAAGTTTAGTTTAAAAATAACAATTTTCATTTAATTTACTTCTATATATTATTACTAACATAATAATTGTTTTCTTATATAGGTGTGCACTTTTGCTCAAGCAGGGGTAGTTTGTTTGGAAATAGCATGAGCTGGGATCTGGGGAAAAAGACAAAAAGACATTTATGTTTTTGAATGTATGTGATAATTTTTATTTACTCATATAATTGTATAAACCAATTTTTGAAATTTCTATAATATAGTGTGTGTTTTTCTTTTCTTTTTTTGTAAAAATTATTTCATTTAAATTTTTCATTTGTACTAGATTTTGCTGCTTTCTAGTGATGAATCTAGTTGTGCGGTGTGTTGTTACTACACACTACAGTATGCTCTGTTTCTAGTGTTGTAGTGTGTTGTTACAACACACTACAATATACCCCTTTATTAGTTCTTTTAGAAGTGATGATAAAGGATTCAATTATCAGTGCTTTTAGAATTGTTGACAAATCCTTTATTTATCAGTGCATTTAGTAGCTCTGATAAATGACTCCTTTATCAGCGCTTTACTGACATTGATAAAAAAAATAGGAATTTTAATTTCACACTGATAGTCGGTGATTTTTTAGTGCTGATAAAGGTCAATTCTAGCACTGTTAAAGGTTTGTTTTTTAGTAGTGTAATATATACAAACTATGCTCAACAACTATTCTCAAGATCATAACTAAAATACGAACTGAGGTCGGGGTAGATAAAAACTAAATTTCATGATATCAAACCTAGAATGATATTAAAGGCTCTATCCTAGAATCAATTTATCATATAAATGGGCATACACAATAGTCATACTTCATAAACAATTTACTAGACATGAATATTAAGGAAATTTAACAAATAAATAAACAATTTATTTATTTTTCAAAACATGAGACATTTATGAACTATTTAGAAATAAATTTTAATTATAAAAATTTTATAATTTAGCAAAAATATAAATATTGTATATTCATTTCAATATGAACTCCTTCATATTTTATATTAAATGAAATTTATATGATATTTCCTAAATTATAAACATTTTATAATTCAATATTATATAAACATTTTATATATTCTAAATATCATATGTTTTTTAATTTATAAACACTTTATAAATCACCTATTATGATTTTTAAATAAAACATTTATTTCTAGATCATAAGGCATGCCATTTAATTTGTCAAAAGTTATTTCAAAATATCAATCTTTAATATTTTGGGAATAATGTTTCATAAACATTTATTTAATTAATTATAAACAATTTATAATTAAACAATTAATTTATAAAATCCCTATAAATTAAATATCCCAAAAATAACTCTTAATATTATTTATAAATAATTCATAAACCATTAAAAACATTTAATATTCTAAAAATAATTTTTTTTTTAAATATTCTTCTTACCCTTACGTAGAATCCCTATTCTGCGCAAGGGTATCCCCTTATTATCCTTACAAAGTTGCTTTGCATAAGGGTTAGTGATGTTTTTAGAAGCCTGTGTAAAGGTAACGTAAAGGTTACCTTTACACAACCTGATTGAAAAAAACCATTGTGTAAAGGTAATATGCATATTACCTTTATGTAGCTCTCTCACATATAGGAATTACCATTACACAACTCATTTTCATATATATAATCCCAATCCTTCTCATGGTGTGTAAAGGTAAACATCAAGGACCATTACACAACATCTCAAATACCCTTACATGTATGGGTAAAGCACAAAATACCTTTACACAAAACCTCTTGCGTAACGGTACTACCTTTACACAACACATTTGCATAAAGGAAACAATGAGGTTATGCTCACTCATTTGCATATGGGTTTTACATTTATGCAACTCATTTGTGGAAGGGAATTACCTTTACACAACTTATTTTCATAGAGGTGCGACTTTTACGTAGCCGACCAGCATAAGGGTGAATCATATTTACCCTTACACAACTTACGTAAGGGTCTGAAACCTGCATAAATTTTACAAAAATGTTGTTTTTCATTTTTCTTTGAAAACCAGTGATAAAAACATGTTCAATTCTTGAAAAATATCCTCTAATACCACTAATGGGTTTTATATGATCATCTAATGACTATATGCAGCAGAAGACATCCCAAAACACATGAAAATCTATCTTCAAGAATCAACACGTAAACAATACTATAAAACAGAGTACTTGGATTTCTCGAATAGAAATAGTTTTTTTCTTCCTTTAGTGGAGAGTGTTTGAGGAAGATCATGAGGATAAGTGAACAAAAAACACCATGCCTCCGAGGGAGTACCCTGACCAATGGATCTACGATCATATCATGAGGATTCTCAAGCATGTGAATGGGTGCTAGCCCCTTCACGAGTGAGATGAATAATGCTTGAGAATAAGAGAGACTTAGAATAGGCTCATACACCTCGCATGCCAAAAGGAGAGGATCTTATACATGCATGAAAAATACATGTGTCACATGCATGTATTAAAAGTACACTTATATATAATATCATATATTATGTATATGTATATGTCTCATGCATCCTATGTATGTGTACAAGAATATCATGCATGTATATTTTAGTGCACATCCAGAAACACATGAATACACTTTCATGCTCATATATACACATAGATGCACATTCACATACACATACACATACACATACATGTAAATATACATACATACTAGCATGTATGCTCATATAAACACATATACATGCATACACATACACACATGCATGCATACACATGAATTTATATATATACATATGTACATATGCATACATAACATACACATATAAACACACACATAGATACACAAACACTTTCATGCATACAAACACAGATACATGTTTTATATACATACTTGTATTAACCCCCGTTATATTTCACTTTTTTTTCTTTTTTCACATTTTGAGATTTTAAAGCCATATCAAGGATTTGTGTCAAAACACCAATGATTGTACATATATGTATGGATGGATGGATGGATGGATGGATGGATGCATGAATGCATGGATGGATGGATATATGTATGGATGGATGGATGGTTAGATGCCTGGATGGATGGATGGATGGATGGATGTATTTACATATACTATATATAAATATTCTTAAATAAAATATGGTCATTTATATATTTATATAATTATTTAAATGAAATTTTAATATACTACATATATAAATTTTGAAAATAAGATTTTCATGACCCGTCCCCAAGAGCCCCTGTTGTGACTACCCCAAGCCCGCCTTCCATAGGCCAGGGGTTAGCGACTAGCACCAGAAAGGAATATACCTAAAATGAGAAGGCATTGCCTTTAGACCTGTAAACACACAAACTAGGTATTCAATAAGAACAAACCACATAGTATAACTGCTAAAAGTAAAAGTGTGAACTGAAGCGGAATGGGCCAAAATACAAACTCAACTAAAAGAAAAATACAGCAAAAAGGGAAAACAGCTCCTGAGGTCATCTGCCAAGGATCCTACCTAAAGGGTAGGTACAGCTCGTCATTGTGGCTCTCCACATCAACCGGTCACCTCCATGCATCGTCTAGTCCTAGCTCCCAAATCTCGGTCAAAATAGTCTGTCGTCTTCACAAGACACAACATGGTGCTGGAGAAACCCGTGTAGGGGTGAGTATAATAATTCCCAGTAGGGACCTCGAGACTCCCGAAGGTCTCCCAGAATTCCACAAAGTAAAAACCACAAAGCATGATCTCAATCACAAAGCATAAGTAAAATACTCAGCTCAAACTAGGTATACAACTTGAAGAAAATGAATTAAGATGATTAGTCATAAAGATAGATCATATTATTCTGTCGAGATTCTTTTTCTGCTAGACCACACAAGGTCGCTAGGTGTTGACCCATAGAGGATCGCTAGGTGATGACCCACAGATGATCTCTAGGTGCTGACCCACTCAAAAGATCGCTAGGTGGTGACCCACTCAGAGGATCTCTAGGTGCTGACCCACAGAGGATCGCTAGGTGTTGACCCATGGAGGGTCGCTAGGTGTTGACCCACTCAGAGGATCTCTAGGTGTTGACCCACAGAGGATCTCTATTCTTTCTTCATGTCACAGCCACCCATTAGATTCCCGCACTAATCATGCTTAATTTCCATAGGATCTGCTCCACAAGCCATCAGTTGTATTTCAATCACTAAGAAGTTCCATAAAGAAGTAACCCTAAGAACCACCATTTCATAAGGGTTCCAATACAATAGACGGTGGATCACTCAGACGTTCGGTCTGTAAGTTATAGGCATTTTAGTGTCGGGGGCCCGGTTGGATTTGAGTCTGATCCAACCCGACCATACTATAACTTTCTCCAAAACCCAAGTGGAGTATCTCAAAAGGACTTCTTTGTCCTAAGGGTTCCAACGTCGTAGATAGTTCATCAAACGGATGTCTGGTTTAGGATATATTCCCCTTTAAGAAAAACTAGGCCTAAATGGGTCTGGGTCTGGTCCGACCCAGTCGGACCGACCAAGCCCGTTGTCCCTGACTTGAACTGGCTAGCCCAGACCTGGTCTGGACTACTATGCTTCAGGACTGGCCCGGACCACTCGGCTAGGTGAGGCCTGCCGGGCCGCTGGACCAACCCAGCACGCTGGTTGGGCGCGGCCCGCAAGCTGGGCGCAGCCCACCAACTGGGCGCGGGGGTCTGCTCCCCTCTTAAATGAACTACGGTCTATTCGGTTCTTCAAACAGGCAACATCAGGCTAGCATTTCCCCCTCCAGCTGACTGGTCTAGTGGACCGGTCTTGTGTGGGGCCTACAGACGTGGTCTGCCTCCGCTGTGATTAGAGTCGTGACACCTCCTCTGTGGCATGCTGTTGCAGCGCGCTGCCACCGTCAATACAGCCGACATCAGTTGGCCACCCCCTGTCCTCTGTAGTGCCTTTTGGTACCGTCCCCTCCTCGCGGTCGACGAAAACCGGCCACCACCTCCTCTGGTCACCGGCGGAGCTTCCGCGGGCCTCCGGTGAAGCTCTGAAGGTCTGTTTTCTTTTCTGACTGCGCCTATCAGCCTCCCGAGACACTGCCATCACTGCGTGGCCCCTGGTTTCATCTTTCCACCGTATTTTTCAGTCGTCCACAATGAACGCAAACAATACTGAGATCGGCGGAGGGTTCGGGCCTTGTTCGTTTCAGCCCACACCCTCCACGTTAGCGTTATATCATGGTAAGAGTTCAACATCATCAAGGGTGGATGAATCATAAAAACTCTTAAACAAAACACCTACCTAGAACTCATTGGAAGGCACTACAAATGAGGGAAGGAGAACCCGTGTTCGAAGGGTATTCGTTGGCGTTCATCGATCTCTGGATCAAATCATCAATGGCATTGCCAAATTCTATGTTCTTCGTTGGAGGAAGACGTCACCAGCACTTCGTTAAGAGTTCTCCTGTGGGTTCCCAAAACCCATGCCAACAACTATATTAAATAAAAGAAAATGATTTCAACTCTCCGAACAATTATGTGGTTCATTAATGAATAATTAACGAACCCATTAATCTTTCGATGGTGCAGTTACACAACCAAGTGTAGCCAGTCATTAAATGATCTTCATTAAATTGACCGACCAACTCTGCAGTCCCACCACCATCACTAGAAGGTTACAAAAAGAAATAAAATAACTCATGGGGTTATTTTATTATTGTTTTTTGTAAAGTCCAAAAATTAACTTTTTCATCGGAACCTTACCGGTCAAAGTTAAGTTTCGCCTAAGCGAATCTTGGCACTACGAATTCAGTGGTGCCCTCAGATTTTTAATCCGAGCACCGGTTCAAAACATAGAAATTGTCGCTTGCACGTTTACTGAACATAACTTAAAAAAGTTCAGAAAATATTAACAGTCACCCTTGACCCTCTCCAGTCAAGGTTAGGTTCTTCCAAAGGGAAACACACCCTCACAAGCTCGCCATTACTCTCAGATTTCCAATATGAGTTACCATTTAGGAGTTATAAGTATTTGACAATAAAATATTTGTTATCTAATTATTTTATTTACGGCCAAAAACTAACTTCCATTGTTGTCCTGTGCAAGCCAATGTTAGGATCTGCCTAAGGAAATCATACCCTCATGATCTTAGCAGTGGTCTCATATTTTTAATCTGAGTCACCTTTTGTGAGTTATAAGCATTTGAAAAATAAAATAATTTTATTTAATTATTTTTTTATGGTTATTCCATTCTCAGGTTTCTCACTGGTGACCTGTGCCGAATAAACTTAAGTCGCGCCTAGGGTAAACCCGCTATCCTAAATTCAAAGGTGCCCTCGGATTTTTGATCTGCGCACCCATTTAAGAGTTATTCTACTTTTTTAAGAAAACCACTCATTCATGCTATTTAAATCTTAACATTTTTTTATGGGTCGTTTCGGCCACTCCGGGCCTCGAAATCACGTGTCGTCAAATTCCACGGTCTCGAAATAATTCCATTTAATTAAAAAAAATATGGAATTTATGGTTCTTTACATTCTCCCCACCTTAGGGATTTTCGTCCCCAAAAGCCACAATACAAGCTAAGAAAAAAATGGGGGTACTGAGCACGAATTTGAGCATCTCGCTCCCATGTGCTCTCCTAAAGGTTTTTGTGCTACCACAGAACTCGCACCAGAGGAATAGAACACCCCCATAGGAATCGTTCCTGTCGATCCTCTATCTCTACCGTAAACTCCGCGAACATCACCCCATCATCAATGTCCAGCTCGTGCAAGTCAATTACGTGTGATGTATCTTGCACGTATCTCATCAGCTGTGACACATGGAAAACATCTTGCACCTTGTGCATCTGTGGGAGAAGATCTAGGTGGTACACCACTTCACCAACTTTGCTGAGAATCTGAAAAGGTCCGATGAATCTCAAAGATAGCAAGTCGCCCCGGCCAAATCTCCACAAACCTCGTCGAGGTGAGACCCATAGGAAGACGTGGCCTCCCTCCTCGAACTCCAAGGGTATCTGTCTTCTATAATAATACAACTTCTGCATGCTCTGTAGAGTCTTCATCTACTCCTAGAATATTTGAACCTTCTCAGTGGTAGACCATACCGACTCTGAACCCATAAGTGCTGACTCCCCTGGGTCTATCCAGCATAAAGGTGATCTGCATGGTCACCCGTACAAGGCCTCAAATGGTGTCATGTCGATGGTGGAGTGATAACTGTTATTGTATGAAAACTCCACCAAGGGTAATTGATCCTCCCAACTGTGGCCAAAATCAAGGACGTAAGCACATAGCATGTCCTCAAGTGTCTATATGGTCTGCTCCGTCTGACCATATGTCTAAGGATGAAAGGCGGTGCTTAAACTTAGTTGATTACCGAACACATCCTGCAATCCCTTCCTCAACTAGGATGTAAAACGAGTTTCACAATCTGAGACGATCATCGATGGAACCCCGTGAAGCCGTACTATCTCCTATACATAGAGGCATCCCAATCCCTCTATTAATCCCTACTCTCAGATGGGTGGAAGGTGGGACAACTTGGTGAGTCGTTCAACAATTACCTAGACGGAATTATGGCTCATGGACGTACGTGGTAGCCCTATCACAAAGTCCATAGAGATATCTTCCCACTTCCACTTTGGTACCTCGAGTGGCTAAGTCAAGCCTATTGGAACCAGATGCTCAGCCTTCACTTGCTGACAAGTGAGGCATCGTGAAACGAACTCTGCCACTACTTTATTAATCCCTAGCCACCAGTACTGACGTCGGAGGTCCTGGTACATCTTCTCTAGACTAGGATGTACCTCTAAAGGGGATTTATGGAATTCCCTCAACACCTCATCTCGTAGCATCACTGTTACCATGGTGTGTCCTCTGAAAAGGATGATGTGCTTCCCACCTTCAGGAAATTCATCAGGAGCCTATCCTAAGGATATCTGAGCACATCGGGTCTCACAGCCAACGTCTCCAAGTTGTGCCTCCCTGACTCGCTGAAAGAGTGGGGGAGTAACTATCATAAACTGGAGTTAAGCTGCTCTATCACTATCCATGAAGGATAACTACAACGTGGCTAGCTGCTCTGTCGCCTCACTCAGCAAATATAAACTAGACCTCTTGCTGAGTGTTTCTACCACCACATCCCCCTTCCTAGGAGTACATACTATCTCGATGTCATAGTCATGGAGGAACTTCAACCATCGTTGTTGTCTTAGCTGCTGAAAAGCCTATAGGCACCTTTGAATCCATGCAAAAGGCTACCCCATTTAATTGATTGATGTGCCCATTGACCCTTTGGTAGTTGTTACTTGCTCTCCACAGCCACTTGGTTAATGTGTCGGTAGTCCACACATAAACTCGAACTCTGGGTCTTACTAAGCCCTTCCCCTGCAAGCCCTACACCTACACCCCCTACTTGCGAAGCTCTATGAAATTCCTCTGATATACTGATGTTGATATCGGTGCCATCTCGAAGTGTAGAATGATACAGGAGTCCCTACCCCTGTAAGGAGGTAATCTTGGAAGCATCTTTTGAAAGGATGTTGTCACACTCTGACACTACTATTGGGAACTGAAAACTCAAAACACCTGCTGCCATAAGGGTAAGGTTGGACGACTCAAGAGTGATCAACTGCACCCTCCTAGGCATGAGTTTATCCCATGCTTTCTGGGTTTCCTTTTCAATGACCAAGGAAAACCCCATTCCAATTTTTTAGATATAACATATCCTTTTCCTAAAATAGTCAATATGAGCATGAACTATGGGTGACCATTCCATACCCAAACTAACGTCGTAAGGATTCGACGCTGCCACCAAGAGGTTCTAACTGAAACTCTCACCTTAAGGGTCAAATCACAACATCGTCCTAAGTGTGATTATCGAGTCTCCTCACATAGGTATCTTCATATGTAAGGGTCAATTCAATGGTTTAACCGAAAACTCAAGGTCTTGAACAAGATTCATGGAAAGAAGGAATGATTAGTACCTATGTCTAGTGATACAGTAACTAGTAGTAGACACAGACCGTACCTTGAATCATTCCTGGAGCCCTTGGGTCACACTCCATGACTGCATGCAGCTACTCCCTTTCCCTGTCCTCCAGCTCCCTAAGCCTCATGGGGACCACATTGGGGTGGTGGTTGTAACATGTGGAAATGTATACCACCTCTTTATGCTTGCCTAACTCCTCTTCCATGTCTGCTGCACTGTAGATTCATCTATCCCTAAACACATCTCTCTCAGAGGTTTGATCCCTGAAGCACTGGTCGTATCATATTCATCGAGTACTTGGAAAGGTCGGTACGCCTCGATGAATGATCAGTTATCGGCATGTCTCCCTATTAAATATTTAGAAGCTCTCTGGAACACATACCCCTTAGCTTTCTATGGAAAGAGACCCCTTCTCTAAGGAAGGTTCTCAAGCTATATTCATAGAAAATTCACCTCATCGTAAGATCAGGGTAATCTAAACCCATTCATCGCCCTGCTAAGCCATGTATAATGCTCACTGCCAGGACCTCCATTTGATCTAATGGTGCCCCAGCAAGATGGAAACTCGGTCACCACCTCAAGCCAATACTTAGACACTTGTGAGTTGGTCTCACCTCATAACCTAAGGGGTATTTGTTGTTGAAACTCATGTAAGTCACTGAGCCTACATGTGTCCTATACTGGTAGCACCGGTAGTAATTTCTGACCAATGGGCATTGGTATTGCTGGGACACCACCCGAAGGTACCATCTCGGGCAACGGTCCTTGTACCGAAGTCCCGTCACTCTACAGACCATCCTCACGTTCATGCACTGGAATCCTGGCTGGCTGGCTATGTGGAGGCATATTGAAAGAGAATCAAGATGAACCATGGTCAATAAGTTATACCTCGTGAGCTGACTCAAAAGAGATTAAGATAAAAACATTTTCAAAACACATGCAACTAGTGTTTTCGTGTACCGAGTAGAAAAACAGAATTCAGGGTCCTGGTGTGTAGATACATCAGTCGTCATAACAACACTGGACTCTTTGGACTGAAATCCAAACTCAAGACACTTGAAACTATTGCTATCATTGAAAACACAGACTCTTAGTTCTTCTAGTCGAACTGACCCCTTTGATACCACTTTGTCATGACCCGTCCCCTGGGGCCCGTGTTGTGACTATCTCAAGCCTACCTTCTATAGTCCAGGGGTTTGAGACTAGCATCGGAAAGGCATATCCCTAAAATGGGAAGGCATTTCCTTTAAACCTGCAAACACATAGATCAGGTACAAAACAAGAACAAACCACGTAGTATAATTGCTGAAAGTAAAAGTTTTAACTGAAGCAGAATGGTCCAGAATACAAACCCAACTAAAAGAAAAATACAGCAAAAAGTGAAAATAGCTTATGAGGTTGTCCGATGAGGATCCTACCTGAAGGGTAGGTACAGCTCGTCACTGTGGCTCTCTATGTCAATCGGTCACCTCCTTGCACTGTCTAGTTTGGGCTCCCAAATCTCGGTCAAAATAGTTTTTCGTCTACACATGACACACCAAGGTGTGATCGAAACTCGTACAGGGGTGAGTATAACAATACCTAGTAGGGACCTCGAGACTCCCGAAGGTCTCCCAAAATTCCACAAATGAAAAACCACAAAGCATGATCTCAATCACAAAGTAAAAGTAAAAGACTCATCTCAAACCAGGTATACAACTTGAAGAACATTAATTAATATGATTAGTTATAAAGTTAGATCATCTTATTCTGTCTAGAGGCTTTTGTTGCTAGACCGCACAAGGTTGTTAGGTGCTGACCCATAGAGGATCATTAGGTGCTGACCCACAGAGGATTGTTAGGTGCTGACTCACTCAGAGGATCGATAGGTGCTGACCCACTCAGAGGATCGCTAGGCTCTCACCCATAGAGGATCTCTAGGTTTTGACCCACTCAAAGGATTGCTAGGTGGGGACCCACTGAGAGGATCGCTAGGTGTGGACCCACTAAGAGGATCGCTAGGTGTTGACCCACTCAGAGGATCACTAGGTGATGACCCACATAGAATCACTAGGTTCTGACCCACATAGGATCGCTAGGTTTTGACCCACTCAGAGGATCACTAGGTGCTAACCCATAGAGGATCTCTATTCTTTCTTCACTTCACAGTCAGCCACTAGATTCTCGCACTCAGCATGCTTGATTTCCAGAGGATTATCTCCACAATCCATTGTCCATATTTTAATTTCCACTAAGTCCCACGAAAAAGTAACTCGAATAACCTTCATTTCATAAGGGTTCCAACGCAATAGACGGCGCTTCGATCAGACGCCCGATCTGTAAGTTATAGGCATTTTAGTGTCAGGGGCCCGGTTGGATTCGAGTCTGATCCAACCAGGCCATACTCCAACTTTCTCTAAAACCAAAGTGAAGTATCTCAAAAGTACTGTCTCATCCTAAGGGTTCCAGTTCCACACACGATTCGTCAAAGGAACGTGTAGTTTAGGAGATATGCCCCTTTTAGTGAAACTGGGCCTAAATGGGTATGGCCCGGTCCTACTGGGCTTGGTCCAGGCCGTTGGGACGTGGGACCGGCCCAGCCCCCCCAGCTGGGCGAGTTTTAATACCCCGACCCCGGAATCTAGGAGTCGGTGCATTATTTTAATACATTGGCATGATTACAAGGAATCAAGTCTCGAAGGACCGGTCATTTTAGTAGACTTGGAAACAAGATACATACATAAGTTCAACATTACAACTTGAAAAGAAAAAACAACACTAATTTATTCCATTAGAAACATCCAATCTTCCAAGATTATGTCTGAAATTCACTCATAATTAACTTCTTCATATCCTGGGAAAATGAAACATAAGAAAGGGGTGAGCTCAAACGATCAGTAAGAGTAAGCAATACAGCGGAAGATAACATAAACATTAGGCATGGTGAATAACTCAAAACACATGCCTTTACAAATAATAAACATGAACACTTTATGGCAGGAAGATAAGATAAGTAAATAATGCCATAATAAAACATATTCATGGGTATTCTACTAGTCGAATAATCACATGAAATATCAATAGCTAATCTCATGATGATGGAATGCATAATGTTGGACATCATAACCACATAGTCAAGACCTCGTGCCAAGACTACAAATATTTTTTTTGTCAAGGCCTTGTGCCAAGACACTAGTTTGTCTCATAAGACCTACCGATTCATCGAGGAGCTATAGCAGGCTCCACCCGTCACTTACTAATTCCAATGCATTCCTTATATGAAAAGGTTGAAATATAATCTAAACATTCGTATTAAAACTAGCATATAAAATATTGATACTTTAACCACAATCCATGAATGGCATAAAAATAGCACATCCATAGTCAAACATAACTTATTAAATACGATATGGAAGATTTTATTATAATAGATTAACCTCAATCGAGAATAATGAAGGATATTGACATATATTAAAATAATCATCAAAACTATTTGAGAGAAATATCCCACTTTTTCTTGAAAACATTTAAAAATATCACTATTTATTAAGAAGCCATTTAAAATATATTTTTGAATCAAAGTGTCTCATACCACTTTGAAACTTTTAAAAGGAATTTTAATTTTAAAAAATTAATTTCCATATAAATAAATCCTTAAACCCATTTTTAAAACATGAACATTAATGAGAAAGATTTATAAGAATAAATCTTTAAAAATTTTAAAAAATGATATTTTAGTTAGAGTTTCTAACCAAATGAGAGGTGCTTGAATACAAATAATTGGGGTAATAAAAACTTTATAATATCATGAAAATAAAGGATTTCGTGATATACTATGTCAAAGGATAGTATATACACCATATAAAAGTGAGTTGGTGCATAACAACAAATAAGTCTTAATGGAAAGTAAATTGAGATAAAGTCCCTTATAAAGATTGTATCCTTAGGTTAAGGATAAATAAATGGCACAATTATGTGTGAAAAATATAAATACACTCAATATTATTGGATATTCAATGTAAATCAATCATAGGAAATTCACACATATTCTTGTAAAAACAACACCAATGACTTGGATGTTTAACTCAATGAATGGAAATTGAGTTAGGATTACTCTTATCAAGTTCATATCAATGACTTGAGAAATTATCAATGGAGTGATTATGTGTATCAAAAGTATATCCACACAAAGGGGAGTGTAAATTACTACATAAATAATAAATAGTTATTCCACACATAATCTTGGAATAAAATAATCAATGAAGTATGCGTAAAGCCCAATGAGTGGAAAATGAAATTTGAAATTCCCTTAACGATTTGGTAACTTGTGAAGCATACACCCCATGAAAGAATTATCATAAAATGAAGATGTAAATACCCATAAATTAAATTATATTATACCAAGAATATAATCATGGGAAGTACATACACCACACAAAAGGAAATATTGGTCAATATAGCATGAATCTCACAGGAATAAAAAGTAAGATGAAAAACCCTTACTTCGTTGTAATCAATTGAGTCGTATGACCAAAAGTTAATAACCACAAAATTAATCATATAATACCATGAATATAAATATAATAATGATAATATATATCAAATTTTAGTACACAATACACCACATGCAATAAATAAGTGGTGAACAATGGAAATCTCACGGAATTAAAAGTGAGTAAGAATCCCCTTACCTCAAATCTGACTTGTCTTGTATATTCCTTGTTCTTACTAAATAATAAACTTAAGTTAATTTCTACTTGATTAAGAACATTTTTCAATTTTATTATTCTTTTTATATTACTTATTACCTTTCTATAATAATTGGTTAATTATTTGAGTTCATATTGGATATTTTATCGATGTCCGGAACTTGAGTCAAAAATGAACTTGTTATATTTACAATTTGTCCATGTGGTCAAAAGTCCATTATTTACAGAATGATATACATGATTTATATATCATATATATATTATATATCTAGTATATATATATATTTATTTATAACAGAACATAACATTTGGAGATAAGAAATGAAATGTATCGTTCATGGAGACGGTAAGTCGTATATACGCATGAACACTACTTCCATTTATATTTCGTATTTTAATGGAATTAAAACATAATGATACAAAGGTATATTATAATTACAGTATAATATCATATGTAATATTATTAACTTCATCCTTTATACATCCCACATAATCCATTAACGAGCCATATCACTTTGAGGGGGCGGTAGTCCGCACTTTCTCAAATGAAATTATCACGTTTACCCATAATGGAAACCTTAAAGGTATGTTATAAATGGAAAATAAAGATTTATAAATAAAACATAAACATAATATATATCATATATAAATACATTTCCATCTTAATGTCCACCATGAGAGGCAGTAGAAGATAATTGAATAATCATCGTTTCGTGAGGCGTTAGTTTGTCATCCACAGAAACAGTATGTTCTTTACCCATTAGATGGAGGTGTGTGTAAGTGTAGTTAGAATACTTATCATAAAAACATACTAGTATATTTAGGATACTGTTGTTGTTATAAAATAAAGTAATAAAAATAGTTAAGGGGTTGGAGAAGTAAAATAAAAGAAAAGAAGTTAAGAGAAATCATTACCTTTAATTTGGGTAACTCCTTTTGGTTTGAACCAAAAGGACTTCTTAAAGTAACTTCTGCCTAAAGTAAGGCTTCTAGGAGGAAGAGAGGGTTCTTGAGAGCTTATTTGGGCAGGTTTTGTATGATCCAAGGGGCTTGAGAGGTGTGAGGAATGGGTTATAAGTGGTGTCCTTTTATAAGGGAGAGGAGGGGCTCTTTAGGAGAGTTTGAAAATGTTATTTTATTATAAAATTATATTTGGTTTAAAAAGGTCCAAAACTCATTAAATCCTAAGATAATATGACTCATGTTCGAAATAAAATCATCCAATAAGAATTAGACAGGTTTTGGATATTTTATTAATATTAATAATCTTATTTATTTAAATCGTTTATTAATGAGGTAAATACTACATCATTATTGTATCATAAATAATTTAATTTATTTGATGTCTAAAAATTATAAAAAAAAAATCATAATGTAGAAAATATTTTTAGATTTATAATTAATATTTATAGTCAAAAATATGTCTTATATAACCCCATGTAAAAATTTATATACTAAAAGATATTTGTTAATGTCATTTTTGTCTTTACTTTAAGTTAATTAAAATAAAGTGTCATTATCACTCTTAAGTGGCCCCATGGGGTCCCAAAATCGACCCAAGGATTCCCATGGTCTCCCATGACTCATCCAATAAGGTTAGGACAAATTTTAAGGTAATTTTTTATTATTATAATATTCTTTTTATCCTGAATTACCTTATTTACCTTTAACCGCGGTAAATAAAAGTCAAAAGTTACTATTCACCAAAAATTATTTTTATCATATTGAGCCATATTTTACTTAATAATAACAACCATGTATGTCGGATTTTAAAATTCAATTCACAGAAGCGGTAAAATTTCATTTAAATGAAAAAGTTATTTTTTTAACTACTACTAAGTGGTTTTACTATTCATCAAAAATTGAAGTTTTTCAGAAAAATATCAAAAATTCAGCCTAAGATATATTTGATATTATGAATTAAAAAATGATTTCTATTTTACCAAATTAAAAACATATAAGTTTGATTGATTAATTTAAAATTAATTCTTGCTGTCAAAACAGAAAACGTGTTTTTAAGAAATAATAACTATCAAAAGATTGACACTTGTTTATGTCTAATTCCAAAGTGAAATTACTTAAAATGAACAAAATTGGATTAAATAGTAAAAAAATTATCTAATTTCACTCTAAAACCAATTAAAAATATAATCTAACCATATAAATAAATTATATTAAAAGGCTATTTTGAATTAAAATACAGTATTTTCCACTATTCATTAAAAATGAATTTTATCAGAAAAATACCAAAATTTACCCAAAGTAAATTTTGATTTTCCAGTTCTAAAGAAGAATTTTATTTTTTTCAAATTGAACATATTAAAGTGTCAAATATTGGATTTAGAAAGGGTTCGCCATTAAAAGGCGAAAAACTGCATTTTTTGAAAAATACTTTTTTTATCTGAAAAATTGAATTTGTCCTTATATTATGTCTAAAAACCACAAAAGATGAATGTTAAAATTATATGGGATATATATAAAATTAAAAATTTGGTTATTACTATTCATAACAGATTTCTAAATGGCTAGTTTGATAGGTCGTGGTGCGCTCGAACTCGATATTGCGTGTAGCTCAAGCTATTGAATTAATTTAAAGAGATAACGTACTACAAAATCTTGTGGTGTTACATTCTCCCCTCCTTTAATAAATTTCATCCTCAAAATTTAATCTCGGGATTAAAAACATGGGTTTTGACATTTCAAAATATCTTAGTTGAAATCCCACATCGAAAAATGGATTAATGAGGCCACTATTTTAAAATAAAGAAAGGTAAGTATGAAGGTTACCAAAAATAACATATACTAAGGCTCCATGTAGGAAAACATGGATATGGAAGATAAATTTAACCATCAAGTTCTGATGGAGAGTGATTGAGAAAATTATTAGGAGAAAGTTAACGATTTGAAAGTCATAAACTCGTGATGGGTTGAAAGGTCTTTGATTACCTAGTAGGAAAAGTAAACAGACAACGTTTTTGTTTTAAGTTCCGTTTCATAATGTTGAGGAATTTATTTATGAGATTTACTAAGAGTATAAGGATATATACTTACTTTAAAAGTAAAGTTTCATCCATTAATAAATTTCTACCACAAACTCATCTTTTCTCCAAATAATGAGTATTCAAGATGACTTGGTTACACCTGAAGCGCTAGAATAAACTTATAGAGAATCAAACAATCCACAAAGGATGAACTATATATTTCCCTTGTCTCTAGACATTAACCAATACCAAAATGGTTAGTAAATGATCAGATGATCCTCAAAAAGGATAATCCTTTATAGAAAGAAATACTACTCTTAATATCCAAAATTTAAACAAACAATACCCAAAGTTCAACAATTACCCTTAAATGAACAATTGTCCTTAAAATCCTTCGATATAATACTAAATAAGATTGAAACCCAAAATTCAGAGGAATTTTATTACATAGTTTTCCACATTAAATTTTATCTCCAAATAACATCGACTACTCTTAAATTCACATACTTAAAAGTAATTAATCTAATCACATATTCTCTATGATAGGTTAATAATTTCCAGGAATAACCCAAATCGCTATAAATCCATAATAAAACATAGATAAATTTTCACCGTTACTCCTCAAATGAAATCTCATAGTATTCTATTTTCCTTAGGCATATGGTGTTCCCAATAGAGCGAACGTCTTTCAAAATAACATTTATCACTTAATCATCAAATCATTTTCCTAAACTAAGGATACCCATTTGATAATACATAAGGTCCCAAATCAACTTATTATTGATCAATAAAATAATTCAACTAAAAAGAATTAGTCACACTAACCAGGGACTTCTCATAGTCCAGTGGTAGGAGATAAATCTCAATCACACTTTGGTTGTGGTTTTGATTCCCACAGCTTTGTCCGACGTGACAGGTTGTCACACGGTTTGTGTGTTGTCCTTTTTCGAAAACTATATTTTATAACATTCCCAAAATGAGATAAATTCCTCAAAATAACCATAACATAATTTAACCACAAATTTTATCTCATACCTCGCGTTTTCATCCCAAAAATTAATAACCTATAATTGCCTCAAATTAAAGGATCATATAAACCCAAATGGTTCTTTATAACTATATCCATAAAATAAAAGATAATTCTTCCTAAAATAGAATTTTCACATAACAAACTTCATGTTTACACATACAAGAGAATAGTATTCCAAAGTAATCCCATACTTTTAAACATTTCTCCATACATTTATTTCCACGTAGGTTCTTCCTTGATCAAGAGGTTATACTATAGAATTGGGCATTCACTTGGGTGATGCCAAGGTCCCCTACATTTACGGAAAATGACTGTAAATGGATTCTTGGGATCATTTTTATTTTCTTCCATAGTACTCTTCATTTTTTCTCGAAAATTATTTACTTTATTTCCTTCTTTCTCACACATAAAGCATTTTTGTGTTCCATTGATACACTTTCTTGGGTGTCTCCTTCCACATTTCCTATATGATGGAAAATGAGTTTTCTTTTCTCCATGGTCTCCACTGCTGGAGCTCTTATCATTCACCACCTTTCTCTTCTTTGTTGAGTCCGAGAGTTGGTTAATATATATGTTGTTGATCAAATTCTTGGAAAACAGATTTGGCATGAACACGGTATATTTTATGCCTATCAACATTCAATTTCGGTGCTCATTTCCACCACCATGCCCACCTTTCATGTCATGTTCAATGTTACTATGACTTCCTTCGAATCCATCCATTGACTAAAACCAGAAAGCATTGTTTGAGTACTAATAGTCATAAAATAATTTAGAGAATATCATGACACCTTATTTTCAATCTAAAACACCTTAGGATTAACCAAGGTTAATTATTCTCATCTTAGATTAAAATCCTTCAAATTGGTTTGTAAGGAAAATGTGAATTATCCTAAGCATATCTCCCGGGAGTGTCATAACCAAGAGTGCAGCAAGGCCCGTTGTCGTGTACCAGGATATCCCGATTCAAGCCTGAAACTCCTTATCAAAGTTTTCACTCCTAGTTAAATTTGTGCCAGAGCTGCCTCTACCTGCTCGTATCTAGATAGGGATGTATTTCTTGGAAAGCCCACATAATGTTTACATTACCAAAAATTTTGGATGTTCTTCTATACTAATCCTCAAATTCTATTTTAGAGTAGTGTTTTCTAATCAGAGTTTTTCTAGATCTAGCTTCCAAGGTTTGTACTAAATTTCCTCTGATACCAACTATAACGCCCTGACCCCAGAATCCAGAAGCCGGTGCATTATTTTAATATATTGGCATGATTATAAGGAATCAAGTCCCGAAGGACTGATCAGTTTAGTAGTCTTGGAAACAAGATACATACATAAGTTCAGCATTACAACTTGAAAAGAAAAACCACACTAATTTATTCCATTACAAACATCCAAGCTTCCTAGATTATTCCTGCAAGTCACTCATAATTAACTTCTTTATATCCTAGGAAAATGAAACATAAGAAAGGGGTGAGCTCAAATGATCAGTAAGAGTAAGCAATACAGTGGAAGATAACATAAACATTAGGTATGGTGAATAACTAAAAACACATGCCTATACAAATAATAAAAATGAATACTTTATGGAAGGAATATGAGCTGAGTAAATAATGCCATAATAAAACATAGTCATGGGTATTCTACTAGTCTAATAACCACATGAAATATCAATAGCTAATCTCATGATGATGGAATGCATAATGTCGGACATCATAACCACATAGTCAAGACCTCGTGCCAAGACTACAAATAATTTTTTTTTTGTCAAGGCCTTGTGCCAAGACACTAGTTTGTCTCATGAGACCTACCATTGCATCGAGGAGCTATAGTGGGCTCCACCCGTCACTTACTAAGTCCAATGCATTCCTCATATGAAAAAGGTTGAAATATAATCTAAACATTCATATTAAAACTATCATACGAAATGTCAATACTTTAACCATAGTCCATGGATGGCATAAAAATAGCACATCAACATAACTCATTCAATACAATATGGAAGATTTTGTTACAATAGATTAACCTCAATTGAGAATAATGAAGGATATTGACATAGATGAAAATAATCATCAAAACTATTTTGAGAGAAATATCTCCCTTTTTCTTGAAAACATTTAAAAATATCACTATTTATTAAGAAGCTGTTTAAAATAGATTTTTGAATCAAACTGTCCCATACCACATTGAAACTTTTAAAAGGAATTTTAATTTTAAAAAATTAATTTCCATATAAATAAATCCTTAAAACCATCTTTAAAACATGGACATTAATGAGAAATATTTAGAAGAATAAATCTTTAAAACATTTAAAAAATGATATTTCAGTTAGAGTTTCTAACCAAATGAGAGATGCTTGAATACAAATAATTGGGGTAATAAAAACTTTATAATATCATGAGAATAAAGTATTTCATGATATACTATGTCAAAGTACAGTATATACACCATATAAAAGTGAATTGGTTCATAACAACAAAGAAGTCTCAATGGAAAGTAAATTGAGATAAAGTCCTTTATAAAGACTGTATCCTTAGGTTAAGGATAAATCAATGACATAATTATGTGTGAAAAATATAAATACACTAAATATGATTGGATATTAAGTGTAAATAAATTAGAGGAAATTCACACGTATTCTTGTAAAAACAATACCAATGACTTGTATTTTTAACTCAATGAATGGAAATTGAGTTAGGATTACTCTTATCAAGTTCATATCAATGACTAGAGAAATTATAAATAGAGTGATTATGTGTATCAAAAGTATATACATACAAAGGGGAGTGGAAATTACTGCATAAATAGTAAATAGTGATTCCACACATAATCTTGGAGTAAAATAATCAATGAAGTATGCGTGAATCCCAATGAGTGGAAAATGAAATTTGAAATTCCCTTAACGATTTGGTAACTTATGAAGCATACACCCCATGAAAGAAGGATCATACAATGAAGATGTAAATACCCATAAATTAAATTATATTACACCGAGAATATAATCATGGGCAGTACATATTCCACACAAAAGGAAATAGTGGCCAATATAGCATGAATCTCACGGGAATAAAAAGTAAGATGAAAAACCCTTACTTCGTTGTAATCAATCAAGTCGTATGACCAAAAGTTAATAAACACCAAATGAATCACAGAATACCATGAATATAAATAGAATCATGATAATATATATCAAATGGTAGTACACAATACACCACATACAATAAATAATTGGTGAATAATGGAAATTTCACGGAATTAAAAGTGAGATAAGAAACCCCTTACCTCAAATCTGACTTGTCTTGTATGTTCCTTGTTCTTCCTAAATAATAAACTTAAGTTAATTTCTACTTGATTAAGAAAATTTTTCAAGTTTATTATTCCTTTTATATTACTTATTACTTTACTATAACAATTATTTAATTATTTGAGTTCATATTGGATATTTTATCGATGTCCGGAACTTGAGTCAAAAATGAACTTGTTATGTTTACAATTTGTCCATGTGGTCAAAAGTCCATTATTTCCAGAATGATATAAATGATTTAGATATGATATATATATTATATATCCATTATATATATATATATGTATGTATTTATAACAGTACATAACATTTGGAGATAAGAAATGAAATGTATCATTCATGGAGACGGTAAGTCGTACGTATGCATGAACGCTACTTTCATTTCTATTTCGTATTTTAATAGAATTAAAACATAATGATACATAGTTATATTATAATTCCAGTATAATATCATATATAATATCATTAACTTCATCATTTATACATCTCACATAAGGCATTAACGAGTCATATCACTTTGAGGGGGCGGTAGTCTGCACTTCCTCAAATGAAATTATCGCGTATACCCATAATGAAAACCATAAAGGTGTGTTATAAATGGAAAATTCAGAAGCATAAAGAAAAAATAAAAATAATATATATATCATATATAAATACAATTCTATCTTAATGATCACCATGATAGGCGGTAGTAGATAATTGAACAATCATCGTTTCGTGAGGCGTTAGTTTTTCATCCACAGAAACAGTATTAGATGGAGGTGTGGGTAAGTGTAGTTTGAATAATTCTCATAACAACATCCTAATATATTGATGATACTGGTGTTGTTATAAAAGAAAGTAATAAAAAATAGTTTAGGGGTTGGAGAAGTAAAATAAAAGAAAAGAAGTTAAGAGAAACTATTACCTTTAATTTGGGTAACTCCCTTTGGTTTGAACCAAAAGGGAATCTTAAAGTAGATTCTCCCTAAGGTAAGGATTCTAGGTGGAAGAGAGGGATCTTGAGAGCTTATTTGGGCAGGGGTTGGATGAGCCAAGGGGCTTGAGAGGTGTGATGAATGGGTTAGAAGTGGCGTCATTTTATAAGGGAGAGGAGGGGCTCTTTAGGAAAGTCTGAAAATCTTGTTTTATTATAAACTTATATTCAGTTTAAAAAGGTCCAAAACTCATTAAAGTCGAAGATAAGATAACTCGTGTTTGAAATAAAATCATCCAGTAAGAATTGGACAGGTTTTGGATATTGTTTTAATATTAATAATCTTATTTATTTAAATCATTTATTAATGAGGTAAATACTGCATCATTATTGTGTCAGAAATAATTTAATTTATTTGATGTCTAAAAATTATAAACAAAATACCATAATGTAAGAAATCTTTTTAGATTTTCAATTAATATTTATAGTCGAAAATATGACTTATATAACCCCATGTAAAAATTTATATACTAAAAGATATTTGTTAATGTCATTTTTGTCTTTACTTTATGTTAATTAAAATAAAGTGTCATTATCACTCTTAAGTGGCCCCATGGGGTCCCAAAATCGACCCAAGGATGTCCATGGTCGTTAATGACTCATCCAATAAGGTTAGGACAAATGTTAAGGTAATTTTATATTATTATAATATTCTTTTTACCTTCAATTACCCTATTTACCTTTAACCGCGGTAAATAAGTCAAAAGTTACTATTCATCAAAAAATATTTTCATCTTATTGGACCACATTTTACTTGCTAATAACAACCATGTATGTCGGATTTTCGAAATTCAATTCACAGAAGTGGTAAAATTTCATTTAAATGAAAAAGTTAGTTTTTTAACAACTACTAAGTGGTTTTACTATTCATCAAAAATTGAAGTTTTTTAGGAAAATACCAAAAATTAAGCCTAAGCTATATTTGATATTTCGAATTCAAAAATGATGTCTATTTTAGCAAATTAAAAATATAGAATTTGGATTAATTAATTGAAAATTAATTCTCGTTGTCAAAACAAAAAACGTATTTTTAAGAAATAATAACTATCAAAAGATTGACACTTGTTTATGTCCAATTCCAAAGTGAAATTACTTCTAATGACCAACATTGGATTAAATGGTAAAAATATTATCTAATTACACTTTAAAAACAATTAAAAATATAATCTAACCATATAAATAGATTAGATTAAAAGGCTGTTTTGAATTAAAATATAGTATTTTTCACTATTCATTAAAAAATGAATTTTATCAGAAAAATACCAAAAAATTACCCAAAGTAAATTTTGATATTCCGGTTCTAAATAAGAATTTTATTTTGTCAAATAGAACATATAAAAGTGTCAAATATTGGATTTAGAAAGGGTTCGCCATTAAAAGACGGGAAAACTGCATTTTTTGAAAAATACTTCTTTTATCTGAAAAATTAAATTTGTCTTTATATTATGTCTAAGAAACACAAAAGATGAATGTTAAAATTATATGGGATGTATATAAAATTCAAAATGTGGTTATTACTATTCATAACCGCTTTCAAAATGGCTAGTATGATAGGTCGTGGTGCGCTCGAACTCGGTGTTGCGTGTAGCGCAAACTATTGAATTACTTTAAAGAGATAACGTACTATGAAATCTTGGGGTGTTACATGAGGCCCGCCGGGTCGCTGGACCAACTCGGCCCGCTGGCTGGGCAGGAGGGTTTGCTCCCCTCCCAAGCAAACTACGTTCTGTTTGGTTTTTCAAACAAGCGATGCCAGGCTGGCGTCGCCCACTCCAGCTGACTGTTCCGGTGGATCGATCTTGTGCGGGACCCGCGAACGCGGTCCGCCTCCGCCGCGACTGGAGTCGCGACACCTCCTCTGCGGCGTGGTGCCGTGGCGCACCGCCAACGTCAACGTGGCCGGCGTCGACTGGCCGCCCCCTGTTCGCTTCGGTGCTTACGGTCCTCCCGGGACGTTGTCATCCCTGCGTGGCCCCCGGTTGTCGCCATATTGGTCGGTCGTCCACAAAGAACACAAACAATACCGAGATCGGGGGATGGTCCGGGCCTTGTTCGGTTCGACCCGCACCCTCCGCGTTAAGCATTATAGCATGAGAAGAGTTCAAATCATGAAGAGTGGATGAATCATAAAAACTCTTAAACAAAACCCCTACCTGGAAACTTGTTGGAAGGCACTGAGGATGAGGGAAGGAGAACCCGCGTTCGATGGGTGTTCGTTGGCATTCGTCGATCTTCAGATCGAATCCTCAATGGTGTCACCAAATTCTCTGTTCTTCGTTGAAGGAAGACGTCACCAACACTTCGTCAAGAGTTCTCTCATAGGTTTCCAAAACGCACGCCAACGACTAGATTAAATAAAAGAAAAGGAGTTCAACTCTCTGCACAATTTATGTGGTTCATTAATGAATAATTAATGACCTTCATTTAATTGACCGACGAACTCTGCGGTCCTGCCACCGTCGGTCAAAGGTTATAAAAACAAATAAAATAACTCATGCAGTTATTTTTTTTTTTGAAGAGTCCAAAAATTAACTTTTTCGTCTGACTCTTGCCAATCGAAGTTAAGTTTCGCCTAAGAGAATCCTAGCGCTGCGAATTCAACGGTGTCTTCAGATTTTTAATCCGAGCACCGGTTCAAAACATAGAAATCGCCGTGCGCACGTTTATCGAACGTACCTTACAAAAAGTTTAGAAAAATGTTAACAATCACCCTCGACCTACATCGATCGAGGTTAGGCTCCGCATAAGGGAAACACGCTCTCACGAGCTCAACGATACTCTTGGATTTCCAATTTGAGTTACCGTTTAAGAGTTATAAGTATTTGACAATAAAATAATTGTTACCTAATTTTTTTATTTATGGAAAAAAACTAAATTCCACTGTTGACCCGCGCCGGCCAATGTTAGGATTGTCTAAGGAAAGCATACCCTCAGGAGCTCAGCGATGGTCTCAGATTTTTAATCTGAGTCACCGTTCATGAGTTATAATCATTTGAAAAATAAAATAATTTTATTTACGTTTATGCAATTCTCGGGTTTTCTCACTGGAGATCTGCGTCGACTAAACTTAAGTCGGACCTAGGGTAAACTTGCTATCATGAACGCAACAGTGTCCTCATATTTTTGATCTGGGCACCCGTTTAAGAGTTATTCCACTTTTTTTAGGAAAACTACTCACGCACGCTATTTAAATCTTAACATTTTTCGACGGGTCATTTCGGGCACTCCGGGTCTCGGAATCACGTGCCGTCAAATTCCACGGTCTCGAAATAATTCCATATAATTAAAAAATATATGTGGAATTTCCGGGTCTTTACAAAGATTGATAATAAATTTTTATTTTAATATGAATTATATTTTTAAATATTTATTATATGTGTATATTGTTGTTTGAATATATTTATCTATTTATTTATATATAATCACACACACATATAATCATATATACATAAATATATGCATACATGCATATAATTATAAATATATGTATATTGTAAATTATATAATATGAATATAAATATATGATAAATTTAAATATAAACCATATTTAATGTATTTATATATTTATTCATACAATATTTTATAATATATATATATATATATATCTTGTGTGCGTGTCAATATATATAAACACACACACATATATATGCATATTGAAAATACATATGTATATTATAAATTATATGAATATATAAATTTAAATACCAATATTTTTTATATGCATGTTGTAAATCATATAATTTGGATTTAAATATATTATAAACAAACGTATAAATGACTGAAAAAATGTATAAATTGTATTTATATATACATATATATTGTTATATAAATCATATTTAATAATATATAAATTTGTATATATATAATATTTTATATTGATACATTTTATCATCACTAAATAAAGCGGTGATAAATAGAGACATTTATTAGCTCTTTTTAGAGTGCCAATGAAGTTTATCTTTATCACCGATGATAAAAATATAATGAAATGTTGGAAAATTTGGGGTAGGGGGCGTTTTTATTTTATTTTTTATGAAAATGGGTCAGTCTAGCACCACTTGAATTGGCGCTAATGGCAAAAAACGCCATAGCGCCACTTCAAGTGGCGCTAACCGGGAAACCGGTAATTATTGCTCAGCGCCACTTGGAGTGGCGCTGATCCCTTATCTTTATGCCGATCAGCGCCACTTGAAGTGGCGCTGATCTCCTCCCACAACTATAACCCCCCCTCCTCCTCTCCTCATTCCCTCCGCTCCACTCCTCTCCTCATTCTCCCTCTTCCCTCTCTTCATTCTCCCTCTTCCCTCTCCCTCATCCTCATCCAACCGAGGACCCTTTTGCAAATTTGAAGTTCTGCAAATTCGAGGTAAGTTTTTATTTACATTTCTTTAATATTTTAAATTGTTTATTTAATTGTTTAGTTAATTTAATTAGATTATGGAATTTGTTTATTAATTTATTTGTTTACTTTATAGAATTAGTTTAAAACCTAATTATGTATTAGTAGTTAATAATTAATTATAATAGTGAATTAATTATTTTTAAGTAGCAAATTATTTAATTGTAATTTGTTATTTAATACATTCTAATTAGTTAATAGTAGTTAAATATTTGTAAGTAATTAAATAATTAATTGTAATTAGTTAATTAACCAATTTTAATTAGTTAATTAATAGTAAGTATTTAAGTAATTATAATTAGTTAATTGTAATTAGTAAGTAGTTAATTTTAATTAGTTAATTGTAATTAGTAATTAGTTAAATGTAATGATTTGTAATTAGGTAATTAAGTATTTCTATTTAGTTAATTAGTTATAATTAGCTACTTAATGATTTCTAATTAGCTAATTAATTAATTATAATTAGCTAATTAATGATTTCTAATTAGCTAATTAATGATTTCTAATTAGTTACTTAATTAATTATAATAGTTAGTTAATTAATTATAATTATTTAATTAATTAATTTTAATTAGTGAATTAATTAATTATAATTAGTAAATTAATTAATTATAATTAGTGAATTAATTAATTATAATCAGTGAATTAATTAATTATAATTAGTGAATTAATTAATTCTGATTAGTGAAATAATTAATTCTAATTAGTGAATTAATTAATTCTAATTAGCTAATTAATGATTTCTAAGTAGCTAATTAATGATTTCTAAGTAGCTAATTAATGATTTCTAAGTAGCTAATTAATGATTTCTAAGTAGCTAATTAATTAATTATAATTAGCTAATTAATTAATTGTAATTAGGGAATTAATTAATTGTAATTAGTGAATTAATTAATTGTAATTAGGGAATTAATTAATTGTAATTAGTGAATTAATTAATTGTAATTAGTGAATTAATTAATTGTAATTAGTGAATTAATTAATTGTAATTAGTGAATTAATTAATTGTAATTAGTGAATTAATTAATTGTAATTAGCTAATTAATTAATTATCATTAGCTAATTAATGATTTCTATATAGTTAATTATTTCTAATTATTTAATTATTTATAATTAGTTAATTATTTCTAATTAGTTAATTAAGTAATTGTAATTATGTAGTTAATCAGTTGAACTTAATTAAGCAGCTCTAATTAAACCTAATTAATCAATTCTAATTTGGCTTAAATAATCAATTCTAATTTAACTTAATTAATCAAATCTAATTCAACTTAATTAATCAATTATAATTAATTAACTGTAATTAGTTAATTAATCATTTCTAATTTATTAATTAATGAATTCTAATTAGTTAATTAATGAATTCTAATTAGTTAATTAATCAATTATAATTAGTTTAGGTAATTATTTATAATTAGTTAATTAAGTAATTCTAATTAGTTAATTAATGAATTCAAATTATGTAGTTAATTAATTCAACTTAATTAATCAATTCTAATTCAACTTAATTAATCAATTCTAATTCAACATGATTAATCAATTTTAATTCAACTTAATTAATCAATTATATTTCAACTTAATTAATCAATTATATTTCAACTTAATTAATCAATTATAAGTCAACTTAATTAATCAATTCTAATTAATTAATTAAGTAATTTTAATTAGGAAATTAATGAACACTAATTATGTCATTATGAACACTAATTAGTTAATTAACTAAATTTAAGTAGGTAGTTAATTAAATCTACTTAGGTAGTTAATTAAATCTACTTAGGTAGTTAATTAAATCTACTTAGGTAGTTAATTAAATCTATTTAGGTAGTTAATTAAATCTACTTAGGTAGTTAATTAAATCTAATTAGGTAGTTAATTAAATCTAATTGGGTAATCAATGAAATCTAATTGGGTAGTCGATAAAATCCAATTGGGTAGTTAATGAAATCTAATTAGGTACATAATGAAATTGTTGGGTCCACAAGGCTGAATACCCTGAGAGGGGGGTGAATCAGGGTATGACTAATTTAAAATTGAAGCCCATTTTGATCTTGTTTCGCTGTTAAGCAAAACACTCTTCTCTCTCTTTCCTGTTGCAAAAAGTAGATAGAAAGTAAAGCATGCACAAGACACCCCAATTTTACTTGGTTCACCGCAAAGGGTTACGTCCAATGAGCATACGCCGACAAGTTGCCGGTCGTACCAATTCTACTAAACTTCACTAGCTGTGGATTACAATGTTCGGGCTAGATCACTTCTATGCCCAGACTCACTGCCTTTACAAAGTTTAGGGTCAGCTCACTTCTTTCCCAAGGGTCACTCCTTGTTTCTCTCTCTCTGGCTCACTGCCGGTGGAGAGGATCACCTTCTTCCTCTTCCTAAGTTCACTGCTCCAAAAGGGAATCCACTCACAGTTTATAGACCTGTAGGTCTCTTAATTTGCATGAAGTAATGCATCCTTAACTGTAGATAAATGCTCTGTTAAAGTCCAACTTTCATCCACTGATAAATATCACTTTGCCTCTGACCACTGGGCAACTACTTTTGGAAAGTACCTTCGCAAAGCACCCTACTTCGCGAAGCTCCCAATTTCGCGAAACTCAAACAAGCCTTCGCGAAGCTCCTGCCTTTTCGCGAAGCTCTCTCGCGAAGCTCAACTCGTTGCAAAGAAACTTCTCTCGCGAAGCTCACTGAGCCAGCGCGGAGCACACAACTTTCGCGGAGCTACAATAGCCGCCGCGAAGCTCCCCTATCGCGAAGCACACTGCCTTCGCGAACCACCTCTGCGAACCGAGAGCAATGGATTTTCTCTGAAAATTCTCTCTACTTCGCTCGAAGGGGTCGGCCTCTATTTATAGGTCATTCCACCGACCCTTGTCCCTTCCGCGCGAAGTCAACGCCACGTCATCTCAAATCACGAAGCTCTAAAGATTCCGCTGGATTTTTGTCCAATTCGCGAAGCACCACGGCACTTTGGCGTTCGCGAAGCTTGACGTAGTCGCGAAGAATCACCGTCAACATACCTTCGCGACTTCGCCGCGAAGCTCCCTCGCGAAGCCCAACATTCCTTCGCGCCTTCGCCGCGAAGCTCCCTCGCAAAGCCCTTCACCGCCGCGATGCGCTTCACCCTCTGCCGTTCGCGAAGCTTGACGTAATCGCGAAGCATCACCGCCTCCATTCTTCTGGTATTCGCGATTTCCAAACCATGCATCCTATCTTCGCGAAATTCATGTCATTTCCATATTAAATTATGCTCTTCATGGAAATCCACTTTTCGCGATACTCACCAAACTCCAAATTTTGGACCCCAAAAATTTGGCAAACACTGAGAAACGACGCCACCTTGTACTGCTCTTTTGTACCGCCTCCAGATCGTCCTTTCCTTTATCATCGTTCTTTGTCAACATGGAATGTCAACAAATTCTCGAGAACTCGACAATTATCCATGGAAACCTGCTTTGTCAACAAACACAATCAACCCAAAAATGCTGCAATGTTACCTTGAGGGATTTTTTCCCAACAGAAATTAAAAAAGGTAGTTAATGAAATCTAATTAGTTAATTAATGAAGTACAACTAGCGAAGTAGTTTCAGTAATTAGCGAAGTAGTTTCAGTAATTAGCGAAGTAGTTACAGTAATTAGCGAAGTAGTTACAGTAATTAGCAAAGTAGTTATATTAAGAATTGTTTATATAATATATATTTGCATTCCATTCTAAGTATGATAATTTATTTAGTTTGTCATCTACCTTGATCTCAGTTTGTAATTGTAGTTATGAACTTGAATGTAGTAGTTTAATATATTTTTTACATATTAAGTGTTAGGGTTGTCATGAACTGAAATTCTTGCTTGAGTAAAGTATCCCCGAATAGAGGGGCTTTGGGTCGGACCACCTACTTTCCTGGAGGCTTGCCTTCTCTAGGAAAGTGAATGGGGTTGGTTATATGTCGCTCTGGGCTTATTCATGTTGAGTTTTTCAAGTTCAGATAACTCTATGCTTTTACATGACGTGTTCATGTACCTCATCCATATGATGGATGTGGATATGTATGAATATGTTTGACTTACTATTTTTGGGTAAATAACACAAACTTGTGGGTTGTGTAAAGCGAGTTACACATCAATATGGTTTGAACATATTGATTTGGTGGAGGGACTAGGATTCCAACATAAATTACATAAATTCTAAAAGCATGCAGACATAATTAGATTGTTTGATCATATGTGATTAATAACGAAAGTTTATTTTAGATAAAAAAGATGGTTGCTTATATTTATTGCAACGGACAAATAATTGAGACGGAACAAGGATGTAGTTATAGTATACAACCAGAAGCTGTTGTAATGCTTGAAGGCTGTATGAACGGTATGAACCCAGGGGCGTCAGAATTGGGAGGTTAATTTGGATATGTGACTGATATTTCGGTAAAAATGAGGGGGTGTCCAGATTTAATGAAACCGAATTGAACAGTTAAGCTGCATGTAAGACACTGTGGTGGTGTTCCCCCCAAAACGAAAGGTGGCTTCAACCTTTCTTGATATCCAGTATCGATTTTGATATCCAATTCACTGCAACAAATACCAGAACCTCCACATAAACACACCATTTTTGGACCTTGTGGTCTTTCTTACCGTGAATTGGATATCTAATTTTATACTGTATATTTTATATGCTTTTAAAGTTTTCTATTTTAAATTTAATAATTAATGATATCTTTCACTAACATTTTTTTTGAAAATTCTTTTTGTTTTCAACTATTTATTATATGTTTCATCAATGTTTAAAGTTTCAGTTATATCCGTGTAATAGTTTATGTTTTATAGTCTTTCAAATTGAAAGCTTATAAATTATTTTTTATCAACATTTTTCATTAAATTCATTCTATTTTCAAATATTTATTATATGTTTAATCAATGATTAAAGTATAATTTATATCGGTGTTATAGTTTATCTATTATAGTCTTTCAAAGACAAGTCACTACTATATAAAATCCCATTAGCGACCGCCATTGGCGGTCGCTAAAGGGCTTTAGCGGCCGCACAGCGACCGCCAATGGCGGTCGCTGTTGCCTCGTCGCTAGAGGCCTTTAGCGACCGCCAATGGCGGTCGCTATAGGTGCCCCGCAGGTCGGCCTTCAGCGACCGCCAGGCGGTCGCTGAAGGCCCTCTGCCCAGTCCCCTATAGCGACCGCCATTGGCGGTCGCTATTCTAAAAAAAAAAATTTTTTAAAAAAATTTTTATTGAATTGAATATAAATATATATATATATATGTATATATATAATATATTTTAAATGTTTTAATATATATTTAATATATATATAATATCAAATCATTGTGCTATAATATATATATACTATTAAATACAATATTTTAAATACAAATCATTGTGCTATAATATATATATACTATTAAATACAATATTTTAAATACAAATCATTGTGCTATAAATATATATATATATATACTATTAAATACAATATTTTAAATATATATATATATACTATTAAATACAATATTTTAAATATATATATATATATATAATATATTTTAAATGTTTTAATATATATTTAATATATATTTAATATATATATAATATCAAATCATTGTGCTATAATAATTTAAAAACTTCGATTCAAGAAATAATCTCATTTCAGGTCGTTCGGAGCACGTTTGCTCCGAATCGGACCGCCGCACGCCGTTTTGGTGTTTAACGGCGCCGGAAACGCGTTTCCGGCCGCCGCGGTCGCACGGCACCTCCGAATGAGGTGCCGTCTGGCCGACCATTTCACAATTGACGCCCCGGATGTTGTCGTACGGTTTCGTGGCATTCGGAGGTCGTTCGGGTGGTTTTGACCCCCCAACACGCCATTTCAGCGCGCGCCGCGCTGCTGAAAACGACACAATCGGGCGTGCCGCGCGCACCGCACGTCCGATGGACGTGCGGCCTCCTCCTGCATCTCAGGAATAATATTCCTCTCGTCCCCGTGCGGTTTCAGGTCGTTCGGAGCACGTTTGCTCCGAATCGGACCGCCGCACGCCGTTTTGGTGTTTAACGGCGCCGGAAACGCGTTTCCGGCCGCCGCGGTCGCACGGCACCTCCGAATGAGGTTCCGTCTGGCCGACCATTTCAAATTTGACGCCCCGGATGTTGTCGTACGGTTTCTTGGCATTCGGAGGTCGTTCGGGTGGTTTTGACCCCCCAACGCGCCATTTCAGCGCGCGCCGCGCTGCTGAAAACGACACAATCGGGCGTGCCGCGCGCACCGCACGTCCGATGGACGTGCGGCCTCCTCCTGCATCTCAGGAATAATATTCCTCTCGTCCCCGTGCGGTTTCAGGTCGTTCGGAGCACGTTTGCTCCGAATCGGACCGCCGCACGCCGTTTTGGTGTTTAACGGCGCCGGAAACGCGTTTCCGGCCGCCGCGGTCGCACGGCACCTCCGAATGAGGTGCCGTCTGGCCGACCATTTCACAATTGACGCCCCGGATGTTGTCGTACGGTTTCGTGGCATTCGGAGGTCGTTCGGGTGGTTTTGACCCCCCAACGCGCCATTTCAGCGCGCGCCGCGCTGCTGAAAACGACACAATCGGGCGTGCCGCGCGCACCGCACGTCCGATGGACGTGCGGCCTCCTCCTGCATCTCAGGAATAATATTCCTCTCGTCCCCGTGCGGTTTCAGGTCGTTCGGAGCACGTTTGCTCCGAATCGGACCGCCGCACGCCGTTTTGGTGTTTAACGGCGACGGAAACGCGTTTCCGGCCGCCGCGGTCGCACGGCACCTCCGAATGAGGTGCCGTCTGGCCGAACATTTCACAATTGACGCCCCGGATGTTGTCGTACGGTTTCGTGGCATTCGGAGGTCGTTCGTGTGGTTTTGACCCCCCAACGCGCCATTTCAGCGCGCGCCGCGCTGCTGAAAACGACACAATCGGGCGTGCCGCGCGCACCGCACGTCCGATGGACGTGCGGCCTCCTCCTGCATCTCAGGAATAATATTCCTCTCGTCCCCGTGCGGTTTCAGGTCGTTCGGAGCACGTTTGCTCCGAATCGGACCGCCGCACGCCGTTTTGGTGTTTAACGGCGCCGGAAACGCGTTTCCGGCCGCCGCGGTCGCACGGCACCTCCGAATAAGGTTCCGTCTGGCCGACCATTTCAAATTTGACGCCCCGGATGTTTTCGTACGGTTTCGTGGCATTCGGAGGTCGTTCGGGTGGTTTTGACCCCCCAACGCGCCATTTCAGCGCGCGCCGCGCTGCTGAAAACGACACAATCGGGCGTGCCGCGCGCACCGCACGTCCGATGGACGTGCGGCCTCCTCCTGCATCTCAGGAATAATATTCCTCTCGTCCCCGTGCGGTTTCAGGTCGTTCGGAGCACGTTTGCTCCGAATCGGACCGCCGCACGCCGTTTTGGTGTTTAACGGCGCCGGAAACGCGTTTCCGGCCGCCGCGGTCGCACGGCACCTCCGAATGAGGTGCCGTCTGGCCGACCATTTCACAATTGACGCCCCGGATGTTGTCGTACGGTTTCGTGGCATTCGGAGGTCGTTCGGGTGGTTTTGACCCCCCAACGCGCCATTTCAGCGCGCGCCGCGCTGCTGAAAACGACACAATCGGGCGTGCCGCGCGCACCGCACGTCCGATGGACGTGCGGCCTCCTCCTGCATCTCAAGAATAATATTCCTCTCGTCCCCGTGCGGTTTCAGGTCGTTCGGAGCACGTTTGCTCCGAATCGGACCGCCGCACGCCGTTTTGGTGTTTAACGGCGACGGAAACGCGTTTCCGGCCGCCGCGGTCGCACGGCACCTCCGAATGAGGTGCCGTCTGGCCGAACATTTCACAATTGACGCCCCGGATGTTGTCGTACGGTTTCGTGGCATTCGGAGGTCGTTCGTGTGGTTTTGACCCCCCAACGCGCCATTTCAGCGCGCGCCGCGCTGCTGAAAACGACAAAATCGGGCGTGCCGCGCGCACCGCACGTCCGATGGACGTGCGGCCTCCTCCTGCATCTCAGGAATAATATTCCTCTCGTCCCCGTGCGGTTTCAGGTCGTTCGGAGCACGTTTGCTCCGAATCGGACCGCCGCACGCCGTTTTGGTGTTTAACGGCGCCGGAAACGCGTTTCCGGCCGCCGCGGTCGCACGGCACCTTCGAATGAGGTGCCGTCTGGCCGACCATTTCACAATTGACGCCCCGGATGTTGTCGTACGGTTTCGTGGCATTCGGAGGTCGTTCGTGTGGTTTTGACCCCCCAACGCGCCATTTCAGCGCGCGCCGCGCTGCTGAAAACGACACAATCGGGCGTGCCGCGCGCACCGCACGTCCGATGGACGTGCGGCCTCCTCCTGCATCTCAGGAATAATATTCCTCTCGTCCCCGTGCGGTTTCAGGTCGTTCGGAGCACGTTTGCTCCGAATCGGACCGCCGCACGCCGTTTTGGTGTTTAACGGCGCCGGAAACGCGTTTCCGGCCGCCGCGGTCGCACGGCACCTCCGAATGAGGTTCCGTCTGGCCGACCATTTCAAATTTGACGCCCCGGATGTTGTCGTACGGTTTCGTGGCATTCGGAGGTCGTTCGGGTGGTTTTGACCCCCCAACGCGCCATTTCAGCGCGCGCCGCGCTGCTGAAAACGACACAATCGGGCGTGCCGCGCGCACCGCACGTCCGATGGACGTGCGGCCTCCTCCTGCATCTCAGGAATAATATTCCTCTCGTCCCCGTGCGGTTTCAGGTCGTTCGGAGCACGTTTGCTCCGAATCGGACCGCCGCACGCCGTTTTGGTGTTTAACGGCGCCGGAAACGCGTTTCCGGCCGCCGCGGTCGCACGGCACCTCCGAATGAGGTGCCGTCTGGCCGACCATTTCACAATTGACGCCCCGGATGTTGTCGTACGGTTTCGTGGCATTCGGAGGTCGTTCGGGTGGTTTTGACCCCCCAACGCGCCATTTCAGCGCGCGTCGCGCTGCTGAAAACGACACAATCGGGCGTGCCGCGCGCACCGCACGTCCGATGGACGTGCGGCCTCCTCCTGCATCTCAGGAATAATATTCCTCTCGTCCCCCGTGCGGTTTCAGGTCGTTCGGAGCACGTTTGCTCCGAATCGGACCGCCGCACGCCGTTTTGGTGTTTAACGGCGCCGGAAACGCGTTTCCGGCCGCCGCGGTCGCACGGCACCTCCGAATGAGGTGTCGTCTGGCCGACCATTTCACAATTGACGCCCCGGATGTTGTCGTACGGTTTCGTGGCATTCGGGGGTGCGGGGGGCTGTACGGGGGTGGCGGGGGGCTGTACGGGGGTGGCGGGGGGCTGTAGGGGGGTGGCGGGGGGGCTCTCCGGGGGTGGCGGGGGGCCTGTACGGGGGTGGCGGGGGGCTGTACGGGGGTGGCGGGGGGCTGTACGGGGGTTCGGGGGGCTGTACGGGGGTGCGGGGGGGCTGTACGGGGGTGGCGGGGGCCTGTACGGGGGTGGCGGGGGCCTGTACGGGGGTGGCGGGGGCCTGTACGGGGGTGGCGGGGGCCTGTACGGGGGTGGCGGGGGGCCGTACGGGGGTGCGGGGGCCTGTACGGGGGTGGCGGGGGCCTGTACGGGGGTGGCGGGGGGCAGTACGGGGGTGCGGGGGGTTGTACGGGGGTGCGGGGGGGCTGTACGGGGGTGCGGGGGGCTGTACGGGGGTGCGGGGGGGGCTGTACGGGGGTGCGGGGGGCTGTACGGGGGTGGCGGGGGGCTGTACGGGGGTGCGGGGGGCTGTACGGGGGTGCGGGGGGCTGTACGGGGGTGGCGGGGGGCTGTACGGGGGTGCGGGGGGGCTGTACGGGGGTGCGGGGGCCTGTGCGGGGGTGGCGGGGGCCTGTACGGGGGTGGCGGGGGCAGTACGGGGGTGCGGGGGGCTGTACGGGGGTGCGGGGGGGCTGTACGGGGGTGCGGGGGCCTGTGCGGGGGTGCGGGGGGCTGTACGGGGGTGCGGGGGCCTGTACGGGGGTGCGGGGGGCCTGTACGGGGGTGCGGGGGTGCGGGGGCCTGTACGGGGGTGCGGGGGGCTGTACGGGGGTGCGCGGGGGGCTGTACGGGGGTGCGGGGGGCTGTACGGGGGTGCGCGGGTGGCTGTACGGGGGTGCGGGGGGCTGTACGGCGGTGCGGGGGGCTCTCCGGGGGTGCAAAGGTCATCCCATTGATTACAAAAGTGAAAAATAAAAGTGATAACATCTAATTAATACATATTTCTTTTATCGATACCATACAAAAATTTATAAAAAATATATTGGATAATACATAATCTATAATATCAGATTTATTGATCTGTTGGAATTAGTTCGACTTTTTCAAATGTAGAATCATTTAAGATTATCTGATCAAAAACTCAATATGTGTATAAAATATTTAAAAGACCACCATGGATGGTAATAATGCATTACTTAAATGAATAAATAAAGTACATCAATGTCAACCCTACCAGTAAAAACAAAAAACATATCTCGTGAATATATGGTGCGTCACGCGTTGCCATCACTGTTACCTCCTTCTGGTGGACCAGGTGCCTACAACAAATAAACATTATAAATATTTTAATAACAAAAATAATTTAAATTAAATAAATAAATACAGTATATACCTGCGTCGTTTGATCCCCTGTACCATCAGCTCGACGCACATATTCCCGCAGTGCTCTTACCTCAGCTGTCAATTGCGCATTTGTCTCCTCGGAAGCGCGCAGCCGTGCCTCAAAATCTGACATCTGCTGTGTCATATGAGCAACAGCAGGACCGACAACCGCAGCGCGTGACACTACAGAACGAGGAATCCCTGCTCCATAGGTCAAACTATAGCCATGCTCGTCCCGACCAATAATGCGATGAAAGATCTCATCCCGTCGCATGGGAAGCTGTCGCTGGTCCTCTGGCAGATGTTCTAACTCAGCTTCAAATTGATCCTGTGAAATATTTAAATATATATAAATATATATATGTTAATATAAAGATTTATGTAATTATTGGTAAGTACAGACACTTACTATCAATGCTGCAACCTCTGGATCATTGCGATCACGAGTCCTTATCCACACCGACATTTTATCAGTTGCTGCACCTTGCCCTCGCAACTGTATATTAAAAGAATATAAACACAAAACCATATTAATTAATTAATTAAAAAGTGAATAATATATACCTCATGTCGGATCTGAGACACGTGACGAGTCCCGAGCCTGTGAGCTGGTCCCTGCAACGCTCGATTCTCCGAATGGCGTGTTGACACCTCCTACATTCAATTCATTCAAATTTCAAACAAATCACATATTCTTGAAAATATATATACAGCAAAATAATTAATATACAAACCGCAACACCCTCAGTAGACCAATATGCAACCAAGTCACGCCACTGAGCTGGGAGGACACCTCTCGGGACTTTTTCCAAAATGTCAGGGGCACCCACATTTGGTACCCAGTGGTCCCTCTTCACTTTGCCTTTATAATCTTTCCACAGCTTACGGCATTTGCTCATACACACGGGCCGAAACTCTTCAGGGCATACTTTCAAATTTTGCTATAATGAAAATAATCAAACATATTAGTATTATTTATAAATAGAAAATAAAGTAAAATTATTTTCTTACCTGAACCTCCCCTCCATAGACGATCTAATGTGTCCTGAGGGATAGAAGCCCAATCACGCGTGGTCAATGGAAATCGATGTGGGTCACGTATGATATGACCCAGCTGACGAATAAATGCCGGGGCATTCGGTCCCACGGGATGAAATACCTCATCAAATGAAACATCTATCGTCGTGTCGGAATTCCATGCTAATATGCCACGACCAGGGCCTCTCCTGCGAGAGGAAGAAGCAGCCGAGTCTGATCCTGTTGAAAACAATTTTATATATAAATTGACAAATGTTATATTTATATATATATATATGTTAATTACATAAATAATATAGATAATGACTGTCAAACATACCTCGACCCTGAGACGTAGATGCCTCAGATGGATGATGTGGATTTTCTGCCTCTTCCCCTGACATGTCTGCAATCATACAAAATATCAGTAATGAGTCCAAAGTGTTTAAAAGATAAATTGGATTGTTCTTAATAAATCAAACTTGTACAACTGTTAATCAAACAAAAAATGGATTGAATAATTAGTTGTGAATGAATTTTAAAAAATCAGAAAGTTAATCAACCTAAATATTTATGACTGAAAGCTCATGTTACCTGATTGAGCTACAAACCTGAAAGGGAGGGGAGCCGAAGGCGGTGCTGCGAGGGAGAGGAGCAGCGAAGGGGAGCCGGAGCCAAAGGCGGTGCGGCAAGGGAGGGGACGGGCGGCGGCGGCGGCGGGGAGCTGGAGGAGAGGAGGCGGTGAGGGGACGGGGGACGGGCAGCGAGGGGGGGGGGTGTCCGGGGTCGGGGGGGGCTGTCCGAGGTGCGGGGAGGGGTGTCCGGGGTGTCGGGGGCCTGTCAGGGGTGCGGGCAGGGGTGTTCGGGGTGCGGGAGTGTCCGAGGTGCGGGGGAGGGGGGGCTGTCTGGGGTGCAGGGGGGCTGTCGGGGGTGCGGGGTGGGGTGTCCGGGGTGCGGGGGGCCTGTCCGGGGTGCGGGGGGGCTGTCCGGGTTCGGAGGGGGGGTGTCCGAGTGCGGGGGGGGGGGGGGGGGCTGTCCGGGGTGCGGGGGGGCTGTCCGGGTTCGGAGGGGGGTGTCCGAGTGCAGGGGGGGGGGCTGTCCGGGGTGCGGGGAGGCGTCCGGGGTGCGGGGGGCGGTCCGGAGTGCGCGGGGGGGGTGCTGTCCGGGGTGCGGGGAGGCGTCCGGGGTGCGGGGGGCGGTCCGGAGTGCGCGGGGGGGTGCTGTCCGGGGTGCGGGGAGGCGTCCGGGGTGCGGGGGGCGGTCCGGAGTGCGCGCCGGGGGCTGTCCGGGGTGCGGGTGCCGTCCGGGGTGGGGGGGGAGGGCCGAGAGGCCGGAGGGCGGCGGCCGGAGGCCCGAAGGCGGAGGGCGGCGGCCGGAGGCCGGAAGGCAGGCGGCGGGGGAGGACGGGCGGCGGGGGAGGGCGGGCGGCGGGGGAGGGCGGGCGGCGGGGGAGGGCGGGCGGCGGGGGAGGGCGGGCGGCGGGGGAGGGCGGGCGGCGGGGGAGGGCGGGCGGCGGGGGAGGGCGGGCGGAGGGGGAGGCCGGGAGGCGGGGGAGGCCGGGCGGCGGGGGAGGCCGGGCGGCGGGGGAGGCCGGGCGGCGGGGGAGGGGAGGGCGGCGCGAGGGAGGGCGGCGGGTTAGGGCGAGTCGAGAGGGCGCGGGGGGGGGGGGGGGGCGCAGAAACCCCCCGAATAATTTTAGGGAGGTTAGCGACCGCCATTGGCGGTCGCTAATGGTGGGCTATAGCGACCGCCAATGGCGGTCGCCCGAGTCAGGGGGCCTCCACTGCCCCCTTTTCTAGTAGTGAGTATTTGAAACATTTTTAAGTTTCAAATAAGTGTTTCTGATTTCTTAAAAAATATTTCTCATCAACGTTTTTTAAAAAATTCCTTTTGTTTTTAACTATTTGTTATATGTTTAAAATACAATTATTACAAATTATTATAAGTAATTATATTTGTAACTATTAAAAATTAATATAATTATAAGTTATTATAATTATAAATTAGTTATAAATAATTAATTGTCATTAATTAAATTACAAATTATTTATTATTAATATTTGATTATTACAAATTATTCTATCTTTATATATACATTATATATTTATTCTATTTATATTTATATAATTATAATAAATATATAATTATAATTATAAATATTATAAATATATACTTATAACTCTAAATATAATAAATATATAATTAAAATAAATAATTATTATAGGTATATATTAATTATAATTACATATTTTTTATAATTACATATTTATAATGTAAAAAATATATAATGTATATATATATAATTATATATTTACATTATGTAATTATATATTTATATATACATTATATATAATTAAAATTGCATATTTACAATGCAAAAATATATATGTAATGTATACATAAATATATAATTACATTTACTACATTTATTATATTTATTACATTTATAACTTTTATTATATTTATATAGTTATTATATTTTTGTATTTACTATATTTATAATTATATAATTATTGTATTTTTGTTTTTACTATATTTATATATTTATTATATTTATATATTTATCATAATTATTATATTTATAATTATAAATTTATTATAATTCTCTAATTAATATTATATTGAATATATAATAATTATAAATATAATAATTATAATAAATATAAAAATTATCTAATTATATTAAATGTAACATAATAAAGTTAAAAAATTAAAAAAAACAAAAAAAAACAGTATAGCGCCACTAGAAGTGGCGCTATTCAATTCTTTGAATACCGCCACTTGAAGTGGCGCTAAACGCACCCATTTACCTAAATAATTTCTACCCTACCCCATTAAAAAAAAAAAATTTAACCCCCTCGGCTAAATTCGCCATGAAATGTTCAAGTGTCTTTTTTTTTAAAATGAAGAGGTTTTTGTATTTTAAGTTATATTTATAAAATCAAGGTTAGAGTGTGATTTTAAGTAATATTTTTTTAAAAAAATTAATAAAAATAATACTATATATAAAATTAGTGAAACGCACATTAAAATTGTATTATATGTGTGTATATATAAAAAAAATAAAACAAAATAAAAAAACAAAAAACAATCATAATTTTAGAAGGTTTAAACGGGCAAACTCATACTTTGAAATTGTTTTGAGTGGAAAACATTTCTTTTTGTGAAAGGAGACCGTAAATGAGAAACCGTCTTCTTGGAAAGCTCATTGTCTTCGACGTAAAAGGCCACCAATCAATCAGTTCAGACGACCATTCAACCAGGGAAGACCGCGTGAGGTGCACTCCAAGGCGGTTGCCTTTATGCGCGCGTTTCAACAGTGATATACTGACGTGAGGATGTGATTATAATTTGGTTATTTAAATTATTAAGTGTTGTTGATTTCAAGTGATTTTGGTAGTTAGAGGATTATGCGATTCATGGAATTAATTGGCGATAATTAATTCGATGAGATATTGATATGTCATAATGAATTTGATTTTGAGGTTTAGAAAATTCATTCACGGAATTAATTTGGAGAGATATGATTTGATATATCATGTGAAATTATTGGATTAATGATATTGACATGGATTGATCCAATTATTTGATGTGTCATGGAAATTCAATAATTCATTTGGGACTTTATTACTGAGGGATTGGCATGGATTATGGTGGGGAAAGAAGAAGAATGAAGTTGGAAAATTTAATTGATTGAATAACTATGAGGTTTTGCATGGGAAAATGGGGAATTTATTAGATGAGTTTTGACCCATTAAATATGTTTTCCATGATCGGTCAATGAAAAGTCAGATGAGAAGGTTTATAAATGGGATGGATGTGAATTCCATTTCATTTTTTCGAGAGACCTCTCATGTGTTGGTGGTGGCCATGAATTTTGAACAGCGCAGTTACCGGTAGGTGATCTAAGGTTGAGAGTTTAGTTGGATAATCAATATATGTAGAATGAGTCATTTTATATATTTTATTAAATTATTTAAAGTATCTCGAGGTGCGCATGTGCCGCAAGAACCCTACTATTGATGTTTTCTCAAAGGTGTTAAATGGAGATTTCATGACATTTGGCGTGAACCGTTCCAAATCGGCATGTGGGTCGTGCCACACACTGAAGCTTTTCCTCTCCCATTCTCCTCATTCCACACTTCATAAATAGAGAGTTACATGGGGTCATGCCAAATGGCATGAGGACCGTGCAACTCATTAGAGATCATGTACTCTTTGATTGAGGAGTCGTACGAGGCAGTGCTAATATGACATGGGTCATGTCAAATTACCTAGAAATGGAAAGTGACAACCTCTTGTTTATGGATTGAGATTTAAAGAGAATTATTTTGATAGTGCTTGGTGATTTACTTTGAAAGGATCATCATGTTTGATAATTTATCGACAATTCATGAAATCTCTCCAAGGTAGGTGGTTTCGACACTTTCTATGAGATTAGCTAGTTCATTTGTACTTTGTTGATTGATTGTGGTCATGAAATGATTTTATTATATGGGTTTCATGATAAACCATATTGTTTTTTTAAATATGATTTTATGATAAACTGCTTTGGTGAAAATACTTGGTGAAGGAGGTTGTCTTGATAAATGATTTAGATACAATTTATTAGATAATTGAATGGTGTGAGTGCATATGTAAAAAATGGTTTTAGTGAGACTTGTTTTGAGAACCTCTAACTTCTACCATGCTAAAATAGGGAACATGGGAGCGTGTCTTAAGACAAGCAATGACGAAAATATGCCAACTCACTCAATGTCAGGGTAAAGAAGAGGATTTGGGTTAAATGTATGAATGAGTGGTGACCTGGCCTACACATAAAAAATCTAGCTAGTGAATAGTTGAATTGTTAATTTATGCCCATTTATGCCTTAGAGTGAGTGATTTTTTCAAGAAAAAGGAATTTAGGTGATTTTTAGGGAATGAGGAGTATAACGTCCCCAACCTAATTTACCCCCTTTGTGACCGAACTGGAGCACCACATACCTCGAGAGCAACTCCCTATACACTAGAGGCTACCAACCAATGGTGATGGATGATATATAACAGCAGGGCCGGCCCAGGTGTTATCATTTCCCAAGACTGAAATTCCAGATGTTTTCCTTCACGTATTAGAATGAAAAAATATAAACAAATTGAAGATATATGCAAAAACTTAAAAAAAATAGTTTTAACGAATATAGATCTAACATACTCACCCTCTCACCTGCTTGAAAATTTGTGAATCTGCCAGTCACCTTCCACCTAACTTGGCTTACCTGATTCATCTCCATGGTGATATGGTAGTGGCTAGTTGCAAAAAGAATGTAGAGAGTGGGCCACCAGGATTCGTGGTGGGGGAGGCACCGACTGCGGAGGAAGGCATCAACACAAAGAAGTACAAGGGGTGCAGAGAGGCACGACGAAGAGGGACATCGATGGGGGGTGGTGAAGGGGAAGGCAGGGAGGCAGTGAGGTGGTCAGGGAAGCGGTGAAGGTGGATGGAGGGGAGGCTAACGAGGGAGGTGCAGTGAGGAAGGAAAAATTGGGAGAGAAGGGTGATTTTATTTTAGGGTTGCAGAGGCCGCATGAGAGGAGGGGTCCGCTGGTTTCCCTTTAATGGATTGTTACCCTAGCCTAGGGGCTTATTGGGCTTGCCCTCGGGCTGGTCCTGTATAACAGGTGCAGGGATTATATCCTTTGGTACAACTAAGCATGGAAGACAAAATAAGAAATAACAAGAAATAACAAGAAATAATCATCACAATAAAGAAGTGGTATGAAAAAGACATCATAGCTATAAGCCAGTCCACAGTAAATAACAACAACATGTCATATCAAAATAAACAACTATACATGTCGTAAAATTCATACAAGAGTAAGCAGGATCTCCCATGGGCAGATCATATATATATTAGGTGATTGAGGGTAGAATTACATTCAAACACACACACAACACACACACATGCCTGAAAGATAGGTCATAGCCCCCCAAAGGGACAACCCACCCATCAAGCCCTATTTATTATACTCATGACAATCCCAACCCATAGGTTAATAAACCCATCCTGTATCCCCAGGTTGCATAGATCCTGTCGCCCTTGCATCCTGAAGACACATCTCCGTGACAACCCCGTAAGGCCCCGCCACCATCCAACTGCCTACAACCATCGGCCCATGGGAGGGACATGTAGTTGATCTAGAGTGGTAGGCAGGGGTTTACGACATGACACATTTGTTAGACCATGAATAGGTCAAGCCAGGTTTTTAAGGAGTGTTGCCTCGATACTTTCATGACATGAAGTATGTTCACGTTGTGAAAGTCTCACGGGTGGGTTTTTAAGGGGCAAGGTTGTAACATTCCCCTAAACCCCCTTTATCACCCATCCTTTCTTCACCAAGACCCCTTACATGATTTAGAAACCATGGGCTTTTTGATGATTTTGGATCCCTCCACCTTGTTTATTGCCAAATCAAAGCGTTGTTCGATCCTATGGATTCCTTATGGTAAGTTTAACCCCGTTCGTTCCCTAGATTCTATCTTCCTTATCCATTTTTTGGGTTTCCCTCTCTAAAACCCTAATATGACTTTATTAGGGTTGATTTCTCAAAACCAGTGCATTGGGTTTAAATCAGGTGGAGATTTTTTGGGGATAGGCTCTATCATGCTTGAGGTAGGAAGTCCTTAGCATACTATAATAATTTTATAGAATTGCATGCCTTGATTTTCATGTGGATGTGTGTAGCCTTGTTAGACACCTTATTTTTATGTCAAAGTGAGCATGTGAGGTTCATATTGATGTAGTTGGTCCCTGTAGGGTCCTGAAAAATTCGCAAAGGAGAATGAGAATACCCTTTAATACAAGGGAGATTCTACACAATTTCCCCCCAAAGAATTGGGGAAAAGTGTGGAGAATACTCAAAGGATGACACAAGACGAACCGGTCCGCAGACTGGTCCAATGATAATGGTTCGCGGCCAGTTCCGCGAAGTACCCCCCTCTACGGACCGCTGTCGTTCGCGGAATAGAGGCGAGGATCCTCCATGGGCGCGAAGCAGGATGGACGTCAAGCCGGTCCACCATCATGAACCTCCCCAGCCGCGAATCGCGTCAACTGGCCCATGCCACATCCACTGTCATTTGCGGAATGGAGGCGGAACCCTACGTGGCCGCGAGGCACTCTCCAAGCTAGTTTGGTTCGCGGGGGAGGTGCGTTCAATGCCCCCCGTGGGTTGCGGATTGATCAAGTCATCCGTAAACCGGGTTTCCGGTCATGGGCTTCCGCAAAAGGTGCCGCATGACCACAGATACATCTCTTTCCCCACTCTATAAAAGGAGATTGAGGGGGAAGGGGGGGAGGGAAAAAATTGGAGATCGATCAGATTCAGGTGGAAGAATTTTGAAAGAAGGAGCTTAGGATTTCGCAAACAGCGAAGTTCCAGTTCGCGAACCAGAACAGGTATGAAGCTGGAAACGAATTAATATGGAACTGAAAACGCATAACAAATTGGTAAACCGCAAACCTAAAATAACACAGAAAAGAAGACCGCGAACCATGGCCCCTCCACGGATGCACTCCCCACGGACCAGAGAGTTTATACCCCTTTTCTGATCTGTCGCACCGCGTAGCCCCCTCCTACGCGGGCGAAGCCCCGACCAATGAACCCCCGACCGACGTCACCCTCGGCCGCCGCTGCTCGCATGGACCCCTCCACGTACCAACCTAGTATGCAGGCCGAACCTGAAGCCACGAACCAGCCTGGTTCATGGGATGCCCACCAGTCCGCGGGCCACCCTGGTTCGCAGACGGCCTCTTCAGCCACGTAGCACCTCCCTACGTGAAGGGCGCCACCACTCATAGACCTGTGTGGCCCACCAGATCCTTCAGAGTTCCCATCCCTCGAGCCAGATAAAATCCTTCCAATACGGACTGATCCTCCACAACCCCCTCATTGGCCCATTCATCGGCCCTGAGCCGAGGCCTCCACCAGAGCCACCAGACCCATATGATGTAACCCTCAGGTGCATCAGCACGCCGTTTTGAGTTCACATACCCACGATAAGTGAGGGTGAAGGGGTTTATCTGTCCCTTGAGCGGATTCCCGAAGCATTCCTGGGTTCACATTCCCATGGTAATGCGGAGTCCGAGCCCGGGAGTCCCCTTTCTGCCCCTCCACTTGTTAGGACTGGGGCACTTCTCCCCTCCTCGGGGCGTGGTGGACTACCCATCAGAAGGAAGCCCCCATGCACCTCCATACTTCTCCATGACCATGGCGAAGGAAGGGCGTAGTGGGGGAGGGTGTTGCTCTGTTCTTCTTTGGGGCCAAGTCCCTCCCCCGCTGTGCTTTGTCACCATGAGCATCCATCTTGGAGTAAGCCCCGACTTTTTGGGCCACCCCCACATGTAAGCCCATCGCACTTCTCACGAACACACCTTTCGCGACGTGATCTTCTGGTCCCTACTGCCTCTTGTTTCTCACACCGAGCATGACTCACATGGGCTTAGAGTAAGAATCGACCATGACATCCTCCCTTGGGTTGCCTCAGAGCGTAAGCCCCAACCCAATGAAAACTACGAGGACTTTGATCCATGTCAAGGCATGGTACGTAGGAATCCTCCATGAGGTTCAACTCCACTACCCATCAGACCCCCAGTCCATCCTTACGTCGGTTCTCCGACACCATGCCAATCTGAACTATGTGGACTTTGATCCCTATCTCCTAGGCAGGGTATGTAGGAAGCCTCCCTGAGGTTCAAGCCCAACAATCGGTCATTACGACCCCCTTTACTTCGGTTTACCCACACCTCGGGCTGCCTCAGAGCATAAGCCCCATCCTCATTCAAACTACGTGGGCTTTGATTCCTATCTCCTAGGCAGGGTACGTAGGAAGCCTCCCCGAGGTTCAAGCACAACATTTCTACAAACTATGAGAAATTTGATCCATGTCAAGGCATGATACGTAGGAAGACTCTATGAGGTTCAAGCCCACTACCCATCGGACCCCTGGTCCATCCTTACGTTGGTTCTCCAACACCATGCCAATTCGAACTACGTGGACTTTTATCCCTGTCTCCTAGGCAGGGTACGTAGGAAGCCTCCCCAAGGTTCAATCTAAACAATCGGTCATTATGACCCCCTTTACGTTGGTTTACCCGAACCTTGAGCTACCTCAGAGCGTAAGTCCCATACTCATTTGAACTATGTGTACTTTGATTCCTGTCTCCTAGGCAGGGTACGTAGGAAGCCTCCCCGAGGTTCAAGCCCAACATTTCTGTGAACTACGAGGACTTTGATCCATGTCAAGGCATGGTACGTAGGAAGCCTCCATGAGGTTCAAGCCCACTACCCATCAGACCCACGGTCCATCCTTACGTCGGTTCTCTGACACCATGCCAATCCGAACTACGTGGACTTTGATGACTGTCTCCTAGGCAGGGTACGTAGGAAGCCTCCCCGAGGTTCAAGCCCAACAATCGGTCATTCTGACCCCATTTACGTCGGTTTACCCGCACCTCGGGCTGCCTCAGAGCATAAGCCCCATCCTCATTCGAACTACGTGGACTTTGATTCCTATCTCATAGGCAGGGTACGTAGGAAGCCTCCCCGAGATTCAATCCCAACAACCGGTCGATCCGACTATCTTCACGTCAGTTCACCGCACCAACCCTGGGCAGCCTGGAGTGTAAGTCCCATACCACACCAGACTACGTGGATTCTGATTCCTCTCATGAGGATACATAGGAAGCCCGTATCATGGGTTCGATCCAAATGCTGAAGTCATTATCTGTCCTCCCTGGATGACAATAAACTCCAGAGTGCCTAGTTACGAGGCTTTAAACCAGTGTCATCTCAGTGATTCCAGACTCCTCGGGGTCATTAATCCAACGAGGGATGGTAAATCTCGGGCATAAATGATTCCGAACCCCTGCGTCCAGCTGACCATTGTCAACCAGGAGTAATCTGTGGATACTATGCTTGGGTATAAACCAAAGATTCTAGAACATATGAATACATCTTAAATCTATAAGAGAGTCATGGAACATGAAATAATTCCCCCCAAAAAGGGTGCGATGAGCCCGACTTCCCATCCTCTTGACCAATGTGAGTTCTTAAGCATCACTGGTCAAACCACCCAGCGAACGCCTGCCTTTGGAAAGTAGGTCCACATATTGCTAGATATGGAACCGTTGGGCATTTTGAGGCGAAAATGGTGCACCCGATATGAGTGATTAAGCAGAGCCCAATCTTCTCTAATCAACCGTCGGGTCGCACACGTTTCTCCCCCACGACCCCGTCATGCGCCGTGAGATAAAAAATGGTGAACCCGACGTGAATTTTTAACCAAGCATGACAGATTTAACCTCCCACCCTGTGCCCCATTTATACTCACAAGGAGGGCCAAGAAAGGTCATTAATTATGCATGGGGTCATGAGATCCTACTTTGATGGGTGTGCTGTTTGTATTTGTTAAAATATTTTACAGGTACCACTCAGAACTCCCTTCGATTCAATGGCATCACGAAGGAACTCACAGGTGCGTGCTTCTAACAATGCAATGACCGGACATCCTCACCAATGGAGGACCTCATCACCTACCCAACATCTTCAACGCTGGTTCTCAAATGCATTGATCCAAGAGTACCACTTGAACGGTACTCTCCCCACGGTGGAGGCGACCATGCACGCCCTCCAATCTACCAGGACTCACCAGTCTCCTGCCTAGCAGTGGCCACAAAAGAAGATCCAGATGACCCATGTTTCTATCTCGAACCGTTTCGGGAGTCTATCCCCAGAATGATACAATGCGTACCTCCCTTATATTAGGGAGGCAGATGGGGTCGACGCTGAGGACTTCATCCCCGCTAAACGGGGGTTCTGCTCCAAGTCCCCCGCCGAAAGATGTCATCGTGGTCACACCGTGACTCAACATCCTCACGATAAAGAGGATGTCGCCCTGAGGATCCAGGACAATGCTCCCAGAGCTCCGGCCCCTCGGACCGCCCAATGAGGGAGAAAAACGTACAACTAGGGACCGATCATCACGCTTGTCCCTGAGGAGGAGCTTTGCCACCCAGTCACGGAAACATATCAAGAACAGGAACATACACCTGCTCGCTCCTCCAAAACCCACCATCTAGACATGGCAGCATCCTACGAGCAGGCATGCATCCCCACCGGGCTCCATCAAGCCCGTCGCTCACACAGGACGACACCTACCTGGAAGGCACCTTTCCCTGCCCAGGGTCGTGAATCCCACCAACCTGACATGGTGGCGACCCGATGCCTGCAGGACCAGCTCCTAACAGATCCTCTTGACACCTACCATCCCGATGTGGTGGCGATCAACAAAGCCCACAATTCAGATGTGGAGGCAAATAATAGGCCGACACGTTTCCTTACCAACAAAGGCCACCGACTCAATATGGTGGGAAACCAACATATGCAGAGCCAACTCCTTGGGGATGCAAGTAAAGTCCGCCATCCCGATGTGGTGGAAAACAGAGAGATAAACCGGCATATCCCGACCCAGGGGCAGATTCGTTCACCTGCCCCGACACAGGAGAATTGTCAGTACCCACTGAACACCGGAGGACTGGAGTAGGATATTCCTACTCCGATACCGGAATGGGTCTTCATACCTGTTCCAGCCAAAGATGTCTCTCTGCATATCCTGGAAAATATGGAGGATTAGGTATCGATCCCAGATCATATCTTGCATACTTTCCAGAATGTAATTGCATCAGCGGTAACAACAAGTACTTGGTCCCGTGAGCCCATCTCCCCAATTGAGGCGACTCATCTAAGAGATGAGATATCTGCCTCAGAGCAGATCTGCATCCCTGCTTCCGCCCAGGAGGGTCACCGGCTATATTCCACGACGCAAGGGCAACCGGATCGAGCAGCTTCACTCGTTCCAACTGGGGGACACCCATCCATCACGGTGGATGCTCCAGAGCAGGCATATATTCCTGATAAAAGTCAAGATATTCATCGGCATATCCCGACAACATCACGGGAACCAATTAGATAGGGACCCAAAGGTGAAGGTCATTGTCAACAGCAGAAGGTCCCCACTGCCCGTAAGAAAGCGCCCCGAACGCGCCGAAGGCAGCCGAAAAATAAAGAGCAGGTTCACGACTATGCTCTACTAGACTCTAGGGTTCCCAATGCCACTAAGAACATATCTAAGGCTCAAAACCCTGCACACCCATTACCATATTATGGGAGTGTCAGTATCAGTTGAGAAAGTCCTCCCCACAATGTCGCTACTAGTAGCTCAAAAGGTCCTCCCCAGAGCACCCGTGGGGGCCTCTCCCACGGGCATATAATGATTGATCACGAGAGCTCCTCTTTTGATGCGAGTCATGGAAACCCTCCACGCGACCAGAAGATCAAGCAACAAGAAGGTCCTCCACTTGCTGCAGTCCACCCTGAAGGTCCTCCCCAGGCTATATGCTACAAGCACTCTCCATGCAGTGGGACCACATATTATGATAGTAGTCCTCGCTATCATAGTCGCAACTACAGAGTCCCTCCCCGTAGTGACATCTCATCATGAAAAGAAGGCCCTCCCCTTGTTGTGGCCTGCCCTGAAGGTCCTCCCTAGGGGTTATGTTGCAACGACACACCGCACAGCCGGGCATCAGATCACGGTGGTAGTCCTTACCACCCTGATAATGGAGGTCCTCCCTGTCGAGACGTCAAGCAATGAGAAGGCCCTCCCATCGTTGCGTTACATTCTGAAGGCCCTCCCCAGGGTGTACCTCACAGATATTCTCCCTATGACAGCTGTAATGGTAGTCCTCGCCATTGCAGCAGCTGTGATGGTAGTCCTCGCCACCACGACCGCCATTGCGAAGGTCCTCCCCACAGTGGCCCAAAGTAACAAGAAGGTCCCCCCCTTGTCTCAGTGTGTCCTTGAAGGTCCTCCCCAGGATTCACATTGAACATCAAACCACGATGGTCATCCTCACCATGATGGTAGTTTTTGCAAAGGCTCTCCCCATAACAACGTTACGCTGCCAGAAGGTCCTCCCCTTGTTGCAACACGCCTTGGAGGTCCTCCCCAGTGTATGCACTGCAAAAGTCCTCTATGCAGTGAGGCGTCAAGAAGTAATGGTAGTCCTCACCATTGAGGCCTCCATTGTGAAGGTCCTCCCCGCAATGACATATCATATCGACAGGAAGGTCCTCCCCCTACCGAATCAAGCACAGAAAAGCCCTCGTATGCCGAGGCACTCATAAGGACGGGATCAAGCATGTTAGATTCCCAGTAAATTTCTAACGACATACTTCTTCAATTAGATGATGGTTCGGGACCACATTTATCTTCGGAACCGCCCCGGAATCGCCCACATGATGATTCGACACTTACCGGTCCCACTGCCTCTGACCACACTATCAGTGAGTGTCTCAGTTGGGCCGACCAGTTAGAGGAATCACTAGCGGAGGAGTATGCCGACATGTTGCGCCTGAGGAAACGACTAGCCAGGGATGATATACCAGTTATGTTTTGGCCCATGGCCACCTCTCAATTCGACATACCTAGAGTGGTGTCGGAAGAATGTGTGCACGACATCCGCTATAATATATGGACAACCCTCCACCAGCTAAAATCAATCTTCCAACCCTACGATGGGTATGTAGACCATTCCAAGACAATAGGAGACCTCCTGCGTCACATCGACCTGGAAGATCTTCCTTCGGCGCGAAAACAACGACCCGAGAGGTGTAAAGGAAACATGGAGATAGCCTGCCTCCATGTGCTGCACCAGTTGCACTGCCTCATCGGTGATGCTCTGATGGGAGTCCATATCTGCGGATGGGGGGAACATGGAGATCTGCATTTCACTCTGTTCCCCGCCCATAAGAACCCGTTCGTCATGGTGTCTTACAACGTCATCATGTCAAGACATCAATCGAGTGGTCTCCCTATTCGCAAAAGGCAACACACCCAACAGAGACAGGCCTTGAGTAAGTCCCAGAAGCATCAGTCCCGATGGAAACGAGCCATTCAAGAACTCCTGAATGAGGCCACGAAGAGCATACAACATGCCTCTTTTCTAAGAGAGGCCAATCAACGGTCATTGCCTGACTCCCCAGAAGGGATTGATTCACAGAAGAACTCGACACCAAACGCAATTCACCCCCGAATGGGGGCACGTGAGATTAGGAAGGTCGTGATAATAGCAGCCACTGCCACAATCTAGGGTCAACCCCAGCCTATAGGGCTGGGGGAATTTTTAACAACAAATGCTCCCGTAAGACCAATAAAAATGGGAAGAGACTCAACATCCAAGGAACGGAGCCAACCCCAGCCCTCAGGGCTGGGGGAATTTTTACCTACTCAACAACAACCTCCCCCACAATAATCAGTATTCTCTCGTATAGGGAGTACAATCAGAAGAGAAGGTTCATGCCCTATCCCGTCCTTTGAATCATCATCCCCTTCAAGAGGGAGGCGTACCGTAAGGTCGCATCAAAGAACTCTCTACGTCACCCTTCGTCAAGGAGCCCAAAAGCAATCCCAGGACAGAAGAGGGAAGACCAGTAAAAGACGTGGGCGATTCTATTCCTATTTGGAAGATGACATCTTCTCTGCCCCGCGATATGCATCCATAAACACCATAGAGGTTAACCCCACAGGTAACACTGAAGATGATGCAAATATGTATGGATTGGGAGACGATGGTTCCGGTCAGGCTGTGACTCACAATGAACCACCAGGTGTGTACACCCGGAACCAGAGGGCCACTATAAATATGGCCGCCCCTTCAGCTAACCTTCCTTCGATGACCCTACGAGCTTCCAATAAGGATAATAAAAAGGAACAATTTCCCTTAACCCGCCCCCCTCTCTCAATAAAAACAAGCCACTTACGCTCGAAGAGAGGTTTGCTCGATAGGAAGAGGAAATGAAAGAATTGAGGCGGCTTAACGCTGAGCTACTCTAGAGGAACCATCTTATTGAAAGCGCATCCCAAGAAAAGCCACATCATGCACCCCCAGTAAGTGCACCTCAAAGAACAAGTTTTTCCCCAGCAAATGAAGCACGGTCAGGGATCCCTCCCAATGAGGTGCCCGACCCGTCCAACTACCTAAATGTGGATCCAGATGAATACCAATACTTCCCTCCACTTAGGAAGCAACCAGAGCGAGTATGTATGAACCCTCCGAAGGTGTCACAAACGACACATGCACCCCTAGTGCCAACTGAGATGGATCCTCAAGCAAAGCCTCGGGCTACACCTGCCCAGGACCGGGCTCAACAGGATGTAAAACAGGGTCTCACCAATACCATCGAGGCACTAACAGCTCGATTGGAGGCAATAGAAGGTCGAAGTGCTCTGATACAGCCAGAGCGGAAGCCCTACCCAGATTGGGTGAGCATCATGCCTCCTCCACCCAATTTTGGGAGCCCTGTATTCCCTATCTTCAATGGATCAGGTGATCCGGAACAGTACTTGATGCACTACACATCTTATTGCGACCCTATGATGGTAACTTCAGAACAACAAGAAGCAGTGAAACTCATATGCTTTGTATGGACCTTGCAAGGATCTGCATTCGTCTAGTATATGAGCCTACCATCCCAGTCAATAAAAAGCTGGGAAGACCTTCAGAAGCAGTTCTTGTTCCACTTTAGCTCAACATTTCCTAAAACAACGGTCAGCGACCTCATGAACTGAAAGAAGAGGGAGAACGAGTGGGTCTCAGATTTCCTCGCTAGATGGAAAGTTCTGACCTACTCTATGAATAGGCTAATGCCTCAAGATGAGTTGCTCGCCATATGCATCGATAATCTTCGAGATGAGCTACGAACACCGCTCATACCAGTGGAGTGCACCACTGGATTCCGCTATCACTCAGCCATTGCCCATAGAATTGAGGACTCCCTACAGTGGACCAATTTGAAGTCCTGAATGACCTCGTAGGCTCCCACAAAGAGAGCAGTTAGAGCTGAAGCATCCTCTATCACGCTCAAGCCAGCCCCTGTGCCTGCTCCACCACTCAGGCCTCCACCAAATCATCAAGGGCCCCCTGTATATCATCGGCCACCTCCGCTTAAGCAGGATGATCAGAGAGGATAGAAGCGGAACCAGTTTGAGGAACGAAGACACAATGTATACTCGTTCTGAGAGGACCAAATCCATGGTTACTTCATCACCGCCATGAATTGAAACTTGCTCCACCTCCAGGAGCCAAAGAAACCCAAAGAAGTCGGCCACGATGATAGTCCATATTACTTTCCCTACCATCGAATGTTGGGGCACAATATTCGGGAATGCTTCATCTTCAAAGAGCTCCTGCAAAGGATGGTAGACTTTGGGTAGGTCGAGCTGGGACCACCCCCAACACATGTGACATATATCTCCACCATTGACTCCGATAAAGGGGAGGGGTGGTGGGAAGACACCAGCAAAAAGGGGAAAAAATTTGATAACTGGATGACTCGGAAGACTATCAATCGAGCCCAGGGCATACTCCGAGCTCAACTAAAACATACAGTGTTACCGCCAACAGCCCCTGATGTCGCACAACCGAAAATATTGGCCTCACAGCCCTCCACGATCCAGTCATCTAGGCATAATCAAAAAGAGAGGAAACAAGCGCAAGAGGAGAAGTCTGCAATGAGGCCGAAGTTAGCCCCGACACTGTCATATTTTATGCCCCCAAACTTGGCGCCATGGGCACCGACCCACCAAATGGCACCATCAAGGGCAACTGAACGGGTTGACTTGTTAGAGGATGAAGAGCCAATTTTTGGTTCCATCAATGTCATCCATCTTAAGGAATCGTTCCCTGACAAAGGGTATGGTTATGAACCCGAGTTCTCGATGCAAAGGGCCGGGAGGGAAAATCGCAGAGGCAGGGGATATAATGGGAGGCTCAGTCGAGGCCGAAATCAACCCTACGGTTGGAACTCGGCCCAAACTGTCAATATCGTGGAAACCCATGGGAGAGACCTTAAATGGACTCAACAGGAGAAAGAATATCCCTCCACCTCCACAAGCGACCACTCTGCCCCTGTCATTCTGTGGTACCCATCAGAGGAGGAACAAGTGTCTATCCGCCTAGTGCACGCAAACAGACCGGCCGGGCCGAATCCCCAAAACATGGGGACACCGTTGACATCCGACCCTGCGGTCGGTCCCTCCTCATCTCATATTACAACTCCCAAGCTTCCCACTAAGACTCCCCCACTAACGGAGAAGCGTCGGCTGTTGGAATAGAAATACGACATCCTTAAGCAGCTGGCATCAATACCAGCCAAACTGTCGATCCTGGATGCCCTGAGTTTGTCATCAGACCTCAGGGAGGCACTTATAGAAGCCTTGCTCATCCCCCAGGAGTTTCAATCTGAGGTAGCTGCCACTGTGATTTACCGGGTGGAGACTGGCTCAACTAAATGCAGTGCGGTGATTTCCTTCACCGATCAGGATGAAGATTCCATCATGCAAGGACACATCAAACCACTATATGTGTCCGACACACTAAATTATGTTGAGATATGAAAAGTCTTTATTGACAACGACTCTAGAGTTAACCTCCTTCCCCTACGGACACTCCGTAAATTGGGATACAATGAAAATGACCTAGTACCCTCAGCCACAACTCTGTTAAGTTACAACAAGAGTGAGCAAAATCCAATGGGAAAAATTAATCTAAAGACCCATTTTGGCGACCTTGTGGCATATTCGGAATTCCTGGTGGTTTGGAAGAACACAATATTCAATGCCCTGCTGGGAAGGCCATGGCTCCATAAGCACATGGCCGTTCCTTCATCCTACCACCATTGTATTAAGTACTGCGTCAATGGGAAAAAGTAGGACATTACACACAGACAAGGCCCCTTTCGAGCTCTCTGAGTCACACTAGATTGACGTCAGGTTTTATGAGAAAAAGAATAAGAAGCCTTCGGTCGATGGTGTCGAATGGATCCTCGCTCCAAATTGTCTGGAAATGGTTCCTGACACCCCCCTCAAACAGCTTGGCATAGACTACGTACTGCCCATCAACCATATTGAGAGAAGGGGTTCAAGTTTGTACACACACTCAGTTGTCCTCATGAATTCAGCCATAATAGCCGAGCGTGACAATGCAGGAACATCCGCCAACCCCCAATTTGGGGGCGAATACTTGAGCAAGGACACCCACAACGCCTCGCCTCCAGACTCCCAAGAACCTGTGCCAAAAACTCTCTCCCTGTCGGATCATGAAGATGAGGATTTGGGAGAAGAAGATGAGGAAGATCTCAGGGATGCACCTCCCGCATTTGAGGAAGGTATCTCCACCATGGTGGAAAAGCTCAAGGAAATAAACCTGGGTACCAAGGAAGACCCGAGGCCCACTCTTGTTAGTTCAGCCATGTCCCCCGAGGAGCACGAGGTATATACCTCCTTCCCGAGGCAACACCAGGATGTCTTTGCCTGGAATTACACGGAAATTCCGGGACTCGATCCCGAAGTGGCGACCCATCACTTAGGTCTGCAAGAAGACCATCGAGGCTATAAACAGGCCTCCAGAAGGACACACCCCTCAAATGCTACCAAAATAGAGGCTGAAGTTGATAAGCTCATTAAATCAGGCTTCATTCGAGAGGTCCAGTACCCCATATGGTTGGCCAACATTATCCCCGTCAAGAAAAATAATGGACAAATCCGCGTCTGCATTGATTTCAGAGATCTCAATCATCATTGCCCGAAATATGATTTCTCAGTCCCGATCACTGAGTTATTAATTGATGTAATGGCCAGGAATGAGGCTCTATCCTTCATGGATAGCTATTCTGGGTATAATCAAATCAGGATGGCTTGAGAAGACAAGTAATCCATTGCCTTCAGGGTCCCTTAAGGAATATTTTGTTACAGTGTTATGCCCTTTGGTCTCAAGAACGCTGGCGCCACATATCAGCGTGCCATGCATCGTATCTTTAAAACATTCATGGGGAGATTCGTTGAATTCTACATGGATGAATTGGTGGTTAATTCCAGGAAGCGCTCAGATCACTTGTCAGACCTTGAGACCGTCTTCAAAAAACTTTGACAACATAGTCTGAAGGTGAACCCCTTGAAATGCGCCTTCGGGGTTACCTCAGGGAAATTCCTTGGCTTCGTCGTACGCCATCGTGGCATCGAAGTCGACCATGAAAATACAAAGACTATCCTCGACCTGCCACCCCCCCCCCCCCCCCGCAATCTCACTGAGTTGAGAGTATTCCAAGGGAACCTGGCCTACATTAGGTGATTCATAGCCAACCTGGCGGGAAAATGTTTTCACTTTACCTGGTTAATGAAGAAGGGAGTCACATACCAATGGACAGATGACTACCAAGAGGCATTCGAAAACCTAAATAAGTATCTATTAAGCCCACCAGTGCTCATTCCCCCAGTTAAAGGAAGACCTCTCATCCTATACGTGATGGCCCTAGAGCAGTCACTGAGAGTCTTCCTCGCACAAAATAATGACGCAGACAGTGAAAACAGTCTCTATTACCTCAGCCGAACCATGATCGATGCTGAGACTCGATACTCAAACATCGAGAAGAGTTTTTTTTCCTTGGTCTTCGCAGTTCAAAATTTTCAAAATTATCTGCAACATCATGAAGTCCATTTGTTCTCGCGTAGTAACCCGCTCAAGTACATTCTCAGCCGCCCGATGCTGACTGGGTGCCTATCCCGATGGGCAATCATACTGTAACAGTTTGACATCCGGTTTGTGCCTCAGAAATCCATCAAAGGCCAAGCATTAACATATTTTATGGCGAAGCACCCTTCAACAGGGACCGCCGCACCAGACACCGAGCTACCTGATGAAGACATCTTCTCGGTTCAAGAGGAGTTCCCAGCATGGGAAATGTACTTCGACGGTGCATCCTAAAGAACAACCGGGAAGAGGATGGAAGATCCCAAACTTAACAAGGTGGGTTTGGGGATAATACTCATGTCCCCAGAAAAGGCAGTCTTTCCATATTCCTTCCTCCTGTCAGATGGATGTATGAACAATGAAGTAGAGTATCAAGCCCTCATTGCAGGCCTGGAGCTCACACTCCAAGCACAAGTACAACACCTTAAGGTAAAAGGTGACTCAGAACTAATCATCAAACAAGTCAATGATGACTATGATATTAAAAAGGAGGAGCGGATTCCCCTGTTTGACCATGTCTGAGGGTTAATGACAGAATTATCCACAAAACCAACATTGACATATATTCCCCGGTCTCAGAATGCCCAGGCCGACGCATTGGCTAATGCGGCCACAACCCTAGATGACCCATACCGGGATGAAATAGTTATCATTATTTATCAATGTAGAATGGTCTTGCCATTTGTTCAGACTAAGAAAGAAGAAATCAATGAAGTCATTCCTATCTCTGAACCATATGCTACCGCCACCGACTGGATGACCCCCATTGAAAACTACCTTCAATGAGGAGAAATTTCATCAGACAGGGCTGAAAGAGATCAAATACAGAGAAGGGAAATCAACTTTGTCCTATATGGCAGCACGGGTCAGCAGGAGGTCCTCTAAAAACGAGGCCTTGACGGAATCCTCCTCAGATGAATTGATGGAGAAGAAACCGATGCCGTCATGACTGATGTACATGCTGTAGTATGTGGGGCACATCATCTGGGGTCCAAGCTTTCCCATCAGGTTCAAAGACTTGGGTACTATTGGCCCACAGTGGCACGAGATTGAGAGCACTTTACCACAAAATGCCACTCATTCCAAGTTCATGCCAACTTCATACACCAACCCCCGGAGTTACTTCATCAGGCTAAGTAATCCTGGCCATTTTCTGTCTGGGGAATAGACGTCGTGGGACCATATCCTCCTGCCACAGCCAACCAACTGTAGTATATCCTCACGGAAACCGACTTCCTTTCCAAATGGGCAGAAGTTGTGCCCCTTAAAGAAGTCGGGTCAAGAAGAATTGTAAGCTTTGTGAAAGCCAATATCATCACCAGATTTGGTGTCCCTCATAACATACTGATGGATAACGACATCAACTTCTGCTCTGCTGAATTGGAGAAACTATACCAAGAATACAATATCAAGGCTAACCACTCATCCCACTACCACGCAACGGCCAACAGACAGATAGAGGATTTCAACAAGACCCTGTCCAACATTCTCCAAAAAATGGTGGACAAAGACAAGAAGTCATGGTCAGATAAACTCCTCCATGAATTGTGGGCTTACCGAACCAAAATACGCACCGCTACTCAGGCCACTCCGTACTCATTAGTATACGGAAAAAATCGGTTCTTCCCATTGAGCTTCAATTTCCCTTGCTCCGTGTTGCCATTTGTGATCAGTTATCCAACGATGAGAAATCAGAAAAGTAGTTAGGTGAATTGGAATAGCTAGACGAGAAGCGGTTGCACATTTTTCACCATCTGGAAGTATACCAGAACCATATTGCACGAGCCTTAAATAAAAAGGTCCATCTTCGGTCTTTCTTGGAAGGAGAATTGGTGTTGGTCCTCCGGACCCCAATGATACCTAGAAAGAAACCTCCAAAGCTGGAGCCCAAGTGGGAGGGACCATATGTTATACACAAGGTCTACTCCAATGGAGCATATGCCCTGATCTTTATGGACGGGCTGTTCACCACCGCTCCTACAAATACGAGATTCCTGAAGAAGTATTTCGCATAGAAATAAAAATCAGTTATCATCCGAGCCGCAGGAAGTTAAACTATCAAACATCCAATGGTCCAAACTCTATGACCCTAAACTAAGAGTATTTAGTCCTCACCGCACGATGTTAAACTACATAGATTTCAGAGAACTACGTATAGCTTGATACCTGCCCTCGCAGGATACGTAGCGATGCCAAGGTTCCCCATCCTGGCCCAACCACCCCCAAATAAAAGTTAAAAATGCCCCTTTCCCCCGTGTATGGGCCAGACCGGCATGGGATGTATCCCTCTTCCTTAGCGCACGATGTTAAACTGCACGGATAAGAACATTTAAAAATGACCCTTTCCCCCGTGTATGGACCAGACCTGCACGGGGTGTACTCCAAAGAGAACTACGTGAGGCTTGATTCCTGCCCTCATAGGATACGTAGTGACGCTAGGATCCCCTATCCTGGCCCAGCGACTCCCAAATGGAATAAAATTAAAAAAATGCCCCTTTCCCCCATGTACGGACCAGCCCTGCACGGGGTGTACTTCTTTCAGAGAACTACGTACGGCTTGATTCCTGCCTTTGCATGATACGTAGCGATTCCAGGGTTCCCCATCCTGGCTCAGCCATCCCCAAATAAAAGTTAAAAATGCCCTCTCCCCCCATGTACTGACCAGCCCTGCATGGGGTGTATTCCTCGTCTACACCGCACGATGTTAAACTGCACAGATAAGGATAAAAGAAAAAAAATACCCCTTCTCCCCCCATGAAGGGAATAAACCTGCACGGGGTGTATTTTCTTTCAGAGAACTACATAAGGCTTGATTCCTACCCTCACAGGATACGTAGTGACGCCATAATTCCACACCCTGGCCCAACCACCTCAAATGAATCCAAAAATACCCCTTCCCCCATACAGACTAGACCCGCACAGGGTGTATTCCACAAAGAACTACGTGAGGCTTGATTCCTGCCCTCGCGAGATACGTAGTGATGCCAGGGTTCCCCATCCTGGCCCAAACATTCAAAAAAAATATCTCTCCCCCCGTGTATGGACCAGACCTGCATGAGGTGTATTATTCATCCTCACCGCATGATGTTAAACTGCACGAACTTCAGAGAACTACGTGATGCTTGATTCCTTCCCTCGAAGGATACGTAGTGACACCAGGGTCCCTCACCCTAGCTCAGCCGTCCCCAAATGAAAGATAAAAATGCCCTTTTCCCCCATGTACGAACTAAACCAGCGCGGGGTGTACCTCCTTCAGGGAACTATGCGTGGCTTGATTTTTTCCCTCGCAGGATGCGTAGTGACATTAGGGTTTCCCATCCTGACCCATCTATTCCCAAATAGAGATTTAAAAAAAATGACCTCTTCCCCCGTGTACGGACCAGATCTGCATGGGGTGTATTCCTCGTCCTCACTGCACAATGTTAAAACTGCACGAACTTCTTGTAAGGACCCAGTTGGAGTAATGAACCACTGGGGGGGGTGAATCAGTGGTACCCCTTTTTCTTCTTTTAATTTTTTTTAAAGAGAGAACAACCTTTGTATCTTGTTAAAGATATACTTCCCTGCTGAGAAACAAACAAACACACATCCAAAGGAACACAACAATTTACAAGGTTCACTATTGAATAAGAATTTCTATGTCCTTGGTATGGTTGGAAACAATCCATCACCATACAATCCACTAAGGAAACAATCCTTGGATTACAATGAGTAGGATATACCCTTGCACTCGTGAAGCACTGTGAAACAATCACTCCAGTGCGTGTAAACCCTCTTAGCACAATAGGGAAAAGTCTCGTTTCTTATAACAACTTATGTTACCTGCACTTCCTTTCAAATACACAAGTGTAAGAAAGTTTAGCACAAATATTCACTTCCTTACCCAGAAGAAAGGAAAGTACTCCTTGGACATGAGATAGATAAATTACAGTCCAAACTTCCCATTCCGAATCTCTACTCAGAATTTTCCCAATCTGATTCTTCAATCTGAATCTTCCTCAGTCTGAGAAACTAAATACGGTGAAATCCAGTACTGATTCCCCATTCCAAATCTCCACTCTGAATTCTTCACTCCGAATTCTTCACTCCAAATTTTATTCTTCACTCTAATTCTTCAATCTAAATTTTCTTCTTCACTCTGATTCTTTAATCTGAGTCTTCCTCAGCCTGATAAACTCAATACGGTGACAGCCAGTACTGATTCCCCATTCTGAATCTCCACTCCGAATTCTTCACTCCGAATTCCACTTTCACTCAGATTCTTCAATCTGAGTTTTCTTTAATCCAAGAAACTCAATACGGTGTCAACCAGTATCAAATTCTCATTTCAATTGAAACTACAATGAAAACCCAGTCATCCACACACTTCTTTCTCTCTCTAGATTATCAGAGCTTCTCTCACTATAGCATCATCAATAAATTTACTTAGTACTCTGATCTCCTTTTATAGGTGCTCTAAAGTGTGCTGAGGCGGGAAACCAAAATAATTTTCCTGCTCACTTAAATTCACCCAAATCTTAATTTCTCCTGAAATCTCGGAGTAATTAAGAATTTTTCAATGCTTCTAGAATCTTCTTGAGTCTTATTCCACTTCTCTTGATTTAGAGCTTTGGACTTTTCCAGATCCGACCTTGTTACGCAGGATTCTCGGAGTCACATTCTCGAATCCACTCTTTTGATATCTTGGTATCACATTCTCGGATCCACTCTTCTTTGCTTCCTCAACATGAAACCATTTCAATTCTCGGTATGACCCTTCTTTATTCATCGATACCAAAGATTTTGAACTCTCGGTATGACTCCTATGGATCTCGATACAACTTTTGCTAATGACCTCACCAATTCTCGGCATGACTCCACACTTCTGGCTATGAACTTCAGGTTCAGGAAGTCGACTCCGAACTTCATCACTCCGAACTTCCGACTCAGCAAGTCGACTCCGAACTTCTTGCTACAAACATCTTCTTCAGCAAGTTGACTCTAAACTTCCCGCTATGAACTTCTGACTCAAAAAGTCGACTCCAAACTTCTCTCTACAAACTTCTTCTTCACCATATCTTCAACCAGATTTTATCATGAAATTTTTCATGATTTGTGAGAACTTTAAGACCAGAAAAGAATCGTCAGATTAAGGGCCTTCACATCTCCTATCAGCCAACTTTTAAGAATTTTCAATATCCCGATTCCGAACTTTTCAATTTCCAGACTCCGAATTCTTCGAACACTAGGTTCTGAATGTTCAATATTATCGGTTCCGAATCTTCAAACTTCCAGCTTCCAAATTCTTAGAAATTCAAGGTGTCTTTCCTTTATGAAAACTTCCTCAAGATCAACAAAAGACAAACCATGCAGACCATATCTTCCTTCATCTTGGTCCTAACAATCTCCCCCTTTGGATTTTGTTGTCAACCAAGTTTTCATAAATCACCAAACTTTGTAACCTTAAGAAATGGATTACTTATCAATGATTCTAAGCCTACGTGAGCTAACTCATTGTAGGAAACAAGAATCATTGACAGCAAAACCATGTTGTCCATAGACAGTGATAATGACATCTTCAACTTTATATAACTTCATCTCAGCTTCATATATCTTCAGCTTCATAAATCTTGTAAAAAACTTCAAGTTCCTTCCTACAACCACTCCAACAAACAGTTAGAATAGTTCAGATACACAAGAAGTACTGAGTTCACATCTTACCCACAAGTCTCTCTTTGAACAATAGATTTATGATACAAACAACTTATCCCCCTTGAAAAAACTATTCAAAGGTAAGAAGAGAGAGGGGATGGGACAACATACCTTAGCCTTGAAGAGAAAGAGGTTGAACACCCATGTTCAACCTCAATCTTGAGAACGATTCCTTCAGCAAGGGTTTCGTGAGAATATCAGCAACTTGTTTAGTAGATGAAACATATTCCAGTTTTAGTTCATTATTTTCCACATGATCTTTGATGAAATGATATTTGATGTCAATATTCTTCGATCGATAATGTTGGATTGGATTCTTGGTAAGATTAATTGTGCTTTGATTATCACAGCCCAAGAGCAAGGGTAGCTTCATTTCAGCTAACAAATCTTCCAACTGTGCCTTCATCCAGATAAGTTGAGTGGCGGCCATGGTGGCAGCAACATATTCAGCTTCAGTCGTACTAAGTGTCACAAAATTTTTCTTCTTCAAGTTCCATCCAACACAACTTTTTCCTATAAAGAACACTCCACCAGATGTGGATCTTCTATCATCAACATTTCCTGCCCAATCTGCATCTGAATATCCAAATAAATCAATGTTATTTGAGCCACTATACTTGATTCCGAATTCTGCTGTGCCTTTTATGTATCTGAGAATTCTTTTTCCAGCAACAAGATGTGATTCTTTAGGAGCACTCTAAAATCTTTCACATAAGGTAACAACAAAAACAATATCTGGTCTTGATGCAGTCAGGTATAACAAACTTCCAATCAACTTTTGATATTCTTTCTAATCAACTTCTTTTCCTTCATCATCTTTGCTTAGATTTGTTCCCACTGAGATAGGAGTTGATACAGGTTTTGAGTTTTCCATCCCAAACTTCTTAAGAAGTTCCTTAGAATATTTTTCTTGGGAGAGAAAAATGAATTATTTCTGTTGCAAAATTTGTAACCCAAGAAAGTATCTCATTTCACCCAACATGGACATCTCAAAGACATTATTCATTTATTCAGAAAACCTTTCACAGCTTCTTTTATCATTCCCAGCAACAATAATGTCGTCAACATAGACAATCATAATGAGAGAAAGATCTTGTATTTCATTGATGTACAGATTGTTGTCAACCCTCCCTTTCTTGAAGTTCATCTCTTTTAAGAAAGTATCCAATTTGGAATACCATGCTCTTGGAGATTTATTTAGCCCATACAAGGATTTCTTCAACCTTCACACATAACTTTCATTATTCCCAACAACAAATCCACATGGTTTCTCAATATAAACTTCTTATTTGAGATCACCATTAAGAAATGCGGATTTATCATCCATTTGAAAGATTGTGTAGCCTCGTTGTGCAGCAATAGCAAGAAAAATTCGGATAGTTTCTAATCTGGCTATCGGAGCAAAAGTTCCTTCAAATTCCATTCCTTCAATCTGAGAGTAGCCTTTGCAAACTAATCTTGATTTATTTCTAATAACTTCACCTTCTTCATTCAACTTGTTCCGAAAGACCCATTTGGTGCCAATAATGTTCTTACTTTCAAGCTTGGGTACGAGTTCCCATATGTCATTCTTTTCAATCTGATACAATTTTTCATTCATGGCTTGAACCCATTTCGGATGCTCAAAGGCTTCTTTAACATCATTTGGTTCCACTTTGGAATACAAGGAAGTATGTGATATAGAATTACATGTTCTTCTTATTTGAATCGTGTGACGTTGATCACCAATAATATTCTGATCTTGCACTTGTTTCATCAGCCTTGTATAAGTTTTTCATGTGCCTTCCTCATCACTTGATATGGCTGAATCCGATTCTTCATCTTGATTAGGATTACAATTCATTGCATCCTTATCAGAATCGTTAACTTCATCTTCCTCATCTTCCTTGTCTGACTGGACATGCTTATTTTTTCCCAGAGTTTCAATGACTTTTACATCAACTGCATCCACAATTCTTCCTATTTCTTTGTTAAATCATCTATAACCTCTTCCTTCTGGTGCATATCCAAGAAAAATTCCATCTTATCCTTTCTGATTGAATTTTCTACTGCTTCTACCTTTCTTCTTTATAATGCATGGGCTCCCAAAAACTTTAGCATGATTTATACTTGGAGTAATTCCATAGAAAAGTTCATATAGAGTCTTGTTTGATTGAGGCATGTAGAAACATCGATTTTGAATATAAACAGTTGTACTTGTAGCTTTCCTCCAAAAGTAATGAGTAAGGCCATGTTCAAGCAACATGGTTCTTCCCATTTCCACCAAGATTCTATTCTTCCTTTCAGCAACCTCATTTTTTTGAGGTGTATATGGAGCACTATATTCATGGTTAATCCCATGATTCTCAAGATAGTCTTCAAATTCTTCACTTATATACTCACCACCATTATCTGTTCTCAACTTCTTCACAGAGTACTCACATTCTTTCTCAGCTTTCCTTATGAAGCTTTTAAACATTTTTAGGGCATCTGACTTGTGCTTCATAAACATAACACACGTAATGCGAATAAAATCATCAATGAAAGTGATGAAGTATTTGTCTCCATTTTTTGATTTTTTTCTCATAGGCCCACATATATCATAATGTATTAGTTCAAGGGGTTGTTTAGAACAAATGTCAACCTTCTTATACACAACACTTGTAATCTTTCCTTTCTGACAGGTAGTGCAACACCAATATCTTCTTCTTGGAAATTCTGGAATATCTTGAACACTGTACCTTTGAGATAACTTACTCATATTTCTCTAACACATGTGTCCAAGTCTTCTGTGCCATAACTGATTTTCTTCCACTATGATCATGTAACAAGAGTTTTGCGAATTTCCAACTTGAAACAGATTTCCTTTGGTTCGTTGGCAGCTTGTAACAATCTGCCCATCTTCTTCACTTTTCACAATAAATCCATATTTCTTGAAGATAACTTTGTTACCCTCATCATATAGTTATGATAAACTCAGCAAGTTGTGCTTTAGCCCATTAACATACAAAGTTTTCTTGGACTTTAATTTTTCCTTTCCAATGATGGATGATCCAACACCTTTGATTTTTAAAGATTCATTGTTGCCACATGTCACTGTTCCTTCTTTAAACTTCTTAATATTCTTTAGCAACTTCAAGACTCCTGTCATATGTGAAGAACACCCCCTATCAAGTATCCAAGGTCGTTCTTCCTTTGTAACTTTTAGAGCAGTTTCAACAACAAGATCTTTTTCTTCTTTCACTTCTTTCTTCACCTTCATATTATGAAAATTAAGAACTTTTTGTTGAGTCGGTAACAGAACAAGACATCCTTTTGCAAGGTGTCCATGTTGTTCACACCTTTCACAAATGGTCTCCAGAGGCTGGAACCTATTTTCTGTCTTGACTTCATTCATCTCAACTTTCTTCAAGAAAACCTTCTCACTCTTCTTCCTTTGAAGAGATTGAATTCCCCTCAATATCTACCTTTCATAACTTGTGGGGTGATGGTAATAATGTTTATTGAACCAACACATATTTGATGTTTTCCCAAATCCACCACAATCCCAATAGTACCCATAGAAGGAGTACCTTCCTCTAAAGATTTTGTTATGATACTTCTTTGTTTCTCTTTCTTCAGCCCCACTAACCATTCTTTTGTTAGCAAGATTGCTCTGCTGGAATTTTTCCTTCTCTGATTTTTCTTGTTTTTCACCAGTGTTAGACTTAGGTTTCCTTGAAACTTCAGAGTTCCCAGTAACGCTGGTCTTGTCCACATAAATAACTTTCTTAGATTTCTTCTTCACAACAACCACCTTTTTCTTCTGTTGAATTTTCTCAGAATATGCTTATTGAGAGCCTTCACCAACATCAGTAGTTGAGTTTTGAAAACAAATGTTTTTTTATTAAACTTCAGAGAGATTATTTTGAATGATTTCTAATTCTTCCTCTTTTGCCTTCAGCTCAACTCTCATGTGCTCATTTTGATTTTTCTCATCTTCAAGAGACTTCTTCAAGTCTTCAAGCTCTTTCTCAAGTTCTTCTTTATCATAGGCTTGATTGGATGCTGAGAAACATTCATCTTCCAACTTTTTGTTAAGCTTCTCCAGCCTTATGATCTTCCTTAAACATTCCTTCAATTCTTCTTTCAGATGCATCTCAAGCTATGTTTCTTCTTCTTCCGAGCTGCTGCTTCCGAAATCCTCATCATTCACTGTTGCAATGAAAGTATTATCAACACCATGCTCAACTGATTTTTCAGATTCAGCATCACTTTATTCATCTTCTTCATTTATGGATAGGAAGCCTTTTCTCTTGAATTTAAAGAACTTCTTTTCTTTCCCCGACTTTCCCTCACCACCTTGCTTTTTCCCTAACTTTCTTGGATTTCTTTCTTCTTCATCACTGTTTCCTTCATTCTCCCTTCGAGGATAGTTAGCCACAAAGTGACCAATGCATCCACATTCAAAACACTTCAAGGGAAGTTTTCCCTTGTATTTCCCTGTGCCTCTTTTAACATTTTTTGAAAACAAGGATAAAATATCGTTAATATTTTCACATAACTCGCTTTCAGAGTTAGAGTCACCACCATATTCTTCAGTCAATATCTTCTTAGATATCTCCTTCTTCATGGCTTTGAAAGATAATTCTCTGTCAAACTTTTTCTTGGTCTTCATAGCTTTTTCCCTTCTCATTTCATAAGTAATGAGTGTACTATTAAAATCATCAAGAGATAGAGTCTCTGAGTCTCTATATTATAATGAAGATACATTCGCATCAAATTTATCAGGAAGAATCCTCAAGATATTTTCACCACAATAAAGTCTTTCAGCTCTTCACCAAAACATCTGATGGCACTAACAATATCGTTTACCCTGGTGAAGAAATCCCCAACAGATTCATGCTCTCCCATCTTCAAGTCTTCATACTTCAATCTCCAGATTTGAAGTTTTGACTTCTTGACTTTTGTATTTCCTTCGTATATGTTTTTCAGTTTGTCCCATATACCTTTGGATGTGGCCACTCCTTTTACTCTTAAGAATTCACTTTCATTAAGTGAAGACAATATAGCATTCTTGGCTCTTCCATCATTCTCAAGAAACTTCTTGTCAACATGTGTAAGTGGAAAATTGTCTTCAATGGGGGGAAACCCAACTGTTGCAACTTCAAGAACTTCATAACTAATAGACATGAGATACGGTAGCATTCTATCCTTCTAGATGTGATAGTTCTTCCCATCTAATACCAGAATGCCTTTATTGTTCACACAATTCAGATTCTCCATCAGCAAGGAAAACAAAGACAACCTCTGATACCACTTGTAAGGACCCAGTTGGAGTAATGAACCACTGAGAGGGGGGGGGGGTGAATCAGTGGTACCCCTTTTTCTTCTTTTAAATTCCCTTAAAAAGAGAACAACCTTTGTCTCTTGTTAAAGATATACTTCCCTGTTGAGAAACAAACAAACACACATCCAAAATAACACAACAATTTACAAGGTTCACTATTCAATAAGAATAGCTACGTCCTTGGTATATTTGGAAACAATCCAGCACCATAAAATCCACTAAGAAAACAATCCTTGGATTACAACGAGTAGGATATACCCTTGCACTCGTGAAGCACTATGAAACAATCACTCCAGTGCGTGTGCACCCTCTTAGAACAATAGGGAAAAGCCTCGTTTCTTGTAACAACTTATGTTACCTGCAATTACTTTCAAATAAACAAGTGTAATCAAGTTCAGCACAAATCTTCACTTCCTTACCTAGAAGAAAGGCAAGGACTCCTTGGACTTGAGATAGATCAATTACAGTCTGAACTTCCCATTCTGAATCTCCACTCCGAATTTTCCCAATCTGATTCTTCAATCCAAATATTCCTCAGTCTGAGAAACTCAATACAGTAATATCCAGTACTAATTCCCTATTCCGAATCTCTACTCCGAATTCTTCACTCTGAATTCTTCACTCCGAATTCTTCACTCCGAATTTTCTTCTTCACTCTGATTCTTCAATACGAATTTTCTTCTTCACTTTGATTCTTCAATCTGAGTCTTCATCAGTCTAAGAAACTCAATACGGTGATAGCCAGTACTGATTCCCCATTCTGAATCTTTACTCCAAATTCTTCACTCCAAATTCCAATTTCACTCCAATTCTTCAATCTGAGTTTTCTTTAATCCGAGAAACTCAATACGGTGTCAACCGGTATCAAATTCTCGTTTCAATTGAAACTGCAATGAAAACTTAGTCGGCCGCACACTTCTTTCTCTCTCTATATTATCAGAGCTTCTATCACTACAACATCATCAATAAATTTACCTAGTACTCTGATCTCCTTTTATAGGTGCTCCAAAGTGTGCTGAGGCGGGAAACCAAAATTTTTTTCCCACTCAATTAAATTCACCCAAATCTTAATTTCTCCTGAAATCTTAGAGTAATTAAGACATTTTCAATGCTTATAGAATCTTCTCGAATATTCTTCCCCTTCTCTTGATTTAGATCTTTGGCCTTTTCTGGATCCAACCTTGTTACGCAGGATTCTCAGAGTCACATTCTCAGATCCACTCTTCTGATTTCTCGGTATCACATTCTCGGATCCACTCTTCTTTGCTTCCTCAGCATGACACCAATTCAATTCTCGGTATGACCCTTCTTTATTCATCGATACAAAAGATTTTGAACTCTCGGTATGACTCCTATGGATCTCAATACGACTTCTGGTTACGACTTCACCAATTCTCCGCATGACTCCGCGCTTCTGGCTATGAACTTCAGGTTCAGGAAGTTGACTCCGAACTTCGTCACTCCGAACTTCTGACTTAGCAAGCCAACTCCGAACTTCTCTCTACGAACTTCTTCTTCAGCAACTCGACTCTGAACTTACTACTATGAACTTCTGACTCAGGAAGTCGACTCTGAACTTCTCTCTACAAACTTCTTCTTCACCATATCTTCAACCAGCTTTTATCATGAAAATGTTCATGATTTGTGAGAACTTTAAGATCAGCAAAGAATCGTCAGATTAAGGGCCTTCACATCTCCTATTAGCCAGCTTTCAAGAATTTAAAATATCCCAGTTCCGAGCTTTTCAATTTCCAGACTCCAAATTCCAGACTCCGAATTCTTCAAACACTAGCTTCTGAATGTTCAATATTATCAGTTCCGAATCTTCAAACTTCCTACTTTAGAATTTTTAGAAATTCAAGGTGTATTTCCTTTATGAAAACTTCCTCAAGATCAAAAAAAGACAAACCATGCAAACCATCTCTTCCTTCATCTTGGTCCTAACACTTCGTCCTCACCACACGACGTTAAAACTGCACAGACTTCGTCCTCACCGCACGACGTTAAAACTGCATGGACTTCATCCTCACCACATGATGTTAAAACTGCACAGAATTCATCACGACCCACCCAAGATATATGGAGAAACAATATGGAAATACTCCTTGCGCATTTGGATGCATCCTCTCCATACATCAAACTCCACGACCCGGATAATTATGGATCTTCATAACCATTCATGGCCATCAGAAGTGGAAAGTTATCGACCCGTGGACACCTTTTCATGACTATTCATACCATGCCCTCAGAAGCTCTGCATATTGATAGCCCCTGACCTGTCTACCAAAGGCAAGATTTCCTTAGGCGGTACCCTTCCTAGCTCTGTACTCTTACCGGCCTCAGATCCCCCATATCATATCTCTCGATCCAGAAATTTATGGCGTAGTGGTTTACAAGTTTGTCCCCCTTTTCACATCCAAATGTTGCCAGGGTATCCCTACCTGGCTAGCCTATGTATCCGCCCGTGGTTCACATGATGACCTATATCTACGAACATCAATCCAGGTCTAGACTACTTTGACTCAACGGACAATTGTAGTGAAGATGTTTCTTGTATGCTCGGACACCATTATCCCCGCATGCCAAACTCTGTACTGTGAGCAATCTCGGATTTTCATAATCATTCATGGCCATCGGAGGTGGACAATCATCGACCCGGGGACACCTTTTCATGACTATGAATACCATGCCCTCAGAGGCTCTGCATATTGATAGCCACTGGCCTGTCTACCAAAGGTAAGATTTCCTCAGGCGGTACTCTTCCTAGCTCTGTATGCTTACCGGCCTCAGAGCCCCCACACCACATCTCCTGATCCGAGAAACCTCAGAGTTATAGTTTACAACCTTCACCCCCACCCTGTTCAGAGTATATTAGAGCATGGTAAATCAATTATCCTTCGAGTGACTGCAGCAATAGTTACCCAATGGTCCGAGCTCTATGACCGCTAAACTAGGAGTACTTCATCCTTACCGCACGACGTTAAACTGTATGGAGTGAAGGTACACCCCCACGCGCAAGATAAATCAGTGCAGGGAGCTCTCTAAGATTTAATAGCAACCAGGGCTGAATATGCCCAACATGTAGAGATGTTTTCTTACCAGATGATAGACTTCGTGGCCCGGACAATCGCGGATCCTCATAACCATTCACGGCCATCAGAAGTGGAAATTTATCGACCCGTGGACGCCTTTTCATGACTATGCATACCATGCCCTCATCGGATCTGTATATTGATATCCCCTGGCCCATCTACCAAAGACAATATTTCCTCAGGCGATGCTCTTCCTAAATCCGTACGCTTACCGGCCTCAGAGCCCCCATATCATTTCTCCTGATCCAAGAAGCCCCGAAACTGCGATTTACACCAATCAACCCCTCTCCACGTCTTGGGCATGCCAAGATGTTCAAACCCAGTTACATTCTGATCAAGAGTAGCCTTTGCACCTATGTCCTTACCGCATGATGTTAAACTGCATGGAACATCTTGGCCGCTTGGCATAAAGCTGCAAAGACTAAGCATTAAACATTCAGGGAAATGCCTCCAACTACAAGAATTTTCACTGGTTTAAAAATTCCCCCCGTCCTAGCTGAATGATATTAAACTACTCAACATCCTTTAATAATTCTCCTCGTATTTACCGCATGACGTTAAACTGCACGGAATCCGTCCCTGCCGCCTGACGTTAAACTGCACGGTCAAACCTGTCATGGGTTCAGTAAGGAACGGAGGCTTTTCTCTGTCCCTCAATGCACGGGTCAGACCTGCACAAACCACCATCTCACACCAGCGTGATATGGGATGACTTCACCCATTCTCGGGAAATTTAGCCTAGATGTTTCTCCCGTATCCAGGCACCCTCTCCTTATAAACCATACTATGTACTCAGAAAAATCCGAACTCTCATAAACCACCCCTGGTGGTCCTTAATCTCAAACTTCCTTGAAGATTGACTGGATATCGGGAGAATGCAATCATTGACCTAAGGACACCTTTGCATGACTATGCATACCATTCCCTCAGTAGCTCTGCATATTGATCGCCCCTGGCTCGTTTACCAAAGGCAAGATTTCCTTAGGCAATGCTTCTCTCCGTACACCTCTTGGCCCCTGAGCCCCCATGTCTATCCCAGGATTCGGAAACCCTCTGAGATACAGTTTACCAGCCTCTTTCATGACCTTGCCTAAGTATGGTGGAATGTCTCTGACGAGATTACCGAGAACCAGGAGAAGCTGTTCCATTCTAGATAATGTCCCATCTGCACGACTTTAAACTGTGCCAAGCTCCAACCATCCTTTACGCTAGATAAATGCATAGGACAGGGACCCTGAGTTCACACTCCTGATTGATACAAATGTTCTCAAACCCTTTCAGACATCACACACCCTTTCTGAACCACCCCCGGTGGTTTTCATAATTCTCCAAGCCACCCATGGTGGTTTCTGTAAGCCGGAATTCCATGAAGTCATATGGCCATCAGAAATGGGGAGTCATTGACTTAAAGACACCTTTAAAAAACTATGCATACCATTCCATTAGCGGCTCTGCATATTGATTGCCCCTGGCCCGTCTACCAAAGGCAATATTTCCTTAGGCGATGCTCTTCCTACCTCTGCACGTCGATACGACTCCCATGCCTTGAGACATGCCCTGTATGTCGCTCGAATCTAAACATGTTCCCCCCACATGCATCTGAAGGATATCAAGACATATTTTAATCAACCAAACCTCATTGGGGCCCTTGCCCCACCATATCGGGTCAAAGCTATTCGACCTAAAACATCAGTAATGATAGTCTTGTCGGTGGTACTTTAAACCACTCACCAAAAGAGGCGCAAAGCATGTTAGGCCAAAAAATCGAAAAGGGAGACCTAAGCAAAAGTTGGGCCATACCCGCTGGGTCCACACCAAATGGGCCCAGCCAAAATTAGGATATTAAAAGAAAATAAAAAAAGTTTGTGGGGGTTTTTCTGCAAAACCCTAGCAATAGTCAAACTACGCTCGCTGGATCCCATGATCCAGGAAAAAGTTAAAGTTTGTTTCTGTTTTCCTAAATTATGATTAATTCTGATTCAGTGAGTTTTTATTTATGCAACAATTTTTCCAGTGACATTCAAATTTTTACAGTAAAGAAATATTGACATAGATTGTATTCCATTTGAACAAAAAGGGAGGACGTCCACAAGCTGGGGCCTCTCCCTCATAGCAACAAAAAAATGGGGGGGGGGGTAAGCAAAACAAAGTGTACAGGAATGGATCTGACTGTCACAAAGGATCCTGGATCGCTCTCTCCATTAGATCGACGACCGTACGGTGAAGGTTGTTGCGAGTATTCTCCAGCATGACCTTCTCCCTGGCCTCAACCTCGACCACCAAATGAGTATTCTCCACTATTGTTTGTAGATCATTGATCCCTTTCCTGGTGTCTTCAAGGCGACCAGTCATAGTTTACAATTGATCCCTCATCATCGCTGCCCGTACTTCACATTCATGCAACTCGGTGGATAGGACGACCGCCTGATCTCGAGAGCTCTCCTCCTATGCTATCATCTGATGAAGCTTTATCATGGCTTCCTCCAGGGATCGGGTCCCGCAATGAGAGGCAGCGAGGTGAGCAAGTTTGAGTTCGTTAGTGGAAAATTCCTCATGGTCCATGACAACCTGGAAAGAGAGAAAATGAAACTGCCGATAGTCAAAGCCACCTAACCCCAAACCCAGGAAGAGTTGTCGGAGAGCTTCAATTTTAGTTGTCATTTCAGCCAGAGGAGTTTCAGCGACAATCTCGAAAATCCGGGGCCAGGCCCACCTACGCACTACCCGATGGTCCACCATGACATGATGATCTTTGGTATCCTCACTAGATAGCACGGGAACGAAGTCTGGCATTACGATCAGCACAGACATGTGCACGCTAAAATATGGTTCTGAAGCTGGAAGGTCTGAAGCTTCTAACCCCGGTTCAGGCTTGGGAATCGAGTTTCTAAGTCCGGTATCAGCCGAAAAAACTTCAGGAATTGTCTCGTTGGGACCCGAAGCCACAGGGTCATCCTCATCCACGTCCAAGAGGGTTGGGTCCATTTAAAATTCGGTCGCAAGGGGGGCTGGGAGAGGAAAATCCCCTGAGTCGCTTTGACCGACAAGCCATCAGTCGGTCCTCCCACAGAGCCGATGAGGAGGGTGCGGTAGGCACAACCACCATGATGACTCCTAATTTGGGAACCTGCCGGACAACCTTCCCCAGGATCCCATCGGGATAATGTTTTACCCACATTCTTGCATAGTCCAAGGATAGGCTGGAAGACACTCTTATACTAGGAAAGAGAATGCTTGTGTCAGATCCCTTCCGCATCAGCATCAACCACCATTGACAGAGAGTGCCCAGGTGCAGTCCTCGAGCCTGAGGAGGGGGAAGAGAAACTTGGAGTTTCACACACCCAAACTAGCGGAAAAAACGTTAGGGGGAATACAACTCACACAAAGAAACCCCGTCAATCCGCGTAGACATAAACTCATCCTGTAAGGAAATCACGTAAGAATGCTCCTCTAGGCTCCCCCTGCAGTTGTCAACCATGACACCGAAAGGGGTGGGGTAGGGAGCAAAAGAAAACTGAGAGAATTCACTCAAAATCTTGATGAATTCATCATAATTGAGGGACTTCAAGAGAACCCCAGCTATATAAAGAAAGGTAGGCCGAAAGATAGGAAGCTGGGTGACTGTGTTATGAAAATACTCATAACAGCGACAATGATTCGATATCTAGCTATATAATAATTGAAATGGCCCACTCAGATGGTAGGGTGACCTGCCCTTCTGCATGTGGATTAGTAGTTCATAAATACGAGCCAAAGTGGGCACAACCAAATTCACCGGGCGACCCTCTTCCAAATCTACTTCCATCATCAAGGTGCAAGCCCTGACGCCTGGGTTGATATCCCGATAAGGGAATATCCACCCACTCAAAAACATAGCAAACAGACCTGCCAACCTGATCATAGGCGGTACACCGAGGCACACCTCATACCCCATGAAAGGTAGTCGCCCGCTTCCAGAACCGCCCAGTAGGAACCTGGGATGGTTTGTGACTGTTGAGAAGGATGAGGCCTGGGGTGCTAGATCTTCGGCATAGGACCAGTGGTGTTCAGAAATAACCTTATCCAGGTGCTATAGGGAATAAGAGAGCAGGCACACAAGGCCTGACCCAGTGACCGCTCCACCATAACCAGCAGATCCCTCGCCAACTAAGGCACTTGTTCGACATCGTCCCATGCATCAGGAGTGGGCAGAAACTCGTCATACATCTCACCAATGATCGGAAACCCTCCTAATTGGAAGATGTCCCATAAACTAATACCGAATTCACCATGGGCGAGGTGGAAAGTATTAGTGATTGAACACCAGTGACTGACCAGGTCAGGCAGGATCAAGGATGGTGGGTAAATAGAAAACTGGGAGGCCCATACTACGGAGTACAAATTGGATGCTTCCAGTGACTCGGGAGATTCCCGGAAATAATGGTGGACCCAGAAGGCCCAGGCCCAGTCATTTGAGAAAATCCCACCAGACCAAAGACCCCACCTAGGAATCCACCCCGCGTCAGGGTCCACTCGATCAACGTTGATTCTGGAGTGGTAACTCTTGAGGAGAGCTTCTTGAGAGAAGTATTGTGTGTACTGATCGCTTTGGGTCTAGACATAGCCTCTCAAAATGAAAGTATCTTTCGGATCAGGATCAAAGATTATCTCCCCTGATTGGGTGAGGTTTTCCTGAATACACATTAGTGACACTTCCAAGCAAGGAGACGGAAGACCTGAGAAAGTGGGGGGGGGGATAGGAACATTTTCTTGAAGACCAAAGACATAAATCGGAAACTGATTTGATACTGGATAGCCCAGGAGCTCAGGAGAGAGCAAGTCCTTCAAGACACCATCATTAGGAATGATGGATCGACTAGGGTCCTCTTTGATACTCTCCGATCTACGAATCATAGCTAGAATCCTCCTTGAACCAATTGAGAGAGGCTCGGAAGTAGGCCTGGGTGTAGGGCGAGGGGGAACCATGTTTTCTCCCTACATTATAAAAACCAGGCAAATGGTTAGTCCAGAATAATAAAATCTAGACAAAAATACCAAGCTGATGGCAAAGAAGTCAAGAAGCCCTCATGATGAGGTCTGAAAGAAGGCCTTGAAATGTGGTTCAAGATGACAATATCCCATGAACCAACCTTACGTGGAAGAGGCTCGTGGTACTCTGGCTCGTGGAGCGTTGGCCAGAAAACTGCGAACCAGGTTGCTCCACGGAATCTTAATCCCGGACTTAAATAGTTAGGTTCAGAAGGCTTAAGAAATTTTCGAAGTCTGGAAGATTTCCTTCCACAGACCATCAAAACTGTGGAGCAAGTCCCTATACGGACCGTTTTGACTTACTTTTTAATTAATTAAAAGTGTTAGTTCATGACTGGGAGATTGGTCCATGGGTGAAGTATGACGTGAACGAGGAATGGTTCACGGAAATGGAGACTAGTTCGCAGACGAGGCGTTTCATGAAGGAACGAGCACGCAGAGACAAAAAAAGAAAGAGAGCACTGGTTTCACAAAGAATCCGGTAAAAGAAAAAGGATGGGCCCCCGTATTTATAGGCGTGGTCCCCTACTGGGTCCACTCCCCTACTACAAACCATCCAAGTTTCAGGATCACTCTACATTGAAATGGCCTCCTCTTCGTCCCGATCAGACCCCATTCCGATGGGGGGCATTTGTAGGGTCCTGAAAAATTCTCAAAGGAGAATGATAATCCTCTTTAATACAAGGGATATTCTACCCAATTTTCCCCCAAATAATTGGAGAAAAGTGTGGAGAATACTCAAAGGATGGCACAAGCCGAACCGGTCTGCAGACTGGTCCAATGATAACGGTGTGCGGCCGGTTCCGCGAAGCCCCCCCCCCCTCTTCGGACCACTTCCGTTTGCGGAACAGAGGTGGGGATCCTCCGTGGGCGCGAAGCAGGATGGGCACTAAGCTGGTCCACCGTCACGAACCGCCCCATCCGCAAACCGCGTTAACTGGCCCAGGCCACATCCGCTGTCGTTTGCGGAATGGTGGTGGAACCCTGCGCGGCCGTAATGCACTCCCCAAGCTATTTTGGTTCTCAGGGGAGGTGCGTTCAATGCCCCCCGTGGGTTGCGGATTGACCAAGTCATCTGTAAACTGGGTTTTCGGTCATCGGCCTCCAAAAAAGGTGCCACATGACCACAGATACATCTCTTTCCCCACTCTATAAAAGGAGATCGAGGGGGAAGAGAGGGGGGAGGGAAAAGATTGTAGATCGATCAGATTCAGGTAGAAGGATTTCGAAGGAAGGAGCTTAGGATTTCACAAACAGCGAAGTTCCAGTTCGCGAACTAGAACAGGTATGAAGTTGGAAATGAATTAATAAGGAACCGAAAACGCATAAAAACTTGGTGAACCGTGAACCTAAAATAACAAAGAAAAGAAGACCGCGAACCATGGTCCCTCCATTGATGCACTCCCCGAGGACCAGGGATTTTATGCCCCTTTTCCGATCCGTCGCACCGCGTAGCCCCCTCCTACATGGGAGAATCCCCGACCAATGAACCCCCGACCAGCGTCGCCCTCAGCCGCTGCTACTCGCATGGACCCCTCTGCGTACCAACCTGGTACGTGGAATGAACCCGAAGCCGTGAACCACCCTGGTTCGCGGGATGCCCACCAGTCCTCGGGCCACCCTAGTTCGCGGACGACCTCTTCAGCCACGTAGAACCTCCCTACGCGAAGGGCACCACCACTCCTACACCTATGTGGCCCACCAGATCCTTCGGAGTTCCATTCCCCGAGCCAGATAAAATCCTTCCAATCCGGCCTAATCCTCCGCAACCCCCTCATTGGCTCATTCATCGGCCCCAAGCTGAGGCCTCCACCAGAGCCACCGAACCCATGTGATGTAACCTTCAGGCACATCAGTGCGCCATTTTGAGTTCACATACCCACGTTAAGCGAGGTCTAAGGGGTTTCTCCGACCCTTGAGAGGATTCCCGAAGCATTCCTGGGTTCACATTTTCACGGTAATGCGGATTCTGAGCCCGGGAGTCCCCTTTCTGCCCCTCCACTTATTAGGACTGGGGAACTTCTCCCCTCCCCGGGGTGTGGTGGACTACCCATTAGAAGGAATCCCCCATGCACCTCTGTACTTCCAAACGACCATGGCCAAGGAAGGGTGTAGTGGGGAAGGGTTCTGCTTCGTTCTTCTTTGGGGAAAAGTCCCTCTCCCGCTGCGCTTTGTCGCCATGGGCATCCATCTTGGAGTAAGCCCCGACTTTTTGGGCCATCACCATGTGTAAGCCCCATCGCACTTCCATGGACGCACCTTTCGTGACGTGATCATATTTTCCCTACTGCCTCTTGTTTTTCACACCTAGAATGACTCACGTGGGCTTAGAGTAAGCATCGACGATAACATCCTCCCCTGGGCTGCCTCAGAGCATAATCCCCACCCCAATGTGAACTACAAGGACTTTGAACCACGTCAAGTCATGGTACGTAGGAAGCCTCCATGAGGTTCAATCCCACTACCCATCAGACCCATGGTCCATCCTTACATCAGTTCTCTGACACCATGTCAATCTGAACAATGTAGACTTTGATCCCTGTCTCCTAGGCAGGGTACGTAGGAAGCCTCCCTGAGGTTCAATCCCAACAATAGGTCATTCCGACCCCCTTTATGTTGGTTTACCCACACCGTGGGCTGCCTCAGAGAATAATCCCCATCCTCATTTGAACAACGTGGATTTGATTCTTGTCTCCTAGGCAGGGTACGTAGGAAGCTTCCCCGAGGTTCAAGCCCAACATTTCTACAAACTATGAGGACTTTGATCCATGTTAACGTATGGTACGTAGGAAGCCTCCATGAGGTTCAAGCCCACTACCCATCGGACCCCCGGTCCATCCTTACGTCAGTTCTTTGACACCATGACAATCCGAACTACGTGGACTTTGATCCTTGTCTCCTAGGTGGGGTACGTAAAAAGCCTCCCTGAAGTTCAATCCCAACAGTCAGTCATTCCGACCCCCTTTACGTCAGTTTACCCTCACCTTGGGCTGCCTCAGAGCATAATCCCCATCCTCATTCAAACTACGTGGACTTTGATTCCTGTCTCCTAGGAAGGGTACGTAGGAAGCCTCCTTGATGTTCAATCCCAACATTTTTGCGAACTATGAGGACTTTGATCCATGTCAAGGCATGGTACATAGGAATCCTCGATGAGGTTCAAGCTGACTACCCATCGGACCCCCGATCCATCCTTACGTCGGTTCTCCGACACCATGACAATCCGAACTACGTGGAATTTGATCCCTGTCTCCTAGGCAGGGTACGTAGGAAGCCTCTCCGAGGTTCAAGCCCAACAATCAGTCATTCCGACCCCCTTTACGTCGGTTTACCCACACCTCGTGCTGCCTTAGAGAATAAGCCCCATCCTCATTCGAACTACATGGAATTTGATTTCTGTATCCTAGGTAGGGTACGTAGGAAGCCTCCTCGAGGTTCAATCCCAACAACCGTTCAATCTGACCATCTTCATGTCAATTCACCGCACCAACCCTAGGCAGCCTGGAGTGTAAGTACCATACCACACCGGACTATGTGGATTCTGATTCCTCTCAAGATGATACGTAGGAAGCCCGTATCACGGGTTCGATCCAAATGCTCAAGTCGTTATCTGTCCTCCCTGGATGACAAAAAACTCCAGAGTTCCTGGTTATGAGGATTTAAACTACTGTCATCTCAGTGAGTCCAGACTCCTCGGGGTCATTGATCCAAAGAGGGATGGTAATCCTCGGGCATAAATGATTCCAAACCCCTACATCCAGCTGACCATTGCCAACCAGGAGTAATCTGTGGATACTATGCTTGGGTATAAACCAGAGATTCCCAAACATATTAATACATCTTAAATATATAAGAGAGTCTCGAAATAGGCAATAATTCCCCCCAAAAAAGGGTGCAATGATCCCGACTTCCCATCCTCTCGACCAATGTGAGTTCTTAAGAATCGCTGGTCAAACCACCCAGTGAACGCCTGCCTTTGGAAAGAAGGCCCACGTAGTGCTGGATATAGAACCATTGGGTGTTTTGAGGTGAAAACGGTGCACCTAATATGAGTGATTAAGCAGAGCCCAATATTCTCTAATCAACCATCGGGTCACGCACGTTTCCCCCCCACGACCCCATCGTGTGCCGTGAGACAGTCCCTTAGAAGAGGATCATGCCTTTTAATCCTTGAAATTGATTAAAGAGAGCCTTGTACCAGGGTTGTGGGTATGACTATTTTCTTGGGTGTTTTGGCTCAAAAAGTGCTATTTTTGTTCGTAAAGGGCTATAATGACTTGCTCAAATGTTATAAGGGTATGAGTTGTGAATTACCTTGCTTGTGTTCCATGAAACTAGTGAATGAGAACCTAGTACCATGGTTAAGGGTTGGGTTTTATGCTTGGGTAAGTGGGATTAGAATGAGCCATTAGGGCTTGGGAAAGGCTAGATTGAATTTGGTTGATGATGTTCAAGTTGAGATGATGATGTGGGTTAGTCATGAGTGATATGGATGATCTTGGAATGGTGATATGGGATAGCCATGAGTGAGAAGAATATGTTTGGGATGATAATTCATGCTAACCATGAGTGATATTATTAATCTCAGCACAGTGATAGAGGATGGCCATGAGTGAGATGGTCGAGACCTGAATGAAATGTGGTCTCATCATGAGTGATATGGATTATCTTGATGTGTGATATGAGGATGGCCATGAGTGAGGTGGTTGGGTCCTATTATAATGATTATAACCTCCATGAGTAAGATGATTGGTCTAGGGTATGATTGTGTGAGTTTCTCACACTTGTGTGACTTTTAGTGCATGTTGATTATTATTACTTGCTACTTGATGTGACCTCCCTTGAGTGTGTGGGGATGGGTTGGTGTGCTTGATAAGGTTGTGAATTGAGCGATAAGGCATGAGTTGTGTGATGTGTGTGTTATTGAGTTTTCTGAAATACCATTCCTTCCGGAAATGAATTGAAGTAGGTAGGGTCGGGGTTTAGTATCCTGGTCAATGCGTGATGAATCAATAGGTTGTGTGCTTATTTCTGTATTTATTTTTCCTCATCACATACACTTTTATATGACTTCTACACTTACGTTAAAAATGAATTGGTGGTGTTCTAAAAACTTTATCCTCACACCCTGCATGGGCATCTCGGTGCATGTGAAGACTTTATGGCTAGGTATTTTAGATGAGGGTAAGGGTCCTACCTAGGGTAGTTGCGAAGGAGTATGTTTATTGAGGCGATGTCGGGACATACTCTAAGATATTTTTTAGAGATGTCTATTTATTTTTCCTTTTATGATTATACATGTAAATATTCCATATGTGGGGATCTCTTTTGACTAGTTTTATTGGATATTTTATTCTATCTATTATAACATGTGTCGATGTTGATGTTGATATTGATTATGCATTTTAATTCCATTGTTTACTCTAATTATTATTACTCCCATTATTGTACATGTACTCTGATTGTTTATCTATTACTGAGGGAATAGTCTCCCCATGATGACACTTATGTAACGACTCTAATTTTTCCATGTATTGTTTTGGAATATTTTATGGATTATTTTCAGAGTTAGGTGTGAAGACAGAGTGAGATTCTGAGGCCCTATGTGCCCAAAATTAATTTTTGAAATATAATAAATATATTAAATGAACACACACACACAGTTTTCCTGAAAAATTGGAATAACATCCAAATTTAGGCTCAGATCAGAAATCTAAGGCCTATTTTGATTTTAGAGCATGGGTTTTACCCTATGTGTGACAAAACCAATGAACGTGATGGGTGTTCGGGTTAGGGTTTGGTCGTGGGTGAACGTTTAAATAAATAAATTAAATAAATTAATTAATTTAATTAATTTCCATGAACTACTAAACTCTCTATATAAATTCTAATATATAGTATTTGTAGAGTTAGCCGCATAACCCTACAAATCTAGAGGAGCCATTGGAGAGCATTGGAGGAGCTGCCATTGGTGAGCGACGATCGGATCATGGGTCATTAATCGACATGCAATGGAACCGAAGGATGTTTCTAATGACAAAAAAACAGAATCATTCTTCACTAATAATTGATCCAAATTGAAGTAGGATGATGTTTTATTTGGATTCTTTCCCTATTTATTATTTCTATGATGAACATGAATCAATCGACTAACAGATTAATTCACAGATCTATCGTGTTGCAAGGACAAGATTATCTATGGGGATTATTGGGATAATTTTTTAATTTGTTTTGGTTCTTCATTTTTTGTTGTAGCGACAACGGACCGAGTCCTTCCTAACATGGCTAAGGTTTGTTCCCCTTTTGCATGTTTCTTGGATTTCTCCCACCATTCTATGTGTGTTCATCACCAGTATTCATTTTAACTGGTGGTTTGATAAAATATCGGTTATTCAATCACTAAACACCCATTTCCTATCAAAAAATATTGAAATCATGGATCCAAGTTTGGATCGATGATAGGTTCAAGCTACGATTATGGAAATGACAGATTGAGGATGGATTTGAGACCCTCGGTTCAAGAAGGACATGTGACAGTGACAAGAACCAATGAAGATGGTTTCCCATGATTTTGGTGGCTGAATTTTGGGGAGCGATGATAGAAAGGATAATTTGGGACAATATATGTGCTTACTAGTGAGATTGATGGTGGAATCAGAGGTGGTGACGGCGTGGGAATATGTGGAGAAAGAACTCACAGGTTTTGGAAAATCCTGTAGAACATGATGTGTAATTTGGAATTACATGGCATGTGGGACCCCCTAGTGTGGCACTAGGATTTCCATAAGAAGATAAATATCATGCGATGTGTGAGACTTATTTGGTGTCTCATCATGTACTTAGAAAGGTACACAGGCACGAGCATGACTAGTCGTAGACATACACAACAAACTGGACACAGACACAGCTAGGAGTACACGAGCTCAGACACGCTGTGTACACAGGCATGAACACAGACATGGTCATGGGCTATGATATATGTGCAGGACACAGTGTTGAAGGGACACACTTTGTACTACCAGTACATTCCATTTACCCCTTTAAAAAAGGATTATACCCCTTTTCCTCTTCATCTTGGACAAGTTTTTTTAGTGACCATTCCCATGATCCATTCCCTGAGGCTTAGTATGGAATCATGTCCTACATATAGAATGGTGATCCCTTCAGTGAGACTTCTTGTATAGAGTTATTGGAATCCTTCTATAAGACCTGGAGTGATATCCCCTATCATAATATTTACCTAGGTATAGTTCTTGGTATCATCATGACCAACATTATATGGGTGTCTATCCTCTACTTAGTGAGTTATTTCAGAGAGATTTGTTGATATACCCCATGAACTTGGGAATTATCCTCATATGTCTATCACTCTCTTAATAATTCTAGTGTATACATCTTATGGAGAGACCCGATGAGCAATACATCTCAGAAAAATTCCATTAATTCTATCTGACTCATGGAACGTGTTCTCCCAAACGAGTGCTACGTGGAACCTTTGAGCCAGATTCCTAGGCTGACATAATGGTTGTGACTTTAAATTGAGATCATGTTTCCTTGTTGAGTATATCTATATATTCTTGTTATATGTGTTGTAGAAATATACCTGTGTTGAGATTACTTTTATTCTTGATATTATATGCTTAGTGATTTTAGGGTGTCCTATTAGGTATTTTTATACTCACCCTTGCATGGAATTTTCCTGCACGTGTCATGTCTTATGCAGATGAAAAAAATTTTAATGGAGTCCTAGAGGGACTAGGACCAGGTAGAACTTAGTGATCCGGACATACAGAGGTGCGTTCCTAGGGTTTCATTGACAAAATTACCCTTATATACTTTAAGGGTGGACTTGTTTTTAGTTTATTTATGGTGGGATTTTATTTGGTCATTTTTCTTTCAGTACTTGTTATCATACTCTGATGGTGGAATTTAGATGTATGCACACATGGTTTATTAGTTGTTTTACATTTCAATATTATAAGGGCTTGGATGTGTGTGACTCTGTGTGTGTATGTGTGTAGGTACATTAGCCTAAGGCCTCCCACGTGAGTGATATGTCAACTCGGCACTATTATCTATCACCTGGCCTATTAGAGGTGGTCTTGGGGTAGCCATGGTTTAGTCCTTTTTGGGATAGGTCATGACATAGTGGTATCAGAGGAGTCAGTTCTACATTAGGATTGGAGTCTGTAATATTGGTTTGGGGAAACAATGTTAAGTGTTTCGGGTTTGGATTTCAGGCTAGGGACTCCAATGTTGGTGTAATAGCCAATGTATCCATACACGAGGGCTATGATCATCTACCTTTTGACTTGGTACATGTAGACACTAGTTCTAGGAAAAACATTGGTACATGCATCATATAGGAATGTGTTGTGGTTTCCATGTCCTTCATGAGTCATCTCTCTAGATATACTCATTGACTGTGGTATATCTTGTCTATTTCAGGATGCATCCACAATGTATTTCAGCTAGAATTAAACATTAGGATCACAAGGATGATGTCATTAGTGATGATACATCGATACTGGAGGCCTTACCTTCATGTGGTGCACTGGTTATACTACCACCGGCTGAGCAGAAGATGGTACCTATAGTACTAGCAGATGAGGTATCTAGGATGGACGTACTTCATGAGTTTCAGCAACAAAAAACCCTCAGGTTCCAAGGTGAGACTAACCCACATGCATCTAAGGACTAGGTTGAGGCAATGACATGAGTTTTTCATCTTTTCAAGACACTAACAGATCAGATTGTGGTTTTGTAAGTGAGATATCTTCATGACTCTACAAGACAACATTGTGGTTTAGTGGCCCAGTCATATGATGAGCATAAAATTTCATGGTCAGAGTTATATTTCCTTTTTATATAGGAGTTATCTATAACTAAATTGAGGGTTGTGTGCATCCAGGAGCTTCTACAGCTTTATTAGGGTAGTAAGATAGTGGCTGAGTATTTATCAAGGTTCATCAACATCTCTAAGTACTTGATGGATATGGTTTATGATCAATTATTTTGGTCTAGAAACTTTGAAGAGGATTGCGCTGAGACATCCAGGAAATAATTATACCTCTATTCATTTCTACATATGTTGGAGTTCTAGAGTGTGCTTCATTGGTCAAGAGTTTCTTATCTAAGCAGATGCAGATAGTTGTTTCTGGTAGTGGGAACTCAGGAGCAGATACTTTAGCAGCAGGGAGCTAACATCACTATCAGGGACCAAGACATGTGAGATATTTTAGGAGGTGATCTCAGGAAATAGGTTCTATAGTTCAGGGCTCACTGTATGGATTTATTCAGCTTAAAGAGAGGTGGTGCTACTCTTGTGATGACAGGGGATATCTTGTATGAGACTGTCTAACTCGACTTACAACTGATAGAGAGATGGTGGATGGGCCACCTAGTTAAAGGCATTGGTAGGAGAAGGTAGGTCTATAGGGAAATAGATGTGGAAGAGGAGATGAGAGAGCAACTGGAGGTGGTAGATGTTTCAACTTGTTACCACCACCACCTATAGGTGGTCCATTTCAGGCTCATGGAGCTAGGGGATAGGGGATAGGGTAGCTGTAGGCAGTCTATGCATATGACTCAGAGACTCCATGGATGATATAAGGTACTATCTATGTCTCTTATACCTTAGTTTAAGTAATTATAGACATATGTGTGAGTCTTTCCATTATTTAAACTTATTTGGTTCGAGACTTAGAGATTTTGGTTGACAATTTGGCTCGACCCTTTCACTCAGAGACTCTTACTAGAGATGATTCGGCAATCACACACTTGTTCCAATGGTGTGAACTAACTCTTAGAGGTGATAGTTTCATTTGGTATCTCTTTAAAATAGTGACAAGGCCTTATGATTTCAAATTAGGTATGTACTAATTATCTATAGTTAATTCCCAGATAGATTGCTTTGGGCGGAGGATGCGGTGTTTACATAGTGATGGGGTGAGGTTTTCCTTTGTGGGTGTAAAGGAAACCCATACAAATAAAGATAGACTCATGCATATGAAGGTGCAGATGATTACTCATTAGTTATTTAGAATGACCCTTGGTGTAGTGGATTCTATGAGTTTTCAGTTCCCTACAGCGGTGGCGGAGTATGAGGACATATTTCCTGAGGAAGTTTCAGGATTAACTCCCCACTAAGAGATAGAATTATTCATTAATCTACACCCTAGGAAGACCCTGATATATATTTAATCATATCATATAGATCTAATAGTTTTTTCATGATATGAGGGTGTAGTTGGAGGATTTGAAAAGGAAGGGCTTTGTTAGACCCAGTGTTTCACCCTGGGCACCCCCAGTGTTGTTCTCTAAGAATGTAGATGAGTGCTTGAGGTTATTTGTGGAATATCATCACTTAAACTAGGTTACTTTAAAGAATAAGTATCCACTACATAGGATCGATTGTATCTTTGATCGGTCAATAGGAGCACTATGGTTCTTGAATATTGGCCTTAGATTAGGCTATCACCAGTTGCGAGTACGGGATGAGGATATACCAAATATGATATTCAAATGTCTCTATGGTCACTATAAGTACTTGGTGATTCCATTTGGCATGAAAAATTCCCTATCCATGTTCAAGGGACTCATGAACCAGATCTTTCAACCTTTCTTAGATTTTTTTTGGTAGTCTTCATTGACAATATCCTAGTGTACTCGGCATCCGAGGCGGATCACGTGAGACACTTGGGGATGATTATGGACATACTCCAATATCACCAACTTTATGAGAAGCTCTTGAAGTTCTAGTTTTGGATTCAGGAGTTTTATTTTTTGGGATATGTTATCTCAACATTTGGTGTAGCAGTAGACCCAATGAAGGTTGAGTTAGTGTTAGCTTGGGATCCACCCAAGAGGAGGTGCAGAGCTTCCTTGGGTTGGAAGGCTACTATCGAATATTCATACCTAATTTATCTAGGATATCAGCTCCCTTAACATCTTTGACCTGAAAGGGGAATCCTTTCATGTAGATAGATATTTTCTAGTGTGATTTATAGGATTGTGGCAGATATTGATGAGTTCTCCCATCTTGAGATTGAGAGAGGATGGTGTCGAGTATGTAGTGTTATGCGATGTATTAGGGACCAAGATTGGTTTTGTTCTAATGTAGAGGCAAGTGGTGATCTCCTATGTCTCATTCCAGTTGAGAACACATAATCAAAACTACACGAACCATTATTTTGAGTTAGTAGTGGTTGTTTTCACACTAAATATGTGGTGACACTACCTGATGGGTGAGCAGTTAATCATCTATTATAACCATAAGAGTCTCAAGTATATTTTCTCTCAGAATGATCATAGCTTGAGATAGAGGTGATGGCTAGAGTTCCTCCAGGATTGTGAATTTGAGATTTTCTATACTCCTGGGAAGGGGAACATGGTAGCAGATGCTATTAGTAGGTGATCGTGTTTGCAGTTTCTGTGTGAGGTGTCAAAATAGTTGGCCTCACTGTAGTTATATTTTTTGTATGGGGATGGAGAAACTTACCTCTAGTCGATGGTTTTTACTCTTTCACTTTTATAGAGAGTCAGAGAGGCACAAATTGAGGATACCGATTATGAGACCTTACATACTTAGATATCCACTGGACATGCTCCTGATGGATTTTATAATGGTGGGGATAATTTCATTATTTTTAGAGGACGCATGATGGTACCAATGATGTTGCAAGAGGATTTTCTGAGAGAATTTCATATATCTCCTTGGGTGGTACATCCAAGTGTGGAAAAGATGTACCAGGACCTCTGACGTCAGTTTTAGTGGTTAGGAACAAAGAAGGGAGTTTCATGGTTTTTCTCTAGATACCTTATAAGCAAGTGAAGGTTGAGCACTAGGTTCCATCATGTTTAGATCAAACCATCGAGGTACCAGATTTAAAGTGGGATGTGATACCCAAAGACTTCATGATAGGATTACCACATACATCTATGGGACATGATGTCATTTGGGTGATCATAGACTAACCCACCAAGTCAGCCCACTTCTAGCTATTCAGAAGCATAGATTGGTAGAGATATTGGGATGCCTCTACATGTAGAAGATAGTTTGACTCCATGGAGTTACCTCGATGATCATTTCTAACCATGATGATCACTTCACATCTTGGTTATGGAAGGGATTATAAGATGATTTTGGGAATCAGTTGTGTTTGAGCATGGATTTTCACCCCCAGATTGATGACCAGAATAAGAAAACCATTTACGTTTTGGAGGACATGCTATGGGCTTTCATGTTATACTTTTGTCATAGTTTGTAGGATCACCTACCATTGTTGAAGTTTTCATACAAAAACAGTTATTGTTCCACTATCGGTATGGAGCCATTCTATATCTTGTATGGACGACCTTGTAGGTCACCCCTAAGTTGAATTGACCTAGGAGAGTCGACACCTATGGACCCAAAGTTGGTTAAAACCACTACAGAGAAGGTGCAGGTCATCTTGGAGTGGATGAGGACTGCACATAGCCATCAAAATTCCTATGCGGACCAATAATGTAGGCCCTTGGAGTTTGAGGAGGGAGACCATGTGTTCCTACGAGTTTCACCTCAACGTGGATTATAGAGATCTGGACAAGGAAAAAAACTATATATGAGATTCATTATCTTTTTCTAGATACTACATTGAGTTGGTGAGGTGGTGTTCCACTTATCTCTACTTCCATAGTTAGAATGGGTACATGGAATCTTCCACATGTCGCAACCAAGGAGGTACATGCACAAACTGTCGCATGTTATCAACTCAGGTGAGATGGACATCGAGGATGAAGCTACCTTTTTTTAGTACCTAATAGAGATTAAGGAACATAAATATTTGATCCTTTATGGGTGATCGATTATCCTAGTGCATGTATAGAGGTATCATGAGAATTTTCAGGAGAGAATATGGGAGTGGGAGACTCCAATGCATGCTCATTACCCACATATCTTTGTGTAAAATTTAGATTTAGATTTTTGGGACATAAAGCCTTAAGGTGGGGAGAATGTAACAACTCTTATTTTTTCAGGTATTGTTTTTTAATGTTGTATGAATTATTTCTAGATCTATCCATGAAGACAGTGTGAGATTCTAAGGATGGGTGTTCCTAGAATTAATTTTTAAAATATATTAAATATGTTAAATACCTCCTCATTCATTTTTCCTGAAAAAGTGTAATAAATTCCAAATGGAGGCTTCAATTAGAAATATGAGGCCTCTATTAAGTTTATTGTGTGTTTTTACCATAGGAACAATATAACCTTGGAATGTGTTGGACATTCAGGTTGGGGAGCGGTTGGGGGTGAATGTTTAATTGATTTCCATGACCTATTAAACTCTCTATATAAATGATGTTATGGTGGATTTTTGAGGTTGACAACATAACCCTTCAAATAGAGAGGGGTCATTGAAGAGTGTTGGATGAGATTTCATTGGAGAGTGACAACCAGATCATGGATCATCGATCAATGTGTGACGGAACCTGAGGATCTTTCCAATGACAAAAAAAAACAGAATCATTTTTCACCACAAATTGATCCAAATTGAGGTAGGATGATGTTTTATTTAGAATATTTATCATTTAGCATTTCTATGATGAATGTGAATCAATCAACTAACAGATTGATTTGTGGATCAGTCTTATTATAGGTATGAGATTATCTTTGGCGATTATTGGGAGAATTGTTTAATTTTTTTGGTTATATGTTCATCATTATAATGACAACAGATTAATTCCAACCTAACACAGTTGAGGTTCATTCCTCTTTTAAGTGTTTCTTAGATTTCTCCCACCATTATTCATACATTCATCATCGATATTCATTTTGACCGGAGGTTCAACAAAATATCAGTTAATCAATCATTGCACACCAGTATCTTGATGAAAAAGATTGATATCACAGATCTGGGTATGGATCGGTGATAAGATCACATTTCAACAATGGAAACAACGGATCGAGGATGGATTTGAGACCCTTGGTTTTAGCGGGGTATGTGATGGTTATGGGAACTAACAATGATGGTTTCCCATGCATTTGGTGACCGGATTTTGGTGAGCGGTGATGAAAAGGCTTGGATAGGACCAGATCCACTCTTACCAGTGAGATTGATTGTGGAATCAGAGGTAACGACAACATGAGAATATATGGAGGAGGTACCCATAGGTTCTGAAAAATCCTGTAGAACACAACATGTAATTTGGGATTACATGGTGTGGCACTAGGGTTTACATGAGAAGATAAATATTACACATCATGTAACCCTTATAACATGGATTATGACCCTTACATGGTGTATCAATGTGTACTTGGAAAGGTACATAGGCATGGGCACAACTAGTCGTACATAGACAAGGCCAACCGCACATAGACACAACCAAGAGTACATGAGCTAGGACACGCCATGTACTTAGGCACATACATGAACATGGTCACTGGTCGTGATACACAGGTAAGACCTGGTGCCAAAGAGACATGTTGTGTACTACTAGTACACACCATGCACCCCTTAAAAAAGGCTTATATTCCTTTTCTTTTTCATCTTGGACAATTTTTGTTAGATATATTTTTCTTGATCCATTCCCTAAGAGTTAGTATGGAATTGCGCTTTACACATAGGATGGTGATCCATTCTATGATAATTCTTGGATAATATTGTTGGAATCATATCGTGAGTCCCATATTGAGACCCTCTATCATAATCTTTCCCTAGGTGAAGTTCTTATTATCATCATGAACAACACTACACGAGCGTTAATCCTCTACTTAGCGTGTTATTCTAGAGTGAGTTGTTGGTATAACCCATGACCTTGAGAGTGATCCTTATCTATGTATAGTTCTCTTCATAATACCAACATATTCATCTTAAGTTGATACCTGATGAGTAGTACATCTCAAACGGATAACATTAGTGCAATCTGACTCATGGAACGTGTTCTCCTGGACGAGTGCTATATGGAACCTTCAAATAGAATTCCTAGAATGAAATTATGGTTGTGACATAACCTTAAGATTGTGTTTCCTTGTTTATTATACATGGATATTATTTTTTATATGTGTTTTAGAAAAATACTTGTGTTTAGATGACTATTATTATTGATATTATATTCTTATTGATTTAGGGGTGTCCTATCGGGTATTGTTATACTCACCCCATACATGGGATTTTTCCACACATGTCATGTATTATGTAGATAAACAACCTTTTGACATATTCCTAGAGGGACCAGGACTGGGAAAAGATTAGTGATCTAGACAGACTGTGGCGTGTTCCTGTGATTTTATTGACAGGAGTCCCATTCTATACTTTCTGGTTAGATTTTTTTTTTCATTTTCTTTGTGGTGGAATTGTATTCGGCCCTTTTGATTTTAGTATTTGTTGTCATACTTTGATGGTGGGATTTATATGTATTCATGCATGGTTTATTAGTTGTTTTACATTTCAGCATTATATGGTCTTGGAGGTGTGTGTGTGTGTGTGTGTCTAGATACATTAGGTTAAGGCCTCCTATGTGAATGATACACCTACTCGGCACTGGTTTCTAGCCCATGGATTATTAGAGGTAGGCTTGGGTTAGTCACGGTTTGGGCCTCATTAAGATTAGATGAACAAATTTATTATAAGAGACCAATGGGGTCAGATGACTAGGTTCATGGCAAGGGGAAGTCTGGTTCATGACAACTTTGGTCCTCACTGATATTTGACCACCTCTTACATACATGGAAGTACACATGAGGTCATATATCCCCTCATCTCAATCAGGTGATTTGGGTCGGGGTGTTATAAAAAAGGTATCATAGTCCATTTTCTTTTGTTTGTCTATTTAGGCAAGTTAGACTGAAGATAGGGCATTTTTGAGACTTGGTGTGGAACTCATGCATTGGATTAGCTAACCCATATAGAAGGAAATTCTATGATTCCATGGGTGGGATGGTTATTTTAGTTTTCATTGTTAGTATTGACTGATTTCACCTTTAATAATGCATATGATTTTGATATTTATTATTTATGATATTTTCTATTGGAACGACTAAAAAGAGTGGGATATTTCATGCATCATGGATAGGAAAGTATGTTTACAAGTCATGCACTTGTTTCTTATGATTGATAGAGGTTTAAATTTATTAAATTCTAGTAATAATTTAATTGGTTTTTTTCTAAATTAATTATTGGTGAAATTTAATTAAGTTAACCTGATCATGTGGTGATTTTTCACCTACATGTGACTATGACTAACTTGAAGTTATTTATGATATGGAATCGAGCCTTGAGTAGGTGGCATATATTTTGGTGCGTTCCTTCCTTTTTCATTTTTTTGTTTCCTTGATCTTCCTATGTGTTTAAAAAAAAGGGAAATTCACTTGGCATAAAAGGTGTTAAATGGGGTTTTAATTTTTTTAAAGGGTTCCTTGAATGAAAAGTGACTATGTAAATATTTCAAGTATTTCAATGGTTTGTTTAAAATGGAATTAGAAATTTCAAAAGTATAGTTGGCCCTGTTTAGGAAATGAATTAGGTGGAGTATTGGTTTTTATGAAATTATTTCAAATGGTGGAAAATGGTTTTTTTATTAGTTATTTAAAATAAAAGGTGAATTTTATTTTTGAATGGTTTTCAAATGGTTTGAATGTGATTTACTAATTTTTTTGGTTAAATAGGTGTTTTGAAATAAAATATCAAATGGTGTAAATGGTTTGGTAAACTGAGTCGATATTTTAATGAGGCATGTTTGGTACTTTTGAACTATGATTTATAATGTGTATATGAGATCCACCCTTGATCCCTTTCTGGATTTCACTTTTTATGGTTTTTATCCCAAGGGTCATCATTTATATTTCATGCGATGTGGATTTTGTGGTTGTGTGGTTTAGTGAATACAAACCCTCTAGGGGATGAGATTGGAGGTTATTGGATGGATTGGATTGGAGTTTTGGTTAGAAATGGAACCTTAAAATGGGTGGTTGGCATGTAATATTGACTTATAATGGCTGTTAGGATCTCTAGAGAGTGATTAGAGAAGGGCTATGGGAGGTAGGTGGCTATGTGGGCCTTGATCTAGATGTCAACCCTCTAGTGGTTGGGCTAGTGGGGTGTTGTTTTAGGTGGAGACTCATGAGTTAGAGGGGTTGTTTTGTGGTGTTTCCCTGGGTTATTGATATGTGGATCTAAGTGTGAGTGATGGGATAATAATAGTATATGATAGATGGTCACACTTAGTAGTCATTGGTTATGTACTAGTTAGCAGGATGGTCGGGTTTCGTAGGTCTTGATGAGTGTGTGAGCGGGTTGTTCTCCTTACCTTGAAAGGTAAGTGAGTGGGACGCTTATGGTTATAAATGTGTAGTAGTGGTGAAATAGATTTTGGATTCCTTATATAATGATTCTTGATTGGAATGGGGTTGAGAAAATGGTTTTCTCAGGTGATGCTTCAGATCTGTAGAGAATGAGCTTAATGAGCACCCTATGATGGTTGTGTCGATGTTCTAGGTTCGGGGCAAGGTGTAAGTTTTAGCTTGTGGTTTTATCTTGGAAACCAAATCTAATCCTTACAGTGAGATGTGACCATTGTTTGTTCCTTGGAGTGGTAGAGACCACATGATATATGGTGGTCTTAAGGCATAATAGGAAGTGACGTACATGGAGAAGAATGTTAAAATTCCTTTAGGTCTCTATGTTTCAAGGTTTTAGGAACCTTGGGTTTTTGGAAGGATCATCAGAGAATGGCCTTTAGGGGACTAGTTGGTGCCGACATGCAATCCAGTGGGCAGTTACTTTTAAATCATTAGGTGTAGCTGGATGTGTTTCTGATGGGTAGTTCCTTAGTGAGATACCCTAGGAGAGGACAAGTTATGGATCTATAGATATATTCCTAGTGTTTTTTCATGGATTAAATAAGAGTAATTCCATTTGGTATCCCAAAAAAATTGTTCTAGGTTCATGAAGGAGTGTGGGACATCTGTGGTTGTCATCAATAAATCTGTGGTCGAATAGTTTGGCTTGGTAAAAGGGAAACGGTTGTGGTGGTGATTTAGTAATGGAAATTGGGGCCTTTATGTGGAATATTATCATCGTTTGATGATGGGTTAAGAGGAAGGTCTTGGACGAGGTAGGCTTGGATGATGATAAGGCTTGTTGGTGCCTCTGTGGGTAGAGCATGGTTCAATGTTGTGAGCCCTTGGGATGTGTAGGTTAGCTGTTAGTGATTGTTGTGGAATATCAATTTGGATCTATGGATGGGGTTTTTGCACCTTAGGTATTGTATTATATTATTGGTCAGTAATGAAGACCAAGGATCAACCAAATTACATGATGGATGTTGATCCATTGAAATTGTGAGATCCTAGATTATCACCTTGGATTGAGGTTATGAAAACTAATGGGAAGGTTCATATGGGGTGAACCCTTGTGGTATTCTAAACTCTAGTAGTAGGGATGTAGTAGAGTTTTGGTGTTGGTAATATTGTGTTGAGAGACATACTTATGGGTGATGACTCTTATGAAAAATGGGCGGTAATCAACATTGGGTTGTGAGATGCCGAGGTTCATTAAAAGTATGGTGTCTGTCTTTTTGTTCGGATATAGTAAGGTGGGTTTTTTTGGTTCAATAAAAAATATGTAGTTGATAGTTTAATGGCGATGATAGAGGAGGTTAGTGAGTCTAGTGACTGGAGGGTCAAGGATTAGTTATACCGCCTACTGAAATGACTCTCAGATGTGGTTTTTTAAGCTTGGAGTGACAAGACTAAGGAATCTATGTATGACCAATTCATGTGGTGTGGCCTTTTGAGGTAGTAGAAAAATGACCAAGAGGTCATGGTGTCATGTTTGTGTGATACATTCAACTAATATGAGGATTTTTTTTTGTGATCCATCAAGGAATAGGTAGTGTGGTGGTGAATAGTTAGTTTTGGAAAGTATTGTAGAGTTTTAACTTTTCTTTTTGGTTTAGGAATCCAAGGAGTTCCCAACTATGGTGCATGACATACCTCGAAAAAAAATTGTCAGATGCTGCCAGGAACAAATGAGGTTGTGGTAAGTTAGAGTACAAGAGTCATGCATTGGTGAGAAGTGATGTTTCCCTTGAGTTGAATCTGTTGGGGGTTTATAAAATTTTTCATGTTAGATAAGTGTTAACGATGCCTATGGGCATTGACATTCAAATGAAACAGGGTGGGTTCATTCTTGTGGATGGATGGTGATAGAATTTACATGGCACATGTCAGGAGTAACGAGAAGGTGAACCTAACCCATGGGTAGAGGAAGTTTATGATTTTACATGAATTTAATCATCAATGTAAGACCCAAATATTTTGATGAAATATTTATTTAAATAATTTTAATTCTTCAATATCTTGTGTTGCACACAGCCATGAGTTTAAATGAACTGCGAAACACTATTAGTATAAAATGACCATTATAACCCAATCCATTAAATTGGTTGGAATAAATATTAATAACTAATTTATGAAATAAAAATAAAGGTCCAACTCAATATAATTGTATTGGTAAGTGCTTAGAAAATAATCACACATTTTTTAGTAAAATCACTTTATTATGCAAAAATACGTTTTCTTCAAAAAATGAGTTTATTTTATTTTTATGAGTGAATATTAATTTTTAAAAGTTATAGAAAATTTATTAGACAAAAATAATTTCATCATTTCAAAATTTTCTTAAAATTATTTTCTAAAAGCACATTTTTTTTACAGAATAGTAAAAATACTTATTTTAATTGAAGATTATATTTTCTTCTAAAGTATTTACAAGGTCAAATTATGTTTTGGATTAGTTTAAAATTTTAATAAGTTAATTTTAATTTAAAATAATACAATTATGGTTTTTGAAAATGGTTTTATACATTAATTTATTATAAAAAACATTTTATGTTTTAAAAGGACATTTTTCTAAAAAACTGTTTTTCATGGTATTTTACCGATTTTAATTTTAAATTAAATGCTGCAACTTCTGCGTTTTGAATTTTGAAAAATGGATACCAAATTTAGATTCATAAGGTCCAAATTTATTTAATAGGTCCCTTTTACTTTTGTCCAATATGAATAGTAACCTTGGTAAAATTTATTACCGTGGTAAATGGTAAATTGGGTATTTTATGTGAAAAATGCAATGATAAAAACTATAAAATAACTCTAACACATGAAAAAAATTTATTAGATGAATATAATTTGACCATTAACACATAAGGATATAATTTAATTTTTTTAAAGGACACTTTTCCATGAAAATGACTTATATAATCTTTAAATAAAATAAAGACACAAAATATCGCTTTCATTGTATTAAATATACCTTATGTGTCCACATGGGGATAAAGGTATGTTATGAATAAATATTAATGTAAATTTTTAACTTAATAAACATATTTTCATGATGAATATTTATTTTTAGATTTTTGGGCCACTTAGATGAGATTGTGATATTTATAATATTTTATTTAATAAAAATTTAAATATGCCATATTCATGTTCTAAATAATATATCACTTTTAATATAGGGTTACTAAAAATATATATTGAAATATAAATATTCTTATGAAATATAGAATATTTATATTCATAATTTTATTTTATTTTTAATTTTTAGTGTATAAATATTTATATTAAATAATCATACAAAATTGATGTAGTAATTATTTTATTAATTGAAATATCAAAGAAATGTTACTAAAAATATTAAAATAAATATTATTTTAGATAATTAATATGATAAAATAATTTTATAGATGAACTTGACCTATTAGGGATATAAAAAAAATATTTCTTTCAAATTTAACTTATTATCATGATATTTTAAAAGTCCAAGTAATGAATAATGTCAAAATTGAAACTAATGATATTTTATAAAAATAATAATTTATTAAATTATTTAAAAATCATAAAACATCTTTAAAAAGAAAAAAAATTATAATATGTTCCAAAATATTATAAATTGTTAATTTATGATTTAATTGACATCACATAAGTAAAAAATTAAAACCTTTTAATATTGAAGAAGTTGCTAGCATAGTTAAAATTAAAATAGGTTAACTAAGGGTTAACCAAAATGATATGGTTTAAAATAATATTAAAACTTGTCTAAAATATATTGTTTGATGATATTAAAACCATATATCATATTAAATTCGAATAAATTTCCTTTTTTATGTATTTGGATTGATATTGAATTTATTATAAATTAATATTTTTAGAAAATTCTAAAAGTGCCCCTCACCTCAATCATAAAAGGGAACATCCTTCCTCACTTCTTCACATCACATTCAGCTTTAAATCTTGACCATAACCTTCCAATTTCTCTTATAAACTTCCCTAGAGGCATTATAGAGGTTGTTTTATTCTCAAAATACAAACTCTAGTGTCCATAAGAGGAGGTATAAAGGAAGTTCTCCAAAGAAGAGGTAACCATCTTTATCGACTCTTTCAAGATTGTTTCTTCTTCTACTTCCTCTTCATGTGTTGTTTTCATTTTAAAGTAATAAATAAAGTATAAAATATATTCTTATATGTTATTATTATTATGTAACAATAATATTACATATTTTATCCATCCTACGAAAAACAAAAGCATCGTGCGTGCGTGCGTACGTATGACTTACCATTTTCACACCGTGGTGTAATCTATTTTTCATCACCACTTTATTTGGATGAGTATAATGATGGAAATAATATATATATATATATATATTATAATTATAAAATTATATTTATTTTTTAAATAAAATCAATATACCATCATTTTCCTTACCATTTCACCCTTAAGGGAATGATACCATCGCTCATGTGTACGTACAACCTACCATCTCCATGATGCGATGCAATTCATTTTTAATGTTCTACATTAAATAATAATTATATAAATATATATAATGAATAAGTATGATATATATTAACTTAATATCATTAAGTAAATGATTTAACTATGTCCTATGCACAAGTACTGGGACTTATACGACAAAACATGCATAGGAAAATGAAGCAATTAACACCTGAAAGAAGAGTAATAATGAAATATTATTAACAAACGAGCAATAAGATGATATAAGAGGATCATATATAATATAATAAGTATGAATATGGTTCTATTATAAATTAATAAAATTATTTAAACCATTATACATGAGTTTTTGATATGTACAAAGGAAATCTGACCGAAGGTAGGGGTTAATTTTGAAATCTCATTATTATCCAGAATTGTTTATACATAAGTATTTACTGGGGTACATTTATCTTCCATGTCCATGTTTATTAAAAAAATACAAAATATTTTTAATATTTTTTTACAATTCTTTAAATTTATTTTTACCCAAATGTTAATTTTTATTAAAGAGTTTGAATGGAATATTTTTTTCATTTTCCTAATGAGGTACTTTGTGACTTTTCTAGAAAAAGTATGAGAAAAATGTTTTCTTTAAATTATATGGCATGAAAGGATTTTTATAATTTCATGAATCCTTAATGCCTTTAATATTAACTTAAAATATTATAAGTTTATTTTCAAGGAAAATGTATTCTTTTATAATTTTGTGTCATTATAAGAAAATAAAACATTTTCAATGCAGAAAGTATATTTTCCTCAAGAATTATTTTCAAGTGATATCTAGAAATTATTTTCCATTTATGATAACATTATTTGATGTTACTTATGCTTTATTGGGGATATTTTTCAATTATATTATCCCTATTATTTTTATGTTTGTCTTATGTTTATGTTTTAATGATATTTATCAAGCCCATTTCTTTTCCACGGGTTATGTTATGATGAAATGATGTTTATGAAACCCATTTATTTTTATGAGTTCTGATATGATGAATGAATTATATTCTTATGGCACACATATGTATGGTTTTAATTATGTGATGTATGATACCTATATCTCCCTCCAATTCACTGGGAAAATATTTATATCTCATGAGATAGATAGGACTGGAATGGGGAGTGAATTCAGTTTAGTATTACATGACTGGAATGAGGAGTGAACTTGGTTTAGTAAAGGAATTTTTCCACTATGTTGGTCTTGTAAATGATCCTTGAAAAATATGGAAATGATTTTATATACTTATGTGTATTCCATAATTACATTTCTTATGTTATTCTCTCATGGAATATTTTCTTTGATTATTTATGAACTTCTATGATTTATTCCATGACATGATATCATGATCTTTACTATACATGATATAATTTTAAAATGTTTTGTTTATTTTATTATGTTTTATGATTATGATATGATTGATATCTTAATTTTTTACCCTTATTGAGCATCTGATATCACCCTTTATTATGTTTATTTTACCCATGATATGAAGACAGATATTAAGTAAATGTGTTAATAAGGGTTCTAATAATAAAAGAATAAGTGGGAGATGATGTAGATCTTTTATGAATTAGTTGTTTATTATTAAAATTTTCCAAATAACCTAAACATATATGGTTCTGGCATGATTTTTTATGACATGTAATTAATATTATTCTATTTAGACATAATATCTATGTATTAAAAGTATGGACCATTATAGTTGGTGTCAGAGTAAGGCTTAGTTAACCTTTGGAAACTAGGATGAGAAAACCTTAATAAAAACCTAAGGATAAGTATAAGTATGTGATATAATACTAGAGTTTATTAAAAATCATGAATAACTGAGGAGTAAACCTAAGGTATCATAAATTTAAATTTTATAAGTAATTTTTCTTGATTATGTGGTTTTCCCATTATGATTAGTGTTTTTCACACTATGTTTTTGGTTTTAGTCAATGGATAGAACCCAAAAAATCATCTTAATACTGAATTAGATGGTAAATGAAATTATTTTCCTCCTGATCAACCAAATTTTATGTGATATGGAATGAAAAATATTGTTTCTATGTGACATAACTTTCTCAAGATATGAATCATGCAAGACTTACAAATGATAAAGGGAGGGAACAACATTCTGTTGAGTCCTTCATGAGGTAGCACCCACCTTCTTTCAGTGGGTATTCTGATCCACTAGTGGATAAATAATGGATTAATACCAGTGAAAAGATATTTTCAGTTATCCAATTTTTAGAACACAAGAAATTCATTTTAGCAGTCTATCATTTGGAAGTTGAAGCGGATCAATGGTGGAATCTTATCAAGAATACAAGGCAAGGAGATGAAATTGAATCCATGGAATGGGATGTGTTCAAGAACTTATTTTTCAATAAGTAATTTCCTCATATTCTTCAAATGAATATAGATAAGGAGATCCTTGAGTTTAAGAAAAAATTATGATGAATCCATTGGTACCTATGATGCAAATTTTACAATACTTTCAAGGAACGCTTCTAGAATTATCATCCAACCTACAAGTAAGATTGATCGATTATTTAGTGGATTAAAACAAAGTCTCTGAAGGGAATTATCCATAAGGGACTTTAATAGATATGAGGAAATCATTTGATGTGATCTCAAGGTTGAGATGGATATCGGATTTTCCCATCAATCTTATGGGTTCGATAAGAAGAGAAAAATGGAATTTAAGGGAAAATAAAGAAAACATAGTAAAAAGGATATGAGATTTCCTTTAAGTTCAAATTGTGGAAAGAAAAATGGAGGAAACTATATTAAGGAGACTATAAATGTTTTGAGTGTGGGAAATAAGGTCACTGGGAAATTGACTGTCAAAGTGATGGGAAAATGATAATTAATGATGTGAATAGAGAAAATTCTACATATAATGTACCTCCCACACTTTAATTCTTTAAGTGAAAGAAACATGGGCATTATGTTAATAAATGAACAAGTACAAGGGTTATCGATGATGATCGATGCCATCAACCTATTAAGGACAAAGACAAAGGAAAATCACATGAAATCACTACTAGTGATGTGGAGTATGACAATTAAGTGGTGAAAGGTACACTTATCATCCACTCTAAAACAACTAATGTTTTATTTGATTATGGATCCACCCAATATTTTATTTATAAATAATTTTATAAGGGTATCTTCATATTAGCTCAATAATTATATGATGAGTTATCTATGAAAACTCCTAATATCACAACAGTCACATCACAAGTTTATAATTATTCTTTGGTTGTAGTTTATGGGAAAGTGCTTCCTAAAAATCTTGTGATCCTTCCTTTAGTATAATTCAATGTGATTCTTGACATGGATTGACTTTCACTATATGGAGCTCATATTAATTGTAGAGGAAGGGAATTCACATTTCATATTATGAATGAATCTATGGTCATATATCGATGAAAGGATGAATATGAATTTCTGGTGGAAATTAATTCCATCTTGAGGGTATTAATTCCTATAAATGAAGGTCATCTACCTTGGATGGTTGATGAGAAAATCATCATTAATGATACGCTTATTGTATGGGAGTTTTTTTGGTGTATTTTCAGAATAATTTCTCAGTCATCCACTGAATTGTGAAGTTGAGTTTTCGCTAGTGGAAATGGAGGAATTCCCAACAATTTTATGCCAACTGTTTGAAAAAACTGCTGGTATATTGTTTTTACATCAACATTTCCCAATGGTTTGAACAAACTATTAGTATACTGTTTTTAGAATCAACCTTTCCCAACGGTTTGAGTAAACCGCTGGGAAAGCTTTAATTTTTATAATGTATACCAACAGTTTTTTAAAACCATTGGTAAATACTATATTTCCCAATGATTTTTTAAAACTGTTGGGAAAGATTTCCCCCAAATACACAAAAGATCCAGTTCCCCCGTCTGCGCGATTGTATCCCTAAACTAAAGCTCTCTCTTTACCCTAGGTTGTGAAACTCTTTCCACCCAATAGATCCATTTTAAATCAAGCAATTTTTAGTTCTACACTTCAAATCTATAAGTTAGACCTTAGTTTTAATGTTCTTCATCTATTTTTTTTCTATTTTAATTTGTCCTAAACCAGAGGTCCGTGCGGTCTGTGTCATGGTATACCCAATAAGTGCACTTTGATTTGTTTTCTGTTTTTTTATACACTTCAGGTGTCATGATTGTGTGAATCACCTTTATTTTAATTCTTCATATCCACTCCTTATGTGTATAGTTATTGAACCATATGAACTAATGGAGGTGCTGGTGAGATGTATCCCCACTCAAAGATGGTAAAGGGTTTGTTTAGTCATATTGTCTCGAGTTGGGTAATGGATATAAGGATAGTTCATGTGAAGGGATTGGAGATGGTTGGGGTAGTGATGTAGGTGGTTTTCTATTTTTTTAGTGGGGTGATATGGTAGTTTCTATGGACTTTAGTTTAGTTGAAAATTGGATTTGGATTTTGTATTTATAGTTTTTATTCAAGGAATAATGGGAAGGGTAGTGATATTTAGGATGAATTGGATGTTGGTTGGGTGATGGATTGAAATTTTGATGTTAGTTGGATTGGGTATAGGTAATTTTCAAGGTATTATATGCGTATTGCCTCCACTAAATACCCCCACACCCCCACCCCCTGGACACCACCACCCCTTGACACCCCCACCCCCTAGACACCTCCATTCACTTGGAAAACCCCCCTGGACACCCCTCACCCCCTTAGACACCCCACCCACCTGTACAACCCTCACCCCCATGGAAATCCCCCCCACCCGTGGACAAACACACCCCCTAGACACCCCACCCCCTATATATTCCCCCACCCCCACCACCTGGACACCCCCACCCCCTTGGACAACCCCCATCCCCCCACCCCCTAGACACCCCACCCCATTAAACATCCCCCACACCCTTAAACATCCCCCACCCCCTAGAGATCCCCCACCCCCTTAGACAACCCCCCTGGACACCACCCCACCCCCTGGACACCCCCACCCCCGGACACCCCCACCCCTTGGAAATCCCCCCACCCCCCGGACACCCACACCCCCTGGACACCCCCTGGATAGCCCCCTCAAACACCCCCACTCCCTTGGACAACCCCCTAGACACCACCTCTCCCCCTGGACACCCCCACCCCCATGGACACCCCCACCCCCATGGACACCCCCACACCCTTGGATAGCCCCCACCTCCTAGACAACCCCCTTGGACACCACCCCACCCCCTAGACACCCCCACCCCCTGGACACCCCCACCCCCCTAAACACCCCCACCCCCTCTGGACACCCCCGCCCCCTCATACATTTCCCCCTAGACACCACCCCACCCCCTAGACAACCCCACCCCCTTGGACACCCCACCCCCTTGGACACCCCTAGCCCCTGGACAGCCCCCCTTGGACACCACCCCACCCCTAAACACCCCACCCCCTGGACACCCCCACCCCCTTGGACAGCCCCCACCCCCTGGACACCCCCACCCCTGGAAGCCCCAACCCCCTTAGACCCTGTCCCCTAGACACCCCCACATAATGAATACTTCAACTTTGGGTTTTGGGTGTTATGAAATATCCTAACTTTTCAAAATATTTCCATTTTTAGCATCAAAAACTTATTTAAAAAACTCTCTTTACACATTCTGCATCTTTGATGAAAATAATTCACTTTTTAATATCTTGAATAATTCTCTATAATGTCTATGGTGTCCTCTTGTATATGATAAATGAAAAAATTCCAAAACACATTTCACCTGAAATTTAGGCACACATAACTGAATTAGTATATCTTCACATTGTTTTAATAATAAGGTATCAACCCAGGAATAGTTCACTACATCAACTAGAAACCCCTTATTTTATGGATAAATAAAATGGGGATAGATTATCCCATTTGAAAAATAAATTTCAATATCATCATTCAAAATCTATATTTGCATGGAATAATGATTCTTTTCCCCATGAAACCTTCATCTTATGACATTAAACTCCTCTTATTTCCATTTAATCTTTCTTGGATCATGATCCACATGTATGACCATGATGTTTCAATACTTGAGGAACTTTTTACCATCATTTTAAGATTATATTTCCCATTTAATAGAGTTGTTACACTTAGTAAATAACCATCCTAATCAAAATTAAATTTCTTTATTACATCATGTATGATTTATTGAATTTATTATATATCCATTCAAGATCACCTAAAATAATGGATAGTTAAATTATCCATGAAACCCCATATTCCCTCTCATATATTTTGTTTTTTGGGTTACACATCAGTTATCCTTTTCTAATTACTTCCATATTTGTTTTCAAATGTAGGAAATGCAACTAATTGAAGAGAGGTGATGGAAAAAAATGATGGACAACAATCATCGCATGGATGAGATGATCATTCCACCACTAGTTCATGTTGTGAGTATTTTATTTCAAATATATATATTTAAATAATATATAATTTCATGTGATTAATTTTGTTTTAAACATTTTTTTAGGATCCAACTCTTAGGCGAAAATTATTTTATGAGTAGCCTTGTAGTGGTTCCATTACTCAGGCTGGTGGTACGAGGGGGGGGGGTACAAGAGCTGGGCGATCTGGTCGATGTGCCCGATTAGACCCTACCCCTTGTACTGATATACCATTTATCCCACAATCTTGTCCTAGTGTGTCGTTAGGGACACATAGGATATTTAGACCTCCCATGTTTTCACCACCTTTTACATATGAGTCTCCTCACCCGTCTTTACCATATCTGAGGATGATTCCCACTCTCCATCTAGTATTTAGCCAGTAATCTATACCATCTTCTTTTACTTCTACTTCTTTCTCTTTGAGCTTCTATATTCCATCTTATTCGACTCCTACTCCACCACAGTCTGTCCCTGCGGAGCATACATTGGGACCCACTCCACCTGTATAGGGTGTTCCTTCAGTTTCTTCAGAACCAGTGACACCCATTGATCAGACTGCCGCAAGTATATTTATATAACCCTAACAAATTTTTATACCATTATTTATTTTCATTTTAACATGTATTGATAAAATATTTTTTTTATTTCATAACAGATACATATACTGATAGGAGGCGGGGGCAGGGGCATCCATGCATGCATATGCAGTGTGGAAATGCCACATGCAGTTGATGGTGGACTACAATGAATACAATCAAATGATTGAAAAAATAGGAAAATAATGTCCGAGTTTTTTAGCGATGCTTTCCAAATACTCCGACATCATTCTTATCATCCCACTCTCATTGAGAAAATTTCCAAATGAAGTCAAGGATAATGATTTGGCAAAGATATGGGTAAAAAAAGCTTCTGTATTTAATGAAATATATTATTTTTTGTATTTATTTGAATTAATATTTTGGTGTGAGCTTCAATTTAATTTCCTCGATGGTGAGGGTGCACGACCAGAAAGTCTAAAAAATTTAGGTGAGATTTGGAGAGCCTATAAGAACGAGTTTTATATTAGCTGGCATGCTCGAGTTGGCACAAAGTTAGAGACGGTACCTGTTAGGGACGATTGTATGATAGAACAATATCGGTATATGATTACTCATTAGATGACTATCTAGTTTTAGGTTCTAATCACATTTGAGGTATTTAAATAATTTTTTCATGTTTTGCATCAATAACATCTTTTGTATTATTAAATTTTATTTAGGAATCATCTGGAATAAATAAAAAAACATTGATGCTAAAGACTACCTCCACACATTGGGACGTACGACAATGTCATATCATGAGAGGAAGCAGGTATGACAATAGTTTATAATTTTTCTTTACGACCAGAGGCCAGCACAACTTGTGATGAATATATGTCGTTGATGTGTTCTATATATGGTGCAATAGGTGGTATTTCTAGTGGTGGTCGAGATGAAGTCATTCCTAGCGATGATGATGGAGAGGAGGAGGCCGAGGTAGAGGAGGAGGGCGAGGAGGCCAAGGCGGAGGAGGAGGGCGAGGAGGAGACTGAGGTAGAGGAGGAGGGCAAGGAGGAGGCCAAGGTGGAGTACGAGGGTGAGGAGGAGGGAATTGAGGAGGGCAGGGATGATGATGGGGACAATGATGAGGATAGGGATGAGGCTGATGATAATGGTGATGATAGTGATGGTGATGAGGGACATATTGATCGCTTTTATTTTTTGACTGATATTACTGACATTTGAGGTTTGGTGATTTTTTGTTCCTGAATATATGTGTGATTAGGTAGGTAACATTCTCTTTATTTCTTTATCTATAAATAATAAAACTTGACTTGATGATTTAATTTGATTGAATATATGTGGGACTGATTCACCCCTCCCCTGGACACCCCCACCCCCTTAGAGAGCCCCCCACCCCTATACATCCCCCCCCACCCCTTGGACACCCTCACCCCTGTGGACACCCCCGTGGACACCCCCAACCCCCTGGACAGCCCCCACCCCCTGGATACCTCCACCCCCTTGGATAACCTCCACCCCCTGGACACCTCCACCCCACCTGGACACCCCCACCCCCTTAGACACCCCATGGATAGCCCCCACCCCCTGGACGCCCCCACCCTCTGGACACCCCCACCCCCCTCGATAGCCCCCACCACCCTGGAAACCCCCCTGCACACCCCCACCCCCTGGACCCCCACACCCTTGGACATCCCCCACCCCCTAGACACCCCACACCCCTGGAAACCCCTCACGCCCCTAGACACCCCCCCAGACAACCCCCACCCCATGGACACCCCGCCACCCACTGGACACCACCCCACCCCTGGACACCCCCACCCCCTTGGACAACCCCCCCACCCACCCACCCTAGACAACCCCCACCCCCTGGAAACCCCCTTGGATAGTCCCCACCCCTCTGGACACCCCCACCCACTAGACACCCCACCCCTGGACACCCCCACCCCCTGGACACCCCCACCACCTTGGACAGCCCCCACACCCCCTGGACTCTCCCACCCCCTTGGACAGCCCCCACCCCCCGGGACAGCCCCCACCCCCCTGGACCCCCCTGGACACCCCCACCCCCCTAGACATCCCCCCAACCCCTGAACACCCCCACCCCCTAGACACCCCCACCCCCATGGACAACCCACCAACCCCCTGGACACCCCCACCCCCCTGGACACCCCACCCCCAAAACAAACCCCCACCCCTGGACACCCCACCCCCTTGGACAACCCCCACCCCCTGGACACCCCCACCTCCCATGGACACCCCCACCCCCTTGGACAACCCCCCCCCCCCCGGACAACCCCCACTCCCTGGACACCCCCATGGACACCCCCTAGACACCCCCACCCCTTAGACACCCGCACCCCCTTGGACACCCCCCTGGACAGCCCCCACCCCCTCCTCCACCCCCTTGGATAGATCCCACCCGTAGACAACCCCCCTGGACACCACCCCACCCCCTAGAAACCCCCTCCCCCTTGGAAATCCCCCCACCCCCACCCCCTGGACAATCCCACACCCCCTGGACACCCCCACCACCTGGACACCCCACCCCCTTGGACAGACCCCACCCCATGGACAACCCCCACCCCCTTGGAAACCCCCATATTCTGAATTCAATTTTGTATGCCATATTCTATATGTGTTATACATAATTAAATTTTTTATGTAATGAATTCTGGATTGAATACACTGTACGTAATTCAGAATTTTGTATGTAATTCATAATTCATTTTGTATGTGTTATTCATTCATAATTTAGAATTCATTACATAATTCATTCTATATGTATTCAATTGAGAATTAAATTCTAAATTTTTTATTTCATAAGCTAATTGGGTTCTGAATTGAATTTTGAATTCGCAAGTGCATAGGGGATTGCAGAGTGGGAGGCAGGCCAGCCTGTTGCTGCAATTATAGCAAGGCTATACCAATGGTTGTAAACAATTGGTATATATGTGAAAAGTAACTTTATACCACTAGTTTACATAAAACCGTTGGAAAAACTATATACCAACTGATATTAAATCGTTGGTATAAAACTTGTAATTAGTATTTACCAATGGTTTTATGTAAACCTTTGGTAAAGAGTTATTCAAACAGTTTTGAAACCGTTGGAATAGATATGAAATTCCTTAATTTGCAATGGGTATCAACCATTGGTATAAAGATATACCAACGGTTAGCTGAAACTATTGGTATAATGTGTATTCCAGAGCTATATACCAATAGTTATACTATAATAGTTGGTATAGGTATATCCCCATGGCTAACTAGCTAATGGTTTGAGCAACCTTGGTATAGTTTATACCAAAGGTTTTCAGGCCTTTCCCAACGGTTTGAAACCATTGGTATAAGTCATGTTTCTAGTAGTGTTTTAATAGAACTCATTCCAGATGCTATGCTTATTTCAAAGACTCCTTATAGAATGGACCCAATTGAGTTGTAGGAATTGAAGAAGCAACTCCAAGAGAATCTTGAGAAGGTATTCATATGTCTTAGTACATCACCTTGGGGTTCACCTGTTCTACTTTTTAAGAAGAAATATGGATCAATGAGACTGTATTTATTATCAAGAACTTAACAAGACCACTATCAGGAATAAATATAATCTCCTTCATATTGATGACTTATTTGATCAACTACACAAAGCTTAATACTTTTCTAAGATCAATCTTCATTCAAGATATCATCAATTGATGCTCAATAAGGAGGATATTCCCAAGAAGGCATTATGTACAAGGTATGGACACTATGAATTTATAGTGACTCCTTTTGGTCTTACTAATTCTCCCTCTATATTCATGGATTTAATGAATATATTCTTTAAAGATTATATTGATGTGTTTTTGGTATTATTTATAGATGATATTCTTGTAAATTCAAAGAGTAAGGAATAACATGAAGATAACTTGAGTATTGTACTAAAGACCCTTAGAAAGGAGTCTCTTTATGAAAAAATTACCACGTGTGAATTTTGGATTCATAAAGTTTCATTTTTTGGTCTTATAATCTCAAGAGAGGGGATATATATGGATCCACCAAAGACATAAGTTATTGAACATTGGCCTAGATCAACAATGGTAACTGAGATCCAAAGTTTTCTTAGTTTTTATGGATATTGTCAATGTTTTTGAAATATTTATTATGATTATCTAATACACTCACCAATTTTACTCGTAAAGGAGTTAAGTTCATATAGACGAAGGAATGTGGAGAGAATTTTAGGGATGTAAAAAGAAGGTTAGTCAGTGCACCTGTGCTCATTCCAATCTATAGTAGAGAAAAGTTTGTGATATATAGTGATTCATCCAACAAGGGGTTGGGATGTGTTACCATGAAAATGATAGGGTGATAGCTTATGCCACATGATAATTGAAAATACACGAGAAAAATTAACCAACTCATTATTTGGAGTTAGCTGTGGTAATTTTTTGCATTAAAGATATGGAGGAATTATCTTTTTGGAGAAATATTTGACATATATAATAATCATAAAATTTTAAATTATATTTTTCAATAAACTTTGTGATAATTTGTTTTACTAAAGATTTTATATTTATTGAAAAGTAACCTTTTGTATAATAATGTTTTTGTTATTCAGAATCAGATCCAATCCATCAAAATGGGCTTTCATTAGAAAGATGGAAGTTACTGGATCCAAACACAAAGGGAGATAAAATTTTTATCTTTAAGAAAGTTATTTTCTAGACACGAGTTTTCAGACTCAGGTTTTCATACTGAATCTAAGAAGGAAAGTCAATCATACTAACTCTAAATATGATAGCTAGATTGTAATGAGATGGAAATAGTCAGATTTTAATGACCATAGGAAGATAGTTATATTGTGGTGACCAAAAGAAGTTTCATCATAATGAAGATGAGGAAGATAACTGGAATAAAGTTGAGTAAGATAATCATAATAAAGATGAGAAATATAATCAGACTAAAGCTCAATAAGATAATTTTATTGAAGATAATAAAGATAATTAGACTGAATATGAACAAGATATTCATACTAAAGCTAAGAAAGATAATCAGACTGGAGCTAAGAAAGTTAACCAAACAGAAAAAAGCTAGTATGTTCAAGAAGAATGATATGAGAAAAATCTTAATATGGTTTGAAGATGTCAAATTTAAGGTTTAAATGTGAGTTATTTTTAGAGTTTTGAAATTTGGTTAATTAGGAAAAGTTTTTCAGGTTCCCACATTTTCAATTATGAGTCACCTATAAATATAATCAAAGTTCATTCACATTTTGTAACTTTTCATGAGTGCAGAAAAGGTGGAGCGCTTCATATTTCTTGCCAAGTTTTTCTTTCTGGACTGAGATCTCAGAAGTAGGTTAGACTAATGAAAGATTTGTAAATTGGACTAAAGAAGATCATATTGATCATTTGAGTAGAATTTGAGTTTTACAGATTGACACTGAGTGCATCGTACTGAGTCAATCGTATTGGGTTCATTGGATTGAAGTCCATCAGACTCTAGGTCATCAAAACGAAGAAAGTTTTTGAATAAAATTGAATAAAGTATTCATTCTATTGTTTTGGGTCAATTTTTTTTGTAAGAAACTTTTAAACTGATAGGAGTCAGTATAATCATTCATATTGGGAGATATAAGGTGTCTAACAAGAGTTGGAACAAGTTGTATTCAATTCTTTGTAATAGTTAATTTTCATAGACCCATGGGAGTGGCTATAGAAAGGATGTAGTTTCTCACACTAAGGCCAAACCTTGTAAATATTATGTGTTCTAATTGCTATCCCACTTTTTCATACATGAATATTTACTAAAAGATGATAAGTAAATTAATATTAAAAGGTTTCAGGGGTTAAGTTTCCATTGAAACTCATAAAAGTGAACAACTAATTCAACCCCCCCCCCTTCTCAATTGTTTTTCGATCCTTTGGAACTTAAATTATTATCAGATCAAAGGTAACATTGTTGAATCCTTATCATGGATAGTCTTAATTCTATCAATATTATAGGGATTACTATATTTTATGGAAAAAATTATTATGGATGGAAAAATAGGATGATTCTGTATCTCTTATCTCTTAGACTAGAAGTTGTTGATGCTACTACAATTGGTTTTCCACCTATTGAGAAAGATTCACCTATGAAGTTTTCTGATAATAGAAACATAGAAGTTGATAGAAAGGATTGAAATTATATCTTTATATCCTTATCAAAAAATGTGTATATGAAGGTGATGGGTATCAAAACTTCAAAGAGTATGTGGGAAAACTAGAAAGTATATTCAAACGGAATACTAAATTAAAAGAAGAAAAGATACAAATCTAACATAGTAAGTATGAAGACATAATAATTAGAGATGAATAAACTATTTATGAATACTTTACCAGAACAAATGAAATTGTTTGAAACATCATATGATTTAGTGATGTCTGGAAAGATTCTATAATTGTGAAGAAACTTATGAGAAAATTTATGGACTATTATGATTCTAAAATTTCCTCTTTAGATGATAAGGATGATTTATCTCTTGATGAATTGAATAACTTTATTATTTCTTATGAGATAAGTAAATATCCAATGTTCAAAAAGAATATGAAATATGAAATGAATTTTGAATCCATGAGAAAAATGAAAATTCAAGACGTTAAAGATGTTGATCCTTGTGACTCCAAAGATAAAGTGGATGATGAGTTGAATGACATAACAATGTATATTATATCCAATAACTATCTAAGAGGAAGAGGAAAGTATGAAGGTAAAATTCCTCTCAAATGTTTTGAGTGTTGAGGAATCAAACACTTTGGTATGAATTTCCCCAAGAAGAAATTAGGAAAATATTGAGATGATTTTGATGAAAAACCTCAATGGAAGAAGTGAAACAAAATTTATAAAGAAGAAAAGTCTTCCAAAAAATATAAGGAGTTAACTGAAGACAAAAGGAGTATATTGAGTAATAAAGTTGAATCAGAATCAACTGAAAACAATTTCTTAGAATATGAAAGTTCGTAACATTCATTCAAAATGTTGATAAATTTTAAGTCTCCTCAAATAGTGAAGAAGAATGAGGTGAAAAATCTTATAGAGAGTATCAACTCATAATAGAACTTATTGAATTTCTTGAGCAAAACAAAAATCTCAAGAAATAAATCAGAGTAATGAATAAAGATTGTGAATAATTTATAGAAGGAAGAAAAGATTTCATCAAGCATTAGGATGAATACATTTAGGAGATCTTAAGTTACAAACATAGAATTTCTGAACAAGGAAATATGGTTGAAGATCTTAGTAAGAAGTTGAATCTAAGGAAGAATAAGTTAACAAGTTTCAATCAAAACTTATTGAGTCTGAAATTGCATTGAGGAAGATAAATTAAAACTTCAACAAATCTTTAGAAGTAAAATATGAAACTTTTAAAGTTTCTAAGAAATATCAAATCAAGAATAAGGTGAAATCCTCACCCACCATAAATATTGTTTCATCTAAATTTTCTAACATTCCAAGTTCTGAAAAAGGTATTGGGAAATCTTGGGTGGAAAAAGGGTGTGATAAAACTATTTTATCTATAAAATTTAAAAACCCACTTAGGAGGAATGATGGTCTATGCCCAGAGATCGTTAAAGTAGGAAGAAGTTATAAACCTCAACAAAGTTTCTATAGAGAATGATCTTACTTCAGTAGAAAATCAAGATTTGATGGTTATTACTGGTGTGTGTAATCTATGGGAACAGGGATTATAATTTTTGGCATAACTTTTCACTTCCTAGAAGAAGGTTTGAACAAAGTGAAAGCAATGGTGGAAGAAGGATGGGTAACTTTCCTAACCTATAGGAAGTTAGAAAATAAAAATATCAAGATATTAGAAATGTTCAAATAAAACATCAATTTGAATGTCTGGAAGAAGTTTTTGTAAGATGTGATGAGGGTTTTTATCATACCAAAAGATGTATGACACTCCTTCCAGAACAAGTTTCTTATGGTATAAAATAAAAATATTCTGGAAAAAAGAAAGTTTAGCAAAGATCTTTTTTTGTTGAGATAGCTTTGAAATCAAGTAAAAAAGAAAAAACCATGGATACATGATAGTGATTGTTCTTCACACATGAAAGGTGATTTAAAAAACTTTAAACTTGTTTAAAATATCTATGGAGGTGTTGTTGCCTTTGGGAATGGTAGTTCCTTAAAAATAAGAGGAATTAGAATATCTAAGATTGAATCAGAAAAGTTGAAATCTAAGGAAGTTTTATTTGTTGATGGGATAAAACAGAACTTACTTAGTGTAAGTTAACTTTGTGATGATGGAGAAGAATTTATCTCCAGAAAATATTCTTGTGTTATAAAAAGTGTGAAATATGGAAAAATTATTACAAAAGTAGAAAGAGCCAATGGGAATCTCTTCCAAATAGGAGAATTTAACAACTCCAATTAACTGAGTGCTGCAGATGAGAACAAGTTGTGGCACCGAATACTGGGCCACATTGTGTAGAAAAAAATGAAAAAAATTTCTAAAGTTGATATTGTAAATTATTTTCCATAATTTAAAATAAGTGATGAATATGTTTGTATTACTTGTCTGAAAGGGAAGATAACTAAAAAAAGTCATATAATAGTTGACATTCAGTCTACCAGACCTCTTGAAATTATTTATTCTAATTTATGAAAACAGATGAGACATCAATTAAAAAAAGTATAATTTATACTTTATAACTTTTATTGATGATTTCACTCGGATGAAAAACATTATGTTTATGAAACACAAGTCAGAGTTTATGGAAATTGTTAAGTTTTTCAGAAAAGAAGATGAGAAATAAATGGGGGATTATATAAAGAATTTGAGAACAGATAATGGTACAAAATTCACAAGAAATACTTTTGAAACTTATCTGAGAAATAATGGTATCAAACATCAGTATAGTACTCCCTATACTTTGTAAAAAACTGGATTAATCTAAAGAAAGAATATAATTTTGGTGGGAATGGGAAGAATTATGTTAATAGAATATAAAATTTTAAAGTTCTATTGGAGATAAGTTATTAGTACTATTGTACATGTTCCAAATAGTTGTTTTTTGAGACCTAAAACCAACATAAATTCCTATGAAATGTGGTATAACAAAAAAAACTTCATTGAATTACTTAAAAGTTTTTAGAAGTCCATGTTTACATAAAATCAAAAATCTGGATCTGGGAAAATTTGATAAGGAAGCTGAGGAAGGAACTTTTATGGATTATTCAACCAATGGAAGAAGCTACAAATGTTGTAAAAAATGTTTACAAAAGTTTTTGGACTTATATGATGTGAAATTAATTGAAAATCAAAGTTCCTTAATAAAATTTATTGAGAATGATGAGGAGGATAAACTAGATATTTTCAATAATAGTGAAAGTACGTCAAAAAAATACTTATCAAGATTCAGATGAATCGTGTGATGAGAAAAGTGAATCTAGGAGAGAAAATTTGAAATTTCCTACCTTATAAAATCATTTTGAATCTAAAAACATTATTGGAAATCAGAAGACTCCAGTTCAGGCTAGAAGAAAGTTGATCTTATAAAATCATACTTCACTTATCTCAAGAGTTAAACCAAAATCAATTTCTTAATATATTCAACACAAATAATGGTTGTATGTTATGAATTAATAACTAGAAAATATTAAGAAAAATAAAACATGAGAACTTGTTCCATGCCCAGAAAATAAAAATTTAATTGGAACAAAGTGGGTTTACAAAATCAAATTGAATGATCATGAAGAATCTTCAAGAAACAAAACCATAATTATTTGTAAAGGCTATGCACAGGTGGAAGGAGAGGATTTTGAATAATTTTCCCTAGTTACAAGATTAAAAACTATTATAACGTTTCTATCTATGGTCATACATAAAGATTAAAAAGTTTATCTAATGGATATAAATTTAAATTTCTTAAATGGTGAGATTGAGGAAAAATTTTACATTTAACAACCTTGTGGTTTTCTACTTGATGAGGATGAAAAAAAAAGTTTGTAAACTGAAGAAATATTTGTATGGGATGAAACAAGATCCACATGCTTGGTATTCAAAACTTGACAATTTTTTGAGAATGTTAAATTTTTCTAAAGGAAAAGTTGATAGCAATTTATATGTGAAAGATGTTGACTTCAGAATTTTAATTTTAATTGTTTATGTGGATGATATTTTTTATTCTAGGGAGGAAGAAAAAGTTTTTACAGAGTTTATTGAGGAAATGAAGATTTTTTTTTGAAATTTAAATATTGGGAGAATTAACTTTCTTCCTTGGATTACAAGTTAAAAAATCACATTTTCTTATCACAAGAAAAGTATACTAGGGAGTTGTTAAAGAAGTTTGGGATGGAATAATCCAAAGAAGTTTCTACTCCTATATCCGTGAGCACAAATTTGAGTAAAGTTGAGTTTGAAAAAATTGTGAATCATAAATAATTTCATAAGATGATAGGAAGTATAATTTACCTTACAACCTCAAGGCCTAATATTGTTTATGCTGTGACATTGTGTGGAAGGTATCATAATAATCTGAAATAATCACATATATTGGTAGAAAATATTATTATGAGATATGTAAAAGGAATAACTTCACATGAGTTATTGTACAAAATAAATTCTAAGATGAAGTTTCAGGGTTATACTGATGTCGATTGGGCTGGACATTGTAATGATAGATAATCAACCTCAGGAGGAACATTTTTTTTGGGTGAATGTTGTGTAAGTTGGTATAGTAAGAAAAAAAGTTCAGTAACATTAAGTACAGTAGACTAATAATATTTTGAGGCTACTCAGGCTTGTACTCAGATGTTGTGGATGAAAGTTCAGCTTGAATATTTAAAAGTAAAAGTTTATAAACCATTGAAGATACTTTGTGACAATTAGAGTACAACTAATCTTTCTAAAAATCTTGTCCAATATTAAAGATAAAAAAACATCAATATAAAGTTTAACTTTATAAAAGATAAGTTTATTGTTGGAGATTTTTTTCTAGAATATATCTAAATGAAGTATCAAATTGTCGATATCTTTATAAAGGCAATACTGAAAGAAAGGTTTGTTGAGTTAAGGCTATAACTTCACGTTCACCCTCCCCCAATTAATTTCTAAATCTCATAAGGAAGCACCCCCACCATTATTTGGATTATATTGACAAAGGGGGAGAGAAAGTAACAATTTTATACTCTGTTAGAAGTTTTTACTTATCATTATTTTATGAATCTAAAGTTCTGGTTATCATAAAATGGGGGAGAGAAAAAGAAAAGTGACAGCAAAAGATAAAAGTGAGGGGGAGTTTATCTTCACATGGTTGAAAAATTTTCTTATCACCGAGGGATGTAATTCCTTCAAAAACATTACTTTATCTAGTAGTGTGGTGTCAAGACAATCTCTTTTGATAAAGTTTATTATTTGATAAAAGTTTAAAACCTTGATTTGTTTATAAAAGTTGAGTTGTGAAAATTTTATAAGAGTTTGAATAGTTATAAATGAGGGTTTTAAACAAATCCAAAGGGGGAGATTTAATAACCTTCATGATAATATGTTTTAACAAAGTTTTTTATATGTTTAAAACTAACCTTTTTGTATAAGAATGTTTTTGTTATTCAGAATCAAAACCATTCCATTGGAATGAGTTTTCTTAAGAAACCTAGAATTTTCTAGATAAAAAAACAAAAGAAGAGAAAAGCTTAATCTTTAAGAATGTTTTTTTATGGAAAAATATTTTTGGACTCAGGTTTTCGGACTGAGTATCCCCAAATGCAGAAATAGTCAGAAATATGAAGTTGTTGATCAGACACAAAATCGGTCCCAGATCCATCAACATGAAGTTAAAGATTCATCAAACTTGGTGTTAGTTAAAAAATAAAAAGTTCCTGAGAATGAAATCGAGAATGTTGTTGAATATTTTGAATGAATATAGTAATGTTAGTAAATAGAAAGTTTTCATACTTTATATTATAAGTCAGGCAATTATTTTCCATTCATAAAGTTCTTATAAATCATGAAAACTCTCATGATGAAATATGTTTAATAAATTAAAGGAATCATAAAGTTTGTATCAGTTTTAGAAACCTGGACATAGAAGATCATATCCAAAAGTACTGGACTTGGAAGTTGTTAGAAGTAAGCATGATTATAGCTGATAAGGTTTTAATAATTTCAAAGTTTTAGAGTGGATAATTCCATAGGAATGGGAATTCAATCAAAATGAGAATTCCATCATTATGAGGATTACATTAGACTGAATTGAATAAGGAAATATGATCAGACTGACCCTAAAAAGGAAATATGATCAAACTAAATTTGAGATGGAAATTCAATTAGAATAACTATGAAGAGGATAGACAGATCTAGAGATAGTCAGATTGTAATGAATAGAAGAAGTTAGTCAGATCATGGTGACAGGAAGAAGTTTCATCGTAATGAAGCCGAGGAAATAATCAAACTAAAGTTGATAAATATAATCATACTAAAGTTGAGAAAGATAATCATACTGAATCTGAGAAAGATAATAATATTGGAGATGAGCAAATTAATCAAACTGAAAATGGTTAGTATGTTCGAGAAGAATAATCTCATAGAAATATTAATATGGTTTGAAGATGTCAAAGTTGAAGTTTAAATTTGATTAATTTTTGGAGTTTTATAATTTGGGTAACTGGGAAAAGTTTTTTAGGTTTTCAACTTTTCAATTATGAGTCACCTATAAATAGAATAAAATTCCATTTGCATTTTTTAAATTTTCATGTGTGCATAAAAGGAGGAGCGCTGCATATTTCTTGTTAGGTTTTTCTTTCCAAAATGAGATCTCAAAAGAAGTTCAGACTACTGAAAGTTTTGTCAATCAGACAAAAGAAGATCATATTGATCATTTGATCAGAGTTTTAGTTTTTATATTGATACTAAGTGCTTCGTACTCAGTCAATAATACTTGGTTCATCAGACTGAATTTCATCAGACTGACAGTCATCAGAACCAGGAACTTTTGTAGAGAAAATTAAATAAAGTATTCATTATTTTTTTTATCTCAATTGTTTTGTAAGAAACTTTTTAAACTGAAGGGAGTTAGTATAGTAATTATTTTGATATTTTTATCATGTTTTGGTGGTGGTAATGAATATTGGAAAATGCAATTGTTGTAAGGTGATCGAAGGTTGAGAGTTTAGTTAGATACTCAATGTATGTAGAATGATTCATTTTATACATTTTATTAAATTATTTAAATTATTTTTAGGTGAGAATATGCTACAATAAACCTACTATTTTTTTCTCAAAGGTGTTAAATGGATATTTCTTGACATTTGGCATGAACCATGACAAATCAGAAAATGTTTCATGCCACAAACTGAATCTTTTCTACTCACACTCTCCTCATTATGCACTTCATAAATAGAGAGTTACATGGGGTCATGCCAAATGGCACGGGGAACTTTCAACTCATTGGAAGTCACACACTCTTCAACTAAGCTATCATATGGGGTCGTACTAATATGGCATGGGTCATGTCAAATTACTTAGGAATGGAAACTGGTAACCTCTTATTTATAAATTGATATTTATATAAAATTATTGTGATAGAGCTTGGTAGTTTACTTTGAAAGGATCATTGAGTTTGATAATTTATCGAAAATTCCTGAAATCTCTCCAAGGTAGGTGGTTTCGATACTTTCTATAAGATTGGATAGTTCTTTTGTACTTCATTGATTGATTATGGTCATGAAATGATTTTATTATCTTGGTTTTGGGATAAACCACATTTTTTAAAATATGATTTTATGATAAACTTATTTCGTGAAAATATATGGTAAAGGGGGTTGTTTTTATAAATGATTTAGATGAAAATTATCAGATAATTGCATGGTGTGATTGGATATGTAAAAAATGGTTTTAGTGAGACTTGTTTTGAAAACCTATAATTTTCTACCATGCTAAAATAGGGAACATAGGGAGCATGTGATAAGACAAGAAATGGAAAAAATATTCTAACTCACTCCTTGTCATGGTAAATAAGAGGATTTGGGTTAAATGTATTAATGGGTGGTGACCTTTTCTACACATAAAAAATATATCTAGTGAATAGTTGAATTGTTAATTTATACCCATTTATGACTTGGCATGAGTGAATTTTTCAAGAAAGGGGAATTTAGGTGATTTTTAGGGAATGGGGAATATAACGTCCCCAACTTGGCTCACCTATGTTGTTACTAAACTGGAGAACCACATACCTCAAGATAACCTCCCCATATACCAGAGGATACCAACTAGTAGTGATTGATGATATATAAATTTTTTGAAAACTATATCCTCTTGTACAACTAAGCATAAAACAAAAAATAAGAAAGAGCAAGAAACAATGATCACAATAAATAAGTTGTATGAAAATTTAATCGCAACTATAATCTACTCCACAATAAATAACAAAAACATGTTATATCAAAATGAACAACTATACATGTCGTAAAAGGCATACAAGCGTAAGATCTCATGTGGGTAGATCATAAATTATGTAGTCTAAAAATAAATAAATGTACAGAGATATCCACTACTAGTCCTCAGACCTAGCTCGCACCCATCTCGCGACTCCAACCAAGTTCTACCCGCTTAGTTATCCAAAGTTGTTGGGACCTTGTATAACACACCTTAGTTTTTTGAGGTGTTCTATGGTTTTTTTCTAAACTAGAAATATGTTTTATATTCTTTTTTGGTTGTTATATGTATTGGTGTATATTTTGAGAGGATTTAGAAAGATGAGAGGGTCCTATAGCTGATCTAGAGCTGTAGGTAGAGGTTCATGATGTGACACATTTATTAGACCATGAATAGGCCGAGACGGTATTTTAAGGGGTGTTTCTTTAATACTATCATGACATGAAGTATGTTCACATTGTGAAAGTCTGATGGGCTATTTTTTAAGGGAAAAGGCTATAATTTTCCCCCAAAACCTCTTATCTCCCATCTTTTCTTCTCCAAGACCCCTTAAATGATTTGGAAACCATGGGGGTTCTTTTGATGATTTTGGCTCCCTCCTCCTTGTTTATTTCCAAATCAAAGCATTGTTCAATCATATGGATTCGTTATGGTAAGTTTAACCCCACACATGCCCTAGGTTCCTTATTACTTATCCATTTTTGGTTTTACCTCTTTGAAACCCTAATATGAGTGTACCAGGATTGATTTCTCATAACTGGGGCATTGGGTTCAAATCATGTGGGTATTTTTGATGGATAGGCTCTGTCATGCTTGGGGTAGGAAGTCCTTAGAAAACAAAAACAATTTTATAAAATTTTATGTCTTGATTTTCATGTGGGTGTGTGTAGCCTTGTGAGACCTCTGATGTTTGTGTCAAAGTGATTAGGTGAGGTCCATATTGATGTAATTGGTCCCTTAAAATGGGATCATGAATTTTATGACTTGAAATCGATGAAAGTGATACTTTATGAGGGTTATGGTTAGGTCTATTGGCTTGGGTTTTTTGGATTATAAAGTTCTATTTTGGTTTAGAAAGGTCTAAAATGACTTTTTCAAATGTTATAGGGTTTGAGTAGTGAATCACCTTGCTTGTGTTCCATGAAACTCATGAAGGAGAATCGAGTACCATGGTTAAGGGTAGGGATGCATGCTTGGGTAAGTGATCTTATAATGATCCATTAGGGCTTGGGTAAGGCTAGATTGACTTTGGTTGATGATTTTCAAATTGAGATGATGATGTGGGATATTCACAAGTGATATGGATGAACTTGAAATGGTGATATGGGATAGTCATGAGTGAGATGACTATATTTGGGATGATAATTTAGGAAAACCATGAGTGATATGATTGAGCTCAACATGGTGATAGGGGATAACCATGAGTGATATAGTCAAGACCTGAATGAAATGTGGGATTATCATGAGTGATATGTCTTAGCTTGATGTGTGATGTGATTATAGCCATGAGTGAGGTGGTTGGGTCCTATTGTGATGATGATGACCTCCATGAGTGAGATGATCAGGCCAGGGTATGGCCGTGTGAGCTTCGCACAGTTGTGTGACTTTTAGTACATGTTATTGATTGTTACTTGCTACTTGACATGAACACCCTTGAGTGCGTGGGGACGAGTCTATGTGCTTGATGGGTCCATGACTTTAGTGATAAGTCATGAGCTTTTTGGTGAATGTGTTATTGAGTTTTTCGATATTCCATTCCTTTCGATAATGAGCAAAAGTAGGTTGGGTCAGGGTTTATAGTGTCCTGGTCAGCACAAGATGAATCGATAGGTTGTGCGCCTATTTATGTATTTATTTTTCATCATCACATACAATTTTAAATGACTTCTGTAAGAACCCGGTTCTTACTTTAAGGTAAAAGTTTCCTTTTCTTTCTGTTTTTGAGTTATTTTTGAGATAATAGGGTAAAACTGGGTAGTTTTGGAAATTTCTAGGTTACACACCATGTATCTTTAGGTACACTCCATGTATCATGGCTGTGTGTGAAGGCCATACATGGTGTGTAGGTGTGTTGTCTGGGTAGAGAGTTTTTAACATGTACATGCCATGTACTCCTAGTACATGCCATGTAGTCTAGCTGTGTATGAGGTATATACATGGCATGTAGGGAAGTTGGCAAGGAATAGGGGAAAAACCAAGTACAAACCATGTACTGCCTATTACACACCGTGTAGTCATGTCAGAAAGGCGGAAAAGTAAGTTGGAAGAAAATAGCTACCAAAGGAATAGTTAAATGATATACACAACGTGTATACCTATATACAAGCCTTGCATTTTTTCTGCTTAAAATAGGTAGTAGCCTCATTTTGAAGCAGTGGATAGTTGGGGGTCACCGGGTTTCATGAACCAGTCAGCCGAGAATTCAAATCCTTCCATGTTCTTCATCCAAAGTCTGATATAAACACCGTTTGATCCATTGGAACCCCACAGGTGAGCTCTTGATTCCTCTTAAGCCTTTTTATATTGATTTTTTGTTCTTGATAAATTTATATGACCTTGAGAGTTTATGATAATTTTATATATATATTGTGTTTTAGACCGAATTATTGGTTGTTACTATAGTTGGATCATCGTATGAGTATGAGGTAGGTGGTGCATACCATGTTTTTTGTTTTCATGGACATTTGGGTGGTGCATCCTTCAGCGCATCTTAGGGTATTTTTGAGTGGGACCTATTTTATATTCTATTGCATATTAAATTAATTGTTAGACCGATGGGATGCCTTTGGGCATGACCTACTGCCTAAATTTCTTGAGCAAGGCTGGGCGAGAGGTCGTTGCTCGTTGGAAAATTTTGTCTGTGGGTGCCAAAATGATTATAATTGGTCTTCTTTGTTTAAAAATGGTGTGTTTAATCTGGTAAAGCATGATTATTCTGTTTAGAGGCATTCAAGACCTCAGTACTACTATCTGATATCCACTAGGCTAGTGAAAATCAACTATTTTGATTTTTTTCCTAATTAAAATGAAATTTTAAATGTGATAAATATTTAATTGTTGAATTGCATATGCTGGAACCCTTGGGGTTGTGTTGGTCATAACCCAGATATTCTTGAGTGATTCTGATCATAGGTTGGGCTTGGCTCGAATTAATTGAGTGGTTTGACCATAATATTTCATGTAATGAATGTCGTTTTGAGGCAGTGTAACTTTCAGGTTGGGTATGAGTCGAGATACTTGGATGGCGAGGCCATTAGACTTGAGAAACATGGTCGTAGGGACACGAGGTTTCATAGATGTTGTGGCATGGGTTCTCTATTTGGTGATTACCACTCACCTGTTATATGGGTTGTGTGCACATCAATGAATCCAGGATGAGGTGGTTTTGACCACTCGTGTTGGTAGAGGCCCTCATAGTTGCAATTAGGTGAATATGGTGTGGGGGGTGCTTGTTATGGAATCCATGTGGAATGTGAGGATCCTTCAATTGGTAGCTATGAGGCTACTGTGTTACGTGATTGAGGGAGGATATTACGTTGTCCTCCAGCTATGTATTTGAGGGAAGACATCAATGTTCCTCCAATTACTATTTGAGGATAGATATTGATGTTCCTTCGATTTTTCTACCATGGGAAGATGTGAGATTTCAAGCATGGGTTATTATTGTTTGGTTGTTCCTTCAGGACATCGGTACTTTAGACACACGATGTTAGGAGGCACATGGTGCCGAGTTACTTGAATGAGATTCTGGTGTTGGCTAAAGCAGGTGGCACTCCATGGTGGATACTGAGCACTAGTGGAGAGTGTGTTTACACTGTTCATCATATTACTTAATTTCCTTATATATGTATTCCTTCTTAAACACCTATACTAAGTATTAACCAATGGGTGGTATCCTACTATGATTTTTCTCACACCCTACATGGGCCCTTCAGGACGTGTGTAGACCTTATGGTTCTGCATATAGGTAAAGGATTAGCCTTAGGAGTTAGATCATAGTGTTGTTCGGCATGGAGATGGTATGGACCTTGAGGTCATACCTAGATGGAGTTTACTTCTTTTTATCTTTCATTATGTATCATCTTGCTTAATTTATTATTATTTCTACTATTGGTTATCCATTGGCACCCTTTTTATATTGACATGTGTGACTTGCTATGAACACATTTTTGGCTTGTTTAGTAGTTACAAGTGATGTTCAGAATGCTATTCTATTTAATTTCCACTGCACTTATTTATATATTTCTTCCAATGTTTATTGATATTGGATATGATTCCACTATGCAGGTCTGGTTCGAGTTTGCTAAGTCTTTATTACCGCAACATGTTTTATTATTATGCTCAGACTAGTACCTTATTTTCCTTCTAGAGGGTATATCCTCTCCACTATAACTTTTTAAACCCTTACTGCTAGTCAGCAGCCTTTGGCATTCAGGTAGGTGCACCTAAGGTAGTAACAATGGACCCATTTAGCAGTGTTCGGGTGGCTGTTCGGGTCTGGGACATTACAAAGTGGTACCAGAGGAGTTGTTCATGATAGGGATTTAGTAGAAAATTTTGAATAACTACTAATGAGATCTAGAATTACTTTTTATTTCTATTGGTTTTACTATTTTGGATATGGTATCCTGGAGATAGTTCATAACTGGAACTGGGTTTCTAGCTTGTGCTTGGGTTACTGCAGCCCCAGGTATGAGGGATGAACCAAGTTGTCTTGGGTGGGAATTACTATTTTTATTTTACTCATATTACAGTTTATATGATTTCCACCTTGGTGGATCACTTGGAGTGTGATGTTATTGATTGTGATATGTGCCCCTTGACTCAATGCGGTAAGGGAGAGTTGAACCTTGGCTCGGTATGGCAAGGCTTGGTTACTTGGTTTTTGATAGGAACATTTTTTTGGGTATTTCAATTTCATAACTGCACACATGCTTTGTGAAGTGATAATACCATGTGAATAATATCGATTTCTATGCTATAGATGCTTTTGAAATGTGAAAGGTGAAATTAGTGATAGAATTTTTTGTTTATTACGATGTAATATTCTATGCTTTAAATTATGTAAAATTGGATGTGTCATGAGATTTGGGCCTGGATCATAAATGAGAAGGTAGGTACTATGAATGATTTGATGTTGATCCCCAGGATTGGGTATCCTGGACATCAATTTGAGGCAGTTTGGCTCTCAGTATTGGGTGACTAGGTTGTTAGGTTGAGGCAACATTGGTTGTCAGGACGGACATGGCTCAACGTACTTTTGATACTTGGCTCTGTTGAGGGTGGGTAAGGAGACCATAAGGCCAGGATACCGTGGGCATAGTTGTAGTGGGGGAGAGTAAGGGAAGTTGTTATACAGTTCCTTTTTACTAATTTTCCTATCTACGTTGAATATATTGTGATATATATGAGATGTCTGACCATTTATGGAATTCATTGGGTTCCTCCTATACGGCTCGATGGGACATCAAGCGGGTAATGGCACAGTGCCACAAGATCACGATCAGGTTCATAAATTGAGGGATAGGAAGAGCATGAGACTTAGGTATAGGTATAGAGACACATACAGGTTCAGGATCCAGTGTAGGTCGAGCAGTAGCCGGGTTTGGCAGTGTTTGGGTTGTGGCTCGACGAGAAACTCTGATCTAATCTAGTGTGTGCCTTGCAGGGGATTAAAAGAGTCACATAGGGTATAGATCCCTCTATGGAATATCTGATGTGGGAGTTCTAGTCGCAACAACCACTACTTTTTTAGGGTGAGGGAAGTCCACAGGTGGCTGAAAAATGGAAAAATAGCATGCAGATGATCTTCAAGCAGCTCGAGACACCTCTAGGGAGGAGGGTCAAGCTAGCGACGTATATGATGAGAGGACATGAGAATAATTGGTGGGATGTGCAGGTTCGGCTCACAGACACGAAGGACTAGCATGGAAGGACTTTGAGGACAAGTTTTTTGGGCACTTTTTCCCAAAGAAGATGAGGGAAGAGAGAGATCAGGAGTTCTTGAGCCTCTAGTAGGGTTACATTTCTATCATGGACTATGTAGCTACCTTCAATGAGCTCTCTCTCTTTGCACCAGGTATAGTAAACGATGACACATCGAGGGTGAGGCTCTTCAAAGATGGCTTGAGGAATGCCATTAAGATGTAGGTAATCATCTTTAGGTTTCATTTTTTATCGGATGCAGTGAATCATGTGCTCATAGCCGAGGGAAAATTAACGGGCAAGTCCTTTTCGAGCCAGTCGGTGACTTTAGGTGATGGTTTAGATAGCAGGAAGCGAGGTCAGGATGAGTTCCAGTAGGGCAGTCAATCTAAGGACTCAAATAGACGACGTCGTGGTAGTTAATTAGTGGTTTTATTTTAGTGTGGGAAGTCAAGACATGTAAAGACTTAGTGCGATAATCCTCCAAAAGAGTGATGAGAATGTGGACAGGTTGGACATCAAGAGAGGTTATATAGGAAACCTTCTTAGACAACTATCATGCAGGGACCAGGATAGATGGTGGAATCCAGGGTCGATTTAGGATCAGTATCAGGTGAGGGTAGATGAGGCTCAACTGCATGCATAGGATGTGAAAGAGATAGTGGGACCCATCTGAGGGGTCAGTGGTTGGTGACTGGAGTAGCACCACAAGGAGGTCATACATCAGGAAGTCGTACTTCAAGACAAGTGCATGTCATGGAGCTTCCATAGGCTGAGCAGGCTGGTGAGCCAATAATGGTGAGAGGTATGCCACGGGTGTGGCCATTATTTTCTTGTTTCCTTTTTGGCATGGCCTGTTAAGGCATGTCCAGCGTGAGTGCATGAGGTGCACATGATTTATGTGGACTGACTAGACACTGGTCAATGGGATTGAAACCATTTTGAGTGCATAAAATAATTAGTTATATGTATGAGATGTGTGGGATGAGGATCATTGAGGATGTGGGTTACTTGAGGTGCCTTGGGCATCACGACATCGAGGATCCAAGTTACTTGAGGTGTCGTGGGCATTGGGGAATCGAGGATGCGGGTTACTTGAGGTGCATGGAACCAGGTTTTGTTTTTAGAATCCATGTGATGTAGGACCTCATGGAAGCAGACACCGATGTGGTGCGTGATGCATTTGGGTTTCAAGAATGACATGGGAGTAGCTGATGAGGTGCAGGGGTGATGAGGCATCATGGTAGGACCATGAGGCTGGAAATAGGTCATTGGACCTTTTTTTATTTGATTTTGGGCTAGATTGGTCGAGAGTATTCTTCACCACCCTCGGAAGGGAAATTCAGGGACAAATTTCTTTAAGGGGGGAAGTTTGTATGAACCCGATTCTTACTTTAAGGTAAAAGTTTCTTTTTATTTCTATTTTTGAGTTATTTTTGAGATAACAGGGGAAAACTGGGCAGTTGTACAAATTTCCAGGTTACACACCGTGTATCCCTAGGTACAAGTCATGTATCATGGCTGTGTGTGAAGGCCATACATGGCATGTAGGTGTAATGGCCTGGACCTCTCTGGCCCATTCCTTTGTCACAAAGAAGGTCACAAAGTTTTCTGGAGGGTAAAATGGACTTTTCCCACAATTTCCAGAATTTTGAAACTACACGCCGTGTAGTTTGAGTACACGTCGTGTACCACCTTGCCGGGTATACCCCGTATTGAAGGCCATGTCCTTGCCATGTGAAATAAATGGGTACATGCCGTGTGTCAAATACTACACGCCGTGTAGTCTATCCCCGCATATGCATTACCATGTGTTGACCAGTCAACAGCCATGTGCCGTGTTGGAGTCGTGTGAAATAAATGGGTACACACCGTGTGTCAAATACTACACGTCGTGTAGCCTCTCACCGCGTACGCGTTACCATGTGTTGACCAGTTAACAGTCGTGTTCCGTGTTGGAGCCGTGTGAAATAAATGAGTACACGCTGTGTGTCCAAACTACACGCCGTGTAGTCCTTCCCTGCGTATGTGTTAACCTCAAACCGTGTGTTGACTAGTCAACGACCGCGGAGCCGTGTTGGAAGCCGTGTGGAGATCGTGTGAAATAACCAAGTACACGTCGTGTACCATAAAGTACACGCCATGTACTTTTGCTTTTCTCGCCTATAAAAGGAGGGGTCCCCTCCTCCTTTTCAACTCACCCCTCTCCTCCCCTTTCCTCTGAGCAGAGCTCTCCCAAGAGACTCGAAGGCTCCTTTTCTTCCATAACTTCTTCGTCCGAACTTTGATTTACGATCCGTCAACGGCCATGGGATCGTAACGACAAGGAGGAAATTCTAAGCTTGGATCCATTGTCTTTACTTTGTTGTTTCATTTACAACTTCCACCTGAAGAGGTTTTTCTGGGACTCGACAGAAGTGACAGACGCCGACGGACGTCTTCTAAAGTTGATCCGGGGGAGCGTTGTGATCGGAACCTATTGAGGTAGGGATCTTACCTTCATCTCTCTAATTTGTGGATCATGCGGGGTGGGTGTTCTCTTGTTTACGTGAAACACTTTTGAATCGGTTTAATAAAGATAATAACTGGCTTATATAATGGGTATGGGAAGTTTGAGAATGCAGTTACATTATTTATATCCTGTGATATTATGTTGTGAATTGAATGAGCTTCTGCCTACTGAAAATCATGGTCATTGGGGGCCTTTGCTTACGCAATTAAATGTTTCCCTATCCTTATGTATTTTCTTATGGATGGAAACTTTGTGTAATGTGGAAATTGGTTAATCATGTAAATTTGGATTTTTAAAATCTGGAACCCTTGTGTGATCACCCCGGTTAAAAAAAATGGAATAATGAACATGTGGGTGTTGGCTTGGATACGTGGCATGTGATGGGGGTGTTTTGTGGGTTGTTTTGGATCGGGTGAGCAGCGGGGCTACGGTTGGCTTGGTTGTGGTTTGGTGTGAATGCTATGTTGGTGATGGGCAGTGGGGTTGCGATAAATGGTATCAAAGGGATGATGATGTATGGTGCAGTTGTGGTTATGGTAGTTGGAAGAGGGGCTGCAGGGATGGATTTGAATGTGAACAAGCTATGGTTTGTGAATAATAAATAAAAAAAGCGGAAGAGTTAATGAATGGTGGGTCATGGTAATGGAACATGTTTAATAATCAATGGGTTGGTTGGTTGATAAGAAGGACTTTTTTGTGCTGCTTGTGTTTTCCTAACTTGATTTGTGGATGACAGGGATATGTTTTATGAATGATCTATGGGGTTGGTTGTGGATAGTTGGACAGTAGTTAAGGAACTAATAAACTAATTCTACTGAAACGTGAAAACCTAAATGGGGTTGGGATTGTTTGTTGTATTCATGCTTCGTAGTAGCAGTGTCGAGGCACGTGCTCAGATTCTCTATTTAGAAGCCATAGGTTGGGCTGTGTGTTTGGTATACATATATATATATCTGTATCTTTTGTGTTTTATCGCACCCCACCCATGTTGAGCACTTAGTGTTGATCACTCCTATTTCATGGGAGAGGGTGTTTTTCCCTTAGTTACTAGCTCCTTCCAGCTCCTTCTCCCCTAGTCTGTGATGGCTTGAGGTGACCTTACACCTAAGAATCTTCAGGTAGGTTTCGATTGGGGTGGTTCTAGTCCAAGGCTCTTTGGGTAGTTTTTACTGTTTCCCAAGAATCTTCGGGATGAGGCCCAGGTGTGTGCGGGCGGGATACGTGGTTTTGAGGCCCAGGTGTGTGTGGGCGGGATACGTGGTTGTGAGGCCCAGGTGTGTGCGGGCGAGATACGTGGTTGTGAGGCCCAGGTGTGTGCGGGTGGGATGTGTGGTTTGTGAGGCCCAGGTGTGTGCGGGCAGGGAGAGTGTGGAAGTGTCAGGACGTTAGCCGTTAGGAAGAGCAGCTAACTACTGGGAAATGGTGCGGGGTACCCAATACTCTTGTTTCTTATATACTACTACCTGTTGTGATTGTGTTTTTGGTGAGTGTGGATGGTGAGGTTAAGTGGATAGAATTACTTGCTAGGTTTCTTCTGTTGTTCTCAAGAGACATTAGGATGTCTCCCCACTTGTGCACGAGAGCTTTAGGTTTCCCTACTGAGTATAATTGTATGCTCACCCTACATTTACTTTCAGGTTTCCAGGAGGACTACCAGGGCCGTGCGGGACCCTACTTGTCAGATAGTTGAAGTTGTTGTAGTTTTTGTACTCTTGTTTTCTTTTGGTATTGTACTTTTGAGCTTTCTTTTACTTGTACCTTGTTTCAGAACTATTTAAACATGCATGTGGGATTGGTTCGGGTTTATTTCTATACACTTGTTCTTTTCTTTTTTGGTGGTTGACTTGTCCTATTTCCCGATCATAAAATAAAAAAAGGTTAATGCCTCCCATATTGTGAAAACTCATACCCTTGGTGCTAGTCACCAACCTGGGGCCTACTAGAGGCGGGACTCGGGGGTCATTATCTCCCTTTCACCACTACCAGCTCAGGAGGGGCATCTTTGGTGGGAGGGGGTCATGACATAATGGTATCAGAGGTGATGGTTGAGAGATAGGATGGAGTATGGAGTTAGGAATAGTGAGGATTGCATGGGATGGTAGGGAAACAGTGTTAGTTAATCTTGGTGTGTGACATAGGCCAGGGAAGACCAGCTAGGACACGGGATTTTAGGGGCCCCCATGATCCGATGCAAGGACTCTGAGCCTACCGAACGACCAAGTGAGACTACATTGATTACAGGGTAGAGACCCTAGGAAAGGTACATGCATCATCATGATTGTGTTTTACTTGATTTGGGTGTTCTGGGAAAGAAATTGAAATAAAATGATAAAATAAAACCTTGAGAAATTTCCTTACTACTTGGGCTTAGGCGATCCTTGTTTACCATACAGCTATGGCACCTGGTCGTCATCCCCGGGTGGCTCAGACGGCCAAGGCCCAACATATTTGGGCGGTCGATCAGTTGATGATTGACCGAGAGGAGGAAGATAACCAGTGGCAGAAGACTCTCCGTTATTTCCAGCGATAGACCCCCAAGAAGTACGAGGGTAGTACTTCAGATAAGGAGATGGAGGGGTGGCTTGAGGAGCTAGGGATCGCTTTTACCTTGATCCGTGCTCCGAGGGAGTATTGGGTTCCCCTAGCATTCAGTCAGCTGAGAGGTGCGGCGTGACAGTGGTGGACGCTCTACCTCGGAGAGAGGATAGAGGCAGAGGTTTTGTGGGCTGACTTTGAGAAGGAATTCCGAGAGGAATTCCTTTCTTCCATGATCAAAGAAGAGAAGCGGCAGGATTTACTCTCCCTTCAGCATGGGTGTATGTCAGTACGAGAGTTGGGGATCAAGTTCAAGGATCTCCTGCACTTTGCTCCAGATCTCTTTCCGAATGAGGAGTCTCGGGCGAGACGTTTGGAGGAGGCACTTCGCCCTTCGCTCCAGTATGTTGTTACCCCCTTCACCCTTCTGACGTACTTGGCAGTACATAACAAGGCAGTGGTTGTAGAAAGGATGCACTCGTAGGGAGGTGCACCACATGAGGGGATTCATCCAAGTTCGTTGAAGGGGAAGGCAGTCAGCAGTAGGTCTCCTGCGACGGGACCTTCCAGTTTTAGGCCAGTAGGGAGTAGGCCCCAACAGTTCCAGTTTAGATCTTTGGGTCTGTGTCCCTTTTTCACGATCCCAGGACTAAAGTGTTTTTCTTGTGGAGGTTTCGGGAACATTCAGAGTCGATGCCCGACCTAAGATCAGTACGGTGGAGATGGGCAGGTTCAGCGCCTGCCTCAGCAGCACCAGTCGCCGGTAAGACCCTTCCAGCAGCAACAGGCTCCAGTCCCTCTGAGGGGAGATGGAGCAGGTGGTGGTCATCCACAAAGAGTTCCTCAATGATCCCAACCGGGACGTGGTCGAGGAGGCAGACGTCAACAGAGAGGCAGATGAGCTGGGAGCGGATAGTTGCATGCATCAGAGACAGCATCTCTAGAAGGACCAGGGATCGATAGAGATGTGTTTGGGTTTTCTTGAATGATCTCCTTTATGTTTTTTTGGGAGCATTACACACCATTGTTGGAACTCTTTTGATATTATTTGGGCCTGGACATTGTTTTTGTGAGTTTTTAATGCTATGTTGTTTCTCGCTTTTCTTTAAATGTACGTGAATAGCCCTATCATGTGGGGAGGGGAAGACCTAATCCCTAATAGAGACACATTAATGTGGATGCGATTAAACCCTTGTAGGCTAGTCAATGCCACCTAAAGAAGATAATATCTCGACATGGGAGAAGGAATTCCCCAAGCTATGTGTCTGGGCAGTGTGTGGGTTGTACGGTGTTGGGGGCAGTGTAAGTTGGAAAAATCCTAATGTATGAAAGTGGGAAGACCCAATTCTTAATCGAGGCGCATTAATGAGGATGCGATTAAAGCCATGCAGATGATTCAGTGCCACCTAAAGCGGATAATATCTCGACATAGGAGAAGGAATTCCTAACACATATGATTAGGGTTGTTGGTTGGATTCCTGTTATAACGAGAACCCTAAGAGGTATCTTGTTGGGTTCCTCTAGGTTGGTTTTTGAATTCTCGAGGACGAGAATGTTTTAAGAAGTATCTAATGTAATGAACCGGACCTCTCCGGCCCATTCCTTTGTCAAAAAGAAGGTCACGAAGTGTACTGGAGGGTAAAATGGACTTTTCCCACACTTTCCAGAATTTTGAAACTACACGCCATGTAGTTTGAGTACACGCCGTGTACCCCCTTGCCGGGTATACCCTGTGTTGAAGGTAGTGTCCTTGCCATGTGAAATAAATGGGTATACACTGTGTGTCAAATACTACATGCCGTGTAGTCTCTCCCTGCGTACGCATTACCGTGTGTTGACCAGTCAACGACCGTGTGCCATGTTGGAGTTGTGTGGAATAAATGGGTACACGCCGTGTGTCAAATACTACATGCCGTGTAGTCTCTCCCCGTGTACGCGTTACCATGTGTTGACCAGTCAACGGTTGTGTGCCGTGTTGGAGACATGTGAAACAAATGAGTACACGCCGTGTAGTCCTTCCCCATGTATGTGTTACCCTCAAACCGTGTGTTGACCAGTCAATGGCCGCAGAGCCGTGTTGGAAGCCGCGTGGAGACCGTGTGAAATAACCGAGTACACACCGTGTACCATAAAGTACACTCCATGTACTTTTTCTTTTCTCGCCTATAAAAGGAGGGCCCCCCTCCTCCTTTTCAACTCACCCCTCTCCTCCCCTTTCCTCTGAGCAGAGCTCACCCAAGAGACTCGAAGAATCCTTTTCTTCCATAACTTCTTCGTCCGAGCTCCGATTTACGATCCGTCAACGGCCACGGGATTGTAATGACGAGATAGAACTTTTGAGCTTGGACCCGTTGTCTTTCCTTCAGCCTTTCCTTTCCAACTTCCACCCGAGGAGGTTTTTCCAGGACTTGACAGAAGTGACGGATGCCGACGGACATCTTCTAAAGTTGATCCGGGGGAGCGTTGTGATCGGAACCTGTTGAGGTAGGGATCTTACCTTCGTCTCTATAATTTTTGCATCATGCGGGGTGGGTGTTATCTTGTTTACGTGAAACAATTTTGAACCAGTTTAATAAAGATAATAACTGGCTTATATAACAGGGATGGGAAGTTTGAGAATGCAGTTACATTATTTATATCTTGTGATATTATTTTGTGAATTGAATGAGCTTCTACCTATTGAAAATCATGGTCATTTGGGGCCTTTGCTTACGCAATTAAATGTTTACCTATCCTTCTGGATTTTCTTATGGATGGAAACTTTGTGGAATGTGAAAATTGGTTAATCATGTAAAGTTGTCCGTTTAGAATCTGGAACCCTTGTGTGATCACCCCGGTTAAACAAAATGGAATAATGAACATGTGGGTGTTAGCTTGGATACGTGGCATGTGATGGGGGTGTTTTGTTGGTTGTTGTGGATCGGGTGAGCTGCGGGGCTGCGGTTGGCTTGGTTGTGGGTTGGTGTGAATGCTATGTTGGTGAAGGGCAGCGGGGCTGCGATAAATGGTATCAAAGGGATGATGATGTACGGTGCGGTTGTGGTTATGGTAGTTGGAAGTGAGGCTGCTGGGATGGGTTTGAATGTGAACAGGCTATGGGTTGTGAATAATAAATAAAAAAAGTGGAAGAGTCAATGAATGGTGGGTCATGGTAATGGAACGGGTTTAATAATCAATGGATTGGTTGGTTGATAAGAAGGACTTTGTTGTGCTCTTTGTGTTTTCCTAACTTGATTTGTGGATGGCAGGGATATGTTTTATGAATGATCGATGGGGTTGGTTGTGGATAGTTTCCCAGTAGTTAAGGAACGAATAAACTAATTCTGCTGAAACGTGAAAACCTAAATGGGGTTGGGATTGTTTGTTGTATGCATGCTTCGTAGTAGCAGTGCCGAGGCACGTGCTCAGTTTCTCTGTTTAGAAGCCATAGGTTGGGCTGTGTGTTTGGTATACATATATATATCTGTATCTTTTGTTTTTTATCGCACCCCACCCATGTTGAGCACTTAGTGCCGATCACTCCCATTTCATGGGAGAGGGTGTTTTTCCCTTAGTTACTAGCTCCTTCCTGCTCCTTCTCCCCTAGGCTGTGATGGATTGAGGCGACCTTACACCTAAGACTCTTCAGGTAGGTTTCAATTGGGGTGGTTCTAGCCCAAGACTCTTCGGGCAGGTTTTACTGTTTCCCAAGAATCTTCAGGATGAGGACCAGGTGTGTGCGGGCAGGATACGTGGTTGTGGGGCCCAGGTGTGTGCGGGCAGGATACGTGGTTGTGAGGCCCAGGTGTGTGTGGGTGGGATACGTGGTTGTGAGGCCCAGGTGTGTGCGGGCGGGATGTGTGGTTTGTGAGGCCCAGGTGTGTGCGGGTGGGGAGACTGTGGCAGTTTCAGGACGTTCGTCGTTAGGAAGAGCAGCTAACTACTGGGAAATGGTGTGGGGTACCCAATACTCTTGTTTCTTATATACTACTACCTGTTGTGATTGTGTTTTTGGTGAGTGTGGCTGGTGAGGTTGGGTGGATAGAATTCCTTGCTAGGTTTCTTATGTTGTTCTCACGAGACATTAGGATGTCTCCCCACTTGTGCACGAGAGCTTTAGGTTTCCCTACTGAGTATACTTGTATGCTCACCCTACGTTTACTTTCAGGTTTCTAGGAGGACTACCAAGGCCGTGCGGGACCCTTCTAGTCGGATAGTTGGAGTTGTTGTACTCTTGTATTCTTTTGGTATTGTACTTTTGAGCTTTCTTTTACTTGTACCTTGTTTCAGAACTATTTAGACATGCATGTGGGATTGGTTCGAGTTTATTTCTATACACTTGTTCTTTTCTTTTTTGGTGGTTGACTTGTCCTATTTCCCGATCTTAAAATAAAAAAAGGGAAATGCCTCCCATATTGTGAAAACTCATACCCTTGGTGCTATTCACCAACCCGGGGCCTACTGGAGGTGGGACTTGGGGGGTCATTATCTCCCTTTCACCACTTCCAGCTCAGGGGGGGCATCTTTGGTGGGAGGGGGTCGTGACAATAGGTGTGTTGGCCGGATAGAGAGTTTTTAACTTGTACACAACATTTACTCCTAGTACATTCTGTGTAGTCTATCCATGTATGATAGACATACATGGCATATAGGTAAGTCAGTGAGGAATATAGGAAAAAACAAGTACACGTCGTGTACTGCCTAGTACACACTGTGTAGTCATGTCGGCAGGGTGGAAAAGTAAGTCGGTGGAAAACAACTGCCAAAGGAACAGTTAAATGGTACACACAATGTGTATACCTATATACAAGTCGTGTATTTTTTTCACTTAAAATGGGAATTAGCCTTATTTTTAGGTAGTGGACAGTGGGGGGTCGTTGGGTTTCACAAACTAGTCATTCAGGACTTCAAATCATTCCATTTTCGTCATCCGAAGTTTGATTTGAACACTGTTTGATCCATTGGAACCCCACAGGTGAGCTCTTGATTCCTCTTGTGCCTTTTTATATTGATTTCTTCTCTTGATCAAGTTATAGGACCTTGATCATTTATGATCATTTTGTAGATCTGCCATATTTTAGACTGAATTAGAGGTTTTTACTGGAGGAATATCATCGTACGAGTATGAGGTAGGTGGTATATACCATGTTTTGTGTTTTTGTGGAAATTTGGGTAGCGCAGCCTTTGGCGCATCTTCAGGTATTTTTGAGAAGGACCTGTTTTATATTATATTGCATATTGAATTAATTTTTAGACCCATGGGATGCCTTTGGGCATGCCCTACTGCCTGAATTGCTTGAGCGAGGTTGGGCGAGAGGTCATCACTCATTGGGACATTTTGACAAGGGTTCCAAAATGGTTATAATTGGTCTACTTTGTTTAAAACTAGTATTTTTAATCTGCTAAAGCATGATTAAACTATTTATAGGCATTAAAGACCTCAGTACTATTGTGTGATAGCCACTAGGCTAGTGAAAATCAATTGTTTTGATTGTTTTTCCTAATTAAAATGAATTTTTTAATGTGATAAATACGTAATTGTTGAATTGCATATGCTGGAACCCTTGGGGTTGTGTTGGGAATGGCCTAAATATTCTTGAGTGATACTGATCATAGGTTGGGCTTGGCCCAGATTACTTGAGTGGTTTGACCACCAGATTGGGCATCATGGACGTCATTTTGAGGCAGTGTAATTATTAGTTTGGGTATGACGTGGGATATTTGGATGGCGGGGCCATCAGACTTGAGCGACATGGTCGTAGGGACACAAGGTGTCAAAGATGTTGTGGCTTGGGTTCTTTATTTGGTTATTACCTCTCACCTGTGATATGGTTTGTGTGCACATCGATGACTCCATGATGAGGTGGTTTTGACTGCTCATGTAGCTAGAGGCCCCCATAGTTGTGGTTAGGTGAATATGGTTTGGGGCTTCTTGCCATGGAATCCATGTGGAAGTTGAGGAGCCTTAGGTTGGTAGCGATGAGGCTACCGAGTTACGTGATTGAGGGAAAATATCATTGTTTCCTTCGACTGTTTATTTGAAGACATAAATATTTGTTCCTCTAATTATTATTTGAGGATAGATATCATTGTTCCTCTGGTTGTTCTTCCATGGTCATATGTGAGATTTCAATCATGGTTTATTATTGCTTGGGCATGCCTTTGGGATGTTGGTACTTGAGACACGCGGTGTCAGGAGGCATATGATGCCAGGTTACATGATTGAGATTTCGGCGGTGGCCAAAGCAGGTGTCACTCCATGGTGGATATTGAGCACCAGTGGAGAGTGTGTTTACTTTTTTAATTGTATTGATTACTTTCCATATATATGCATGCCTACTTAAACACCTATACTAAGTACACACCATTGGGTGGTATCCAACTGAGATTCGTCTCACACCCTACACGGGCCCTTCGAGACGCATGTAGAAGTTATGGTTCTAAGTACATGTAAAGGATTAGCCATAGAAGCTAGATCGTATTACTGATTGGAATGAATATGGTATGGACCTTGAGGTCATACCTATCTGGTGTTTACTTTTTTTAGCTTTCATTATGTATCAACATGCTTACTTTATTATTGTAGCTACTATTGGTTAGATGTTGGCGCCATTTTTATATTGACATGTGTAAATTTCTATGGATGCATTATTGGTTTGTTTAGTAGTTACAAGTGATGTTTATCATGTTGTTCTATTTAATTTTTGCTGCACTTTTTTATATATTGCTTCCGCTGTTTATTGATATTGGATATGCTTCCTCTATGCGGGTCTGTTTTGAGTCTGCTAAGTCTTTATTACCATTGCATGTTTTATTATTATGCTCATACCAATACCTTATTTTCCTCCAAGAGGGTGTATCCTCCCCACTTTACCTTTTTACACCCTCTCTACTAGTCGGTAGCCTTTGGCGTTTGGGGAGGTGCACCTAAGGTAGTAACACCCAACCTGTTTAACACTATTTGGGTGGCTGTTTGGGTCGGGGACAATACAACTACTACACTTATGTTAAAAATGAATTGGTGGTGTTCTAAAAATTTTATCCTCACAACCAGTATGGGCATCTTGATGTACATGAAGAATTTATGAGCATGGATTTTAGATGAGGGAAAGGGTCCTTCCTAGGGTAGTTGTGAAAAAAGGATTTGGTTGGTTGAGGAGATGTTGAGATAGATTATAAGATATTTTTTTAGAGATGTCTCTTTATTTTCTTTTCCTTTGATGATTGTACATGTAGATATTTCATATTTGGGGATCTCTTTTGGCTGGTTGTATTGGATATTTTATGATATCTATTATAACATGTGTTGATATTGTTATTGATATTTCTTTTTAATTTTAATTATGTTGCTTACTATAATTATTATTACTTCCATTATTGTATGTGTACTTTGATTGTTTATCTATTACTGAGGCCATAGTATCCCCATGGTAGCACTTACATAATGGCTCTAATTTTTTTCTTGTATTGTTTTGGAATATTTTATGGATTATTTTTGGAGCTAGCCATGAAGACAAAGTGAGATATCGAGGCCCGATGTGCCCAAAATTAATTTTTGAATTTATTAAATATATTAAATGTGTGTGTGCAGTTTTCCTGAAAAAGTGGAATAAAATAAAAACAAAGGTTTGGATCATAAATATAAGGACTCTTTTGAGTTTAGAGATTGGTTTTTACCCTAATCATGATATAACCTTGGAATGTGATAGGTGTTCGGGTTGGGGCGCGGCCGTAGGCGAACGTTTAAATAAATAAATTAAATTTATTTATTTATTTATTTAATTTGCATAACCTATTAAACTCTATATATAAATGATATTTTGGAGGATTTTTAGGGTTAGTCACATTACCCTGTAAATCGAGAGAATCCATTGGAGAGCATTGGAGGAGATTTCCTTGGCGAGCGATGATCGGATCATGGATCATCAATCGGTGTGCGACGGAACCCAAGGATTTTTCCAATGACAATGAAATAGAATAATTATTTTCCAATAATTGATCCAAATCAAGGTATGATGATGTTTTATTTAGATTATTTCCCTATTTATTATTTCTACGATGAACACGAATCAATTGACTAATGGATTGATTCACAGATTGGTCGTATTGTCGGTACAAGATTATATGTGAGGTTTATTGGTAAAATTATTTAATTTTTTTGGTTCTTCATTCACTACTATATTGGAAATGGATTGAGTCTATACTAACATGTCTTAGTTTCATTCCTCTTTTTCATGTTTCTTGGATTTCTCCCACCATGCTTCGTTCGTTCGTCACCGATGTCCATTTTAACTAACGGTTTGATAAAATACCAGTTAGTCAATCATTGTACACCTGTTTCATAGTGAAATAGATTGATATCATAAATATGGGTTTGGATTGATGATGGTATCAATCTATGTTGATGGAAATTGTGTATTGAGGATGGATCTAACACCCCTGGTTTGAGCAGGATGTGTGACAGTGACGGGAACCAATGATGATGGTTTCTCATGCATTTGGTGGTTGGATTCCAAGGAGCGGCAACAGAAAGGCTCATACAAGACTAGATCCATGCTTACTGGTGATATAATTATGATGAAATCAAAGGTGATGATGGCATGGGCATATGCAGAGGAAAAATCCACGGGTTCTGGAAAATCACACAGAACACGATGTGTAACCTAGGATTACACAGTGTGTGGGACCCCTTGGTGTGGCAATAGGGTTTCTGTGAGAAGATAAACATCAAATTGTGTGTGGAACCTATCACATGGACTATGAACCTTACTTGGAGGCTCTATATGTGATTGGGAAGGTACATAAGCACAAGCATGACAAGTTATGCATAGACATGGCCATCTAAACATGGACACGGCTAAGAGTACATGGGTTCAGACATGTTGTGTACATAGGAATGTATATAGACACAAGCACGGGCCATGATACATGGGTAGAACTTGGTACTAAAAGGAAATTCCATATACTATAGGTACACACCGTGTACCCCTTGAAAAGGGCTTAGACCCCTTTTCCTCTTCATCTTGGACAAGTTTCATTAGTGATCATTCCTTTGATCCTTTCCCTGTGGGTTAGTATGGAATCACAACCTACACATGGGATGGTGATCCATTTAGTGGTAATTCTTGGGTATAGTTGTTGGAATCATTTTTGAGGCCTGTAATGAGATCCTCTATCATAATCTTTCCCTAAGTGGAGTTCTTGGTATCGTCATGACCAACACTATACAGACATCGATCCTCTACTTAGCGGGTTATTTTAGAGAGAGTTGTTAGTATACCCCATGGACTTTGGAGTGATCCTCAATAGTGTATCATTCTCTTTATAATACCAAATTATACATATTATGGTGAGACCCGATGAGTAGTACATCTTGGATAGATTTCTTCAGTGCAATATAACTTATAGAGTGTGTTCTTCCAAATGAGTGTTATGTGGAACCTTTAAGCAAGATTCCTAGGATGAGATTATGGTTGTGACTTTAACTTGAGATTGTGTTCCCTTATTGAGTATATTTGGATATTTTTGTTATATGTGTTATATACATATACCTATGTTTATCTTAATGTTATTCTTGATATTATATGTGTAGTGATTTCAGGGTGTCCTACTGGGTATTATTGTACTCCCCCCTACATGGAATTTTCCTGCACGTGTTGTGTCTTATTTAGACGACCAACCATTTGAAGTATTCCTAGAGGGACCAGGACCAGGAATAGCTTAGTGATCCAGATAGACTGAGGTATGTTCCTGTGGTTTCATTGACCAAAGTCTCCTTCTATACTTTAAGGTTGGACTTATTTTCATCTTTTTTTTGTGGGATTTTATTTGGCCCTTTTTCTTTCCATACTTGTTTTCATACTCTGGTGGTGGGATTTAGATGTATGTATGCATGGGTTATTAGTTTTTTTACATTTTAGTATTGTATGGGAATGGATATGTGTGTGTTTATACATGTAAATTTGGCTAAGGTATTCCATGTGATTGATATGCTAACTCAGCACTGGTCTCCATCCCCTGACTTATTGAAGGTGGGATTTATGCAGTCACACTTCAAGATATATTGGGATGGGTCATGATATAGTTGTATCAAAGGAGTTAGTTCTACCTTAGGACTAGAGTCTGTGGGATTGGTTTATGGAAACAATGTTAAGTGTTTTGAGTTCAGATTTCAAGTTAGGGACTCCAGTGTTGGTGTGGTAGCCAATATAGCCATGCACTAGGACTATGATCATCTACCTTTCAACTCTATACTAGTAGAAACTAGTTGTAGGGAAAAATATTGGTACATAAATCATATAGGAATGATTTTTGGTTTCCATGTCCCTCTTGAGTCAGCTCTCCAAATATACTCATTGACTGTGGTATATCTTATCTATTTCAAGATGCCTCTACAATCTATGTCAACTAGGATTCAGCATCAAGATCCCAAGGATGATTCCATTAGTGAAGAGGAATCGATACACGGAACTGTTACAGATGTGTTACCTCCATGTGGTGAACCAGTTATACCACTATCTATCATGCAGTAGATGGTACCCTTAGTACTAGAAGATGAGGTATTCAGGCTGGGAATTCTTAATGAGTTTCAGTGGAAATGAACCCTCAAGTTCTAAGGTGAGCCCAACCCATAGGCAGTTGAGTAATAGATTGAGGTGGTGATGTGAGTTGTTCATATTTTTAGGAAACCAACAGATCTAATGGTGGTTCTAGTAGCGAGTCATTCCCATGATAGAGAGTTAGCAGTTCATGGCTCACAAGATAGATCTAGTCAGGCTAAGGATAGGTGGTGTTATTATTGTGATGATATGGGTCATCTTGAATGAGATTGTCTCACCTATAGTATGGATAATAGAGAGATAGCGGATGGTCCACCTAGGTATAGATAGTGGTAGGATCAGGTAGTTCTGGAGGAAAACAAATGTATAATATGGTATGGGAGAGAAACTGGAGGTGGTAGGAATTTCAAATTGTTACCACCACCACCCCCATGTGGTCTATGCCAGACTCATGGAGCTAGGGTTTAGGGGAGAGGGTAGCTATAGGAGATTGATTCTTATGACCCAGAGGCTCTAAAGATGATATGATCTATGATCCATGCCTTTTCTATCTTAGTTATAGTACTGATAGGCATAGGTGTGGTTCATTCCTTTAATGGTACTTATTGGGTTTGAGACTTAGAGATTTTGGTTGAAACTTTGGCTTGACCCTGTACTTAGAGACTCCTACTAGAGATGACTCAAAAATCAAACACTTTTGCTGATGGTGTGACCTGACTCTTGGAGGTGAGTGTTTCGTTTGGGATATCTTTTTAGTAGCGATGAGGCCTTATGATGTCATCTTAGGTATGGAATAGTTATCTATAGTTCATGCCTAGATAGACTTTTTCAGGAGAAGGATGTGGTGTTTCCACCATGATGGGATGAGGTTTTCCTTTTTTTTGTTGAAAAGGAAACCAAAGTAGATAAAGATGGACTCATGCATAGAAGGGTGAATCTGATTACTCATTGGTTATCTAGAATGACCCTTGGTGTAGTTGATTCTATGATTTTTCAATTCCCAACAGTGGTGGAAGAGTATGAGGATATCTTTTTTAGTAAGTTACAAACTTACCTCCACACCGAGAGATTGAATTCTGCATTGTTATACACCCCAAGAAGACCCCAATATCTATTCCATCATCTCAGATGGATCTTTACAGGTTGAGGGTGCATTTGGAGGACTTATAGAGGAAAGGCTTTGTTAGAATTAGTATTTCACCCTAGGCAACCCCAGTGTTGTTTTCCAAGAATTAAGAAGGGTAATTGAGGCTATGGGTGGACTATCATGACTTAATATAGGTTATTTTAAAGAATAATTATCTACTACTGAGGATTGATGACCTCTTTGATCGGTTGAGAGGAGCATGATGGTTCTCAAAGATTGAACTTAGATCAAGTTATCACCAGTTGCTAGTACAAGATGAGGATATACCAAATATGACATTAAAATTTCATTATGGTCACTATGAGTACTTTGTGGTGCCCTTTGTCATGGAGAATTAACTAGAAATTTTAATGGTACTCATGAACCAGATATTCCAGCCTTTCTTAGAACATTTTATGGTAGTCTTTATTGATGATATCCTAGTGTACTCGACATCTGAGGAGGAGCATGTGATACACTTTGGGATGATTATGGACATAATCCAAGAGAACTATATTTATTATTAGCTCTGAAAGTTACAATTATGGATTTGGGAGATCCATTTTTTGGGAAATTTTATCTCATCACATGGTGTAGAAGTGGACCCAATGAAGGTCAAGGCAATGTTATTTTGGGAGCCACCCAAGAGGAGGTGCATAGCTTCCTTAGGTTTGTAGGATAATATCAGAGATTCATACCTAATTTCACTAGGATATCATCTCCCTTTACATCTTTTAATATAAATGTAAATCCTTTCATGTGGATATAGAGGTTCCAAGTGGATTTTAGGGAGTTTAGTTAGAGATTGATGAGTTCTCCCATATTGAGATTGTGATAGGAGGGTGTTAAGTACATAGTGTTCTATGATGAATTAGGGATCAAGATTTTTTGTTTTGTTATGAATAGGTAGGTGGTGATTACCTATGGTTTACATCAATTAACATCACATAATAAAAACTACATGACCCGTGATCTTGAGTAAGAAGTAGTAGTATTCACACTAAAGATGTGGCAACACTACCTGATGGGTGAGTGATTTATCGTCTATTTTGACCATAATATTATCAATTTTATCTTCTCTTAGAAGTATCTTATAATGAGATATAGGTTATGGATATAGTTTCTCTTGGATTATGACTTAAATATTTTCTATACTTCTAGGTAGGGGAACATGGTAGAAGATTCTCTTAGTATGAGATCTTGTTATGAGTTGTTGGGCAAGGTGTCAGAGTAGTTGGCCTCATTGTAGTTATATTTTTTGGATTGGGATAGAGAAACTTACCTCCAGTTTATGGTTGTTACTCCTCCACATTTACATCAATTTAAGAAGGCATAGCTTGAGGATACCGATTATGAGACCTTACATACTTAGATGTCCAATAAACATGATCATGGTGGATTTTCTAATGGTGGGGAGAATGTATTTCTTTTCAAAGGACGTACAATGGTACTAGATACATTTTGGGATGAGGTTTTGAGATAATTTAATACATATCCTTTAGTGGTACATCCAGGTGTGGAAAAGATGTACTAGGACCTCCGATGATAGTTTTGGTGGCCAGAGATGAAGAAGGGAGTTGTATAGTTTGTCTCTTGATGCCTTGTGAGAAAGTGAAGGTTGAGCACCACGTTCCTATTGGTTCAGATCAACCCCTTGAGGTTCCAGAGTGGAAGTGGTATATAATATCCATAGACTTCCTGATGTTCTTACCATGTACATTCAAGGGACATGATTCCATCTGGGTGATCATATATTGACCCACCAAGTTGTCCAAATTCCCAACTATTTATAAGAAAAGTTCAGTGGAGAGGTTGAGACACATCTATGTGCAAGAGATATTCTAACTCCATGGGGTTCCTTTGATGATAATTTCTATCCATTATTCTTGCTTCACATATCATTTATAGAAGGGATTACAGGAGGATTTTGGGACACAATTGTGTTTGAGCATGGATTTTTACCCCTAGACTAACGGTCAGACTAAAGGGACCATTCAGGTCTTAGAGGACATGTTGTAGACTTTCATGTTATACTTTGGTTGTATTTAGGAGTATCATCTATCATTGGTGGAGCTTTCATAAAAAAACATCTAATATTCCACCATTGGTGTGGAACTATTTGAGGTCTTGTACAGATGACCCTGAAGGTCACTCCTATGCTGGAATGACCTGGGAGAGTTAGCACTTATGGGATTAGAGTTGGTTCGAACCACTAAAGAGAAGGTGAAAGTCATCTAGGAGTGAATTAGGACTAAAAAAATCCATCAAAAGTCCTATGCGAATCAATGATGGAGGCTCTTGGAGTTCATGGAGAGAGACCATGTGTTCCTATGGATTTCACCTCAATATAGATTATAGAGATTTGGAAAGGGTGATAATCTACCTCTAAGATTCATTGGCCCTTTCTAGATATTTCATAGAGTTAGTGAGGTGGAATACCGCTTATCTCTACTACCATAGTCAGACCGGCTACATGAAATATTTCATGTGTCACAAATGAGGAGATACGTGCATGAACCATTACATGTTATCAATTAGGGTGAGATGGATATCAAGGATGAAGCTACCTTTACTGAGTACCCACTATAGATTAAGGATTGATGGTGTAGGCCCCTTTATGGGCAATAGATTATCCTAGTGCATGTCTGGTGGCAGCATGAGAATCTTCAGGAGAGAACCTAGGAGCAGGAGACTCTGATGCATGTTCATTAACCACATCTCCTTGTGTAGCATTTTACTTTGTATTTTTAGGATGTAAATCCCCAAGGTGGGGAGAATGTAATAGATCATATTTTTTCATGTATTACTTTAGAATATTGTATGGAGTATTTTCAGAGCTATCCATGAAGATGGTGTGATATTTTGAGGCCTGGTGTTCTAGTAATTAATTTTTGAAATATATTAAATATATTAAATGAACACGCATGATTTTTTCTTGAAAAAGTAGAATAACTTCCAAAGAGAGGATCAAATTGAAAATCTAAGGCTTCTATTTAGTTCATAGTGTGTGTTTTTCCTATGAATTATATAACCTTGGAACACATTGGATGTTCAAGTTGGGGCACAGTCGTGGGCTTATGTTTAATTAAATTAATTTATTTAATTAATTTCCATGACCTATTAAACTCTCTATATACACGCTTTTATGGTGGATTTTCATAGTTAATCACATAACCCTATAAATAAATAGGGGCTATTGGAGAGTGTTGGAGGAGATTTTGTTGGCGAGTGACAACCAGATCGTAGATCATCAATTAGTGTGAGATAAAACATGAGTATCTTTCCAACAACAACAAAACATAATTGTTATTCACTAGTAATTTATCCAAATCGAGGTAGGATGATGCTTTATTTGGACTATTTATCCATTTATTATTTCTATGATTAATGTGAATCAATCAAATAACTTATTGATTTGTAGATCAATCATATTTAGGGGATGGGATTATCTATAGGGATTATTTGTAGAATTGTTTAATTTTTTTTGGTTCTTCATTATCCATTATAATGACAATGGATCTAGTCCAACCTAACACAATTGAGGTTCATTCCCCTTTTGTGTGTTTCTTAGATTTCTCCCACTGTTCTTCATTCATTCATCGTCAATATTCATTTTGACTGGAGGTTCGACAAAATACTGGTTAATCAATCATTGCACACCCGTTTCATGATGAAATGGATGGATATCATGGATTCAGGTTTGGATCAATGATGAGATGGAGCTGTAATGATGGAAATGATTTATTGAGGATGGATTTGAGACCCCTGGTTCGAGCAGTATGTGTGATGGTGATAGGAACCAATGATGATGGTTTCCCATGCATTTGGTGGCCGAATTCCGATGAGAAGCGACAAAAAGGATCAGTTGAGACCAGATATGCTCTTATTAGTGGAATTTACTATAGAATTAGAGGAAATGATGGTGTAGGTGTATCCATAGGAATAGGGGTTCTTGAAAATCCCATAGAACACAACATGTAATTTAGGATTATACAACATGTGGATCCCCTCGTATGGTGCTAGTGTTTTTGAGAGAAGATAAATATCACACGACATGTGAACCTTACTTGGAAGATCATTGTGTACCTAGGAAGGTACACAGGTATGGTAATGACTAGCTATACATAGACACGACCATCCAGACATGGACATAACCAAGAGTACATAGGCTCAGACATGCCGTGTACTCAGGCACAGACATAGACACTAACACGAGATTTGATATACGGGCATGACTTGATGCTGAAGGGACATTCCATGTACTACCAGTAAATTCTATATACCCCTTCAAAAAAGGCTTAGAGACCTTGTTTTCTTTATCTTGGACAAATTTCATTAGGTATCATTTCCATTATTCATTCCATTAAGGTTAATATGGAACCGCATCCTACACATAGGATAGTGATCCCTTCAGTGGGACTTCTTGGATAAAGTTTCTGGAATCCTACCATAAGGCTTGGAGTGAGATCCACTATCATTAGCTTTCCCTACTTGTATTTCTTAGTATTGTCATGAACAACACTATGAGAGCATCGATCCTATACTTAGTGGGTCATTACAAAGTGAGTTATTGGTATACCCCATGGCCTTGGGATTGATCCTCATCTATGTATCATTATCTTTAGACTTCCAACATATTCATATTATAGCAAGACTCGATGAGAATTACATCTCAGACGGACACCATTAGTGCTATATAACTTGTGTAGCATGTTCTCCCAGATGAGTGCTATGTGAAACCTTTGAGTAGGATTCCTAGGATGACATTGCAGTTGTGACTTTACCTTGAGACTGTGTGTCCTTATTGAGTATATCTAGATATTCTTTTCTATATGGGTTGTATACATATAATTGTGTTGATATAAGTATTATTCTTGATATTATATGTGTTTTTATTATATGGTGTCCTACTATGTATTATTATACTCACCCCTACAATGGATTTTCCCGCACATTTAATGACTTATTCAGAGGACTAACATTTGGATAGATTCCTAGAGGGACCAAGACTAGGAGGAGATTAGTGATATGGAAAAACTAATGTGTGTTCTTGTGGTTTCATTGACAATAGTTCCCTTTTATACTTTCAGGTTGGACTTGTTTTTAGTTTCTTTGTGGTGGGATTGTATTTGGCCCCTTTACTTTCAGATCTTGTTGTTGTGCTCTGATAGTGGGATTTAGATGTATGCTTTCATGATTTATTAGTTGTTTTACATTTCATAATTATATGTTCATGGAGATGTGTGTGTGTGTACAGGTCCATTAGGCTAAGGTCTCCCAGGTTAGCAATATGCCTGCTCGATGTTGGTTTCCAGACCCTGGCCTATTGGAGGTGAGCTTGGGGATGTCGCGGTTCAAGCCCCGTTGGGATGGGTTGACGAAAGGTGTTACAAGAGAACCATGGGGTCATATGACTAGTTTTATAGAACGGGTAAGGCTGTTCCATGACAACTTAAGGTCCTCACTAGAAGTTTTCCGCCTCTTACATATATGGATGCACACACGAGGTTATGTGGCCCCTCATCTCAACTGGTTGGTTTGGGTCGGGGTGTTACAGAAAAGTTATCATAGTTCCTTTTATTTTGTTTGGTTATTTTTAAAAGGTAGATTAGATATGGGGAATTTTTGATACCTGGTACGGAACTCATTCCTTGGAGTAGCTTACCCACATATGAGGAAAGACCATGCTACCATGGGTGGGATTTTTTTTTGGTTTTCATTGTTACTGCTAACCAATTTCACCTTGAATAATGCACAAATTTCTTAGTATTTATGATTTAGGATATTTTCTATTGGACCAATTGGAAAGAGTGAGTGATTTCATACATCATGGATAGGAAAGTATGTTTACAAGTCATTCACTTGTTTCCTATGATTGATATAGGTTTAAATTAATTAAATTCTAGTGATAATTTATTCAGTGTTTTACCAAATACATTATTGGTGACATTTAATTAAGTTAACATGAGTATTTAGTGATTTTTTATGTATATGTGACTATGAATAAATTGAAGGTATTGATGATATGGACCTGATCCTTGAGTAGGTGGAAGGTATTTTGGTGTGTTCTTTCCTTTGGCATGTCATTATTTCCTTGATTTTCCTAAGTGTTTTTGAAAAAAGGAAAATTCACTTGGCATAAAAGGTATTAAATGGGGTTTTATGGGGTTTTAATTTTTTAAAGGGTTCTTTGAATGCCAAGTGACTATGGAAATATTTCAAGTATTTTAATGGTTTGTTAAAAATGGAATTATAAATTTCGAAAGGCTAGTTGGCCCTATTTGGGCCATGAATTAGGTGGAGTATTGGTTTTTATAAAATTATTTCAAATGGGAGAATGGTTATTTTTTATTAGTCATTTAAAATAAAAGCAGGATTTTATTTTTAATGGTTTTCAAATGGTTTGAATGTGATTCCCTAATTTTTTTTTGGTTAAATAGGTATTTTTAAATGAAATTTCAAATGGTGTAAATTCTTTAGTAAACTAAGCCAATATTTTAATGAGGCTCATCAGTAACTTCTGAACTATGATTTATGATGTGTTTGTGAAACCCCCCCTGATACCTTTCTTTATTGGACTTGTTATGGGTTGTATCCCAAGGGGAACAGTTTAAATTTCATGTGATGTGGATTTTGTGGTAGTGTGGTTTAGTGAATATACACCCTTTAGGGGATGATCTTGGAGGTTGTTGGAGAGATTGGATTGGAGTTTTGTTTATAAATGGACACTTGAAAGGGGTTTTTGGCATGTAATGTTTCCTTATAATGGATATGAGGATCTCTATAGAGTGATTAGAGAAGGGTTATGGGAGGTAGGTGGCTATGTGGGCCTTGAGCTAGATGTGAACCCTCTAGTGGTTGGGCTAGTGGGGTGTTGTTTTGGGTAGAGGCTCATGACTTAGATAGGTTTTTGTGTGGTGTTTCCCTGGGTTTTTGAGATATGGATCTAATTGTGGGATCCATGCTTATAATATTATATGATATATGGTTGCTCTTATCATCCATTGGTTATTTATTAGTTAGTGGGATGGACAGGTTTCACAGGTCCTGATGGGCGTGTGATTAGGTTGTTCTCTTTACCTTGAGAGGCAAGTGAGTGGGATGTTTATGGTGATAAATGTGTGGTCGTGGTCACATAGTTTGTGTAGAACTTATATGGCAATGCTTGATTGTAATGGGGCTGATTAAATAGTCTTTTCAGGTGATGCTTCAGTTATGTAGATCATAAGCTTAATGAGTGCCCTATGAGGGTTGTTTCAGTGTTCAAGGTTTAGGTAAAGGTGTAAGTTTTAGCTTGTGGTTTCATCTTGGAAGCCAAATATAATCTTTTGAGTGAGATGAGACCATTTTTTTTTCCTTGGAGTGGTAGAGACCACATGATATATGGTTGTCCTGAGGTAGGATAGAAAGTGGCGTGCTTGGAGAAGCATGTTAAAATGAATTCAGGGCACTATGTTTCAAGGTTTGAGGAACCTTGGGTTTTCTAAAGTATCATCGGAGAATGGAATTCAGGTGACTAGTTAGCACTCACATGAAATTCCATTGGGAAGTTGCTTTTATAGTGTTAGGTGCATCTGGATGTGTTTCTAATGGGAAATTCCTTAGTGAGTTATCCTATGAAGAGCCATGTTTTGGATTTATGGATCTCTTCCTGGTGTTTTATCATAGAGTAAATTGGTGGCATGCCATTTGTTTTGTATGAAAATTTCTTCCAGGTTCACGAATGAGTGTGGGACATCTATGGATATCATTGATAAATCCATGGTTGAGCAGTTTGGCTTGGTAAAAGGGAAATGTTTGTGGTGGTGATTTAGTAATGGAAAGTTGGTCATCTATATAGAAGATTATCATTAGTTTTTGATGGGTTAAGAAGAAGGTATTAGCTGAATTAGGCTTGGATGATGATAAGGCTTGTTAGTTCCTCTATGGGAAAATAATGGTTCAATGTTGTGATTCCTTGGGATGTGTGGGTTGGAAGTTAGTGATTTTTGTAGCATTTCAATTTGGATCTATGAAGAGGGTTTTTTCACCTTAGGTATTATCCTGTATTGTTTCTCAGCAATTAAGACCAAGGATCATCCAAATTACATGAGGATTGTTGATCCATTAACATTGTGTGATCTTGGATTATCACCTTAGATTGAGGTTTTGAAAAATGGTGGGAAAGATTCATGTGGCATGTACCCTTGTGGAATTATAAACTCGAGTAGAATTGTTTTAGTAGAGTTATGGTGTTGGTAATTCTATGGTGAGAGGTAGTCTTGTGGGTAACGACTCTAATGAAAAACGGGTGGAGATCAACATCGGGTTATGAGATGTCGAGGTTGGTTAAAAATCACATGCTTGTTGTTTTGTTCATATATGGAAAGTGAGTTGTTTTGGTTCCATAAAAATTATTCAATTGATGGTTTAGTGGTGGTTATAGAGTCGATCAGTGAGTCTGATGACTGGAGGGTCGAGGATCGGTTCTACCACCTACTAAAATTCCTCCCATATGTGGTTTTTTAATCTTTGTGTGACAAGACTCAAGAATATGGGTATGAATAGTGTGTGAGGTGAGGCCTTTGTAAGGTATTAAATAAATTTCCAAGAGTTCATGGTGTTATTTTTGTGTGAGACATTCATCTCATCTGAGGAACGAGTTGTGACCCATCAAGGGACAGGTAATGTGGTGGTGAATAATGAGTTTTGTAAAGTCTTGTAGAGTTTTTAGCTTGTATTTTTTGGTTTAGTAATCTAAGGAGTTCCCAACCATGGTTCATGACATACCTAGAAAAAAAAATTGTCAGATGTTGGTAGGAGAAAATGGGGTTGTCGTAAGTTGGAGTGCGAGATTCTTGTTTTGGTGATATGGGATGTGTCCCTTATGTTGAATCCATTGGGGTTTGAAAATTTTATCATGTTAGAGAAGTGTTAACGGTGCTCGTGGGTGTCAGAATTTTAATGACAGTGAGGTAGGTTCATTCTTGTGGATCGATGGTGATGGAAATTAATTGTAACTTGTAGGTAGTGATGATAATTTGAACCCAACCCATGGTTAGAGGTGGTTTGTGATAGTACATGAATGTAATCATCCAATTTTCATCGTTAAATGAAATATACCCAGGTTTGGGTGTCGATCAGAAGTGGTTAGGTGTGAAATTGTGGCACCGATAAGTGGAGTGAGACATGGGTCATTAAGTAAGATTTAGTTAGGAGATATTGTAGTTCTGGGATGATTCATGGGGATAACCATGAATCTTGTTATGATTTGTGGGGTTTACTATGATTTGTATTGTGATTCGGGAGTGAATAATGTGGAAAATCATAGTATGGTGTCTGTTTTGGTGACCAAGTATTCTTTTGGGAGTCACCTCAATTGATACATAAAATTTTGATGAAGCGAGGGAAGATGGTGTTGTGTTTCAGAGGTACATGAAATACCCTACGTGTGTGCTCATTAGTGAGAATACTGAGTAGGTGGTGCATATCTTAGGTGAATCTAGTGTGTGTTGTGGACTGAATCAAGGAAAGGGCTATGGGAAAAGGTAGTGCCTCTCGCTCAAGCAATTTGTTTACATGATTGTATCTAGGAATATATTTGAGAGTGGGAGTTATATATCCATTCCTAGAGGCCATTTTTTTGAAATGGACCCCTAAATAAACTTCTTGGGGATTAGAAGTCCTTAGAGGGGGATTTTTTAATGCCCCTTAGTTTTTTTAGGTGAGTTATATTTTGTTTCTGACCTAAACATGTGTCTTCTATTAGTGTTTCACTATTATATGTGTCGGGGTAGATCAAGAGAAGATTTAGGAAGGCCATATAGGACCACAACTAATATAGATATATAAGTAGAGGTTCGCAATGTGACACATGTGTCATGCTATGAATAAATCAAGATAGGGTTTTAAGGGGTGATACCTCTATACTTTCATGATGTGAAAGTGTGTTCATGACTTGAAAATCTTCTAAGCTACCTTTCAAGGGGAAAGTCTATAATCTCCCCCCCCCCCTCCATAACCTCTTCATATCCCCATTCTATTCTCCCCTAACCCATTACACGATTTGACAACTATGGGGGATTATTTTTTGTGATTTTCGATACCTTATCCTCATTTATTGCTAGATTGAAGTGCCATTTTTTCATATGGACTCCTCTTAGTAAGTCGAAGCCCACACATGTCCTAGGTTTCTTTTCCTTCTCTGTTTTACTTTTTCCCTCTCTAAAAACCTAATATGTGTGTATTATGGATGATTTCTCAAAAAAAGTGTGTCGGGATCGAATCAGATGGTGATACTTAGTGGATAGGCTCCATCATGCTTGAGGTAGGAAGTCTTTACCATCCTATGATAATTGTATGGAATTGTATGCCTTGATTTTCATGAGGGTGTTCATATGTGTAGCCCTATGAGACCTCTTATTTTGGTGTCAATGTGATTAGGTGAGGTTTGTATCAATGTATCTGGCCCCTTAGATGGGGAGTGTGACTTTTATGCCTTTAAATCAATGAAGGAAAAACTTATACCAAGGTTAGGGGTAAGTCTATCTAATTGGGTGTTTGGGCTTGGAAAGTTTTTTTTTAGTTAGAAAAGGGTAATAAAGACTTATTTAAATGTTATTGGGGGTTGGGTAGTGAATTCTATTTCTTTTATTCCTTGAAATATATGAATGATATCCCAGTAATGTGGTTAAGGTTAGGGCTATCTTCTTGGGTAAATGGTATTGGAATGAGCCGTCGGGCTCAGGTAATGCTAGATTGACTTTGGTTGATGATGTGCTAGTAGAGATGATGATATGGTCTAGTCATTAGTGATATGGATGAGATTTTCATGGAGACATGGGAAGATCATGATGGGGATGACTATGTCCCTGATGATGGTGTGAGTTAACCGTTAGTGATATAGTTGATATTGGTATGGTGATAGGGACCAGTCATGAGTGAGATGGTCAAGTATATAATGAAACATGAGATACTCATGAGTGATATGGATTGGGTTTATGTGTGATGTGAGGATGACCATGAGTGAGATTTTTGGGTCTTGTTATGAAGACGATGGTTGTTATGAGTGATATGTTTGGGCCAAGGTATAGTTGTATGAGTTTCCCTTTCTTTTATAAATTATATTACATGTTGTTTCTTGATTCTTACTACTTAATGTGACCTCCCTAGATTTCATGGGGATGGTTTGGTGTGATTGATAAGGTCATGACCTAAGTGATAAGGCATGAGCCATGTGATGTATGTGTTATTGTGTTTTCTGATAGACCATTCCTTCTAGAAATGAACAAAGGTAGGTAGGGTTGGGGTTTGTGGAAACTTGGTTAGTGCATGATGATCCGACTTGTTATGTTATTATTTATGTATTTATTTTACATCACCACATAAAATTCTATATGATTGATACACTTATGTTAAGGGTGAATTGGTGGTGTTCAACTGGGTTCATACTCACACCTTAGACAATCATCTAAATGTGTGTGAAAAAATTATGGATAGGAATTTTAGATGAGGACAAGGGAGATACCCAGGGAAGTTATACATGAGGATTTTTTTATTTAAGGTGATTATGAGATAGACTATGAGGTCATTTTTTATAGATATATCTTTATTTATTTTTTCATTTATTATTGTACATTTATATCTACCTCATGTGGGGATATCTTTTAACTATTTATAACAGATATTATATGCCATATGTTATATAATGTTCTAATATTAATGAAGATATTACTTTTAAATTTTAATCCTATTATTTACTATGATTATTATTTCTTCTGTTATTTTATACATACTTTGATTATTTATCTATTAATTAGGTCATAGTCTCCCCATGACACCACTTAGTACCTCACCATTAGTTGGCATCCTGTTTTATATGGTGAGGATCACATCAGGTTATGCGGCCCCTCGGATCAGAGGAGGTAATACAAGATTCATTATTTCACCTTTATCTTACCTTTTTCACGAGACATAAAATTTTCTCGGGTACTAGGGTTCTTGAGAAAGTTTTGAGTACAACTCAGTAGGCCACCACTAATGGTTTCCCTAAAAACTCTAGTAGGTATAGGTTCATTCTCAATAAATAATGCTAGTAAAGTAAAAATAATAATAAGTAACCTATAACCATGTGGAGTGGTATTTCCAAACAACAAGTGACCATAACTACTTTGTTTAGTTCTGAAATGGGATGATATGCCCATGGTTTGAGTACACCTCAATGATGAATGATATACCACTCCTTATAAGCCTTAACCACCTGCAGCTACCCTATTCACTATCCATCAACTCTTTAAGACTAGCATGGATCACCATGGGGTAGTGGTGGTAGAAAGTCAAAACGTATACGACCTCCAGATGCTCTCCCATCTCCTCAACTATGCTCGCTGCCCTGCGGACCTATATGCTCCTATCGTTGCCTCTACCTTGGTGTCCCATCCATTGTCTCTCTTTTAGCTATACAAAAAGTCATAAAATCTCATGCAAGATGCCCCCTTCCATCATAGTAGTAGCACTACCTATCCTTTGGGATGACTAGAACCATCTTGTGATCCCATTAACCATAGACCCTTGATCTTGGGATTTCCTCTTGAAATGTATCACATGTCTAGTTCCCTGAGACTGATGTCAGATCATTCCCACTGAGGTCTCTGCTTCTTTATGCACACTATCAACACCAACCTTCTACGTTTTCTCATCCAGGAAACTATCAACCACCAAGACACGCTCTATAATCCCAACATAGTTAGGAATTCATAGAGGTATAACACTAACTTGGATATCTATACACAGTCCTTTCTCAAAGTTCTGAGCCCAAGAAAATTTATCATGAACCATATCCATAGAGTACCTAGAGAGGTTGGTAAACATCGATGAATACTTAGAAATTGTCATTCTACTTTACTGAAGATGTAGAAGATTTAGGATGCACATAACCCTCAACATTGCTGGATTGAAATCCTCTCCTAAAAGGAACTCAGACTATGACTATGCTAGAGTTGTCTTGTCGTATGACTAGGTCACTAAAACCCACAATTACACTATAGATCCATAAATAAGGCTTGTTTCTAGTACCTTCATATGATCTTCCAATGTCCTAATAAGATGTAAAACCCATTTCACCCCTTCTAGCTTGTAACAGCCCGAAATTTTGAATAAATCTTGTTTCCTAATTTCATGTGTTATTTTATTTTATTTTTATACTCAACAAAAATGTTTTATTTAATAAACATGATTATAATTAAAATGAGACCATTGGGTTTTGACTGTTATATGACCATCGGTCAATAGGACCGCTGTGAACAAAATGTTTTGATTTTTGTCTCTAAATATAAGTAATATTGGTTAATTATTATAGAAAGAAGATTTGATGGCCTCACCAAGTAGTCTTGGACCGATCGAAGCCCATCTAACAGAGCTTGGGAAGGAGGTAGCACCATTGGGCTTTGATCTGGACCAAATCCAAGGCGAACTTCATCATGTGAAGCTAGAACGGAATCGCCTTCGCGAGAAGTTCAAACTGATAGAAATTACTACTCGGGCAATGTTGACTGAGCCGCCCCAAGATTCTATCACCCTAGCACACCTTACTCTTAGGTCCTATGCTGGTATTATAAGGGGCTATGTAACGAGACCGTAACTGCCTTGTGTAATCCTTGTTTTAAATAAAAATTGGGATTTATTCTTATGATGAAGTTTACGAATTTTCAAATGACCGAATAAAAATAGTATGCATATTTTTATGAATTTTCAAAAGGATATTTTAAAAAAAATGTTTATGTAAACCTTAAATAATTTAAAATGTGTAATGATTTTCAAAAAATGGTCTTCTACAATTATGTTCAGTACGAAATTTGGAGTCTAATAAGATCAACTTGATTTTTGATGAATAGTAAATTGTGAATAGTGATTTTACGCTTAGGATTAGTAATGTGACCAAATGGATTAGTAATTTCACTTAAAGAAAGTTTTAAAATAATCTAGGCACCTTGATTAAGTAATGTGATTCAATAAAATGGTTAAATAACGGTTTCATAAATTATTATTCAAGTATTAATCTTTTCGGGTGAATAGTGTTTTTTACTTAAAAAATTAAATTAAAAATATTTAGAAAATTATTTTTATAAAATGGATTTCATTTTTGAACTCAGAGCACCGATATTATGTTATGGTATTTTTGGGGGTTTTTTCTGAAAAAATGAATTTTCGGTGAATAGTATATTTATTTAAAAAATAAATTAAAAATATTTAGAAAATTATTTTTATAAAATGGAGTTCATTTTTGAAATCGGAGCATTGATATTTGATTAAGGTGAAATTTTGGGATCTTTCTGATAAAGTTGAATTTTCAGTGAATAGTAAAAATACAGTTTTAGGGTTTCGGTATGTTTAATGACATCCTAACTATGTCATGATGATGTCATGATATATATTAAGGGTTTTCCGGACAAGGGTGATGAATTATTGTTTTGGGGGCCCCATGTGGCCTAACTCCATGGTAAATGCCAAGGGAGAGCACATGGGTTTGAGAAAAGCACATGTGAGGTGTCCCTTGGCCATTAATGCCTTGTCCCCTCACTTTCCCTATAAATACCAAGCCCTCCTCTCATCCATTCGACTCCCCACACTTCCCCCAAAGAATTTATGGTCTCATTACCACCCAAGGAGTCCTCCCAAGTTGCCCCCAATCCCTCAAGGTCCCAACCTTTGAGGTTTAAGAGTTACATTTTAAGGTAAGGGATCTGACCCCTCTCTTTCTTTTCAAGTGATCTCTTTTATGTCATTCCTTTTATGCTCCATGTTCTTATGTTTGAGGATGTTATTTTATACTCCTCTTACTTCCCTTTTTATGTTCATATAATGAGATATCCCCTCTTACTCTCATTATTTCGTTTTATGATGTTTTAAGTGGCGCCGTTAGGCTGCCGAATTTTTAAGGGATTCTTTCACCCTTCTCTTTTTCAAAGTTCTACTTTCATGTCAATTATTTCAAGTTCCTTTTTATTATGTTGGGGTATGATCTCTAAATTTATCATACTGATCTTTTATGATCATATGATGAGAGACCCCATTTGATCTCTTCAATTCAGTATTTTGAAGTTTTAAGTGGCGCCGTTAGGCTGCCGAATTTTTAAGTGGTTCTTCACCATTCTCATTTTGAAGTTCTACTTTCATGTCAATTCTTTCAAGTTCCTTTATATTATGTTGGGGTATGACCTCTAAATTTATCATACTGATATTTTATGATCATATGATGAGAGACCCCATTTTATCTCTTCAATTCAGTATTTTGATGTTTTAAGTGGCGCCGTTAGGCTGCCGAATTTTTAAGTGGTTCTTCACCATTCTCGTTTTGAAGTTCTACTTTCATGTAAATTCTTTCAAGTTCCTTTCTATTATGTTGGGGTATGATATCTATATCTATCATACTGGACTCTTATTTTCATATGATGAGAGGCCCTATTTTACCTTGTCAATTCAATTTTGTTGAAGTTTAAGTGACGCCGTTAGGCTGCCGAATTTTCATAAGAGAAATATAATTTTTGTCTTCCTTCCATGTTTTTCATTTCAAATGGTATGTCCTCAAAATTTTATTAACATGTCCATATATCCTTCTTATTCCATCCCCCTACTGTTTTATGGATCATTTATGAGTGGGTGACCCATGTCCCCTCTCTTTTCAATGTTTTCTAAAACCCCGAAACATAGCCGTTATGCTGCAAAATTTTCGTCTCAAAATGCCTCTCTCTTTTCTCAAAATTATTTTATGTTATAAAGTGAATACTCAAAGCTATTACTTCTACAAGGTTATTCACATATATATCAAAATGTTTTATTTCAAATTCTTGGAATTACATATATGAAACCCGCTCTCCCCTTCCGTGGGTTTAAAGTGCCGTAAAGATCATGTCTTTAAAGCAGTTTTTAAAACGTTATGATTATGAAATGAAACCCATTTATTTTATGCTATGTGGGTTATTTATGAAATGTTTGATGATGATATATGTGTCTCACATGATAATAAAGGCAAATTTAAGGGTGCGCCCTGATAGCGCTCCAATGCATTGGGTAATGATGTAACCACTAGAGATTACAATTTTCACGATACCTTGGTGAATAACCTTGGTAATTTTCAAATGACACCTTGGGGATGGACCTTGGTGATATGTTCATGATTGTCTATGTTAAATTATGTAGCCACATCTTCAAGTTATGGAAAATGTTATTTTTATTATGAAATGCCTCATGATTTTCTTTCTCATGCCTTAAAGTTCTTTTCATGTCCTTATTGAAGTATCTCAAGTTCACATGTAAAATGTTTCTCTTGTTTCCCTTACTGGGCTTTCTTCTCACCCTTTCTTTTGATGTATGTCCCCAGGTTATGAGATGCAGTAATGAACCTAGGAAGAACTTAAGGAGAAGCCTTTCAAGTGTTTAAGAAGAGTGTTTTTTTTTTGTTCTTTTCGTGTATTATGTTCCTTGTTTCCAAGACACTAAACCTTAAAGATCCTTAGTTCCGTGTAATGAAATGAAAGTTATGTTATAAAAAGACGGGATTCTATAGTTGGTATCAAAGGATGGTTTAGTTATTTGTGGAAATTAGGATATGAAAACTTTAGGAATAACCCTATAGAAAAGTTTATATATAGGAAATCTTCCTGGTATTTTGGGGAGTATTGAGTAATGGGTTGCCAAGCAAATACATCTCTGTCTGGATACGAGCAGGTAGAGGTGGCTCTGGCACAGATGTACATAGGGGTAAAACCCGAAAACACCGCTTTGATCTAGACTCGAACGGGAACTGGTACATGACAACGGGCCTTGATGCACTCTTGGTTACGACACTACCAGGGGATATGCTTGGTAAAGTCATAATCTTAGTATGAACCATTATTAAAGGAACAAAATAAAGATTCACATAAGAAGATATGATCATGGATAACCTAGATTGGAACCTAGGGGATCACAAGTTAGGGTATACCTTCCTTCTATATGTTTATCCTTCTATTCTTATAACTTCCTTTTAATGATTATTGGATAAGTATTTAAGCCCCTAATTATAGTTTTTATTCTTAGTTAATGGCGGGAAATGGAAGAAAATGTCCCAACAACAAATGTGATAGGAAATTCTATGATTACCGTATTAATACGACAGAGATGATTAGGGGATTAAAAGATGATTATTATTTTGGAAGACGTTCATTATTTTGGGAACCATATTTGATCGAGGTAAATAGATTACTACGGTATTTTCATTGAGGAGTAAGGTTGACTTATATTTTGAAGAATCGATGAATTTAAGGTGGACTTATAGTAATTTAGGTTACTTACGGGAATGATTAATTTATCTTGGGTAAAATATGTTTAGGTTAGCTAATTTTGTTATAAGATGTTAGGAGTGGTTGATGTTGTTTGGAGATGAACAATGAAGTTTATTTTGGAAGACTATGTTATCAAATCTTTCTTGTATTTGGGTTTCAATCTTAGTTTGGTTTATTTTGAGGAATCTTAAGGACCATTATTTACAGAATGGTCTATGATGAACTTTGGGTAGTACCACGAAACTTTGAAGATTTAAAAGTAGTTTCCATTCCTATGGGATTCTTTTTGAAGAGTTGTTTTACCTTACCCTTTCTATTTTTGGGATAATGTTTAAAGATAGAAGAAATAGATAGTTGATCTTTTTTGGATTATGTGATTCTCTAGAAGATGATTCTTGTGTTTTGATGAGACCAAGTAGTTTTGAATGCTAATCGTTTGGAGAAAATATTAGTTTTGGTAGAAACTTATTAATGTATGAAACTCTACATGAAGGTAGATATATTTCCTTATGTTTTTGTTCTATGTTGTAAATGAATTCCTCAAAGTTATTAAAAGGAACATAAAACAAAAACGTTGTTGGTTTACGTTTCCTACTAGGTAATCAAAGACTGCTTACACACATCATAATTTTGGGATCTTCTGGTGGTTAACTTCCTCCTAATAATGTTTTCTATCACTCTCCTTTAGAACATGACCCTTTGTTTTCTCCTCCATGTCCATGTTTCCTACATGGAATCCAAGTATGAGTAAACTCGGGTGGCCTTTGTAATTCCTTTTCTTTCTTTTAAAGTAATGGTGTTACTGACTCTTTTTCCGATATGGGACTTTCAATGAAATTTCAAAACCCAATTTTAAAAATTGTGAGGACGCAATTTCCTAAGGGGGGAAGATTGTAACAGCCCGAAATTTTGAATAAATCTTGTTTCCTAGTTTCATGTGTTATTTTATTTTATTATTATACTCAACAAAAATGTTTTATTTAATAAACATGATTATAATTAAAATGAGACCATTGGGTTTTGACTATTATATGACCATCGGTCAATAGGACCGCTGTGAACAAAATGTTTTGATTTTTGTCTCTAAATATAAGTAATATTGGTTAATTATTATAGAAAGAAGATTTGATGGCCTCACCAAGTAGTCTTGGACCGATCAAAGCCCATCTAACAGAGCTTGGGAAGGAGGTAGCACCATTGGGCTTTGCTCTGGACCAAATCCAAGGCGAACATCATCATGTGAAGCTAGAACGGAATCGCCTTCGCGAGAAGTTAAAACTGATAGAAATTACTACTCGGGCAATGTTGACTGAGCCGCCCCAAGATTCTATCACCCTAGCACACCTTACTCTTAGGTCCTATACTGGTATTATAAGGGGTTATGTAACGAGACCGTAACTGCCTTGTGTAATCCTTGTTTTAAATAAAAATTGGGATTTATTCTTATGATGAAGTTTACGAATTTTCAAATGACCGAATAAAAATAGTATGCATATTTTTATGAATTTTCAAAAGGATATTTTAAAAAAAATGTTTATGTAAACCTTAAATAATTTAAAATGTGTAATGATTTTCAAAAAATGGTCTTCTACAATTATGTTCAGTACGAAATTTGGAGTCTAATAAGATCAACTTGATTTTTGGTGAATAGTAAATTGTGAATAGTGATTTTACGCTTAGGATTAGTAATGTGACCAAATGGATTAGTAATTTCACTTAAAGAAAGTTTTAAAATAATCTAGGCACCTTGATTAAGTAATGTGATTCAATAAAATGGTTAAATAACGGTTTCATAAATTATTATTCAAGTATTAATCTTTTCGGGTGAATAGTGTTTTTTAATTAAAAAATTAAATTAAAAATATTTAGAAAATTATTTTTAGAAAATGGATTTCATTTTTGAACTCAGAGCACCGATATTATGTTATGGTAATTTTGGGGGTTTTTTCTGAAAAAATGAATTTTCGGTGAATAGTGTATTTATTTAAAAAATAAATTAAAAATATTTAGAAAATTATTTTTATAAAATGGAGTTCATTTTTGAAATCGGAGCATTGATATTTGATTAAGGTGAAATTTTGGGATCTTTCTGAGAAAGTTGAATTTTCAGTGAATAGTAAAAATACAGTTTTAGGGTTTCGGTATGTTTAATGACATCATAACTATGTCATGATGATGTCATGAGATATATTAAGGGTTGGCCGGCCAAGGGTGATGAATTATTGTTTTGGGGGCCCCATGTGGCCTAACTCCATGGTAAATGCCAAGGGAGAGCACATGGGTTTGAGAAAAGCACATGTGAGGTGTCCCTTGGCCATTAATGCCTTGTCCCCTCATTTTCCCTAAAAATACCAAGCCCTCCTCTCATCCATTCGACTCCCCACTCTTCCCCAACGAATTTATGGTCTCATTACCTCCCAATGAGTCCTCCCAAGGTGCCCCCAAGCCCTCAAGGTCCCAACCTTTGAGGTTTAAGAGTTACATTTTAAGGTAAGGGATCTGACCCCTCTCTTTCTTTTCAAGTGATCTCTTTTATGTCATTCCTTTTATGCTCCATGTTCTTATGTTTGAGGATGTTATTTTATACTCCTATTACTGCCCTATTTATGTTCATATAATGAGAGATCCCCTCTTACTCTCATTATTTCGTTTTATGATGTTTTAAGTGGCGCCATTAGGCTGCCGAATTTTTAAGGGATTCTTTCACCCTTCTCTTTTTCAAAGTTCTACTTTCATGTCAATTCATTCAAGTTACTTTTTATTATGTTGGGGTATGATCTCTAAATTTGTCATACTGATCTTTTATGATCATATTATGAGAGACCCCATTTGATCTCTTCAATTCAGTATTTTGAAATTTTAAGTGGCGCCGTTAGGCTGCCGAATTTTTAAGTGGTTCTTCACCATTCTCATTTTGAAGTTCTACTTTCATGTCAATTCTTTCAAGTTCCTTTCTATTATGTTGGGGTATGACCTCTAAATTTATCATACTGATATTTTATGATCATATGATTAGAGACCCCATTTGATCTCTTCAATTCAGTATTTTGATGTTTTAAGTGGCGCCGTTAGGCTGCCAAATTTTTAAGTGGTTCTTCACCATTCTCGTTTTAAAGTTCTACTTTCATGTCAATTCTTTCAAGTTCCTTTCTATTATGTTGGGTTATTATCTCTATATCTATCATACTGTACTCTTATGTTCATATGATGAGAGACCCTATTTGACCTTGTCAATTCAATTTTGTTGAAGTTTAAGTGACACCGTTAGGCTGCCGAATTTTCATAAGAGAAATCTAATTTTTGTCTTCCTTCCATGTTTTTCATTTCAAATGGTATGTCCTCAAAATTTCATTATCATGTCCATATATCCTTCTTATTCCGTCCCCCTACTGTTTTATGGATCATTTATGAGTGGGTGACCCATGTCCCCTCTCTTTTCAATGTTTTCTAAAACCCCGAAACATAGCCGTTATGCTGCAGAATTTTCGTCTCAAAATGCCTCTCTCTTTTCTCAAAATTATTTTATGTTATAAAGTGAATACTCAAAGATATTACTTCTACAAGGGTATTCACATATATATCAAAAAAATTTATTTCAAATTCTGGGAATTACATATATGAAACCCGCTCTCCCCTTCCGTGGGTTTAAAGTGCCGTAAAGATCATGTCTTTAAAGCAGTTTTTAAAACGTTATGATTATGAAATGAAACCCATTTATTTTATGCTATGTGGGTTATTTATGAAATGTTTGATGATGATATATGTGGCTCACATGATAATAAAGGCAAATTTAAGGGTGTGCCCTGATAGCGCTCCAATGCATTGGGTAATGATGTAACCACTAGAGATTACAATTTTCATGATACCTTAGTGAATAACCTTGGTAATTTTCAAATGACACCTTGGGGATGGACCTTGGTGATATGTTCATGATTGTCTATGTTAAATGATGTATCCACATCTTCAAGTTATGGAAAATGTTATTTTTATTATGAAATGCCTCATGATTTTCTTTCTCATGCCTTAAAGTTCTTTTCATGTCCTTATTGAAGTATCTCAAGTTCACATGTAAAATGTTTCTCTTGTTTCCCTTACTGGGCTTTCTGCTCACCCTTTCTTTTGATGTATGTCCCCAGGTTATGAGATGCAGTAATGAACCTAGGATGAAATTAAGGAGAAGCCTTTCAAGTGTTTAAGAAGAGTGTTTTTTTTTTCTTTTCATGTATTATGTTCCTTGTTTCCAAGACACTAAACCTTAAAGATCCTCAGTTCCGTGTAATGAAATGAAAGTTATGTTATAAAAAGATGGGATACTATATAGCTAGTCCTCATACACCTGTGGGTCAAGATTTCCTCAGAACCTGAGGGGTGGTTGTCATTGAAACTCATAAAGCATACTTAGCTTGAAAAACTCATCTGTTGGTACTATGGGTACCATCTTATGCTCAATAGGTGGTGGTATAATCAGTGCACTGACAAGAGGTAACTCCTCCTAAACAAGTCCCTGTATTGAATCCTCATCATTTATGGGATCATCCTCGTGATCCTGATATTGAATCTGGGATGGCATACATCATAGAGGAATCCTAAAATAGACAAGATATACCACAATCAATGAGTATATTTAGAGAGATGACTCAAGAAGGATATGGAAACCACAAATCATTCCTATATGATGAATGTACCAATTTTTTTCCCTTCAACCTTTGTCTAAATGCACAAAGTCGAAAGGCAGGTCATCAGAGTCTTGGTGTATGGATACATCGGTCACCGCACCAACACTGGAATCCCTGGCCTGAAATATGAACTTGAAACACTTAACATTGTTACCCCAAACCAATCTAATAGACTCTGGTCCTAAGGTATAACTAACTCCTCTAATACCACTCTATCAAAACCCTTCCTGATGGGGCCTATGACGTGACTACTCCAAGCTCGCCTTCAATAGTCTAGGGTCTGGTGACTAGCACTGAGTAGGCATATCACACACATAAAATACATTATCCTAATGTACCTGTACACACACGCACACATATCCAAGCCCATACAATGATGAAATGTAAAACAACTAATACACTATGCATGAATACATCTAAATCTCACCATCAAAGTGTGAAAACAACTACTAGAAAGAAAAAGGGTACAAATAAAATCCCACCACAAATAAACTAAAAACAAGTCCAAGATGAAACTATGGTAGGGGACTACTATCAGTGAAACAACATGAACACACATCAATTTTTATGACTCACTAAGCTCCACCTGGTCCTAGTACCTCTTGGACTCTATAAAAAGGTCAATCATCTGTATAAGATGCGACACGTGTGGGAAAACCCCATAAAGGGGTGGGTATAACTATACCCAGTAGAACACCCTTAAATGACTAAGAATATAATATAAAAAATAATAGTCATATCAACACAGATATATGTCTACAACACATATAATAATAATATCTAGATATACAAAAACAAATACAATTAGTCTTAAGGTATATTAAAATCTATAATGACAGCCTAGTATTCCTTCTTGAAGCTTCCATATCAAACTCATCTGGGAGAACATGATCCATGAGTCAAATAACACTGATGGAATATTCTCAAGATGTATTTCTCATCAGGTCTCTCCATAAGCTATATATGTTGTAAGTCTAAATAGAATGATACAAAGATGAGGATCACACCCAAGTCCATGGGGTATACCAACAAATCAATCTGGAATAATCCATTAAGAAGAGGATCGATGACCATGTAGTGTCGGTCATGACGATCACAATAAATCCATCTAGAGAAACATGATGATAGAGGATCACACTTCAAACCATATGGAAGGATTACAACAACTCTATCCAATAATTACCACTGAAGAGATCATCATACTATGTTTAATATGTGATTCCATACTAACCCCTTGGGAATTTATTAAGATAACACTCCCTAATGAAACTTGTATAAGCTGAAGAGGAAAAGGTATTTAATCCTTCTTTGAAGGGGTACATGGCATGTACTAGTATCACACGATGTGTCCCTTCGGTACTGGGTTCAACCCCTATATCATGGCCCATTCCCATGTTCATATCTGAGTACAAGACATGTCTAAAATCGTGTACTCATGACCCTATCCAAGTACACAGTCTACCCATGTACAAATGGCCTGGTATTGTCCATTTCTAAGTACATGGCGTGTCTGAGCCTATGTACTCTTAGTCATGTCCGTGCACCCTATAAGATATATGCTAAGATTCCAGGCCGGGTCACATTTTTTGTGATAGGGGTCACACATCGTGTGATGTTTAACTTCTCCATGGAAACCATTGCACCATATCCAGGGCCCCACATGTTTTGTAATCCTGGATTGCATGTCGTGTTCTGTGGGATTTACTACAATTCACAGATCCATTTCACACATTTTCTTCCTCCATCACTTCCACCTCTAGATCCACCATGAATACTCTCTATTGACCATATCTTTGGGTTATTCGGGTTTTTTCTTCTCTAGAGAACTAATTTCCATCTATCCCGATTGCTTTGAAATCATCCCACAACCTTTTCGTCGATGCGTTTTCCAAAACCCATATACACACTTCCTGATATGGTACCGATCTATAGTAACCATCTATATAGATCAATCCCTTCATCAATATGAACCCCAATCTAGGCTAATAAACCATTTTTCCAAGAAATGGGTGGTTGTTTATCTAGTATTTTTTGAACCCCAATCCAAAGGAATTGCCCACGATGAACGAAGAACGGTGGGAGAAATCCAAGAAACACTCAAAAGAGGAACAAACCTTAGTTATGTTCATTTTTCCTTGACCTATTTATATTATAATGATGAATGAAGATCTAATAAATAATAATCAATTATCCTGATAATCCTGACAGATAAAATCATATCCACAATATTACCAATCCTTGAATCAATCCATTGGTTGATTGATTCGTGTTCATCATAGCGATAAACAATGGGGAAAATCCAAATAAAATATCATCCTACCTCGATTTGGATCAATTTCTAGTGAATAATGATTCCATCTTGTTGTCATTTGTAGGACCCTCAAGCTCCATTGCACAGTGATCGATAATCCACGATCTGATCATTGCTCACTAATGGAAGCTCCTCCAACACTCTCTAATGGATCCTCTAAATTTGTAGGGTTATGTGGTTAACCTTACAAATATACCATAACAACATTTATATAGAAATTTTATTATCTTGGATAAATTAATTAAATATATTAATTAATTAAAGTAATTCATTTATATGTTTTCCAATGACTGTACCCAACCTGAACGTCTGATACGATCCAAGGTTATGTCATGCCTAGGGTAAAACCCACACTATGAAATCAACGATGAACTCAGATTTTCGATCATGTTTAGAATTTATTCCAATTTTTTAGGAAAAATACACAAGTGTGATATTTAATATATTTATAATATTTCAAAAAATAATTTTGGGCACACCAGGCCTTGGAATCTCATGTTATCTCAGTGCCTAATTCCATAAATAATCCATATAATATTCCAAAACAATACATGGAAAAATTTGGATTTGTCACAACTGTGATGTCCAAAACCTAGAATAAACAACACCCAAGTCACCACACCACAACATAAAACCTTAAAAATGAAAGAACATGAAATACTATCAAAAGTAATGATGAAAATAAAAACTCACGAGGCACAAGAATAATGAAAATTCACATGGTTTAGACTTGTGATTTATTCCATGAGGGGATTGGTATTTCACTTTATTTAAAGTAAAGAAGAATAATTATAATGAATCATAGTGTGTCATGATCACAAATTATATAACCTTTAATTTAAAGTAGAACCCAGCCAGTGTGCCTAGTGAACACCACCTTCCTACCATTATAGGATCCACTTTGCCCGATATTTGTAGACGAACCCTCCACTTGGTCAAAGACTCCCACTGCCTCTACCTTCTTAACAAGTGTATTATTCCCATTCTGAAGATATTGCATGATATACTCCCAATTTATGTTCTGGTGAATTACCATTCATTCACACAATCCAACCATCTTCTCCCAATATTATAATTCTTCTAGATTCCTCGACCACCATTGTTACTTCGATCACCCTCATCTATTCCATTGTAAAATTGGTCATTAGGTATTTCTCCTCCCATTAGGCCTAAATCTAAGGATATAAAATGGTTTCCATTCATAATAATCTACCAATTTGAAATTTTTATCCATAATTCATTTCTAATTTCTCCAAAAATCTCAACAAACATCCAACTATTCTCTAAAAGTATATAGTAGCTTCGCATAGTTCCCTCACCACACTCCTCAGGTCAACCCGAACTATCCAAGGTGTATCATCACTTCAGTACTTACCGAGTCATGATCTTTTTCTTCATGTCCATTTAATTTCAAGTTCCATTTATGTTCCATATATCCATCACTCTATCCTCAGTTTTTTGAATTAAGTGTTAATTTAGCCAAATATACTTCATTTGAGAATGAAACATCAAATTCCTAGTTAAGTTGATCACACTCTATGAATTAAAGAATAACACTCCAATTTTCCCCCTTATTTTATTCTCTAGTATTCCCATCAACCACACCATATCCTTACCTACATCCATAAATGAGAATTACCCCACTTATGTTATCAAGAGTGTGACTACTAGTTAAATATTAGATGTCTAACTCACTTCCATTCTTAAAAAAGTAAACACGCACCCAAAGGTGCTCTTCCATGTGTCTAAATATCCACTAATATTCGAGTTTGAAAAGTCTTTGAAATACTTATATTTTTTTGAAGAAAAGTTACAAGTATTTAAAACCCTTTAACTACCATAGAATCCAATTAAAATCCTCCCAATTCTCTATTCAAAGGCTTTTCATAAACCTTCTAATGACTACCACTTCTTATGAAATGTCCAAACTGGTAAAAACCATTATGTACATCAAGATTATAATAGATGATGCATATAGAACCTTTATCCATGTACCCAACCTTATATTCCATTCATGGAGACTTCTCCTTATTAATCTTGAAGTTTCCAATAAGGGGTATGGGCACTAGTTTTTCTTCCTACATACCTAATAACTCTAATATTTTATGGACATAACCTGACTAGATCAGGTACACATATTGAAACTTAATCTCTTATTATCTATATTCCTAGAATCATATTCACTAAACCAAGATACTTTATCTCAAATATTCCAGATAACTTGTCTTTTAGCTCATCAATTCTTTTTTTATCGTACATGTAATCAGCATGTCATCAACATAGAGAAGTAGGAGAAGAAAACTTTCATCACCAAACTCTTTCTAGTAATAGCAATGACCAGTATTTCTCTGGATGAACTTACACTCCTTTATAAATTAATTGAACTTCTGATTCTAATTCCATGGTGAAAGATTCAAACTATAAAGTTTAAATTTTATTCAACTCAAAATTCCCTATCTCTATTGATAAACCAACCAGTTGTTTCATAAATATTTCCTGCTCTGGGTCTCTATGAAGAAATGATGTCTTAACACCCATCTACTCCAAATGTAATCTCTCATATTAAAACATACTTAACACCATTATAATAGTTTTGTGCTTAACTAACATACAAAAAAATCTCTAATAAAACCAATCCTTTAATATGTTTCAAACCTTTCATAACTATCTTATCCTTGTACCTCTTATTACCATTTTCCTCTTCCTTTACTTGATAAACCCTTTTGTTTTGAAAGAATTTATTCTCAGTAAGCCTCTCCATTAGCTCCCACATTTTAGATACATAGAGGGACTCAAGTCCACCCCTCATGGTCAACTTCCACTATTTCAAGTCTTTAAACCCCTTGCATCTTTCAATCTCTTAGGTACTCAATCATCTGTCAAAAATATGTAGTGAAAAATATCACCATACCTTTGCATTGGGCATCTTTCCTTATTATATCTTCACATTTGTCCCTATGGTTGAGTTCCTTTTGGCACTAAAGATTATAGAGTTAGAAATTATGGTGCTTGATATTCCGCAGTCCTTGAACTCTTCGATACATCTAGCCTTGGAAACACCATAAAAATTTGACCGCTTTCATCCGGTAACTCCTCCATATAGTCTAGTGTGTCCAAACTTATCATGATTTCTAGATTTCTTAGAACATCCATAACATATATATTCTCATTTATATGATCCTTATCTTTTGAAGATACATTTATCTCATTAGAAATTTTTTATAAGTTTTTATCCTTCTATAGGATCTCTTCATTGAAATCACATTTCAACTTTTAATGAATTTCCAAGAGTCATTGACCCAGATGAAAAAACCAAACTCTTTGCCACAATATCTAAAAAATTAACATATTTTAGACTTATCCTCTACTTTATATCAATATTTAGAATCAATGTGTACATAGGAGAGCACTACTGAGACTTTTAGGTAGTTGAAATACACCTTCCTTCTAGTCTAATAGATCATTGGAAGTTATTTTCTAATTAGAGATGACAAAATCTAGTTGATTAAGGAAGCTTAACAATTCACTACTTATATCTAAAAAATATTGGGGTAAACCCCTATGAATTATCACACTCATAGCCTTCTCCACCAAAATATGGTCCATCCTCTCTTCAAATCCTTTGTATTCTAGATACCATAAAATATTCTTCTTGAATTGAATCCCCTTTTACCAATAGAACCTACAAAACTCTCTTCCTTTGTACTCCCCTCCATTGTATGACCCTAAGAACTTAAACTTCCATTTGATCTCTTTCTATAATATGGACCTGTAATGGAAAAATTTATTGAATAACTCAAACTTATGCCTTATAATGTACACACACACTTTACATGTAGAATCATCAATGAAGGTTATATAGAAGAGTGATCCTCTGTGAGAATGCACCAGACCTTTCCCATAAATGTCGGTGTGAACCAAATCTAACTTTCAGTAATTTGGAACCTTCCCTTTTATTTGAAAGGATTTCTTCTTCTACTTTATAAAGATATAGACTTTAAATGTTGCATGATTCATGATATCAACCTTAAATAAACCTTTTTAGTGAGGATTTTCATCATTTTATCATTAATAAGACCAATACAATCATACCATAACTTCATGGATCATAACTCTCTAACTTGAAACACTCCTTTTGATACCCATGTAAGGTACAACATCATGCCCTTCACTCCTTCATCTTTCATGGAACCACTTAAAATTTTCCACACCCTATTTGTGAATATTGTATAGAAACCCACATCATTGACCCCCTGGGATTAAGTTTTTCTTCAACCCCATTATGTGCTACACATCCTTCAACTCCAATTCTCATATTTTCATTTTTTGGATTGAAACATTGACTTTCTCTACAATATCAAGTTCTTTTTATTTCATAAGATAGACCTTAGTAAGTCTCCCATAAGTATAATGTTTCCTCCCCTCTATTAAAATATAATGAATCTCAAAAGTTTATCCCCCAATACCTAAAGGAACTAGTGGAACTTAAAATAAATTCACTCATATATTCCAGCATAAGGTTAATAGAAACCATTTCAAAGGCATACATTATATAATTATTCCTTTATTCACTACAATCCTTTTTAAGGTGACCTTTTCTCCCATAATCCCAGTATAATGGAGAACCATATGTCAAGATAATAATACTATGAACGAATATTACTTCATTAAAAAATAAATTGGAAGTTATATCTTGAGATATTAGAATAAGAATAGTACATTTACTAAGAATTTTGATGTGGAGGGAGAATCTGAATAAGTAGAGGGTTTTTCTCCAATGATCAGCTCGGGTGTACTTCATCCCATGAAGATAAGAAATTATTGTTCACCAGGCACACTGGCTGAGTTTGACTTTAAATTTTAGGTTAGATCACTTATGATATTGACACGATATGATTCATTGTAACCATTTTTCATTACTCTGAATAAATTGAAACAGCATTCCCCCCATGGAGTAGGATGAAACTATGAACCACATAAACGTGAGTGATAGACTCTGGATCTTTATTCAAAACAGGGTATTAATAGTTTGTTCATCGCTACATCAAAATTTTAAATCATTATTTTTTCAAGTTAATATCTATAGTCATAACTTCAGAACTAGAGAATACAAATAAACACATAACATACTTCATAAAACATGATTTTTAAATAATTTATGTTATTAAGTTTAAATATCCTTCAAGTTTGTTAACAAATATGAAATTATCAAGAACACTCCCAAGTAAATGCTACAAAAATTTTAATTTTTCCATTTAAAATTTACTTTAGATGAATTTCATTACTTATTAGAGTTTTAATTCAATGCCACATTATATTCTATAACATTATAAGCACCTTCACCATTATAAACAGAGCTTCCATAAGCATGAAAATCAAGGAAACACATCCACCATACCATGATATTTTTAGCTTTTGGTGGCCCTAACTTTCATGTAAAACATTAAAGTGTATCACAAGAGGAACACGTCCGGGTGGGGGATGTGTCCCCCTTCTTTATATACTTGAATCCATCACATATGTTACCAGTACAAATAAAATCCCTAAGTTTGGTGTCATGTAATTTATTCAAATTAATTTAATTAGGTTAATTTAATTCCCTAAATTACTTAATTGAATCAGAGTCGCAAAAAATCATGATTCATGTACCTATCATAATTCTCTACCCTACAATTATAACCACTTAAATTAGTCATTTGGTAGACTCAGATTCCTTGCATCAGATCATGGGGCCCCCTAAAATACTGTGTACTTATTAGTTTCTCTATCCGATGTCATGCACCAAACTCAACTAGTATCATTTAACTTACAACCCATGAAACCCCCATAGTGATTTAATCTTATCATCATCCTATCTCTCAACCATAATCTCTAATACCACTCTATCATGACCCCCTCCAATAGTACCCCTGCGGTTTTGATAATGAGTAGAATTATTAACCCTGAACCTACCTCTAATAGGCCTTAGGTTGGTGACTAACTCCAAGGGCATAAATCACACAATGGGAGACATTACCCTTAAGATATGAATTTTAAGAAAAGAGATAAGATGAAAACCACCGATAAAAACCACATCATATAGAATAAACAAGATCCTATACAATAAAATCCCACAATATATGATATGAAATATATACATTCCTCCAAAAAAAAGCACTAAAATAATCTTAGGAAGCAGCTCCAACGATAGCACTCCACTCTAAGATAGTATGGTCTAGCTTAGTCACAAAATCCCACCTGATCACCTAATATATATATATATATATGGGTGGTCATAACGTGTATACTCAGTAAGATCCCCCCAAGTACCCCAAATGAAAATGAAAGAAAACTATACTAATCTCCTAGTGAGTAAACAGTAGGACCAACATGTACCTATAAGTTCAACTAACCATTCCTAGCCACACCAAGGCTCACTCACCAAGTATCACACACAATATGGGAATATAATATCATAATAATATAATTATAGTCACCCCATAACAAATTCACCATTGGTTTTCTACTCTTATTCCCCAACATCAAACATCTTGTATTCTCATCCCTTCAAAATGATCATCCTCCTCATAATGATAAATCCCAGCTCTCAACCAATTCTAATCACCAAATCGCACATCACAATCTCATCATGTATGTATCCATCACATCATAAGTACAGAGCAGCACGATATCATGAACATGAAGTACATCAACCTTGTTACCTCTTCCTACCATGCATGGACCCTACCACATATCCGCAATCCTATCATCATCACATCATCAAGTACACCATATGCCGCTCCCACACCTTTCATGATTGTGAGTACCTCAAGCTGTCACAAACCATAAATTAATAAAGTGAGAGAAGGGAAGAGGGTTAGTTAGTCATCCATCATCACTAACCTAGATGTTAGAAAGAACACCTAGAACTAAAACAATTGACATCGATTCAAAGTACTCAACTCAGGTGGGATGCATATAAAAAAACATGAATAGATAGTCACACATAATACCCAACCTATGGGTTCACACTAACAATCCTAATTTGACTCATAATCCTCCACCTCAATTCCACCACTTCCCATCAATAACCAATGATACCTCTATAACACTATGGGCCTACTATCCACACATAACATGCACAACGATCAAACAAAGCTTCTCATTTAAGAATGTATATGTAACCAATTCCAAAATTTCCATCTATTCATTCATGAAGCCAATTTTATATTGGTTTTCACTAACCTATATTAGGTTTATTACGTTACTTTACCAGATTAAATTAATATTCTGCCATTACTTTTATTCCAACCACATCTGGTTTTTAATATTTAATAATTACATCCCATCCCATTCCATCAAGAATCGATAACAAACTACATAGAATATACCAACCAACTCACATTTCATAGCCTAAAAAGGCACTAAATAGCTACCCAAGCTATCCATTCCTTCAATGATGAACTCCATCATTTCCACCATATATTTTAACCATAATTGTACTGTACATCATAGAAGAAACCAAGCAGTGAAAAGAAACATGAAACCTTTCAACAATAAATAATATCATGGGCTAGTGTAGACATTATTTCAAGTAAATATTATAAAAAAACTCTTTTATTTTATATATTTATTTATTATTCAGTTATGTGAGGTGATTCTGACATTCAAACACATCAAAAAATCATATTTTCAAGGGAAAAAATTTCACATCACTTTAAGGGAACACACCAATAATCAAGTATATAGAATAAGTTATTCAATTTAATAAGGATTTAATATCACAACAATTTCAGGATTTATACATCTCTTTATCCATAAAATTTTCCATCTCTCTTATTACCATATATTCTATTGTTTATTAATAATATTTTATTCTAGATCAATAATACCAATAACATCACAAAAAATAACAAAAAATCATGTTGATAAATAATGCAAAATGATTCCATGTTAACTTCATCTTATAGTTATTATATTTTATTAGGTCAGTCTATACTAATTACCCAATGATATCAGAAGCATGATAATTTCATGATTTTCACAAAATGAAAGAGAAGGTCTTGAATCCACTACCTCATTCAGTGGGATGTCTGCAAACTTGTTAAAACTTTCTTCTCCACTGGTGCTCTTCCTCATGGTATCAATGCTAAATTTATTACTTTAATCCATAAAGTGGATAATGCCTCTAAGATTCATCTTTTCCATCCAATTTCTCGTATCAATACTCTTTATAAAATTATTTCTAAACTTCTTGCTAATATACTTTCTACCATTTGTAATAAAATTGTTTATTGGAATCAATTTGGTTTTATCAAAGGTAGGTCTATTTAAGACTACATTTTTCTTTCCTCTGAATGCACTAATACCCTAAATAAAGCCACAAGAGACAGTAATGTTGCAATCAAGCTTAACATTATGAAAGCTTTTGATACCATTGATTGGAGTTTCATTTTCAAAGTTCTCAAGTCTTTTGGTTTCAATGATGCTTTTATCAATATGATTAAATCCTTATTTAATTTGGACTTTAACTTTGTTCTTGTCAATGGTGTCCCTAAGGGATTATTTAAATGCAAAAAGGTTGTTAGAAAAGGGGATCCTCTCTCTGCCATTATTTTTGATATTTCTAAAGATTACTTAAGTAGACTGCTCACTCGTCTTGTGGAAAAAAACAAGATAAAACCTATTCAGGTTTCGAGGAACTTAAACATGACCACCCATCTTTTATATGTTGATGACATAATTTTGTTGCTTCAAGGATATAAAAGGAATATTTGGAGTCTTAAAAGTGCGATGTCTCATTACGAAGATGTCTCAGGCCAATCTATAAGCTGGAACAAATCTTTTGTGTTCTTTGGGAAAAAAATTTCTACAAACAGAAAAGGTAATATCATTAATTATTTAGGCATTAAGGAAGGATCCTTCCCTTTCACCTATCTTAGAGTGCCTCTCTTTTGGGGTAGGACGAAATCAAGTTACTTCACTAACATTGTGGATCAATTCATAAATCATATCTCATATTGGAAAGGTAAATCCCTATCTATGGCTGGAATAATTTGTCTTTTGAAATCCACAATTGTTTCCAAAATGGTTTACTCACTGATGGTTCACAGTTGACCCGCTGGTTTACTTAAAAAAATTAATGCTTGCATTAAAAACACTTTTTGGACCGGTAGCATGCTTTAAAGGAAACTTGTGACTATTCCTTGGAACACTTGTTGTAAGCCCTTGGATAAGGGTGGCCTGGGCATTAAAAATCTTCATCTTTTTAATGATTCCCTTCAGGCTAGACTCACTTGGATGTTGCTTCACAACAACTCTGACTCCACTAATTTTCTCCATAACAGATTCATCTCTAAACTTAAGAATTGGAATTTGAATTATATCTCTTCTTCCATCTGGCCATCTATTAGACAATACTTTACCAACATTATGAACAACTCTAGATGGATGGTCAGTTCTGATTCTTCCATTAATTTCTGGCTTGATAACTGGACTGGTGCGCCTTTAATTGACATGTTAACTACCACTAAGCATCCTGTGAACACCAAATATTATATAAGGTATTTTATTAACTCTCATAGCATTTCCATCCCTGATAACATCTATAATATCGTTGACAACTATCCCTATTCCAACTCTGATGATTTCCTCATATGGGAGCCTTCTCATAATGGTGTTCTTGATTCCAAGATTTTTTACAATCATAAATTCCTTGCCTTTGATTCGAGTTTTAGTTGGTTAAAATATTTTAGCAAGCCATAGATCAATCCCTTGAAACTAACTCTTATTTGGAATATTGCGCATAACAGAGTCCCCACTGATGTCTGTCTACAATCTTTTGGCATCCAACTCTGCTCAAAATGTCACCTTTGCAACCAACATAGAGAATATTCTAATCATATGTTTCTTTCTCATGTTACAACTTTATCTCTTTGTAATTATGTGTTTGACGTATTTGGTTGAGGATGTTTACTTCTTGAATCAATTAGCTCACAACTATAGCATTGTGTTGACTTTGAATCTTCTCACCAAATCAAGAATCTTTTTTTGGCCGCTATGGATGAGCTTATCCACGTGATCTGGTATGATAGAAATAATATTCTTCATAATACTTACTCACCCAGGATTAATTCAGGTCGGATGTGAATTCTCATTTCTATTCATGATGCTTGCGCGACTCATAAAGCTTTTTGCAACAACTCCGTTGGAGATTTTGAGATCCTACACCGTCATCAGATTTTTAGTCTCTATAGGCCGCCTAAACGGACTTTTGAGGTATTATAGAAAGCTTCACTTCAAGGATGGATCAAACTGAATGATGATGGTGCTTCCAAAAGCAACTTAGGACTGGCAGGTTGTGGTGTTATCTTTAGAGACTTTCGTGGTCATTTCCCTGGTTGTTTCTTTGGAGGTTGTGGTACGGCCTCATCACTGGAAGTAGAGATGTTGGGAGTGATCTATGCGGTTGACTTTTCCAAACAAAAAGGATGGAACAATATTTGGATTGAAAGTGATTCTACCACTATTGTCCAGGCTATTTGGAAAGGGGTGGTGCACCTTGCATGGACTCTCACTACCCGTTGGATGAGTGATCTTGCCTCGCTCATGGAAATCAACTACATCATAACCCATGCCTTCCGTGAAGAAAATATGGTTGTTGATGCTCTTGAAAATAGAGGATTCAACCATGATATTACTTGGCAGAACGATCTTCCTGGCGATCTGCTTCCTTTTTATGAGAAATACTGTAATAAAGTTCCATATTTCAGACTCATGTAGCCCCTTTTTTTCAATAAATTGTGCATTGGTCACTGATTGAGGCACCACCTTCTTTAAAAAAATTAATTATATTCAAAAATAATGTTTATATGTATACATTAAATAAAAAGCAAATGTTTATTATGTTTATGTTTTATTTATGTTTATTATGTTTATTAGTTTTAGTTATATCTTTATTATATATTTATTATACTATATGTTTATAATATTATATATAAATAATTTTTAATATATATATATATATGAAAATACTTATTAAATATATATATATATATATATTTAAATAAATTTATGTTTCCAAATGAATATTTCAATTGATGCGTACCTTCATATTCTCACGAATATATGTTCATTTTTTACCCTAATGTTGGCCATATATACTATAGTTGTTGGAAAAAATCCCCCAATATTCCATCTCGGTATGTTTTGGGTGTGTTTGTGTTTTTTGACAAAGCCAGATGACCGAAAATATGTATGTTTGGTGTTTGTCGAAGACATGTTTTTAAGGTGGCGTAGTTTTCCAGTGTTGGCCAAATTTTAGGGCCTCGAAATCGGGATTTTGATGTTGGAAAAGGAAGGATTTATTCATATGAGTGAGTGGCATGAAGAACTTTGAAGAAAGGTTTCAAAGAATGAGAACCGAAAACCATAATTCATGGACCGCGTACCATGTACCGGGAATGGTACGCGGAGCAGTGGAGACGGTACGTGTAGCAGTTCGCGAAACTGAAAATGGTTCGCAGCGATGGTTTGTGGTGAAGGCGATGCGGTACACAGATGGATTGATGTCGAAAAAGAAGATAGATCACGTAGGAGAAAAGGAGGTATGTGGAGTATATAGAAAAACGGTTCATGGGTCAGGCTGTGGTTCGTGGTGGAAGAAGAATCAATATACGGTGGAGGCTTGGATTAAAGATTCAGTAAATCTTGATTTAGCAGATTAAGAGGATATCTTTGCCTATATAATAATCACTAATAACACTGATTAATGTGGAGATTTAACATCATTAGAAATCATATTTTGGTCTGGTATTTCCGCAAATTCCAAAGGTGGTTCATGAGGGATAATCATGTGAAGGCTAGAGTGGTTCGCGCGGAAGGATTTCCGCCAAATGAGTTAAGCAGATAGTTGTATCCGCTTAAGAATCGGTACACAGAGGAGGAATATACGGTACACGAGAGGGTGAATTTCGCAAGTGGTATGTATAGGGAGAGCTCAAATACTCAAAATATAAGGTAGTCTGCAAACATAGAACAGTTTTCATATAGGAGGGGTTTCACATAGGAGGTTTGCGGAATTGGTACGCGGTAGGGGTATGTGATCATAGAGGCGGAGGGACTCCATGGACGAAGGGAGGTTCATAGAAGTGGTGATAAAACATAATTTTATTGAATATTTTATTGATAATAAATGATATAATTTCCTCACATTATGCTAAATATGATCAATTATGAAATACTTGGTATTAGATCATTCATTTGCAAATTTGATGAAAAATCCAGTTTTACCCTTTTAAAATTCACTGTAGTATTTCAGGAATAAATATTGTTATGTAAAATATTTTGACTTAAAATTTTGTAACTATGTTACTTACTTGATGGGATACAAATTATATTTAGGACATGAGAGCTGGATCATGCATTTGAGTGGAGTAAATGGTCCATGAAGACAAAGTTGGACAGAACCATCCAGATTGGACACCACTTCACTATTTGGGATGTATGTTATTCATCCGGACTTGGATTGAGCCCAAATTTGGAGAGAATCTCGGGGATATAAAGGGGAACAAATAATCCTTCTAGAAGTCCGGACAATTCAAGATTTTTAGAGGTAAAATATGTGGTGAAACATGGAACAAAATATTTGGCCGAGTTCTCATTTCACACTTAAATAAGTTATGTAACCCTAGCCCTCAAAAACTATATTTAAAGGGGTTTTTAACTCTTTGGGAGGGATTTTAGAGGATTAGGGAAGGTGTAGCCGAAATTTTGTCTCTAGGGATACCCTCACAACTCTTGGAAGAAGTAAGGATTTTTGCAAACATCTCTTCCAAAAAGGCTCTCCTCTCCCACCTCCTCTTTGTATTTCTTTTCTTTCATGTTTGTATCTTGAATTTTTATTTAATTAATCTTATATGTTATTCCCTTTTATTATTATATTAATATTACTAATTGGTTTGGAATAAATAGTGTAGATGATATTGGGTTTTACCCTTTCAATCCTTGCTCACGCAAAACGTCTCCACGATGACCACACCGCCCATGGAAGAGTAGTTTTTTTAGTGATTGATCTACCTTATACCATATTCATTTAATTATTTTGAATCATTGATATACTTTAATTCACATAATATGATCCATGAATTGACTTTTTAAATTTTAAGAAACTAAGAAAGCAATTTAACAATTAACACAAAAACATGTGAGGTTGAGATTTTGTGTAAATTGTGAGAGCGCGATCTTAATTAGTAATAAAAGACCACATGGGATAAATTTGTGGAGTTCAAATATAATCCCTAAACACAATTAATCCTCATTTTTAGAATGGATATGTGCTCTAATTAACCACTTACTATAATATAATCTTATAATAACAATCAAAGTAGGGTGTTGCGATTGCGTGTTCTGAAGCTAGCCTAGGATTTAAGTAATTTCATCTTTGTGGTTAAGTTAACTCTCGTAGGGTTCGAGGGTTAACAAATTAAAGGATCATAATTAAGTGGATATTTATTTAAATGATAATGATTAATAAGTAAATGAAGAGGTAGATTTATATTGGTTACTCCTTTCAAAATATTTTCTAAAAAACATCTTCTTGTTGCGTCTTTTTAATCAAACTTCAATTCAAAATTAAAAAAAAGGCAATATTCTTCTAGCAAACTTCTTCCAGTTTTATAAACGATAAACAACCCCCCATCCTTTAAATTAGTGTTTTAATTCTATTATATTTTATTTTTTTAGAATAACTTTAATATTTTTTTTAATTTACTTCCTCCTTTGAGAGATGACCTTGGTCAGCCACTCTACTGCACCTAATTACCAAAAAAACAACTAATAATTTAAGGGCACCCACGACAGCACCTTTCAAGTGGCAGAAACAGTATGCAGAGGAGGTGACTGCATACCAAACTCGATACACAGTACGCGGGTGGAATGAAGTGGTTCACAATTTGCACAAGGAAACTTGCGAAAGCTTCAATTCAGTTTGAAAAAGTATTTTTCGGTGCCTAGAAGTACCCAGGAAGGTGGACTTCATCTTCAGGTGAAAACATGACTTCAACAGAGCATCTACATATAGTTGAGGATGCAGAAATTTTGACCTACAAGTCGATAAACTATGAGTGGATTCCTTTCCAAGAGTAGTGAGTGAAGGAAGAGGAAGACGGTGACCCTTTCCACTGGCAGTGAGCTAGAGAAAGAGGCATAGGGAGTGACCCTTGGGAATGTAGTGATCAGACCCTAAACCTTATAAAGGAAGTGAGCCTGGGCATAGAAGATCTAGCCCGAACATTGTACTCATTATTGGTATTGATCCTTAGTGAATTTTATACAACAACACATTATCGTTGTATGCTCCTTAGACGTATCCCAGTGAGGGTGAACCAAGTAAAAATCATTGTGTCATGTGCATGATTTCATATCTTTCATTTATTGCTATGGGAGGAAGAGATAATTGGGTTTTGTTTAACAAAAAAACAAGATCTGAAGGGAAAAGGTTTTAATCTGGCATACCCTGATTCACCCCCCCCCCCCCCTCTTAGGGTATCTGACCTAGTGGACCCAACAATAGTACTTTATATACTTGGTGTATTCATTCATTTCCTATATATATGAAGCTTTATCTTCTCATAAATACTTAAAACCATAATAAATATATTTAAATAAACAATAAATATATTTATTATATTTAAAAATATAAATATTTAGTTATATATAATTATATACTTTTTAAATATATTATATATAATTATAGTTATATATAACTATTTAAATATAAATATGTTTAAATAATTATAAAATTAAAATATATTTTTTAAAATGATAAATATATATTTATGAATACCTTTTGAATATATTTATTTATAAATATATGTATTTAATGAATATATACACAGACACAGACATGTATATATATATATATAAATACTTATGAAATTAAAATTAAAATTAATATATCAATTTATATTTATATATATTTAATTATAACTAGTACCCGCCCGTGCATACGCACGGTGCCATAAATGTAAGCTAAATATCAAAATTCATTAATAAATTGAGAAGTTAACAATGAAAATTGAAAAGAAATATGTTGAAATTACAATGCTGGTAACAATTATCAAATATGAATAAGTAACAGTAAACAGTGAATTATGTAAAATGAAGTTAAACAGAAAAAGTAAATGATAATAGAAGTTATATATAGTAGAAGTGTAAATAAAACAGAAACACATTATCATTGTACGAGTGGTTGTTGTAATAAAAGATGTTTTCTGTGAAGTGGAATAATTTCAACACAGAATGATATAAACTGATTTTAAAAACTATTAAGAATTGTATAAACTTCATGTTTGAAGAATTTGTGCAGGTAATTGAAGTGGCAATGTCTACAGGAAATTGTTCTTGTTCCTAAGTTGTCTTCACCTTTTTTATCATCCATGAATTGCATCCTACAAGAATAAAAATTTTAACATTAATAAAAAGTGATGAATATGAAAGTTTGAAAATCTAATGTACCAAGTAAATTGAATATAGTTGTAGCAACATAAATAACTGTTATGGAACTACATATTAAATGGATCAACGAATTCCAGAAATTTCAGACTGAATTCATGTGCAGGGAATATTTATTAGAGGAATGTATAAAGAACTATATCAAAAGCATACAGATGGGAGAAATTATACAGACTATTGTAAAAGATTCATACAGTGTAAAGAGGTTTTGTGGATGTAATGTTACAGGTTCAGATGTTAACTGTTGATTTCAAAAAGTGTGTATTTTGTAGCTCCTATAGTTAATAAAATGTAAAAAATGGAACCTGTACTTGTGTTAAAAACATGCAGTAAACATGTCTTGAATAATAATAGAATTTCAGAAAATGTATTGGTTATGAAATATGTTGGGTCTTGCATTATGTTAATTCCATTTTGTAGGACCCATTATTCTCTAAGTTTGACATGTCTACCCATGACCCATTATGTCGGATACTTATTGGTAAACATCTTGCAGCCCTCACCTCTCCATCGCTCCTCCTCTCCCCCCAGACCCAGCCCCTCCCCTCCCCTCCCCCCAGCCCAGCCCCTCCCCTCCCCCCCTGCCTAGCCCCTCCCCTCCCCCCCTGCCCAGCCCCTCCCACCTGCCAAGCCCCTCCCCCCTGCCAGGGCCCTTCCCTCCCCCTGCCCAACTTGTCACCTCCTCCTTTCCCAGCACCTCCTTCTACCCCCATGCCCAGCTCTACCCCTCCCCTACTCACTCCTCTATCGGTCCTCCCTCCCCTGCCCAGCCCCTCCTCTACCTATCCTCCCTCCCCTACCCAGCCCCTCCTCTCCCCCCACCCTACCCAGCTTGTCACCCCCCCCCAATTTCCCAGCACCTCCTCCTAACCCCCTACCTAGCTCTACCCCTCTCCTCCCCACTCCTCTACCTGTCCTCCCTCCCCTGCCCAACCCCTCATCTACATGTCCTACCTTGTGTTTAAAGTTTGGCATAGAGTCATCCCATGCTCCCAAACTGAAATCGGACAACAATTAAGGAAACTTTTTTAAGCAGCATCCTAACCAGATTGGTTAGTCATTTGCACAACACTCCGTCAATTAGTTGATTCAATTCTATTTTCCCACAAACAGAATTCATTAATTAAAATAGAGTATATGGTAAATGTTAAAGTAAAAAAACTAATGATAAATTCCATATGTTCAATCGATTTTAACTCTTTTCTTTAATTCCTTTTAAACGGTTTGTTATTAATCTATATTGCCGATTGGATCTTTGTAGTAACAAACATGGCATGTTATCAGATACCCACAAAATAAGAAACATGCAACATAATTATAAGGTAGAGAGGGTTAAATGCAATACCTTCACTGCTGAAATAGCTTCTACAGCACCCACAACTCCAAGAAGGTGGCCAGTCATAAACCTTGTAACATTAACTTTTAACTCAAAACATGAAACATGGCTCAGAAAAAATTCTTTAAAGAAAAAAAAGGTCACAGGTAGATCAGAGTGCACTTAAATTATGTGGCAGACACACTAATTTGATAATGATAAAACTATCATGTTACCCCATAATTCTAGACAAAGTAGTCAATTATAGCTTCATATTTTATCAGGTCGCCCACAGGTGTCGATGTAGCATGCACATTTACATAATTAACATCTCCTTTGGCTGCCTCGGACTGGGCTAGGGCTTTCTCAATGCAAATAATGATGTCTGTATCTGAAAGCAGAACACAAATATTATAGAAAACAGCATAAAAACTATTAGCATTGATTCAAATTTCTTCAAGTGTTTTGTTATAAATCAACTCAACAAAAATAATCACTTACCTTCTAGGTGAGATTCAGTTCTGTGGTATGTATCATAGGTGACACTTCCACCCAAGAACTCTACATAAATATCCACCCTCTTCCCTATAACATGAACTATGAGGGAAAAAATAATTCTCAATAATATAACATTATGAAGCAATTCTCAATGGACACACCATTAATGCCATAAGAAATTTTTATTTTCAGTATTGAAATGAATATCAAAACATAAAAGTCTTCTATAGTTGAACAATCATAAATTATAATGTAACAATTTAAGGTCCTAAGAATTCCTCATAATATCAATGTTCTACAAGCCAGTAAACCAAAGAAAACTGGATTTTTCATCATTTTCTGGATTTTTCAATTTGTGATAATCTATAACATAGAAAATCTAGTTCAATGCACAAGGTGAGACATACTGCACTGTTTCCTCACCTATAAAAGAAAAAGATGTTGCAGGATATGAATGGCTAATCAAAGTATAGTATTTACCCAGACTAACCTTCACAAGTCAATTGTCAGCCCAAGATGCCCATATATGGGGACTTTTGAGTCATGAATGTATAAAAATGGAAAATCCTTCATGTGAAACATTGAAAAACTATTCATGAACATAGAAGTGGTAAAGAGATAGCTAACAATTGACACAAGGCAACGATGACACAAGAATGATTGAATTTTCATTAAAATGTATATAAAAAATTTTTGAATCTATCATAACTATAGGTAACCTTCACAACTGTTACCTTAGATATGCATTTCCCTTCCTCTTCATTATCTTCATCAATATCGTATAGATATCCAAAGTGATATTTGAATCATATTTCCATTGAATCAATGAAAATACAGCAATACAGAACAAAAACATGTGAGTGATGAATGTATATGAATGACAAATCATTCATGTGAAACCATGTAAAACTGTTCAGGCGCATAGTAGTTGTAAAGATATACCTAATTGTTGACACAAGGCAATGATGACACAGGAATGATATAATTGGATTGAAATGTAAATAAATTTTTTTTGAATCGATCAAAACAAAACGTAACCTGCACAACTGGGGTTTGAGATCCGTACTGCTCTTCCTCTTCGTCATCATCATCACTGTCATCGAGATATCCAATGTGAAATTTGAAACATATGTCCATTGAATCAATGAAAATAGAACAATATAGAACGAAAACATGCAATATTGTGTAAATATTGGTTGACTAATCTCTTAACAGAAAACAACATCCATTAAAGAATTTTTATTGTTATACCAGTTATACGAATTTACACGTATCAAATTAAAAAAATGTAAATAACATATGAAATGTCTCATGTTAAAAAAAATGTATTTTTTAAAACTCATCTCCTAAAGCACAGCTGGATGCTCTTGTCACAAATGTCAAAGAAACCCGGTATGTTTGAGGAGATAAATTGGTGATCCTACCATTCACATAGATACTAATATACCAATGTTTAAAAAGGGAAATCAATTTGACTGGTATCCTATCCCTAAAATGATAAGAAACATCAGCGCATCCGTTTTTCTATTTATTTAGAGATATCTATGGAAGTGGGGTGCAATGAAATTCGTGTGCATTTTGCTAAGACATAATGCCACTGAAAATTTATATTTTCATTATTGAAATCAATATGAAAACATAAAAGTGTCGTATATCTGAACAGACAGTTCCTCGTAAAATAAATGTTATACGGGTCAGTAAACCCAATAAAAATAGATTTATTTTCATTTTCTTGATTTTTCCATTTGGGATAATTTATAACATAGACAGAAAAGAAGTTTCAGGATATGAAAGGTTGTTCAATGTTTAGAATTTATCAAGACTAACCTGAACAATTCCACTGTCAGCCTAGGATGCACATATATGGGGACTTTGAGTCATAAACATATGCGATTGACACATCCTTCATGTGAAACCTTGAGAAACTGGACATGCACATAGTAGCAGTAAAGATATAGACTAAAGTTGACACAAGGCAACATTGACAGAAGAAAGATATTATTTGGATTGAAATGTAAATAAAAAAATTGTGAATCCATCAAAGCAAAAGTTAACATGCAATACCAGGGTCTGGGATCTGCAATGCTCTTATTCCTCATCTTCATCACTTCCATAGCTACAAATTTTAGAGCCATTAGATATAGATATATTTTTCACAACTTCACGCCTTTTCCCAGAAATGTTTGATATCTTAAATATCTCAGCTATGTGAGGCTCCTTCTTCCTGTCAGATGATGATTTTAATGCTAAGGATGAAAAAAATTGCATTCTCCGTGTTTGCACACAGATTTAGAACTGGGAAACACATACCGTAGATGATGGAAATCAGATAATGAAAATCAGAGCATGGACAATGGAAAAATAATACCCTATAAAACTGAAATCTTAGGGAGACTGAGCAAGGGGAGCAGGGAGCGGAGCATGCTGAAGGTTAGTGATGCAGAGCAGGCAGATTCGAAGAAACATGAGTCAGAGTAGGCGTAGGTGAAGGAGCCGAAGGCGGGCCAGCTTGAGGCGATGTATCTGGAGGTGGAGCACCGAAGGCGGAGGATCCCATATAATTGTATTTGTTGTACCAAATCCACTTCCATTGTTGCAGCTGACTCCTTAACATCCTGCACTGTGAAAATAACAGAATCAATGATGTTTTAACCTTACCTTGCTATTGCAACAATTAATTGTAATCACTATTTTCATTCTTTTATTTTCTGTTTTCCTTCACATGGGATTGCAGTTCATTGGCATGGCATGTTTTTTCTTAAAACTCTCGTGACATTGTAACAATCATTGACGTTGCAAGGATAAAATAAATTGGTTATTTGTATTGAAAATAAAGAATATGCATAATAGAACTATTTGAATGTCTTTTTGGTGGACTCATGAATTGTGATCCATTGATTAACCCAGACCTGATAAATACAGATTATGATGCATTATAAATAATAATTTTTGGTGATCTTCATTTTCCAAAAGGCGATGTGGCCTAAAATAATGCCTCTTGTCAAAGACCACCTTGCATCTCGGCTTCTTTTACTATCTTTTCCTGCCCAATGCCATTATAGGCAGCTCACACACATGGACAATCTAAAACCTGAACCTAAAGAAAAAAAATGAAGTAAAGTAGACAACCAATAAAAATGATTTCACTACATAAAAAAATTCAATTATCAGAATTTGAAGAGGTACATTTAAAAAAAACAGACCCACTATTATCCAGATATTTACCTTCTTGGATGCAAGAACATATGACCCTTTTTGAGATCTCATAGGAATGAATCCTCAAGGATCATTCTAAATCATCACCTTTGGATGCACCAGAAGTCACATGACCTGAAATATAAACAGGAGGGCATGAAATTCCCATCAACATATCCTCACCCCGGGCATTAATGGGATGTAGAACACCCCATGAATAGATGTCATCCTCAAGCTCCACCATGAATTTCGTTCCATCAGTGTGGGGATCATAGAATCCAACCATTGAATTTCTCATCATGGTGTGACATATTCCATCTATAATAAGATATTTCCACACTATTCTAATCATGGAGAACTACTGAAATCAGTAAGATACAAGAAATCATTTAGTACATTAATATTTTGGATATGTATCTATTCATATAAACCTACAATGGTGACCATAATAAATATGGAAAATGTTTTTCATAAACAATATGGAAATAGTTATGCATAAGAAATCATTAAAACACTATGTATGAGAAATTGGGAAATAGTTGTATAAGAAATCTTGAGAACAGATAGTTTGGAAGATTGGTAACAGAAAATTAATGTGTTTATAGATATGGAATTATACCTAAAAATACGTTGGAGTTATTCATAAATGGAAAGGACCATTCTTCATAAGAAATGATACAATTATTGGCGATAGTTCCTTGAGAAGCTAATGCATCTGCAATGAAGATGCCCTCCCTGAAGGTCTGTTTGAAGAGGACATCATGAATGATCAATATTCTGCACCTTGTAACAGTATAAGTTTCCCACCAAGGATTATTTTTATATATCATGTTCAAAACTCACCAGTTGGCCCAAATCTGATTCCACTTCAGCAATAACAATTTTGTGCTGCCTTCATATCATCAATCCCAGCAGAAGAGACCTCTCATTTTCTTCAGGAGAAGACCCATCACCAAAGACGCATTGAACTCCATCATAACCAAATGGTGGATTTCCCTCAACATTTTTCCACCATGCATCTGCACAGCCAAGCAACAGCAGTCCTTTTTTTTACTTCAACACTGAAATGGGCGCATTCCATCTAAGAAAAATCCTCAGTTTGACATACCTGACCTACCTCCTAATGATTGATCTTTGCAGCAACATTTATATGGCCACCACCAGTTCTCCCCCTGCCACAAGAAACACATGTATAATTTCCATTATAGTAAATATTGAAGCATCTGATTGATAAATAATGGAACAATATCAGGAGTGCAGAATAAAAAGTAGCATGTTCATCCCTAGTTCTATGGTCCACAACACCCACTACTTGAATGAGAGTACATGCAGTGCAAAAAAATAATGACAACTCACATTTAATACATGTAAAATAAACTATTAATTGAAAAAAAAGACCCAATTCTTGAAAATATACCCTTGATGTAGTCTTTCATGATGGTGTATTCTCCTAAATCAAGTGACAGTCACCCTTCAAATAGGAATTTAAAAAACAGAAAAGAAAACAAATTAAATAGTGAACAAGTATGTTTCCCATTAGTTTCCAGCATCACATTTGAGTCTGTTTTTATGTTCTCCAGTTTACATTTCCCTTCATTCAGGTGTGTAATTCAATAGAATGTATCGGTGTAGCCTTGTTGTGTCGAAAAATGTGGACAGTCTCAAAGTTCATCCTTACTATCAAAATCATGTGACAGAATTTTCTACATAGAAATTTTTGTTAGATGGTTTGATGATTGAATCTATAGCAAATCAAAGTAGTGAAACACATATCAGTGATTTAACAATTAACTGTAATTTCATAGTAAATAGGTCAAGATTGGAAGGAAAATGTTTTTAAAAAAATTTAAAAAAGTATAATATAAATTAGTTTATAGGAAATTTTATTTTAATAATGGAAATAATTAAGAACATAGTAAAGATGAGTTATATACCCCAGTTGAATACATGATCGATGTTGACATATGAAATATTGTGCCAATATTTAATATCCCAGGAGAAGAACTAAAACTCTGATGGACCTATCATGAAATGTTAAAAAGAATTTCAGTAATGTGATATGAATTTTTTAAAGAAAGAAATTGAAAAAATTGAATGATATGATACCTGGATATAATCAACGCCACTACTTACTCTTGAACACCCACTGGTTTGATCTTCCTATATAGTAATGAATAGAAATGTACTGTTTTGTGATTGTTTGGTTTCAATGAAAATCAGTAATAAACCCAACATAAAATTACCACATTTCATATCTCAAAAATGATTAATGAAAATAACAGTATATTTAGAAATTTACAAAGATAAACAATTTCATTAAAATGATTAAAATCTGGAAAAATTGGGCTTACCAAACATGTACAACAAGTTCGCTAAGCCTTTATATAATGACCACCATTCAAATCTAAAAATGATTAAAAATGACCAAGATATATAGAAATTTTCTAAGATGAGGAATTTTATTGATATGATTAAAAATTGGGAAAACTGGGATTGCCAAACATGTTCAGCAAGTTCAATTTAATCCTGTATAAGATTACAAGCTTTCAAATCTAAAAAATATTTAATGAAAATAACCAGCATAATTTGAAAGTTACAAAGGTAAGAAACTTAATGAAAATTACTAAAAAATATAAAATTGTGCTTACAAAACATGTTCAGTGAGATTAATTGAAGCCAAAATAAAATGAAATAAAACATAAGGAAATGCGAGCATGAAATTTTGAAAATAAAAAAGGCAATCATGCCTGCTGAAAAATTATATTAGATAATGAAAATTTATGAATAGGAAAAAACAACCAAAAAAACCCATACCTTCTCAAATAAGTCATATTCAAGTACTGTCTTGTCAAACTGAAGAAGCACATGACTATCGCTGAATCATTATATCCATGAGTTCTAAACAATATAAAATTGTTCAGTCCTTATCCATAATTCAAATCCATATAAAGAATGAGTTGGTAAAAAAACACCAGGATCAAACCTCCTTGATCCATAAGTGATGTGTATCTTATGTTTGTCCTCCTCCATACACGTAAATAGAAGACATTCATTCCATAAACCCATGCACATTCATCAGGAAATATGTTATTTGCTATGTGAGGATGAGAATAGTAGTCAGTAAATTATAAGCAGTAAATAAAACTAACATTAAAGTCACTTAAATGAGCATCGAACATTTAAAAACCACAACCTCAAATAAAACTCATAACAATGAAAGAGAGAAATGTGTAGGTGACACTTCAAAACAGATCAAAATGATGACACCCACCCAACCAACAGAATGATGGTATTGTTTTCTAGTATAAGGAAGTTGCAAAACATCATTCAAAATTGCTAAAAAGTAAACAGTTTCAATATATTTGAGGATCATTTAAGAAATTAACAATTCTGAATAATGCACAATTGACAATGGTGTTTGATAAAGAAATCAGAATCAAATAAATGACTGATAATTACAAATATGTAAAAATGCATATGAAAATAAATAACCTTCATGTGGTGGTACATTTCACCAATCTTCATCGCATTCCTATTTAATGCATCTACCATAGATTTACCTATTGCTTATGCGAACCCAACTCCTGAAATAAAAAGAATCCACACATCAGAAGTTGAACAAAGAAAACATGTAGCAAAATAGTGGGAAAATTATTGGTAATCAAACACATTTATAATTCTTCTTTATGTATTCACATGTACTGTGAAGACAAATAAGAAAGATATACCAACTCCTAGTTTCCATGTAAGGCCAATATTAACATCCCTACACCTCATCTTGAACTATAGGAGAAAATAGTACATCATTACAGTAGCAATCCATAACATATAGATTTATATAATAAAAAACAACACAGACATTAAATTAATTCGGAGATGGGAGCTGAGACAAGGAATGGAGCTAACCAGATGGGAGGAATTCGGGAACCCTAGGTTCGCAGGAATGAAAATCGAGGAAGTTTACCAGTCGATTGTAGAAGAATCTCGTGATATAAGGAAGGATTGAAACCGCAAGGTAGATGCGGTCGTTGGATTGCAGGAGTAGAAGCTGGATTGGGATGGATAACCATAGCGGGAACCGTAGGGATATGGAGAGGATAGGGGTAGCGTGAGAGGATGCGGGAGGAAGAAGTTGGATGCGAGGTACCCTAATGTCGAAGATGGGTTGCAGTGATGCATCGCTCGGAGCATGCGGAGGCGGAGCAGAAAGAGGCGGAGCAAAAAGAAACGGAGCACGCGGAAGTGGAGGAGACGGAGGACGCGGAGCTGGAGCAGGCAGAGACGGAGTAGGCCAGTGCGGAGGACGCGGAGGCAGAGCACGCGGAGGTGAAGCACGCGGTGGAGGAGCAGTCGGCTGGAGTCGAGATTCTGGCAAATGAGGGATCGCAGCGTCGTGGAGTTTCGCGGAAACCTAGCGGACCCGAGCAAATTCCCGACGGTGTGGGGGTATTTTTGGGAATGGCAGTGTGGTTTTGGTGATGTGGCTGCTTGTGGAAGTGACAAGTAAGGCTGGAGGAACCCAGTCTTAGTATATATAGTGGATTTAAATTATAAAATTATATATATATTTAATTATAATTTATACATAAACACACACACACACATATATATATATAATTATAATTTAAATTATTAAATTATAATAAATATATTAATTATATATATTTATAAAATTATAAATGTAATAAATATATTGGTTATAATTTTATAATTATGAATAAATGGTATGTTTTATCAGCGTTAATTAAGAAGTGCTGCTAAAACATACATTTATCAGTGCTAAAAAAGAACTGATAAAGTTATGTTTTATCAACGCTTTCAATTGTAGCACTAATAAAACATACTTTTATCAACACTTTTTATCTAGTGCTGATAAAAGTGTCGTCAGGTTTTATAAACAAACCCTAAGTTTCTCCTCCTTCCTCACACCCCTCAAGATTTCGTGGAAGCTAATCCCTATCGCCGCTGCCACCTCCACTCCTCCCTCCTCTCCTCCCTCCTCTCCTCCCTCCTCCTCCTCCTCATCCACCAACTCCTCCGCCGCCATGAATCGAGCTTCATCGTGTGGCTCTCCTCCACCACGCCACTCCTCCACCAATGGCTCTCCTCCTTCACACCTCTCCTTCACCGTGGATCTCCTCCACCATTACCTCTCCTTTGTTTCACCTCTCCTCCACCACGCCTCTCCTATACCTCAAACGCACCTCCGTCGTGTGTTGAACCACACCTCCACAGTTATTTTTCTCTTCTTTCTCATTGGGTTCACTTATTACAGTTTGATATTTATAGTGATGCTGTGAATTGTATAGGCTAAACGCCCCACTAAAAATCATGGTCGTTGGTGGTCCTTGTTTGAACACTAGTTATATTTGGTAAAATTCAATTTTCCTATACCATATTTTGAACTGGTTGATTTAAAAATCTTCAATGCAATGTGGGTTTTCATCATGGTTATTTCAAAAAATTCAAAATGTTTTTCCATACATTCAAAAATAATTTTTTTATCATCCACTCCTATTTTTTTATTACTATTATGTATTTTTCATTATTATATTATTAAATATTCATTTGAAAATTAAATTCATTCAAGGTGTTTCCACTTATTTTATAGAAAACATTATGTATTTTTTATGTTTACATTATAAAAATTATTTCTAAAATTAAAATTCTTCAAAGTATTTCAACTTCATTTACTAAAAAAGTTATACATTTCTCAAGTTACCATTATCAATGAATGTTTTTAGCAATTGACCTTCATAATCCTGCTCCAAAGCTTCTTTGAGAACCTAAACCACCAACTAGGTCTCGTTCCTCATCAAAAAACATCTACTTGATTTGTCCCAACTATAACACCCTAAATTAAATCACTAGGACTGAGCCGAAGTGTCACATGACCTTATGTATGCTTCCCTATACAAAATATGTTTCCAACTAGTAGTGAGGGAATAAGTGGAATCGTGGGGACACTATCCCCTTGGTGAATAATAATAATTAGATTACAGAATAGTAGAAATAATAATAAAAGTAAAAAATTAGAACCTAAAAGTAAAAACAAGATCATATAACAATAATGTCAACCCATGCTATAAAAATATGACAAACAATATCCTGCGCAACAAGTCAAGAGGTCCCAATATGTGGTATAACCATAAATAATAAAAAAGGAAAAATAAACAAATAAAGAGGTATCTCTACAAGGATCCTAGATTATATCATGATATCACCTTGATTAACATACTCCTCTGGTATAATTTCCCTAAGTAGGGCCACTACCCTCATCTGAAATCTAGGTTAAAGAAGTCTTCACACACACTAAGATGCCTGTGTAGGGTGTGGGTATAAAACTTAGTATGAAACAATTTATATGTTCTTAAAATAAGCTAAATAGTTATATATAAGTTTATATGATGATAATAAAGTAAATTCACAAGTAAAAAATCTCATGTTGGGTTATTGTGCGCTAATCGGGCCTCCACAAACCCCAACCCTACTAGCTTCGACTTCATATCAAAATAAAAGCTATATCTGGTTGCCATGAATCTCATAATAGGCCATATGGATAATTTAAGTCTCATAATAGGTCACAATTATATCATGAATTAGGTTAATCCATAAGTCCATCATGCCTCACCAATTATCACAAGTCAATCCATAAAGCCATAATGCCCCACACACCATCTCAGTTCAAGCCACAAGTCCATCATTCCTTACTTCTAGTATCAGGTCAGGCCACAAGGCTATCAGGTACCTCTATTTTTCATTCAATACCCCGCCATAATCATCATGCATCACATTGCACATTATTCCCCTCTAAGGAATTAACCAATCCATTAAGGGTCTATATGTCACCATGATACCAGATAACATAAGTCTGCATCTATACACGTATATAAAAATACAATCCATAAAAAGGAAATTATTGAGCTATACACATGAATAAACATGTCGAATTAATAGAGGTATCATGGGTCACACACATACACAAAATCATGTCTTATTAAGAGAGGTCTCTTAGGTCACACACACACACAAGAATGTCATACCAAGAAAAGTATTGTGGTAACACACACAAACACACAAGAATTTTTTATCCTAAAATTATATATAATTTATATAACATGGTAAGGAACTTCCTACTTTAAGAGTATAAAATCCTAACATCATGGTTCTTCAACTAAAACAAGCTCATACACTAATGATCCCTATAACCAACCCCAAATCACCACATAAGGATTCAAGAGTGAAGACACAAGAAGAAGAACATTTCAAGGGAAAATATTGGTTTATACTTACCCAAAAAGATCTAACATAATGATAATATCTAATTAAATCTAATAAAAATCTATAAAAAATGTATTTATACCTTCCTTTTCTTCGAATTTAAAAGGAATCACATTAGATCATGTCAAAATTACTAAATCTGACCATGACAGTTAGGATCTTGGGTATTTATTAAGTAGAAGAGAGAAGTTCTTATATGAACAAGAAGAATAGAGGGAAAAGAGATCGCTTACCTTTAAATCCCTAGGACTGACATCTATAGATCTAATAGAAATGCTCTATAGAGGGAAGTAATTTACCAATAACAACCACTAGAGTCCCTAAGTTTGAGATCCCTGGGTATAGGAGGACGAATGAGGGGTTTTAGGGAGGTTTTGAGTTAAAAAAATCAAATTTTTGGATTAATTAATCCCACGTGAATGGTTTGGTCTCAGAGTTTATTGAATTGTGTGCCAACCATGAAAGTATCATTGCCTCTTTATGGTACAATCATGGTTTAGCTACATGGTTTGGTTAACCATGTGCCAATCATGATTTTGTTTCTATTTCGAGTTAAATGGTTAATTGGGGAATGTTACATGGTTAGATATAACTGTATTCCAATCATTTTTCACCCTCCATTCCTCTCCAATAAGCTACATAATTTCCTAGGTATAATCACATGGTTTACCTTATCCATAATCTCCCTTAAAGGCTTTTAAAACCCTCTAAAAACACCTATCAAATACTCGAGACTTCACCCAAAGAAATAATAACTAAAATCACTTAAAAGAAAGGATTAAAATAAGGAATAACACACCTATAAAGTTGAGTCCATTAAAATCTCCCCTATAAGGACTTATCATCCCTGAGAAGTGTCTCTAGAGGTCTTGCTCGAACATATTGGGCCACTGAGCCTGTGCATCAGACTCCTGATTTTAATATTATTCTTGAATATGCCCACAATTAAAAAAATTCAAATGTTAGGCACCATCTTACTTATCAATAACTTTTTAATCCAATCAATAATTCATAGTATATGTTTATCAAATGATGAATTTACCTCCAAATCAAATTATTCATTATCAATAACATGTGAAGGATCCAACTCATACTTTCTAAGTTGAGATACATGGAACACATCATGAACACCTCAATGTCATGGAGGAGGATCAAATTGGAAATAAATCATCCTAATCTATTCCACTCTCTCCAATGGTCCCACAAACTATAGTGCCAACTTCCCTTGCCTCCATAATAACTAATTCCCCAACTAAGGTGATACCTATAAGAAATATTAATCCTCCATGGAGAACTATAAAGGTATCCATCATCGGTATAAATATGAGTGATGTCTGATATAAATGGTAACCAACCACTCTTTGATTAATTGCACCCACTCTGAGGTTTCCTACACTAAAATCAACCTAATAACTGCTAACTAAATGGATTTTATACTAATAACTCACACACCGGGTCCATCTCATGCTCACGAGCAATAATACCAAGTTTTCTTACTTTACCAAGTGTAGATGTATAAATAAAACTTCATTATGATTTGTCACATGATTCAACCCATGAATTAAGTGAAAAACAATACTATCTCCCATCACCAAGTTCCCCTAACAACCCAAGCCCCGATCTATAGGTTGACATCATTGATTCATTCTTGATCTCATCTAATAGATACCCTTACATGAGTATCTATAATCTACTAGTGCAACTCAACCACTTATGCGCACACAAAAAACCAACCACCTATACCTATAGGTTAGGTTCACCTACACACCACTACCAATGTGCACTAAGAAATTCCATCACTACCAAAACATAAACATAAACATATCTCATTGTCAGATGAATATTGACGCTTACAATCATTACCAACAACTCTCATACATGCTCACATAACTGAACCCAATGTAATAACTCAAGGACCCATCCACTTACCCATACATGAATCTTACACTTTGACTCTCCACATACTCACATGGGCTTATTAATTACCAAAACAATTACAGTATTTTCATGAACCACAACTAATCATTACTCAAATTACAAACTATCATGATGAGATAACACCCAAAACGAATTTCCAAACTTGGATTTCATCACCACACAACTCTTACCTTGATAGGTCATAGATGATTCCCCAAACTAACTGATTGTCTCACCCACCTACAGCACCATGACTTAGGGGTCTCTTATTTAACACATTACAGAGGCCCTTCCCCATGAATACAATATGTCCTTTTCAAGTTTGAATTATTAAGGATTCTATTAAAAGTAAAAAAAAAAAAATTATTTTTACTTGTCATTTTTAAAACCTTTGTTTCTATTTAATAACTTTTTATTAAGAAAATATTTATATTAATGATTTTAATAGGAATCTATTTCCCTTCAAAAAAATTAAATATAATTTTCACTTCAATGTTTTAAAATTTTGTTGTGAAAAGGTTTGTATTTTCACTTATATTTATCTTCTTAGGATTGTTTTCCATGTAGTGATATTTTAGTCACAATTTATATGTTATTATGATATGATTTATTTTGGAAAATAAGAATTATAATATTATATGATTTCTTAAGTTTATGTTATGTGTTTTTTTTGAATTATTTATGAAAATAATTATTTTTTCATTTTAGGCATTCTTCCCACTCTTTATCCTTTATCTCCCCCATCCCTCTTCTATTCTCTATTTCCCATAGGTTTCTCCTTCTCCTAGGAACTGAAATTCATTTTTCATGAGGATTTAGGGCTTTAGGTTTTTCGAGTGTTTTCCATGGAAGGTGGCATGTTGTGTACTGGTTACCATTTGATTTAAAGTAGGTGTTTCTTTTCTCTTCCTTTATTTTATAATTCATGAAATGTGTATAATTTATAAATTTATTTTCAATTAAAGTATAGTAATGTATGGGTTCTTGGGTGAAATTATAAATTTCTTTCTTAAATTCTAGGCTTGGTATAAGGGGGTTTTCATAATAATTTCATGTACTATTTTTAAATTAGATTAATTCTCATGAAAATAATATTTGAAAAGGTTCATAGGGTCATTTAAATATTTTTATAGTAAATTTAGGTTTTATTCCTTTTTTGGTTTTTCAAAGGAATTTTGCATGTGCTTGGAGAATGTTTTGGAAAGAAAAAATGATTTTTTTCAAGTGCTTACAAAATCATTGAAATGATGAGACTTTAAAGAAGGGGATTGAGACTTTACATACTAAGTTGGATTTCATGTGAAGACCCATTTTTCACTTTAAAAATTAAATGGTTTATTTCTCATGTGACCCTCAATGATTTCCTCTATACTTGTTTCACCAATTATGGGTTATTGATTATTTATATGATGGATTTATGATGTGAAAAGGAGATGTTATATGTGATGGTGTTTGAGGTGAGGTGCGAGATTTTTTTGGGTAATCATCTTGATTTATTTCTCACCTCCATGGTTGTTTGTTTATGGTAACTTGGGTGTCTAGGTGAGAGGTCTTGATTCATGCTACCCTAGTTAGTACACACACTTCTATGGTCCCCCTAGTTGTGTTTAAGACAAGGCTAGTGGGAAGATTTCATTATGATGAGTTATGTATGGTTTAATTTCATGGATTGTGTTATTGTTGGATGAAACATATATCAGATGTTGGTCTATATAGTTATAGTGCCATTTTGGATCGTCACACAGTAGTACTTAGGATATATCCCATGACATTTTGTTCCTTGATCAGTGGTTCTATATAGAGGATTAAATTATTATATTGATTACATACCCCTTATGCTTGTTTTATTAGTTTAACTATTAATATTGGTTTTCTTTACTATTATATTGTTCCTTGATCACATGGTTCTCTTATTCATTGTGAATTTATTTTCTCTAGTTGATATGGGTTCTTTACGAGATAATCAATGTTTTATTTTCAAGTGGAAAACAAATTTATGTATTATGAGACGGGTGGTACATATATTGCCCACTAATTTATTGGGTAAAAGATTATATATCATGATATATAACTGTTATGTGAATAGGTTAGTAAGTCTATAGGTTCAAAAAGGGTGAGTGTGATTGCGTTAAGTTCTACTCATAATAATACATGTGAATAAGTTAGAAAGTTAATATTGTTGGACTCCTCATTTATTAAAAATGTTTTAATGATCACAAATCATGTTAACCTTTTTTAATCTATCACAAATCATGTGTATAAATTGTTGGTTTCCCTATGCTTTAATTCTTACAACTCATGGTATAAAGCTTCACAAGATCCTGATTCAGAATAATATAAATCATGTTTGAATCTTGTAAACTATATTTGATCATGTTCTATAATGTTTTATTATACTAATTATTAAGACTAATTCATTTTGTGAATATTATTTCTTAAGACAATTTTACAGATATTCGGCTAATTATAAGAAACCATAAATCTGCCACCAGTTCTGGATTTTGGAAAAGTCCCTGACACCATAACCCCGACACCGTAACCCTAACACTATAACCCTGACTCCATAACTTTGACACCGTAACCCTAACACTGTAACCATGACACCATGAATCAGACACTGTGACTCAGACACCATAACCAGTTTCATATTTCAAAAATTCTATGAAACCGGTTCCTTTCTACCATCACCAAGACATTGTTCAAAGTTTTGACAAAGGACTAGACACCATTATCTGAGACACTGTGATCCTGACATTGCTTATGTGTTACCGGTTTCTGATCTCAATGCAACTTTGGCACCATGACTATCTCTCCACTCAAAGACAAAAGAGAAGACATTGTTTTTCAGTGACACTGTTTCAAGACAAACTGTGACACTATTTCTTAATAACTTTTATGTATTTTGTAGTTCAAATTTAAATGTTATTTTTAATGGTTATATTTGAGTCATTTAATGGAACTAACATAATTAATGTTTCTTTTAGACATGTCACCTGATAGTACGTGGTACGGGGTGTAGGAATCATGCTTCCTATCAACTCCAACACATGCACCCCGAAATAAATACAAGAACAGGAGACTCAAAGCATGAAACGAGCGAGAGTTTGAAAATCTGACCACATGCAAGATAGAAGAGGACATACACAAAAGAAAAAAAGAATAACTCTCATGTTTCATAAGGCTGGACTACTATAGATTAGAACCTCAATCATTTTCACAGTATCAACCCTAAGAAGAACAAGAGCTACAAGAACATCAAACTGAAAACCAGAATATGAGACTCAAGATACTCTATTTTTTCACAAGAGGACCCAATATTTGAATCTTCTTCATCCTATAAGTCCAGAGAAATATAGAGAAACACTCAGAGCATTTATAATCCTTTCTCATCATCTTTTCTTTGTTGTGTTCTATTTTTAGATTTCTATTAGTGTGTGTGTCTGTGTTAAAACACACACTATTTATTGTATCAAACTAAAGGATACAATATATCCTTAAACTCATATATTATTACATCTGTTTACTCCCACAAATAAGTGTGGAAGAGTTCCTTGTGTGACTTGGTAGTTTATGCCCACAAAGAACAGTGGAAGAGGTCATGTGACCTAGAAAATCATGTTTACTTTTGTTTACCCCAATCTAGGGTGTGGATCAAGTTTATTAATATAAACTACTTGGTGGTAGGTGATCAACAAGTGGAGTGTATTAGGTCTCATCTTGGGACTAAACCACTTGTTTTATCCATTATACGTTTCAATTTAGTCTCTCTATTTTAATTTATATTTCAGAAAACTAAATTTTACTTTGATAGTTAGTCTTGGATAGTAGTTATAACTATTTTTCCTTATTCAAGTAGTTTCAAAAGTTAAATCAATATCCCATATTGATACTACTGAGAATCAATCAATCTTCTGAGAATCTATTTGAACATTCAAACTTTTATAATCTTATTACCTTGATTAACTGGTTTGTTTTAATTTTAATTAGGTGAATCTTTTAAGTAAACCTTTTTAACATACATTTTTATAGGAACTCAATTAACCCCCCTCTTGAGTGTCGTACTCTGACCAACATTTGGTATCAAAGTAAATTTTTAAATCTCTATTTTCAAAATTTTTAATTACTAATCTATTTAAAATATTTTTCAACTATGATTTTAGTTGTGTTTTAAAAGATATTAAAATTTATGTTAGTTATAAATTTCTTAGTTCTTTAAAAACAAAAATTCTACACTTTAATTTATAAGTATGGATAATATATTGGAAGATGCTTCTACTAACAGACCTCCATTATTTAATGAAAAAAATTATGCACAATGGAAAATTAAAATGACAATTCACTTAGAAAGTATGGATTTTGAGATTTGGTCCTCAATTTTAGATGAATACATGATTCCTGCTACTGCTAGAACCACTTGGGATGACACAACTAACACTTCTTATAACAAAAATTGAAAATACATGAATACCTTATACTGTTCTTTAGGAGATGAAGAATTTAACAAATTTATGCATGTAAAAAAACCAATGAAATTTGGGACATCTTATCTATTTCACATGAAGGAACCTATAGGGTTAAGGAAATGAGACTTAACACATATGCTATCAAATATTGTCACAACCCGACCCAACAGGGCTCAAAGAACGACTCCCCAAGCCTGCCTCCAATAGGCCAGGGGTTAGCGACTAGCGCCGAGTAGGCTATCACACTGATGGGAGACATTAACCTAAAGTACCTGTAAACATGCACCCACATACACCTCCATGCAACAGTGTAGATATATATAAAAACTGGAAGTAAAATGCATGTATACATCTATCCCAAACCAGAGTGCAATAGAAGTACAAAAGGTAAAATATAGGGACCACCAAAAGAAAACTACAAAAGCATCCAACCTGCTCAGATGAAGGGAAACACTGCCAAATGCACCCGCTGGTAAGCTCCTCAGCACAGCTCCGGTAAACACCCTGGTCAGTCTCGCTCACTAAGATCCGCCTACTCTGGGTCCTCCTAGGACTCCGTTGAAAGGCCTATGGTCTGTATAAGACACAACCATGTGCGGGAAAATCCCATGAAGGGGTGAGTATAAAAATACTTATTAGGCACCCCAAAAAACCCCAAAATAAAAGGGATCAACTGAAAGGAAAAAAGTCATCTCATCCCAGCTAGAGGAAACCCAAATAAGAGAGAAACTCCACCTAGAGAGCATCCTTGGCTAAACATGACTAGTCAACTCATCTTAGGTGTATTCCCATATATACACCATGAACATCTGCTTAGATCTATGCCCATACATATACCATGAACATCCGCTCAGGTATATGCCCATACATAAACCATGAACAACTAGATATACTCATTCCATGCACCAAGACTCATGATGTTCCTACCACATCACTTGTGACAGATAGATAACTAGGAGAACACACTCAACGAGCTCTGGCATCCCATATGACACTCATCCGAGAGATACACGCTCGTCAGATATCACCACTGAGAACACCATGCTAAAACAGTGGAATTACCAAACTCCTCGAATAGGGGATCACTCTTAGGGTCCGCTAGGGGATACAAGAACCCACTCCGGTATCTCAAAGATCTCGCAGATAGGGTATCACTCCCAGGATCCATTGGGGGATACCACAACCCGATCTGACATTCCACAATTCACATCACTCAGATAGAGGATCTTCGCCCATGAAGATGGTCATGGTGATTCCAGAACCCAATCTGGTATAACTTGTGATGTAGGGGATCAAACCGACGATGCTCCAACTGTACCGAAACCACGCACTGAGTAGGGGGTCATATAACCAATGATGTCGCAACCCTACTATAAATCACATGCTGAGTAAGGGATCATATACCTGATGATTCCACAACCCAATTGTGCATGGCCCACTACATAGGGGATCATATTCCTAATGATGCCTCAAACCCTATGGGATTAACCTACTAGATAGTGTATCACCGCCCGTGGATAAGTGGTCATAGCGATACCAATAACCCGATCTAGGGAAGCGAAGCAAGAGGATCCCACTCTGAACCCGCCAGAGGGATGCCACAACTCTATCATAAATTCATCCTATCAAGGGGATCACAAACCTATACTAAGGTTGTAATGCCACACAAAACCTCATAGGAACAAACCAAGGGAGTACACTCAACCACTGTTGGTCTAAACATCGCTAACCTAAGCAACCCGCAACATTGCCACACTGCGCACCTCCAAGGTCAATACCGAGGCCATCATCGATCTATGTGAAAAAACTCGCAGGACAGGATACTTACTTACCCGAAACAGACAATCGATGAAAAAGTTACTATTCATTGTAGCAAGCTCGTGTGGAACCCACACCATGATCCTGAAACTCAATAGACAGACCACACTATTGTGATCCCCTCAAAAAAATACACGAGTTTGACTACTCATGCGTCTAAAATGGATATCAAACAAAAAAAGTCACGTTTCTCCGTAAACACCCAAAACCAACCTCATGGGGCCCGCACCATTGTTTCAGTTTGAGTACCCAAAATCAGCCTTGAAAATTCTGCCCCAACTCCAGGGTCACAACACCCTTGACGACGCATCAAATAGAGGTCCGTCTCACGAGATACGTCCGTTGCAGACTTTAATAACAGTTTATTATTATTAAATTAAAGTGTTTCGGGTCACCCACCTTCGAGCGAAGAACTCAAAATTTTAGAAACCCATTTCAAAATGTCTTTCTCGATGAGATGGAACCATGGCCATAGAAGTTACGTCAAACAGACGTGCCGTTTTGAAATTGTGCCCCTTTGAATGCGAAGGGGCCCAACTGGGCCGGTCTGGCCCACTTGCTTGTACCCTCCTCCACTAGGCCAGCCCGCCCTGGCCAGCCCAGTCCAATCCGCTAGCCCGCAGCTCAACCACGGGTACACTCCAGCTCACCACAGCCCTCTGGATGTGGCATGTGCTGACACCGACCGACCATGAGGGTCGGTCGCCCTCCTACTCCGCGCCAGCGCAGAGACCCGTGAGATGTGGGTCCTGCCTCCTCGCTACCCCCAAGGTCAGTGACTCGGGCTCCTCCTTGGTCGACCATGACAGTGCCCCACCGCCCGGACTTGCTTCCAGTGCCGTCTGCCGTCTCGCGCTACACCGCGCTCTGCCGATCCCTGCTCGGCCGATACCCAGAGCCCGTGACTCCACTGTCGTTCATGCTCCCACTGGTGCCTGAAGCTCCACCTCTAAATATCGCACTCCGCCGCACCGTCCAGATCTGTCACTGCCAGCCTCGACTAGATTGGCCTCCTCCACCGGGTCCTGAGCCTACGTTGTGCTCCAAATCATGGCTACCGCACTCCACCGCGCCTCTGGATCGACCTCCGGCCGCCACCCCTTGTCGGAGACGGACCTTCAGTTGGTCCCCAAAACCACTCTGGTGGTTATAAAAATGAACCGAAATCAGTTCTGGGATCCTCGGGCCCAGATCTTCATAACACCGCCCTTCGCTCATCATTCTATCATGGTTTTGGCACGTTCAAAATTTTGGATGAAGAACACTCTAGAACGGAATTTATAACACGTCTCAGACGATGGTCGTGTTCGTTTGGACATCATCTCAATTCTAAAATTATAGAATTTAAATGAAGAATTTCCGAAAACTCATGAAATCAATGGAGGTGTGAAAATCAACAGAAATCCTACCTCGAATCGGTCGTATATCATTGGTGATGATCACGCTGTGATCCCGCTTTGATCTTCCGGAGTTTTCTCCTCGATTCGGCGAAGAACAATGAAGAACACAGAAGAATGATAGAGAGAGAGAGAGAGAAGGGATATCCCTAACTCCAAACTCATATTTTTCTATTTATAGAAAATCTGCTTAGCGCGAAATCTGAAACTGTCGTACTCTCTTATCTGAGGTCACCCTTAGGGTAAGCACTATGTTATGAACTCAACGGCGGTCTCAGATTTCTGATCCGAGATTCTGTTCAGAAGTAATTTGATTTGTCTCTCATAAATAAACTTTTCCATTTATTTATGAAAATGCCCCTGGGGGATTTTTCCACAGCAGGCCTACGCCCGCAAAGTTTACACCCCGCCTAGGGTAAACTGCATGCTCCAGACACAACTCTCCCCTCAGATTTCTGATCCGAGCTACTATTTAAGAGATAAATAGTTCCCGCCTAATGCATAGTATAAAAATACTTAATATTTTTATAAAACTAATTACAGGCACACCGGACCTCATAATCGCACGTCGTCTTTATGCCTAGCTATGGAAATATTCATAGGAATATTCCAAAGTCTGATAAGTCCAGAACCTGAGTCACTACATCTGCCCCACCTTAGGAGCTTTCATCCCTGAAAACCCATAAGCACAAGAAAAACAACTAAACTCTCAAATGGGTCTCCCACACCAGTGAGTTCACCAACACACACCCCTATCCAAATGCATAAGTTTGAGGGACTCATCCACCACACCTTGACACTATCCTCTTTGGGCAGCACTGACTTTCCCACACAGTTTTTAATCACATCACAAAAATGTGTCTCGGTGGGGGAAAGGACCCCTCTTCCTCATGCATTCGAAGCACGTCAAAAAAATCCCACACATGGTCTTACCAAATCCCTGAACAAAACTCAAGCAAGCAACAGAAAGGAAAGAGTACCGCTATACAGTGTCTATCAAAACTATTACAGAAGTAGAACGGACTTAGAGCGTACCTCTATCCATCCACAGAGCATCTAGGTCAACAACCTATAAGGCCTGCAGCTGTCCTCTCCCTCATCCTCCAGCTCCCTGAGCTTGGTGTGGACCACCTGGGGGTGGTGGTAGTGGCATCTGATACCGCCTTCCACCTCCCAGTACTATACCATATCCATCGCCACAACTACCGTCCTGCAGCCCTCCATACTCGAGACGATGCCTCTGCCAAGGCGGTCTGTCGATCGGCTCCCTCTCACCAGCATGACGGGTCGGAAAATCTCTAGCAAGATGTCCTTTGACATCGTAAGCATAACACCACCTCTCCTATGGCTGAATGTATCTAGAATGAGAACCCTGAGAGCCCTAAGCCTCAGATCCTCCGCCTTGGGGTCACCTCCTGAGATGTTGGGCACGTCCAGACCCCTGCACTTACTGTCGACTACTAGTTTTTGAGGTCTCAGCTGTCACGTGCCCAACTCTGGCGGGCTGAATCTGCTCATCTAGAAAGCTCTCCACCACCAAGGCTTGCTCCAACACTCCAGTATAGGTGGGCAGACACAAAAAAAATCACACCTAGCCATATGTCCCTATGTAGCCCTTCTTCGAAGGTTCGAACCCTAAAGAGCGGGTCTCGAACCATATCAAGGGAGTAGCGTGATGGGTCTGTAAACCTCATTGAGTACTCTGACACAGTCATTCCCTCCTATCAAAACTACAGAAGCTCCTGGATCTGCACTGAACTCAGCGTCTCTGGATAGAACTCTTACCCAAAGTGCTGCTCAAACTCTGCCCATGTGAGCGTCTCCTCATCATGGGACTGCATCGCCAAACTCCACCATCACCCGGCCAAACCCTACAGAAGGATCACCGTTAGGACCACCATCTGATCTGAAGGAGTCTTCACTAGGCAGAAAACTTGGGTGAATGGTTCAAGCCAGTCATCATCTACCTGGGGGTCTAGATCACCCTGAAACCTCAGAGGTCACTTCCTCTAGAACTCATGCAGCGCACTCAGCCTGCACGCATCCTCATCCTGCACTGCCGGCACAAACAGCTACTCGATAGGTGGGGGATCAACTGGAGGACCACCTAGAGGTCCAGCCTCAGAACCTGCACCCTAATCCACAGCCTCTACCTGAGGCGGATCTTGAACACAATCCTGTTGTTGAACCCTCACCGGTTGTCATTGTGGGGGAATACTGAAATACAATAAAGACACACCATGGTCAAAGAGTATATCTAGAGAGTTGACTCGAGAAGAACAAGGGGAACCCAAAAACCAGTCTTATATGATGCATGTACCGTCATTCCCCTGTGACTAGTGTAATAATGTCTTGAGTCGAAAGGCAGGTTATCAGAGTCTTGATGAATAGATACATCGGCCACTGCACCAACACTGGAGTCTCTGGCCTGAAATTCGAACTCAAAACATCCTAAAACTACTGCTAGGAAACCCAAACCAAGCTCACATCTAGACCAGCTATGCTCTGAGATCCCAAAGGTGGAACCTCCTCTGATAGCACTCTGTCATGACCCAAACCAATAGGTCTCGAACCGAAACTCCCCAAGCCCGCCTCCAATAGGCCAGGGGCTGGCGACTAGCACCAAGTAGGATATCACACTGATGGGAGGTATTCTCCTAAAGTACCTGTCCACACGCACCAACATACACCTCTATGAAACAGTGCAGGGATATATAAAATCAGGAAGAAAAATGCATGCATAAATCTATCCCAAACCAGAGTGAAACAGAAGTAAAAAAGGTTAAATACAGGGCCCGCCAAAAGAAAACTACAAAAGCATCCAACTTGCTCAGATGAAGGGAAATGCTGCCAAATGCACCCACCGGTAAGCTCCTTGGCACAGCTCCGGTAAACACCCTGGTTAGTCTCACTCACTAAGCTCTGCCTGCTCCGGGTCCTCCTGGGACTCCGTCGAAAGGCCTGTGGTCTTCACAAGACACAACCATGTGTGGGAAAATACCATGTAGGGTGAGTATAAAAATACTCAGTAGGAACCCCAAAAAACCCCAAAATAAAAGGGAGAAACTAAAAGGAAACAGTCAGCTCATCTCAGCCAGAGGGAACCCAAACAAGAGAGAAACTCCACCTCAAGACCATCCTTGGCTAAACACAACTAGTCAGCTCATCTCAGGTGTATTCTCATACATACACCATGAACATTATCTCAGGTTTATTCCCATACATATACCATGAACATCCACTTGGGTATATTCCCATACATATACCATGAACAACCAGATATGCTCATTCCACGCAACAAGACTTATGAGGTTCCGACCATATCACCTGTGAGAGGTAGATAACTAGGAGAACACAATCCATGAGCTCTGTCATCCCAGATGACACTTGTCTGAGTGATACATGGTCGTTCGATATTACCACTAAGAGCACCATGCTAAAATAGCGGAATTACCAAACTCCTCAGATAGGGGATCACTCCTAAGGTCTGCTAGGGGATACAAGAACCCACTTCGGTATCTCGAAGATCTCACAGATAGGGGATCACTCTTAGGATCTGCTGGGGGATACTAGAACCCGATCTGACATTCCACATTTCACATCACTCAGATAGAGGATCATCGCCCCTAAAGATGGTCACAACAATGCCAAAAACCCCATCCTGTATAACCCGCAATGTAGGGGATCGAACTGATGATGCTCCAACCCTACCGAAACCATGCGCTGAGTAGGGGATCATATAACTAATGACGTTGCAACCCTACTATAAACCACATGTTGAGTAGGGAATCATATACCCGATGATGCAACAACCCTACTGTGCACGGCCCACTACGTAGGGGATCATATTCCCAATGATTCCTCAAACCCTACAGGGTTAACCTGCTATATAGGGGATCACCTCCCATGGATAAGCGGTTATAGTGATAAAAAGAACCCGATCTAGGGAAGAAAAACTAGAGGATCCCGCTATGAACCCACTAGAGGGATGCCACAACTCTATCAGAAATTCATCCTATTGAGGGGATCACAAACTTATACTAAGATTGTAATGACACACGAACCCTCATAGGAATGAACCAAGGGAGTACACTCAACCACTGCTGGTCCAAACATCGCTAACCTAAGAAACCCACAACATCACCACACTGCACACCTCCTAGGCCAATACCAAGGCCACCATCGCGATATACATGAAAAAACTCATAGGATAGGCTACTTACTCACTCGAAACGGACAACCAGTGAAAAAGATAATATTCACCGTAGCAAGCCCGTGTGGGGCCCACACCTCGATCCTAAAACTCAACAAGTAGACCACACCGTTTCGATCCCCTCGAAAAAACACACGAGTTCAACTACTCATTCATCTAAAATAGATATGAGATGAAAAATTCACGTTTCTCCGTAAACACCAAAAAATGACCTTGTGGGTCCCACACCACTGTTTCATTTTGAGCACCCAAAATTGGTCTTGAAAAGTCCTCCCCAACTCCAAGGTCACAACAACCCTAACGGCGTGTCAAACAGACGTCCAGCTTGTGAGATACGTCTGTTGCAAACTTTAATAATAATTTAGTATTATTAAATTAAAGTGTTTTGGGTCACCCACCTTCAGGCACAGAACTCAAAATCACCAAAACCCATTTCAAAAAGTCTTTCTCAATGATACGAACTTGTGTCCACAAACGGCGAGTCAAACAGATGCGCCGTTTAGAAATTGTGCCCCTTTTGAATGCGAAGGGGCCTAAGTGGGCCCGGTCCAATCCATCGGCCCGCAGCATGGCCGTAGGTCCACTCCAGCTCACCGTGGACCTGTGGTCGCGGCCTGTGCCAACATCGACCGACCACAAGGGATGGTCACCCTCCTGCTCTGTGCCAGCGCAGAGACCCGCGAGATGCGGGTCCTGCCTCCTCATTGCCCCCAAGGTCAGCACCTCTGGATCCTCCTTGGTCGACCGTGAGAGTGCCCCACCGCCCAGACTTTCCGCCAGTGCCATCCGTCGTCCCGCGCTACAATGCACTCCACTAGTCCCTGCTCGGCCGATGCCTGGAGCCCGCGGCTCCTCTGCTGTTCGCGCTCCCACTGAGCCCGCAGCTCTGCCTCCGAACATCGCACTCCACCTCCGAATTCCACTCTCTACCGCACCATCCAGATCCACCGCCACTGACCTTAACTAGACCGGCCTCCTCCACCGGGTCTGGAGCCTCCGTCGTGTTCTAAACCGCGGCTGCCGCGCTCCATCGCGCCTTCGGCTTGACCTCCGGCCACCGCCCCTTGCCGGAGCTGGACCTTCAGTCGGTCCCCACAACCAATCCGGTGGTCAGAAAAAAGAACCAAAACCGGTTCTCGGATCCTCAGGCCCGGATCTTCATAGCGCCACCCCTCCCTCATCGTTTCGTTACAGTTTTGGAAAGTCCGAAATTTGGACGAAGAATGGTCAAGAACGGGATTTAGAACGGGTCTCGGACAATAGCCATGTTCGTTTGTCCATCGTCTCAATTCTATAATTATAGAATTTAAATGAATAATTTCTGAAAACTCATGAAATCAATGGAGGCACGAAAATCAACAGAAATCCTACCTCGGATCGATCATACGTCGTTGGCGATGCGCCCGCTGCGATCCCACTTTGATCTTCCAGAGTTTGCTCCTTGATCCAGTGAAGAACAATGAAGAACACTGAAGAACGGTAGAGAGAGAGAGAGAGATAGAGAGAGAGAGAGAGAGAGAAGGGATATCCCTAACTCCAAACTCATATTTTTCTATTTATAGAAAAATCCACTTAGCACGAAATCTGAAAATATCATGCCCTCTAATCTATGGTCACCCTAAGGGTAAACACCATGCTACAGACTCAATGACAGTCTTGGATTTTTGATCTAATATTCCGTTCAGGAGTTATTTGAGTCTTCACTCATAAATAAACTTTTCCATTTATTTACGAAAATTCCCTTGGTGGCTTTTTCCACAGCAGGTATGTGCCCGCAAAGTTTACACCCCGCTTAGGGTAAACGGCATGCTCCGGATGCAACTGTGCCATCAGATTTCCAGTTCGAGCTACTATATAAGAGATAACTCATTCCCGCCTCGTGCATAGTATAAAAATACTTAATATTTTAATAAAATTAATTCTGGGCACACCGGGCCTCAGAATCACATGCCGTCTTCGCACCTAGCTATGGAAATATTCGTAGGAATATTCCAAAGTCTGAAAGTTCCAAAACCCGAGTCACTAAAAATATGATAACTTTAAAATGAAGCATGATGAGACTATTTCTAACATGTATCTCAGGTTTAATGAAATACTGAACACTATGATCTCTCTAGGAAGAGAAGTTACTTACAAAGAAAAAATTATGAGGACTCTCCGATGCTTACCTGATAGATGGAGAGAAACTTCTGTTTCCATTAGAGAATAATGTGACATCAGCAAATTACCTATCAAAGAGATCATTGTAAAATTGATGATGTATGAATAAGAGATGAAAGTCAACAAAGAAGAAGATAAACCTAAGACGAAATCTATAGCATTCAATACTACTACCTCTAAGAATAAGGAAAATGAGAAGGTTCTAGCCACTTTTGAAAGCTCCAATAATGATGAATTAACATAAAATAATGATGAAGAGATGGATCAGCTAGCTAGAAGATTCAATAAATTCTACAGGAATAAAAAGTTCTTCAGGAATCCCAATTATAAAGGAAGGTATGATAACAAGAGAAATTGGAAAAAGGACTTGAGAAGAAATTACAACTTAGAAAAGATTGTCTGTTATGAATTTAAGAGGAGAGGACATATCAAAGGTAACTATCCAAAATTAAAATACAAAAATAAGTATGAAAAAAAGATAAGAAGTATAAGAAATATATGAAATCCACCTGGAGTACCTCTGAGGATAGCTCCGATGTATCAGCATCATCTCATGAGGAGAAAGATAAAATGTAAAATATGTGTTTTATGAGAAACACATCTAAGGTAACCTTAGATTCTCCTACACACAATTCTTACTATTCTAGAAATGAAAGTGATTATGAAAATATGACAAGTGATGAATTATTTGAATACTATAACTTACTAAAAGAGACATACGATGAAATAGAAGATAAATATAAATCTTTAAAGAAACAACATTCTCTTATTGTAACTATCAAGTATGAACTTACTACTGAAAAGGAAAATAATGATCAGCTGCTCAAAGAAAAAAATGACTTAAAAATGTCTAATTATCATTTTAAGAAAGATCTATAAATTTTTACCAATGGAAAAAATAATCTTACAAAAATTATTGGTAAAGAGATAGCTCCTAAATATAGTTTTGGTATTGGATATCATCCTGGACAAAGTAACCTATCTAAAACACATTTTGTAACTAAATCTGGAAAATCTGTTTTTCTACCCAAAAATAAAAATTCTGCTACTAGTTATAGTTCTGGACAGTCTTTTACTACCTCTAGTTCTTCTAGAAAAAATATAGTTTATTTTTCAAATATATTATATAATGATTATAGGAAACCTATGAAGTATATGTGGGTTCCTAAAGCACTGATTACTAGTGTCACTGGACCCAAACAAGTCTAGGTACTAAAAATCTATTTTTGTTTGATTATTTTATAAGAAATCTATATAAAGAGCTCCTATAAAATTTTATGGTACTTGGATAGTGGATGTTCAAGACACGTGATAGGATATTATTCAAGCTTCAAGAATCTAATCAAGATTAATGGTGGGCATGTCACCATTGGTGATAATGCTAAAGGAAAAATAACTAGCTTAGGCCATATTGGTAACTCTAGCTCAGTTTTAATTTCTAAAGTACTTTTTGTTGATGTATTGAAATATAATTTTCTTAGTATTTCACAATTATGTGATGATGTATTTCATGTTAAATTTGAAACTGATGCTTGTAATGTCTTTAACCCTAAATATGAGCTGATATTTTCAGATTTTAGAAATGAAAATTTTTATATTGTTAACTTAGATTCTTTAGATTCTCAAAATGTTTCTTGTTTAAGTGCCTTTCACAAAGAGTCTTGGATTTGGAATAGAATGCTAGGACAATGCAATATACAGTCCCTTAGGAATATTACCAGAAAAGGATTAGTCAAAGACCTACCCAAACTTGAGTTTCCAAATGATAAAGTCTGTAAGCCTTATCAAAAGGGTAAAAAACATAAGATATCTTTAAAATCAAAGAAAGAAGTGTCAACTTCTCAATCTTTATATTTGGTTCACATGGAATTGTTTGGACTATCTTGAGTTTCTATTTTAAATGGGAATCACTATGTCTATATTCTTGTAGATGACTATTCTAGGTATACTTGGACTTATTTCTTAGCTCACAAAATTTAAGCATGTAATTAATTCAAAAAATATGCTAAAACATTGGAAAATATAAGCGGAATTAGAATAAAATAATTAATAAGTGATCATGGTTGTGAGTTTGAAAATCAAGACTTCGAATCTTTTTTCTCACACAATGGCTATAGTCATAACTTCTCTTCCCCTAGGACACCTCAACAAAATGGAGTTGTGCAAAGAAGGAATAGAACCTTATAAGAAATTTCTAGAATAATGCTTAATGAATATGACTTAACTATTTAATTTTGGGTTGAGGCTGTGAATATAGAATGCTACATAATTAAGAGTCTTAATTAGACCAATTCTCAAAAGAACTCCCTATGAGTTGTGAAACAATAGAAAACCCAAATTTAGTTACTTAAAAGTTTTTTGTTGAAAAGTATGTATTCTTTATACTAAGGATAATCTTGAAAAATTTGCATCCAAGAGTAATGAAGGAATATTCCTATGTTAATCAACCTCTAGTAAATCCTATAGAGTCTTTAACAAAATAAAAAAATGTGTGAAAAATATGTACATGTCAAATTTGATGAAATAGATCAACATGAACCTAAGGCTTACCTAGAGAATCTTAAATATTATAGGAAAAATCTGGACATAAATGAAAATTAATCTAATCCTCTTGTCAAGAAATCTGTTAAATTAAACAGTTCTAGAAATTCTTCAGAATCTGGACATGATGAACTTGAACCTGTAGATGAACCTGAAATTACTTGCCCATCCTTTTCTAGACCAACTAGAACCCTCAAGAATCATCCTTTAGATGTTGTTATTGTATATTTAGATAAAGGGACACAAACTAAAGATTATCTTAGAAATCAGGTTGAACATAAATCTTTCTTTTCACAGCTTAAACCTAAAAACATCGATGATTCTATCAATGATGAAATTTGGGAAATGAATATGCAAGAAGAACATAATCAATTTGAAATAAATAAAGTTTGGAAACTTGTGGATATACCCAAAGACACCTTGAACATAGGCACTAAGTGGGTGTTTAGGAAAAAAGTAGATAAATCTAGTAATATTGTTAGAAATAAAGCCAGATTGGTTGCCCAAGGTTATAGTGAAGAAGAATGCGTTGACTATGAAGAAATGTTTTCACCTGTTTCTAGACTTGAGGCCATCAGAATCCTACTTGCTTATGCTGCCCATATTAATTTCTAAATTTATCAATTGGATGTTAAAAGGGCATTCCTAAATGGGTATATAGTTGAGGATGTTTTTGTTGAACAACCCCTAGTTTTAAAAACCCTCATTTTCAAAATCATGTTTTCAAATTAACAAAAGCTTTATATGGTTTAAAACAATCTCCAGGATCTTGGTATGATAGAATAAGTACCTTTCTCATTAACAAGGTTTTAAAAAAGGAATTATTGATCCTAATATTTTTATAAAATGAATTTCTAAATATGTTTTAGTAGTTCAAATCTATGTTGATGATATTATTTTTGGATCTTGAAGAAATTCTTTATGTGTTAATTTTTCTAAAATGATGCAAAGTAAATTTGAAATGAGTTTGATGGGTGAACTTAAATTCTTTCTTGGATTTCAGATTTTTCAGAAAAAGGGTATCATTTTAAATCAAAGTAAATATACTAAAGATATTATAAAACTTTTTGGATTTGATATCATCAAAAGCAGTGACACTCTATTGATTACTACTTGTATGTTGGATCTTGATGAAGATGGTAAATCTGTTGATCAAATCACCTATAGAGGAATGATTGGAAGTGTTCTCTACTAGACTGATAAAGGCCAAATATAATGTTTAGTGTGTGTTTGTGTGCTCATTTTCAAGATAATCCCAAAGAATCTCACTTAAATGTTTTTAAAATAATTTTTAAATACCTCAAACATATTATCAATCTAGGTTTGTTTTACCCTAAAGGACAATCATTTGATATAGTGAGTTATTCTGATGCTGAATTCATTGGATAAAAGTTCGATAGAAAGAGCACCTCTGGGACATGTCAATTTTTGGGAAAGTCTTTAGTTTCACGGTGTAGTAAGAAACAAAATTCTGTTGCATTATCTACTGTCGAGGTTTAATACATATCTTCTTATAGTTTTTGTGCACAAATGTTTTGGATGAAGCACACATTAATAGACTATGGATATCATTTCAGACATGTACCTATAAATTGTGACAATAAAAGTGCTATTAAAATTTCATAGAATCTTGTTTCACACTACAAGACAAAGATTATTGATGTAAGTCGTCACTTTTTGAGAGATCATTATCAAAAAGGTTATATCACTTTGGAATTCATTTGCACTGAACATCATCTTGCTGATATATTCACTAAAACATTAAATTCTGAAAGGATAAATTACATCATACATGAATTTGAAATGATAAGTCTTAAGTAAAAATTTTATGGTCTCGAAGTTACTATCTCACACTTACTTTTCATTGTTTACAGTTTCATGATTCACAGTCTCATAGTTTCTGTCTCTTGGTTACTGTCTTACACTTACTGTATCAATGATACGGTCACACCGTTTAGAGTCACACCATAATGATGACACCATGACAACCTGTTCCTGTCTCACTATAATGACTCAATGTTCTTTGTTTTTATTATTTTTATGTCCTGTATCATTGTATCAATTATTTTATTGTTTTTATGCAGTATTTTTTAATTTGCGACATTTGAAATCCCTAAATGATGAAAACTCAATATCTTTCACTCCTCTCTTCACCAAAGATCTCTTCTCTCAAAACCAAAACCCTTCTCTATCAAACCGTTAGTCCTCTTCCAGCCCTTCACCTTTCTCAAACCTGCGTTGGATGCCCAGAATGAAGCGCTTGTCTTCAACGACTCCTAAGAATCGTAAATCACAGAAGAAAGTGAAAAAGGAACTGAAAGTAATGCATGAGGAACCGTTGAATCCAAATCTTGATGATAGAACAGTAGTACCAGAAAACTAAGTTTGTACGTAGCGGTTGCTGACAAGTAAGCCACTCATTTTGAAATTACTTTAAGAGCAGGGATGGCTGAAATGGTTCACAAAAGAGAAAAGACCGATTTACCCAAAACTTGTTTCTCAGTTTTATCAGTATGTCCAGTTTTCATTCAATACTAAAGATGAATTTGTATTAAGAATCTAGATTAATGGTCAAAGGTGTACTTTTTCTTTGAGGTTATGGGTTGGATGCCTAGGGATACCCCATGAAGGAATATTTGAGGACTACCAAAGAGGTTATACTCCTACTAGTTATGTTTTTATCTTTGAATAGGCCCTATTAAGTTTAACTGGAAATAAGAAGAAAAGAAAGGCAATTGCTGCTAAGTTGGACGGTGAGACAATGCTTCAATTTAAGTTTATCCAAAATATTATTTTTCCAAGGAAAGTATATTTTTCTACCCTTAAGTATCAATATGTATTCTTGATACATCTTATGAAAAATGGGAACAAGATTAATTTTTGTAATTATATTATAATTCACATGTGTGAAATTATCAATATAACTTTGAAATCTACCTCTTTTTTTATTCAAGATTAATCTCTGCAATGTTGTATACCAAAGGAGTAGTTGGCCTAAATGAAGAATTTATTGAAGATTATGAGTTCTGTATCATAGAGGATACAATTAGAAGGTTGAAAATTAGATAGAATCCTTGAAAAAAGTATTGGATGGATAAAAATGAAAGATTGTATGAAAATTTTAATCCAGTCGAGAATCCTTCAAGATCTAAGAACAAATCTGACCCTGGTTTGGAACCAAATGAAGTTGTTGATTATATAGATGGAGGAGTAGAAGATGCAGTTGTTTCACCTAAGGAGATATCTTGGACAAAGAAGAGAGTGGCCTATCTATTCCATAAGATGTAGTTGTAAAAGATATACCTGTTTCTAAAAGAAGTTTTGAGTCTATGGAAGAAACTACTGATGAAAAAGAACTTGCTGCTAGTATAGAGAAACAAGTTGTTCCTGAGGAGTTTTTAGAAGAACTTGTTATTGGGGAAGGCCTTGCTTTTGGGGAACAATCAAAAGAACAATATGATCCTAAAATAGTCTTATCTATTGAGGAAAGAATGGAACATGCCTTTTAGCTAGCTAGAAAAGAGATGGGTGATCCTGTTAGAGATGAAAATTTTTAAATGGGTTAAGAGACTGAATCTCTTAGTCCTAGAAGAGATTCACTTATTGAGGGGAATCATCACCCTAGTTTAGAAAGTGTTCAAGTTCCCAATCATATTGATCAAAGAACTGTGGATACCTAGTATAAGTTTCCTAGCTATTTTTATATGGACAATACCCTATAGGACTTGGTTAAAGTCATAGATCTTTCCACAGTGTTTCGATTGAAAATAATTTCTGCTCTAGAAGTAGCCTATACTAAGGAGCCTGAACCCATTTCAGCTCCTGTTCCTGAACCTACACAAGAACCTTTTGATTCTATGAGTCACAATGATATGAAAACTTTTTGAGATACTTTGTTAGCTGGATTTGAAAAGATTGTGAAATCAGATCCTACCCCTATGACAAATCTCAGTAAAAGAGATTATGCCTTTCAATTAGAGAAAATAATATGGAAAATTCAACCAAAAATGCATCATGAAATACAATAAATTAGGATTGAGAATAAATAGTCGAGTAATGAGGTGAAGTCTCTCATATCTATGGTTGAAGATATGCAAAAAGTGTTTCAAACTGGAGAAGCTCCTACTACTCATCCTATTGAGGATGTTAGTGATCATATCTGTAAGGACCCAGATTTTCCATGTAATTTTTTTTAATTATATGGAACTATTCTGAGGTTGCGAAATATGAAGTCGTTTGATTCCGATGCCTGGTGTGCCTAGAACATAATTTTAAACTTTCTTAAGGTATGTTCAGTAAACGTGCGAGCAGGAAATCCTAACTTTTGAACTGGTGATTGGAATTGAAATCTGAGGGCATTGTTGAACTTGTAACGTCGGGATTCACTTAAGGGAGCCTTAACCTCGACTGCAGTGGGTTGAGAGAGGAAGTTGGGTTTTGCTGTTTTCGTGGAGGATTAACAAAATAAATCTAATTTATTTTAAATATATTCCACCACACTTTTAGGTTTTGGTGGCGGGGGTGGTCGTGCATTTAATGTAGGACATTAAATGCCTAGTCACACAAAAATGTGTAACCACCCTACATGAAATTAAGGAGGTTCATTAACTACACCAACTAATGAACCTCTCTTAATTATGTGTTGTAAAGATAACTCCCCTCTTCTCTCTTTTTGGTTTTTGAATTCGTTGGCAAAAGGGTGGTGTTTTTGTAGAGGAGGATTTTGGTGGAGCCTCTTGATGAAGAACGGATCTATCAAGAAAGAACCGAAGATCTTCGTTTGCGTGACATCATTGGAGGCTTACTTCGGGATCGATGAACACTGACCCATCTTCAAATGTGGGATGCTCTCCAAGGACTCATGAGGTAGGGTTTTGTCTTGTTTAAATTTTCAAGAGTTGTTGAATCAATTATCTTATCCCTTGTTAAGATATTAATGTGGAGGGAAAGAGCCAAACGAACAAGGACCAATCCCTCTGCCACTTGTTTTATCATTGCATTCTACGCGGGTGAATTTTTGGGTTGGACGAAACCCAAATCAGAGTGTTAAGTAGTGAAGGAGATGACCTGGGAAGCTCATAGGTGTGATCGAGTGGAAAAATAGACCACCAGAGCTCACTCGGTGGCCCGCGGAAGACCGCTGGTGCAACACTAGCATGGCGGCACTGGCGACCGGTGCCAACAGGGGATGGCAGCGGCCGACACTGGCCAGATGCGGTGTTTGTGGCGCATCGTCGCACGCCGCAGGAGGAGGCCACTGTGGTCAGCAGGCGGCCGGCACCGGCCGACAGTAGAGAGGGTGGCGGCGCTTCATCGCGTGCTGCGGGAGGAGGAGGAGGTCGTGACTTTTCAGTCACGACGGTTGAGTAGGGCGGTTGGCTCTGGCTGGCCGTGGAGGCAAACCGGTGTGCTGTCGCAGGCCTCTAAAGGTGGTTACGGCTCAAAGTCGCATAGGAGGCAGGGACCCACTCCCCGCGGGACCCACAGGTGACCAGGCGGCGCCACGTGGAACTGCCACTCCAAATTCCGAACGGCTTAGCCATTTGAGAAAACAGGGGGATGTTTCTCCTCCTGCCACCTAGGGAAGGCCCCGCACCCTCCTGCGGGCTGGGCTGTGGCCTCCTGCTGGCTGAACTGTGCCCTCCTGCGGGATGGGTTGTGCCCTCCTGTGGACTGGGTTGTGCCCTCCTGCAGGTCGGGCCGCGCCGCCCTGCGGGCCGGGCCGTCCCCCCATGCAGGTCGGGCCACGACCCTTTTTGGGTTGGGTCACTCCACCCTACGGGTCGGGTCGTGCCCCCTGCGGACTGGTCCATGCCCCCCAGCTGGTCGGGCCAGACCGCATCCCAACAGTCGGGCCCTTGGTACTAAAATGATTATAACTCACAGATCAGGCATCCGATTAATGCGTCGTCTATCGCACTGGAACCCTTACGACATGGTGGTCCTTTGGGTTAATCCTTTATGGAGATTAGTGGTGGTTGAGGCACAAATGATATCTCAAGGAGAATATTCTATGGAACTCGAGCGCATTGGGTGCGCGGAATCCTATGGCTGGCTGTCTTTGAAGTAGCGACCCTCTGTGGATCAACATCATAGAGACCCTCTATGAATGAGCATCAGAGCTACCCAATGAGGACTAGTTATAGAGTGTCCAGTCGAGGATCAACATCTATAAACCCTGTGTGGATAAGCATCGAGCGACTCTATGTGGATCAGTATTCGAGCGACCCTGTGTGGATCAGCATTCCAGTGACCCTATGTGGATCAGCATTCTAGCGACCCTGTGTGGATCAGTAGTAGTGTGACCCGACGAGGACTAGCCTTATAGTGGCCCATCATGGAACAGCGACTTACGTCCAAGAGTGGATCAATAATAGACCAACTTCTGTGTGGATCAGTTGTGGAACTTCTAAATGGAATAATATGATATAGCTTAAGAATAATCATCTATATTCCTGATCTCTAAGTTTTATACCTAGTGTGAGCTGACTATTGATTCGTGCTTTTTGATTGAGGTATTTCTTTGTGGTTTTTCCTTTTTGGATCTCTGGGAGACCTTCGGGGGTCTTGGGGTCCCTACTGAGTATTGTTATACGCACCCCTGAATGGGCTTTGCCCACACCTTATTGTGTCTTGTGCAGAAGAAGGACAACTTTGACTGAGGTTTGGGAGCCAGGACTGAATGGTTCTTAGAGCTGGACCTTTAGTCGTGACTTTTCGTAGTGATGACCGACCATGAGTTGTACCTACCCTTCAGGTAGGAACCTTGGAGGATGATTCTGGGAGCTTTTTTTCTGTTGTTGTTTTACTTTTTAGTTGGGCTTGTATTCTGGACCCCATTACTTATAGTACTCACCCCTTTTACTTTCAATACACATCTTTTTACTAATGTAGTTTTACTACGTGGGTTGTGCTCGTTGTATTCTTGGACTGTGTGTTTGCAGATTTAAAGCCAATGCCGTCCCATTTTTTAGGGATATGCCTTTCGGTGCTAGTCTCTAACCTCTGGCCTATGGAAGGCGGGCTTGGGGTAGTCACATCACGGGCCCTGGGGGACGGGTCGTTAAAAGATCCCATAGAAAGATATATCTCTGATTCAACCAAATTTGACTTCAATATATGATAAAGTGGTTGAGAGAAACATCAAGATAGTCAATGAGATGTGTGAGTTTATTTTTTTCCTTAACAAGATGACTAATGAGTATAAGGGATGTTTACAGAAAGTTCTAAATCAACTTAAGTCTCTCACTTCCGCCGTTACAGCTTCAAATGCCTCTGGATAGTCATCTCAACCTATAGACAGTGATCTGATCAGAACTATTGTTAAATAACAACTTCAGTCAGCATTAAGTGGTGTTGATAAGGAAATTTTATCAGTTGTCGTCAAGAATAGTGATTGAGTACTTGATTTAGTGAGGATTCATTCAAAGATTTCCAATGATTCTCAAGAAGAAATTTCTAAGAAAGTGGATTTCTACTTTAATAGGATCTACTCTAAGCATGATCTGACCAATCATTTCAAGTACCTTGTAGAGAATTTAAAAATTAATCCTGTCACTCAAGCCTTCAAGACTCAAGTCCAAAATATGAAATATTTTACTCCTCTGTTGGACAAGTTCCTGGAGAACAAAGATGATTTTAAGAAGTCAATGTAGTATGGTGGTGAGATCATTACTGATTTCATTAAGTTTTTTAAGCCTTATCTTCATGTGAAAAGCACTTCCATTGTAGCTCCTACAACTACACCTTTGCGGCCTGGCTTAACCCCTTCCTCATTAACTGCCTTTGCTTCTGCCTCCATGTCTGTATCTCAGGCTCTGAGCAGATCAGACCTGTTATCCTTGACCAATCCTTGCCTCGGTCATCAACCAAACCAACTCTTGCACCTTATGTTTTTGAAGGATTACCTCTTTCTTCTCTCACAATTGGCTCAATCCCTTCTCCAACCTCCACTTCTTCTCATGTGGCCCCTTCTGATGTTTCTTCCAAGGGAAAAGAGAAGATTTCTAGTGCTGAAGAGTAGTGAAATTTTTATTTTGATAGGGATGTTTTTCATTTTTCCTTGTGATTGTAATTACCTCTATCTTTCTATATAATGAAATGTGCACTATTGTTGTTTATTCTCTTACTTACCTTCATTACATGTTTATTTTATTTTTCTTATATTCTTTTTTATAATCCCAAAAGGGTGATAATAAGAAAATTCATTTAAATCCCATGATTTGTGATCATCAAAAGGGGGGATATTGTTGGACTCCTCATGTGTTAATCATGTTTTAATGATCACAAATCATGTTAACCTTTTTTAATATATCACAAATCATGTGTAGAAATTATTGGTTTCCCTATGATTTAATGCTTACAACTCATGGTATAAACTCTCACATGATCCTAATTTAGAATCTTATAAATCATGTTTTAATCTTGTAAACAATATTTGATCTTATTCTATAATGTTTTATTATACTAATTTTTAAGTCTAATTCATTATGTGAATATTATTTCTTAAGACGGTTTTATAGATATTCGTCCAAGTCTGAGAAACTGTAAATCTGCCACCAGTTCTGAATTTTGGTAAAGTCCCTGATATTGTAACCCCAACATCATAACCCTGACACCGTAACCCTAACACTATAACCCTGACACTGTAACCCTCACACCGTAACCCTAACACCATAACCCTGACTCCATGACTTAGACACCGTGACTTAGACCCTATAACTAGTTTTAGATTTCATAAAGTCTATGACACCAGTTCCTTGTTACCATCACTAAGACACCATTCAAAGTTTTGAAGAAGGACTATACACTGTTACCTGAGACACTATGATCCAAACACTGCATATATGCTATTGGTTCCTAATATCAATGCAAATGTGGCACTGTGATTGTATCACCGCTCAAAGTCAAAAGAGAATACACTATTTCCTAGTGAAATTGTTTCAAGAAAAATTGTGACACTGTTTCTTAATCACTTTTCTGTCTTTTTTAGTTTAAATTTAAATGTTATTTCTCACAATAATATTTGAGTCATTTAATGGTACTGACATAATTAATGTTTCTTTGTAGACATGTCACATAACAATACAAGGTATGAGGTTTAGAAATCATGCTTCATGTTGGCTCCAACACATGCACCCTGAAATAAAGACAAGAACACAAGACGTAGAGCATGACATGAGAAAGAGTTTGAAAAGTGAAATGCGTGCAAGATAGAAGAATACATACACAAAAGAATACAAAAAAGAACTCTTGAGTTTTAGAAGGCTAAACTACTATAGATAAGTACCTCAAACATTTGCGCAACAACAACCCTAAGAAGAATAAGAGCTACAAAGAACATCGAACTGGAAACTAGAACATGAGACTCATGATACTCTATTTTTTACAAGAGGACTCGGTATTTTCATCTACTTCATACTAAAAGTCTAGAGCTTCATAGAGAAACACTGAGAAATTTTCTAATCCTTTCGCATCATATTTTCTTTGTTTTGTACAATTTTTAGCTTTCGAGCGGTGTGTGTGTGTTTGTGTTAAAACACACATGGTCTCTTGTATCAAACTGAAGGATACAAGATATCCTTCCACTCATATCTTCTTACATCTGTTTACTCCCACAGATAAGTGTAGAAGAGGTCCTTATGTGACCTGGTAGTTTATGCCCATGAAGAACAGTGGAAGAGGTCATGTGACTTGGACAATCATGTGTACTGTTGTATACCCCAATCTAGGGTGTAGATAAAGTTTATTATTACAAACTTCTTGGTGGTATTTGATCACCTAGTGGAGTGGATTAGGTCTCAGCTTGAGACTGAAGCACTTGTTTTTCCATTGTGTGTTTCTATTTAGTCTTTCTATGTTTTAATTTATATTTCAGAAAACTAAATTTTACTTTGATAGTTGGTCTTGGATAGTAGTTATAACTATTTTTCATTATTAGAGTAGTTTCAAAAGTTGTATCAATATATCATATTGATAATATTGAGAATTAATCAATCTTTTGAGAAGATGTTTGAACATTTAAACTCTTATAATATTATTACCTTGATTGTCTGGCCTGTTTTAATTTTAATTATGTGAATCTTTTAAGTAAACCTTTTTAATAGAAATTTTTATAGAAACTCAATTCACCCCCCTATTGAGTGTCCTACTCTGACCAAGAGCTATGTTCATGGGTGGGTGTGATGGTGTTAATATCTAATCATAAATTTAAATGTAAATATGGTTTTGAGTAGCCAGTGGGGGGTCGGAACACTGTAAAAGGAGTTCACCCACCAATGATGGGTTGGCCAGTCCATAAGGTTGATGGGAGGAACACTGAAAACTAGTGATCAGAGTGAGATAAGGGATTTCATGAGACATATAAGGTGTGCAGTCATCAATGATTTTCATTGGCTATACAGAGGTAAGAGACAATGACATCTAGTGATTTTGTTAGGGGTTCACTTTTAAAATGATTCAATTTTTTTGAAATGTTTCTTAAAAAAATATGTATGTTCAACATACCCTTTTTTGGTTTTAAATTACTTTAAAATGGTTTAAAAAAAGAATTGGAGTTTTTGAGAAAGGATGTTTGGAACTAATTGGTTTATTTTAAAAGAGTATTGTTATTTTAAAGAGGAATTTGTGTAAATGGTTGGTTTTTTAATGGGAATTCAACTGTGATTTTATAAATAGTTTTCAAAGGATATTTAAAGTTTATAACTTTTTTATCCTTGGTTAATTTTTATATCAAAGTTTTGTGTATTTATTTTGTTAAGTATTAATATCACTGAATCAAATAGGATGGATATGAATAAAGAATGGATGGATTCCAATCGTCTGATAAAAGAGTATGAAGATGGAGTGAAAGAGTTTATCAAGTTTGAAAAAGATCATGCATATGATCCTTCTCAAATACTTTTTATGTGTTTACGTTGTTTTTATTCAAGACAAGTCAGACCAGAGGAGTTGGAAGATCACTTGATCTGTCATAGAATATATTGAAGTTATAAATTTTGGAATAAACATGGTGAAAAAGATAATGTAGCTAGTGATTGGGATAAAACTGCTTTTTATGGATCATTTGATATGATTACAAGTGTGGACAATGAAGAAGACCATATCGAGGACATGATTACATATGTGCATGATGATGAAGATCATATTAAGGAAATGACAAGGATAGTTGAAGATGAACTTCGTGATTTCCCAAAATTGCTTGAGCAGTTAAAGATTTGTGCAAAGATTTCATTGTATGATGGTTGCACTAAATATACAGCATTTTCAGCCGTAGTGAAGCTGTATAATTTGAAAGAAGGAAACAAATGGAGTAACTCCAATTTTATGGAATTACTTTCTCTCTTGAATGACATGCTCCCAAAAGATAATGAGATCCCGATCCGAACATACAATGCCAAATGAATGATACGCTCGATGGGTATGATCTCTGAAAGAATACAAACCTGCTTAAATGACTGTATACTATTTATAAAGGACCAAAAATCACTTAAAGAATACCCAAAGTATGGAAATTCTCGATAAAAGAAAGTTGAATCTGGTCCTATGAAAGTTTCATGGTACTTTCCAATCATTCCAAGTTTTAGGTTCCTATATGGAAGTGGGGAGACTAAATGGAAATTGACGTGGCACGCAGACAGAAGAAATAAAGATGGAAAACTATGGCATCCGACAGACTCTCCTCAGTGGAAGAGAATTGATCATGAGTATCTTGACTTTAGAAATAAGCCGAGAAACCTTTATTTTGCGTTATCTACATATGGAGTGAATCCTTTTGGTTTTCAAAGAAACACTCATAGTACATAGCCAGTTATGTTGGTAAATTATAACTTGTCATCATGGTTATGCATGAAACAAAAACACATCATGCTATCTATTCTTATATCAGGACCAAAACAACCGAGTAATGATACTGATGTTTATTTGGATCCATTGATCGAGGACTTGAGATTATTGTGGGATTTAGGTGTTATGATGTAGGATGCTTACATAAATGAATATTTCACATTGAGATCCATGTTGTATGGGATGATAAATGACTTTCCTGCTTATGGAAATTTTTTAGAATATAGAATTAAAGGAACTCTTGGGTGTCCCATCTAAAAACAAGGTACACAATCAATTAGGTTGAAACATTTATCAAAAACTGTGTTTCTAGGACATCGAAGATTTCTACCCCAACGACATAAGTACCAATCTTGGATGACATCATTCAATGGAAGTTTAGAAGAACATACACCACCGTCTCCACTAACTGGTGATCAACTATTTGAGAAAGTTAAATATGTGGACACTGATTTTGGTGAACCGTTTTTGAAAAACCTTACAAAAACTGATTGTAAAAAGAAATCAGTTTTTTTAATTACCATACTAGAATTATCTGTACATTAGACATTTTCTTGATGTTATGCATGTTGAGAAAAAATTATGTGAATGTTTTATTAGAATGTTGCTAAATACACCCGGAAAAACAAAGGATGGAATTAAGGTTAGGTTAGACATGGTTGACATGGGAATACGAGAAGAGTTGGCACCAGTGAAGGGTGAAAAATGAACATTTCTTCCTCTTTATTCTTACACTCTTTCTAGGAAGGAGAGATATCACTTTTGAAACTTCTTGAATGACATAAAGGTTCTATAGTGTTATTCATCGAATATCAAGAATATCGTGTCAATGCACGATTTAAATTTAAAAGGTATAAAATCACATGACTGCCATGTTTTGATGCAAGATATAATTCCTATAGATTTTCATTGCATTTTTTCTAAGAATGTCCATCATACATTAACGAAGCTCTATTGTTTCTTCAAAGCTATATGTAGCAAAGTTATAGACTCGGAAAAATTACCGACTATGGAAAGAGAAATTTCCATCATATTATGTGAATTAGAAATGTTTTTTCCACCGAATTTTTTTGATATGATGGTTCATTTGATAGTTCACTTAGTGAGAGAGATTCAACTATGTGGTCCTATGCACTATAAATGGATGTACCACATTGAATGGTATATGAAGATTTTTAAAGGGTATGTCCAAAATCAAAGTTAGCTAGAGGGTTTCATTGCAGAGCGATATATTGTTGAGGAGGCCATTGAATTCTGCATTGAATACCTGTACGGTGTGCAAAGCATTAGTCTAATGAAATCTCATTACACTGAGTGACTTGAGGGTGAAGGAATTTTTAGAAAGGAGGTCATCACAATCAATATTACAGATCCAGAGTAGGCCCACCTTTATGTTTTACAGTTTGGGCGTTGATCCATATGTTGAAACCCACAAAAAAATTATTAGGAATTTGAATCTATCAAGGGATGAAAAATGGATATCAAATAAACATAATCAACAGTTTATAAGATAGTTTTAGGACTATATTTTTAAGGAGTCAAATGAAAATCCTGACTCAATTTCAGAACGACTTCGATGGCTAGCCAGAGGACCAAGTGCATATGTATTATCTAACAATGCTTATGTAATTAGTGGTTATACATTCTATACTAATAAACATGATGAAGACAGTACCAAAAAGAATAGTGGAGTTACACTTGTCACTGAAGTGATGCATGTTTCTAGTGTTAAGGACATAAATCCAATTTACGTGAATATGTCATATTTTGACATCATCAAAAAAATATGGGGTTGGATTATACGGCATTTTGAGTGCCAATTTTTCATTGAAAGTGGGTTGATAACATAAGTGCTATTTAATATATGAGTTGGGATTTGTGAAAGTTGATTTCAGTAAGGAAGGGTACAAAGACAATCCATTTATAATGGCATCACAGGTAGTATAAGTATTTTATGTTCCATATCCTGCAAACCAAAACTGGTCAATTGTTCTTTTATCGACCAAAACCACTAAAGAGTCAGATGAAAATTGAATAGAGGATGGACCTTCCATTGGGATGTCACAATCATTTCATAGCGGTCTCAGTGTAGATGGAATTTTGTATTTCATAAGAGATCACAATGAAGGGATTTGGATAGTCGATAGAGGGGTAATATCCCTTCAACCTTTAAAAAAAGAGAGTTTAATAATCATGTTATATTTTTTTCTAATATACATCATGTTAATTTATGTTAATATCTATTCACAAATGATTTTATGCTATCTAAATTAAATGTTAAACCACTTTGAAGATAATGAATTCTGCATGTGATGATGCTTCCAATTCCCAGGCACAATAGGTTCCTCAACCTGTTGTTGCTCGCAGTGCAAACGAACAATAGGTTTCTCAACCTTTTGCATTATGTTAATATCTGTTTGTTGCTACTTTTATATTATGTAAATTAAATGTTAAACCAATTTTCAGATAATGAATTCTATACGTGATGATGCTTCTAATCTTCAGGCACAATAGGTTTCTCAACCTGTTGTTTCTTGCAGTGTAGACAAACAACAGGTTTTGCAACCTTTTGTTTCTCCCAGTGTAGAGGTACAACCACCATCTACACATGTCGATGCTAGCCCTTCGAAGCCAGAGGAATATATTGATGATGGTGGATTCAAGTAAATGAAAGGTGAAAAAACACCGGCGATGCATAAAAAATAGGAGCATCGTAGTTTGACGGTATTAGCAAAAATTGTTAAGGTTAAAGAGAAAGACATCAAATATGATATTGGATGGAATAAGCAGGGCCAACATGTTAACCCCAACAAGTCCATGTTCATTAGTTACATTGGAATCTTCACTCAGAAATGTGTGGCGATTGATGTAACTTCATGGTACCATGTTGTAGCTGAGATTAAGACATCGATGTGGGGAGATATTATGGTAACATTATGATATCATTTTTTTAATTTACTAAAAAATAAATAATGAAACATTTACTTAGACTTCATCATCTCTTGTAGAGTGAATTTATAGGAGATGAATCGCACAAAGACTATGTCTTAAGGGTTTCTGGAAGGATTCATAGGGGTTTTCGCACACTTTTAACGAAATATCATCTTAAAGATGCTGAAGGGAAAATAAAATTGCACCCACCTCTTATTTATGCACACCTAATAACCCAATCATTATGGGATGCGTTTACTGTCCATCGTGCGAAGCAGCCTTTTCAGGTATATTGTGTTTGGTAATATGTTGTTTGGTGGTACATGTATTCATCACTTTGATTGATAGTGTTTTATTTATGAAACAACAACTGAGTGATGAAAATAAACAACATGCATCAAAACCAGTGTACCCCTACCGTAATGCAAGGATGGGGTACACATCACTTGAAAAAAATGGTACGTATTTTAAATCTTCCATAATAATTTTATGTGACATAAAATAACACAATAACTATGTTCTTTTGTTTATATTCAACTTGAAGATTCTAAATACACAACCACTTCCATCCCACGCTATGTGCTATGGAAGGAGTCATGTGTATCTAAAGATGGAAAACTAATAGATGAAAACACACAAAAAGTATGGGAAACTTGTGTATGTATGACATAATAAAAATTTGTTTTGATTTAAATTTATATTAAATAATAATGATTACTTATTTTCCTATATTTTCTATATAACATAGTCACAAGAATCAACAACACCCACACCGGATGCAGACATACTTTTAGTGTCCTTGAAGCATCCAGAAAAGTATGGTCGCGTCAGAGGTGCGGGTTTTGGGGTGACACCCTGAACATATTTTGAGAAAAAAATAGAGGATCAAACTGAGAAAATAAAAAAGATGAGAGAAACATTATCTATGTTTCAAGAATAATTACAATACCAAAGAGAAATGATAGAAAGTTTGATGGGGGAGCTCAAGAACAGCTCGCACATGACGATCCCGCCCCACCCCCACCAGTTTTGAGGTGATCCATTCCCCTAAAAAACAATTCTTAATTGAGTTAGTCAATTTTCTAATAATTGTTTATGTGAAATGTGAATCAGATAGACACTAGACATTGATACCTTTCCTGTATTGATATTCTACAGGGTGAAAATGATTGTGATTTATATCTATCAACATCCACCCATCGCCTTGTAGAGAGGGATATAGTGTTCAATATCCAAAATGACATGCTACACAATAGACCACTTCTGATAGATCATGTCAGAGTTTCAAAAACTGTAGCCCTAGATCTTATCACCGAGGTACCTGTTCCAATTTATGATGCAGATATTCATATGTTCGAACAAGCTCTTGGAACATTCATCGCATGGCCATCACATCTTGTAAAAAAACATATCGGTAATGAGGTATTCATTTCCAATTTAATTTTCAAGATAAAACTTAAATATTTAATGAAAAAAGGTCTAAACTGATGCATGTTATTACAAAGAGACAAAGGGAAGGGGGTGAAACGAAAGACCGGTTCAAAACCATCTCAAGGATCAACCAACCGATCAAAAAAATCTACCCAAAGCACCTTACCCCCCCCCCCCCCCCCGTTCTATATCCACACTTATTATCATTGAAGGCTCATGTGGATACGAAGTTGAAAGATGGTGGTAATCACATAATTGATTTTGAAGAAAATATGTACGGAGGGGAAGATCCAGAATTCATTGGTGTTGAGAGTGCAACTGAAATACTCGACTATGACTGGTTAGGCGGCTCAGTTGTAAATGTTTACATAAGGTAAGTTTTCATGATTTGATTTTCCAAAATATGATATACTATGATAATTATGACTAAAATAATTTCATATTTTTCACAGGCGTATATATGAAAAACAATTTAAGGGATTTTCCCATGAACAAAAATTTGGACTCGTTAGTCCTCATGTCACCTCTATAGAACAAGAATATATAACTTTCTTGAAAGAGGGTGAAATAGTGGCAGGACTGCTCAAATCATTTAACAACAAAATTACGGATGACAAACTCTTATTAATACCAATGATGTGGGGGTAAATCTATAAAATTCAATCATATCAAATATATTTTAATTTCTTTCATTAATTATTCTTTTTTGTGTTCTTAGGAAGCATTGGATGCTCATTGTGATCAATTTGGATACTCTAAAGATTTATTTTCTGGATTCAATGTATGGATATCCAACAAACCGACCACACAAGATGGTGTTTGTCAATTTTTAATACACTACATTCAACATTTTAGAACTAAACATCCACTTATATAATTTATATTATCTTTTAATGATTATTCTATTATGATAGGGCGGTGTGTGAATATCATCTACATCATGGAATTAGATCAGGGGAAAAGGACAAGAAACTTGGCAAGTACTACGACTGGATACAAATCAAGGTATATATAATAAGATTTCACTATCAAAATACATATAAAAAAATACTTATTTTTCTCAATGTTTCATTAGTGCCCAAATTAAACAAACAGTAAAGATTATGGTTATTATGTTTGTAAATTTATAAAAGATGTCATATTCCATGAACAAATCAGTATCCCTAAAGAGGTATTTTCGAAGATAATTGTAATTTCATTTAAAATACTTATTAATCCTTTGTGTATTTATATTTTTTCAGTACTACCATGACTGCTAAAAACAGTCATATTCACAAGATGATATAGATATGCTTAGAAACGAATGGGCGGCATACCTGATGGAAGAATGTATAAATATAGAATGAAGACGGTAAAATTCTCGAATAATTTCGACTTTAATAATCTTGTCTACCTTATCTTTCTCTTTGTTTGATGGTAATGTTTTGATTTGTACGGGCTAAACACCCCATTGAAAATCATGGTCGTTGGTCGTCCTTTTTTGTGAACTAAATTAATTGCATGTTGATTGGTTTTTTAAAAGAAATCGGTGGTCCTCATTTACAGGGTATGTGTGTTGTTGATAGACTACAAAAGATAACGAGTATCCAGAAGGGGTTTCCCCATCCCTTGAGTTTTTTGTGACATCTTGAGACATAATGGGCATAGGATCTTACACCACTCTTCTCATTTTCAACAACGATAAGAGGTTTTCTCCAAAAAACCATCAATTCAATCTGCAACATTAGCAGTTCCTCTCTTTAGTCGACCCAGTAAAGAACTAACTGTCACATATTCATTCAGAGGTCCTGAATATATGAAATTTGATTCTTCACTGGGTCGACTAAAGCTATACTACAGAAGGAGGATGTTATTTTGTGTCAACCGTACATGGATCAAACTGACGCATGATGCGACCGATATGACTCAAATTGCATATTTTCGGTTTTGAAATGACATTTTAGTATAAAAACACAACTGATATACTGAAAACTAAGGAAATGCATTCTGATTGTTTTGATACTTTAGGACAATAATCTATCAGTAATTTTTGACATGTAGGAATCAACTGCACCACAATCCGATTCACAGTGTCACTGGTATGACTCTAAATGTGTCTTGTTATTTAAAATTGAAATTAATTCAAGTAGAAAAAAACAACTGACATGCTGAAAACCAAGAAAATGCATTCAGGTTGTTTTGATACTTTAGAACAATGATTCATGAGTTATTTTTGATGTGTAGGAATCAACCCCACCTCAATCCGACGAATGGTGTGACCGGTATGACAAAAAGTGTCTACTATCAGTATAAAATTGACATTTTAGCTCAAAACATTTCACTCACTGAAAAATAAGAAAACACACTCTGATTGTCTTAAAATTAAGGAAAATGATTCTTTAGTACTTTATGACATGTATGAAGTGGTATCACATAAAACTGACGCACGATGCGACCATTATGACTCAAATTGCATGTTTTCAGTTTGAAATGACATTTTAGTAAAAAAAACACAACTAACATACTGAAAACTGAGGAAATGCATTCCGATTGTTTTGATAATTTAGGAAAACGGTCTATTAGTCATTTTTGGTGTGTAGGAATCAACCACATCTCAATCTGACGCACGGTGTCACCGGTATGACTCCAAACGTGTCATGTTATTTAAAATTGACATTAATTCAAGTAAAAAAACACAACTGACATAGTGAAAACCGAGAAAACGCATTTGGGTTGTTTTGATACTTTAGAAAAATGATCCATGAGTCAGTTGTGATGTGTAGAAATCAACACCACCTTAATCCTATGAATGGTGTGACCGGTATGACTAAAAGCGTCTAATATCAGTTTAAAATTGACATTTTCACTCAAAACGTGTCACTCACTAAAAACCAAGAAAACGCACTCTGATTGTCTTCAAAATTAAGGAAAATTATTTTTCAGTCCTTTATGATGTGTATGAAGTAGTCTCACAACAAACCAATGCACAATTGGACCTATATGACTCAAATTGCATGTTTTTAGTTTGAAATGACATTTTAGTAAAAAAACACAACTGACATACTGAAAACTGAGGAAATGCATTCTGATTATTTTGATACTTTAGGAAAATGATCTATTAGTCATTTTTGACATGTAAGAATCAACTGCACTGCAATCCGACACACAATGTTACCGGTATGACTCCAAATGTGTCTTGTTATTTAAAATTGACATTAATTCAAGTAAAAAAACACAACTAACATAGTGAAAACTGAGCAAACGCATTTGGGTTGTTTTGATACTTTAGGACAACGATCCATGAGTCTGTTGTGATGTTTAAGAATCAACCCTACATCAATCCGATGAACGGTGTGACGGGTATGACTAAAAGTGTCTACTATCAGTTTAAAATTGATATTTTAGCTCAAAACGTGTCACTCACTGAAAACCAAGCAAACACACTCTGATTATCTTCCAAATTAAGGACAATGATTCTTCAGTCCTTTGTGACATGTATGAAGCATTCTCACATCAAACTGACACACGATGTGACCGATATGACTCAAATTGCATGTTTTCGTTTTGAAATGACATTTTAGTAAAAAAAACACAACTGACATACTGAAAAAAGAGGAAATGCATTCCAATTGTAATGATACTTTAGGAAAAAAATCTATCAGTAATTTGTTATGTGTAGGAATCAACCGCGCCTCAATATGATGCACGATGTCACCGATATAACTCCAAATGTGTCTTGTTATTTAAAATTGACATTAATTCAAGTAAAAAAACACAACTGACATACTAAAAATCGAGCAAACACATTCATATTATTTTGATACTTTAGGAAAACTATCTATAAGTCGGTTGTGATGTGTAGGAATCAACCGGTGTGACTAAAAGTGTCCACTATCAGTTTAAAATTGACATTTTAGCTCAAAATGTGTCACTCACTGAAAACCAATCCAACACACTCTGATTGTCTTCAAAATTAAGGAAAAATATTTGTCGGTCCTTTGTAACGTGTATGAAGTAGTCTCATGTCAAACCGACACATGATGTGACCGATATGACTCAAATTGCATGTTTTCAGTTTGAAATTCCATTTTAGTAAAAAAAACACAACTGACGTACTGAAAACTGATGAGATGAATTCTGATTGTTTTGATACTTTAGGACAACGATCTACCAGTCGTTTGTGACGTGTAGGAATCAACCGCATCTCAATCCGACGCACAACGTCACCGGTATAACTCCAAATGTGTCTTGTTATTTAAAATTGACATTAATTCAAGTATAAAAACACAACTGACATACTGAAAACCGGGCAAACACGTTCGAATTGTTTTGATACTTCAGGAAAATGATCCATGAGTCAGTTGTGATGTGTAGGAATCAACCCCACCTCAATCCGACGAACGGTGTGACCGGTATGACTAAAATTATCCACTATCGGTTTAAAATTGACATTTTAGCTCAAAACATGTCACTCACTGGAAACCAATCAAACACACTCTGATTGTCTTCAAAATTAAGGACAACAATTCATAAGTCCTTTGTGACATGTATGAAGTAGTCTCCCATCAAACCGACGTACGATGCGACCTGTATGACTCAAATTGCGTGTTTTCGGTTTGAAATGATATTTTAGTAAAAAAACACAACTCACATATTGTAAACTAAGAAAACACATTCAGATTGTTTTGATAATTTAGGACAATGATCCGTTATTCATTTGTGACATGTAGTAATCTAACCCCACCTCAATACGACACGCTGTATGACCAGTATAACTCCAAATGTGTCATTTTTATTAAAAATTGACATTTTTTAATGTATTCTTCATATTGATGTGTAATTTATTTCTTTATAGTATTACTAAAGTAATATTTGTTTTCTTATATAGGGGGAACATTTTTCTCGAGTTGGGATAATTTGTTCAGGAACTATTACCATCGGAGGACATCTTTTAGAGGGGACCACAAACGTCAAAATAGAAAACATTAATGTTTTTATCTGTTTGTTGGATAATTGTAAATGTAATTTTATAAAACATTGTTCAAAATGTATATAAAAGTGTTTTTTTGGTATATACCATGAGTGAATATTTTTGTATTCATGATTTCAATTAAATGTATATAGCATTGTTTGTCAAACCATTGTGTGCACTGCTTGTTTTTTCATCATTTGCATTGTGTATGTGGTTCTTTTGTATATACTATGAGTGGTTATTTTTAGTAGGTTTTTGGTGGTTTGTGCAAATTATTTTTGATGGTTTGGTACTGTTTATTTTTTCAGGTTGGTTGAGTGTGCTGTTATATAAATAGCACACTCAGGCAGGGAAGCCTTTATCAACGCTGATAAATGGGGACTTTATCAGCGCTATTTGCAGCGATGATAAATGGATAATTTATCAGCGCTATTTGAAGTGCTGATAAATGGAGACTTTATCAGCGCTTCGAATAGCACTGATAAAGGGGGGGGCCCTAATAGCGGCTCTACTATCAACATTTTTTTAGCACTGATAAAATCATGTTTTGTGGTAGTGCATAGAAGCATGCATGCTCATATATACACATATACATGCATACACATACACACATGAATGCATACACATACATATATATACATATGTACATATGCATACATATCATACACATATAAACACACACATTCACAAAGATTCGAGTCACAAGACCAACGATTATATGGGCACGCATGCGCGTGTGAATGCATGTGTATTTATATATACTAAGTATAAATATTCTTAAATAAACATATGATCATTTATATATTTGTTTAATTATTTAAATGAAATTTAAATATATTACATATATAAATTTTGAAAATAAGATTGATAATAAATTTTATTTTAATATGAATTATATTTTTAAATATACATTTTATGTGTAAAATATTATTTTAATATATTTAAATATGTATTTATATATAATAACACACACACATATATATATATATATATAATCATATATGTATATAGATATATGCAAGACACACATATAATTATAAATGCATGTATACAGTAAATTATATAATATGAATATAAATAGATGATAGATTTAAATATGAGACATATTTAATGTATTTATATATTTATTTATATAATTCATACAATATTTTATAATACATGCATATCATGTGTGGGCATCTATGTATATGTGTGCGTGCAGACGTGTCAATATATATAAACACACACATATATGTGCATTTTGAAAAAATTTATATATATTATAAATTATATAATTTGAATTTAAATATATTATAAACAAAAGTATAAATGATTGAAAAAATATATAAATTGTATATATATATATATTGTTATATAAATCATATTTAAGAATATATAAATATGTATATATAAAATATTTTATATATGATACCTTTTATTAGTACTAAATAAAGCGGTGATAAATAGAGACATTTTATTAGCGTTTTTTTGAGTGCCAATAAAGATTATCTTTATCATCAATGATAAAATTACTCCATTTATCAGCATATTTGTTAGCACCGATAAAAGATAGTGCTATATATAAGTGAAATGTTAAGTGACTTATATTTAAAATGAAAACATTTGTGTATTTTAAGTAATATTTATAAAATCAAGGTTAGCACGCGATTTGAAGTAATATTTTTAAAAAAATTAACAAAAATAATACTAGATATAAAATTAGTCAAATAGGCTTTAAAATTGTATCATATGTGTGTGTATGTGTGCATATATATAAAAAAAATAAAAAAAAACAATAATAATTTTAGAAGGGTTTAAACGGGAATCACATTCTTTGAAATTGTTTTAGACAGCTTTTTTTGAAAAATTGTTAAGTGGAAAACATTAATATTATTATTTTCAAAGGAGACCGTCAATGAGAAACCTTATTCTTGGAAAATTCATTGTATTTGACGTAAAAGTCCACCAATCAATCAGTTTAGATGACCATTCAACCAGACGAAGACCGAGTGGGGTGCATCCCAAGGCGGTCGCCTTTACGCTCACGCTCTGCATACCCCACACCCTACAACTCCCCACGTGATACGTCATCTTTGATGTGTCCTGAAAATTTAATAGTCCATTTGGAAAATAACCTATTGAAATAATTAAGTCTCATCCAAACATGGCATGAAGTGAAATATGTATAAATCAATGTATTCATGTAACACTATTTTCAAGTTTATTTAATGAAGTGGAGTTTGGCTTCGATTAATTTATATAAGTATACTGACATGAGGATGTGATTATAATTTGGTTATTTTAATTATGAAGTGTTGTTGATATCAAGTGATTTTGGTAGGATTATGTGATTGGTGGAATTAATTGGTGACAATTAATTCGATGAGATCTTGATATGTCATAATGAATTTGGAGAGATATGATTTGATATACCATGTGAAATTATCGGATTAGTGATATTGACATGGATTGTTGTGATTTAAGACTGTCAAATTGAAGGAATTAGAAAATCAAGTGAATTGATCGGGTTAAATGTTTGATGTGTCATGGAAATTCAATAGCCTATTTGGGACTTTATTACAAGGGATTGGCATGGATTATGGGGATAGAGAAGAAGAATGAAGTTGGAAAATTTAATTGATGGAAGAACTAGGAGGATTTGCATGGTAAATTGAGGAATTTATTGGAAGGATGTTGACACATTAAATAGGTTTTCCATGATAGGTCAATGAGAAGTAACATGAGGCGGTTTATAATTGGGAGAGATGTGAATTTCATTTCATTCTTTTGAGAGACCTCTCATGTGTTCGTGGTGGCGATGAATTTTGGACAACGTAGTTGTCGAAAGGTGATCAGAGGTTGAGAGTTTAGTTGGATAATCAATGTATGTAGAATGAGTCATTTTATATATTTTATTAAATTATTTAAAGTATCTGGTGGTGTGCATATGCCGCAAGAACCCTACTATTGATATTTTTTCTGTTGGGGAAGACAATAATCGACAAACGCACAAACAACAAAGCAAACGTGTAGTGGAAAAACAATTCTTTTCCTTCAAGCAAACCAGAAAAATTAAAGCAGATGCGTAGTAAACGAATAATATGTGTGCGTAAAATAAATGTTGACATCAGAAATTTTTAACATGGAAAACCTAATGAGGAAAAAACTACGGGACCTAGTCCAGAAAGAAAATCCACTAAAAACAATGAGTACATGGTAGAAACTCCAAAAAATGGAAAGCATCTCAAAAGTATAACTCTCCTGTAAAGACCTGTAAAATTCAAGGGAAATTTTTTCTTAATTTTCTTTGGAATTTTACAAGAACGTGGTTTCTGACGGCACCTGATTCCGAGGCCCGGAGTGTCCGGAATAAATTTCCGAAGTTTGGCTCGGGTACGTTCAGTGAACGAACGAGCGGGAATTTCTAACTTTTGATCCGGTGCTCGGAATTGAAATATGAGGACACCGATGAACTCGCAGCGCCAATATTCGCTTAAGAAGACCTTTTCCGAGGTTGCGTTTTATGCGGAATGAAAGTTAGTTTTGGGAAAAATTAAAAGAAGTTAAATAAAATGTGGAAACACATTTTATTTTTAACTTGTTGGTTAACTTCTCCCAAAGGGAGTTAGGGGTGAGACCCACATCCACTTAACCTCCCTTGAGAGGATTAAGTGTGGTGGGGGCCACACGAACCCTAACTCTTCACCTTTTTTTTAAAAAACTCCCTTTAACTCCTCTTTTAATGAACTTGACAACTTGATTAATTAATGGAGTTGAGTTGTTTGAATTTCAAACCTTTGAAATTCAAATTGTTAATTGTGTGAATAAAATAAGCCTTAGCTTATTTTATTTTGGTTGGTCTCCTTAGACATCTCGAGAGGTTTTGAAGAATTCTCTCCATCTTCTTCAAACTTTGACGAAGAACGCGAAGAACATTCGGACATCGACGAAGAACGCCACGTTCTCGGGAACCGTCTTCCGCGACGCCATACCCACAACACCGACGACGTCTCCTTCCGCGTCATCTCTTCCGCGACGGTTTCCCGCGACGAAATCGCCGTCAAAGAGCTTCGAATCCTCGCTTCACGACATCGACGTCCTTTTTCCCGCGACACCGACGACGTCTCCTTCCGCGTCATCTCTTCCGCGATGGTTTCCCGCGACGAAATCGCCGTCAAAGAGCTTCGAATCCTCGCTTCACGGCATCGACGTCCTTTTTCCGCGACGCCGACCACCGCGACGCTCGTCTTCCGCGGGTCGTTGACGAACATCGTTCTTGAAAACGAAGTAGGGGTTTGTTGTTATTTATTTATTTATTCTCGTTCTTGGTTCTAGCATGACAATCTTGAGAATAAATGATTATGTGCTATCGTCTAACGAGGGGGGGGGGGGGGCGGACCGCACAAACACGGCCGAACCCCCCTCCTTTGTTCTTGAATGTTTCTTGCGGATGAAACGTGATGGCGTGGTGCCGTCGCACCACGCAGATATCATTCGTCAATTATTGCGCGGCGCCGTCGCGCCACGCCGTGGAAAGATTATCATGAACGCGACGCCGTCGCGCCGCGTCGAAGGAAACCGAAGGCGCCGCGGCCGGAGCGGGGCCGCGGCGGAGGGGTGCGGTGCCGTCGCACCGCGCCGGACGACGAAGGCCGCGGCCGGTTCCGGGCCGCGGCGGGATGTGATGACCGGCGGCCAGCCGGGCCGCCGGTGTCGGATGACGGAAGAGGACCGACCCTTGCCGGTCCTATTGAGAAGAAGCAGGCCGGCCAAGTCGGGCCGGCCGGAATGGTGAAAACCGGGGGAATTAAATTCCCCCGGGCTGCTTCTTTGGCCCCCCATGAAGGGAGGGGGCCACAGTTACAAAGGGGGGGCAGCGCCCCCCCGTTTTCTCGAAGGCAGGCCCCCCACGTGAAGGGGGGGGGGCGTTTTTTTTTCCAAGGCGCGACATCCAGCCGCGCCGCCAGCTGAGGAAGGACGGGGGCCTTGCCCCCCGCGCGTGGCACCCGAGCGGCGCCCAGGCCGCGCCGCCGCGCCGGACCGCGCCGCCGCGCCGCCGGCCGGGCCGGGTCGGCCCGGACCCGGACCCCCCGTTTTCGAATCGACTTCGGTCTTTTGCCCATAACTTGAGCTACGGACCTCCGATTGATGAACCGTCAGTGGTAATGCGATCCTTGGATCGAGACGGTCGTTTCGGTATATCGCACTCAAGGTTTCAGAATACTTTGAGTTCGGCCGGGTTGGTTCGTACACGAAACCAACCGGGCCCTCGGAGCGGAAACACTCATATCTTGAGTTACGGACGTCCGATTGACGTGTCGTCAGCTTTGTTGAGTTCCTCTTAGTTAGACGGATCTTTTGGCATACTCCGCCCGAGGTTTGGACGCAGGTGGAGTACGGACGGGTTGGTTTTGCCTTAAAAACCAACCGGGCCCCTGGGACGAAAAAGCCAATAACCCTCAGACCGGGCGTCCGATTGACGCGCCGTCTGTTACGTTGAGTTCCTGTTGGCGATACGGAACTTTTGGATACATCAACTCTGGACTTTGTGACAGTTGATGTATCAGCCTCTTGACTCGTGGAGTGGACCCTCCCGAACGAGCTTGCTGTGTGCGGGAGCCCTAGTGCTGGCTGCGACTGCTACTGTGACGACGACGATTGTGCAGGGATCCTCAATGGACTGCGACGATGAAGACAGCTGGTCTTGTATCCTATGTGGGTCCCAGCTTAGATGATTCAATACTGGTCTTGTATCCTATGTGGGTCCCAGTATAGATGAATCGATGAAGACAGTTGGTCTTGTATCCTATGTGGGTCCTAGCTGTGCTGGTCTTGTATCCTATGTGGGTCCCAGCTTAGATGATTCAATACTGGTCTTGTATCCTATGTGGGTCCCAGTATAGATGAATCGATGAAGACAGTTGGCCTTGTATCCTATGTGGGTCCTAGCTGTGCTGGTCTTGTATCCTATGTGGGTCCCAGCTTAGATGATTCAATACTGGTCTCGTATCCTATGTGGGTCCCAGTATAGATGAATCGATGAAGACAGTTGGCCTTGTATCCTATGTGGGTCCTAGCTGTGCTGGTCTTGTATCCTATGTGAGTCCCAGTATAGATGAATCGATGAAGACAGCTGGTCTTGTATCCTATGTGGGTCCCGGCTTAGATGATTCAGTATCTATGTCTGATCATCTCTTTCACCTTATCGATGATGTATACCTGTGTGAGCTGAATCCTGTTGCTTTCCTGTGTGGATTGTGTTGTGCTATTCTGTGTGGATTTCGTTTTGCTTTCCTGTGTGGAATACGTATACTTTCCTGTGTGGACTGAGTTGTATTTGGGCTCGGAGGTTAGAGCGTATTGGAATTGATGACTTAGGTATATGTATGGGCATATACCTAAGCCGTGTCAGATGTTACTTCATGTTTGTATCTCACCTTTGTGGTTTATCCTTTGTGGATTTTGGGAGACCTTCAGGGGTCTCGGGGTCCCTACTGAGTAGCTTATACTCACCCCTGCACGGGCTATGCCCGAACTACGTTGTGTTGGTTGCAGACGACGGACAACGTTGATCATGATTGAGGCTTGCAGAGCAGGACAATACCTGGAGGTGGACCACTGGGCGGGTCGTGCTCGGAGCGGACAGCGGGACCCGAGGAGCAGTGGAGCTATCTGTACCCACCCTTCAGGTGGGATTTCCAGTGGACAGCTCGGTGTAACAGCTTTTACTTTACAGTTGTTGTTTTCCCTTTCGAGTTGTACTTACTTTCAGTTTGGGTTTGTATACTGGCCCATTTACTTTTCCGCTTGCTTACTCTGTAGTGCTTGTTTACTTTTCAAAGGCAATGCCTTCCCTTTTTACCGAGATTTACGCCTTGGTGCTAGTCGCCAGCCTCTGGCCTATGGAAGGCGGGCTTGGGGTAGTCACGGCACGGGCCCCGAGGGCGGGTCGTGGAAAATTGGTATCAAAGGAGTTCGGTTCTACCGCGAACTCTAATCTTTTCTATGTGAGCAATAATGTTTAGCGTATTGAGTGTGGTTATCAGTCCAGGGAGTCCAGTGTTGGTGCGGCGGCCGACGTATCCATACACCAGGACCCTGACTACTGATTTCCGACTTAATGCACGAAAACATTGATTGCGTGTGTGTTTCAAAGTTTTCTTTATGATTACTTTATATCAGCTCACCAGGTATACTGTTCTGACCGTGGCGCACCCGTTTCCTTTTCAGGATGGCCCCACGACGGCAGCCAGCTAGGGTTCCGAGAGTCGAGCGTGACGACAGCCCACCGAACGACGAGGCCTCGGTGCAGGACCCTTTGTCAGTAGTGGCAGCGGCGGTAGCTCTACCCGCCGAGCCACCGATGCTTCCAGCACCAGCCGCTGACGATGCACGTCGCCTTGGAGCTCTGCACGAGTTCCAGCGCCAGCGACCGCCTAGGTTCCGTGGGGAGACGGACCCCCAGGCAGCAGAGGACTGGCTGGAGGCAGTGGTTCGAGTTTTTAGGCTAGTGAGGACACCTGCAGACCTCATGGTGATCCTCGCTGCGAGCCTACTGCACGCAGCAGCGGGCCGATGGTGGAGCTTGATGCTCCAGGTGCACGATGAGGCATCTCTACTTTGGACGGACTTCGAGAGCCTCTTCCACTCGGAGTTCGTCCCAGCCACCCTTCGTGCGGTGCGTATCCAGGAGCTTCTTCAGCTGCGGCAGGACAACATGACAGTAGCCCAGTACTCAGCGAGATTTACTGATCTCTCGCGCTACTCCACAGATATGGTACGAGACCCGTTCTTCCGGGCCCAGACCTTCGAGCAGGGACTGAGGCATGAGATCAGGGCTTCGATGATCTCCCTCAACATTCCGACGCAGGCAGAGGTGTTGGAGAGAGCCCTTCTAGTGGAAAGTTTTCTCGCCGAGCAGGCTGCAGTGACAGGGCCCTCCGCAGGACGGCCCGTAGCAGGGTCTTCTGCAGTTGGCAGTAGACAGGTGACGCAGAGGTCCAAACGGGTCCGACCATCAGATGGGCAGACACTGGATGAAGATTCGGTTGTGCGGGGCACACGAAGGAGAGCCAGCTACACGAGAGGCAGGCATTTCTATGCATGTGGCGGGCAAGGTCACATGGCTCGAGACTGCCCGACTCGTCCTACAGATGAGCAACAGGTGGTAGAGGGACCTCCCAGACAGAGGTTCGGCCATGGAGGTCCGCAGAGTGCAAGCGGACGAGGCAGAGGAGCCGGCCGAGCAGCAGATGGTGGGCGACACTTCGAGGTGTTGCCACCACCACCGCCAGGAGGTCCGCCCCGACCGCAGGGAGTTGGTGGACATGGGAGAGCTCAGCTTCAGGCAGCTGAGGCCTTCGATCATGGAGCTCTGGGAGCAAATGGACAGGAGCAGAACTAGTGGATACGTCTTTTGTACTTCTAGTTCCTTGTTGCTATTGTGTAGCGTCTTTGTATTATGAGCTGCAATAATAAAAGACGCATACCTTTGTGATGTTTTTTTTCCTATCCTCTTTTGTGTTGTTACTAAGAGGTTCCAGTTTTGACTGTTGACTTGACCCTCACTTGTGAGACATCTAATGGAGGAGACCCAGTTACCACACACTGAAGCCGATAGTGTGACTCAACCCTTGGAGGCAAGAGTAACGGTTGGATCTCTTGGTAGTAGTGTTAAGGCCTTACAACGTCATCCTTGGTATGGATTAGTATCATCCATGTCAGGATTGACTCTATTAGGCAAAGAATGTGGTTCATCCAAGGGATGAGACCAGATTTCTCTTAATCGGCAAAGAAGAAATCATAGCAGCTCTTGTGGGACCAGAGGTGGTCCAGGCCACGACAGAGAAGGTCCAGGTCATCCAGGAGCGGATGAGGACAGCTCAGAGCCGGCAGAAGTCATACGCTGACAGGAGGCGGAGGCCACTAGATTTTGAGGATGACGACCACGTCTTCTTGCGGGTCTCACCTCGACGTAGTATACGGAGATTTGGCCGATGCGGCAAGTTATCTCCGCGCTTCATCGGACCCTTCCAGGTCCTCAGCAGGATTTGCGAGGTGGCTTATCGCCTGGCTCTACCACCTCAGTTGCACCGGGTGCACGACGTCTTCCACGTGTCTCAGCTGAGGAGATACGTGCACGACCCGACGCACATCATTGATCATAGGGAGCTTGACGTTGACGATGGGACGACTTTTACGGAGGTCCCAGTGGAGATAGAGGATCGACAGGAGCGGGTCCTACGTGGGCGATCGATTCCTCTTGTGCGCATCAGATGACAGCACGGGAACCTCCAGGAGAGCACATGGGAGCGGGAGGCTCAGATGCGTGCTCAGTACCCTCATTTGTTTCCCTAGTTTTGATGTATCTTTACGGGGACGTAAAGCCCTGAGGTGGGAGTAATGTAAAGACCCGTAAAATTCAAGGGAAATTTTTTCTTAATTTTCTTTGGAATTTTACAAGAACGCGGTTTCTGACGGCACCTGATTTCGAGGCCCGGAGTGCCCGGAATAAATTTCCGAAGTTTGGCTCGGGTACATTCAGTGAACGAACGAGCGGGAATTTCTAACTTTTGATCCGGTGCTCGGAATTGAAATCCGAGGACACCGATGAACTCGCAGCGCCGATATTCGCTTAAGGAGACCTTTTCCGAGGTTGCGTTTTATGCGGAATGAAAGATAGTTTTGGGAAAAATTAAAAGAAGTTAAATAAAATGTGGAAACACATTTTATTTTTAACTTGTTGGTTAACTTCTCCCAAAGGGAGTTAGGGGTGGGACCCACATCCACTTAACCTCCCTTGAGAGGATTAAGTGTGGTGGGGCCCACACGAACCCTAACTCTTCACATTCTTTTTTTTTTAAAAAACTCCCTTTAACTCCTCTTTTAATGAACTTGACAACTTGGTTAATTAATGGAGTTGAGTTGTTTGAATTTCAAACCTTTGAAATTCAAATTGTTAATTGTGTGAATAAAATAAGCCTTAGCTTATTTTATTTTGGTTGGTCTCCTTAGCCATCTTGAGAGGTTTTGAAGAATTCTCTCAATCTTCTTCAAACTTTGACGAAGAACGCGAAGAACATTCGGACATCGACGAAGAACGCCACGTTCTCGGGAACCGTCTTCCGCGATGCCATACCCGCGACACCGACGACGTCTCCTTCCGCGTCATCTCTTCCGCGACGGTTTCCCGCGACGAAATCGCCGTCAAAGAGCTTCGAATCCTCGCTTCACGACATCGACGTCCTTTTTCCCGCGACACCGACGACGTCTCCTTCCGCGTCATCTCTTCCGCGACGGTTTCCCGCGACGAAATCGCCGTCAAAGAGCTTCAAATCCTCGCTTCATGACATCGACGTCCTTTTTCCGCGACGCCGACCACCGCGACGCTCGTCTTCCGCGGGTCGTTGACAAACATCGTTCTTGAAACCGAAGTAGGGGTTTGTTGTTGTTTATTTATTTATTCTCGTTATTGGTTCTAGCATGACAATCTTGAGAATAAATGATTATGTGCTATCGTCTAACGAGAGGGGGGGGGGGGACCGCACAAACACGGCCGAACCCCCCTCCTTTGTTCTTGAATGTTTCTTGCGGATGAAACGTGATGGCGTGGTGCCGTCGCACCACGCAGATATCATTCGACAATTATTGCGCGGTGTCGTCGCGCCGCGCCGTGGAAAGATTATCATGAACGTGACGCCGTCACGCCGCGTCGAAGGAAACCGAAAGCGCCGCGGCCGGAGCGGGGCCGCGGCGGAGGGGCGCGGTGCCATCGCACCGCGCCGGACGACGAAGGTCGCGGCCAGTTCCGGGCCGCGGCGGGATGTGATGACCGGCGGCCAGCCGGGCCGCCGGTGTCGGATGACGGAAGAGGACCGGCCCTTGCCGGTCCTGTTGAGAAGAAGCCGGCCGGCCAAGTCGGCCCGACCGAAATGGTGAAAACCGGGGGAATTAAATTCCCCCTGGCTGCTTCTTTGGCCCCCCATGAAGGGAGGGGGCCACGGTTACAAAGGGGGGGCAGCCCCCCCCCCCGTTTTCTCGAAGGCAGGCCCCCCACGTGAGGGGGGGGGGGGGGTTCCAAGGCGCGACATCCAGCCGCGCCGCCAGTTGAGGAAGGCCGGGGGCCTTGCCCCCCGCGCGTGGCACCCGAGCGGCGCCCAGGCGCGCCGCCGCGCCGGACCGCGCCGCCGCGCCGGACCGCGCCGCCGCGCCGGACCGCGCCGCCGCGCCGGACCGCGCCGCCGCGCCGGACCGCGCCGCCGCGCCGGACCGCGCCGCCGGCCGGACCGCGCCCCCGCGCCGGACCGCGCCCCCGCGCCGGACCGCGCCGCCGCGCCGGACCGCGCCGCCGGCCGGACCGCGCCCCCGCGCCGGACCGCGCCGCCGCGCCGGACCGCGCCGCCGCGCCGGACCGCGCCCCCGCGCCGGACCGCGCCGCCGCGCCGGACCGCGCCGCCGCGCCGGACCGCGCCGCCGCGCCGGACCGCGCCGCCGCGCCGGACCGCGCCGCCGCGCCGGACCGCGCCGCCGCGCCGGACCGCGCCGCCGCGCCGGACCGCGCCGCCGCGCCGGACCGCGCCGCCGCGCCGGACCGCGCCGCCGCGCCGGACCGCGCCGCCGCGCCGGACCGCGCCGCCGCGCCGGACCGCGCCGCCGCGCCGGACCGCGCCGCCGCGCCGGACCGCGCCGCCGCGCCGGACCGCGCCGCCGCGCCGGACCGCGCCGCCGCGCCGGACCGCGCCGCCGCGCCGGACCGCGCCGCCGCGCCGGACCGCGCCGCCGCGCCGGACCGCGCCGCCGCGCCGGACCGCGCCGCCGCGCCGGACCGCGCCGCCGCGCCGGACCGCGCCGCCGGCGGGCAGGGTCGGACCCGGGTCGGCCCGGTTCGGGCCGACCCAGGGGGGGCGGGCCGGGTCGGCCCGGACCCGGACCCCCCGTTTTCGAATCGACTTCGGTCTTTTGCCCATAACTTGAGCTACGGACCTCCGATTGACGAACCGTCAGCGGTAATGCGATCCTTGGATCGAGACGGTCGTTTCGGTATATCGCACTCAAGGTTTCGGAATACTTTGAGTTCGTCCGGGTTGGTTCGTACACGAAACCAACCGGGCCCTCGGAGCAGAAACACTCATATCTTGAGCTACGGACGTCCGATTGACGTGCCGTCAGCTTTTTTGAGTTCCTCTTAGTGAGACGGATCTTTTGGCATACCTCTCCCGAGGTTTGGACGTAGGTGGAGTACGGACGGGTTGGTTTTGCCTTAAAAACCAACCGGGCCCCTGGGACGAAAAAACCAATAACCCTCAGACCGAGCATCCGATTGACGTGCCGTCTATTACGTTGAGTTCCTGTTGGCGATACGGAACTTTTGGATACATCAACTCTGGACTTTGTGACAGTTGATGTATCAGCCTCTCGGCTCGTGGAGTGGACCCTCCCGAACGAGCTTGCTGTGTGCGGGAACCCTAGTGCTGGCTGCGACTGCTACTGTGACGATGACGATTGTGCAGGGATCCTCAGTGGACTGCGACGATGAAGACAGCTGGTCTTGTATCCTATGTGGGTCCTAGCTGTGCTTGTCTTGTATCCTATGTGGGTCCCAACTTAGATGATTCAATACTGGTCTTGTATCCTATGTGGGTCCCAGTATAGATGAATCGATGAAGACAGTTGGTCTTGTATCCTATGTGGGTCCTAGCTGTGCTGGTCTTGTATCCTATGTGGGTCGCATCTTAGATGATTCAATACTGGTCTTGTATCCTATGTGGGTCCCAGTATAGATGAATCGATGAAGACAGTTGGTCTTTTATCCTATGTGGGTCCTAGCTGTGCTGGTCTTGTATCCTATGTGGGTCCCAGCTTAGATGATTCAATACTGGTCTTGTATCCTATGTGGGTCCCAGTATAGATGAATCGATGAAGACAATTGTTCTTGTATCCTATGTGGGTCCTAGCTGTGCTGGTCTTGTATCCTATGTGGGTCCCAGCTTAGATGATTCAATACTGGTCTTGTATCCTATGTGGGTCCCAATATAGATGAATCGATGAAGACAGTTGGTCTTGTATCCTATGTGGGTCCTAGCTGTGCTGGTCTTGTATCCTATGTGGGTCCCAGCTTAGATGATTCAATACTGGTCTCGTATCCTATGTGGGTCCCAGTATAGATGAATCGATGAAGACAGTTGGTTTTGTATCCTATGTGAGTCCTAGCTGTGCTGGTCTTGTATCCTATGTGGGTCCCAGTATAGATGAATCAATGAAGACAACTGGTCTTGTATCCTATGTGGGTCCCAGCTTAGATGATTCAGTATCTATGTCTGATCATCTCTTTCACCTTATCGATGATGTATACCTGTGTGAGCTGAATCCTATTGCTTTCTTGTGTGGATTGTGTTGTGCTATCCTGTGTGGATTTCGTTTTTCTTTCCTGTGTGGAATACGTATACTTTCCTGTGTGGACTGAGTTGTACTTGGGCTCGGAGGTTAGAGCGTATTGGAATTGATGACTTAGGTATATGTATGGGCATATACCTAAGCCGTGTCAGATGTTACTTCATGTTTGTATCTCACCTTTTTGGTTTATCCTTTGTGGATTTTGGGAGACCTTTAGGGGTCTCGGGGTCCCTACTGAGTAGCTTATACTCACCCCTGCACGGGCTATGCCCGCACTACGTTGTGTTGGTTGCAGACGACGGACAACGTTGATCATGGTTGAGGCTTGCAGAGCAGGACAGTACCTGGAGGTGGACCACTGGGTGGGTCGTGCTCGGAGCGGACGACGGGACCCGAGGAGCAGTGGAGCTATCTGTACCCACCCTTCAGGTGGGATTTCCAGTGGACAGCTCGGTGTAGCAGCTTTTACTTTATAGTTGCTGTTTTCCCTTTCGAGTTGTACTTATTTTCAGTTTGGGTTTGTATACTGGCCCATTTACTTTTCCGCTTGCTTACTCTGTAGTGCTTGTTTACTTTTCAAAGGCAATGCCTTCCCTTTTTACCGGGATTTACGCCTTGGTGCTAGTCGCCAGCCCCTGGCCTATGGAAGGCGGGCTTGAGGTAGTCACGACACGGGCCCTGAGGGCGGGTCGTGACATCTCCTATATAGCAAAATAAAATATCAGCAGGCAAGAGAGGCATATAGAAAATCTGAAAAAAGAATGCTGTTTGAGAAAGAAGAGAAAACAATAAATCCGATTGTACGGATTTGAATATCGTAGACTGAATAATTAGGTCCTGAAAAATCATCAAGATAAGAGGAAAACTGATTGCAGATCAACGCCGATCACAAAAATGAAACTTTCTCCTCATATTGAGGTCGTCGTCGTAGAGTTACACAGGCCACCGCAAACGCGGTAACCCCTTCCCAGGTGTCTCTTTTCGGCTACATCGTGTTGGCACTCCTTGGAAAATATGTTATTACATTCTCTTATATAGACACCGAGCCCATATCTTCAATTAATACAGTCAACATTAAATTGTTCGTCTATTAATATTGAGAATTAACTTTTCATTAATGTTGAGATAAAATCCTCTATTAATGTTGAGATAAATCTCTCCATTAATAATTTTATCTCACATCAATAAATGTGATGAATCCCAACATTTTTGAAGGTGTTAAATGAACATTTCATGACATTTGGCATGAAGCGTGCCAAATCGGCACATGGGTCGAGTCACACACTGAAGATTTTCCTCCCCCACTCTCCTCATTTTGCACTTCATAAATAGAGAGTTACATGAGGTCGTGCCAAATGGGACGAGAACCGTGCAACTCATTGGAGACCATGAAATTGTGACCGAGGAGTTGTACAAGGCCGTGCTTATATGGCATGGGTCATTTCAAATTACTTAGAAATGGAAAGTGGCAACCTCTTATTTATATATTGAGATTTATGGAGAATTATTATGATAGAGCTTGGTGGTTTACTTTGAAAGGATCATCGAGTTCGAGAATTTATCGTCAATTCATGAAAGCTCGCTAAGGTAGGTGGTTTCTATACTTTTTATGAGATCGGCTAGTTCATTTGTACTTTTTTGATTGGTTGTATCCATGAAATGATTTTATTATTTGGGTTTTGTAATAAATCATATTGTTTTTTTAAATATTATTTTATGATAAACTGCTTTGGTGAAAATACACAGTGAAGGGGGTTGTTTTAGTGAGGCTTGTTTTGAAAACCTATAAGCTTCTACCCTGCTAAAATAGAGAATATAGGGAGTGTGTGCTAAGATAAGCAATGAAAAAAAAAGATTCCAACTCACTCCTCATCGTGGTAAAGAAGATGATTTGGGTTAAATGTATGAATGGATGGTGACCTGGACTGCACATAAAAAAGCTAGCTAGTGAATAGTTGAATTGTTCATTTATACTCATTTATTCCTTAGCATGAGTGATTTTTTCAAGAAGGGGGAATTTATGTGATTTTTAGGGAATGAGGAGTATAATGTCCCCTACCCGGTTCACCTTTGTTGTGACCGAACTGGAGCACCACATACCTCAAGAGTGCCTCTCTATACACTAGAGGCTACCAACTAGTGGCGATGAATGATATATAATAGGTGGAGAGACTATATCCTATGATACAACTAAGCATAAAACACAAAAGAAGCAATAGCTAGAAACAACCATCACAATAAAGAAGCGGTATGAAAAATACATCACAACTATAAGCTAGTCCACAGTAAATAATCACAACATGTTATATCAAAATAAACAACTATACATGTCGTAAAAGTCATACAAGTGTAAGTTGGATATCCCATGGGCAGATCATTTATAATGTAGTCTAAAAATAAACAAAAGTACAAAGATATCCATTATTGGTCTCAAGACCTAGCTCAAACCCATCTCACGACTCCAAACAAGTTCTACCCACTTAGTTATCTGAAGTTGTTGGGCCCTCGTGTAACGCACCTTAGTTTTTTGAGATGCGCTATGGTTTGTTTCTAGCATAGAAATATGTTTTATGTTCATTTTTGGTTGTTAGATCTGTTGGGGTAGATTGAGGGGGGATTTAGGAAGACCGAGAGGAACCTACAGCTGATCTAGAGCTACAGGCAGAGGTTCACAACGTGACACATTTGTTACACCACGAATACACGACATGAAGTATGTTCACATTGTGAAGTCTCATGGGTATGTTTTTACGGGGAAAGGTTGTAATCCCCCAACCCCCCTTATATCCCATCCTCTCTTCTCCAAGACCCCTTACATGATTTGGAAACCACAGGGGACTCTTTTGATGATTTTGGCTCCCTCCTCATCATTTCTGGCCGCACCATTTGATCTAATGGATTCCTTATGGCAAGTTTAACCTAGCACGTGCCCAAGATTCCTTCTTCCTTCTCCATTTTTGGTTTTCCCTCTCTGAAACCTTATTATGAGTGTATTAGGGATGAATTTTCAGAATCGGTGCATTGGGCTCAAATCAGGTGGAGATTCTTAGTGGATTGGCTCCATCATGCTTAAGGTAGGAAGTCCTTAGCATACTACAAAAATTGTATTGAATTGTGTGCCTTGATTTGCATGTGGGTGTGTGTAGCCTTGTTAGACCTCTGATTTTTGTGTCAAATTTTGCAGGTGAGGTCCATATTGATGTAGTTGGTCCCTTAGAAAGGGATCACAACTTTTATGCCTTGAAATCAATGAAAGCAAGCCTTGTACCAGGGTTATGGGAAGGTCTATTCACTCGGGTGTTTAGGATCATAAATTGATATTTTGGTTCAGAAAGAGCTAGATTGACTTGTTAAAATGTTATAGGGGTCTCGGTAGTGAATTACCTTGCCAGTGTTCCATGAAAATGGTGAATAAGAACCTTGTACCTTGGTTATGGGTAAAGATGTACGCTTGGGTAAGTGGGATTAGAATGATCCATTAGGGCTTGTGCAAGGCTAGATTGACTTTGGTTGATTATGTGAAGGTTGAGATGATGATGTGGGCTAGTAATGAGTGATATGGATGAGATTGGCATGGTGATATGGGATAGTCATGAGTGAGATGACTATGTATGGGATGATAATTCGTACTAACCATGAGTGATATGATTGAGCTTGGCATGGTGATAGGGGATGGCCATGAGTGAGACGGTCGAGACCAGAATCAAAAGTTGGCTCATAATGAGTGATATGGATTAACTTGATGTGTGATGTGAGGATGACCATGAGTAAGGTGGTTCGGTCCAATTGTGATGATGACGATGGAGTCCATGAGCGAGATGATCAGGTTAGGGTAGGACAGTGTGAGTTTCCCTTACTTGTGTGACTTTTTGTGCATATTGTTGCTTGTTGCTTGCTACTTGATGTGACCTCCCTTGAGTGTGTGGGGATGGTTTAGTGTGATTGATGAGGTTGGGACTTGAGCGATAAGGCATGGGTTGTGTGATGTATGTTTTATTGAGTTTTTTGACAGACCATTCCTTTTGGTAATGAGCCGAAGCAGGTAGGGCCAAGGTTCATGGTAGCTGGGTTATCGCACGATGACTTGACATGTTGTGTGATTATTTATGTATTTATTTTTCATCATTATATACACTTTTATATGAATGTTATACTTATGTTAAAAATTAATTGGTGGTGTTCTACAATGTTTATCCTCACACCCTGCATGAGCATCTCAGTGTATGTCAAGACTTTATGGACAAGGATTTCAGATGAGGTTAAGGGTCCTTCCTAGGGTAGTTGTGTTGAAGGATTTGGTTGGTTGAGGGGATGTTGAGAAAAACTCTAGGATATTTTTTTAGAGAGGTCTCTTTATTTATTTTTTCCTTTGATAATTGTACATATAGATCTTCCATATGCAGTGATCTCTTTTGACTAGTTTTATTTAATATTTTATGCTATTTTTTATAACATGTTTTAATATTTATGTTAATATTGATTCTACATTTTAATTATATTGTTTAATCTAATTATTATTACATCCATTATTGTATGCGTACTTTGATTGTTTATCTATTACTGAGGGCATAGTCTCCCCATAGTGGCTCTTATGTAACAACTCCAGTTTTTCCATGTATTGTTTTATAATATCATATGGATTATTTTTAGAGCTAAGCGTGAAGATGTCATGAGATTATGAGGCCCAGTGTGCCAAGAATTAATTTTTAAAATATATTAAATATATTAAATGAACGTGCATGCAATTTTCCTAAAAAATTATAATAACTTCCAAACAGAGTCTTAGATAAGAAATCTAAGGGCCCCGTTGAGTTTAGAGCGTGAATTTTACACTAGGTGCAATATAACCTTGGAACATGATGAACGTTCTGGTTGGGGCATAGTTTTGGGTGGACGTTTAAATAAATAAAATAAATAAATTAATTTCCATGACCTATTAATCTCTCTATATAAATTCTATTATGGAGGATTTATAGGGTTATCCGCATAACCCTACAAATCGAGAGGATCCATTAGAGAGTATTGGAGGAGATTCCATTGGTGTGCGACGACCGGATCATGGATCATCAATTAGTGTGCGACGAAACCTGAGGATCCTGCCAATGATAACGAAATGAAATCATTATTCACTAGAAATTGATCCAAATTGAGTTAGGATGATGTTTTATTTTTATTCTTTCCCCATTATTATTTCTATGATGAATGTGAATCAACCAACTAACGGATTGATTTGTGGATCGATCGTATTGCAGGTATGAGATTATCTACATGGATTATTATGAGAATTTTTTAATTTGTTTTGGTTCTTAATTATCTATTCTAATGAAAAAAATAGAGTCCAACCTAACACGATTGTGGTTCATTCCCCTTTTACATGTTTCTTGGATTTCTCCCATTGTTCTTCATGTGTTCATTGATGGTATTTGTTTTGATTGGTGGTTTGATAAAATACCAGTTAATCAATCATTGCACACCTGTTTCTTGGCACAATAGATTGATACCACATATCTAGGTTTAGATCGATGATGAGATCAAGAAATTATGATGGAAATGATAGATTGAGGATAGACTTGCAACCCCCGGTTTGAGCGGAATGTGCGATGGTGACGAGAACCAACAACGATGGGTTCCTGTGATTTTGGTAGCTGGATTCTGGTGAGCAGCAATGAAAAGGCTCGTCCAGGACCAGATCTATGATTACCAGTGAGATTGATAGAGAAATTAGAGGTGACAGTGGTGTGGGAGTACATGGAGGAATAACCTACGAGTTTTGGAAAATCCAGCAGAACACAACATGTAATCCAAGATTACATGACAAGTGGGACCCCTAGTGCAATGCTAGGGTTTCTGTGAGAAGATAAATATCACACAACATGTGAAACTTGTCACATGGCATGTGAACCTTACTTGGTGGATCATCATTTACTTGGGAAGGTACACGAGCATGGGCACAACTATCCGTACATGGACACGACTAGCCAGACACAGACACAGCCCGAAGCACATGGTCTTGGACATGCCTTATACTTAGGCATAAACACAGACATGGGCATAAGTCGTGATACATGAGAATGACTTGATGATAAAGGGTCATGTCGTATACTAATATTACATTTTTTTACCCCTTTAAAAAAGGATTAGATCCCTTTTCCTCTTTAGCTTAGACAAGTTTCGTCAGGGAGCATTTTATGAGGGTTAGTATGGAATCACATCCTACACATAGGATAATGATCCATTCATTGAAAATTATTGGATAGAGTTTTTATAATCCTTCCTTAGGGTCTAGAGTGAGATTATCTATCATCATCTTTCCCTAGGTGTAGTTCTTAGTATCATCATGACCAACACTATGAGGGCATCGATCCTCTACTTAGCAGGTTATTTTAGAGAGAGTTGTTGGTATACCCTATGGATTTGGGAGTGATCCTCATCAGTGTATTGTTCTCTTAATAATTTCATCATATAAATATTATGGTGATATCTGATGAGTAATACATCTTGGATATATTTCATCAGTGCTATCTGACTCATGGAGCACATTCTTCTGGACGAGTGCTATGTGAAACCTTCGAGCAGGATTCCTAGTCTGACATTACATTTGTGACTTTACCTTGAGACTATGTTTCCTTATTGAGTATATTTGGATATTATTTTTATATGTGTTGAAGACATATACTTGTGTTGAGGTGACTGTTATTCTTAATATTATATGCTTAGTGATTTCAGGGTGTCTTACTAGGTATTGTTATACTCACCCTTTCTTGGGATTTTCCTTCACATGTCATGCATTATATAGATGATTGACCTTTTGACATAGTCCTAGAGGGAATAAGACCAGAAAGAGATTTGTGATCCAGAAATACTGAGGTGATTTTCTGTGGTTTCATTGATAACGGTCCCCTTCTATACATTAAGGTTGGACTTGTTTTCAGTTTCTTTATGGTGGGCTTGTATTTAGCCCTTTTGATTTCAGTACTTGTTGTTATACTCTAATGGTGATATTTAGATGTATGAATGTATGGTTTATTAGTTGTTTTAAATTTTAGCATTCACTAATACAAAATAGGCCTTTAACAGTGCTAGAGATGGCCTTTATCAGCGCTAGAAAAGCACTGACAACCTGAGTGAGATTAAAATCCCTGGTCTTTTATCGTGCTTTTTTAGTGCTGATAAAGGGACTTTTATTAGTGATTATAGAAGTTATGATAAAGTGTACCTTTATGAGAATTTTTAAAAGTGTGAAAAAATGTGTATTTATGATCACTTTTAAAAGCACTGATAAAAGTCCATACTGTAGTATGCTGCAACAGCACACTGCAGCACCACTACAATGTGTTGTAATATCACACCGCAACACCAAGAACACACCAGATATCAAAAAAAAAACTAGTCCCAATACATAATTTAAATGATATTAAATTTGTAACACAAATAAAATAAAAAAACACTATATTATAGACATTTAAAACATTTTTTATAAAATTACATAAATACAAATTATTACATACATTCAAAAACATTGATGTTCCTTTGTCTTTTAATCCTGACCCATACTCATACTATTTCCAAACAAAACACCCTTTATTGAGAAAAAGAATGCACCTATATAAGAAAATAATTTTTATGTTAGTAATAATATAAATAAATAAATAAATAGAAAGTGTTAATTTTACTAAAATTGATGTTAATTTTACTAAAATTGATAACAATTTTAAATAAAAAGGCACACTTAGAGTCATACCAGTCACACGGTGCATCATATTGAGGTGTGGATAATTCCAACAGGTCTCAAATGACTTGTGGATCTTTTTCATGAAGTATGAAAACAATATAAATGTGTTTTCATGATTTTGAGTACATCAGCTGTCTTTTTTACTAAAATGTCATTTTAAATTGGAAACACACACTTTTGACTCATTTTGATCACATCGTGTATCAATTTGACATGAAACCAATTCCTATACGTCAAAAATGACTTATGAATCATTATCCTAAATTATCAAGAAAATTTGAGTGCATTTGATTGGTTTTCAGTGAGTGATACATTTTGAACTAAAATGTCGATTTTAAACTAATAACAGATAATTTAAGTCATACCTGGCACATTATGCATCAAATTAAGGTGGAACTGATTCCTACACATCAAAAATGACTTATGGATCATTTTTTTAAAGTATCAAAACAATCTGAATGCATTTTCTCTGTTTTGAGTAGGTTAGTTGTCCATTTTACTAAAATTGATGTCAATTTTAAATAAAAAGACACACTTGGAGTCATACCGGTCACACCGTGCATCATATTGAGTTTTAGATGATTATAATAGGTCTCAAATTACTTTTGGTTCATTTTCTTAAAGTATAAAAACAATATAAATGTATTTTCTTAGTTTTGAGTATGTCAGTTTTCTTTTTTACTAAAATGTCATTTTAAACTAGAAACATGTACTTTTGGATCATTCTGTTCACATCATGTATTAGTTTGACATAAAACTAATTCCCACACATCAAAAATTAATTATAAATTTTTTTCCTAAATTATTAATAAAATATGATCATTTTTGATCAATTTTCAGTGAGTGACAATTTTTAAACTAAAATGTCAATTTTAAACCGATAACGAACTCTTTAAGTCATACTAGGAACATCATGTATCAGATTGAGGTGAGACTAATTCCTACATGTCAAAAATGACTTATGAATCGTTTTAATAAAGTATAAAAACAATAAAAATGTGTTTACTCAGTTTTGAGTAGGCCGGTTGCCTATTTTACTAAAATTGAACAGCCCATCTTTTCCCCCTTCCACATCGACATTAACCTTCATGAAGCCCATTTATTCAACTTTCAATACAATGATATTTTAAACCCATTTGTAATGGAAAATTTGAACTTTAAATGTTGTATAATCCAACTCGTATATCTGTTTGATGATGCCAAAATATGACATATTTGCATAAATTGAATTTTTATCCTTTGAACTAAATATGTGCATTGTTTCAGCCACAAGCATAACACTATCATTTTTCTTCATACTGTAGTCATCATGTTATTTTTTATAGAATGTATAACCATTGATTACAAAACTAGTGTAAGATATAACATTTTCATTCAGTCCTCTGACTAGCCATTGAAGTTGTTCAACAATTGAATTCAGATTTTCAAATAAATCCTTATAAATTTGATCTCGAAACCATCCTATAAACTATTGATTATGTGTATTTGATATCCATCCCCAATCCCTTGATGGATTTAAATATCTAAGAATTTCTATGTGGGCTTCAATTTATGGATCAAAATATTTACTATTATGTAAAATGTAAAGGTGTGCTTACTCCCACTCTGTCAAGGTAATTTTAACAACATATCTTTTAGAAATCCACAAGACTTTGGGAGACCAATGCTGCCAACATCTGATAGGTAATTGGTACATAATTCAATAACTTCTTCAACAATATATTGGTCTTCAATACAACCTTCTGGCCGACTTTGATTTTTGACATACCCTTTCAAAATCTTCATATAGAATTTAATTTGGTACATCCATCTATAATGGACATGACCACATAGTTGAACATCTCTAACCAAGTGAATCATCAAGTAGACTATTATATCAAAGAATGATGCTGGAAAAAACATATCTAATTCACATAATATGACTAAAACCTCCTTATTCATGATGGGAGACTTCGTTGGGTCTATAACTTTACTGTATATGGATTTGAAAGGAAGTAGAGTCTGGTCAATTTATATTGTAGATTTTGAGGAAAAATTTAATAGAAAGCAATAGACATTAAATATTTCATCAAAACATGATATTAGTGTGATTTTAGTCCTTGTAACTTTAAATTAGTCATTGGCATTGTAACGCCCCGACCCTAGTTACCCAGAGTCGGTGCATTATTACATAACATTGGCATGATCATGAGAAAGATCAAGTCTCGAAAGACCGATTAGTTTAGTAGCCTTGGAATAACTAGATACATCCATAAATTTTTACATTACATCATAAAAAAAAACATCTTGTCTTCATATCCCCTCATACTATCCCTGCAGGTCATTCATAAATTACTTCTTCATAATCCTGGGAAAAAAAAAATAAAACATTGAAAGGGGTGAGCTCGGATGCTCAGTAAGGATAACATTATAGCAGAAGCTTTCATAAATAAGCATAAACACTTAAGGCAATTTATAACTAAAACAAAAGCCTTTTAAATATGAACTTTCAACATGGTATGGCATAAATAAAATGAAATAATGCCATTTAATTATTCACATGGATATTCTACTAGTCGAATGATCACATGCAATATCAATAACCACTTTCATAATGATGGAATGCATAATGCCAGACTATCATAACCACATAGCCAAGGCCTCGTGCCAAGACTACAAATAAGATTTTGCCAAGGCCTTGTGCCAAGACACTAGTTTGTCTCATGAGACCTACCGATGCATCGAGGAGCTATAGCGGGCTCCACCCGTCACTTATTAAGTCCAATGAATTCCTCATATGAACATGTTTAAACGTAACATAAACATTCGTATTAAAACTAGCATACGAAATGTCAATACTTTTACCACAAACCATGAATGGTATAAAAACAGCACATCCACAGTCAAACATAACTCATTCGATACAATATGGAAGGTTGTATTGTATCACATTAACCTCAATCAAGAATAATGAAGGATGTTGACATAGATGAAAATAATCATCAAAACTATTTGAGAGAAATATCCCCCTTTTCTTGAAAACATTTAAAAGTCACACTATTTGTCAAGAAGCCATTTAAAAGTAGATTTTTGAATCAAAGTGTCCCATACCACTTTGAAACTTTTTAAAAGGAGTTTTGATTTCTAAACTTTAATGTCCATATAAATAAATCCTTTAAACCATTTTTAAAACATGTACATTAATGAGAAAGGTTTAGATGAATAAGTCTTTAAAACATTTAAAAATGGTATTTTAGTTAGAGATTATTACCAAAAGCGACACTTGAATACAAATAATTGAGGTGATCAAAACTTTGTAATATCATGAGAATAAAGGGAATCATGATATACTATGTCAAAGTACATTATATATACACCACATAAAAGTGATTTGGTGTATATCATCAAAGAAGTCTCAATGGAATGTAAATTGAGATGAAATCTCTCATAAAGGTTGTATCCTTAGGTTAAGGATAAATCAATGACATAATTATGTGTGACAAATATAAATACACTAAATATGATTGGATATTCAGTGTAAAACAATCAAAGGACATTCACACATATTCTTGTAAAAACAATACCAACGAATTGGATGTTTAACTCAACAAATGGAGAATGAGTTAAAATTACTCTTATCAAATTCATATCAATGACTTGAGAATTACCAATGGAGTGATTATGTGTATCAAAATTATATCCACAGGAAGGGGAGTGGAAATTATGACATAATCAAATGAATAGTGATTCCACACATAATCTTGGGGTAATATAATCAATGAAATATGTGTAAATCCAAATGAGTGGAAATTGAAATCTCAAATTCCCTTATCGATTAGGTAACTTACGAAACATACAACCATGAAAGAAGTATCATACCATGATGATGTAAATACCCATAAATTAAAGTATATTACACAATGAATACGATCATGGGCAGTACACATACACCACATGCAATAATTAAGTGGTGATCAATGGAATTCTCACGGAATTAAAAGTGAGATAAGAAAACCCTTACCTTGTACTTTTCCTTGGTTGGGGTAGGTTAACCTACTGTATAATAGTGAAATAATTGTTACTAAATTATACAAGAATCATATACATTAATATGATATCATATATGATCTTTTAATATTGATTTGATAATAATATCTTAGTATTATCGCCGTTTCGGGTGTTAACTTACTCATTTTCTTTATATGTTTTGTTACATAAGTCATGTTTGTTGTATCTTATTCATATCAAGAATGATATCAAGTCCTTAAACATCATTTTTAAATCATTAAATGATAATTATACTTGAATGGATACGATGGAGAATGAATCTCATCGCGTTCGTGGAGACGGTAGTCCGTACGTACGCACGAACGCTACTTCCATTTAATTTTTTATTTTTAAAAGAATCGAATCCAAATGATACATAGGTATATTACTATTCCAGTATAATATAATATTTTATATATGTTACTTAAGTTCATTAACACCATCCTTTATACGTTCCATGTGTGGTATGAACGAGTCATATCATTTTAAGGGGGCGGTAGTCCGCACTTCCTCAAATGAAATTATCGTATGTATATACAACATGAAACGAATAATGGTATGAAATAAAATGGAATTACAGAAGCTTATATATAAAATATATATCATTAATATCATATTTAATTACAGTGCCATCATAATGGCCACCATGAGAGGCGGTAAGATGTATTTGAACAATCATCGTTTCGTGAGGCGTTAGTTTTCCATCCACAGAAACATTATGTTCATCATCCATTAGATGGAGTTGTGTGTATGTGTAGTTTGAATACTTCTTATAACAACATCCTAGTATATTTAGGATACTGGTGTTGTTACAAAAGAAAGGAAATAAAAAGAGTTTGGGGGTTGAAGAAGCAAAATAATTTAAAATAATTTAAGAGAAAACGTTACCTTTAATTTAGGTAACTCACTTTGGTTGGAACCAAAGGACTTCTTGAAATGCTTTTTGCCTAAGGGGAAGCTTCAAGGAGGAGGAGAGGGATGTGGGGAGCTTAGTTGGGTAGAGTTTGGACGAGCCAAGTGGCTTGAGAGGTGTGAAGAAATGAGAAGGAGGAGTGCCCTTTTATAAGAGGGGTGAGGGGCACCTTTGGAAAAGCTAGAGATATTAGTTTATAATAAATTCATATTCGGTTTCCAATGGCTCCAAAGTTGACTATTCAAAGGTTAAGGTGGTTATGGGTCGAAAACAACTCAACCAATAGAATTTAGACAGGTTTGGGTACTTATATTAACCTTATCTTTAAGTATTAACTCTAAGTTAATTAGTTTCACTTTTACAATGTCTCTTTGTATTTTTATATTATATGGTTAATAAACTTACCATATACATACAAGCGACCCCCAAGTGGTACTTTAATGATGAAACTATCATGATATAAGTTTCTTGGCCGAACCTTAGATTTTTAGGAATTTAATATCAATTAATAATATAATATTTGTTTTAAGAACTCTTTTATGTCAATTTTGACACTATTCAATAGTTGATTTTTGTGAAACTCATAACAGATTGATTACTTCGAACAAAGTCAATTAAATCAATCCTAATATATCATATTATCCTATAAAATTAGTTTAATTCATTAAAAGTTTCATATTATATTTATTTGGGTATTTATAATATCAATTATTTTAATTGTTCACTATTATAGTAATTACTTCATCATCATTGTGTCATAAATAAAATAAATTATTTAATGTCTAAAAATTATAAATAAAATTTAATTATGTAGGAAATCTTTTTAGCTTTCTAATGAATATTTATAATCTAAAATCCAACATGTATAACCCTATGTAAAAATTGTTCTTCTAAAAGATGTAAGCTTATGCCATTTTTATTTTTATTTTAACTTTATTAATGTAAAGTGTCCCTACCACATACAAGTGGCTCCAAGGGGTCCCCAAATTGACCCAAGGATGCTCATGGTCGGGTATGTGTCCACCAATAAGGTTAGGACACGTTTTAGGGTAATTTTGTATTATTATAATATTATTTTTTAACCCTTATTTACCGGATTTACCCTTTAACCATGGTAAATAAAATATTTACCACAGTAACTATTCAAAATGTCTAAAAATAAAAGTTACCTATTTACACAATTTGAACATCCTGATTCCAAATATGGAATCCATTTTCCTAAATTCAAAACACAGAAGTGGCAGAAATTAATTTAAAATTAATTCCCGCTGTCAAAACAAAAAGCGTGTTTTTAAGAGATAATAACTATCAAAAGATTGACACTTGTTTATATTCGGTTTAATTGTAAAATTATGTCCAATGACCAACATTATATTAAATGGTAAAAATATATTCTAAATATACTTTAAAACCACTCAAATTCATAATTTATCAATATTAATTATTTTGATTAAAAAAGTTGTTTTTAATTAAAATTTAGTAATTTTCACTATTCATCAAAATATAAAAGTTATCCGAAAAGTACCAAAATTTCACCCTAGGCTAATTTTGATATTCTGAATCCAAAAATGAAGTCCATTTTGAAATATAAAATATATATAATTTCAAAAAGTAGTTATTACTATTCATAACGGCTAGTTTAATTGGTTGTTAGAACTCGGTGTTGCGTACAACATACGCTATCACATTATTCAAAGAGAAGCGTACCGTAGAAGCTTGGGATGTTTCATTTTAAATTTTTGATGTCCCCATTTAGTCAAAAAGTTTAAAATATAGTATTTAAAAAGGGTTCACTATTATAGTTGATAAAAGTGCAATACTGAAAATGAATTTGTTCTTGCATTATATCTAAGAAACTCATAATATGGATTCTAAAATTATAAGGATTATATAAAGTTTAAAATTTAGTTAATACTATTCATAACCTTTTTTTTAACGGCTTGTTTGGTGAGTCATGGTGCGCTTGAACTCGGTGTTGCGTGTAGTGCATGTTATTGAATTATTTTGAAGAAATAACACACTATGAAATCTTGGGGTGTTACATTCTCCCCTTCTTCAATAAATTGCGTCCTCGCAATTTGAAATTGTTCTTCGAAAATAAAAGGTTGAAAATAGAAAATATATTTGTGGGAAAACCCACATCGGAAATTGGTTTACTAAAATTTAGTCTTAATATGAGGAAAAGAGAAATGAAAGGGTCACCACCAAATTATGATCTCGATTAGGAGAACATTGGTGGCAATTAGAGACATATAATTGGAAGAAAAACGTAAATATTTATAGGTAGTGGTTGAGGTCATCAATCACAAACAAGTATAAAATTGAGGTCCTTAAACTCATCAATCTATGATGATTTGAAGTACCATCGGTTCAACAAAATATAGGGTATTGGGATCACACATTTTTGACATTTCAAAATATCTTAGTTGAAATCCCACATCGAAAAATGAATTAATGAGGCCTCTATTTAAAATAAAGAGTGGAAAGTATGAAGATTACCGAAAATAACACATACTAGGGTTCCATGTAGGAAAATATGGATATGGAGGAGAAATCTAACCATCAATTATCTGATGGAGAGTGGTAGAGAACATGGCTATGAAAAGGCCAACAATCCCAAAGCCATAAATTAGTGATGATTTAAGGTACCATCTAGGACAACATTTTTTTTTAAAGTTACATTACATAAGGAAGAGGAATTAATTTATGATATTGACTAAGAACATTATGAGATATACTTAAATTTTAAGTAGATTTTCATTCTTTAATAAATTTCCACCACTAACTCAATTTTTTTTAAACGATGAGTATTCAAGAAGACTTGGTCACACTGAAAGAGCTAGAATAAACTTCTATAGAATCACATGATCCATGCAGGATAAACCATATATTTACATTGTCTTTGAAGATTAATCAAAACCAAAATGGTTAGTGAATGATCTAATGATCCCCCAAAAGGATATTCATTGAGATAAATATGCACTAATCTTAATTTCTAAAATTAAACCAACAATACCCCAAAGTTAAATAGATACCATTCAATAACCAATTGTCCTTAAAAATCCTTTAATATAATCCAAACTAATATTGAAACCCAAAACATAGAAGAATTTGATTATGTAGTCTCCCATGTTACATTGTATCTCCAAATGACATCAAATACTCTTAAAGTTACATACTTAAAAGTAATTAACATCATCACATATTCTCTATTATAGGTTAATCATTTCCATAAATAACCCAAATCACTATAAATCAACAATAAAAATGTAGATAAAAATCCACCATTACTCTAAAAATGAAACCTCATTGTATTCTATTTTCCTTGGGCATATAGTGTTCCTAACAAAACGAATATCTTCCAAAATAACATTTATCACTTAATCACCAAATCATTTTCCTATACCAAGGGTATTCATTTGATAAGACATAAGAACCCAAATCATCTTATTATTGATCAATAAAATCATTTAACAAAAAAAATAGTCATACTAACCAGGGACTTCACGTAGTCCAGTGGTAGGCGATAAATCCCAATCGCACTTTGGTTGTGGGTTCGATTCCCACAGCTTTGTCCGACGCGATGGGTTGTCACACGGTCTACGTGTTGTCCTTTTTCAAAAACTATATTTTATAATATTACCAAAATGAGATAAATTCCTCAAATTAACATAATTTAACCACAAATGTTATATCATACTTTGTATTTTCATCCCAAATTATAATAACTTATCATTTTCTCAAACCCCAATGATCATATAAACCAAATGGTTATTTATACCTATATCCACAAGAGAAGAGACAATTCTTCCTCAAATATCATTCTCACATGGCAAACTGCGGGGTTACAAATACAAGAGAAAATTATTCCAAAGCAAACCCATCAACAAGGAGTGCTAATACTTTTTAAAATTTTCTCCAGCCATTTATTTCCACATAGCTTCTTCTTTGACCAAGAAAATATCCTATAAAATAGGACATTCACTCGGGTAATGGCCAGGTCCCCTACATTTACGACAAATGACTGTAAATGGACTCTTGGGACCATTTTTATCTTCTTCCATAGTACTCTTCATTTTTCTTCGGCAATTCTTCACTTTATGTCCTTCCTTCCCGCACGTAAAACATTTCGTTGTCCCATTGAGACACTTTCCTGGGTGTCTCTTTCCACAATTCCTGCATGATGAAAATTGAGGTTTCTTTTCTCCATGGTCTCCATTGCTGGAGATCTTATCATTTATCACCTTTCTCTTCCTTGTTGAGTCTGGGAGTTGGTTAATATATATGTTGTTGATCATATTTTTGGAAAACTGATTTGGCATAAAGACGATATCTTTTACGCCTATCAACATTCCATTTTGTTGCTCATTACCACCACTGTTCCCAACTTGTACATCATTCTCAAAGTCACTATGACTTCCTTGGAATCCAGCCATTGACTAAAACCAGAAGGCATTGTGTGAGTAATAGTAGTCGTAAAATCATTTAGAGATTAAAATGTCACCATATTCTCAATTTGAAACATATTAGGATTAACCAAGGTCATTTTCTCTCATCTTATGTATATATTACTTAAATCGGTTTGTAAAGAAAATGTAAATTATCCTAAGCATATCCCCCGGGAGTGTTGTAACCAAGAGTGCAGCAAGGCCCGTTGTCGTGCACCAGTTCCCGTTCGAGTCTAGCTCAAAGCGGTGTTTTCGGGTTTTACCCCTAGGTACATCTGTGCCAGAGCCGCCTCTACCTGCTCGTATCCAGACAGGGATGTATTGCTCGGAAAACTCACAAAATCTTTACAATACCAAAATTCTAGGAAGTTTTTTTTATACTAATCCTCAAAGTTCATCTTAGGTCTACGTGCTCTAATCAGAGTTTATCTAAATCTACCTACCAAGGTTTGTACTAAACTTCCTCTGATACCAACTGTAACGCCCCGACCCTAGTTACCCAGAGTCGGTGCATTATTACATAACATTGGCATGATCATGAGAAAGATCAAGTCTCGAAAGACCGATTAGTTTAGTAGCCTTGGAATAACTAGATACATCCATAAATTTTTACATTACATCATAAAAAAAAACATCTTGTCTTCATATCCCCTCATACTATCCCTGCAGGTCATTCATAAATTACTTCTTCATAATCCTGGGAAAAAAAAATAAAACATTGAAAGGGGTGAGCTCGGATGCTCAGTAAGGATAACATTATAGCAGAAGCTTTCATAAATAAGCATAAACACTTAAGGCAATTTATAACTAAAACAAAAGCCTTTTAAATATGAACTTTCAACATGGTATGACATAAATAAAATGAAATAATGCCATTTAATTATTCACATGGATATTCTACTAGTAGAATGATCACATGCAATATAAATAACCACTTTCATAATGATGGAATGCATAATGCCAGACTATCATAACCACATAGCCAAGGCCTCGTGCCAAGACTACAAATAAGATTTTGCCAAGGCCTTGTGCCAAGACACTAGTTTGTCTCATGAGACCTACCGATGCATCGAGGAGCTATAGCGGGCTCCACCCGTCACTTATTAAGTCCAATGCATTCCTCATATGAACATGTTTAAACGTAACATAAACATTCGTATTAAAACTAGCATACGAAATGTCAATACTTTTACCACAAACCATGAATGGTATAAAAACAGCACATCCACAGTCAAACATAACTCATTCGATACAATATGGAAGGTTGTATTGTATCACATTAACCTCAATCAAGAATAATGAAGGATGTTGACATAGATGAAAATAATCATCAAAACTATTTGAGAGAAATATCCCCCTTTTCTTGAAAACATTTAAAAGTCACACTATTTGTCAAGAAGCCATTTAAAAGTAGATTTTTGAATCAAAGTGTCCCATACCACTTTGAAACTTTTTAAAAGGAGTTTTGATTTCTAAACTTTAATGTCCATATAAATAAATCCTTTAAACCATTTTTAAAACATGGACATTAATGAGAAAGGTTTAGATGAATAAGTCTTTAAAACATTTAAAAATGGTATTTTAGTTAGAGATTCTTACCAAAAGCGACACTTGAATACAAATAATTGAGGTGATCAAAACTTTGTAATATCATGAGAATAAAGGGAATCATGATATACTATGTCAAAGTACATTATATATACACCACATAAAAGTGATTTGGTGTATATCATCAAAGAAGTCTCAATGGAATGTAAATTGAGATGAAATCTCTCATAAAGGTTGTATCCTTAGGTTAAGGATAAATCAATGACATAATTATGTGTGACAAATATAAATACACTAAATATGATTGGATATTCAGTGTAAAACAATCAAAGGACATTCACACATATTCTTGTAAAAACAATACCAACGAATTGGATGTTTAACTCAACAAATGGAGAATGAGTTAAAATTACTCTTATCAAATTCATATCAATGACTTGAGAATTACCAATGGAGTGATTATGTGTATCAAACTTATATCCACAGGAAGGGGAGTGGAAATTATGACATAATCAAATGAATAGTGATTCCACACATAATCTTGGGGTAATATAATCAATGAAATATGTGTAAATCCAAATGAGTGGAAATTGAAATCTCAAATTCCCTTATCGATTAGGTAACTTACGAAACATACACCCATGAAAGAAGTATCATACCATGATGATGTAAATACCCATAAATTAAAGTATATTACACAATGAATACGATCATGGGCAGTACACATACACCACATGCAATAATTAAGTGGTGATCAATGGAATTCTCACGGAATTAAAAGTGAGATAAGAAAACCCTTACCTTGTACTTTTCCTTGGTTGGGGTAGGTTAACCTCCTGTATAATAGTGAAATAATTGTTACTAAATTATACAAGAATCATATACATTAATATGATATCATATATGATCTTTTAATATTGATTTGATAATAATATCTTAGTATTATCGCCGTTTCGGGTGTTAACTTACTCATTTTCTTTATATGTTTTGTTACATAAGTCATGTTTGTTGTATCTTATTCATATCAAGAATGATATCAAGTCCTTAAACATCATTTTTAAATCATTAAATGATAATTATACTTGAATGGATACGATGGAGAATGAATCTCATCGCGTTCGTGGAGACGGTAGTCCGTACGTACGCACGAACGCTACTTCCATTTAATTTTTTATTTTTAAAAGAATCGAATCCAAATGATACATAGGTATATTACTATTCCAGTATAATATAATATTTTATATATGTTACTTAAGTTCATTAACACCATCCTTTATACGTTCCATGTGTGGTATGAACGAGTCATATCATTTTAAGGGGGCGGTAGTCCGCACTTCCTCAAATGAAATTATCGTATGTATATACAACATGAAACGAATAATGGTATGAAATAAAATGGAATTACAGAAGCTTATATATAAAATATATATCATTAATATCATATTTAATTACAGTGCCATCATAATGGCCACCATGAGAGGCGGTAAGATGTATTTGAACAATCATCGTTTCGTGAGGCGTTAGTTTTCCATCCACAGAAACATTATGTTCATCATCCATTAGATGGAGTTGTGTGTATGTGTAGTTTGAATACTTCTTATAACAACATACTAGTATATTTAGGATACTGGTGTTGTTACAAAAGAAAGGAAATAAAAAGAGTTTGGGGGTTGAAGAAGCAAAATAAATGAAAATAATTTAAGAGAAAACGTTACCTTTAATTTAGGTAACTCACTTTGGTTGGAACCAAAGGACTTCTTGAAATGCTTTTTGCCTAAGGGGAAGCTTCAAGGAGGAGGAGAGGGATGTGGGGAGATTAGTTGGGCAGAGTTTGGACGAGCCAAGTGGCTTGAGAGGTGTGAAGAAATGAGAAGGAGGAGTGCCCTTTTATAAGAGGGGTGAGGGGCACCTTTGGAAAAGCTAGAGATATTAGTTTATAATAAATTCATATTCGGTTTACAATGGCTCCAAAGTTGACTATTCAAAGGTTAAGGTGGTGATGGGTCGAAAACAACTCAACCAATAGAATTTAGACAGGTTTGGGTACTTATATTAACCTTATCTTTAAGTATTAACTCTAAGTTAATTAGTTTCACTTTTACAATGTCTCTTTGTATTTTTATATTATATGGTTAATAAACTTACCATATACATACAAGAGACCCCCAAGTGGTACTTTAATGATGAACCTATCATGATATAAGTTTCTTGGCCGAACCTTAGATTTTTAGGAATTTAATATCAATTAATAATATAATATTTGTTTTAAGAACTCTTTTATGTCAATTTTGACACTATTCAATAGTTGATTTTTGTGAAACTCATAACAGATTGATTACTTAGAACAAAGTCAATTAAATCAATCCTAATATATCATATTATCCTAGAAAATTATTTTAATTCATTAAAAGTTTCATATTATATTTATTTGGGTATTTATAATATCAATTATTTTAATTGTTCACTATTATAGTAATTACTTCATCATCATTGTGTCATAAATAAAATAAATTATTTAATGTCTAAAAATTATAAATAAAATTTCATTATGTAGGAAATCTTTTTAGCTTTCTAATGAATATTTATAATCTAAAATCCAACATGTATAACCCTATGTAAAAATTGTTCTTCTAAAAGATGTAAGCTTATGCCATTTTTATTTTTATTTTAACTTTATTAATGTAAAGTGTCCCTACCACATACAAGTGGCTCCAAGGGGTCCCCAAATTGACCCAAGGATGCTCATGGTCGGGTATGTGTCCACCAATAAGGTTAGGACACGTTTTAGGGTAATTTTGTATTATTATAATATTATTTTTTAACCCTTATTTACCGGATTTACCCTTTAACCATGGTAAATAAAATATTTACCACAGTAACTATTCAAAATGTCTAAAAATAAAAGTTACCTATTTACAAAATTTGAACATCCTGATTCCAAATATGGAATCCATTTTCCTAAATTCAAAACACAGAAGTGGCAGAAATTAATTTAAAATTAATTCCCGCTGTCAAAACAAAAAGCGTGTTTTTAAGAGATAATAACTATCAAAAGATTGACACTTGTTTATGTTCGGTTTAATTGTAAAATTATGTCCAATGACCAACATTATATTAAATGGTAAAAATATATTCTAAATATACTTTAAAACCACTCAAATTCATAATTTATCCATATTAATTATTTTGATTAAAAAAGTTGTTTTTAATTAAAATTTAGTAATTTTCACTATTCATCAAAATATAAAAGTTATCCGAAAAGTACCAAAATTTCACCCTAGGCTAATTTTGATATTCTGAATCCAAAAATGAAGTCCATTTTGAAATATAAAATATATATAATTTCAAAAAGTAGTTATTACTATTCATAACGGCTAGTTTAATTGGTTGTTAGAACTCGGTGTTGCGTACAACATACGCTATCACATTATTCAAAGAGAAGCGTACCGTAGAAGCTTGGGATGTTTCATTTTAAATTTTTGATGTCCCCATTTAGTCAAAAAGTTTAAAATATAGTATTTAAAAAGGGTTCACTATTATAGTTGATAAAAGTGCAATACTGAAAATGAATTTGTTCTTGCATTATATCTAAGAAACTCATAATATGGATTCTAAAATTATAAGGATTATATAAAGTTTAAAATTTAGTTAATACTATTCATAACCTTTTTTTGAACGGCTTGTTTGGTGAGTCATGGTGCGCTTGAACTCGGTGTTGCGTGTAGTGCATGTTATTGAATTATTTTGAAGAAATAACACACTATGAAATCTTGGGGTGTTACAGGCATGACATTATTGATATTTGATGAATACCCATGTGGAACTTTTACACTATAAAGGATAAAGAAAAACTGAAAATTTTCCTTTCTGGATAGAGTGTCAGATCCTAGAAGAAGAAAAGTCACCTTTTACCCTTTATTGGTGCCAACTCTTCCCTAATTTTGTAAGGTTGTTTAAAAATGGTTTATCAAAAACAGTTTCAATATCTTTTACTTTATTGTACAGCTGATCACCCATTACTGGAGACAGTGTTGTACCTTATTTGATATTCCAATTGAATGATGTCATCCAGGATTGGTATTTATGTTGTCAGGGTAAAAAGTTACGATGTCCTAAAAAAATAGTCTTTGAGGAATGTTTCAACCGAATTGAGTATGCGATTTTTTCAAAAATGGGACACCCCAACATTCCTTTAATGTTATATCCTAATAAATTTCCATAAGTGGGGAAGTCATTTATCATTCCATACAACATGGCCCTTAATGTGAATTGTTCACTTCTATGATAATTATACATTGTAACACCTATATTCCATATCAATTTTAGATCTTCTATCAATGGAGCCAAATAGAAATCAATATCATTACCAGTTTGCTTTAGTCTAGATATAAACAGAGAAAACATAATGCATTTGTGCTTCATGAATAACCATGGTGGAAAATTTTAATTTACCAACATGACAGACCATGTAGTATGAGTACTACTCTGTACACAAAAAGGATTTATTTCATCTATAGATAACACAAGACAAAAGTTTCTCAGCTCATTTCCAAATTTAGGATACTCATAATCAATTTTCTTCCACTAAGGAGAATATGTGGGATAACATAGGTTCCCATATTTAATTATTTCATCTGTATGACATGTCAATCGTCTCATAGTTTCTTGACATCCATATGGTCTTCTAAACCATGGAATGATAGGATAGTACCATACATATTTTGAAGGACTTGATTCATTTTTCTTATATCGATCTGTGCCACACTTAGGGCATTTTATGAGTGATTCATGGTCCTTGCGAAACAATATGAAATCATTTGGAAAAGCATGATTTTTTTAGAGATCATGCCCATTGAATGTAACATTCATTTAGCATCATATGTTTGATATTGTAGTTCATTTTTTCTGGAATCATATCATTCAAGAGACCAAGTAGTTCTATAAAGATGGTGTCACTCCGTCCGCTACTAGCTTTCAAATTATATAACTTCAATTCAGTTAACAATGTTATGTATTTAGTAAAAATAGTATACAATGGTTTCTTGGCATAACTATTTAAATACTCAAATAGATTTAGAAAATCATGAATCTCATCTTCAATTTTCATTTTCATTTCTTCCCTACGGGTCTCCATCATAATTTACACTGGTATTTATATCAAATGATCCATAAAATGCAATATCATCCCAATCGGTGTCCACATTCAGTTTTCCCCATTTTTAGTCCAACATTTATAGCTCTAATATATTACATAACAAATAAAATGTTCTTACAACTCTTCCAGACTAATTTTTCTTGAATAACTATAATGTAAAAATGGACAGAGGATTTGAGAAGGGTCGTATGCATGATATTTTGCAAACTTGATGAACTCTTTAACTCCATATTCATACTCTTTTTTCAAACAATTAGTGTGAATTCATTTTTGATTTATATCCATCCTATTGGATTTATAAAAGATAATTTTTTTGCAATAAATAAATAAACACATAATATATTCATTATCAAAGGTGAAAGTTATAGACAATTATAGTAAGGGAAACTCAACATTTGATTATTTCTAATAATTTTAGTATGTTGAAGAAAATGGGTAATTGAATTTAAGAAAATAATTACTCCAATATGGTAGGTGTTATCCTATGAATTAATTCAAAGGTGAAATTAATATACAACTCATCCTCATCACCTCATCTCCCAGACATTTATCATTGCATTTTTTTTGTTTGACACATCCTTCATCTCTTGTGGATATGCACTTATATTGCTTGAAATACTCTAAGCAGTAGTCATCTATGGGATTAATAATGCTCAGAGTAGTATAAGAAATATACAAGAGATGGGGGGTGAGTTTCAAGCAACAAATTGCAATAATGGATATTTTGGGAGATGAAGGTGACAAGGATGACAATTGTATATAAAAGAGATAGAGGATGAGTCTCAAGCAACAAATTGTAATAATAACTATTGTTTGACACACATCAAATCTTTCTTAAATCCCTTAAATAAATGAAAATATAATATATTGAATTAAGTAGTAATAATAAACCCAAATATGATAAAAAATAATAATAAAATATCATTTAATCAATTAGAAAATATAAAAATGTATTGATAAAACATTTTAATAAATAAAGAGTTATTTCAGTTTTTCCTCATATTTAGTCCAACATTTATAGATCTGATCTATTATATGATAAATAAAATGTCATTCCAACTCTTCTGAACTAATTTTTCAGGAATACCAACAACGTAAACATGAAAAAATGATTTGAGAAGGTTCGTATGTATGCTCTATTATAAACTTGATGAACTCTTTAACTCCATCTTCATACTCTTTTGTCAAATGATTAACGTGAATCTATTTTTGATTCATATCCATCCTATTGGGTTAATAAAATATTAATGTTTTACAATAAATAAATAAATACACATAATATATTTGTTATCAAAAGTGAAAGTTATAGATAATTCTAATAAGAGAAACCCAACGTTTGATTGTTTCAAAGAATTTCAGTATGCTTTAAAGAAAATGGGTAATTGAATCTAAGAAAAGAATTTCTCCACTATGGTCGATATTATCCTATGAATTCATTCAAAGGTGAAAGTTATATACAACTATCATCCTCATCATCTCATTTCCCGAACATTTATCATTGCATTTTTTTGTTTGACACACATTCTCCATCTCTTATGGACATGCACCTATGTTTCTTGAAATAATCCAAGCAGTAGTCATCCATGGGATGACTAATGCTCAGAGTAGTACAAGAAACATAAAATAGATGGGGGATGAGTCTCAAAGCAACAAAATATAATAATAACTATTCAAGAGATGAATCTGATGAGGATGAAAATTATACTTCATTGTGTTCTCGAAAAGGGGAAATGCCTCCCATTTGTGAGAATTACACCATTGACACTAGTTATTAACTCATGGACTATTGAAGGTGATATTTGGGGGCATAAACATTCTTGTATGTGATTCAAGGGGTCTCTGTGGGGACATGTTATGATATATGAATCTTTTGGGCCTCTATGAATTCTATATTTATAGGAGAAATATCATTTTTAAACACACACATATATAACATGGAATTTATAATACACATAATTTCAAAACAAATGTACATTTAAACATAATTTTTAATGAAAATAAATATAATCCCTTCCTAATTTGGAAATCCAAAACCACAATTTATGAATAAATAATTATAAAATCACCCTTACATAAGTTCTGAAAACAAATATAAATAGATAGAAATATATATATTTACATATATATTTATGTATATATATCTTTATAAAATAAACTTAAATTGATAAAAATATATGTAACCCTTATAGCAGAATATAAAAAAATCCTATACTAATTTTGAAAATAGAGATCCATTGAAAATAAATAAATATGGTATCACTGTTAATAAAATTTCTCTTAAAATAAAACAACAAAATTCTGACCAAATAAATTTTTAAGGAAAAATCATTACACTAAAATATTAAAAAAGAATTTAAATAAATAAATTCCCTTACATGAATTGCATAAAATCGGCTTTTGTTGTTGCTTTGCACCATCATCAGACTGAGAATTGGTTTGCTAAATCAATTTGCTCGTTTGTTTATGGTTTTTATATCCAAAACCTCCACTGTTTATACAATGGAATAAATATTTATTTAATTGGTTTATCAGCGGACCAGAGGTGATTCTCTAAGATTTCAAAACAGTGACAAAATTAAGTTTGCGAGCAAACTGGGGTATAGATGTAGAAAACACAACAAATTGATTCAAAAAACAATTTAAAAAGACCAAAACAAGATATCCAAAATAGTAATAAAGCAAACAAAAGATCATAAAAAAAAGCAAAACAATATACAATAACCGGAGCACAAATACAGAAAGAAAATTGGAACCTACAAAGGAAAATCAGAAACCCTGAGATCCAGATCTTGAAATGACAAATACAAAAAGAAAATTGGAACCTATAAAGTAAAACATAGGCCTACCTCTCTAGGTTGAAGAAAATATGTGACCCTTGGATCCAAATCTTAATGTTTTCTTCGGAAACCCAAACTGTAAGCGAACACTAGATGCCAGACAATGTTCGAGCAATTGGAGGCAGTGGGTTTGTGTGATTTGAGTGGGTTTGTGCGATTCGAGCTTCGATTCATCGAGGAGGAGCACCGAAAATGGGTGACATCCATAGAAAACTTCTGATATCGCGACGAGTTCGCAACATGTTAGGTCTTTTTAATTAGATCATGACACTTTTATCAGCGCTTTCAAAAAATAATTGATAAAGAGTCCTTTTATCGGTGCTTATTACTTAAGCACTGATAAATGATTTATAATTATAATTATAAATAAATTTTTTGTAAATATATATATACTTAATAGATATATATAAATATAAATATAGTAAATATATTCCTTATTTAAATATATTTATCATATTTTTTTAAATATTTATTTATAATTATATTAATATTTTTTAAAAATAACATTTATATCATTATATATATTTATATAATTTTATATAAATATATATTTAATAAATATATATAAATATAAATATAGTAAATATATTCATTATTTAAGTAAATTTCTTATAAATTTAATAATTATTTATTTATAATTATATAAATACTTTAAAAAAAATATTTATTTACTTATAATTATAAATATATAATTTTATAAATATAGTATGTACATTTTTAAATATATATATATTTATAAATATATTTATTTATAAATGTTTTTTGAAAATATTTTTTTATAAATATTTTTTGAAAATTATTAATAAATATCTATTTTTAAGTGCATGCGTGTTAAAAATGAGTGAAATTAGATAAATTAAAAATAAGTACACTTTAATAATATTGAAAAAATGGATAAGTTTTTTGTGTGTGCATTGTATTTAAAAATGCATTAATTACGTATATGTGAAATCAATATAACACACATTTTATCTATGTTAAATTGAAAAATCAAACGACATTCAATTATATGTTCTTACTCTATGCAATTAGTCAGTATTTTTAATTCATATTAATTTTTAATTATAAACCACTATTCAATAAATATATAACTATTTAATGTAAAGCGCATAATTTTTTTTAATATATAAATCATATTTATTTACATTAATATATATCTATATATTTAATATATTTTATTTATTAACATTATCAATAATCATATAATTAATAAAAAGCTTAACATTTTTCTCAATTTATTTATTTTTAATTTTAATTTTTTTAATATTCATTTTTCATATCTATATATTTAATACATACTATTTATTAGTATTTATAATTTATATATAGTTTAATCAATTTATTCATTTTTATCAATAATTTTTTAATTAATAAAATTTGTAATAATTTTTTAATAAACTCATTTTTTATTTAATAATTTTATTTTATTTATTTAGATCTTTATTAGTGCTAAAAAAGCACCGATAAATGACTCCTTTATGAGATCTAAAAATACAACGCTGATAAAGGGTACCCTTTATCAGCGCTAAAAATAAAGCGCTGATAAAGGGTACCCTTTATCAGCGCTAAAAATAAAGAGATGATAAAGGGTACCCTTTATCAACACTAAAAATAAAGCACTGATAAAGGAAGCCTTTATCATTGCTAAAAAAAGAACTGATAAATGGTTAAATTTATCAGTGCTTTCTTTAGTGCTGATAAAGATGTCATTTATCATCTTTTTTTTTCTAGTCTTGATAAATACTAACACTGTTAAATGTTTGTTTTGTAGTAGTGGTTGTATGGTCTTGGAGATGTTTTCTTATGTATAGGTATATTAGTCTAAGGCCTCCCATGTGATTGATATGCCTACTCAATGTTGGTCTCCATCCCCTGTCTTATTAGAGGCGGGCTTGGGGTAGTTACAGTTTGGACCCCATTGGAATGGGTCATGACAGAGTGGTATCAGAGGAGTTGGTTCTACCTTAAGACCAGAGTTTGTGAGATTGGTTTGGGGAAATAGTGTTAGGTTTTTCGAGTTCATCTTTCAGGCTATGGACTCCAGTGTTGGTGAGACAACCAATGTATCCATACACCAGGTTTGTGATCATCTGCCATAGTACTTAAAGACACTAATTTCATGAAAAAACAATGGTAGGTGCATCATATAGGAATGATTTGTGGTTTCCATGTCCTTTTTGAGTCATCTCTCCAGATATACTCATTGACCGTGGTATATCTTGTCTATTCAAGATGCCTTAGCGATGTATGCCAGCTAGGATTCATCATTAGGATCACAAGGATGATCCCCTCAGTGATGAGGTATTGATATAAGGACTTGTTCTGAAGGTGTTACCTCTAGGTGATGCACCAGTTATACCACCACATGTCAAGTAGTAGATGGTACCCGCAGTAATAGCAGATGAGGTGCAGAGGATGGAAACACTTCATTAGTTTCAGTGACAAAAACCCCTTAGGTTCTGAGGGGAGACTGAACCATAGGTGGTTGAAGAATAACATGAGGCAGTGATGCATTTTTTCATCTTTTCAGGACACCGATAGATTAGATGGTGGTTCTGGTAGTGAACCATCTCCATGGTTCTGTAGGATGATAATTGGGTTTAGTGACCCATTCATATGATGAGGAGAATATTGCATGGTCATAGTTTGATTTCATTTTTAGAGAGGAGTTATCTCATGCTACATTGTGGGTTGTGAACATCTAGGAGCTTTTACAGCTTCTGTAGGGAAGTACGATAGTGACTGGGTATTAATTGAGGTTTATTAACCTCTCTAGTTTCTTAATGGATATGGTTATTGATCAATTATTTTGGGACTGAAACTTCAAATAGGATTACATAGAGACATACAATTTAGCTTTATACCTCTATACATTTCTACCTATGCCGGGGTGCTAGAGCGTGCTTTGTTGGTTGAGAGTTTCCTGGATGAGAAGACACAACCAATTATTGTTAGTAGTGGAAACTTAGGAGTAGAGACTTCGGTAGCAGGGAGATGACATTAGTCTCAGGGAACTAGACATGTGAGATGTTTTAGGAGGTGATCCCAGGATAGAGGGTCTGTGGTTTAGGGCTCACATGATGGATCTTGTCAGTCTAAGGAGAGTCGGTGCTACTCTTATGTTAAAGGGGACACCTTTCACGAGATTGTCTAACCTTTCATATAGATTATAGAGAGACAATGCATGGGTTTCTTAGGTACAGGAAATATTAGGATTAAGCAGGTTTATAGGGTGGAAATCATGGCAGAGAATCTAGGAGAGTAGCTAGATGTGGTAGACATTTTGACTTGTTACTACCACCACCACCCCAGGTGGTCCATGCTAGGATTAGGGAGATGGGGGACATGGGATAGGGAAGCTACAGGTAATCAAATATTATGATACAGCGGGTCTAGGGATGACATGAGGTATAATCTATGTCTTTTCTACCTTATCTCAGAGACTCAGTTTTTTCCTTGTAAGACTTTGGAATATTTCTACATATATTTCCAGATCCAGGCACTGAGATGACATGCGATTCTGAGGCCTGAAGTGCTCAGAATAAATTATACAAAAATATTAAGTATATTACATACTATGCATGTGATGGAAATGAGATATCTCTCAATTGGTAGTTTGGATTAGAAATCCAAGGCTACGATTGAGTCCGGAGCGTGGCGTTTACCCTAGGTGGGACATAACTTTTGTCAGTGTGGGCCTTCGATATAAAACACCACAGAGGGCATTTTCATAAATAAAATAATTAAATTTTATTATTTTGTCTCGACCATCAAATCAAATAGCTTTTTATCGGGGATTCTTATTGGGAATTTGAGACTGCCATTGAGTCCGGAATGAGGTGTTTTACCTAAGCGAAACCTAAAGTGAGAGGGCGTGAGAGGTTTGGATTCCACTACAGCTGGTGATTTCCTATAAATAGGTGTTAAGGGAAAATGAGCAATGGTTAGCTCATTTCTCCCATGGACACCAGCGGAGTTCCATCCTCTCCTTCCCATGGTTATTTGATGCCGAATTCTAGGTGGATCGTGATGAAAATGAAGGCGCTAGTAAATCAGAGCGCAACGAACACAACAACGAATCCCGAATCAAGGTAGGATTTCTATTTTAGATTCTATAGCTCCCCGATTGAATTTTCATTGTAGAAAATCATTTTTGTTTGAATTCTTTGCTTTGAAACACTTTATTGATGGCCAAACTAATAACAACCATCATCCAATTCAATTTCTGGAGACCCGTTCTTCGCGTTCTTCGTCGTTCTTCGACGACAAGTTTTCATCATGCCCAAACGACATCTGATCTTGGAGAGAGACATATATATGTGAAGCTCTCAACTCTAGGAGTCCCGATATATACTTGAAGTTGAGTTTTGGGTGTAGGAGGTAGCCCAATGACGATTAGAAGATCACCCAACTTTTTACTGTGTCAAAACGTCGACGGATCATCGAGTGAAGGATGGAGCTGTGAAGACCGCGTCCCGAGGGGTCCGAATCTAGTCCCAGATTTCTTTTTTGACCACCGGGGTGTTCCTAGTGGTTTATAGAAGACCCACAGTGGTAGTGTCCATAGGAGGCTGGAGCAGCGACAGTGCCACCGCGTGGAGGAAGCCGCGGCTAGCGGGCTGCAGCGGTGCAGTGCCGGTGCGCGCGGGGCCTGCCGGGTGGAGAGTCCACCTGCCAACCGGCGAGGTGGAGGAGTTGTGGCAGGACAAGACATAGTGTATCGGGCCGGCCCATGTGGTGTGGACCGGTCGGACTGGGCCGGTCCAGCTGGAACGGGCCTTCGGGCTGGGGAATCTTCAAACGCCTATAACTTTCAAACTGGGCATCCGTTTGACGCGCTGTCTACGACCATGCGACCCTCTAATCAAGACAGACCTTTTGAGGAAAGTTTGGGAACTTTTAATTTTTGGTTGTTTGGATTGATTACATGAAACTTCTGATTTTAATAATAATAATATAATTATTATTATTCAGAAAGCTTGTATCAGACCTAGCTTGCAACCAAAATTCTGATTCACGTGCCATCTGCGACAATGTGACCCCTGCTTCGAGACAAACCTTTTGGGGCTATTTTGGGTTTTTCATAATTCATTCTCTAGGATTAGTGGCACAAAAAGTCTAATAATAATAATAATAATAATATAATTATTATTATTATTCGGGAAACTTGTATCAGACCGTACGTTTACATGCGATGTCCGATTGATGCACCGTCAGAGGAGACGTGATGCTGGAGTTGAGGAGGAATTTTAAAGACTAATTTCAGGTGATTAAACCAAATTTTTGTGTGTGGTACCCATGATCCCTGTTTTGAGCGTTTGCGGTGAAATGTCACTTTTCTTCTTGGTGTTCGTTTGGGACAAATGAATAGCCAATCCCGTGTGCTTTTTAGAGAGGATCGCAATGGCGTAATCCATTTGATGTGTTTCAGGATCATGGAATGGGTCCCATGAATCACTATTTGTGTGTAATGCTGTGATTTTTAGTTCCTTCCCTGGAAGTTCGATTTTGGAAAATGAATAGTTGATCCTGTGCATTTTTTCCGTAAGGATCACGACGGTGTGATCCATTTGGTTATATGAGGATATTTGGGGAGGCATGATAGGAAAAGTAAATTCTCATACTTTAGATAAAAACGAGTAATGCGCGCTCATCAACCTCTTGGCTAGAGGTGCCACATACTCTGGGAGTACACTGGTATGACTTGTGGGTACTAGTTCACAGTTTAGTACCTGAGTACTTCTAGGTACATGACCAGGCGATGAGGTGTGGTTACACATTTTGTGGACCCCAAATGCACCATGTACTACTCTACGAACCTTCTACCTCTTGTATCTTATTCTTTTGGACTCAGATTTTGTCATGTGAATAGCCTATCCTGAGTGTTTTTCCATGTAAAACACGATGGTGCTCGCTGTATTGGATTTCAAGATGCAATGCAAGATAATTTGAGTGTGATGCCTATATGTGGAGATTATCGATGTTCTGGGTTTTATTCTTATTCAAGGTGAAGCTCAAAGATGGCTATGATCAGGTAGAATCACTAGAGCAGTACTAGGATTACCCTTTAGTGGGACTGGGTTGTGGCGTTCCTGATGATCTTTCCAAGGTATCATCTAGAAGGGATGACCATTTTAGTTCCTCAATGTATTTAGAGTGGAACCTTCATACTGGTCAGGGCATGTGTCCTCATCCTTTTTTGAGTGGCACCCTCCTACTGGGAAGGGCATGGGTCCTCAACCTATTCCGAGTGGCACACTCTAGTTGGGCTGGGCATGGGTCCTCAAGGACACCAGAGTGGCACCCTCCAGCCAGGCTAGGCATGGGTCCTCAACGACACTAGAGTGGTACCCTCTAGCTAGGGTGGGCATGGGTCCTTGAATTTAAGAAAATCTCTTGGCTATGAATCAGTTAAGAGACATGTTTTGGCATAACCTTGGACTCACAAGTAAGAGGGGTGCTTTCCCCCATCAAGACACGTCCTAGTGATGCGACCTAAAACCATGCTGGCAAGAAAGACCCGCCCAAAGTAGATAGTATCAAGGTGTGGTGATTGAGTCCCTTTGACTTGCAAGTTCAGGGCAGACGTGAGGGATATTGGGCATTGTTGGTGGTTACTTCTAGGACTATTGGCGAGTCTTCTTCCTGGGATGAGCTGTGAGATGGAGATCCCCTTACTCTCTCATTTGGGTTTCTTGTTTGAGAATATATATATATATATATATATCATATTGTAGTACCCAATCCTTGGTTGGACGCACTAGGTATGATGCATACTTTCCATGTCTAGATTCTCGTGGTTGGACGAGTCCACTCTCCTACTAAAGTTAGATAATACCCAATAATAAGTTCATCTTCTCACCATTTATAGCTCCTTATGTTTGGATGAGCTTACTTCATTCTCTTGTTGGGTTGAGCTATACTCTCTTTTATTGTACCTTATTCTATCTACTAATCCCCTATTTAGTATAACTTTTACTACTCCCTTGAGCCTTCAGGGTGTCCTACTAAGTATTTTTATCCTCACCCCTTCTTAGGATTTTCCTAGACTTGATTTTCCCTTGAAAAAAAAAACAAGTTGATCGTGACTTTAGAGGAGCATAAGGATACCGGGTGCTTGGAATTTGTGTGGTGGTCGTAGCTTGGGATCTAGGAGCGGGGCTCTCTCAGCTATTTTACTTTTCCACCTATTACCGGGTTGTGACACTTCTCTGGCTGGGCATGTATTTTTACCCTTTCCCTTTTAGTTTAATTTTCTATACATGTACTATTTAGAGGTCGATGCAAGTTTGTATTTTATTTATAGCAGTGTTGTATCTTGTTTTCTTTTCCCACTCCACTTTTTCATTGAGTTGGATGTGTGTGTGTGTAGGTTCTTAGGAAAAGGCCTCCCTAATTTTGTTACGCCTTCAGTGATAGTCTCCAGCCCCTAGCCTATGGAGGTGAGATTAGGGTAGTTGCGGCTCGAGGCCCGACATGGGTTGGGTCGTGACATTAACTGTAGTACTAATGGACATAAGTGTGAGTCATTCCTTTATTTCCACTTATCCGCTTCGACAATTAGAGGTTTTGGTTTACCCTTTGGATCAACCCTTGCACTTGGAGACTCTTACTAGATATGAATCATCAATCACACACTTTTTCTGATGGTGTGACCTGAATCTTGGAGGTGAGAGTTTCATTTGGGATCTCTTTGTAGTAGTTATGAGGCCTTACAATGTCATATTAGGTATGTACTGGTAATATATAGTTCATGCCTAGATAGACTGTTTCAGGTGGAGGATGCAGCATGTCCATAGTGATGGGAAGAGGTTTTTATTTGTGTGTAAAAAGGAAACCTAGGAATAGTAGAATGGACCCATGCATTGGAGGGTATAGAAGATTACTCATTAGTTATCTATAATGGCCCTTGGTTCAGTGGATTATATGAGTTTTCAGTTCCCTACAATGGTAGTGGAGTATGTGGATGTCTTTACTGAGGAATTCCCAAGCTTACCTCTCCACCTAGAGATAGAATTATACATTAATATACACCCCATGATTCCCTAGATATCTATGCTAGTATATCAAATGGATCCCATAGAGCTTCACGAACTGAGTTTGTAGTTGGGGGACTTGTAGAGTAAGGGATTTGTTAGACCCTGTGTTTCACCCTTGGTAGCCCCAATTTTGTTTTTAAAGAATACAGATGGGCGCTTGAGGTTATGTGTAGACTATAGTCACCTAAACCATGTGAACATAAAGAATAATTATCCACCACCAAGGATTTATGAAATCTTTGATTAGTTAATAGGGGCATGATGGTTCTCAAAGATTAACTTTAGATCAAGCTATCACTAGTTGTGAGCACGGGATGAGGATATACTGAAGACAAAATTCAGATGTTGCTATGGAAACCACGAGTACTTGGTTATTCCATTTGTCATGATGAACAATAAAATAGTGTTCATGAGACTCATGAACTAGATATTTCATCCCTTTTTATACCATTTTTTGGTATTCTTAATTGATGATATCTTAGTGTACTCGGCATCCGAGGAGGAACACATGAGACACTTGGGGATGGTTCTAGACATACTTAGAGAGCACCATATTTATGAGAATATCTCAAAGTTCCATTTCTATATTTAGGAGGTCCAATTTCTAGGACATTATATCTCAGCAGATGGTGTAGTAGTGGACATGACGAAGGTCGAGGTAGTGTTAGCTTGGGAGCCTCCCAAGAGCGTGACAGAGGCATGGATCTTTATTGGGTTGACATTCTACTATCAGAGATTCATACCTAATTTCTCTAGAATACTAGCTCCCTTGACTAATTTTTTCAAAAAGTGGAATCCTTTCATGTGGATAGAGAGGTTCCAGTGGGCTTTCTAGAAGATGAGGTAGAGATTGAAGAGTGCTCCCATATTAGGATTACGAGAGGAGGGTGTTGAGTACACAATGTTCTGTGATGCATTAGGGACTAAGATTTTTTGTGTTATGATTTAGAGGAAGGTGGTGATTGACTATGGTTCATGTTAGTTGAGTCCACATAAGCATAACCACATAACCCACAATCTTGATTTAGCAGTGGTAGTTTTGAAACAGAATATGTGGTAAAACTACATGATGGGTGAGTATCTTATCATATATTCTGACCAAAAGAGTCTCAATTATATCTTCTCTTAGAAGGATATTAACTTGAGACAGAGGCGATGGCTAGAGTTCCTTCAGGATTATGACTTTGATATTATCTATACTCATGGTAAAGAAAATGTGGCAACAAATGCTTTCAATAGGAGATCTTGTTTGTAGTTGCTGGGTGAGATATCAGAGAAGTTGGCCTCACTATAGTTATAATTTTTGGATGGTGATGAAGCAACTTACCTCCATTTTATGGTTTTTACTCCTATGATTTTACAGTGATTTAGGGAAGTACAACTTGGAGATACCAACTATGAGACCCTACTTACTTAGATACCCACTGGACATGCTCTTAATGGAATTTCTAATAGTGGGGAGCATGTCATTATTTTCAGAGGATGCACAATGGTAAAAACAACATTACGAGAGGAGTTTCTGAGATAATTTCATACATCTCATTTGGTGGTACATCAAAGTGAGGAAAAGATGTACCAATACCTATAACATTAGTTTTGGTGGTCAGGGATGAAGAAGGGATTTACAGAGTTTGTCTCTCAATGCATTAATTGTTAGTAAGTGAAGGCTAAGAACTAGGTTCCATTGGGTTTAGCTCAAACCATTGAGGTTATATTTCGGAAGTGGGATAGGATATCTATTGATTTCATGACGGGCTTACCATGTACATCTGGGGAACATGATTCCATATGGATGATTGTAGACTGACTCACCAAGTCGGCCCACTTCATATCTATTTAGGAGCAGATTTTGATACAGAGATTAAGATTCCTCTATGTGAAAGAGATACTCTAACTCCATGAATTCTTATCATGATTGTCACTTCACATCTCGGTTATGGAAGGTACTGCAGGAGGCTTTTGGGACTCATCAGTGCCTGAGCACAACTTTTCACCCCCATATCGATGACCATATTGAGCAGACCATTCAGGTCTTTGAGGAAATGTTTTAGGCTTGCATGTTAGACTTTGGATATATTTGGGAGGATCACCTACCATTGGTGGAGTTTGAATACAATAAAAGATACCATTACACCATCAGTATGACACCATTTTAGGTCTTGTATAGATAAACCTGTAGGTCACCCCTATGCTGGACTGACCCAGGAGAGTCGACACTTATGGGACCAGAGTTGGTTTGAACCACTGTAGAGAAGGCAGAGGTTATCTAGAAGAAGACTGCAAATAGTTGTTAGAATTCCTGTGTATACCGATGATAGAGGCCCTTAGAGTTTGAGGAGGGTGACCATGTGTTCCTATGAGTTTCACCTCGACATGGATTGAAAATATTTGTCTAGGGTGGAAATATATCTCTAAGATTCATTGTCCCTTTATAAATAATTCATATAGTTGGATAGGTTTCATAACAATTATCTCTACCTCTACAATTAGACTAAGTACATGACATATTCCACACGTCACAACTGAGGAGGTACGTGCATGACCCGTCACATGTTATCAAATGGGGTGAGATGGATATTGAGGATGAAGCTACCTATGATGGTTACTTTTTAGAGATTGAGGATTGGTAGGAGAGGATCCTTTGTGGGTGATCCATTCTCTTATTTCATATCTGGTGGTAGAATGATAATCTTCAGGAGATCACATGGGAGTGGGAGACTCAGATGCGTACTCAGTACCCACATCTCTTAGTGCAACCTTTTGTTTGGATTTTTGGTATGTAAATCCCCAAGGTGTGGAGAATGTAACAACTCCTATTTTTCCATGTATTGTTATAGAATAATGTATGGATTATTTCTGGAGCTATTCATGAAGATGACATGATATTCCAAGGCCTGGTGTACCCCAAATTATTTTTTGAAATATATTAAATATATCAAATGAAAGATCATACAATTTTCTTAAAAAAGTGTAATAACTTCCAAATAGAGGATTAAATAAAAAATCTTAGGCCTCTGTTTAATTCAGAGCATAGGCTTTACCCTAGGAACGACATAACATTAGAACGCGTTAGACATTCAGATTGGGACGCGGTCATGGGCAGACGTTTAAATACATAAATTAATTAAATAAATAAATTAAATTAATTTACATTTATTTTTAAACTCGATATATAAACTATATTATAGATTATTTTTAGGTTTATCTACATAACCCTACAAATTGATAGGGTCTATTGGAAAGCATTGGAGGAGATTCCATTGGTGAGTGATGACCAGATCGTGGATCATTGATCAGTGTGCGACAGAACCTGAGGATATTTCTAATGACAATGAAATAGAATCATTATTAACTAGATATTGATAAAAATTGAGTTATAATGATGATTTATTTGTATTATTTTTTCATTTATTATTTCTACAATGAATGCAAATCAATTTACTAACATATTGATTCATAGATCAGTCATATTGTGGGTACGAGATTATCTATAGAGATTATTAGGAGAATTGTTTTTTTTGGTTCTTAGTTCATTATTCTAATGGAAATGGATCGATTCCAACATAACATGGTCAAGGTTCATTCCTCTTTTCTCTTTTTCTTGGATTTCTCCCACCTTCATCCATGCGTTTATCATTAGTATTTGTTTTGACCATAGGTTCGACAAAATACTGGTTAATCAATCGTTTTTCACCTGTTTCTTGGTGTAATGGATTGATATTATGGATCCAGGTTTGGATTGATGATGTAATTAATATATAATGATAAAAATTATAAATTGAGGATGGATTTGAGACCCCCAGTTCGAGCAGGATGTGTGAAGGTGATGATATCCAACAATGATGGTTTCTCGTGCATTTAGTGGTCAGATTTTGGTGAGCGGTGACGATAAGGCTCGATCAGGACCAGATACAAAATTACTAGTGAGATTTATAGTAAAATCAGAGGTAACAATATCATAGTCATACGTAGAGGAAGAACCCACGAGTTCTGGAAAATCCCACAGAACACAGAATGCAATCAGTGATTACACGACGTGTGGGGCCCCCCTACTATGGTGCTAGGGTTTTCTGAAAAAGATAAATATCACATAATGTGTGGAACCTATAACAAGACATGTGAAATTTACTTGGAGGCTTGATGTATGCCTTGGAACGTACATGAGCATCGAACGACTAGCCATACACGGACACGACTAGCCGGACACAGACACAGCTAGGAGTACATGGGCTTGGACACACCGTGTACTTAGGCATGGACACAGACATGGGTGGGAGCTGTGATACATGGGAAGGATCCGATGCTGAAGGTACACACTTGTAATACCAGTAAACACCATGTACCTTGTAGAGACCCGAAGCTTAACGTACATGGACATTACATTACTTTTTCGGAATACTTAGTACATAACAAAAACACACACACAAGGACCGTAATAGTTTAGTGTCTTTGGAAACTCAGAATATAATCTTCTAATCATGGGGAAAGATCTTCAACATCTCCCATAAAGATATTACTTTTTTAACCTAAAACCTTTCTTTATATCCTGGGGAAAAGAAAACATAAAAGGGTGAGCTCAAATTCTCAGTAAGGGTATACAAAAGAAATATCAATCACATCATATATATAAGAACATAACTTTTGGAAATCTTAACCTGCAAAAGAAATCATAATTTCATAACATGGGATAAATCATAGTAGTGAAATGTAATCCCAATAATCATAACTTAAAACATGAAACTTTGTGGCATACACAAATAATCATAGAGAATCATTTCTTATTAGTCAAGACTCATTGCCAAGACTATCTTAGTGGACAAAGTCCATTTCTGAACTGAGTTCACTCCTCGTTTCAGTCCTGTTTCACTGAACCGGTTTAACCTGCCGTTCCAGACATGTCTATCTCATGAGATATAAAATCTTTACCCAATGCATTGGAGGGAGATATAGGTCCCACCCATCTCATAATGATACCATTCTTATGTGTGCCACAAAATCATAAACCATACATCATAGCATAACCCATGTAATAAAAATGGGATTCTTAAACATCATGACATCATAAAAAAATTCATATAAGATAAAGGAATTCATAAAAATAATTCCATCACAACATAATCAAATCAATGTAATAATAGGGATAGAAACAGAACCATATATTATCTTATATGGAAAATAATTTTGATAAAACACTTGAACTCCATTCTTGAGGAAAATATCCTTTCTACTTCAAAAAAACTTTTCCTTTCTTAACATGTCATACAATTCTAAACTAAAAGAAGTTGATTAAAAATAAAATTGAAAACTTGTAAAGGAAGATTCTTGGAAATAATGTTTTAAAAATCCATTCTTGCCGTATAAGTTAAAAAAAACATTCTTCTCGTACTTTTGTCGGAAAAGTCAAAAAGTACCTCGTACGAAAAACGACAAAAGATTCCTTTCATATCTTTTACTAAAAACTCACCGGAGGGTAAAATTGGATTTAAACAATTGTGGATGGAAATAATATTACATATTTAGGAAACATGGATGTGGATGATAAAATACACCCCGGTAAATTTAAAAGTATAAACAATCTCGGATAAAAATGAGATTGTGATATTTTCCCTTACCTTAGGTCCGATTTGCTTCGTAAGTGTCCAAAAATCCTGTATAATGATTTAAATAATGTCATTGAATTATTCCAGAATCATACTCATTGTTATGATATCATATATGGTTCACTTATGACTTTATATTACCCGTTCTTTTATAAATTCCATGTTAAAGAGCATTTTGGGTAAAATCGTTTCATTTGCCGTCCATGTTTTGACTTGTAATTATTCATATGATTACTTAGATCATGATTACTTAATTCCAGAATATAAAACATGATTTATATATAATATATATTCAGAACATACATATATATAATAGATCAGTAAATGGAAAGAAATACACCGTTCATGGAGACGGTAGGCCGTACGTACGCATGAACGCTGTTTTCGTTTCCTTATTGAGTTGAATGGAATTAAGTAGATGAAATACATATATATACACATAAATATAGTATCATTATTATGTAATATATTTCATTATTACTTATATATACTTTATAATCATTCAGGAATGGTTAACGTGGAGAATGAATCTCATCGCGTCGTGGAGACGGTAGTCCGTACGTACGCACGAGCGATGATATCGTTCTCATGATCGTGGAATTGTATTTGAGTGTATGTATACTATTTCAGAATCAATATCACTTTACAATAATCATATATAGTTATTATGTACACCATTATACCCATCCATGTAAGGTGGTGGTGGAAAATAGATTACACCACGGCGTGGAGACGGTATTCCGTACGTACGCACGTGCGGTGATTTCGTTTTCCGTAGGATGGATAGATGGTGAAATAGGGTTGTTTCATACTTATAATAACATATCAGTATATGAGTGATACTAATGTTATTACTTCATAATGAAACAACCTAAGAAGAAGAAGTGGAAGAAGAAATAAAGTTGAAAGAATCGGTAACGGACATTACATCTTCTTTGAAGCGCCTCTTTGAGATCTTCTTTTAGGGCACTAAAATTGGTCTTTAAAGAAGACAAGAACCTATAGGATGTTTCTAGGGAAGTGGATAAGAGAATTTGTCAGGGTTTGGACGAACTTGAAGGCTCAAAGTGGTGTAAGGAAGAGAGGGAGGAGGTGCCCTTTTATAAGGGAGGAGAGGGGCTCCTTTGGAAAAACTAAAAATATTATTTTATTATAAAGCCAAATTAGGTTTTAAATAGCTCCAAATTGATTTATTTAGAAGCTAAGGTGGTGATGGGTCTAAATCATCTTATCCAATAGAATTTAGACAAGTTTAGGTTCCTATTTTAACCTTATCATTTATATTTAACTTTAAGTTAGATAATTTTACTTTTACCGTGTCTTTTTGTGTTCTTTCACTATAAGGTTAATAAAATTACTATAAGAAGCCAAACGAACCCCAAGTTGTTTATTATTAATATATATAACCTTATCTAAGTCATTTGGCCAAACCTTATATTTTTAGGAATAAAATAACAATTAATAATATAATATTTGTTTTAAAAACTATTTTATGTCAATTTTGACACTATTTAGTAATTGATGTTTGTGAAAATCATAACAGAATGATTAGTTCGAAAAAAGTTAATTAAATCAATACTAACATGTCATATTAACCTATAAAATTAGTTTAATTCATAAAAAGTCTCAAATTACATTTATTTGGGTATTTATAACATCAATTATGTCAATATTTCATTAATAAGATAATTACTCCATCATCTTTGTGTCATAAATAAATTAAATTATTTAATGTCTAAAAATTAAAAATAAAATACCATTATGTAGGAAATATTTTTAGATTTCTAGTTAATATTTATAGTCGAATTTATCTTATGTATAACCCTATATTAAAAATTATTTACTTATTAAACTTTGATTTTAACTATTTTAACCCTTCTTTAAATAAATTAATAATAAATGTCCTAATCTAATCCAAGTGGGCCTAAATGGTCATATTTTAATCCTAAGGTTGTTTTTGGTCGAATTAAACTTATCCAATAGAATTAGGACATGTTTTAGGGTAATAATAATATCATTTTTACCCTTAATTACCCTATTTACTTTTAACCGTGGTAAAAAAAAGTAAAAAGTTACTATTCACCAAAAATTATTTTCATCTCATTGAACCACATTTTACTTACTGACATCAACCGTGTCTCTCAGATTTTTGAAATTTCACTCACAGAAGCGGTAAAATTAAGTTTTATGAAAAATTCATTTTTTTAACTACCACTTAGTGGTTTCACTATTCATAAAAAAAATGAAGTTTCCAGAAAAATACAAAAAATTAGGCCTAAGCTATATTTGATATTATGAACTCAAAAATGATGTCTATTTTAACAAATTCAAAACATATCAGTTGCATTAATTAATTTAAAAATTAATTCCCGTCGTCAAAACATATAGCGTGTTCTTAAGAGATAATAACTATCAAAAGATTGACACTTGTTTATGTCTGGTTTAAATGTGAAATTACATCCAATGACCAAAATTGTATTAAATTGTAAAAATATATTCTAAATATACTTTAAAACCACTCAAATTAATAATTTATCACTATTAATTATTTCTATTAAAAAGGTTGTTTTTAATTAAAATTTAGTAATTGTCACTATTCATCAGAAAATGAAAGTTATCCGAAAAGTACCAAAAATTCACCCTAAGATAATTTCGATATTACGAATCCAAAAATGAAGTCCATTTTGAAAATAAAATTTACAAAATTTCAAAAATTGGTTATTACTATTCATAACAGCTAGTTTTAATAATATTTTAATAGCATATCGTTGTTTAGTGAAACTCGGTATTGCGTACTACACACGCTATCGAGGAAGGTCACGATTGCGTGTAATGTAAGTCAAGTCAAGGATGCATGTTGTGCAAGCTCCTTTTGGTGTAGCATACAACACAAGACATTAATGAAATTAAAAAGAATATTTTTCATAAAATCTCGGGGTGTTACATTCTACCCCCCTTAAAATGAATTTCGCCCCCAAAATTCGTCGGGGGTTATAAATGGTTTACTACTCGAAAGTTTCTTTAATAGAAACCCACATCGTAAAAAGGAATACCAAAACCAATCTTTAAAAAACAAAAGTATGAAACGTAACGGTTACCCAAATAAACTAATCACTGGGTTTCCACATAGGTGAAAATATGGATATGAAAGAGAAATATAACCATCATGTTCTAATGGAGAGTGGTAGAGAACATGGCTATGGAAAAGCCAGCAATCACAAAGCCATAAATTTGTGATGATCTAAGGTACCATCTGATTCATCAGATATAAGAGCACTAGGACAACATTTTTGGTTTTCAATATCATTTCCCTAAAGTTGATGAAATTAGAATAAGAAGAAATAATTTCGTGATTTTGGTATAGTCTCACCGTTGGTCGTTCTTTGGACAATTTCCACTTCATCACTTAAAGAAATAAATTTGAATTTTTCATTCGTGATGTGTTAGCAGATCATGTGATAGAATGATGGGTCATTCCATCTATCTCAAAAAAAAGGTTAGAAAAGTTATCAAAAAATACATAAGTTCATCTATAGTGAGATTAATTATATATGGTTCCTAAAATGGACTTATACTTCATATATCATACTACTTAATATAATAAAACTAGTTTATACTAAACAGGGACTTCCTGTAGGCCAGTGGTAGGCGATAAAGGCCAGTCGCACTTCGGTTGTGGGTTCGATTCCCATAGCCTTGTCCGACGCGATGGGCTGTCACCCATCCTGCAGGTTGTCCTTTTTCTAAAACTACATTACTATAACATCCCATAAATAATATCAAAAGAACTTCTATCCTTAAACAATACTAACTTATGTCCAACATAATCCATTCCAATCTTTAGGCTTATCCAAAATAATGCTGTCTAATATCATATTATAGTGAAAACGATTACCAAAGAGTTCATACAACTAGCATGTTAATACCATTTTTGATCCCCATATATCATGAGATATGTCTTGTTGGTCACATTCCAAACATTCGAAGGCCTTAATCATGTATTCTCTTGAAAAAAAATGAATACCTATTGAACCTTATTGAAAACATGAATGATGTTAAAAGTTAACTCTTTCCACATACCAAAATCCTCAAAATTCTATATACTCAAACCATGATATCACTTAGTCCTTATATCAATGATGAGCTCATGAATACTGTCAAACATTTCATTTTCTAGTTTTCCCTTCATTATGCGCATATCATCTTTTTTCCAAAAATATCTCAATCACTTTCCATGGTTACCGGTACCATTGAAAACCAAAATAGACCAATACATAAATATTCCAATATTCCACGATACTATATACAACATTATTTTGGAATCACATTACATAAACACTTAATCATTCCACCACATCGTTGTCATATTCAACATCACCAATAGTGATCACATGTGACTTCCCTTTGTCCTTTGCCTTAAGTGGTTGCTCATGTCGATTATCACTAACCCTTGGATTAGGGCATTTATTAGCACAATGCCCCATTTCCTTGCATTTGAAGCATTGAAGTGTTGGTGGTGCATTCTCTGCAGTCTTTTCTTTATTCACATCATTAGAAACCCTTTTTCCATTACTTCGACACTCGGCTGCTCGATGACCTTCTTTTCCGCACTTAAAACATTTTATAGTCCCTTTAAGACAATCTCCACCATGCTTCTTTCCACACTTTGAGCATAAAGAAACATTCATATTCTTTTCACCATTATTCTGAGATTTCTCCTTGAACTCCAACTTTCGTTTCTTGTCAAAAATATGAGATGGATAAGTAACACCAACTTCCATTTATACCTTGATTGCACAACGCACAATTTCTTCATAGCTACTGAAGTCTCTTATAGCTAATGCCCTTCGAAGATTTGGTTTTAAGACACTAAAGAATCGATCAACTTTACTTTAAGGTTGGATGATAAATCCAGATGCATACCTTTCAATCCTTGTAAAATTCACTTCATATATACCAACAGATTTATCATCCTTTTGCTTTAGTTCAAGAAACTCCTTCTCCATATTTGTTCGAAGAATACGAGGGAAGTACTTATTGAAAAATAAGTTCTTGAACTCGTCCCATTCCATGGACTCAATTTCATCTCTTGGCCTCGTATTCTTGACAAGATTCCACCATTGATCAGCATCACCTTCCAAACGATACACTGCTAAGATGACTTTATCATGTTCAGAACATTGAAGAACTGAAAATATCTTTTCAGTAGTAATGATCCATTGATCAGCAACAAGTGGATCAGAAGACCCACTGAAAGAAGGTGGACGTTGCCTCATGAAGGACTCAATAGAATATTGTTCCCTTCTCTGCTCATTTGGAAGTCCAGAATGATTCATAGCTCATGTAAGTATAGTAATAAGATTTTGCACTCCATATCCCATAACATTTGTTTGTTCAGGAGGAAAATCATTGCATTGTCCATTACATTGATCAACACGGTTCCTTCAGGTTCCATCCATCGTCTAAAACACAAAAAGAATAATGTGAGAGGTAAAAATCACGCTAGGGAAAACAATATAATAAAGGGGGAGTACCTTCAATATCTAACATCTTAGGTTTAATTCTAAGATGGTTAGAGCAATTCTAGGACTATAACGTATACTTAACCTTAGGGACATCCCTAGACATACCTTAGAAATATCTCTAGGGATCTCACTAAAGTTCTTGCATCCTAGTTTCCAAAGGTTGACTAAACGTTTCCTCTGATACCAACTATTGAGACCCGAAGCTTAACGTACATGGACATTACATTACTTTTGCAGAATACTTAGTACATAACAAAAAAACACACACAAGGACCGTAATAGTTTAGTGTCTTTGGAAACTCCGAATATAATCTTCTAATCGTGGTGAAAGATCTTCAACATCTCCCATAAAGATCTTCCTTTTTTTTACCTAAAACCTTTATTTATATCCTAGGGAAAAGAAAACATAAAAGGGTGATCTCAAATGCTCAGTAAGGTTAAACAAAATAAATATCAATCAAATCATATACATAAGAACATAACTTTTGGAAATCTTATCCTGCAAAAGAAATCAGAATTTCATAACATGGGATAAATCATAGTAGTGAAATATAATCCCAATAATCATAACTTAAAACATGAAACATTGTGGCATACACACATAATCATAGAGAATCATTTCTTATTAGTCAAGACTCATTGCCAAGACTATCTTAGTGGACAAAGTCCATTTCTGAACCGAGTTCACTCCTCGTTTCAGTCCTGTTTCACTGAACTGGTTTAACCTGCCATTCCAGCCATGTCTATCTCATGAGATATAAAATCTTTACCCAATGCATTGGAGGGAGATATAGGTCCCACCCATCTCATAAGGATACCATTCTTATGTGTGCCACAAAATCATAAACCATACATCATATCATAACCCATGTAATAAAAATGGGATTCTTAAACATCGTGACATCATAAAACAATTCATATAAGATAAAGGAATTCATAAAAATAATTCCATCACAATATAATCAAATCAATGTAATAATAGGGATATAAATAGGACCATATATTATCTTAGATGGAAAATAATTTTGATAAAACACTTGAACTCCATTCTTGAGGAAAATATCCTTTCTACTTCAAAAACACTTTTCCTTTCTTAACATGTCATACAATTCAAAACTAAAAGAAGTTGATTAAAAATAAACTTGAAAATTTTTAAAGGAAGCTTCTTGGAAATAATGTTTTAAAAATCCATTCATGCCGTATAAGTTAAAAAAAACATTCTTCTCGTACTTTTGTCGGAAAAGTCAAAAGGTACCTCGTACGAAAAACGACAAAAGATTCCTTTCATATCTTTTACTAAAAACTCACCGAAGGGTAAAATTGGATTTAAACAATTGTGGATGAAAATAATATTACATATTGAGGAAACATGGATGTGGATTATAAAATACACCCCAGTAAATTTCAAAGTATAAACAATCTCGGATAAAAATGAGATTGTGATATTTTCCCTTACCTTAGGTCCGATTTGCTTCGTAAGTGTCCGAACCTCCTGTATAATGATTTAAATAATGTCATTGACTTATTCCAGAATCATACTCATTGTTATTATATCATATATGGTTCACTTATGACTTTATATTACCCATTCTTTTGTAAATTCCATGTTAAAGAGCGTTTTGGGTAAAATCGTTTCATTTGTCGTCCGTGTTTTGACTTGTAATTATTTATATGATTACTTAGATCATGATTACTTAATTCCATAATATAAAACATGATTTATATATAATATATATTCAGAACATACATATATATAATATATCAGTAAATGGAAAGAAATACACCGTTCAGGGAGACGGTAGGCCGTACGTACGCATGAACGCTATTTTCGTTTCCTTATTGAGTTGAAAGGAATTAATTTGATGAAATACATATATATACACATAAATATAGTATCATTATTATGTAATATATTTCATGATTACTTATATATACTTTATAATCATTCATGAATGGTTAACGTGGAGAATGAATATCATCGCGTCATGGAGACGATAGTCCGTACGTACACACGAGCGAGCGATGATATCATTCTCATGATTGTGGAATTGTATTTGAGTGTATGTATAATATTTAGGAATCAATATCACTTTACAATAATTATATATAGTTATTATGTATACCATTATACCCATCCAAGTAAGGTGGTGGTGGAAAATAGATTACACCACGACATGGAGACGATATTCCGAACGTACGCAAGTGCGGTGATTTCGTTTTCCGTAGGATGGATAGATAGTGAAATAGGGTTGTTTCATACTTATAATAACATATCAGTATATTAGTGATACTTATGTTATTACTTCATAATGAAACAACCTAAGAAGAAGAAGTGGAAGAAGAAATAAAGTTGAAAGAATCGGTAACGGACATTACCTCTTCTTTGAAGCGCCTCTTTGAGATCTCCTTTTAGGGCACTAAAATTGGTCTTTGAAGAAGACCAGAACCTCTAGGATGTTTCTAGGGAAGTGGATAATAGAATTTTTCAGGGTTTGGACGATCTTGAAGGCTCAAAGTGGTGTGAGGAAGAGAGGGAGGAGGTTCCCTTTTATAAGGGAGGAGAGGGGCTCCTTTGGAAAAACTAAAAATATTATTTTATTATAAAGCCAAATTCGGTTTTAAATAGATCCAAATTGATTTATTTAGAAGCTAAGGTGGGTATGGGTCGAAATAATCTCATACAATATAATTTAGACAAGTTTAGGTTCCTATTTTAACCTTATCATTCATATTTAGCTTTAAGTTAGATAATTTTACTTTTACTGTGTCTTTTTGTGTTCTTACACTATAAGGTTAATAAACTTACTATAAGAAGCCAAAAGAACCCCAAGTTGTTTATTATTAATATATATAACCTTATCTAAGTCATTTGGACGAACCTTATATTTTTATGAATAAAATAACAATTAATAATATAATATTTGTTTTAAAAACTATTTTATGTCAATTTTGACACTATTTAGTAATTGATTTTTTTGAAAATCATAACAGAATGATTAGTTCGAAAAAAGTTAATTAAATCAATACTAACATGTCATATTAACCTATAAAATTAGTGTAATTCATAAAAAGTCTCAAATTACATTTATTTGGGTATTTATAACATCAATTATGTCAATATTTCATTAATAAGATAATTACTGCATCATCTTTGTGTCATAAATAAATTAAATTATTTAATGTATAAAAATTACAAATAAAATACAATTATGTATGAAATATTTTTATCTTTCTAATTAATATTTATAGTCGAATTTATCTTATGTATAACCCTATATTAAAAATGATTTACTTATTAAACTTTTATTTTAACTATTTTAACCCTTCTTTAAATAAATTAATAATAAATGTCCTAATCTAATCCAAGTGGGCCTAAATGATCATATTTTATTCCTAAGATTGTTTTTGGTAGAATTACACTTATACAATAGAATTATGACATGTGTTAGGGTAATAATAATATCATTTTTACCCTTAATTACCATATTTACTTTTAACCGTGGTAAAAAAAAGTAAAAAGTTACTATTCACCAAAAATTATTTTCATCTCATTGAACCAAATTTTACTTACTGACATCAACCGTGTCTCTCGTATTTTTTAAATTCCACTCACAGAAGCGGTAAAATTAATTTTTATGAAAAATTCATTTTTTTAACTACCACTTAGTGGTTTCACTATTCATCAAAAAAATGAAAGTTTCCAGAAAAATACAAAAAATTAGGCCTAAGCTATATTTGATATTATGAACTCAAAAATGATGTCTATTTTAACAAATTCAAAACATATCAGTTGCATTAGTTAATTTAAAAATTAATTCCCATCGTCAAAACATATAGCGTGTTCTTGAGAGATAATAACTATCAAAAGATTGACACTTGTTTATGTCTGGTTTAAATGTGAAATTACATCCAATGACCAACATTGTATTAAATTGTAAAAATATATTCTAAATATACTTTAAAACCACTCAAATTAATAATTTATCACTATTAATTATTTCAATTAAAAAGGTTGTTTTTAATTAAAATTTAGTAATTTTCACTATTCATCAGAAAATGAAAGTTATCCGAAAAGTACCAAAATTTCACCATAAGCTAATTTCGATATTCCAAATCCAAAAATGAAGTCCATTTTGAAAATAAAATTTACAAAATTTCAAAAAGTGGTTATTACTATTCATTACGGCTAGTTTTAATAATATTTTAATAGCATATCGTTGTTTAGTGAAACTCGGTATTGCATACTACACATGCTATCGAGGAAGGTCGCGATTGAGTGTAATTATAGGCAAGTCAAGGATGCATGTTTTGCAAGCTAATTTTGGTGTAGCGTACAACACAAGACATTAATGAAATTAAAAAGAATATTTTTCATAAAATCTCGGGGTGTTACATACCCCTTCAAAAAGGTCTTAGATCCCTTTTCCTCTTCATCTTGGAAAACATTATTTAGGGAGTGTTTCTGTGATCCATTCCCTGAGGTTTAGTATAGAATAATGTCCTATACATAGGATGGTGATCCCTTATATGGGACTTCTTGGATAGATTTTTTGTAATCCTTCCATGAGGACCAAAGTGATATCCTATATCATCATCTTTCCCTTGCTAGACTTCTTTCTATCGTTGTGACCAACACTACGCAGGTGTCGATCCTCTATTTAGCGGGTTATTCCAGAGTGAGTTGTTGGTATACCCCATGGCCTTAGGAGTGATCCTATGTGTATCATGCTCTTAAAACTTCTAGTGTAGAAATATTATGGTGACACCTAATGATAAGTACATCTTAGATAGATTCCATCAGTGCTATATGACTCATGGAGTGTGTTCTCCTAGATGAGTGTTATGTCAAACCTTTGAGTAGGATTCCTAGGATGGAATTATAGTTGTGAATTTACCTTGATATTATGTTTCCTTATTGAGTATATATGTATATTATTTTTATAAGTGTTGTAGACATATAAATGTTTTGATATGACAATTATTCTTGATATTATATGCTTAGTGATTTTGGGGAGTCCTATTGGGTATTGTTATACTCACACTTGCATGGGCCTTTCCCACATGTGTCATGTATTATGTAGATGACCAACCTTTTGACGAATTCTAAGAGGGACTAGAACCAGGAAGTGATTCTTGAGACTGATAGACTGAGGTGTGTTCTTAGGGTTTTATTGACAACTATCCCCTTCTATACTTTTAGGTTGGATTTGTTTTCAGTTTCTTTGTGGTGGTCTTGTGTTTATCCCTTTTTCTTTTAGTACTCATTTCCATACTTTTATGGTGGTATTTATATGTATGAATGTATGGTTTATTTTTTTTTTTACATTTTCGAATTTTATGGTCTTAGAGATGTGTGTGTGTGTGTACATGTACAGAGGATAAGGCCTCCCATGTGAGTGATATGCATACTCGGTACTAGTCTCAAACCCCATGGCCTATTGGAGGCGGACTTGGGGTAGTCACAGTTCGGGCCCCATTGTGATGGGTTGACCTAAGGTATTACAAGAGACCCATGGGGCCGGATGACTAGGTTCATGACATGGGGAAGTTTGAGTCATGAAAAATTAGGTCCTCACTAGTAGCTGACTACCTCTAACACACAAGGATAAACACATGAGGTCATGTGGCCCCTCATCTTAAACCAAGTGGTTTGGCCTGGGGTGTTAAAAAAGGTATCATAGTCCTTTTTATTTTGTTTGACTATTTGGGGAAGGTAAACTAGAGATAGGGATTTTTTGAGACTTGGTACAGAACTCATGCCTTGGATTAGCTAACCCACATACTAGGAAAGTCCATCCTACCATGGGTGGGATCGCAGTTTTAGTTTTCATTGTTACTATTGATTGATTTCTCCTTGAATAATGCACATGATTTTGGAATTTATGATTTATGATATTATCTCTTGGACTGATTGGAAAGTGTGGGTTATTCCATGCATCAAGGATAGGAAAGTAGGTTCATGCATCATGCACTTGTTTCCTATGATTGATAGATGTTTAAATTAATTATATTCTAGTAATAATTTATCTGGAATTTTCCCAAATTAATTATTGGTGACATTTAATCAAGTTAACCTGAGCATGTGGTGATTATATATATATATATATATATGACTATGAAAAATTTGAAGGTATTGATGACATGGACTCTAGACTTGAGTAGGTGGAAGTTATTTTGGTGTGTTCCTTCCTTTAGTATGCCATTTTTTCCTTGATCTTCCTAAGTGTTTTTAAAAAAAGGTAAATTTACTTGGCATAAAAGGGGTTAAATGGGGTTTTAATTTTTTTAAAGGGTTATTTTAATTCCAAGTGACTATGGACATATTTCAATTATTTCAATGGTTTGTTTAAAATGGAATTAGAAATTTTAAAAGGCCAGTTATCCCTGTTTTGGCCATAAATTAGGTGGAGTATTGGTTTTTATGAAATTATTTCAAATGAGGGATTTTTTTCTTAGTTATTTTAAATAAAAGGGGAATTTTATTTTGAATGGTTTTCAAATGTTTTGAATGTGAATCCCTATTTTTTTGATTAACTAGGTGTTTTGAAATAAAATTTAAAATGGTGTAAATGGTTTGGTAAACTGAGTCGATATTTTAATGAGGTTAGTTTGGAACTTTTGTACTGTGATTTATGATGTGTATGCAAGACCCCCTTTATACCTTTCTTTATTTCACTTATTATGGGTTTTATCCTAAGGGGAATGGTTTATATTTCATGTGATTTGGATTTTGTGGTTGTGTGGTTTGGGGAATATCCACCCTTTGGGGGATGATCTTGGAGGTGTTTGGATGGATTGAATTATATTTTTGGTTAACGATGGACCCTTAAAAGGGGTGGTTGGAATGTAAGGTTTCCTTATGATGGATTTGAGTCTCTCTATATAGTGATTAGATATGGGTTATGGGAGGTAGGTGTCTACATAGCCCTTGAGCTAGATGTGAACCCTTTAGTGGTTGGGCCGGCAGGGTGTCATTTTGGGTGGAGAATCATGAGTTAGTTGGGTTGTTGTGTGGTGTTTTCCTAGGTTTTTGAGATGTTGATCTAAGTGTGAGAGTTTGGATAATAATAGTATATTATAGATGGTCATTCTTATCATACATTGGTTATTTACTAGTTAGTGGGATGGTCGGGTTTCACAGGTCTTGATGGGTGTGTGAGTTAGTTGTTCTCCTTACCTTGAGAGGTAAGTGAGTGGGATATTTATGGTTCTGAATGTGTGGTAGTGGTGACATAGGTTGTGGAGAACTTATATTTAGATTCTTAGTTGGTATGGTCCTGAGAAACTTGTTTTTTCAGGTTATTCTTTAGTTCTATAGAGCTTGATCTTAATGAGTTCTCTATGAGGGTTGTGTCAATGTTCTAGGTTTCATGTAAGGTGGAAGTTTTAGCTTGTGGTTTCATCTTGGAAACCAAATCTATGCCTTAGAGTGATATGAGACCCTTGTTTATTCCTTGGAGTGGTAGATACCACAAAATATTTAGTGGTATTGAGGCATGATAAAAAGTGTCATTCTTGGAGAAGAATTTTAAAATGACTTTAGGGATTTGTGTTTCAAGGTTTGAGGAACCTTGGGTTTTTGGATGGATCACAAGAGAATGGACTTCAAGTGACTAGTTGGTACTGGCATGCAATGTTGGTGGGTAGTTTCTTTCAGAGTTTTAGGTTCAACCGGATGATTTTCTGATGGGTATATACTTAGTGAACTACTGTGGGATCAAGAATGTTTTGGATCTCTGGATCTCTTCCTGGTGTGTTCACATAGAGAAAGTTTGTAGTGTTCCATTTGGTTTGTATGAAAATTTGTGCCAGGTTCACAGAGTTCGGGACATTCATGGTCATCATTTATAAATCTGTGGTTGATTAGTTTGTCTTGGTAAAATGTAAATGGTTGTAGTGGAGATTTAGTAATGGAAAGGGGGGTCTCTATGTGGAAAAGTATCATCGGTTGACGATGGGTTAAGAGGAAGGCCTTAGCCGAGGTAGGATTGGATGACGATAAGGCTTGTTTGTGCCTTTGTGGGTAGATCATTGTTCAATGTTGTGAGTCCTTGGTATGTGTGGGTTGGTAGTTAGTGATTGTTGTGGAATTTCAATTTGGACCTATGGATGAGGTTTTTTCACCTTAGGTATTGTCCTGTATTTTTGTTCAGCAATGAAGACCAAGGATCAACCAAATTAGATTAGGGTTATTGATCCATTGACATTATGATACCCTATATTATCACCTTGGATTGAGATTGTGAAAAATGGAGGGAAAGGATCCTGTGGGGTGAACCCTTGTGGAATTATAAACTTGAGTAGTAGGGTTTTAGTAGAGTTATAGTGTTGGTAATCCCATGGTGAGAGGTAGCCTTGTGGGTTATGAACCTAATGAAAAATGGTCAGTGATTAACATCGTGTTATGATACAAAGAGGTTGGTTAAAAGTCCAGTGCTTTTTACTTTGTTTAGATATGGTAAGTTGAGTTATTTTGGTTCCATAAAAATGATGCAGTTGATGGTTTAGTGGAGGTGATAGAAGCGACCAGTGAGTCTATTGGTTGGAGAGTTGAGGATTAGTTATACTACCTACTAAAATGCATCCCATATGTTATTTATTAAACTTTGAGTTACAAGAATCATGAATCAGGGTATGGCCAATGCGTGAGGTGATTCCTTTGTGATGTAGTAAAGAAATGACCAAGAGATAATGATGTTGTGTTTGTGTGATAAAATCAGATCATATGAGGAATGGGATATGAACCATCATGGTACTGGTAGTGTGGTGGTGAATAGTGAGTTTTGGAAAGTCTTATAAAGTTTTTAACTTGTCTTATTGGTTTAAGAATCCAAGGAGTGCCCAACTATGGTGTATGACATACCTAGAAAAAAATATCAGATGTTGGAAGGAACAAATGGGTTTGTGGTAAGTTGGAGTAAAAGAGTCATGTGTTGGTGAGAAGGGATGTGTCCCTTGAGTTTAATCTATTAGGGTTTGGAAATTTTATCATGTTAGATAAGTTTTAACAGTGCTCGTGGGTGTCTACATTCAACTGATAGTGAGGTAGGTTTGTTCTTGTGGATTCATGGTGATGGAAATTACTTGACGCATGTTGGGAGTAACAATAAGGTGAACTTAACCCATGGTTAGAGGTGTTTTGTGATAGTACATGCATATAATCATCCAAGTTTCATCTTTAGATGAAATATATTCAGATATGGGTTTCAATTAGAAGTGTTCAGGTGTGATATAGTGGCATTGATAGGTGGAGTGAGACATGAGACATTATGTAAGATTTAGTTAGGAGATAGTGCGGTTGTAGGATGATTCATGGGGAGAACCAAGATTCTTGTTATGATTCTTGGGATGCACTATGATTTTTAATGTGATTTAGGGGTGAATAATGTGGAAAATCATAATATGGTTTCAGTTTGGGTGACCAAGTATTATTTTGGGTGTCACCTTGATTGAGACATCAAAGTTTGATGAAGCAAGGGGAGACAGTGTTATGGTTTAGAGGTATGTAAAAGACGATAAGCATGTGCTGATTCATGAGAATGCTGAGTGGGGGGGGGGTGCATATATTTAGATCATCTAGTGTGTTTTTTGGACTGAAGTGAGGAAAGGGATATGGTAAAAGGTTGTACATCTCACTCAATTGTTTTGTTTTCATGAACATCTCTAAGAATAGATTTTAGAGCAGGAGTCAAATATCCATGCCTAGAAGCCAGTTTTTTGAAAGAGACCCATAAAGACACTTCTTGGGGATGATAAGTCCTTAGAGGAGAATATTTTAATTCCCCTCATTTATTTGAGGTGCATTATATTTTATTTCTAGCCTAAACATGTGTTTTATGTTTGTTTTTTGTTGTTATAGGTGTAAGGGTAGATCGAGAGAATATTTAGGAAGACCAGATATGACCATAACTAATATAGAGTTGTAGGTAGAGGTTCATGATGTGGCCCATGCATCATGCTATGAATAGGTAAATCTAGGGTTTTAAGGGGTTCTACCACCACACTTTCGTGATGTGAAAGCATGTGCATGCCGTGAAAGTCTCCTAGGCTATTTTTTTGAGGGGAAAGGACATAACCCCCCCAAACCTTCTTATCTCCAAATTCTATTTTCCCCTGACCCATTACATGATTTGATAGCTTTGGGGGATTCTTTTTGGTGATTTTAGATCCCTCATCCTCATTTATTGCTGGATTAAAGCACCATTTGTTTATATGGACTCCTCTTGGTAAGTCCAACCCCTCACATGTTCTAGATTTCTTTTCCTTCTCTGTTTTAATTTCCCCCTCTATAAAACCCTTATATGTGTTTATTATGAATGATTTATCATAACCAGTGTGTTGGGATTTAATTGGGTGGTGATACTTGGTGGATCATCTCCATTATTCTTGAGGTAGGAAGTCCTTACCATCCTATGAAAATTGTATGTAATTTTATGCCTTTATTTTCATGAGGGTGTTCATGTTTGTATCCCTATGAGACCTATTCTTTTAGTGTCAATGTGAGTGGGTGAGGTTTGTATCGATGTAGTTAGTCCCTTAAAGGGTGAATGTGACTTATATTCCTTGAAATCAATGAAGTAAAGCCTTATATCGGGGTTATGGGTAGGTCTATCTATTGGGTATTTGGGATTAGAAAGCTATATTTCAGTTAAAAAAGGGTAATAAAGACTTATTTAAATGTTATTAGGGTTTGGTTAATGAATTATTTTGCTTTTATTCCTTGAAACTATTTAATGATATCCTAGTAATGTGGTTAAGGGTAAGGATATATACTTAGGTAAATGGTCTTGTAATGAGCCATTCGAGCTCAAGTAAGGCTAGATTGACATTGGTTGGTGATGTGCCAGTTGAGATGTTGATACAGAATATTCATTAGTGATATGACTAATATTGGCATGAAGAGATGTAAAAATTATGAGGGAGATGACTATGTACTTGACAATAGTGTGAGATAATCACAAGTGATACGGTTGATCTTGGCGTGGTGATTAGTACCAGCCATGGGTGACATGGTCAAGTCTATAATGAAATATGGGATAATCATGAGTGATATGGATTAGGTTGATATGTGATGTGAGTATGACCACGATTGATATTGTTGGGTCTTGTTATGATGATTATGGATACTTTGAGTGAGATGGTTGGGTTGAGGTATAGTTGTGTGAGTTTTTCGTTTATAAAATTTTGTGCATGTTGTTGCTTGTTTCTTACTACTTAATGTGACTTCCTTGAGTGATTTAGGATGGGAAGATGTGATTGATGAGGCCATTACCTAAGTAATAATTCACATTCCATGTGATGTATGTGTTATTGAGTTTTCTAGTAGACCATTCCTCCTGGAAATTTACTAAAGCGGTAGGGGTAGGATTTGTTGAAGCTTGGTCAGTGCATGATGACCTGACATGGTGTGGGGTTATTTATGTATTTATTTTACATCATCAAATGCATTTTTATATGATTTATACACTTATTTTAAGGATGAATTGTTGGTGTTTAACTGGGTTTATACTCAAACTATACACATTCATCTCAATGTGAGTACAAAATTTATGGATAGGGATTTCAAATGAGGAAAAATGATCTTCCTATGGAAGTTTTACAGGAGGGGTTGGTTGATTAAGGTAATGCTGAGATAGAATATGATATACTTTTGTATAGATATCTCTTTATTTATTTTTCCTTTGATTATTTTACATGTAGATCTACCACACATGGGGATATTTTTAACTATTTGTACTAGATATTTCATACCATCTGTTATAGAATGTGTTGATGTTGATGATGATATTACTTATGAATTTTGATTTTGTTGTTTACTATGATTATTATCGATTCTATTATTTTATACATACTTTTATTATTTAACTATTATTGAGGGAATAGTCTCCCCACAACACCACTTAGACCCTCACCACTAGTTTGCAACCTGTTGCATATGGGGAGGATCACATGAGGTCATGCGACCCCTTAAATCGGAGCAGGTGATTTGGGTTTCACTGTTACACCTTTTTCTTACCTTGGTCATGAAACATAAAGTTTTCTCATGTACTAGGGTGCTTGATAAAGTTTTGATTACAACTCAGTAGGCCACCACCAATGGTTTCCCTAACAACTCTAGTAGGTATAAGTGCATGCACAATATAAAATTATAGTAAAGTAAACAAAAATAATATGTAACATGTCACCATGTGGAGTGGTATTTCCAAACCACAAGTGACCATACCTACTTTGGTCAGTTCTGGAATGGGATGATATACTCATGGTTTGAGTACATCTCAAGGATGAATGACATATCACTCCTCATATAGAAGTGAAAGTAAACAATCAATCACTATCAAATATTCTAGGTGAATGACGCATCACCATCATAGTCTATCCAAGTGAACAATCCATCATCGATCTAATGTCAATGGTGAATGAGACATCACCAAATTAATGAGGACTCAACAAACATAGGTAGATGATATAATACCATTTCTATACTCATGTGGATGACATACCACTATTTCACAGCTCAGGTGGATGAGGAACCACCAAAACATCTCATTTAGGTGGATAATATACCACTGATACTAGTCTCTGAGTGGCTGATGCACCATAAACACAACATCCATTGGTGAAAAATGAACCACTAATACTATCCTCCATATGAAAAATGTATGACCAATATTTCATCTAATGTTTTTGATACACCACCAACATTAAATCTTAAGAGGATGGTACATCACCAGAACATGCCCTTGAGTGGATGATTAACCACCAAGATAGTTATCATAAGTGAATTATGATACACTAATATGAAATCTCCTGTAGATGATATAAAATTAGCATGAAATCCCAAAGTTCATGTGTTTCCATCATTTCATTATCCTCGTGGTGAATAATTGATCATTGAAATCATTTTGGGTGGATGGGATACCACAAATGTACCAAGGGTATACTATGCACCACTATCAATAAATTATAGGTGAATAGGGTAACACTATGTATCAAACAACCATAAAAGTGTAAAATATAACATTTAGGATCAATTTAAAACATTTAAAATTAACTAATGTGCCAAGGGTTATTTGCCTAAGCTAATACCTAACTCAAAGTCCCATGCATAGGTTATTTATTCTCTTTACTAGCACCTTCACAATAAATTCATCATTTAGGAAAACACTAGGGCTCTATAGTAGGATCCTAGGTTCAATTTCAAGTTTTAGGTACCCATATTGTGTCTAAATTCACAGTTCTAAACAAATTTCATATAAGAATTGGTCATCGGTGACCAACAGTGTCAACACACACCTCACACAATCCACTCATGGACTACTTGGTTCTAATCACATCATTATAAGTAAATAAAAATAATTTAATTTAAATATATATCATATTAAACAAATTGGTGTTTCATAAATTCCATAAAATTTATAAAAGATGAGTAAATACAACTGAGAAAACAAGGGACCACTAACTCAGGACTACCACAATCCTGCTCACTTAAAACCACCAACTAACTCAATCTCAAATGAGATAAATCAAAGAACCTAATAAACCCCCTAAAATAAGTTCCTAACTAATGATTCATAGTGAAACTATGAGATAAAACTTGAAGAGGGGGAATAGGAGGTATTAGACTCACCCACATGAGTCCAATGTGATGAACCGTTGGGTCTATGACCAACATCTGATAAAACCAACAACCGCTCCTCCACTAAAACTTAATGAATGAAAAAAAAATCTAAAGAATGAACCCCATTCTATTGTCACGATCCATTTCAATGGGTCCCATGTTGCGACTACCCAATCATACCTGAAATAGGCTAGCGGTTGACGACTAGCACCAAGTAGGCATATCATACAAATGGGAGGCCTTAGCTTAATGTACCTGTACACAAGAACACATCTCCAAGCCCATACAACGATGAAATGTAAAAAAACTAATTGAACATAAATACATACATATAAATACCACCATCATAGTATAACCACAAGTACTATAAAAAATGCGCCAAATACAAGCCCACCAACAATAAACTAAAAATAAGTCCAACCTGAAAGTATAAAAGGCGACTGCTTTCAATTCAACCATAGGAACACCCCTCAGTCTATCTAGCTCACTAAGCTCTGCCTAGTCCTAGTCCCTCTAGGAATCTATCAAAAGGTCAGTTTTCTACACAATACATGACATGTGTGGGAAAAGCCCATGTTGGGGTGAGTATAACAATACCCAATATGACACCCTAAAATCACTAAGCATATAATATCAAGAATAATAGTTAGATCAACATAGGTATATGTCTAAAACATATATAATAAGAATATCTAGATATAATTAACAAAGATACACAATTTCAATGTAAAGTAACAACCATAATTCCATCCTAGGATTCCTACTCAAATGTTCCACATAACACTCGTTTGGGAGGACACACTCTACGAGTCAGATAACACTGATTGTATCCGTATGATATGTACTGCTCAACAGGTATCACCATAAGCTGTATATGCTAGTTTTTTTAACAGAATGATACGTAAATGAGGATCAGAACCAAGTCCATGGGGTATAAAAACAAATCAAACTGGAATAACCTGCTAAGTATAGGATCAATGTCCACGTAGTGTTAGTCATGACGATACCAAGAACTCCACCTAGGGAAAGATGATGATAGAGGATCTCACTCCTGACCTTAGGAAAGGATTAAAAAAACTTTATCCAAGAAGTCCCACTAATGGAATCACCATCCTATGTGTAGGACGTGATTATATACTAACCCCAAGGGAATGGATCAAGGGAACTCCCCCTAACAAAACTTTTCCAAGCTGAAGAGGAAAAGGGTTCTAAGACTTTTTTGAAGGGATACACGAATTGTACTAGTATAAAAAACATGTAACTTTGACACCTAGTCTTGATCATGTATCAAAAACCATGACCATGTTCGTGTCTGAGTACATGTCATGTCCGAGTTTGTTTAATCCTGACCATGTCCAAGTACATAGTTTTCCCATGTACACCTGGCTTGGCTGTGTCCGTGTCTAAGTACATGGCATGTTCAAGCCTGTGTACTCCAAGAAATGTTTGTGTACCATCCAAGGTATATGTAAATACAATAGGTTGATTCACATTCCATGTGATAGGATTCACATGTCATGTGATATTTAACTTCTTTGTGGAAACCCTAACACCACATCCAATGCCCCACATGCCGTGTAATCCTGGATTACACGCCATGTTCAGTGGGATTTTCTAGAACCCACAGAGAAATTTCATTCATTATCTCCCCCACCACCTCTACCACTAGATATTTAAAACATCCCAATATTAGAATAAAAATTTGAGTCAGACAGGTTTGTTTTTCATTGGATAACCGATTTTTTCCATCTCAGTTTCTTGGAAATCATCCCACATCCTTGTCATCGCTGCGCATTCCAAAACCTACATGCACACATCCTGATCCAGTCCTGATTCATTGTAAAATTTTTTAAATCTCAATTCCTTCATCAATCCAAAGATATATCTATTATAACAATCCATTTCTATAAGAAACAGGTTCATAATGATTGTTTATTCGGTATTTTTCGAACCACAGGCCAAAGGAATTTCCCATGAAGAATGAAGAAGGGTGGGAGAAATCTAAGAAACACTCAAAAGAGGAATTGAACTTATCCATGTTTAGTTGGACTTGATCCATTTATGTTAGAATGATGAATGAAGATCCAATCAATAATAATCAATTATCCTAATAATCCTCATAGATAAACGCATACCTGGAGTACGACCAATTCGTGAATCAATCTATTGGTCGATTGATTCACATTCATCATAGAAATAAACAATGGGGAAATAATCTAAACAAAACACCATCCTAACTTAATTTGGATCAATTTTTGATGAATAATGGTTTTTCCTCATTATCATTGGCAAGATATTTGATCTCCGTTGCACACCGATTGATGATCCATGATCTGGTCATCACTCGCCAATGAAAAATACTCCAACGATCTCCAATGGATCCTCTTGATTTGTAGGGTTATGTGTATAACCCTAAAAATATACCATAGTATAATTTATATATAAATTTTATCAGGTAGGTGAAATTAATTAAATAAATTAATTTATTTAAACATCCACCCATGACCATGCCCAACCTGAACGTTTGATGCACTCCAGGGTTATGTCGCGCCTAGGATGAAACCCATGTTGTGAACTCAATAGAGACCTCAGATTTCCAATCCAAGCCCCCATTTATAAGTTATTATAATTTTTTAGGAAAACTACATGCACATGATATTAAATATATTAAATATATTTCAAAAATTAATTCCGGTCACATCAGGCCTTAAAATCTCACACCATCTCAGTACCTAGATCCATAAATAATCCATATAATATTCCAAAACAATACATTGAAAAAATAGAAGTCATTAAATTCTCCCCAACTTCTAGATTTACATCCCAGAAATCCAAAACAATAAGGTTACATAAAGAGATGTGGGTATTGAGCATGCATCTGAGTCTCCCACTCCTAGGTTCTCTGCTGAAGATTCTCGTGCTACCACCAGACACACACTAGGGAAATCAATCGCCCAAGAAGGATCCAATCTTGTTGATCCTAAATATCTACTAGGTACTTATAAAATATATCTCCATCCTTAATGTTTAGCTTTCCCCATTTGATAACATGCAATAGATCATGCACTTACCTCCTTAGCTATGACATGTGGAAGATGTCATGTACTCGATCTAACTTTGGTGGTATAACTAAGTGGTACGTCACCTCACCAACTCTAAACAGTATGTAGAAAGTTATTATGATACTCAAAGATAGATTATCTCCCTAGCCAAATCTCCATAATCCATGTTTAGGTGAGACTATCAGGAGAACATGGTCTCCCTCCTTGAACACCAGAGGCCTCTATAGTTAGTAAGCATAGTACTTATGATCGCTCTGTACTATACTCATCCTCTCTTGAATGATCTGCACCTTCTCTATAGTGGCTGACACCAAATCTGGGCCCATAAGTTCCAACTCTCCTGGGTCAGTCCAACATAGTGGTGACCTGCAGTGTCACCCATACAAGGCATCAAATGGTGACATATCGATAGTGGAATAATATTTTTTGTTTTATTCAAACTCCACCAATGACAGGAGATCCTACCAACTACAGACAAAACCCAACATGTAAGCTCGTAGAATGTCCTCTAGAACCTGAATGGTCCACTCAGTCTAGATATCAGTATTAGGGTGAAAATCTATGATCAAACATAATTGAGTCCCAAAATCCTCATGAAATACCTTCTATAACCAAGATATGAAGCAATCATTGAGGGAACTATATGGATTTGGATTGTCTCCTATAGGTAGAGGCATCCCAATATCTCTATCAAACTCTGGTTCTAAATAGTAAGGAAGTGGGCCTACTTGGTGAGTTGTTCTACAATCAACCAAATGGAATAATGTTCCCCATTTGTATATGGAAATCATTTCACAAAGTCCATGAATATCACATCCCACTTCTACTCTATTACCTCAAAGTGTTGAACCAAACCTATTGGAACTTGGTTCTCATCCTTCACTTGCTAACAAGTAAGGCATCGAGAGAAAAATAATAAAACTCCCATCTTCTTCCCTAACCAAAAAAACTAACATCAGAAGTCCTAGAAAATCTTTTCCAAACCTGGATGTACTGTTAAAGGAGATGTATGAAACTCTCTCAGAACCTCCTCCTGTAACATCACTATTACCATCATGCATCCTCTAAAAATAATGACATGCTCCCCACCATCATAAAATCCATTCGGAGTATGTCGAGTGGATATCTAAGTATGTAGGGTCTCATAGTTGGTATCCCCAAGTTTTGAATCCTTGAATCACTATAAAAGTAGATGGGTAACAACCATTGGATGGAGATAATATTATCCATCCCCATCAACAAAGGATAACTATAATGAGTCCAACTACTCCAATGCTACACTCAAAAACTGCGAACAAGATATATTTCTAATATCATCTGATACCACATTCCCCTTCCCAAGAGTATAGAAAATATCGATGTTATAATCCTAGAGGAACTCTAGCCATTACCTCTATCTCAAGTTAATATCCTTATCAGAGAAGATATACTTGAGACTACTGTGGTTAGAATAGATGATAAACTGCTCTCCCATCTGTTAGTGTCACCACATATTTAGTGCAAATACTACTGCTACTAACTCAAGATCATGGGTCATGTAGTTCTACTCATGCAGTATCAACTAACGTGAACTATAGGCAATCACCACTTACCTCTTGATCAGAACATAACCAAGCCTGGTACCTGATGCATCACAAAACACTATGTAATTAACACCCTTCTTTGTAAATATCAAGATGGGAGTGATCATCTATCACTTCCTCAACTCTTAGAAATATCATGTGTGAATCTATGTTAGTAGCCTATCTACCTAAGAAATATTTTCACCTCCATCATGCTCTTGGGTGGATCCCAAGCTAACACTGCCTCAATCTTTGCTGGTTCCACTGCTAAACTATTTTCTAAGATAAAATGTCCCATAAAGTGGACCTATTGAATCTATAACTATCACTTCAAGATATTCATTTAAATATAGTGCTATTGTAGTATATCCAGAACCATCCTCAAGTGTCTTTCATGCTCCTCCTCAAATGCTGAGTACACTAGGATATCATCAATGAAGACAACCATGAACTGGTGTAAGAAAGAATGAAAGATCTAGTTCACAAGTCCCATGAAAAATGTTGGGGCATTCTTCATGCCAAATGGAATCACCAAGTACTCATATTGACCATAACAATATCTGAATACCGTCTTCAGTATATCATCATCATGTACTCACAACTAGTGATAACATGATCCAAGTTCAATCTTTGAGAACCATCATGCCCCTATCAAATAATAAAATAGTTCATAAATCCTTGGTAGTGGTTAATTTTTCTTTATGGACACCTAATTTGGGAGATGGTAGTCTACACATAACCTTAATCTCTTGTATGACTTCTTGGAGAATAACACTGAGGCTGCCTAGGGTGAAACACTGAGTCTAACAAATCCCTTCCTCTACAAGTCCTCTAATTTCACCCTCATCTCACAAATCTCTACAAGTACCATCTGATACACTGGAATAGATATTAGGGTCGTCCTGGGGTGTAGATCAATGAAAAAGTCTATCTCTTAGTGGTGGGGTAAGCTTGGAACGTCCTCATACTCTTCCACTACTATAGGTAATTGATAACTCATAACATCACCTACACCAAGGGTCATTCTAGACAACTAAAGAGTCATTGGTTTCACCCCCCTATGCATTATTCCATCATTTTCTACTTAAGAAACCTTTTTACTCACAAAGGAAAACCTAGCCCCATCACTGCGGACACACTGCATCCTTTTCTTGAAATAGTCTATCTAGGAATAAATTGTAAATAATTATTCCATAGATAAGATTAAATAGTAAGACCTCATAATGACTAAAAAGAGATCCCAAAATAAATTCTCACCTCCAAGAGTCAAGTCATACTATCGGTAGAAGTGTGTGATCGCTGAGTCACCTCTAGTTGGAGTCTCCAAGTGCTAGGGCTAAGCTAAGGGCTTAACCATAATCTCTAAGACTCAAAATAGATAAGCGGTAATAAAGGAATAACTTGAAACTATGTCTATCGGTACTGTATATAAGGTAAAAAATACATAAACCATACATCATATCATCCTTGGAGCCTTTGGGTCATAAGCTATGACCACTTGAAGCTTCCATCACCCCTATCCCCCAGCTCCTCGAGCCTAGCATAGACCACATGGGGGTGGTGGTGCCAGCAAGTTAAAATGTATACTACCTCCAGCTACTCTCCCAACTCCTTTCCATGTAAACTTCCATATAGACCTATTTTTTCCTACTGTTTCCTCTACCTAGGAGGCCCATCCACTATCTCTCTTTTAACTATATGGTGAGTCGTACAATCTTATGCAAGATTTCCCCTTCTACCACAAGAGTAGAACCACCTCTACTTGGGATATCTAGACCCATACTGTGAGCCATGAACCACAAAACCTCAGTCATAGGATCACCTCCTAAAACATCTCACACATCTTGTTCCCTGAGATTGACATCGACTCCCTGCTGCTGAGGTCTCTTCCCTTATATTCCCACCGTCAGAACCAACCGTCTACATCTACTCAGCCAGGAAAATCTTGACCACCAAGGTACTCTCTAGAACCCCATCATAGGTAGAAATTAATATAGGTATAAAACCAGCTCATATATCTCTACAAAATCCTCTCTTGAAGGTCCAATCCTAAAATAAATGACCATGAACCATATCCATCGAGTACCTAGAGAGGTTGGTGAATCTCGATGAATACTCATCCACTGTCGTAATAACCTACTGAAGTTGTAGAATCTCTTGAATGTGTAAAACCCTCAACATAGTTGGAGAGAAATACTATATGAAAATTCACTTGAACTTTGACCATGCTTGAGTTTCCTCATCATACGACTGGGTCACTAAACCCCACCATCGCCCTGTAGATCCACAAAGGAGGCTCACTGCGAGTACCACCATCTAATCTGCCAATGTCCTGATAATATGGAGAACTCATGTCACCACCTCAAGCCAGTACTCATTCTCTTGTGGGATAGACTCAACTCAAAACCTGAGGGGTCACTATCACTAAAACTCATGAATCATGATTATCTTGTGAACCTCATCTACTGGTACTATGGGTACCATATGCTGCTCGATAGGTGGTGGTATAACTGGTGCACCACCTGGAGGTAACACCTCCTAAATAGGTCCCTATATCAAAGCCTCATCACTAAGGGGATCATCCATGTGATCCTAATGCTGAATCCTAGCTATCATATGTTATAGAGGCATCCTAAAATAGACAAGATGTACCATGATCAATGAGTAAATCTAGAGAGCCGACTTAAGAAGGACATGGAAACCAAAACCCATTCATATATGATGAACATACTGATTTTTCCCTTCAACCAATGTCTACATGTACCAAGTTAAAATGTAGGTGATTAGAGTCTGAGTGTATGGATAAGTCAGTCATCGCACCAATATTGGATTCCTTGACCTGAAATACGAACTTGAAACACTTAACACTGTTTCCCCAAACTAATCTCATAGACTTTGATCCTAAGGTAAAAATAACTCGTATGATACCACTCTATCATGAGCCATCCTGATAGGTCCCATTCCATGACTACCCCAAGCCTACCTCCAATAGGCCAGGGGTTGGTGATGAACACCGAGTAGGCATATCACACACATGGGAGGCCTTAACCTACTGTACCTACACACACACACACACACACATCTCTAAGCCCATACAATGCTAAAATGTAAAAAAAACTATTAAAACATGCATATATACATCTAAATCCCACTATCAAAGTATGAAAAAATGTACTAGAAATAAAAAAAGGGACAAATATAATCCCACAAAAAATAAACTGAAAACAATTCCAACCTGAATGTATAGAAGGGAACTACTATCAATGAAACCACATGAACACACCTCGGTCTATCCAACTCACTAATCTCTTCCTGGTCCTGGTCCCTCTAAGACTCTATCAAAAGGTTGGTCATCCACATAAGACACAATATATACAGGAAAATCCCATGCAGGGGTGAGTATAACAATTCCCAATAGGACACCTCGAAATCACTAAGCATATAATATCAAGAATAATAGTCATATAAAAATAGGTATATGTCTAAAACACATATAACAAGAATATAAAGATATAATCAATAAGGAAACATAGTCTCAAGGTAAATTCACAAACGTAATACCATCTTAGGAAACCTGCTCAATGGTTCCACATAGCACTCATCCGGGAGAACACGCTCCACGAGTCAGATAGCACTGATGGAATCTATTTGAGATATATTGTTCATCAGGTATCATCATAATATTATTACTGTATAATTCTGAATATAACTATACAAAAATGAGGATCAATTCCCTGGCCATGGGTTATACCAAGAACTATCTATGGAATAACTTGCTAAGTAGAGGATCAACGCCAACATAGTATTGGTCACGATGATACCAAGAACTCCATCGAGGGAAAGATAATGATAGAGGATATCACTCCAAGCCTCAGGGAAGGATCCCAATAATTCTTTCCAAGAATTACCACTAAAGGGATCATCATTTTATGTGTAGGATGAGACTCCATACTAACCCCGATGGAATAGATCAAGGGAACACTGCCTAACAAAACTTGTCCGAACTGAAGAGGATAAGGTATCTAAGCCTTCTTGGAAGGGGTACATGACATGTACTAATAGTACACAATGTTTCCCATCATCACTGTGTCCTTCTCATGTATCATGGAATATGGTTGTGTTTGTTTCTAAGTACATGGAATTTCTGAGACCGTGTATTCTTGACCATGTCTATGTACCTAGTTCGCCCATGTACACCTGGACTGGCTGTGTCCATGTCTGAGTACACAGTGTGTATGATCCTGTGTACTCCTAACCATGTTTGTGTACCCTCTGAGGTACACATTGAGATTATAGGTTGAGTCACAAGATGTGTGATAGGGGTCACACACCATGTGATATTTAAATTCTCGATGGAAAACCTAGCACTGTAGATAGGTCCCCTCATGCCGTGTAATACTGGATTACATGTCATGTTCTGCAGGTTTTTCCAAAACCCACAGATCTATTTTAGGAATCATATTCCTCCACCGCTGCCGTCTCTAGATTCTCTACATATCCCATATGTGGACCATAGATCTGGGTCAGTTGGTTTTTTTCTTCACTGGAGAACTGATTTTTAGCTGTCTCAGTTTCTCAAAAATCCTCCCGTAGCCTTTCCATTGTTGTGCATTCAAAAAACCACATGTGCACATCATGATCCGGTCTTGATCCATCATCACCATTATCACATCACAATCCTATCATATATCTAAACCTAGATCTATGATAATAATCAGTTTTACCAAGAAATGAGTGCACAATAATTTTTTATCTTGTATTTTTCAAACTGCGGGCCAAATTAATTGCTCACAATGAACGAAGAACGGTGAGAGAAATCCAATAAACACACAAAATAGGAACAAAACCCATGAATGTTTGGTTGTCCTCGATCCATTAATGTTATAACAATAAACGACGATCTAATCAATAATAATAAATTCTCTTAAGAATATCCATAGATAAACCCATATCCACAATACGACTAATCTGAAAATCAATATGTTGGTCGATTGATTCATCTTCATCATAGAAATAAACAACATGGAAAAAAATCTTAATAAAACATCATTCTACCTAGATTTAGATCATTTTCTAGTGAATAATTATTATGTATCATTTTCAAGAGTGTGACTACTAGTTTAATCTTGGATATCTAACTCAATTCCATTATTCCAAAAGTAAACACATACCCAAGGGTACTCTTCCATGTGTCTGAATCTCTACCATATTCGAGTTTGAAAAATATTAGAAATACTTATCTATTATGAAGAAAAGTTTCAAGTATTTAGAACCATTTAAGTACCATAGAATACACTTCACATCCTCCTAATTACTTTTTTCCAAGGTTTGACATAAACCTACCGATGACTACCACTACTTAAACAATGTTTGAACAAGTAAAAACCATGATGTACATCAAGATTCAGATAGATGATGAATATAGAACCTTATCCATGTACCCAACCTTAGCTTCCATTCATGGAAACTTATCTTTAAAAATCTTGAAGTTTCCAACCAGGTGTATGGGAACTGTTTTTTCTTCTAACATAAAAAATATCTCTAATATTTTATGGACATAACCTGACTAGATCAAGTACACATATTGAAACTTAATCTCTTATTATTTTTATTCCCAAAATCCTCTTCACTAAATTGAGATCCTTTATCTCAAATATTATAGATAAATTATCTTCTATCTCATCAATTATTTCCTTTACCATACCTAAAATCAGCATGTCATCAACATAGAGAAGTATGAGAAGAAAAATATCATCACAAAAATCATTTAAGTAATAGTAATGTCTAACATTTCTCCTGATGAACTTACAATCCTTCATAAATTCATTGAAATTATGATTCTAATTACTTGGTGAAAGATTCAAACTATAAATTCTAAATTTCAGCCAACAAACAAGTCCCTATCTCTACTGATAAACCAGTCAGTTGTTTCATAAATATTTCCTCCTGTAAGTATCCATGAAGAAATGATGTCTTCACATCCATCTGCTCCAAATGCAATTTCTTAAATTCAAACATACTTAACACCATTTGAATATTTTTTTTCTTAACTACTAGTGAGAAAGTCTCTAAGAAAACCACCCCTTACATATGTTTCAAACCTTTTATAACTAGCCTACACTTGTACCTCCTATTACCATCCGCCTCTTCCTTCAGCCGATAAACCCTTCTTTTTTTTGAAATAATTTCTTCTTAGCAGGCCTCTCTATTAGCTCCCATGTTTTAGATACATGTAGGTAATCAAGTACACCCCTCACTCTTAGGCACTCCATCATCCGCTAAAAACTTTCAGTGAAAAATATTACCATACATTTTTATCAGGCATCTTTCCTTATTATATCTTCATAGTTTTCCCTATGGATGAGTTACTTTTGGCACTACAACTTCTAGAGTTATAAATTCTGGTGCTTGATATTCCATAGTACATAAACTCTTTGATACATCTATCCTTGGAAACACCATAATACTTGACCACTTTCTTCAGGTAACTCCTCCATACAGTCTAGTGTGTCCAAACTTATCATGCTTAATAGATTTATTATAACATCCATAACCTCTAGATTCCCATACAGATGATCCTTTTCTTTTAAAGATACATTTCTCTCATTATAAATTTTTGATAAGTTTTGATCCTTCTATTGGATCTCTTCATTGAAGATCACATTTCGACTTCTAATGAATTTCCAAGAGTCATTTTTCAGAGTACAAAACCAAACTCTTTGTCTACATATCTTAAAAAGTAACACATTTTAGACTTAGAGTCTAGATTATATCAATATTTGGCATCAATTTGGACATAGGAGAGCACTTATAAGACTTATAGCTGGTTGGAATACACTTTCCTTCTTGTCCAATAGATAACTGGAAGTTTCTTTCTGATTAGAGATGACATAATCCAGTTGATTAATAAGTTGAACAATTCACTACTTCTATATAAAAACCTTTGGGAACCCCACATGAATTATTAAACTCATATCATTATCCATCAAAACATGGTTCCTCCTCTCTAAAAATCCTTTGTGTTCGAGATACCCTGATATAGTCTTCTTAAATTGATCCCCCTTTTACCAACATAACCTCTATAAATCTCCACTTTTGTACTGCCCTCTATTGTATGAACCTAAGCTCTTCAACTTCCATTTCATCTCTTTCTCCTCCATGGAACTATAATGAAAAAATTATTGAATAACTCAAACTTATTCCTTATAATGTACACCCACACTTTACATGTGGAATCATCAATGAATTTTATGTAGAAGAGTGATCCTCCATGAGAATGCACTAGGCCAGGCCCATAAACGTTAGTGTGAACCAAATATAACTTTCAATTATTTGGAACCTTCCCTTATACCGAGAAGGACATCTTCACCTACTTTATAAAGATACATTCTTTTAATGTTTCATGATCCATGATATTGACCCTCAAGAAACCTTTTCAGTGAGGATTTTCATCCCTTTACCATTGGTAAGACATAGACAATCATGCCATAACTTCATGGAACATAACTCTATAACTTGAAACAATCCTTATGATACCCTCGTAAGGTACAAAATCATGTCCTTCACTCCTTTTTCATCTACCATGGAACCACTTAAAATTTTCTACACCTTATTTGTGAACATTGTATAGAAACCCACATCATTGACCCATCGAGATTAATATTTTCTTCAACTATAGTATGTGCCACACATCCTTCAACTCCAATGCTCATATATTCCTTGTTAGGATTGAAACATTACCTTTCTCCCCAATCTCGAGTGCATTTTCATTAATAATATAAACCTTATAAAGTCTCCCAAAAGGTATAACTTCACATGTTTCCTCTCCTAGATTAAGATAGAATTAATCTCCAAATTTTATCCCCCAATAAATTAATTAACTAGTGGTAATTAGAATAAATCCACTCTTATGTTCCAACACAAGGTTCATAGAACCCCATTTTGAGGAATACATTCTATAATTATTCCTTTATTCACTGCAATCCTTTTCAAAGTGTAATTTTCTCCTATAATTCTAATATAATAAAGAAACATCTGCTGAGATAATCCTACTATGAATAGATGGTACTTCACTAGAATATTCACTGGAAGTTATATCTTGAGATATCATTATAATGAGAATAGTAAATTTACTAAAAAGTTTGATGTGGAGGGATAATTTTACCAAGTAGAGGGTTTGTCTCCAATGATCAGCTAAGGTGTACTTCATCCCATGAAGATAGGAAGGCGGTGTTCACCAAGAACACCAATTGAGTTCAACTTTAAAATTTAGGTTGGATAAATTATGATCTTGACACACTATCATTTATTATAATAAATCTCATTTACTTTTAATAAATTGAAACAATATTCCCCCCATGGAGTAGGCTTCAACTATGAAGCACATAAATTTGAGTGGCAGACTTCATAGATTCATTTAAAGTAGGTTATTAGTAGTTCATTCATCACTACATCAAAATTTTAAATCATTCTTTTTTCAAGTTAATATCTATGGTCATAACTTCAGAACTAGAGAATCCAAATCAACACATAAAATACATCATAAAACATGATGTTTAAACAATTTATGTTATCAAGTTTAAAGTTCCTTTGGGTTTGCTAACAAATATTCAATTACTAAGAACAATAACACTACAAAAAATATTAATGTTTCCATTTAACATTTACTATAGGTGAATGTAAATATTTAGAGTTTTAATTCAAAAAAAATTATATTCCTAAAACATTACAAGAACCTACATTAGCATAAATAGTGCTTCTACAAGCATAAAAATAATGGAAACCCATCCACCATACCATTATATTTTTATCTTTGGGTGGCCCTAACTTGACCACATGAATTTAAGGTGTGTCATGAAAGGAACACATCTGGGTGGGGGATTCTTCCCCCTTTTTTATATGATTTAATCCATCACATATGTTACTGATAAAAAAATCCCTAATCTAGGTGGCATGGGATTTATTCAAATACATTTAATTAGGTTAATTTAATTTCACAAATTACTCAATTCAATCACAATCGAAAAAAATCATGATGCATGTACCTATCCTAAGTATATATCCAGTAAGTAGAACCACTTCAATTAGTAATTTGGTAGATTTAGAATCCTTGCATAAGATCATGGGGGCCCCTAAAATACCATGTCCTAGCTAGTTTACCAAGCCTATGTCATGCACCAAAATCAAACAGTACCATTTACCTAACAACCCATGCAATCCCCATAGTTATTTACTCATGTCTCCATCCTATCTCTAAACTATTAGCTCAGATACCACTATATCGTGATCCACTCCAATTGTTCCCAACTAGTTCTATAATTAATAGAATTAGAAACTCTCAAAACCAACCTCTAATAGGACTCAGGTTAGCAACTAGTTCTAAGGGTATAAATCAAAAAATGGGAGGTATTATCCTCAGGAGATGAATTTTAGGATAAGATATAAGATGAAAACCACTGATCAACACCACATCATATAAAATAAAAAATATCATATACAATAAAATCCCACAATTAATGATATGAAATACATATGTTCCTCCAAAATAAAACACCAAAAGAACCATAGGAAGCAACTCAGACGATAACTCTCTGCTCCAAGATAGTATGGTCCAGTTCAATCACAAAATCTTACCTGATCACCTGAAATATATATATATAGGGGTGATCATACATGTATACTAAATAGTATACTTATAAGTAACCCTCATAAAAATGTAAGAAACCCATACTAATGCTCTAGTGAGTAAAGAGTAGGACCAACATGTCCCTATATGGTAAACTACCCATTACTAGCCTCACCAAGGCTCACTCACCAAGTATCACACATAATGTGGGAATATAATATTAGAATAATATAATTATAGGTACACCATAACAACTTCCCCATTGGTTTTCCACTCTTATTCCCCAACATCAAACAATCAATATTACCATCCCTTACAAATAATCATCCTCCTCATAATGGGAAATCCCATCTCTTAACCTATTCTAATCACAAAATCACGCATCACAATCTCATAACATCTGTATCTATCACATCATAATTCTAGAGTAGCTGGGTATCATGAACATGTAGGACATCATCCTTATTCCCTCCTACTACCATGCATGGACCCGGCTAAATATCTGTAATCCTATCATCATCACATCATCAGGTACACCACATGCTTCTCCCACATCTTTCATGATCATACGTACCTCAAGAATTCATAGCCCATCAATTTCTAATGGGAGAGCATGGAAGAGGGGGTAGTTAGATATCTATCCTTACTAACCTAGATGTTAGGGAGAACACCTGGAACCAAAACATTTTGTATAGGTATGAAGTACTCGAATCATGTGGGGTTCATATAGAAATAAAAAAAATACATGAATAGATAGTCACACATAATACACAACCTATGGGTGCACACTAACAACACTATTTTTTCTCATAATCCTCCACCTCAAGGTCATCACTACCCATCAACAACCACTGATACCTCTATAATACTACCAACCTACTGTCCACATAAAACAAGCACAACGATCAACCAAAGATTCTCATTTAAGTATGTATGTATAACCAATTCCAAATTTTCCATTTATTCGTTCATAAATCCAATTCCATATTTCATTTTACTAACCTATATTAGGTTTATTATGTTACTTTACTAGACTAAATCAATATCCCAATATTAATTTTATTCTAACCACATCTAGTTTTTTAGATTTAATAATTCCATCCCGTCCCATTCCATTAAGAATAAATAACAAACCACACAACATATAACAACCACCTCACATTTCATATCCCACAAAAATCAATAAACAACCACCCAAGACAACCTTTACTTCCATGACCAATCCCACCACCTCCACCACACATTTTAACCACAATATCACTATACATCATAGGAAAAACCAAATAGTGGCATGCAAAATGAAACCTTTCAGCTATACATAATATCACAGGCTAATGTAAACATCATTTCAAGTCAAGATTGTTAAAAAATCATTTATTCACTGGATATAATTATTGTTCAATTACGTGAGGTGATTCTAACATTCAAACACATCAAAAAAATTCACATTTTCAAGGGAGAAAAATTTCACAACCCTTAAGGGGAACACACCAACAATCAAGTATTTAAAAGAAGTTCTTAAATTTAAGGAGGTTTTAATATCACAACAATTTAAAGATTTATACATCATGTTATCCATAAAATTTTCCTTCTCTTTTAATGCCATATTTTCCATTGGTTATTTATGATAGTTTATTCTAGATAAATAATTACAATAACATCACAAAAAAGAACATAAAATCATATTGAAAAATAATGTGAAATGCTTTCAAATTTTAAACTTCATTTTCCAGTTATTATATTTTCTTAGGTAAATCTATAATAATTACCCAATGATATTAGATTCATGATAATTGTTTTATTTTCACAAAATAAAATAGCAGGTCTTGAATCCCCTACCTCATGGCGAAGCTCAGTGGTTTTTGGAGTAAGGACTCAAGGAGAATAAGAATGTTTTTGAGGATGCATGTATGCAAGGAAAAACCCTAGAAAACTAGAACCACTATGAAATCTATCATGATTTTACTGCACTCAAAAAACATAAGAGGTGATTTTAGTCATTGTATTTTGTTAAAATTGAAGGAAGAATTTGAATCATAAGGTAGTCGAGGTCGTGTTTGGATACGTTTCCTTTTTTAAAATATCTTAATTTTAAAATATTTTAATTTTATTCTTTATTTTTTTTCCAAAATCATTACAATATATATATATAAATATCTTTATATAAAAAGTTAATATAAATAAAATATGAGAAACATAATATGCATATATATATATATATAAATTTTCATAATAAAGATGTTCCACAATGTTTTATATCAATTTATCATATACATAATATTATATATATATATATATAATTATTTATATGAAAATATCAATGTTAATAAATATAGTTTACATATATTATATATATAAGATACATAACATAAATTCATTTATTAAGATATTTAAAATCAATTCATAATATATTTAAATCAATACATTTGAAATCATAATTGATATGAATTATTGTTAATAAATGCATAATATTTTCAAATGATGCATAATATATTGAACTTAGTCCAAATTTTAAAAATATAATTTAAATATAATTTAAATATAAAAATATTTAATTACTTAAAATTAAAATAAAACTTCCTCAATCCTTCGAATCTAGTATGAAACATCTCGAAACTCCCTCTATACACAAAAATTGAAAAAGGAAGGGTTAAAAAGAGTTTGAACCCTCATATTAGATACCTCTCAAAAAATTATCATCATCAAGAATTAAAATCAAACCTAGAATATTTATAACTAATATACCCAATCGACACCCCCTTAGGTGATACCACTCAAACATGAATAAACTACTATCAAGACATAGGTCATAACCGAAGATCAATGACTTAAAGATTTTAAATAGTTCCAAATAAATAACTTTTTCTTCAATAAATCAGCATAGGGTCAAATATCTCATACTCACCCAGGAAACCCAACATAGCCCCATGGCCCAAAAAATCTTAGTACCTGACCAACCATAACAATTTTTGAATTAAATCCACAAAAATAACAACAAATGCCACATAGACATGCCTAACATACTCAACCAATAATGCATATCAATCAATCATCCTCTTATCATTTTTTATTTTTTACGTGAAATAAGTGTGGTCAATAAGAACATAATCATCCAATTTTAGATATACAAACTACTATTTTTATTTCCATATTTAAATTATTATCCTTTCATGTAAGGTTATTTCATTAATCCAATTATAGAAACAATATAATCACTCTAACATGTAACACATTTTAGAAACAATCACTCTATACTGATTTTAAACATAAGAATATAAATTACACAAATGAAGTTTATTAGGGAAACACTTTATGTTATCCAAACTTTAGTATGAATATTCATGGTTCAAAAAATAAATTAAAAAAAAAACATATCAACAATTCAAGGAAATCATTAACCAAAAAGTACATCATGACCCATTCTTAATTTATTTAGATTAATTTATAAGAAATCATTATATTCATCACTTAAACAATTTTACTTAGGTATGAATTCAAATTAAAAATAAAAATGTGCTCTATCATCTTTTATCATGTTTGATATACTTAAATTAAACATTAATTGAACATAATATTAACAATGAAACATACTCAAAAAAAATTATACTAGGTTCCTCAAAACAAATCACATAATTATTCTTTGGATTTAGACTAGCTTCCCTCATTAAAAAATATACACCCCAACCTTACACATTCTTATAAAATTTTCAACAAATATGTATGTAATGGAATTAACAATTTTATGTATATCACATAAATACTTTGGTATCACAATACATTAGTCATGCATCTAAAGAAAAACATGTCTATTTATTTGAAAGTATTTAAATTTTTAATGATTTAACACTAATCATTCCTGTATTCTTTCATTAATTATGAAAATAAATAGCCTCATAATAAATATTCAACACATGAATATAATAATTCATGATTAGAGTGAAACACATGGTTGGAATTTTTTTACAAGAATAAAGATGCATATAATAATGGCTACAAAACAATTCATTTTAGTCTAATAACATAGTATCTATTAATAAAAAGTTTTCTCACAAAGGATTTTAAAATCTTAAAACATGGACACTTTATGCATAATTTTCTATCATAAAATCATTTTAACATGTTACAAAATTTCAAAAAAAAAGGAATTTAATTTAAGAGGAAACATATTATGGAAATCATGGTATAAAAAACTAACACATAACATTCTACTCACATATCATTGAAGTTTCTCCTAGCATGTTTCATGCCCAATGATTTCATGAATACCACTTGATTATAATACTTAATATTTTCATCGTATTAATTTTTTTTATAAATTTCTTATCAATATTTTAATTCATTACTTAAATTCTAAATAACCCTCTTTAATGATTTATATTTAATAGAAAAATAACTTAATAAATTATGCACTAAATTCAATTCATAACATTTGGAATTTATTATTATTAAAATGGTATGAACAATATGTCTCATAATCTAGCATGCATTCATTTCAATCGTGTTGGTAACTATGACTATGATACGAGGTCTCACGACAGATGCAACAGCCAAAAAAAAACTCTATTTGATTCAGTTATATGTGAGGTTTTGTGACGATGTTGAGATGGATGAGTTCTGTGATGTTCTTTGATGCTGTGAAGGGACATTCGCTGATGGGTACCCATCGACAATGGAGCTGTCAATGGCGTGGTAGACTATTAGGGGGCACGAATCGAGGTGATGCAACCCGAGTTTTAGTATCCCTAGAAGATTTTATGGCGTTGGGTTGATGCATGATCTTTTGATTCTCAATTTTAGTTGTCAAGGTTTGGGTCAGGGTGGTGCGTGGCGCAAGGTGGTTTAGGCGTTATGATGGTTTCTGTTTTAAATTTGAATTCTATAGATTGTAATTTTTAAAGTTCCCAATAGCTGATGATTTTGGATATGGATGTGGATGACGCTGACTTGGTGAAGATGGTTGTGATGGGTTGATGGTGTTGATTTTGGTTGACTCTCGGGTGTCTCCTAGTTTTTTATTCTAGTCGCTCTGGTTTATGTTTTCTGTTTTTTTTTCTTGAAGTTTTGAGTTTTTATATATTTGAATTATGCAGTGTGAGGTTACCACTATTCCATAAAGTGGCTTCTAGAAAATTAAAAAAAGTGATTGTGGTGAAGTTAGCATGCATTCATAATAATTTTTTATATCATTAATTAATATGGTTAAGTATGTCATTAACCAATTTATATTATCACATGGAAAAACATTTCAAATTGAGTAATGAAAAAATATAAAGCATGTTGTTTGAAAATTTATTTTAAAACTCACAAATTGACTAACAAAGGAATATTTAATTAAGAAAAACATTTCAGAAAAGTTTTTTATGAAATTTATGATTCTTTTAGCATGATTATTCATTATTGAAAACAAATTAATATACTACCCATATTAGTCTTAAACAATATTTTTAATTCCTTATATTTTCTTACAAGTTTATTTATCAATATTTTATAATCTTAAAACTATCATGACATTTTATTATACAAAACTAAGAATCTCATCATTTACTAACTTATAATGAAGCATGTTTTTAACTAGTATAAATCAATTTAAATTAATGCATTCTAATTATAAGGACCAAATCACATCAATGCACTTTAGTACAATAAACACTATAATTATATTCACAAATCAAATTATAGATTCAACTATGAAAATGGTTTAGGAAACCTATATAATTTTAATCACTTTAAGTATGCTTAAAAAGATCTTAAAAAACATTATTTTTGAAACATATAAATTATTCCATATAACCCTTTCATTAAAAAATTTATAATTAATAAAAATCATATAAACTGGAAATTTTTAAATCATCCTGCAATTTTTTAATAGAAACCCTTAAATTTTCTTTTAATTCATGATGCTAACAAAGATTTCTAAAAAAAACTCTAAAACAATTAATAGATTACTCTAAAATCATTCTAACAATTATTAAAATAAAACTTGTAACTTATTTATAAACAACACATCATGATTTTAAAGTAAGTCAAGAAATCATTACTAAATATTTTAAACAACTTAAATTATCATTCAAAGTAGGGTATAAATAGTTCAACCATCACTACATAACATGATTTGTAAAACACAAGGATGAAACAATTTACTTTATCAAATTTAAAGATCTTCTAGGTTTGTTAAAAAATATGAAATTACCAAGAAAACTCCAAAGTAAACACTATCAAAATTTTTAATTTTTGAATTTAACATTTACTTTGAGTGAATGTATTTACTTCTTAGAGTTTTAAGTTAAAACCAAATTATCTTCCTAAAAAATTTCAAGAAATTATATCAATATAAATATAGTTTCTACAAGATTAAAAATCAAGAAAATCCATCCACCAAACCTTGCTACTGTCTTATTTATGTGACCATGACTCTCCCACATATCTTTAAATACCATCATGAAAAGAACACATCCTTGCGGGGGATGTGACCCCTTATTTATGTGCCTGAATATATCACATACATTACCAATAAAAGACAAATACCAAAGTTTAGTGGAAAAAAATTAATTCAAATTCATTTAATTAGGTTCATCTAATATCCAAAATCACCCCATTAAATCATAAGAGAAAACAATCATGATTCATGTATCTCTCTTAGGTATCTACACTATAATAAGTTCCCCTTTACTCAGTTATTCAATAGACTCGTAGTCTTTGCATCAGATAACAAGGGGCCTAAAATCCAATTCCCTAGCTGGTCTCCATGGACTATTTTTCACACCATGATCAATTGGAACCATTTCCCTAATAACCCATGAAATCCTCAGAGTTCCCAACTCTAATATCCATCTTATATCTCAAACATTATCTTTGATACCACTATGTCACAACCCCCCCTTAACTGGTACCCTTCCTGATCAAAAAATGAAGTGAATGAGTGGCCCCTAAAACCCACATTATGTTAGGCCCCTAAAGGGTGATGATAAAGGATAAGAGGGGGGGGGGGGGTGAATTTTTAATCTTAAAAATTAATGAGAGTTAAATATTCATTTGTGAAATATATTGGATTAAAAGGATTATTAATTCAACAAAAAATATTTAAGTGCATTGAGTGTGAAGAGTGTAAGTAGAATAATAAAAATACATCTCAAGATATTTTTAATATAATTTAGATCTAAATGATCCTACATCTACTCTTCACACACCAACCTAGTGTATGTCACACATTATGGTATATCACTTTTTATAGAGAGTGGAAACTCTTACATATACATTTTTGACATATGGAGGCTATAACACAATTCCATTATCTTTTTTAGGTTTAGAAAACAACCCAAACTTTTATAGGAGAAGACCCAACCTATAATTTTATAGGCTTAATCTCAATATCTCTTATGTTACAGGTTCAGTAAAAACCCCATAGTTTATATGTATAAATAAATCCCTCGATTTTATAGGATCAACCCTAAACCAATAATTTTAAGGTGTAGTCTTAACCTCTATTATTTTTTGGGTTAATAAAAACTTGAGACTCAAAAGGTGCATCCCCAACACCTATTTACTTTTAAGGGTAAATAAATAACCCATATGTATTTAATAAGGGTAGTCTAACCCTGTGAAATACACACTAAGTGAAATAATATAGTGTTAGACAATATAACTCAATTAAATAATAAAAATATTAATCCTAGTGGTTGATTTTTGAGGAAGATACTGGAGATTAAATCAGATAGTGCTCAGACCCTTCTTGATGAATATGATGAAGCTTGGTCAACCAGAAAATACTTAGTAGTAAAATTCAAACAATCCATATCTTTACAAAAAAATAAATGATAAAGTTTATCATGTATCACATTTTTTATCTCACTGTATACCATGATTTTTTTATAAACAAAAAATCAATAGTTTTTTTCTCCACTTTAAAATTCATGACCCTATTTCATGAATTCCAACAATAAAATATTCACATTGAGTTTCCTTAAATATATCACAATAATCTTTAAAATATAAACTATTATACACAAATTATTATTAGAAATAATAAATGAGTAAAAAATTAACATTTTAATTAATACTCCCATAATATATGATATTAATGTCTTTGTAATTCTACTAAAATAATTAAAGATAAATTCTATTCATATTCTAAACAATTCAAATTTTGAATCTCTTACTCCAAGTATGTGACATGAATATCTATAATGCATGAAACATCATAATTTTTTCATGAAACACTTCAAAATAAGTTCACATAGCATAAACATAATTAATGAATCATTATAGAATAAACAAACCAATCAAAATATTCAACATGAATATGTAGTAAATGAAAATATAAAATAACATGAAAAACATATCATATTTCATGATTTTTAAAAACAAAGTGTAAAAACATATGAATTTTTAATTGAAGTATTTCATATGACTTCATAAGTATTTTCATATGAATTTAATATTTTTATATGACTTTATAAAAATGTATAACTTTATAAAAAAGTTCATATAAATTTAAGGATACAGTTGATTGCTTCTTATGATATATCATTCCTCGCAGTAGGTCCTAGATTTCTTCATGTGGTTGATTAGTTTCAATATGTAGTCTATTGAAATAAACATATAGTGGATCCATTTATATGGTCAATTTAAATGAATGTGTATCTAATTAAGGACTTTTTATGAATTTTTAGTTTTTGTCGATTGATCAATATGATTAGTTGGAAGTCTTCATATGGCCGATTCAACACTTAGAAAAATTTTGACCATTTATTTATGATATTTTCTCATCTAACATGGTTGTTTTCTCATTTCAGTTGATACATTATTCATGAAGTTTATTGAGGAATTATGGTCGAACCATTTATAGTCCATCATCTACCTTATAATTGATTCATTCACAGTCAATCATCTACCTTATGGTTGATTCAGCTGTATTATGTCCGATCCGTTCACATTCATTTATTTTTTTCATGGTCGCTTGACCGTCATGGTTGATCTGATACTTAACCAATATTTTTCAAAATAGACTAACAATATATGAACAACATATGAGACACCATTCCATATTTTGATAGAATTTTCTCTAAAATCAATTCATAATGAATACAAAGACTTTATAATCTAACCCATGTTAGAGGGAATAAAGGATTTACTAAAATCCATAAGAAATTATAATTAAGCAATAAAGGTGTAATGTAATTATCAAAAACATAAATAAACAAAGTAGTTATGAGCCACTTTTATATTCTTCCCCTTTTTAATAATTAAAAAACAAATATAAATTCCAAAATTTCTCCTTTTTTTAAATTAATCAAAATTATTAAATCAAAAAATTTCACAACCCATAAATTAGTAACAATTTATATTTAATCATACCCCATAAGTTAAATAATTATTACTAGTAAAGGAACTAACTCTTAAAAATTTAACATCAAAGATCAAATTTAAGCTCCCTTGAAATATTTTTTTTATATTACTAAAATAAAATGTAAATAGATATGGAATTTTGATTTAAACTAGAATATTAAACTTTTAAATTCTCTCTTTATTTTAAAATAGAGTTTATACACATTAATTCCCCCTAAATTAATTCATATAAAAAGAAATAAATATAGATTAATATAATGCGAGCTTCCCAGAAATTATAGCCTGTGTATTTTGATAATGTAAAATTTTCAAATCTACCCCAATAAAATGATAACTAGATTCTTTCAAGGATCCATGATCATTTAGAGATTAATAAAAAATGAATAGAAACTCCCCCTAAATTAAACCATGATAAAAATATTTAATCTAGAATGTTACATGCATATAAATATGAAATTCCATAAGCATGATCGAGAAATATATAAATCATATTTCAATTTGATAAATATATATTCTAAAATGATTTCATATTTCCACTTTCAAACTTCTTGATTAAAAATCCCCTTAAATACACGCCAAGTCCAAGAATTGAATAAATATTAACATAGGGAAAATTTCCTTTTGAATATTAAACCAAAAAATAAATAAAATTATAAATTATGAATATTATACTTAAATAGATTTAAGAAACTAAACAACACATGTTTTATTTTAAAATTATTCATAACATATTTTGAAATCTAAAATCTGTATATTTTGTGTTTTCAAATTAGATTTAAAAACTAAAAACCGCACCTATTTGAGGTAATAAATTGGTTTAAAAAATGTGACATATTCATGTATATAAATCGGGTGGAGGAAAATTTCCAAGTACTGTAGCAGTACTGTAGCAGGTAATGTTCGGTACTGTAGCAGTCAGAACTATTCACCTAATTTGGGCCTTTGGGCCACTAGTTTGGGCCTATGGGTCTCAAGGGACTTAGGGCCATCAAAGGCCTTTGGGCCACAAGGCCTTTAGTCCACAGAGACCATGGAGTAGCCCAGTTCACACAGAGCAGGCCCCAGAAGAGGATCCGAGCAACCAGAATTGTAGTCACCAAAAGCATAGCTAACCGGATTAGAAGAATGAGAGAGTATGTCAACCGCCATCGGGACCAGGAACCATGCAACTTTGTATGAGACAATTCTAGCCAATCATCAATGCCAGGTGGGGAGCTAGGCGATCAATGATGAAGAAGTTGGGGAGGGATAGTTCTAGTGAGTTGGGCCTACGGGTCATGTATTGGGCATAATATGCCTCGGAGCCTTCATGTCATGTATTGCAGGTCATGTCGGGCCTTGTGCCTTGGGCCTATGGGTCATGTACGGTTTCCCCTTCAACCCTTAAAAGGTGGATTATACATAATAAAAATAAAAAAATAAGGCCTTTGGGCCATTCGGGCTAGAGCATACATAAGAAAATTTTAAAATTTTAAAAATAAAATCTGCACATGTTAAACATATATAACCAATTAAGTTCAAACATATTTGAATAAGAATATACGGAAGGTATTAACATTTACCCCCAAAGGATAACCAAACATATCAAAATTATCATTCTACCCCAATGAAAATGATAATAGTTTATTCTTTTGAAAAATGAAGTTCCTAAAAATAGATTCAACAAGAAAACAAATCAGATTTCAAATTTCACAACCATGAGATCTTAAACTATAATATTTAAGTTCAATAAAAATGCACACTACTACCGAGGTATAAGTCACCATGCACGAGATTAATTGAAATATAAATTATATTATATAATTTGAAATTTGAAAACTATGCAAATTTAGTATTTAAAGCACATTTAATTTTTTTAAAACATCACACTTTAAACAAATAAGAGAAGGTTTTAAAAACAAAAAATATGCAAGATAAATTTAGAATTAAAACAAGGATAATTCCTCCCTAAATTAGATCATAATTACCAAGAGTTAAAATTTTCATGCTTTAGTATAAAAATTGAAATCACTACAGCTTATGTTGAATAAATAAGATAGGTTTTAACATGATAGAACATTAATGTTTCCCATTAAATGTAATACTAATAATAACATAATTAGAATGTTTTTGATTAAAAATATAACTTCTAAAGTTTTATAATTCCCATGAAGAATTATATAATTCAAATTTTTACATGCTCGAAATAGGTTTTAGAACAAGTGTCACCCTATATGAAAATTTCAGAATTAAGAATATACCAACTAAGAAAATAGGTACTGAAAAAGTAAATAAGAATTGAAATTCTCACCCTTAATTTTAGCTTCATTAATTCCTTAATAGAAAAATTAGTGAATTCCAAATATAGGTTCCATTAGTGAAAACTTCTCATAAATTCACAATTTAAAATCAAAATGAGGAACAAAACATGTTATATGATATTCAAAGAATTATATATTGATATGAAAGTAATTAAATTGACTTAAAGTGATATATATGCCAATAAAATATAAATTTAAGTAATGATAACTTGATCATTGGATATACAAAGACAAATTTATGTTCATGTTAGTAAACCATAAAATAAACATAGTTTTACTCATGTTTAATAACCAAAAACATAAACCAATATGATATCATTACAAATGATAAATGATATGAAATCTAGCCATAATAAAAAAAAAAAATAATTTATAAATCACAAGATAACTTGAAAAAAATAAAACTTTAATGACATGCATGTTGGATATAAAAACCATAGAATAAATTCATATCAACTAGGTATAAATAAATTTTTAATTTGCAATGAATTTGAATACATAACTTTGGGTACCCAAGTAGTTGAAGGCTTAAAAATTATATCCATTAAATAATATTTAGATAATAAAGTCATTTTTTGAACAAAATATTTAATGAACATTAAAGTAAAATCATAATAATAATTACCATAAGATGTTTATTTAAATAAATTAAATGAATAAATTCCAATAGATTTTTCTCTCACAAATCTATTTCTAAACACATAATGAATAATTGAATCACAAAAAAGTGTATTCTTTTTATCATCAAACTTCTTGAAATAAATTTTTTTTCCAAAATTAACCTTTAAGAGCATTTATTATAAATTGTCCTTTTCAAACAAACTTCTTCATTTAGGAAATTTTCCAATTCAATTTTTTTTCCTTTAATTTTATTTTTAAAAAAATTCTAAATCATCACATACCTTTTCATGTTTGGATGAGGCTGTATTTATTAATATTTCATTTTTCTCTTTAATCTTCCTACATTGATCCTCAAATTTATACATATATTCTAAAAATAATTAAATATCCTTTCTTGGTCTTTATTATTTTTAGGAATATAATCTTTAATCTAATTATTTTCATATTTTAGATTTAAAATTTTAGAATCAACATTTGAGTTTCTTAACCTTTCATGTTTAAGAGATAAAAGCATCTTTTATTTAATAACTTCATCATATTTATTATTGAGTTTCAAATACTGAACATAAATATTTTCAATATTTTCATTGTACTTATCAGAAATCCTTTTCATTTGATAATTATTAGACTAATAAGAAAAATAATGAGAATAATTAGAATCCAAATTAGATTTATTAACCATAAAATATTTAATCATGAAGCACATGGTACGAGGGTATTTACTTACTTTGGATGATGAACATGAAAGTTTATAACATATTTTCCCGCTTATTTGGATGTGTCGATTTTCTTTCATCTTAGGAAAATATTGCCTCAAGTGTCCAGTTTTTTGATAATAATGGCACATAGTTTTTCTTAATTCAATATGATCCATTGAATATTTATCCTTAAAAATTCTACTCTATCTAGCTATCTCAAAAGATCTTTCTATTATTATTTTTATGTATTAGGATAAAAGTTGGTTCAAAAAGTGTATAAATAATAAAATAGAGCACAATATATCCTTACAAGATCCAATGCTCTAATACTATTTATTATGTCTCAAAAGGGTGATAAGAAAGTATTGGGGGGGGGTGAATATTATATCTTAAAAATCAATCAGAGTTAAATATTTATTAACAAAATATGTTAGATTAAAATAATTAACAATTCAACAATAAAAATTTAAGTGCATTGAGTGTGAAGAGTGTAATAAGAATAATAAAAATATAGCACATGTGATTTTTATAGTAGTTCTGACAGTGTGTCCACTCTTCGCACACCAAATTGTTTTATGACACCCATTAAATTATATCACTTTTTAAGGAGAGTGGCAACTCTTTTATCCACATTTCTCACATATGGAGGTTATAACCCAATTTTCTTTATATTTTAAAGTTTATATAAGAACCCATCATTTTATAGGAGAATAAATAACCTATAATTTTACAGGTTTAATCCTAACCTCATGTCTTGTAACATAACTGACCCAAGATCCACTAACCAGTGCTCTGAGTTGGGTTTCCACATGACCTCAAGCGTGACTCCCCATACACTAGAGGTTACTAACCAGTGGCGAGGGTCTAATAGCACCCGGGGAGACTATAACCTCTTTTTCAGAGTAAACTATAACAAAAAAATAAATAAAATAACAGAAAAAATGTAATAATAAATAAATATGCATAAATAAACATCCCCCAAATTTGGGTACAAACCATATCCAGGAGTAAATATGTCATGAAATTCTAACTATGCCAAGTAAACAAAACCCAAAATAAAGACAAACCATGGGATCCCCAAAATGGTCCTGACTCCAAGTCTGGAACCCATCCATGCACATCCCACACCTAAATTAATTCCCAAGCATTGGGCCCTTGCCATTTTCCTAACTTGTAACCATGAAATATAATCGGGTACCCAACGAGGCCCTAGAAGGGTGTGACTACAACTCAATAGGCCACTACCAATGGTGTCTACAAAATATCTGGTCCAAAATATAGCACATGAATATACTAAATGAATGATAAGTAAATAAAGGACAGTTTGGGTGACACTATATAACTATACTTACCATAACCATTTTTACATTAATTCCATATCATCATTTACATCATCAAGTTTACTTTTTCCATTACCATCATGTGTCCCATTAGTTAGTCATTTATAATATTTACACAAGGGTTAAGGCCATCAACATTAAGCATAAAAAAATAATTCAAGCATCCATCTCACTAGGGGTAAACACATCACAACTTAGTTTAGAGCCTCTGTCTAGGTATTCTCATCGAATGAAACCATTAGGGGCATAAAGTTTCAGTTTGGATCCCTAACCCATGCATTCCTAGGCGGGGTTAGAATATCAGTCCAACCCAACCCATAGGAAGAGCCTCAGTTATTTATCCCACCACCAAGCCATGTGCACATGTTTATATATATAAATAATTCACTATACAAACCATATCATAACCACACTTCCAAAAATATACATAACCACCACATTACATCCAACTCAACATGGGAGTTAATATTATTCCATAACCCATTATCACATTACCACTTACAATAAATTTCCATTTAACCCAATTCCCATTTCTTATGCCTAAATTCATTAAGCATATTCATTACTTTCCATACATAAACCCATTTAACTTATTAAAAAATCACCACATGTTAATTCACTCAACTCATTTATCATTTCCCATGTATTAACCCCCTTATGCATTCTAAATATAAATCACAAAACATTTGAAACATTCATATTAAATTCCATTTAATCAATTTTCATGTCAATCCAAAAAATACCTTAGACATTAACCACATATAGAAACAACTATCCATTTTTTTGTTGATAAAAAAATTCACCATTTGACATGTTCATCAAGGGATATATTTAATCACAATTCAATCTTACACTTCACATTTCTGTTAACCATGTTCGAGAAGGTTGACGCACCCCATGGGTGGCCCTGAATTGGTTAACTTATCCTCCATACATCCCATGGGGACAATGAGGGATTCAATTCATCATTTCGACACCCATTTTACCAAAAATCACTAACAGAACCAAGAACACAACAAGGGAGATAAAGAACACAAGTTTGTATGCACAAATCCTCATGAAAACTATGGGATATAACATGTAGACCACCTACCTCAAATCTGTTGATGAACACACTCCTAATCAAAGCCTTATATCCCTATTCAACCCCTAATTTAATAAAAAACCTATATCTCACTGGAAAAAAGGTTTTAGAGCTTATGATGGAGATAAGAGAAAGATTCAAACCCTAAAGAAAAAAAGAGAAGAAAGAGGGGGATTATACTCGCCCATAGATTAAATCTACAACCAACGGTGCTCCAAAAGACTTAGGATTTAAGGATAATCACCTCTTGGAAGCTTGGGTTACTAGGGTTTGTCACTAGGGTTTGTCCCTATTTCCAAATTTGACGGTGAACCAACCCTGGAAAAACCTAAAGAAACACACTATCACCCACCATAAACTCAAGAGATCGACGATTCCAGTTTTCATATAACTTCTGCCTACTCAGAGTTGTTTCAATGCATTTCTGAATCAACTGAAACTTTTTTGACGTCTCCTATATGAGACTTGGTCCCAACAATCTGGATTCCTCAGTTTCTAACCAACACAATGGTGATCTACATGACCTCCCATAGAGCACCTTAGATGATGCCATCTGAATTGTAGCTTAGAAACTATTTTTATAGAAAAAATCAACAAGATACATGTTTTTTTATCATGAAACTCCTAAGTCCAGAACATAAGATCTCAAAATATCCTCTAGTACTTGAATTGTATGTTCTGACTACCTGTCCATCTGCGGGTGGAAATCCATTCTCAAAAACACCTGGATACCAAGTGCCTTCTGTAATCTATGCCATAAGTGCGGCATGAAATGCGGATCTCAATCTAAAATGATAGTCCTCGGTACACTACAAAATCACACTACCTCTCAAACATATAACTCCCCCCACTGATCAATAGTGTAAGTCTCCTAGATCGGTAATAAATGAGGCACTTTATTCAACCGATCGACAACTAACCAAACCCCATCACTCTTTTGAGGAATACTTGGAAGACCCACCACAAAATCCATCATTAGATCATCCCACTTCTATTCCAGAATGGGAAATGGTTGTAACAATCCACCTGGGTGCTGATACTCATCCTTCACCTGCTAAAATGTAAGGTATCATGCTACAAAACCTGTAACCTCTTTCTTCATTCCTGACCACAAATACTACATACGAAGGTCACAACACATCTTAGTCAAACCCAAATGCACTTCCCACTTTGATACATGTGACTCATGCATCAACTCTTCCCATATACCCATTGGCACCAAAACACAACCATGAACACATACAACCCCATCATCACCCACAGTCAAACTTAAAGGTGACTTCCCACCTTTAAGACTTTCCTTCATAGAAAAACATTCCGGATCCTAAAGCTGACTCCCCCTAACCCAGATCAAGAGTGAGGACTCAAATTCTATGTAAACAAGAGTTATCTTCCTGTTCATATCCTACACCTATAGGTGCATCTCAAAATACAAGTCCATCATCCTCCACTCAGAGTTGGACTCCTGAACAGATTGACTTTGAGTCTTCCGACTCAAATCATCTGCAACACTATTTCCATTTATTGGTGTGTAAACCAACTTTAAGTCAAATGACTGTATATATTTGACCCATATTCACTTCCTAAGATTCAAATCATGTTTGGATAATATGTAATTAATGATTTTATGATTAATAAACACTATGAACTACTCTCCCAGTAAGTAATACCTCCAACACTTTAAAGCATATACCACTGCGTCCAACTCAATATCATGAGTAGGATAATTTATTTCATGATACCTTAGTTTCCTTGACCCATATTCTACAAACTAGTCATCCTGCATCAATACTTCCCCAAGTCCAACACCGGACGCATCACCAAACAAGGTGTACCCCTTACCTGGATCAGGTAGAATTAGGATTGGTGAAGTCATCAAATGCTTCTTCAACACTTGAAAAACATTCTCAAATGTCTCATAACACTCAAACTTAACTCCCTTATTGGTTAATACTAAGAGTAGTGTTGCTAAACAACAGAAATATTTAATAAACCACCTATAATAAACAGCCAAACCCAGAAAACTCCCAACATCAGAAACACTCTTTGGTTGTTCCCAAAACACAACAACCTTCACCTTCTATGGATCCATAAACACACCTACCTTGGAGATGATGTGACTCAAAAATTGTACCATATCAATCCATACATGTCATTTTGATAGCTTGGCGTAAAGCCTATGTCCTCTCAGTATACTCAAGACGTTGTCAAGATGTTTGGAATGATTGACATGAGTTTTAGAGTACACCAAGATGTAATAAACAAAGAAAACTATGAATTGATCTAGATATGGGTGAAATATTTGGTTCATTAAGTCCATGAACACAGTCAGCACATTGGTAAACCCAAATAGCATGACCACAAACTCATACAACCCATACCTAATCCTGGAAGTTGTATATAGTATGTTAGAATGTATCACCCTCAGCTGATGATACCCTGATCTAAAATAAATCTTAAAAAACAATAAAGAACCTCTCAGATGGTCAATCGGGTCATAAATTCAATGAAGAGGTATCGATTATTGATTTTCATTTGATTCATATTTCCATAATCCACACACAACTGAAAAAATCCATCAATCTTATTGGAAAATAGCATTGAAGATCCCCATAGTGAAATTCTAGGATGTATAAAAACATTGTTCTCCAGTCCCTATAACCAGGTCTTAAGCTCCTAAAGTTCTTTCGGAGCCATTATATATGGTGGAATCGAAACTGGTTCTAACCCTGACAAAAACTCTATCGTGAACTCAACATCCCTCTCGGGTGGCAGCCCCAAGAAATCCTTGGGAAACACATCTTAAAAATGATCCACCATAAGAGGAAAGTTAGTTTTCTCCACTTTCCCATCACCAAGAATGAGATAGACCACCTGGGCTATGAGTTCACCCAACTATTGACAAACTAGCCCCGCAGAACTTGCCCGAACATTTCAGTTTCCACGAAGGACATATGTATCTCCCTTCAGCGAAGTGAACATTACCCTACAATGGTAACAATCTATGTGGTCCTGGTACAACACTAACTAGTCCATGGCTAGAGTCAAATAACGACTGAACATTTCAAACACGAACAAATCCCATGAGAAATAGTACCCACCAATCTCTAGTTCAAAACCTTTACATTACCTAATATCCTCATCTTTCACCCATAACAGGCTCTCGATTGATGAAATCCCACTCAAACATTCCACTTTTATACCCCAAACGACTACTAAATGTGAAAAAATAAAGGAATGCGAGGCACCTATATTGAATAGATCACTATAAAGTGTAGAAGCAACAAGAATCATACCTCGAACAATTGATGGTCCAGCCTCACAACCTCCAGGTGTAAACTAGACTACATGAAGCTGACTTTACCCTCTACTCTAGGCCCTAGTCTGAATTTCTGGTGTTGTACCACCCTACTGATATGGATGATCTCACATAGGATTGTCACATCCACTGCCTCTTCTGATATGGCTGGCCAAACTATAACTACCTACCTGGTTTGGGGTAACCAACCCCCCCTTTATACCCTCCATTGGTCTCGACCCTCCATCATTTCCTGACTGCCACGGTTTCCTACAGAAACTCTGCACATGGCCCAATATGCCACATGCTCGACACTCAATGGGTGGTCAGGAACACTGGCCATGCACATGTCCCGTCCTACCACACTAATATCAGCAAACTCAATTGATAACCTGAGATATGGGTTCCTTTTTCTAGTTTCCCTTTCCACCACCATCCTAGTGAAAACTCTCGAAGTGGTGCTTCCTACTCTCAGAAGTCTCACCATTGGTTTTCCCAACAGAAACCACATGTTTGCAATCGAAAATCTCCCTAAGGTTTTCCTATGATGAAAGGGATTGATCCACCACTTCAGTTACCCTATTCAATTAAAATATATTCACCTGAAACTTGATCTCATACCTGAGTCCATCTTGTAAACATCTCTCCATGAACGTCTCATCTCCCACAAAATCTGGGACAAAGTGTTGCAAGTTGGTGAAACAACTAGCATATTCCACGACCATCATAGACCCCTGGGTGAACCTCATAAACTTTGAATCCTTTTCCTACTTCAAGGTTCTAGGATAAAAGTGTTCTAGAAACTTATCCTAAAAATCTTTCCAACCCATGATATCAGCTTGCCAGTTCTAAACTAGAACATACCACCATCACTTTTCCTAGCATCACAACATATAAGTTTCCATCTTGACCCTCTTATCTGTAGGGGTATACAAGTGATCCAAAATCATTTGTATATACTCTATACAAAATTACATAGCCTCAGGTCCACCCTCTATAGAAAATGTGGTAGTATGTTGCAGTTGAAACTCCCTAGTCAGCTCAAACATGCTCGGTGAAACCCGCCCTAGGTCCCTTTCCATCATCTGAATGAAACAAAAGAAGTTCCCACAGAACTGTTCTTATTTCTTATTTCCCTAAATATTCTTTCTCCACATCCATAGGATAATTCTCTACAACATCCTCTTGTCACTCAATTGATGCACGCCATGGTGGTGGCATTTCTCTGCAAATCCAAACACAAGCCTTAGAACACATAACATATAACTTCGAAAAATTTCATAAAGATAGATCTCCACTAGAAACTGAAAACCATTTCACATACACTATCCAAATAGACCTTATCACATTCAAAACACTACCCTCAACCAAACCCACCATGGTTCATGGCTAACACTGGGTAACTAACTTGTATGGTCACAAGTCTTACTTTAGGAACCACTTCACAACTATTTCTATACTTACAATGTAAACCTTTTCTCTAGGTTCATTTCCCATTTAATAACTTACTAAATTCCACATTTTAACTTGCTTAAACATTTATTATACACCATTATTTAACCAATGTTCAAAATTTTATTTCCTTTTACCATTTTTATCATTCATTAGACACTATTTTCTTTAAATTTTTAAGGAATTCTAATTCATTCTGCCCTTCATACCCCTCACACCCTTGCCATGTGTGCCTATCATGATGCATTCCACTCATATACTTAGGTTTCTAAATTTATTCATGAATTAATAACCTTGTACCCTTCCAACCATGAGTAAAATATCAGAAAACTATCATCTCACACAACAAGTGCATCACCCAATGGTGAAATATCATCAAATGTAACAATGTACAATAAGGAAAACAATTTACCACCCTGGGTGACTTGAGATTTCCCTCATACATGGGTTAGTTACTCCCAATAATGATCTCATTACCAAGGCTCGACATGTATTATTATCCTTTCTACCATCCCAAATAGTAAGACAACTAAAAATAGCCACTCTGATACCACTTTGTAACATCCCTGACTTGGGAGCCACTAACCGGTGCTCCGAGCCGGGTTACCACATGACCTCAAGCATGCATCCCTATACACCATAGGTTACCGACCAGCGGTGAGGGTCTAATAGCATATGGGGAGACTATACCCTCCTTTTCAGAATAATCCATAGTGGAAAAATAAATACAATAGTGGAAGGAACATGTAATAATAAATGAACATGCATAAATAAACATACCCTAAATTTGGGTATAAACCATATCCAAGAGTAAAAATGTCATGACATTCTAACAGTTAAAAGTGAACAAAACAAAAAATAAAGTCAAACTATAGGATCCCCAAAACTGTTCTGACTCCAAGTCTGAAACCTCATCCATGCACATCCCACACTCGACTGAATTCCCAAGCATTGAGCCCTTTTCCTTATCCTGACCTACAACCATGAAATATTATGGGGTACCCAACAATAGCCTAAGAAGGGTGTGAGTGAAACTCATTTGGACACCACCAATGGTTTCTACAAAATAACCAGCCCAATAAATAGTTCATGCAAATACTAAATGAACAGAAAGTAAATAAAGGATAGTTTGGGTTCCAATAGATAACCATATTTACCTTAACCATTTTTACATTTGTTCCATATAATCATTTACATAATCTTATTTACTTTTCCCATTACCATCATGTGTCCCATTAGTTATCCATTTATTACATTTACACAAGGGTTAAGGCTGACAACATTAAGCATACAGAAATAAGTCAAGCCCCTATCTCACCAGGGGTAAACACATCACAACTTACCTTGTAGCCTCCATCCAAGTATTCTCATCAAATTACACCATTAGGGGAATAGATCAACAGTCTAACTCCCTAACCCATGCATTCCCAGGTGGGGTTAGAGCATCAATACCACCTGACCTGTGGGAGGAGCCTCAGTCCTTTATCCCACCACCAAGCCATGTGAACATACTTATATATATAACCAATTCACCACACATACCGTATCATAATAACACTTCCAACAATATATATAACCACCAAATTATATCCAACTCAACAAAGGAGTCAATATTATTCCACAACCCATTATCACATTACCATTTACAGTACATTTCCATTTAACCCAATTCCCATTTCTTATGCCTAAATTCATTAAGAATATTCACTAGTTTCTATAAATCAACCCATTTAACTTATTCAACAATTACCACATGTTTACTCACTTAACTAATTTATCATTTCCCATGTATTAACCCCCCTATGCATTCCAAATATAAATCACAAACCATTTGGCACATTCACATTAAATTAAATTTAACCCATTTTCATTTCAATCCAAACAATTTGTTAGCCATTAACCACCTATAGACATAACTATCCATTTTTCATTCTTGATAAAAAAATTCACCATTCGATATGTTCATCTTGGGATCTATTTAACCACAAGTCAATCTTGCACTTAACATTTCTGTTAACCATGTTCGGGAGGTTAGCACACCCCATGGGTGGCCTTGAATTGGTCAAGTTATCCTCCATGCATCCCACGGAGACCATGATGGGTTTAATTATTCATTTAGACACCCATTTCACGAAAACTCACTAATGACACCAAGAGCACAACAAGGGAAAACAAGAATACAAGTTTATATGCACAAATCCTCATGAAAACTATGTAATATAACATGTAGACCACCTACCTAGAATATATTGATGAACTCACTCCAAATCTAAGCCTTAAATCCTGATTCAAACACTATTTTAATCCTTAACCTATATCTCACTAGAAGAATAGGGTTTTAGAGATTCGAATGGAGATAAGAGAAAGATGCAAACCCTAAACCAAAAAGAGAAGCAAGAGAGGTATTAGAACCACCTAAAGCTTCAATCCGCTACCAATGGAGCTCCAAAGGGATTAGGATCAAAAGAGAATCAAATATTTGAATCTTGGGTCTCTAGGGTCCATCACTAGGTCTTAGAGGAGGATAAATGGGAGGAAAATTGGGTGAGGTTCTTAAATCCCATAACGATTTTTTTTTAATTTTTCCAAATTTTACAGGGGTGCACGGTTTACTTGCACGGTTTTCCAAACCATGTACAGACCAATGTCCAAGGAAATTTGGGTCGCACGGTTACTTGGGGAGACCCAAACGGTTTAAAAACTGTGTACCAACTATGTGACATGACACTATCCAAAATTGGACAATTTGGAAACCCACCTCGCATGGTTTACTTAACTGTGTACCAGTCATGCGCTAACCATGCGCCTTGCACAGGTTGGCCCGGTTTTCCTTCTTTTTGTGTCCCGAACCCCCGAAACACCCCCAAGTCCCCTAAAGCACTTGGAAAACATCTCCTTAACCAAATATAAGAGATTGAAAACATAATTTAAACAAGGAAATATCTCCACAAATTCTAGGATCTTACATGTATTTTATGGATTTAGATAGAACTCATTCTTTTATGGGTACAAACCTAACCCAAAATTTTACTGGAGAATCCATAAACCCAGAACTTCAAGGTGTATACCTATACTTTTCTATCCTTTAGATTAAGTGAAACATGATACTCTTAGGGTGCATCCCTACGACCTCCTTCCTTTAATGGGTATAAACAAAATCACCATACCTTTTGTAAGGGTAGTATAACCCTATAAAACATGTACTAAGTGAAACAATATAGTGAAATCCAATACAAATCAATGAAATAAAAAACCGATAAACCTAGTGGTTGATTTTTTATAAAGATGTTGGAGTTTGGATCAAGTAGTTCTTATGACCTTCTTGATGAAGACTGTGAATCTTGGGAAACCAAAAAATCCTCAATAATATAGTTAGAATAATTCAACTCTTTCCAAAAAATAAATGATGAAATCCAGTATGTATCACTTATGTTGTCTCATTGAATTCCATGGCCTTTTTATAAACAGAATAGAAATTATTATTCTCTCTACTTCAAAAGTCACAATCTTTATTCATAAATACCAATAATAAAATATTCATGTGGAGTTTCCTTAAACATCTCACAACAATTTTGTAAAATATAAATAGTTGTAAAAAGATTCTTATTAAAAATAATAAATGAGTAAACAATTAATATTATAGTTAATATTACCATAATATACGATATTAAATTACTTGAATTTTTCTAAAACTATATAAGACAAAAACTCTTCATATCCAAAAAATTCCAATTTTGAATCTTTTACTGCCAGTATGTGGCATGAATATCTATAATGCATGAAACTTCATAAATTCTTCATTAAAAAATTAAAAATAAGTCCAAATTTCATAAACATAATTAATTAATAATTATAGAACAAAAAAATCACAATATTCAACATGAATATTCATTAAATGAAAATATACAATAATTTGAAAAACATAAAAAATTTCACGAGTTTGAAAAACATGGTGTAAAAAATGCATGAATTTGTAATAAGTATTTATTATGGATTCATAAGGATTTTCATATGAATTTAATATTTTTATATGAATTTATAAAAAACTATGACTTTACAAAAAAAATATATGACTTTAAGGATATGCTTGATTGTTTCTTATGATAGATCAATTAGTGCAGTTGGTCTTATATTTGTTTATGAGGTTGATCAATTTTAAAATGAGGTTGATTGAACTTGACATGCATTCGATTAAGTCATTACATTAATTAAAGTGAACTTTTAGTCAATTTAGGACTTTTTAGAAATTTCCTGTCATGGTAAATTGATCGATATGGTCGGTTGAAACTCTTCATATGGTCTATTCAACACTTTGAAAAATTTAAACTATTTTTCTATGATAATTTCCTATCTATCATGGTCACATGTGCATTATGGTAAATTGATACTTATAATCAATCAATTATTTATACAGTTGATTGAGGAATTATGGTCAAACTATTCATGGTTAATCATCTACCTTATATTTGGTTCATTCATGGTCGATCTTCTACCTTACAGTTGATTCGTCTATCTTATGGATGATCCCTTTACGGTCACTTATTTTTCTCATGGTCACTTGATAACCACATTCACTCCAATACCAAACCAAGATTTTTCAACAAGGAATAAAAATAGACTAACAAAATATGATATACTAACCCATATAGTGATGTGCTTTTCTCCAATATAAGTTCATAATGAATATGGAGAATTTATAATCTAACCCATGTTAGTGGGAATACAGGATTTATCAAAAACTATGAGAAATTATAATTATGTAATAAATAGGTTTTATAATTATCAAATCATAAATAAAAATGTGATTAGGATCCACTTCAACACCTCCAATAGGCCTTGGGTTGGTGACTAGTCCCGAGGGTATAAATCACATGATGAGAGACATTACTCTCAAGATATGAATTTTAGAACAAGAGATAAGATGAAAAAAATCAATCAATACCACATAATATATTTTAACCAAGATCCCATACAATAAAGTCCCACAATAAATGATTTGAAATACATATAAGTGTCCAAAATTAAACACTAAAAGTCTCTTAGATAATAGCTCCAATGACAACTCTCCACTCTAAGTGAGTGCAGTCCAACACGGTCACTAAATCCCACGTGATCACCTGAAATATATATATATATATATATAGGGGTGATAATAACATGTATAATTATTAATATCCTCCCTAGGCCCCCTTTGGAAAATGTGAGAAAATAATACTAATGCTCCAATGCATAAATAGTAGAACCAACATACACATATAAGGCCAACTAACCATTCCCAACCCCACCAAGACCCACACACCAAGTATAAAAAAAATGTAAGAATATAATATCAAAAGAATATAATTATAGGCACCCACATCCAATTCCCCATTGGGTTGACACTCTCAATCCTCGATGACAAATGTCCTATGCTCACATCCCTCCCAAATCCTCCTCCTAATAACTAAAAAACCAAGATATCAATATGTGCCAATCACCACATCACACAAAACAACCTCATCACATCTAAATCCATTACATCACAAGTATAGATCATTGGAGTTTCATGAACATGAAATAAATTAAACTTGTTTCATCTTCCTACCATGCATGACTGACTGAAAATTAACTTTTTTTTATCAAAACACTTTTGAGGAAAAAAGTGAGAAACCGCGGAATCCAAAATTACAACCAAAAAACACCATTAAAGAGTAAAAAACAAATCAAGACTATAGAATCTGCCCCTCCCAGCGACTACATCGTGCTGACAAGCCTTCACCATCGAATACCCTCTCGAAAAGCTGTCCTGTGTAGGGTTGCACATGCACTGAACCGTACCATGCATGACCCCCATCACATATCTGTCATCCTATCATCATCACATCATTAAGTACACCATATGCGACTCCCACACCTTACATGATTATACCTACCTCAAGATCAGAACCCATCTATTGCTAAAGGGAGAATGGGGAAGTTGGGGAAGTCAACCATACACCCTCTCTAACCTAAATTTTGTGTAGAATACCTAGAACCAAAACAGTTAGCATCGATATGAAGTACTAGAATTAGGCGGGGTGTGTATATAAATCACAAAAATACATTAATAGATAGCCACACATAATACAAAACCTATGGGTGCACACTAATAGCCATAAATCAACTCATAATCCTCCACCTCATGGTTACCACTACCCATCAACAACCAATGATGAATCTATAACACAATATCCTACTTTACACACAAAACATACACAACGACTAGCTAACTATTCTCATTTTAAGAATTTATATTTAACCAATTATAAATTTCTAATATATTCATTCATTGAGTAACTTCTATATTTGTGTTCACTAACCAATATTAGGTTTATTATTCCACTTTAATAGATTAAATTAATAAACCACTAGTACTTTTATTCCAGTCACATTAAGTTTTTATATTTAATAATTTCATCCCATCACATACCATCAAGCATCATTAACAAACCAAAAATTATATACCAACCACCTCAAATTCCTTATCATATACAATGCGCCATCCATGTTCCCAAACCAACCTTTCCTTCAAAAACTATTCCCATCACCTCCACCACACAATCCAACCATAATTATACTATAAATCACATTAAAACCCAACCAGAGAGAATAAATAGATAACCTTTTAGATATACATAAAATCACAAGCCAGTACCGAAATAATTTCAAGTCTAAATTATTAAAAAAAACTCATTTAATTACTATATTTAATAATTATTCAATTATCTAGGGGTGATTCCAGTAATCAAACACAAAAGAAAATTCACATTTTCAAGGGAAAACAATTTTATAAAACTTAAGGGGTACACACCAAAAAGTAAGAATATATTATAAGTTCTCCTATTTAAGAAGGTTATAATATCATAGAATTATTCAGATTTATGCATCATTTTACCACCTATTTTATTTTTTCATTCTCTATTGGTTATTCTTGCTATTTTATTATCAATTAATAAGAGTAACAACATCACCTAAAATAACATAAAATCATGTTTAAAAATTATGTAAAGTGGTTTCACTCTTTAAAATTAATCTTTAGTTTTTATTTTTTTAGGTCAATCCATACTAATAACTTAGTTATAACAGAAGTATGATAATCTCGTGATTTGAAAAAAAATAAAAGAGAAGGTCTTGAAACCCCTACCACACCATAAAGCTCAATGATTTGTTGTATAAAGACCAAAGGATAATAGAAATGCTTAAAAGACCAAAAATATGTGAGGAAAATACCTGAGAAACAAAGAAATACTATAAAGTCTAGGATGGTTTGAATTCAATCAAAAAACTTAAGGGGTGGTTCTAGCCATAAGAATTTTTGAAAACAGAAGAAAGAATTTGAATCGTAAGGGAGGTCGGATCATGTCTAGATGTGTTTACTTTTTTATCTGTTTTAATTTACAAATGTATTTATTTTATTATTCTTCCTTTTTTTTCAAAAATCATTACAATATATATGTATATATATAACAACACACACATATACACCACATACATATATAAAAAATTAATATTTAAAAAATATAAACAACATAATTTGCAGATATATATATATATTATGTTTCATAATAAAAATGTTATGTAATGTTTTATAAAAATATATTATATATACATAATATGTTTTATATGTTTAAAATTATTTACATGAAAAAATCAATGCGGTGACATATAGATGACATGTAGTATATATAGAAGATACATATCGTAAATTAATTTTATAATATATTGAAAATCAATGTATAATATATTTTAATCGATACATTTAAAATCATAATTGATATGCAATACAGTAAATAAATGTATAATATTTTCAAACCATATGTAATATATTTCACTTGACCAAAATTTTGAAAATATGATTTAAACTAAAAAATATAGAATTAGGAAAAATTAAAATAAACCTTCCTCAATCCTATAAATAAAAAACAAACATCCTTGAACTCCCTTGACATTTGAAAAATGAAAAAGGAAGGGTTTAGAAAATTCTAAACCATTACAATATTTTTGTTATCCAACTAGAATCTATATCACCTCCAGATGGGATCGTTAAACATTCTTTATCTGTTCTTAGCCCTATTTTTGGTCATAATATGTGAATGAAAAAATTATATAGACTTTTAGATTCAAGAAAATATAAATCTAGAAATGAAAAACTAACACTAAATGCATAAATAATCAATGAAAGATAAATAATTATAAATTTGTGTATGAACTACTTTGATAACACTTGAAGGTTCTTGGGAACAATAAACGAATATAGGCCCATGCCCAATAATATTTTTTATTTGTTTACTCAGATTTCTCCTCAAAAAAGGATGAATAGGAAACCCAAAATCCTTGTGATATTATCTTCCCCACATAATTTATAATTAATTTATAAATAATAATTAGCTATTGGTTTGGAATTCCTTCTTTACTGATGTTGTTGACCAATCAAACCCATTCAATTATACCATCGTCATACTGAGTGGATCCAAATGAGAATCCCTCCAGAGATATACACACATGCTCCATGAACCTTGGAACATCATGGATGAAACTTTTCATAATATCACCAAAAAATGATCACTTTTCATCATTCCAATTGATCACAACTATAATTCCTTATATATTGGAAGGAATAACTCTTATTTTATTGATCTTGAGAGGGAGGAGGAGGATCGCTGGATCTCTATTCATGAGAAATTTCTTTGAGAGAGTCTTTATAGTCTTGATATAATTATCTCTAGAAGTCACTATACACACCAAAATCCTCTACAATGAAAAATGGTATAATAAGGTTTATATATTTAGGTTTAGGAAAAAGATAATAGCATAAAGGACTTTCATCTCTTTATTAGCTCTAAAAAAACTCCATGTCAAATAATAATAATAATAATAATATTATTATTTCCATGACATGAAATAAAATTGTAGATTATTTAAATATCATATCTAAAATAAATAAATTTGTATTTATTTAAATTATATTAAGTAAAATATATTGTTTCCATTTGAGTCATTAACTTGACCCGTTGATTCTCATCAATATTTATCATGCCTTGAATTATAATTCCATATTTAAATAGATAAATATTAATATATTATTTTTTCAATAAATATTTATTTGATCAACATAAACTTAATAATTATTATTCCTAGGAACTCGAGAATAATATTTATTCCCATATTAAGTTCAAATAGAATTTAACTGAGATTTTGGATACACTTAGTGTGTGACCCTCTAGGACAATTTCTTAGTGGAATTATGTGAACTAGCTAAAAGTCCAAGACTAGTGACTAGGAACACATCAAGGTATCCATAGAAAAATCCATTGACATAACAACAGAAAGAACCTCATATGAATTCCCACTATGCAACAAAATCCATTTGTCATAATATCTCATCAAGTAGGCTACATACTTGTCTCATCAACCTATAAGATTGATATATTTTTATTTTAATTATCGAGAATGAACTCATCAATAAAACCTCTATGACCATGTATTAAATCAAATGGTTCCATTATAATAAAAGTTCCTAATATATGTACTTCTATTAACTCAAAATAGACAAATACTTTCTCAGCTTATTCATTAATATTATATCAGTTATGAATCACCCAGTGTATCTCACCTCTCCATGAGTATTTGTCATCATAGTTTCAATCAATACATCAAAGTATAAGACTAATTATATACATTATTAATAATATAAAGTCTAAGGACCAATACAATGTTTTTTATATAGGAATATATAATGGCACATAAACATGTGGATTCCCTATTAGCATATCTATCCTCACAACCTTTTCTCTAAGAGATTACTAAGTGTAAAATTCTTGAGAAGAAGTCTCAATGTCTTATGACCCCCTACAAAAAATATACTATATAATTTGTGTCCCATCAGATATATTTCTTCTATTCATAGAACATATATTTAATAATATTATCATAGAATTTTCAGGATCTCATCATAGTGGAAAAATTCTATGGCCTTTTGGTGTGACAGATAATCTAATGAAATTTTTACATTATTATTATACAGAATAACACTCATCATGTGATAAAATATTTATTAATATTAAAGTATTTGAATATATTTGTATTAAAAATTATGGATTATTTGGTTATATGGAACAAACTTTTACATTATTTTGATTCAGTCTACACCAATTTTGTATTTTTTTAATTCAAGTACCCTTTGGAAAGATCGATTAAATTCAATTTAGTTCATTTTAGTTCAATTTTACTCATTTTTTTGGTTTAATTTGGTTCCATTTGGTGTAGTTCAACATAGAAAGGTTTGATTGTTTTTATATATTCTATTAAAGTTCAGTTCGATTAAGATTTGATTATTTTTAGTCTGGTTTAGTCTAATTTTATTCAGTTTAGGCTGGTTCAGGTCTGTTATGGTAATCTTGTTACCTTTTGGTTTGATTTATTTTTGTTATGTTTGAGTTATATTGGGTCAAGTATAGATATTTATGTTTATTTATATTTTGTTTCATTTTATTCCCACTGGTTTAGCTAGAGATTTAGGTTTACCAGTTTATATGTTCATATTAAATGAATCAATTTACATGTTTATATTTTAATATTAATTAAAAATATTTACATGTTAATATAATATAGAGTTTACATATTTACATGTAAACAAGTTATATGTTTACATGTTAATATATTCTATATTTTTAGATGTTTAAATGTTTATATTATGTAAAGCTATTTACATGTCTATATGTTAATATTAAGTTATACTATTTATACTCTATAAAGTGAAACATTTAATGATTATATTAAATTATTTACACTGTTTATACGATTTAACTATTTACATGTTAATGTAGATTAAATTTTTATATGTAAACTATATTAATATTTAAAATTTCAGCCCATTAATGTATTTTACACTTTATATTTTGTATCTCTATTGGATTTCCACCACCAATAATAAATTAATTAATTAATATATTTCTAATGGTGTGAATTTTTCTTCCATAATGTTCATATATTATAGCAGTTATCTTGACATATAATTCGATCCCTATTTTTAACCAAATTTATTCATTCATAAAATTGAATATGAATATAAAATTTGTCTCAATAACATTTTGTTCATGTTGACTCTTTAAAATCTATTATGAAATAATTTTTTTTAATTCAGGGTAACTTCTAAATAATTTCCTTGATCTATAATTCACATTTGGAAGAATAATTAAATGATCTAGACTACACTTGAGACAAAAAATTTGTTTTCTCAATACTGTTTATTTTTTGGGGTTTTTTAGTTTCTATGTTTTTAACTAAGACATTGGATTTGTCAACATTGTATCTTATCTTTTGACTTAATATTTATTTTATTGATTGGTTCACCTGAAATTCATAATCATCTTGTGATTCATTTTAAAAATCCTCCTCATAATGTGTACTTGGATTTTCATCAATTTTTGAATCATAATCTCCATTATCATCATATATTTCCCCCATTAGTAGACCATTGGAATAATTTTGAAGTTTTTCATCAATCATATTCATGTATACTGTAAAATATTTATTGTTTACATATAAGCATTAAACTATTAATAGTTTATGGTTTCATTAAACTATAAACTATTTAAAAACTATTTAAAAATAGTTTACAAACTATAAATAGTTTATAAAATATAAATTTCAAATATTTTGTAGTTTTATTTTGGTTTTTTTGGTTCAATTATATAAAGCCTCTATTTTAGTTACTTTAACATTTTATTATGTATTTTGAGATTATATAATACTTGGGTTAATTTTTGAGAGATTACATAAGGTTTTGTAGAGTTTTGGAAGCGTTTTTGGAGGTGCACGGTATGAGAACGGTTAGTAGAAACCATGAAATATCTTGAGGAAACTGTGAAGTTGAGTATGGGAGTCACTGGGTAGGTACAAAATTGGTGCATGGTTTGGCCAAACCATGTTCATACCTAGGATAAACCATTCATGTGGGAATAGAGAGAAAATCATGGTTAACACATAGTTTATCAAACCACATGAGCCAACCATGAGAGGGTGTGTCCTTAAGATAGTAGCACCATACAACTGGAACACAATTTTACAAAATGTGTGGAATAACCATATGAATACCTAGGTTATGTACAATATCTCATGCATGGTTGGTGCATGGTTTAGAAAACTATGCGAACTAACTATGTAATGTGAAATTAATGGGAAAATAACTTATATCTGGTGACTTACATAAGGGAAGGCCGCCCGCTCGCTCACGCTCCCATTGACCTCCATGGCATAGGTCATGGCCACACTACTGCCTCCCCTCCTCGGTCCCCTTTGGCCGGGGATGGAGGACGATGCTACTTCTCTGCTATTATTTCCCTCTCTCGCCCCTTCTTTTTCCCCTTTCACAGACCCGTATTCCCTTCCCATATTTCCCTCTATCGAAGTGAGCCGTAAAGTTCATGCATGTGTGGATGGAGAGCCTTCCCTTCTGATATCTTTTCTGGAGTACACAGATGCCTCCGTGCTGTTGGATCTCACACTAGTTGCTCTCTTTGGGAAGCAGCAGCTCTCTATTGATACCTTCGGCATGTTTGTCTTCTCGTCTTGGCACTTGCAGGACCAGGTGGTTATTGGTCTGCTAGATTCTAGACATTTTATGTTATGCTTTTAGAATGAGGAGGATCTGATATATGCTTGGGATAATGATTCACATTCTATGGATGGTTTTCGCTTCTACCTATTTCGGTGGTCTTTTGAGTTTCATCTGTTACGCGACTCTCTAACCATGGCGATCTAGATCTCCCTCCCCGATCTCCCATTACCATTCCAGAATCCATCAATTCTTCAGCTGATTTCCAATATGATTGGTAGTTACCTTTTTTCGGACTCCCGTACCCTCACGGTTTTCCATCCGTTTTCTCCCAGACTTTGCGATGAAGTGGATGTATCGAAGAGACCTTTGGATTCCATAAGCATCGAGATTGAAGGGGAAATTCTTTGGAACCAGAAGGTCTGATATGATTCTTGGGTGCACTTTTGTTTGAGTTGTAATCACTTGGGTCATGAAGTTGGAAGATACCGTCAGGGCTCCTCTATTTTACCTAGGAGATATTCTCCTCATGTTCAAAAGGAAGCTGTTGCTGTTGTAGCGTGAAAGGCCTCTGAGTTGGTTCAGCTGACTACTGGAGAGTTCTTCTGTCTCAGAGAAAGTTTTCAAATCGATGATGCTAGAGCCGAGAGTGGTGGATGTCTTTGATAGACTAAAAAAATATCTGGGTTTAATTAATGTTGTTCTGAGTGGGAACTATGGGGAATGTGGGGATAAGATTGTAATAGATCAAGGGTATCTTTCTTGGGCTCCCTCCTCCTTTGTAGAGGTTGTGAAATCGGTAGCCAGTGTTACCCAAGTGAAGTCTATGGAGAATCAAAGGGTTGGGTTGGGCGGTGTGATCCCGGAAAATTCAGGAGAGGTCAGATAGTTCAATCCACTACCATCTGATGAAAAATTAATTCCCATTGGTAATAATTTTCAAAATCGGTTTTCAATGCTAGGAGAAGAGTGGCATTCTTTTGAGGAAGGAAATGAAGTGGAGGTTAGCCATGAAGAGGAACCCCTTATGAGGGTGAAAGTTTCTCAAGAGCATTCAGATTCTGCCTCAGACTCTCCTACTGAGTCAAAGGAAGTGGACATTGCAGAGGACTATCTTAGATCCTCTTTAAGGAAGGGAAGGAATACTATCATAGATTCATATGGATTTATTAAGCACACCCAAAGGCCGCGAGGAGAAAAGACTATTTGAATTTACCTAGTCCTCCTATTACTAGATCCTCAAGTAAAGGTAAACTCCCTCCAAAGGCTTACAAAATTGAAGACAATATTTCCACGAGCAAGTATGACGACTTTGGAAAAGAAATCACTAAGGAGTTGGAAACACAAGCAGGGGAATCACCTATCGTTGATCTGGTGAATGTGGAGAATGAAGCTGTTGAATCCAATATCCCTCTAAGAGGAATGGAAATGATGGAGTGTGATGATTGGGATCCCATAATCAATTGTAATGAATAATTCTTAGAGAAGTAGTTAAAGGTCAATGCCACCCAAGAAGAGTTTGAAAGGATGGTGAGACGACATATTCAGGTAAACTTTAACTAGGAGCAGGGTTTCTAGGTCCAAAATAATTTTGGCATATAGGTGCATGGATACCACAGAACGAATATTATGATGGAATATTTCATCCAAACTTGGGACAAGATCGCTTAAAATATTGAAGACCTCATCAAAGATGATCCAGACGGAAAGACCAACACTCTACAATGGAGTCTTCATAGAGGTAAGGTTTCTAAAAGGCTTAATCTACAATTTAAAGATTTAGCGATTACTTATGATGCTGGATGATTGTCCATTTGCATACTTGTATGGTTTCCCACTTTGTCCTTAAAAGCACTTCTCTTAATAAAAAAATATATTTTGGTTAATGATATGAAAATGAGATTTTAAATTAGATTAAGGCCATGAAACCCTCATTTACCACTTTTCTTCCAAAATCTAGAATTAATCTTCCTCCCTAGTATCCCTTTGAGATTCCCTTTATCTTAGAAGAAAATTTTTGGTGAATAAAAGTGCATTGGAGATTTGGAATCATCGTTAAGTCCTTGTTATACCTACTTATTCGTAGATATACTCTTATCCTCTCTCTCGGAACCATAAATCTAGTCCATTGTGGATATATATTTGTGATAGGATTTTAACCTTGATGGGATATTATGGTATCTATTTAAGGTAAGGTGTTGTGATCCTAAATATAGGATATCTTAATGTTGTTCTTCATTTTTTCCATATATTAATAAGTAAGTGGATTCTCTCTCATCTCCACTTGTCTAGAACTTGAAGGCTTAGTTTGATTTAAATACTTTTCTTGAATTTTCTGTGGAAACATTGTGTGATTTCATGAAAGAAAATGTTTTGGGTTATGTTATGAAATTATGGAAAATTAGATGTTTTTTGGAAAAACCTCTTCAATTATAATTTTAAAATGATGATTTTAAAATTATGGAATGGTTTTGATGCAAGTAATGTGTTTTGATGAAATTTTTTTAAATGAAGCTTTTTAAAAAAAAAAGAAATGTAATGTAATTTTTCATAATTAGGTTTGTGTGTGTTCAAGTGGATGATATTGGTTTGAAGTACCATCATTATGGTAGGATAGATTATAGTCATGGAGTACCACTATCAATGGTAACACCTAGATTGAGTGTGTGTATGTGTGTGTGTGTGTGAAAATGATAATGGTTATTCCAAATATAAATGAATGGAAATGAGTTTTTTTTATGGTTTTATCACTATATTTTACTTATGGTTTTATATAAATTGTTAAAATACTTTTGAAATATCTATTATAAAATGTGGTGACTAGTTATTATCCTAGTGGAACGTATTGGGAAGTCATTGGGGGAATTCCTATTAAGTTTATAACACCCCCTACTTAGTCACCTTATTGTATTTACATTTTTCATATACCAATACATTGGAAAGGTAAAGGTATATTATTTCTCTAGAGATGTATCTTGATATCATGGGCATGATAGATGGTGTTGGAGGTTAGAGCAAGTTCGGGTAGTGTTCGGGATCATGTAACTTAATTTCATGGAGTCATGTTGACCTTTGGTTTTGTTATTTTATTTTTCTTGTTCTATTGTTAATCTAATAATTTTGGTCTGTTGGTTTACTACTTGGAGTTTTATTATTTATAATCATGCATCATATAGTAGTATTAGATGTTTATATTTTGTGTTGTATGGTTGCTTCATCTTTTAACGGACAATCATCCACCAAATGTCTTCTTATTCCATTAGTATTTATTGATAGAATTTTGTGCCTTGGGTATGTCACTTAAGGTTAGTAGCACTCTCTATCTCCTCAATATAATGAGTTAGTGTAGAATTTTACAAATGGTATCAGTCTTGGTCGATATTTCTATCTCTTGGGATGGTTTCAAGCGGATAAGAATTCTGAAATTTGAAATGTATATATTAAATATTCATATCTAAACTTTTTATATTGAACTTCAAGTTAACATGGTATTTTGAGTATAAAAGTTTTCTAAGACACTTCTATGTGTAATTTAATCTTATCATCATGGGTTTAGCTGGTGATTATTGCATATCATGAATTAATAGAGAGACTTCACACTAGGACTTGATTGTTCATTTTGAGTTTTATGATTTATGTAAATGTTTAAAGTGATTTATTTTTTTTGTAATTATGGTTGTTATTATTGTTGATTATGGTGATTTTGAATTTTCTAAGCCTTCAGTTGCTAGTGAGTGATGACTAAATAGAGTTTTGTTCTGATTATATAGAATGACACTAGGTAGAGTTTATAAGAATAAGTAAGAATAATATTATGAAAATGTGGTTTCACCTAAGCCACGGGTGAACTAAAACTAGTCTAAAGCATCATTCAGACTTTTCAAGCCGTAGGGGGATTCCAATCCTAAAAAAGTGGAGGTGTGGCTGAATAAGGTGAACTGAATCATTAAATTATTGGGTAAACCATTTGAGCTGATAGTTGAATTAGAAACTTATATACTATAGGATCTTACTTGCCAATGGTGGGATTTGGATATCCAAGCTAAGGTTGACCAAGGCATTACATGAGAGGTTTTTTAATAATTTTTCAACAAATAACCCCATACTCACACATTCAGGATCATAATAATAATTGATTTATTCATCTTGAAGCAAGAAAATCTATCCATGATTGAGTATGTAGCTAAGTTTATGAACCTTGTCTGATTTACCCTAGAAGTTTCTATTAGTGCATACTTGAAGGCACAAATCTTTGAGTCTAGACTGCAACATGATATTCTATCTAAGATAATTGTTCTTTGTGTAATGGATTATACAGAGATGGTAAATAGAGAAATGACGGAGGAGAGAGATATATCAAGAAATCTCGATTGAGGGAGCATGTTTATCACGGAAGGAATAGGTGGTAACTAAAACACTGTGAATAAGCAGAAGAGGGACACCTACTTCCAAGGTGGTGGAGTATCTTATTATTAGAGATCATAATCAGTTAACTTCCCTCGACAACCCAATATCAGGATTGGTTGTTTTCAATGTGGTTATAATTATCAGAAGAAGTGAGACTGTATGATATTACCTAAATTATGTCACAACTATAATCATTTGGTATATCTACATCATTATTTTTGTAGCACTCAAAATCTTAGTGTTGGTGATGCATCTCATGTTTCTTAGTCACCCTATGCTTTGAAGATGCAATCTTGACAGTATAACTCTTGACCTATGAACCACGTGATCCAAGGTGATTTTAGGAACACTGTGACTTCATATGTTATGAAATCTCAGTAAGGAAGAAAGAATCATGGAGGAGCTAATAAACTGATTTATGGTATTGAGCATATAGTTGTGAATGATCAATCATGACCTTAGATGGTGCGATGTACAATTATTTTGAATTATACTATTATATAATTATTTTTTGATATGGGTGAATCCCACTATTTTTTTACTTCTCATATTGTGGATCAAAGGGAATTTCATGTTGAAATGTTGCCTTATATCTTGAAACATCAAACACCTATCATCCAATGAGAGTTTCAAGACTTTAAGTTCACAAAATGTTCAATAAAAATCAATGGGGATATTTTGGTTTGAGAATTATCTATTCTTAAGATGGATATCTATGAAATGATTTTGGGAATGGATTGGTTAACATTGTTCAAGACCCACGTCAACTGTTATTCAAAATAAGTGAAGTTTATACCTTCTTATGGAATTAACCATCTCTTTAAAGTACATTAGGATATGAATTCAAGAAGATAAGGATATTTGGTACCAATGGTTGGGACTATCTCTTATCAGTTGGAAGTGGTTAATTTTACATCTTTGGAAAATATCAAACATAGGGATGTTCCAACCATTTCGGATCAATTTCCTGATGTCTTTATTGAAAATTTCTATGGGTTATTACTCAAAAGAGAAGTGAAATTTACAACTGATCTTCTACTAGGGACTAGTCCTATTTTATAACACCCCAATATTTTACGATATGTATCCTATTTAACAAATTCAATTAATTAAAAAGATTAATTTACACCCAAAAATATTTAATATAGTATAAATCATATAAAATCACATAGATAACACAAAACAGAATTTATAAATAAATAATTATTGAAATAAGAAGATTTCTCTAGAAATTAAGGAACATATATCCATGAAATAGTAACTTTACCTTTGGAATAGTAATGTGTCCCTTATGAATAGTGATTTGGCTAATAGAATAGTAACCTAACCTATGAATGTATAAATAAAATTTAGGCATCTTATAAATGTTAATATAATGTAATTATATCATAAAATAAGTAAATATTTTTTTTAGAAATTACTAATTAAGTGTTGATATTTTTTTATAAACATAAAGGTTTATTTTAATTTTATAATTAATATAATGATTTAAAAGAAAATTTATTTTCATTAAATAGAATCATAAATTAATATTTTCTTCTTATGTTTATAAGAAAATTTTTGTAACGCTCCGACCCCTGTTACCCAGAGCCAGTGCATTATTTTAATACATTGGCACAATTACAAGGAATCAGGTCCCACAGGACTGATTAGTTTAGCCGTCTTGGAAAATAGATTACATACATTAACTTGACATTACAATTTGAAACATAAAACACATCATAAATAGTTCTTTTAGAATTACATTTTTCCCTTTAGATTAACCCTGTATCTCAATCATAATACACTTCTTGGAATCCTGAGAAATTAAAACATAAGAAAGTGGTGATCTCAGATGCTCAGTAAGGGTAAATAATTTAGCGGGAGCTATAAAATTTTAAGGCAAGATGTGTAATAAAAACAAAAGCCTTTTAAACATAAACTTGAACATAATATGGTAAAATAAATGAAACATTACCATATAAACATGCATATGGATATTCTACTTGTAGAGACCCGAAGCCTAATGTACATGAACATTACATTACTTTTGCGGAATACTTAATACATAACAAAAATATACACACAAGGATCGTAATAGTTTAGTGTCTTTGGAAACTCGGAACGTAATCTTCTAATCCTGGTGAAAGATCTTCAAAATATCCCACAAAGATCTTCCTTTTTTTTTACCTAAAACCTTTCTTTATATCCTGGGGAAAAGAAAACATAAAAGGGTGAGCTCAAATGCTCAGTAAGGGTAAACAAAAGAAATATCAATCACATAATTTTCATAAGAACATAACATTTTTGGAAATCTTAACCTGCAAAAGAGAGCATAATTTCATAACATGGGATAAATCATAGTAGTGAAAATGAAACCCTTACTTAAAACATTACTCATTGTGGCATACACACATAATCATAGAGAATCATTTCTTGTTAGTCAAGACTCATTGCCAAGACTATCTTAGTGGACAAAGTCCCTTTCTGAATCGAGTAATCCTCGTTTCAGTCCTGTTTCACTGAACCGGTATAACCTACCATTCCAGCCATGTCTATCTCATGAGATATGAAATCTTTACCCAATTAATTGGAGGGAGATATAGGTCCCACCCATCTTATAATGAATCCTTTCTTATGTGTGCCACATAATCATAAAACATACATCATAGCATAACCCATGTAATAAAAATGGGATTCTTAAATGACATGACATCATAAAACAACTCATATAAGATAAAGGAATTCATAAAAATAATTCCATCACAACATGATCAAATAAATTTAATAATAGGGATAAAAACAGAACCCTTTATTATCTTTGATGGAAAATAATTTTGATAAAACACTTGAACTCCATTCTTGAGGAAAATATCCTTTCTTCTTCAAAAAACATTTTTCCTTTCATAACATGTCATACAACTTTAAAATAAAATAAGTTGATTAAAAATAAACTTGAAAACTTGTAAAGGAAGCTTCTTGGAAATAATTTTTTAAAAATCCATTCATGCCGTATAAGTTAAAAAAAACATTCTTCTAACTTTTGTCGGAAAAGTCAAAAAGTACCTCGTACGAAAAAAACGAAAAAAGATTCCTTTCATATCCTTTACTAAAAACTCATAGAAGGGTAAAATTGGATTTAAACAATTTTATGTGGATGGAAATAATATTACATATTGAGGGAACATGGATGTGGATGATAAAATACACCCCAGTAAATACTTACGAATAAACAATCTCGGATAAAAATGAGATTGTGATATTTCCCTTACCTTAGGTCCGACTTGCTTTGTAAGTGTCCGAACCTCCTGTATAATGATTTAAATCATGTTATTGACTTATTACAGAATGATATCATATATGGTTCACTTATGACATTATATTACCCGTTCTTTTGTAAATTCCATGTTAAAGAAGCGTTTTGGGTAAAATCGTTTCATTTATCGTAGGTGTTTTGACTTGTTGTTCTTGACATCATTATTACTTATATCATGATTTACTTACTTCCAGAATATAAAATATGATTTATATATCATATATATTCAGTATATATATATATATAATAGGTAGATAAATAAAATGAAAAACACCGTTCATGGAGACGGTAGTCCGTACGTACGCATGAACGCTGTTTTCCTTTCCTTATTGTCTTGAAATGGAAGTAAGTAGATGACATACATATGTATATATATACATAAATACAGTAGCTTTATAATGTCATATATTTCATTATTATTTCTTATATATACATTATAATCATTCTTAAATGGTTAACATGGAGAATGAATCTCATCGCGTCGTGGAGACGGTATTCCGTACGTACGCACGAGCGATGATATCATTTCTATAAATATTGAATTGAATTGGAGTGTATTATACAATATATCAGAATCAATATGATGTTTTAATAACTATGTATAGTTATTCTTTACACCATTATACCCATCCATGTAAGGTGGTGGTGGAAAATAGATTACACCACGGCGTGGAGACGGTATTCCGTACGCACGCACGCGCGGTGATTTCTTTTTCCGTAGGATGGATAGATGGTGAAATAGGGTTGTTTCATACTTATAATAACATATCAGTATATGAGTGATACTGATGTTATTACTTCATAATGAAACAACCTAAGAAGAAGAATTGGAAGAAGAAATAAAGATGAAAGAATTGGTAACGGTAATTACCTCTTCTTTGAAGTGCCTCTTTGAGACCTCCTCTTAGGGCACTAAAATTGGTCTTTGAGGAAGACCAGAACCTCTAGGATGTTGCTAGGGAAGTGGAGAGGATAAATTGGCAGGGGTTGTCCGAGCTTGAGTGCTCAAATTGGTGTGAGGAGGAGGGGGAGGAGGTGTCCTTTTATAGGGGAGGAGAGGGGCACCTTAGGAATATCTCAAAATATTATTTTATATTAAAGTCAAAATCGGTTTATAATGTTTCCAAAGGGTCTTATTTCGAAGATAAAGTGGGGATGGGTCGAAATCCTATCAACCAATAGGATTTAGACAAGTTTTGGGTATTATTTTAACCTTATCAATTAGATTTAACTCTAAGTTAAATAATTTAACTTTTACCGTGTCTTTTTGTTTTCTTTCACTATATGGTTAATAAACTTACTATAACATGCCAAACAAACCCCAAATTGTATATTATTAATACATATATCCTTATATAAGTCATTTGGCCGAACCTTAGATTTTTAGGAATAAAATAACAATTAATAATATAATATTTTATTTAAAAACTATTTTGTGTCAATTTTGACACTATTTGATATATGATTTTTGTGAAAGTCATAACAGAATTATATGTTCGAACCAAGTTGATTAAATCAACAATAATATATCATAGTAACCTAGAAAATTAGTGGAATTCATAAAAAGTCTTAAATTACATTTATTTTGGTATTTATATTATCAATTATGTCAATATTTCATTAATAAGATAATTACTGCATCATTTTTGTGTCATAAATAAATTATATTATTTGATGTCTAAAAATTACAAATAAAATACCATCATGTAGGAAATCTTTTTATCTTTATAATGAATATTTATAGTCAAATTTATCTTATGTATAACCCCATATTAAAAATGATTTACTTATTAAACTTTGATTTTAACTATTTTAACCCTTCTTTAAATAAATTAATAATAAATGTCCTAATCTAATCTAAGTGGGCCTAAATGATCATATTTTATTCCTAAGTTTGTTTTTGGTCGAATTACACTTGTCCAATAGAATTAGGACATGTGTTAGGGTAATATTAATATCATATTTACCCTTAGTTACCTTATTTACTATTAACCGTGGTAAAAAAAGTAAAAAGTTACTATTCACCAAAAAATTATTTTCATCTCATTGAACCACATTTTAGTCCTTGATATTAACCGTGTCTCTCGGATTTTCGAAATTCCATTCACAGAAGCGGTAAAATTAAGTTTTATGCAAAAATTCAGTTTTTAACCTACCACTTAGTAGTTTCACTATTCATCAAAAATTGATGTTTTTCAGAACAATGCCAAAATTTCATCCCAAGCTATATTTCATATTCCGAATTCAAAAATGAAGTCTATTTTACCAAATTCATAACATAAAAGTTGCATTAATTAATTTTATAATTAAATCCCGTTGTTAAAACAAATAGCGTGTTTTTAAGAAACAATATCTATCAAAAGATTGACACTTGTTTATGTCTAGTTTAAATGTGAAACTACATCCAATGACCAACATTGTATTAAATTGTAAAAATATATTATAAATATACTTTAAAACCACTCAAATTAATGATTTATCACTATTAATTATTTCGATTAAAAAAGTTGTTTTTAATTATAATTTAGTAATTTTCACTATTCATCAGAATATGAAAGTTATCCGAAAAGTACCAAAATTTCACCTTAGGCTAAATTCGATACTCCGAATCCAAAAATAAAGTTCATTTTGAAAAATAAGATTTACTGGATTTCAAAAAGTGGTTATTACTATTCATAATGGCTAGTTTTAATAATATTTTTATAGCATATCGTTGTTTAGTGAAACTCGGTATTGCGTACTACACACGCTATCGAGGAAGGTCGCGATTGCGTGTAATGCAAGTCAAGTCAAGGATGTGTGTTGTGCAAGCTCCTTTTGGTGTAGCGTACAACACAAGACATTAATAAAATTAAAAAGAATATTTTTTTATAAAATCTTGGGCTGTTACATTCTACCCCCCTTAAAATGAATTTCGCCCTCGAAATTCGTCGGGGTTATAAATGGTTTACTATTTGAAAGTTTCTTTAATAGAAACCCACATCGTAAAAGGGAATACCAAAACTTGGCTTTAAAAACTAAAGTATGAAATATAACGATTACCCAAATAAACTAATCACTGGGTTTCCACATAGGTGAAAATATGGATATGGAAGAGAAATCTAACCATCATGTTCTGATGGAGAGTGGTAGAGAACATGGCTATGGAAAAGCCAAAAATCACAAATCCATAAATTTGTGATGATATAAGGTACCATCTGATTCCTCAGGTATAAGATCACTAGGACGACATTTTTGGTTTTCAAGATCATTTCCCTAAAGTTGAAAATTTGAATTAGAATAAATACTTACTTTATTTTGGTACAATCTCACTGTTGTTCGTGCCTTGAACAATTTCCACTTCATCTCTTAAATAAATGAAGTTGAATTTGTTATTCGTGAAGTGTTAGCAGATAATGTGATAGAATGACGGGTCATTCCATCTGTCTCAAACAAAAGGTAAGCAAAAGTTATTAAATATACATAAGTCATTCTATAGTGAGATTAATCATATATAGTTCCTAAAATGGACTTATACTTCATATATCATACTGCTTAATATAATAAAACTAGTTTCTACTAAACAGGGACTTCCTGTAGGCCAGTGGTAGGCGATAAAGGCCAGTTGCACTTCGGTTGTGGGTTCGATTCCTACAGCCTTGTCCGAAGCGATGGGCTGTCGCCCGTCCTGCAGGTTGTCCCTTTTTCTAAAACTACGTCACTATAACATCCCATCAATAATATCGAAAATCTTCTATCCTTAAACAATACTAACTTATGTCCAACATAATCCAGTCTAATCTTTAGGCTTATACATAATACTGCAGTCCACTCTCATAATATAGTGACATCGATTACCAGAGATTTAATACTGTCGTTGATCCCCACATATCATAAGATATGTCTTGTTGGTCACATTCCAAACATTCAAAGTCCTTAATCGTGTATTCTCTTGAATACCTTAGTGAAAACATGAGTGTAGTTAAAAGTTAACACTTTCCACATACCAAAATCCTCAAAATTCTATATACTCAAACCATGATATCACTTAGTCCTTATGAGCTCATGAATACTATCAAACATTTAATTTTCTCCTTATCCCATCATTATGCGCATATCATCTACATTCCAAAAATATCTGAATAACCTTTCATGGATACTGGTAACATTAATCATACACTTTCAAAACACAAGGAAAGACAACAGTGTAACAATCCATAGATGTCTCTTTATTCCAAAATTACACATGATAAACATGTAATCATTCCACTACATTCTCAAACCATTGACCGAGCTTCAAAAATTCTTTCATCTCACATATCATTTGTAGTCTCTTCATCATCATCCACATAAATACTACCCATATGACCATACTGATTCTCTTCATGAGTCTTTACCTTAGGGCATTTGTTTGCATAATGCCCATACATTCCACATTTAAAACACTTAACCATTTTTGATGTCGTAGCAATACCATTATCCTCATCCATGGTGTTAACCGACCCTTTTCCTTTGCACTTACTTGCTTTGTGTCCTTCTTTTCCACACCCAAAGCATCTTCCAGTTCCCTTGAAACATTCTACTTGATGCCTCTTCCCACATGATTTACATAGGGGAAATTGAACTTTCTTTCCTCTATGATCATCATGGAACTCCATCTTTCTCTTATTAGTCGAGTCAGGAAACTTACCAAATTTTACTTTATTGATCATGTTGTGAGATTGCTGATTCGGCATAATAATGATGTTTGGACATCCAAATCCCATTTCATTTGGTTTCTCATGATGAATATCATTCCATTGTCCATCATATCCTCCATTATTGTGAATCATCTTGTTTCCAGCCATTTTCTAAAACCCAAACAGAATAGTGTTAGATGCAAAAATCATAATAAAGGGGGAGTAACTTAAATATCTATCATCTTTGGTTTAATCTAATATCGTTACCATAGTTCTAGAACTATATCCTATACGTATACTTATCCTTAGGGGCATCCCTAGACATACCTTAGAAATATCTCTAGGGATCTCACTAACGTTTTCGCATCCTAGTCTCCAAAGGTTGACTAAACCTTTCCTCTGATACCAACTGTAGAGACCCGAAGCCTAACGTACATGAACATTACATTACTTTTTCGGAATACTTAATACATAACAAAAATATACACACAAGGATCGTAATAGTTTAGTGTCTTTGGAAACTCGGAACGTAATCTTCTAATCCTGGTGAAAGATCTTCAAAATCTCCCACAAAGATCTTCCTTTTTTTTCCTAAAACCTTTCTTTATATCCTGGGGAAAAGAAAACATAAAAGGGTGAGCTCAAATGCTCAGTAAGGGTAAACAAAAGAAATATCAATCACATAATTTTCATAAGAACATAACATTTTTGGAAATCTTAACCTGCAAAAGAGAGCATAATTTCATAACATGGGATAAATCATAGTAGTGAAAATGAAACCCTTACTTAAAACATTACTCATTGTGGCATACACACATAATCATAGATAATCATTTCTTGTTAGTCAAGACTCATTGCCAAGACTATCTTAGTGGACAAAGTCCCTTTCTGAATCGAGTAATCCTCGTTTCAGTCCTGTTTCACTGAACCGGTATAACCTACCATTCCAGCCATGTCTATCTCATGAGATATGAAATCTTTACCCAATGAATTGGAGGGAGATATAGGTCCCACCCATCTTATAATGAATCCTTTCTTATGTGTGCCACATAATCATAAAACATACATCATAGCATAACCCATGTAATAAAAATGGGATTCTTAAATGACATGACATCATAAAACAACTCATATAAGATAAAGGAATTCATAAAAATAATTCCATCACAACATGATCAAATAAATTTAATAATAGGGATAAAAACAGAACCCTTTATTATCTTTGATGGAAAATAATTTTGATAAAACACTTGAACTCCATTCTTGAGGAAAATATCCTTTCTTCTTCAAAAAACATTTTTCCTTTCATAACATGTCATACAACTTTAAAATAAAAGAAGTTGATTAAAAATAAACTTGAAAACTTGTAAAGGAAGCTTCTTGGAAATAATGTTTTAAAAATCCATTCATGCCGTATAAGTTAAAAAAAACATTCTTCTAACTTTTGTCGGAAAAGTCAAAAAGTACCTCGTACGAAAAAAACGAAAAAAGATTCCTTTCATATCCTTTACTAAAAACTCATAGAAGGGTAAAATTGGATTTAAACAATTTTATGTGGATGGAAATAATATTACATATTGAGGGAACATGGATGTGGATGATAAAATACACCCCAGTAAATACTTACGAATAAACAATCTCGGATAAAAATGAGATTGTGATATTTCCCTTACCTTAGGTCCGACTTGCTTTGTAAGTGTCCGAACCTCCTGTATAATGATTTAAATCATGTTATTGACTTATTACAGAATGATATCATATATGGTTCACTTATGACATTATATTACCCGTTCTTTTGTAAATTCCATGTTAAAGAAGCGTTTTGGGTAAAATCGTTTCATTTATCGTAGGTGTTTTGACTTGTTGTTCTTGACATCATTATTACTTATATCATGATTTACTTACTTCCAGAATATAAAATATGATTTATATATCATATATATTCAGTATATATATATATATAATAGGTAGATAAATAAAATGAAAAACACCGTTCATGGAGACGGTAGTTCGTACGTACGCATGAACGCTGTTTTCCTTTCCTTATTGTCTTGAAATGGAAGTAAGTAGATGACATACATATGTATATATATACATAAATCCAGTAGCTTTATAATGTCATATATTTCATTATTATTTCTTATATATACATTATAATCATTCTTAAATGGTTAACATGGAGAATGAATCTCATCGCGTCGTGGAGACGGTATTCCGTACGTACGCACGAGCGATGATATCATTTCTATAAATATTGAATTGAATTGGAGTGTATTATACAATATATCAGAATCAATATGATGTTGTAATAACTATGTATAGTTATTCTTTACACCATTATACCCATCCATGTAAGGTGGTGGTGGAAAATAGATTACACCACGGCGTGGAGACGGTATTCCGTACGCACGCACGCGCGGTGATTTCTTTTTCCGTAGGATGGATAGATGGTGAAATAGGGTTGTTTCATACTTATAATAACATATCAGTATATGAGTGATACTGATGTTATTACTTCATAATGAAACAACCTAAGAAGAAGAATTGGAAGAAGAAATAAAGATGAAAGAATTGGTAACGGTAATTACCTCTTCTTTGAAGTGCCTCTTTGAGACCTCCTCTTAGGGCACTAAAATTGGTCTTTGAGGAATACCAGAACCTCTAGGATGTTGCTAGGGAAGTGGAGAGGATAAATTGGCAGGGTTTGTCCGAGCTTGAGTGCTCAAATTGGTGTGAGGAGGAGGGGGAGGAGGTGTCCTTTTATAGGGGAGGAGAGGGGCACCTTAGGAATATCTCAAAATATTATTTTATATTAAAGTCAAAATCGGTTTATAATGTTTCCAAAGGGTCTTATTTCGAAGATAAAGTGGGGATGGGTCGAAATCCTATCAACCAATAGGATTTAGACAAGTTTTGGGTATTATTTTAACCTTATCAATTAGATTTAACTCTAAGTTAAATAATTTAACTTTTACCGTGTCTTTTTGTTTTCTTTCACTATATGGTTAATAAACTTACTATAACATGCCAAACGAACCCCAAATTGTATATTATTAATACATATATCCTTATATAAGTTATTTTGCCGAACCTTAGATTTTTAGGAATAAAATAACAATTAATAATATAATATTTTATTTAAAAACTATTTTGTGTCAATTTTGACACTATTTGATATATGATTTTTTTGAAAGTCATAACAGAATTATATGTTCGAACCAAGTTGATTAAATCAACACTAATATATCATAGTAACCTATAAAATTAGTGTAATTCATAAAAAGTCTTAAATTACATTTATTTTGGTATTTATATTATCAATTATGTCAATATTTCATTAATAAGATAATTACTGCATCATTTTTGTGTCATAAATAAATTATATTATTTGATGTCTAAAAATTACAAATAAAATACCATCATGTAGGAAATCTTTTTAGCTTTATAATGAATATTTATAGTCAAATTTATCTTATGTATAACCCCATATTAAAAATGATTTACTTATTAAACTTTGATTTTAACTATTTTAACCCTTCTTTAAATAAATTAATAATAAATGTCCTAATCTAATCCAAGTGGGCCTAAATGATCATATTTTATTCCTAAGTTTGTTTTTGGTCGAATTACACTTGTCCAATAGAATTAGGACATGTGTTAGGGTAATATTAATATCATATTTACCCTTAGTTACCTTATTTACTATTAACCGTGGTAAAAAAAGTAAAAAGTTACTATTCACCAAAAAATTATTTTCATCTCATTGAACCACATTTTAGTCCTTGATATTAACCGTGTCTCTCGGATTTTCGAAATTCCATTCACAGAAGCGGTAAAATTAAGTTTTATGCAAAAATTCAGTTTTTAACCTACCACTTAGTAGTTTCACTATTCATCAAAAATTGATGTTTTTCAGAACAATGCCAAAATTTCATCCCAAGCTATATTTCATATTCCGAATTCAAAAATGAAGTCTATTTTTCCAAATTCATAACATAAAAGTTGCATTAATTAATTTTATAATTAAATCCCGCTGTTAAAACAAATAGCGTGTTTTTAAGAAACAATATCTATCAAAAGATTGACACTTGTTTATGTCTAGTTTAAATGTGAAACTACATCCAATGACCAACATTGTATTAAATTGTAAAAATATATTATAAATATACTTTAAAACCACTCAAATTAATGATTTATCACTATTAATTATTTTGATTAAAAAATTTGTTTTTAATTATAATTTAGTAATTTTCACTATTCATCAGAATATGAAAGTTATCCGAAAAGTACCAAAATTTCACCTTAGGCTAAATTCGATACTCCGAATCCAAAAATAAAGTTCATTTTGAAAAATAAGATTTACTGGATTTCAAAAAGTGGTTATTACTATTCATAATGGCTAGTTTTAATAATATTTTTATAGCATATCGTTGTTTAGTGAAACTCGGTATTGCGTACTACACACGCTATCGAGGAAGGTCGCGATTGCGTGTAATGCAAGTCAAGTCAAGGATGTGTGTTGTGCAAGCTCCTTTTGGTGTAGCGTACAACACAAGACATTAATAAAATTAAAAAGAATATTTTTTTATAAAATCTTGGGCTGTTACACTACTAGTCGAATAATCACATGTAATAACTAATTTCACAATGAGGGAATGCCTACTACCGGACATCATTACTACATAGTCAAGGCCTAGAGCCAAGACTACAAATAAAATTTTTGTCAAGGCCTTGTTGCAAGACACTAGTTTGTCTCATGAGACCTACCGATGCATGGAGGAGCTATAGCGGGCTCCACCCGTCACTTACTAAGTCCACTGCATTCCTCATATGAAAAAGTTGGAACATAACATAAACATTCGTATTAAAACTAGCATACGAAATGTCATTACATTAACCATAAACCAATAATGGTATAAAATAGAACATCCATAGTCAAACATATCATAGCTCATTCAATACAACATGGAAGATTGTATCATAATAAATCGACCTCAATCAAAAATAATATCCAGTAAAGGATGCTGACATAGTTGAAAATGATGAGTAAAATTTTTTGAGAGAAATATTCTTTTTTGTAAAATCATTTAAAAGTAACACATTTATAAAGGAAGTAATTTAAAAGATATTTTTGAATCAAAGTTTCCCATACCACTTTAAAACTTTTTAAAATAATTATAATTTCCAAACATTCATGTCTATATAAATAAATCTTTAAAATCATTTTGAAATCATGAACATTAATTAAAAGATTTAGAAAGATAAATATTTAAAACATTTAAAATTCTAATCTTGAAAAAGAGTACCTTTCAAAAATCCTTAAAATATTCATTTTTAAATCATTTTTATGAAAAATGGACATGGATGATAAAAATTTCCCAGTAAATACTTACACATAAACAATCTCGGATAATAATGAGATTGAGGAATTAACCCTTACCTTGCACTTTCCTCTGGTCGAGGGTAAGTTTAACCTCCTTTATGAAGATCTTAGTATGTTATTAAATTATACCAAAACCATATTAATATTTATGATATCATACATGATTCATTTATGACTTTATACTACCCATTTAATAATAGTTTCCATGTTAAATTAACATTTTGGGTAATAATCGCTTTCTCTATTGTACGTGTTTTAACTTGTTACTCTTGATTGTATAACTTAGACCAAGATTTAAATAATTACAAAATATAAAACATGATTTATATATCATATATATTTAGAATATAAATATGTATAATAGACATATATATGAAATGAAAAACACCGTTTATGGAGACGGTAGTCCGTACGTACGCATAAACGTTGTTTCCGTTTTCATATCATGTTGAATGGAACTAAGTGAATAAGATATATGTAAGTACACATATATATAAATATATATACCTCCAGTAGCATTATTATTTCATATATTACATACTTATTAGTAATACATATATTTTTATAATTGTCGATGAATGATGAATGTGGAAATGAATCTCATCGCGTCGTGGAGATGGTAATCCGTATGTATGCACACTACAACAGAATCACCGTTTATAGGCAGTTTTTTTTTCATTTTGTGGCGGTTTAAACCGCCGCCGCATGGTTTGGCAGTGGTTTATAGAAACCTCTGCCTAATATGGTGTCACCAATCTATTCGCGGTAGTTTTTTACGTTTCGTGGCGGTTTAAGGAAAGCGCCGTAGCTGCCTCATTTCACGACAGTTTTTCTAAATTTAGCAGTAGTTTTTACGGTCCCTGGATATCAATTTATTCATGGCGGTTATAACCACCGCGAATAAACTCTAATTCATCTGCTGTAAAACTGCCGCCGAAGTCATGGGAATCGCCGCGGAACAAGGTAACAACGATTCGACTATGTCGCGGCGGTTAAAACCGCCTCTAAATGTAAGAAAAAATTTATGTTTAGTGGCGGTTTTCACAGTTTAGCAGAGGTTTAAACCGCTGCCCATATAAATGTTGCGGTGGTTAAAACCACCGCTAAAAGCTGCCTAGAAAAAAAAAATTCTGCTTCCGCTGCACCACTGCCCTGAAAAACAAATCAAATCAGAAATATAAACCAATTGAGATATATTATAGCCCTCCTACCATGCATAACCCACATCATGTATAATCATCACTAGCCCTCCTCCTTCACTAAATCACATTCCCACAATCACTTACTCAATATCAAAAATAACAACATGACAATCACACACTAAAACATCACTTTCCACAAAAAATCATTTGGTAAAAAATTATATATTATTCATATTTGGTTAAAATGAATTAATTAGTTATAACTGATGATAAAATATTATAATTAATTATGTATGATTCCTTTGTATGTTATTGGACCAAAGAAAATTGGTGGTGAAAGATTGGTCCATGGAAAGCTTGGGGGTGAGGTCTGTCCATGAGCTGTTAAGTGGTGTGTCAATGGAAAGGGGCTTCAAGATAAGTTAGGATCTCTAATGTTCTAGACCTATTGTTTTTATTATTATTTTGTGTGATTTGAGGTGTGTAAGATTTCCATTGGATTCCATTCTCCTTCTATAAACCCAATTATTATTTTTTAATTAAATGGTTAATTGAAATTAAAATGTTAAGGTGATTGAAGACCATGAGAAAACTAAACTATGTGCTAGGGAACAAATAGAAGATTGTGTACTGTCCTGATTCCTCGGTCTCTAAAGGATGAGGCATTGTACTTAGAGATCTCAAGTGACTTTCGGACCCCTTCATTGGTGGGGGGGGGGGACCTTTTGATATGTCTTTTCCCTAGAGGATGATCCTTGTATACCTTTTTATGGAGGTGTTTTGTGACATAAGATGACCATCCAATGTGGGCTAGCTAAGACCCTTGAGACACCTCCAACAATTAAGTAATGTTTGACTTAGAAACCATGGCCTATCTAATTTGGAATGTTTCTTGGGTATACCATCAAGTTATGCAATCATAGTAATTGTTTGTATTAACCAAACCCTTTTCCATTAGTTGTGATTTACTCTAGGTGGATGAACATAGGATGGACTAGGATTGGGTTTGCTGAGTGGACCATCTAAGTGGAACCTTCTAACTAAGATGGTCCACGATCCATATTCCTGGAAAACCCATTATTTGGTTTCCGCATTGAGGCCGAGATGTTATTTTATATATTGACACTACTAGAAATTGTGATTTTATCGAATGAAAAGTACTATATTGAGATAGTGGTCCATGAAAAAGGATCTCAAGAGATATCCCTCTACATAAATACAGACCTAGAGGACCCATGTGGGTTCCTAATAGATAGACCAACCCTGAACAGGTGCATGTGTTTCTTTAGAGATGGTTACAGGTGTCACTATAGAACCTGAACCAATGTGGATACCTGATGGATCTAAGATTATAATGATGGGAATGGGTGTTCGTTTGACCATGGTTTTATTTATATTTATATTTATTCTTGATTCATGATATTTAACAAGATTCATTAGAATCTCTAATTGGGAGTGACACAATTTTCATTACTTAGGACACCTGTGAATCACTTGTTGGGGTGGATGAGACCCTTTGATTCTTATTGTGTTTCTAATCTATTATCATGACATATTTGGGGAGGACACTTAGTAAAACTAGCATCAATCATATATGATAGATGTATGGGTGAATAACTAATGGTGGTACTTTTTTCAAAAAAAAATCCATCGGGTCCTGTGTGCTAGATATATTCTAGTAATTTATATATCTTCTCACTAGAGTGTTAGTTTGGGACATATGATTAGTCCATTATAATAATTTTTCTATATAGAACATGATTCTACACATGAATTCATAATCTAGGGTTTATATTGATAACATACAATTAGATGGTGCTTTATAGCTTTGTAGGGATTATGATAGGTGTGGGTGGACAATTGGAGCATCCATCGGGTTGATAACCCTCCTGGTAGCATAATGGATCCAAGGAATGATTCCTCTATTTATTTTTTGGATTACGAAACCCTATCATAGTGATAGGACATGGGTCCTCCATTCATAGAGTTGGTAACCCTCTTAGTTGATGCACACAATGCACATTGAGGCATAGATCATTCATTGCAGCCAGTAACCCTCTTGAATAAAAAATTATTTAGTGTTTAATGAGTCCATTATTACTTCTACTATTGAGGGAGGATGTAGAAGTGATTGATGTGTGATAGTATGGGTGAAAGTTAGGACATGAAAATGTGTGGTGGAAACTACCAATTCAAACACAGGCCCAAATGGAATGATGTATACCACACTTGAGAAATCAAGACATAAAAAGAAACATTAGAAATCAATAAAATGAATAAAAAGAAACACGAGAAATCAAGGAAATTTTAGGACATGAAAATGTGTGGTGGAAGCTATGTGCCACAAATGTTACATATACAAACCAACTGTTCCCATATTTTTTCAACACATCAACAATACAAAAACTCAGGGTCCGATGATGCATCGCCACCCTCTCCACCTTCATCTCCAATTTCTACTATCACCTGTAAGAACATTATATTGAAAATTAAATACAGTTGCATATTTATATTAAAACTTAAATCCAATGAAAGTTAGAAAACTAAATGAATTTTATTTTTTTTATTTGCCTGCATACCACCAATCGATGCACTACCACTGGGGGCATATCTGCTCATCCGCTGACGTATTTCAGTCAACTCTTTCTGCAAAGCAGATATCTGATCCCCCTGCTAGTGAACTGTGTTTCGTAAAGAAACAATCTCTTTCTTAGAATCTCCGGGTATGGGATGAGTAAAGTCAGGAGTAGATGCAACTGCCATCCCCAGTGTCCTGCTAAAAACATCAGATGGTACGGGTCCCAAACCCATCCCGTGCACTCTCCCATGATGCTCCTTCCCAAGGACTTTAGCAACCGGGTCGTCCTGGGAGACTGAGTAAAACTGCGCAGGATTGGCATCCCATAGTTCTTTAATTTTTACCTATAAATAAAATATCAAAATATATTAACATAGTAAAAACTGATAATAAGTTATTATGATAAAAAATTGACTTCATACCCCAACTTCTTTAGCAGTCTCATTAACAAAGTTTCCATCTGATTTCTTGTGAACATTTAACCACAGTTCAGTTCGGGATGCTTCATGCCCTAAAATCTGGGACTGCATTAAGCAAAGATAAATAAACAATTCAATATATTAAACATATAATATTGTCTTATAAATATTTATACTAATTAAAAGATTACCAATGTCGTTCGACTTCTAGAAAAACTTTTTGAGCCCGTAGTGTGCAGGATGACTTGCTTAGCCCGGTTTGATGCATTCTGTCTTGAGAGATCCTGAAATAAAGAAAATTCAATTTAATACTAATGTATTGAATGTCATGTCCTTTTCATATACAAGTATAAATGTAAAATGAGGATAATATAATAATATACATTTCAATACCATCCGCTTCTGATCACGAAGTCTATCAACAAACACTTTCCATTGTTCTTTCGGTACCCCACTGGGTAGCTTCTCATACATTTGTTGCGTGGTCAACGAATTATCGTTGACATCACACCACAATATCCATTTGAAATCTTCCCACTTTTTACCTAGATTTTTCAACATCCACTTTCATTCTATCACATCAGCAACGGTAAAGTGGAAGAACATCTGTATACATAAATTCATTTTGAACATATTAGTAACATTTCATTCAATTAAACCATAATGTAATAAATTTAACTTTATTTTTGAATCATAAACTTCGTTTTTCCAGCTTGGAGGCATATTTATCCAATCATCATATGAAATGGGAAGGGAAACAGGCTCCGCTGCCAGCTGGCCTAAAATCTGGCCAAGTAACCCCGCGGTGTCAGCCGTAGGGAACCCATAAGAATCAAATGGAACGAATATCTTCTTGCCAGTCATATTCCAAACATCTGAAATTTTTATGTTTTTCTCCACGGTTTCACTTTTTTCATCTTCAATGAGAAAATAATTAGTATAAACAAAATACAATAAATTTATTTAATTAAAATTTGTACCTATGACAGTGACACTCTAGTATGCCCAGGATGAACTGGAAGGGGAGTGTCGCTGCCCCACTGCTAAGGATTCTGAAGGGGGAGTCGATGACTCACCCTCTAATGGGACATCCACAGATGGCGTGAGAGATGGTTCAGGGGGAGATGGTGTAGGGGTGTCGGCAGCCGGTGCCTCAGATGTCGTGGGGAGGGAGCCAGATAGACCACCATCTGTCGCAGAACTAGATGAAATAGTGTACCGCTTCCTCCTTGGCATTCCTGTCATTTAATAAAATAAAATTAAGTTCATAATATATATTTCAAAAAATTATTCAGAAAATAAAAATAAAAAATGATAATAGATGCCCAGTACTAACAGAATATATATATATAACAATGCTAATGACTGAATGCAGAAATGAAACAAGTGGTTGCTGAATAAATAAATAATTGTACATACAATCATTTTCCCCTTCAATCATATCAGTTTCCTTCTCCATTGATTTATCCACTTCATTCATCCCTACTAGACTAATATTTTCAATATCATGATGGACAAATAATCCTGCTTCCTGTTGCTGATTAACTTCAATTTCAGAGGTCAAATTTTCCACTTCATCACCCATATCATACAAATCTCTTTGTATTAGCAACTACACTCCACCCTTCATCGGCAACATCATTCACATAATATACCATTTTTTCTTGTGATGCTAAGATATATGGATCATGCAGTTCACGATCACCAACATCCATCAAGCAAGATAAGTTCACAGAAGTAAATTGCAAGCAATCTCTTTTAACACCTCTGATAAAATCGACCCATTTGAATTTGAATAAAACAACCAAAAAATGTCAGTGATAGTTTAATTCAATAATATCATACAACATTCCATAGTATTCCACTTCAGAAAATGTAAATATACCACTATTATGTGTTTTCAAACCCACTTGTCGATCAACTGTACGAAATCTAAAGCCATTCACATTATAAGCGTCGAACTTTCTAACTTGTTTTAGAGGACCTCTAGAAAGAAAATTCAAATCTTCTGACACCTCTGCTCCAGTATCAGTATTCATGATCTGAAAAAAGACATATACTTTATTAGATTTACAAAATGTATGTGTCAAACTAATATTCGTATTTATTGCAATATTTATGAACTTACATGTCGTGCAAACCATTCTACAAGCTATTTATTAATAGCTTTTGTTATATATTTCTCATTTCGTGTTCGGACTCTCATTCGTCTCTTTGTTTGTATCCTCAACTCTTCAATATATGGATCTGCAATTTCACTATTCGGTAGCACATATCTATGTGCCTGTAATAATTCCAATTTATTCAATGTCACATTTGAGGTCCTCCCAACTGATCGGCCAATAACAGGAAATATTTTGGATTTATGATGTATTTGAGATTGAATTGATGTGTCATCAACACGTCCAACTCGATTAAATCTTGTATCAATATTATCCAAGTATCAAGAACAAAAGGTCAGACACTCCTTAGCCAAATAGCCTTCAGCAATAGTACCTTCTGGTTGAGCTTTATTTCTCATGTATGATTTCAAATGCCCAAGATATCTGTGAAATAAAATAAACATAATTATGAATTTAATTAAGTACCAATTTTTTTTACTTAACTGGAAAACATATAAAAAAAGTACATCTCAATTGGATAGATCCATCGATAATGAACGGGGCCTCCTAATTTAGCTTCCTCAACCAAATGCATAGTTAAATGCATCATTACAATAAAAAATGATGGAGGAAAGATAATCTCCATTGCACAATGGGTCAATAAAAACCTCTCCTGGAGGTTTTCAAGATGAAATATATGTAGAGATTTCTCACATAATTTTCTGAAAAATGTGCAGAACTGGAGTACAATAGTAGTAATTTTTTCAGGTAATAATGTACGCAATTCCAATGGTAGTAACTGTTGTAACAAAATATGTGAATCGTGACTTTTCAATCCATGTAACTTATGATTCTTCAAGTAAACACACCTCGAGATGTTACTTGAATACCCATCAGATACCTTAACATTATTTAACATTCGAAGGAATGTATCTTTATCTCTATTTTTCATTGCAAAAATTACCGAAGGATACTTTTCATTCTCATCTGGCCAGAGATCATGTTTTATGTTCATTGCTTGTAAGTCTTTACGAGAATTGAGATGATCCTTCGACTTTACATGCTCATTAAGAAATGTGAATATCAAATTTTCACAGACATTCTTCTCAATATGCATCACATCAAGATTATTCTACAAAAAATTAAATTCTCAATACGGAAGTTTGAAGAATATACTTTTTTTCTTCCATTGTTGCGTTCCGGTTTCACTTGACGATGCACTTCAGACCCATTTTCCACTATCATTTAAATGATGAACCTTCTCAAATTATGTTTCAACATTTTCAAGCTGTGTCAATATTTTAGAACCAGTTAACAACTTTGGAGGTGGTCTACGATCAATAGAACCATTAAATTTTGATCTGTTCAGCCTAAATCTATGAGATGCATCAAGAAATCTTCGATGGCACAAGAAGCACCATTTTCTACTGTGAGGTAGCCATTTGGGATCAAAATCAAAGTTACAAATGAGACAAGACAAACCCATGTAAGTGTTCCAACTAGATAAATTCCCAAGCCCAGGGAATTCACTAATGGTCCACATTAAAGCAACATGCATTTTGAACATTGTTTTAGAAGAAGTATCAAATGTCTCAACACCGTTTCTCCATAACTCCTACAATTCATCAATCAAAGGCTGCAAGTATATATCAATATCATTTCTAGGAATTTGTTTTCCAGTAATAATCATCTAAAGGATAAAAGATGTTTGTTGCATACACATCCAAGGAGGCAGATTATAAGGGATCAAAACAACTGGCCAAATGCTATAACTGGTACTCAAAGTCCCAAATGGGTTGAATCCATCGACATCCAATCCCAATCGAACATTCCTAGGATCAGCTGAGAAATAAATATGTAATGTATAAAATGTCTTCCATGATTATGAATCTCGTGGATGTCTCATTAACCCATCATTTTTATTATCTACAGAATTCCACTTCATGTATTCAGCGGTTTTCGATGACATGAATAATCTTTGCAATCGAGGCTTTAAAGGAAAGTAACGCAAAACCTTGGCTGGTGTGTTCCTTTTCTTCTTCTCCATGAAATTATGTTCATTCAGACTTCCAACATCACCCTTTTCCTGCCATCTAATATAAGAACATTTCTTTCAATTCTGTCTACTTGAATCCTCTCCCCAATAAAACATACAATCATTGGGACACACATGTATTTTTGTATAATTCAAACCAAAATTTTTAACAACTTTTTTCATATCATAAAAAGATTTTGGGATTTTTGCTTCAGGAAATGGATCACGAATCAATTCCAATATCATGGACATTGCCTTATTTGTAATTCCACACAGACATTTGATATGGTACAACTTCAGCAGAAATGAAAGCTTTGAATATTTCAAACACCCACTATACAACTCTTGATTTCCATCGTCAACTAAATCATGAAATGCATTTTCCTCAGTGAAGTTTTCTATTACATTTGGATCCACAGAATCAAGAGGAAGATCCAATGATATGTTACAATCTTGATCTTCATGTGTTACAATCTCCAAAACATCACTTGTCATGTTGCAATTTGTAGCACCCTCTTCTGGTTGTTCTGATATGTTTTGATGCTGATAGTGATGTCTTGCAGTGCCGAATGCATCATTTATGAGGTTTTTCATTTCATTTTCCATTGTCGATGAACTTGAGACCTCATTCTGTAGATTAACATCAGTGCTCAAGCTTTATGTAACATTCGATTCTCCATGCCAAATCCAACACAAATATTGACCAGGGAATTGCTTCAGTATTAAATATTCACAAACCTCATCTCTCCTCAACCATGTTCTAAATTTACATTTAGGACATGGAAATTTTATTCTCCCTTCAACGGATTGATTAGAAATTTCAAAATCTAAAAACTCATTCAAACACTTAACATACTGATATGTTTTCCTCGGTAATGTGATCCAGCTTTTATCCATGTATTACACAATGTGCCTACACAATAATAAAAATAATTAAAACACATAGTTACTACTAAATAGAGAAAGAGATTCATATATATGATAGTGCAACATTACAGAAACATAATATAATAAAGATGAGCCCCTGAGTTAGATATGAACCCTCTAGTGTTTGGGATAGGGGAAGTTTCTTTGGTAAAGAGAAACAATGTGCTAACATCGTGGTAGATACTTTACCATGAAAACCAAAGCATATTGTTAATTTGGAATAACCCCAACCTAAGTTCTCTATAGAGTCTTCATATAAAACTCTAATATTGAATAAATCTATTATAAATAATGTTTATGGAAAACCTTATGATGCTTACAAAACTCAACACATTGTTAATTTGGAGTGGCAAGAACCACATGAGGGATAGTCTTGAGGCATGGTAAGTGGTGGTGTTCATGGAAATGCATGATGAAATATTTAATCAATAAAGATCAATGAACATTATATAACACCAAAACAAGAAAATTATTAGAGGGGGTGACATGTATGAGAGGAATCACCTTCTTAATTTCCTAGGTATAAAAATAGAACCTCCAATCAACTTAAAATATATATATTTATATATATAAAATAAAATAAATAAAAATTTTTTATACAACTTAAAATCTATATAATAATGAATACAATGCATCAAGAACAATGAACAAAGACCTCTTAAGATCTAATCTGGCTTCCCAAATAGTAGCATCTAAAATCTCTATCGATTTTTTCATAAAAATAACTCAAGAACACTATAGAGTGGGTGAACACTTGGGAGTACTCAGTAGGAATATATTTCTAAGTAGTTCTATATCCATGCAAGATATATGTTCCAGAATAGACATATGTGAAACAACTATGCAATATTAGAATATGGGTTATGCTAAAAAGAAATGTAACACATTATATATTTTCTATCTTTAACCATATCACCTATAAAGGTATTATCATATTAAACCAATGGATTATCAAAAGAAAGTATGAAATGGGGATTTTGATTTACATGTAATTATAACAATAATGTATATATTCCATATTTGTAACATCATCATTTAATGATTATGCCACTTCACAAAAATTTACATAATATGGAAACCATCAATATTTTCGACAAAACAGAAAACCCAACTCTTAACATGTGTCAATAATCACTGTCACATCATCATATTATCTAGAAAATAGGTAATCCCAACTCTCAACCTATGTCAATCATCTCATCATCATCACATTAGCATAACAAGAAAGTCCAACTCTCAGCCAGTGTTGACCATCCCAACATCCACTAAATTTCCACATCATTACCTCAATGACACATGTTATATCTTCGAGCCATCACAACCAAAAACATGACATAGCATTAAAGCCATCATAACTTAGGGAAATGTGCACATGTTATACCTTAATCCATTATAACCCATTATATAATCATGTATTGTAACCATGAGCCATCAAAACCCATGAGTATAGTATCAAACAACCACAAACAATCAAGCAGATAGAAAAACAATCACTTAAGAATAAAAACTAACAAACACATATAAAAAATCACATGAAATAAGTAGAAAAAAAAATAATCATAAACGAAAACATCTGCATACAATACAATAAATACAACATTACAATTTATTATAAGAAACAATAATAATAAAGAAATAACTAATATCAAAACAATAAAAAAATTAGAAATCAAACCCTAGGGTTCGTATAGGTCGTCGGGGAAGCAGGGTCGCTGGGGTCGTGGGGTCGCCAGGGTCATGGGGGGATGGGGTCGTTGAGGTCGCGGGGTCGCCGGGGTCGCGAGGTTGTCAGGGTCGCGGGGTCTCCAGGGTCATGGTGTCGCCGGGGTCGCGAGGGGACGGGGTCGTGGGGGAAGCGGGGGGCCGGGGGAATCGCGGTCACTGGGTGAGAAAGAGGAGGGTCGGGGTGGGGGGGGGGGAGGGTCGGGGCTGTTAAAAAAAATTGTTTCACAGCGGTTTATTATAAACCACCGTGAAACCTTTTAAAAAAAAGGTTTAGCAGCGGTTCTAGGAACCGCCGCTACAAAACCGCCGCTAAACGGTGATTTGTTGTAGTGGCACGAGCGACAATATAATTTACTTAAAGGTGTGTAATTGGATGGTATATTAATTTTACAAAGACATTATCATGTTATTTTTATTATTTATATACATATTACTCGTCATTATATCCATTCAAATAACATATTGTTGAATAACAAATTACACCACGGCGTGGAGACAATAAGCTACACGTACGCACGCATGGTGACATTATCATTCATAAGATGGATAGAATAATGGATAAAGTTGTTCCATATTTATAATAACATAGTATTATATATAATATACTGGAGTTATTATTTTTGAATGGAAATAACAAAGACATAAGAAGTGGAAGAAGAAAAGAACTTGAAATAGGGTGGTGAAATTATTACCTCTTCTTCGGGTTCTTCCTTTTGATTTGATCAAAATGGCTTTTTAAATTGGCTTTATGACTAAATTAGGGCCTCTAGGATGAAGGGAGAATAGTTGGGAGTGTATTTGGGAAGATTGTTTCCAAGAAAAATGGATTTGGAGGTGTGAATTTGAGAGAAGGGGAAGTTCCCTTTTATAAGAGGGGTGAGGGGAACCTTTGGAAAAACTTAAAATATTATTTTGTAATAAATTTATATTTGGTTTATAATGGATAAAAAACGTATTATTTAAATACTATGGTGTAAATGGGTCGAAAACCATTCAACCAATAGATTCTAGACAAGTTTAGGTTACCCTTTTAACCTTATCATTTAGATTTAACTCTAAGTTAAATAATTTAACTTTTACCGTGTCTTCTTATATTCTTACAATATATGGTTAATAAAATTACTATATACTACCAATCTAACCCAAATTGGTTCATTAATGTCATATATATTATTATATAATTCTTTTGGACAAACCTTATATTTTTAGGACCATTATATCAATTAATAATATAATATTTTTTTTAAAAACTATTTTATGTCAATTTTGACACTATTTGGTATTTGTTTTTTGTTAAAATAATAGAAGCATGATTACTTCAAAACAAAATACATTGAATCAATCCTAACATGTCATATTAACCTATAAAATTCGTTTATGTCATAAAAAAATTGAAATTATATTTATTTTAATATTTATAATACCATTTATTTGATTCTTTCATTAATAAGGTAATTACTGCATCATCATTGTGTCATAAATAAATTTAATTATTTAATCTATAAAAATTATAAATAAAATAAAATTATGTAGGAAAGCTTTTTATCTCTCTAATTAATATTTATAGTCTAATTTATCTTATGTATAACCCTATATTAAAAATAGTTTAGTTATTAAACTTCGATTTTAACTCTTTTAACTCTTCTTTAAATAAAATAATAATAAATGTCTTAATCTAATCCAAGTGGACCTAAAGGGTCATATTGTATTCCTAAGATTTTTTTGGTCTAATTACACTTATACAATTGAATTAGTACATGTGTTAGGGTAATAATAATACCATTCTTACCCTTAATTACTATATTTACTTTTAACCGTGGTAAATAAAAATAAAAAGTTACTATTCACCAAAAATTATTTTTATCTTATTGAACCACATTTTATTCCTTGATATTAACCGTGTCTCTTGGATTTGTGAAATTCAACTCACAAAAGTGGTAAAATTAAGTTTTATGTAAATTTGCAAATGCTCCTAGGAGGTGGGTAAAAGACGGTAAAAGTTCGATAAAATTTTTATATATCTAAAATTATTATAAATTGACTCCAATGAATTACAATGAACTTATATAGGTATTATGTATATATTTTGACCTAAAATAACTTTAAATAAAATAAATAATTATTTAAATAAAAAATCGATTTTAAACGATAACTCAGTGTTTTTTTCACTATTCATCAAAAAATTGAACGTTTTCAGAAAAATACCAAAACATCACCCTAGGATAATTTCGATATTCCAAATCCAAAAATTAAGTCTATTTTACCAAATTCAAAACATATAAGTTTAATTTAATAATTTAAAATTAATTCTCGTTTTCAAAACAAATAGCGTGTTTTAAGAAACAGTAGCTATCAATATATTGACACTTGTTTATGTATAATTTCAGTGTGAAATTAATTTCAATGACCAAAATTGGATTAAAGGGTAAAAATATAATCTAATTATACTTCCAAAACATTAAAATGTATAATTCCACACTATAAATTATTTTGATTACAAAAGTTGTTTTCAGTTAAAATATAGTATTTTTCACTATTCACCCAAATATGAAAGTTATCAGAAAAACACCAAAATTTTATTGAAACTAAATCCTTATGTCCCGATTCTAAAGAAGAATTTTTTTTTATCAAATTGAATATATTAGAGTTTCAAATATTTTATTTAAAAAGGGTTCACCATTAAAAGGCGGTAAAATTGCATTTTTTTGAAAAATAATTCTTTTATCTGAAAAAAAATGAATTAGTTCTTACATTATGTCTAAGAAACTCTTAATATGGATTCTAAAATTATAAGGATTATATAAAGTTTAAAATTCAGTTAATACTATTCATAACTACTTTTGAGCGGCTAGTTTGGTAAGTTGTGGTGCGCTTGAACTCGGTGTTGCATGTAGTGCAAGTTATTGAATTACTTTGAAGAAATAGCGTACTTTGAAATCATGGGGTGTTACATTATTCCCTCCTTCAATAAATTTCATCCTCACAATTTGAAATTTTTCTTCTAAAATAAAATGTTGAAAATAGAAAATACATTTGTGGGAAACCCACATCAGAAATTGGATTAATAAAATTTAGTCTTAATAAGAGGAAAAAGGGGAATGAAAAAAGTCACCACCAAAATTTGATATTGATTAGGAGAACATTGGTGGAAATTAGAGACACATAATTGAAGGAAAAACATAAATATTTATAGGGAGTGATTGAGGTCATCAATCAAAAACAATTGTAGAATTGTGGGTCTCAAAGCCACCAATCTATGATGATTTAAAATACCATCGGTTCAAAAAAACATAAGGTATTAGGATACCACATTTTTGGTTTTAAGATCCCTTCTCTAAAGTTTAATAATTAATTTATCCATAAAATAAGAGGGATATATATATATATGTATGTATATATATACTTGAAAAGTAGAGTTTTATCCTTTAACTAATTCCTACCACAAACTCATCTTTCACTCTAAAAGATTTCTATATATATATATATTCTATTAATCTTAATCTTATAGGGTTCCAAAAATAATGAATTTATAATTCACATATCAAACCCTTTAAAAAAACTACATTATTAAATCCAGGGCATCACGTGGGTCTGTGATAGGTGATACACCCTTGCCTCCCTTCGGTGGTGGGTTCAAGTCTCGCGGCTTTTCAGACGTGACGGGTTGCCACCCGACCTCTGGGTTGTCCTTTTTATGGAAATCCAAAAATAACCTTAAAAATAGTATCCAATTTCAAACTTAATCCATTCCAACCTTTAGAATTATCCAAAATACTTATATCCATACTCTCAGTCCAAAGTTTATAAGGAATTTAAACATAATGAGGATCCTTTTTTCAAGGTAATAACATGTGAACGCCTTCATCGTGTATTCTTTTACAACACCGCAACATCCTAAATTACCCAAATAAACCATCTCTTATTCCAAAATTAATTCCTTAGTATCAGGACCATATGATCTCAAATTCCCAATGAAATGGTACTGCAGTACAATCCTTATTTATCTCCATAATTCATGTAACTAGTATACTGTTGATACAACACTAAAATGAAATAATTATATAATAACAACATAAGAACACTAGTCATTCTTCTTCATCTGAGGTAGTATCATAACTTGATTATATCCAATAACATCATTTTCGTTATACTCTTATGAATGGGACATTGATTCGCGTAGTGTCTCAATGCCTTGCGGATGAATCATTTTACATTTGAAAACTTTTTCTTACCCTTGCAATCACGTACTTGGTGTCCTTTTTATTCACACTTATAAAAAACTCCCATTCCATTCAATCATTTACCAAGGTGATTCATTCCACATTTCTCACATATTAGAAAATCCTTCTTTCCCTTTATCCGTATTTCTTTCTACCATCCTTTTCTTCTCTGGATTCCCTTCAAAGCCATAGGATTCAGAGAATTATTTAATTATCTTATTAACACAAGATACTATTTCTTCATATGTTGAGAATACATGGGAGACTATTTACCTTCTAAATGTTGGCTTAATACCGTGAAAGATATGATCCTTCTTACTCTTTGGATCATATGTATTATTGGAGTTATCATTCCTTCTAATGGGCACCATTTATAAACAATGGAAAACACTAAGTCAGTTTATGAATCACAATTCATAATTCCAAACATGTAAAATACCTAATGTAAATTGAACAGTTTATGGATATAATCCATAATCACAAAAATGTTTTCTTTGAGGAGGTATATAATCATAAACCCTTCATAGTGGTTTGTAATGAAAATGAGAATTATCCTAAGAATATCCCCCAGGAGTGTCGTAACCAAGAGTGTAGCAAGACCCGTTGTCGTGCACCAGTTCTCGTTCGAGTCTAGCTTAAAGAGGTGTTTTCAGGTTTTACCCCTAGGTACATCTGTGCCAGAGCTGCCTCTACCTGCTCGTATCCAGACATAGATTTATTTTCTTGGAAAACTCAAAAAATATCTACATTACCAAAATTCTAGGAAGTACTTATATACTAATCCTCAAAGTCTATCTTATGTCTATGTTCTCTAATTAGAGTTTATCTAAATATAGCTTTCAAGGTTATTGTTAAACTTCCTATGATACCAACTGTAATGCCCTGACCCCAGTTAAACAGATCTGGTGCATTATTTTAATACATTGGCACAATTACAAGGAATCAAGTCCCGAAGTACTGATCAGTTTAGCAGTCATGGAAAATAGATTACATACATTAACTTTACATTACAATTTGAAACATAAAACACAACATAGATAGTTATTTGAGAATTACCTTTTTCCCTTTAGCTTAACCCTGCATATCAATCGTAATACACTTCTTGGAATCCTGGGAAAATAAAACCTAAGAAAGGGCTGAGCACAGATGCTCAGTAAGGGTAAATAATTTAGCAGAAGCAATAAAATCTTAAGGCAAGGTGTGTAATAAAAAAAAATCCTTTTAAACATAAACTTGAACATAATTTGGAAAAAATAAATGAAACATTACCATATAAACATGCACATGGATATTCTACTAGTCGAATAATAACATGTAATAACTAATTTCACAATAAGGGAATGCCTAATACCAGACATCATTACCACATAGTCAAGGCCTCGTGCCAAGACTACAAATAAAATTTTTGTCAAGGCCTTGTTCTAAGACACTATTTTGTCTCATGAGACCTACCGATTGATCGAGGAACTATATTGGGATCCACCCGTCACTTACTAAGTCCACTGCATTCCTCATATGAAAATTTTGAAACATAACATAAACATTCGTATTAAAACTAGCATACGAAATTTCATTACATTAACCATAAACCATGAATGGTATAAAAATAGAACATCCATATTCAAACATATCATAACTCATTCAATAAAACATGGAATATTGTATTATTATAAATCGACCTCAATCAAAAATAATATCCAGTAAAGGATGTTGACATAGTTGAAAATGATGAGTAAATTTTTTTGAGAGAAATATCCTTTTTGTAAAATCATTTAAAAGTCACACATTTATAAAGGAAGTAATTTAAAAGATATTTTTGAATCAAAGTGTCCCATACCACTTTGAAACTTTTGAAAATAATTATCATTTCAAAACATTCATGTCCATATAAATAAATCTTTAAAATCATTTTGAAAACATTAACATCAATTAAAAGATTTAGAAAGATAAATATTTAAAACATTTAAAATTCTGATCTTGATAAAGAGTAACTTTCACAAATCCGTAAAATATTCATTTTGAAATAATTTTTATGAAAAATGGACATGGATGATAAAAATTTCCCAGTAAATACTTACACATAAACAATCTCGGATAATAATGAGATTGAGGAATTAACCCTTACCTTGCACTTTCCTTTGGTCGAGGGAATGTTTAACCTCGTGTATGAAGATATTAGTATGTTATTAAAATATAACAGAACCATATTAATATTTATGATATCATACATGATTCATTTATGACTTTATACTACCCATTTAATAATAATTTCCATGTTAAATTAACATTTCGGGTAATAATCGCTTTCTTTATCGTACGTGTTTTAACTTGTTACACTTGATTGTATCACTTGGACCAAGATTTAAATAATTCCAGAATATAAAACATGATTTATATCTCATATATATTTAGAATATAAATATGTATAATAGACATATATATGAAATGAAAAACACCATTTATGGAGACGGTAGTCCGTACGTACGTATAAACGCTGTTTCCGTTTTCATATCGTGTTGAACAGAACTAAATGAATAAGATATATGTAAGTAAATATATATATATATATATAAATATATATATATATCTCCAGTATCATTATTATGTCATATATTACATACTTATTAGTAATATATATATTTTTATAATTGTCGATGAATGGTGAACGTGGAAATGAATCTAATCGCTTCGTGGAGACGGTAATCCGTACGTACGCATGAGCGACAATATCATTTCCTTAAAGGTGTGGAATTAGATGGTATATTAATTTTACAGAGAAATTATCATGTTATTTTAATTATTTATATACATATTACTTATCATTATATCCTTCCAAATAATATAGTGTTGAATAACAAATTACACCATGGCGTAGAGACGGTAAGCCGTACGTACGCACGCATGGTGACATTATCATTCATAAGATAGATATAATAATGGATAAAGTTGTGCCATATTTATAATAACATAATATTATATATAATATACTGGAGTTATTATTTTAGAATGGAAATAACAAAGAAAGAAGAAGTGGAAGAAGAAAAGAACTTGAAAGAGGGTGGTGAAATTATTACCTTTTCTTCGGGTTCTTCCTTTTGATTTGATCAAAAGGGCTCCTTAAGTTGGATTTATGACTAAAGTAGGGTCTCTAGGATTAAGGGAGGATATTTTAGAGATTATTTGGGTAGAGTTTGTCCAAACAAAATGGCTTTGGAGGTGTGAATTTGAGAGAAGGGGAAGTTCCCTTTTATAAGAGGGGTGAGGGTCACCTTTGGAAAAACTTAAAATATTATTTTATAATAAATTCATATTCTGTTTATAATGGCTCCAAAATGTATTATTTAAATACTAAGGTGGGAATGGGTCTAAAACCATTAAACCAATAGTTTTTAGACCAGTTTAGGTTACCATTTTAACCTTATCATTTAGATTTAACTCTAAGTTAAATAATTTAACTTTTACCGTGTCTTCTTTTATTCTTACACTATATGGTTAATAAAATTACTATATACTGCCAATAGAACCCCAATTGGTTCATTAATGTCATATATATTATTATATAAGTCTTTTTGGTGAACCTTAGATTTTTAGGACCATTATATCAATTAATAATATAATATTGTTTTTAAAAACTATTTTATGCCAATTTTGACACTATTTGGTATTTGTTTTTTGTTAAAATAATAAAAGAATTATTACTTAAAAAAATACATTGAATCAATACTAACATATAATATTCACCTATAAAAATCTTTTATGTCATAAAAAATTTAAATGTATATTTATTTTAATATTTATAATATCATTTATTTGATTCTTTCATTAATAAGGTAATTACTGCATCATCATTGTGTCATTAATAAATTTAATTATTTAATATATAAAAATTATAAATAAAATACCATTATATAGGAAATATTTTTATATTTTTAATGAATATTTATAGTTGAATTTATCTTATGTATAACCATATATTAAAAATGTTTTATTTATTAAACTTTGATTTTAACTCTTTTAACTCTTCTTTAAATAAAATAATAATAAATGTCTTAATCTAATACAAGTGGACCTAAAAGGTCATATTTTATTCCTAAGGTTGTTTTTTGTCGAATTACACTTATCCAATAGAATTAGGTCATGTGTTAGGGTAATAATAATGTCATTGTTACCCTTAATTACCATATTTACTTTTAACCGTGGTAAATAAAAATAAAATGTTACTATTCACCAAAAATTATTTTTATCTTATTGAACCACATTTTATTCCATGATATTAACCGTGTCTCTCGGATTTTCGAAATTCATCTCACAGAAGTGGTAAAATTAAGTTTTATGTAAATTTGCAAATGCTCCTAGGAGGTGGGTAAAAGAAGGTAAAAGTTCGATAAAATTTTTATATATCTAAAATTATTATAAATTGACTCCAATGAATTACAATGAACTTATATAGGTATTATGTATCTATTTTTACCTAAAATAAATTTAAATAAAATAAATAATTATTTAAATAAAAAATCAAATTTTAACGATAACTCAATGTTTTTTTCACTATTCATAAAAAATTGAACGTTTTCAGAAAAATACCAAACCATCACCCTAGGCTAATTTAGATATTCCAAATCCAAAAAATGAATTCCATTTTACCAAATTCAAAACATATAAGTTGAATTTTTTAATTTAAAATTAATTCTCGTTGTCAAAACAAATAGCGTGTTTTAAGAAACAGTAGTTATCCAAAGATTGACACTTGTTTATGTATAATTTCAATGTGAAATTAATTCCAATGACCAAAATTGGATTAAAGGGTAAAAATATAATCTAATTATACTTATAAAACATTAAAATGTATAATTCCACACTATAAATTATTTTGATTTAAAAAGTTGTTTTCAGTTAAAATATAGTATTTTTCAGTATTCACCCAAATATGAAAGTTATCAGAAAACACCAAAATTTTATTGAAACTAAATCCTTATGTCCCGATTCTAAAGAAGAAGTTTATTTTGTCAAATTGAATATATAAATGTTTCAAATATTGGATTTAAAAAGGGTTCTCCATTAAAAGGCGGTAAAATCGCATTTTTTTGAAAAATAATTATTTTATCTGAAAAAATGAATTAGTTATTACATTATGTCTAAGAAACTCTTAATATGGATTCTAAAATTATAAGGATTATATAAAGTTAAAAATTCAATTAATACTATTCAAAACTACTTTTGAACGGCTAGTTTGGTAAGTTGTGGTGCGCTTGAACTCGGTGTTGTGTGTAGTGCAAGTTATTGAATTACTTTGAAGAAATAACGTACTTTGAAATCATGGGGTGTTACAATTTTACGAGACCTTAGTTAATTTTTCAATTTTTTTATAAAATCAGTTATAATTTTAAAATTGGTATTTTCCAATTAAATGATGATCGTAATTGAAAATTAAATTTCTCATATGTAGAAAATTATTTTCATAATATTGAGTTCATTTTTTAATTATATACATTTAAAAATGTTGAGGGTAAATTTTTTGGGTTTTTTTCTAAAATAATTGAATTTTTGGTGAATAGTAAAATATTGCAATTTACGGTATATATACATTATAAGGTAAATACATTATTACTTGAGTAATTTCTGATGTAATAACCATAATATCAAACCAACCTTCATTATTTTAATATATTTGGAGATAATTCTCAAACTATTTATAGACTTGAAGCAAAATAATAAACTAATGAATAAAATAATGAGAAAACACTCCTCTCCTCCACTATAAATACCACCCCCACCTCTTCTTATCACACCTCTTAAGTATTGAAACTTGTCCAATTCCTGAAAAATATCTTCCCAAGTCTCTTACCCAAGTCCAAGGGCCTTTTTCTCACCAAAAGACCAATCCCAATCCCCTTAAGGAGGTTCTCAAGGAGAAGAAATTCAAGAGGTAAAATCCTCTTTCATTTTCCTTCATTTTCTTTTCAATTTCATTTATTTTATTATAATTACCTAACCTACTCTATAAAAACTTGAATGATAACCAAAGTATCATATATATAAGGTAATTTTATTTTTTTAATGGAAAATACATCATCAATCCCCTTCTCCTCTCCCATTTATTCTAAAAATTAAAATATCATCCATGATGTGCCGATTTACCGCCATCATGGATGATGCATTTTCATTTTCTATTATCTTCTTCAATACTGGTCATAGAACCATTATTATGGTTAAAAAATATTTTATTATACATATTATAAGTTATATAATGTTTTGTAACCAGTAAATATACATAATATTAATTAATAAAACAAAACTAGTTTGTGATAATCAAAAATTTACCAAAATAAACTAACATTCATCAGTAACGTTTTATCTAATAAATCATATTCGTATCTGGAAACAAGATGATTTATAAGTCCTTTTAATATTTTGTAAGTTTATTAATAACATATAATTTAAATTTTGGAGAATTAATACCATTTTTACATGAACTTACATACATGTATACAAGTGAACCAATCATGAAAACCAAGGAAATGAACACTACTTAATGATGAAAATGAATCTTATAACTCATCAAAAAGGATATAAATGAACATAATAAAATTATAATAAATAAAATAAACATTTAATAGGTTATGAATTAAATTTTTAATGGATCTAATTTCATTATCCAGGACATTAAGTTCAAGTGCAGAACACTTTCATACATAAGGGAAGGGATATTCCCCAAACCTCCATTTTTTCCTTCGGGTTACTCTTTATCTCTCTCTACCCAAATGTAACTGTTAATTATTATTATTTATTCCTTATAAATTCTATTTGTTTGTGTCATGACTCATCCCTCAGGGCCCATGCCGTGACTACCCCAAGCCCACCTTCCATAGGCCATGGGTTGGCGACTAGCACCGAAGGCGTATTCCCTAAAACTGGGAAGGAATTTCCTTTAAAAACTTTAAGAACACATAACCAAGCACACAACAAGATAGGAACACAAGTAAACTGAAATTTAAATAGAGTGAGTGCAGTAAGTAAAAGGGGCTTGAATACAAGACCAACTGGAAAGTACAAGTACAACTCTGATACAAGACAACATAAGAAAAGGGAAAGTTAGCTGCTGGGTTATCCTTCGAGGTTCTTACCTGAAGGGTGGGTACAAATCACCTCCTTAGCACTCCACATTCACCTTTCCCCTCTGCATACCGACACACCGTATGGTCCACCTCTAGGTACTATCCAGTCCTGGTACTCTCAGCCTCAGTCAGCGTTGTCCATCGTCTGCATCCAACACAACAAGGTGCGGGCATAGCCCATGTAGGGGTGAGTATAACGATACTCAGTAGGGACCCCGAGACCCTCAAGGTCTCAAAAAATACACCAAGGATAAACCACAAAGTATAAAATCAATAGACAACCTTACATAGGTATATGCTCATACATATACCTAAGTTATCAAGTAATCCATCTCAATCATGAGGAAAACACAAAGGTACTGACTCAACTCACACTAGGATTTATTCTAGGAGTAGTATCAAGTAACATTCACAGTCACAACGTCAAACACCCCGGTTGATGGAGAACTCCTCCTCTATTGAGTATAGTGGGCCTCACGTGTCACACATAGGTGCTTCCCACTAACCTTGGACTGCTGAGGTACTCCTCCTATCGAGTACCGCAGGTCTGCCACGTCACCAAGGCGCTCCCCACCATGGGTCTGCCGCGTCACCAAGGCGCTCCCCCTCGTGGCCTACTGAGGTATTACTCCTATAGAGTACCATGGGTTTGCTGGGTCACCAAGGCTCTCCCCACTGTGTGTTTTCCACGTCACAAAGGCGCTCCCCAATGGGCCTATCGAGTCACTCCGAGTTGAAACAGTCAGCAGTCGTCAAGTCTCAGCCAGCCACTGGGTTCCCGCACTATGCTCGTTCATCTCTGGGAGGATCCACTCCACAAGTTATTGTTTGATACTTCAACTGCCATGAAGTCCCATGAATAAGTATCACAAAGGTCCACCACGTCATAGGGGTCTCAATGTAACAGATATCGCGTTAATCGGATGCCCGGTCTGTGAGTAATTAGCCTTTTAGCCCCGGGGGCCCAGTTGAATTCATGCTTGATCTAACCTAACTATTCCCTATATTAATCCAAAACATGAGTGGGGTATACTCATATGGACAATCTCGCTCCAAGATTTCCAGCGCCGCTGACGGTTCGTCAAATGGACATCCGGTGCCAAATTTTTGACCAAAAGAATGTAATTGGGTCGAAGTGGGCCCAAGTCCGGTCTGACCCGGTCGAACCGACTTGGCCCAACCCGGCCTAGGCCAACGCTGACTATAGTGTGGCCTGGCTTGCTGGGTTTGGCCCGGCCCACTGGGTTCGGCCCGACACGTTGGGTTCGGCCTGGCAGGCCGCGAGGGTGTCGTGAGGGCGGCTCGACTGAGGGGTACCATGAGGGCGCGGGGCGGCTCGGCCCGACCTGTGGCGGCTCGGCCGAGGGCGGCGTGATACTGTCGGGCGGCTCAGCCGTGGAGTGGCGGTCCGGCCATGGGGTGGCGGTCCGGCTGTGGGGCGGCGATCTTGCCTCGGGGAAGCGGTCCGGCCATGGGGCAGCGTTCCGACCGCGGGGAGGCGGTCCGGCCGTAGGGAGGCAGTTTGGCCACGGAGCAGTGGTCCAGCCGTAGGGAGACTATCCGGTTGCGGGGTAGCGTTCCATCTGCGGGGTGGCGTGTCGGCCACGAGGCGATGTAGAGTCACGGACGACGGCGGTGGACACGGTCGGGGCGGAGGTCGCAGGGCAGCAGCGGTGGCCACGGGTCGGCGCCGTTGTATCGTCGCCTTCGTCGCGGACGGCGGTGGCGTCGACCGCCGTTCTCATGCCCCAACCATGGATGGTTGCCATCGTCCTCCTTAGAAAATAACACCACAAGATTTTTATAAGGTTCGGGCCATGTTGGATTGGACCGTACCCTCCTTGTTAGGGTGGTAGCATGTGGCTCAACAAGAACATGAAAGAAAAATGTCCAGCTTTACAACCTCCCGCAACGTTTCATTCCCAAACCGCAAAAGAAACCAAGGAAAGAAATAGGGAAAATATTCACATGGTAATAAACCCCTACCATGGGTTGTTCATTGATGTTGGTGCAAGAAGGAAGTACGGACGTTGATTCATCGTAGATGAAGACGTCCCACGTCCAAAGAAGTCCCGAGGAAGAAGGTCGAAGTCGAGGTCGGCGTTCTTCGTTGGTGGAGCATTATTCATTGGCGGAGCATTCTTCATTGGAGAGATTTCTCCCAATTCCACCAAAATGAAATGATATCCTCCAAAATAATAGATTATGAGATGTATTATGTTTGTTGGCATAAAATTCAATTTGGGTTAATTAATTACTTAGCATAATTAAGTGGGGGAGGGGTTTCACAATTAATTAAGGAGGGTTGGAACAATTAATGTGGCGGAAGCTCACAAGGCTCCTCCACATTAATGAGGGATTTGAAGAGGTTTAGACCTCAGGTGGTCCCCACCACCATAACCTCTCATGGGAGGTTAAGGTCTGGTGGTACCCACTTATCAACTTCCACATGGAGGTTTTAACAAATAAAATAAAATGTGTGAGTATTTTATTTTATTATTTCTATGAAAAACCCCAGAATTAACTTTCACCCTCGTCCAACTGCCATCGAGGTGAAAGTATTCTTAAGCGAATACCAGTGCTGCAAGTTCAACGATGTCCTCAGATTTTAATTCCGAGTACCGGTTCAAAAGTTAGAAAAAACCTGCTCGCACTTTTACTGAATGTACCCGAACAAAAGTTCAGAAATTTATTCTGGGCACTCTGGGCCTCAGAATTATGCGTCGTCAATTTTTGCGGACTCCTAAAATTCCCATATATTTTAAAAAAAATTACCTAGAAATTCTGGATCTTTATTTTCTTCTCATATCAGGAATTTACATCCCCGTAAGCCACAACTCAAACTAAGGGAAGAAGTGGGGGTACTGAGTACATATCTGAGCCTCCTGCTCCCATGTTCTCTCCTAGAGGTTCTTGTACTGCCAGCGAATGCACACAAGAGGTATCGACCATCCATGAAGGACTCGCTCCTATCGATCCTCAGTCTTTAATGGAACCACCGTAAAAGTCCCCCCATCATCGACGTCCAGCTCGCCATGGTTGATGATGTGATAAGGATCGTGCACGTATCTCCTCAGTTGGGATACATGGAAGAAATTGTGCACCCGGTGCAACTGAGGTGGAAGAGCTAAGTGGTATGCCACCTCACCAACTCTAATGAGGACCTGAAAAGGTCTGATGAACCTTGAAGATAACTTGCCACCTCGGCCATATCTCCGCAAACCTCATCAAGGTGAGACCCGTAGAAAGACGTGGTTTCCATCCTTGAACTCTAGAGGTCTCTTTATCCTATCGACATATGACTTATGCCTACTCTGTGCAGTCTTTATTTGCTCCTAGTTGATTTGGACCTTCTCTATGGTAGCCCGAACCATCTCTGGTCCCACGAGTGTTGACTCCTTAGGGTCAGTCCAGCATAAAGGTGATCTGCAAGGTTGCCCGTATAATGTCTCAAAAGGTGCCATCCCAATGGTGGAGTGATAGCTATTGCTGTATAAAAACTCTACCAAAGGTAAGTGATCCTCCCAGCTGTGACCGAAGTTGAGGACACAAACACACATCATGTCCTCGAGGGTCTGAATGGTCCACTCAGTCATACCATCCATCTGAGGATGAAAGGTGGTGCTCAAATGAAGCTATGTCCCGAAAGCCTCCCTCCCTTCCATAGTCGGGAAGTGAAACATGCATTACAATCAGAGACAATCGTCGAAGGTACTCCATGTAGCCACACAATCTCCTGTACATAGAGGCATCCCAATATCTCCACTGAACCCTGATCTCTAATCGGTAGGAATTGGGCCAACTTGGTGAGTCCGTCGATGGTCACCCAGATAGAGTCATGAACTCTAGATGTATGTGGAATTCCTGTCATGATGTCCATGTATATCCCATCCTACTTCCACTCTGGGACCTCTAAAAGTTGAACCAAGCCCAATGGCACCTGATGCTCCACATTCAATTGCTGACAAGTGAGGCACCGAGAAAAAAACTCTGCTACTGATTTCTTCATTCCCATCCACCAGTGTTGTCGTTAGAGATCCTGGTACATATTCACCACTCCTGTATGTACCGCTAGAGGGGATGTGTGGAACTCCCTCAACACTTTCTCTTAAAGTGACACTGGTACCATGGTATGTCCTCTGAAGAAGATGGCATGCTCCCCACCTTCAAAATATCTACCAGGTGCATGTCCTGTGGATATATGAGCACATAGTATCTCGCAGTCAGCGTCCCCACATTGCACCTCTCTGACTCACTGAACAAGTGGGGGAGTGACTATAAGAGATTCTAGAAAATCTGCTCCATCTCTATCCACAAAGGATATCTGTAAAGCAGCCAGCTACTCCATCGCCTCGCCAAACAACTGTATACCAGACCTCCTTCTAAGTGAATCTGCTAAAATGTTCCCCTTACTAGGAGTATAGATTATCTCGAATTCATAGACCTGAAGGAACTCAATCCAACTTCTCTATCTCAGGTTCAGGTCCTTTTGGGGGAATATATACCTGAGACTCTTGTGATCCGAGTAGACTGTAAAATGTTTTCCCATCAGATAGTGTTGCCACATGTTCAAGGTGAATACCACTACTGCTAACTCCAGGTCATGAGTAGAGTAGTTCTGCTCGTGATGTCTTAGTTGTTGAGAACCATATGCAATCACTGCTCACTCCTACATCAGGACACATCCGAGTCCGATCCCTGAAGCTTCGTAGTAAACTAGGTACCCCACACCCTCCTCTAGAAGCCTCAATATGGGGGCACTAGTCAACCTCTACCTCAGCTCTTGAAAACTCTGCTGGCATTTCTCTGACCAAACAAAGGGTTTCCCCTTCTTCGTCAAGGCTGATAGTGGTGCCACAACTCTGGAGAAATTTGGCACAAATATCTGGTAGTATCCATCCAAACCCAGGAAACTTCGTACCTCCGTCACACTCCTGGGTGGCTCCCAAGAAAGTACCACCTCAATATTTTCTAGATCCACTACAAATCATGCCTCTGATATGACATGTCATAGAAAGTGAACCTCTCAGATCCATAACTAGAACTTAGAGAGCTTACCATAAATCTAGTGCTCTCAGAGTGTGTCCAGTACTACCTACAAATGATAGGAATGCTCCTCCTTGGTAGTCGAGTAGATCAGAATGTCGTCGATGAAGACTACTATAAAGCGATCAAGGTGTGGCTGAAAGATCCTGTTCATGAGTCCCATGAACACTGTTGGATCATTGGTTACACCGAATGGCATAACCAAGAACTCTTAATGGCCATACCGACATCTGAAGGCCGTCTTCTGCACATCCTCATCTCACACTCTGAGCTGGTGATAGCCTGATCTGAGGCCTATCTTTGAGAACCACCGTGTTCCCTTCAACTGATCAAAGAGGTCGTCAATCCTGGGGAGTGGGTATTTGTTCTTCACAACCACCTGGTTCAGGCGCCGATAGTCAACACAAAGCCTCAAGCTCCCATCCGCCTTCTTGGCGAAAAAAATCAGGGCTTCCCATGGAGAACCACAGGGTCGAATGAATCCCTTCCCCTGCAAGTCCTTTAGCTGTACCCGCAGCTCACGAAACTCCATGGGAGCCATCTGATATGCTGGTGTAGATAGCAGTGCCATCCTAGGGTATAGGTAAATGTAAAAGTCCACCTATCTATGAGGAGGTAGACCTGGGACATCATCAGGGAAAAAATCAGCGTACTAGCCCACCGCTACAGGATAGCTCAGACTCTCCACATCCACAGCTCTGAGGGTAAGGCTAGCCAAATGATGAGTGATCGGGTGCACTCTCTTCTGGGTAAGTCCATCCTTCACTGCAAAGGCTCCCTTATCACCGGTGATGGTAAACCCGGTCTCATCCGTGCGGACACACCACACCTTGCACTTAATACAGTCAATCTGAGCATGGACTGTAGATAACCAGTCCATACCCAAGATGATGTCGTAAGGCCTTGACACTGCTACTAGGAGATCCCATCCAAAGCTCTCGCCTCTTAGAGTAAGCTCACACTTCCAACACCAGTGCGTAATCACCAAATCCACTCCTGTAGGAGTCTCTAGCTGTAAGGATCGAGCCAACAGCTCCGTTGGAATCTTGGAGCTATGAACGTGGGTGGTGGAAATAAAAGAATGATTGGAACCTATGTCTACAAGTACTGCAACTAAGGTGGAGTGGACACAAATGGTACCTCGTATCATCTATGGAGAACCATGATCATAGGCTTTAACTGCCTGGAGCTGAGGTCGCCTCTATCCACCTTCTCCCTGTGGTTGGGGTGGACCTCCTGGTGGTGGTGGCGGTAACATCTCGAATCATCGTCCACCGCTAGCTGCACAGCCAGCTCATCTGCCACATCCGCCAGCTCCCTGCGGACCTCCTCTGTTAAATCTTTGTCTCTGCCTGGGTAGTCCTTCGACCATCTGTTGATCATTCGAATGGAGGGTCAGACAGTCACGAGCCAAGTGACCCTGCCCACCGCATGCATAACACTGACCGCTCCTGACATTACTAGCTCTGCCTCGGGTGCTCCGCACAACTGACCATGAGTCATGTGGTTTTCCATCTATATGTCTGGTCCTCTTGGACCTCTGTGATATCTATCTGATGCCAGCTATAGAAGACTCTTCCATGTGATGACTGGTGGTGGGTCTCGCTACTGGTGACTGCTCAGCAAGGCAACTCTCCATGAAGAGGGATCTCTCTAACACCCCTGTCTGCGTCGGGATGCTGTGTGAGATCATCAAAGCCTTAATCTCCTTCCTGAGTCTCTGCTCGAAGGTACGGACCCTGAATATTGGGTCCCGCACCATATCTATGGAGTAGTGTGAGAGGTCACTGAATCTCGCTGAGTACTGAGCTACAGTCATGCCTCCCTACTGCAGATAAAGTAGCTCCTGAATGTGCACTACGTGAAGAGTCTTTGGAACAAACTCTGCCCGAAACAGGCTCTCGAAGTCAGCCCAGAGAAACATCACCTCATCTTGAACCTCGAGCATCAAGCTCCACCATCTGCCTGCTGCTGCCTATAGAAGGATGGAAGCAAGAATCACCATGAGATCGACTGGTGTCCCCAACAGTCAGAAAACTATCACCACAACCTCCATCCAATCCTAAACCGCCCATGGTTCCATCTCTCCCCTGAACCTGGGTGGCCTCTGGTGCTGGAACTCGTGCAATGCGCTTAAGTGGAGTGCACCATCTGCTGCTGGGGATGGTGGAATCAGTGGCCCAATGGGGAATGGTACCGATGGTGCCACCGCTAGTGCCTCTTCTGGAAAAGGTCCCTACACCGAGGCCTCATCGCTCGGTGGGCTATCAGTGCGTACAACTCTCGGTACCCTAGATGGATGTCTTTGTGGATGCATCCTAAAAAGAAATAGTCGCACTATGGTCAATAAGTTATACCTGGTGAGGTGAAAGTTATACCTGGTGAGCTGACTCAAAATATCAAAAATAAAACTTTTGAAAACACACACACAATCAGTGTTTTTGTGCACTGAGTCAGAAATCAAAAGTCAGGGTCCTGTTGTATGGATACGCCGACCACCACACTAACACTTGATTCCCTAAACTGATAACCACATCCACTACACTTAACACTATTTCCGTTAAAAATAAAGATCAGAGTCTTATGTTCTGTGGTAGAACTGACTCCTCTGATTCTAATTTGTTACAACCCGTCCCCCGGGGCCCGTGCCGTGACTACCCAAAGCCCGACTTCCATAGGCCAGGGGTTGGCGACTAGCACTGAAGGCATATTATCTAAAAATAGGAAGGCATTGACTTTAAAACCTGTAAGAAAACGTAACCAAGCACACAACAACATAGGAAGACAAGTAAAATGAACTGTAAATAGAGTGAGTGGAGTAAGTAGAAGGGTCCAGAATACAAGCCCAACTGGAAAGTACAAGTACAACTGTGATACAATACAACTGAAGAAAAGGTAAAGTCAGCTGTTGGGTCGTCCTCTGAGGTTCCCACCTAAAGGGTAGGTACAAATTTACTCCTAAGAACTCTATATCCACTCATCCCCTCTGCGTACTGACATGCTGTATGGTCCACCTCCAGATACCGTCCAGTCCTGGTACTCTCAGCCACAGTTAGGGTTGTCCGTCGTCTGCATCCAACACAACAAGGTGCGGGTATTGCCCATGCAGGGGTGAGTATAATGATACTCATTGGGGACCCCGAGACCCTCAAGGTCTCACAAAATCCACCAAGGATAAACCACAAACTATGAAATAAACAGACAACCTTACTTAGGTATATGCTCATACATATACCCAAGTTATTAAGTAATCCATCTCAATCATGAGGAAAACACAAAGGTATTGACTCAACTCACACCATGATTTATTCGAGGGGTAGTATCAAGTAACATTCCTAGTCACAACGTCGAACACCTATAATGCTGGAGAACTACTCCTCTATCGAGTATAGTGGGCCTGCCGCGTCACACAGAGGTGCTTCCCACTAACCTTGGACTACTGAGGTACTCCTCCTATCGAGTACTGTGGGTCTGCCGAGTCACCATGGCACTCCCCACTATGGGTATGCCACGTCACCAAGGCACTCCCCATAGTGTCCTGTTGAGGTACCCCTCCTATCGAGTACCGTGGTTCTTCCATGTCACCAAGGTGCTCCCCACTGTGGGTTTTCCGTGTCACCAAGGTTCTCCCCACTAGGCCTGTCGAGTAACTCCGAGTCGAAATGGTTAGCAGTCGTCAAGTCTCAGCCAGCCAATGGGTTCCCGCACTATGCTTGCTCATCTCCAGGAGTATCAGCTCTACAAGCTACTGTTCGATACTCCAACTACCACAAAGTCCCATGAATAAGTATCTTAAAGGTCCGTCACGTCATAGGGGTCTCAACGTAACAGACGGCGCATCAATCGGATGCCCGATCTATGAGTTATTATCCTTTTGGCCTTGGGGGCCCAGTTGGATTCATACTCGATCCAACCTGACCATTCCCCATATTAATCCAAAACTCTAGTGGGGTATACTCAAAGGGACCGTCTCTCTGCAAGATTTTCAGCACCGCTAACGGTTCTTAAAATGGACATCTGGTGCCAAAGTTATGGCCAAAAGAATATAATTGGGTTGTAGTGGGCTCGAGTCTGGACCGAACCAGTTCGGGTCGACCCAGACCGACTCGTTGGGTCTGGCCCGCCCCGACCCACTAGGTCCGGCCTGACAGACCGCAAAGGTGCTGTGAGGGTGTCTCGGCCGAGGGGTACTGCGAGGGCGCAGGGCGGCTCGGTTTGGCCCGGGGTGGCTCGGCCGAGGGCGGCGTGAGACCACGGGTAGCCCGGCCCGGGGTGGCTCGGCGGTCCAGAGTTGTCCGGGGTGGTCCAAGGTGGTCCGGGGTGGCCCAGGGTGGCCCCGGGTGGTTCGGGGTGGCCCAGGGTGGGTCAGCGGTCTGACCGGGGGGTGGTGATCCGGCTGCAGGGCGGTGGTCTGGCCGTGGGACGGCGCCTTAGCCACTGGGCAGTGTGGAACCGCTTGACGGTGGGGGTGGCCATGGTCAGGGCGGAGGTCGTGGGGCGGCGGCAGTTGCCGCGGGGCGGCGCTGTTGTGCCGTCGTCTTCGTCGCCGCCAGCGGTGGCGCCGACCGCCGTTCTCGTGCCCTAACCATGGATGGTTTCCATCCTCCTCCTTCGTGAAGAACACCACAAGATTTGTGGAAGGGTCGGGCCATGCTGGTTTGGCCCGTACCCTCCACGTCAGGGTGGTAGCATGTAACTCAACAAGAACATGAAAGAAGAACGTCAATATTTACAACCTCACGCAACGTTTCATTCCCAAACCGCAAAAGAAATCAAGGAAAGAAATAGGGAAAATATTCACATGAAAATAAACCCCTACCTCAGGTTGTTTGTTTACGTTGGCGCGAGAAGGAAGTATGGACATCAATTCGTCGTAGATGAAGACATCCCACGTCAGAAGAAGTCCCGAGGAAGAAGGTCGAAGTTGAAGTCGACGTTCTTCATTGGCGGAGCGTTCTTCGTTGGCGGAGCATTCCTCGTTGGAGAGCTTTCTCCCAATTACCCCAAAATGAAATGATAGCCCCCAAAATAATACATTATGGGATCTATTATATTTATTGGCATAAAATTCAAATTGTGTTAATTAATTACTTATCATAAGTAAGTGGGGGAGGTTTGGCACAATTAATTAAGGAGGTTTGGCACAATTAATGTGGAGGAAGCTCAAGAGGCTCATGCACATTAATGAGGGAGTTGAAGAGGTTTATACCTCGGGTGGTCCCCACCACCATAACCTCTCAATGGGAGGTTAGGCTCGGGTGGTCCCCACCACCATAACCTCTCATGGGAGGTTAAGGTATGGTGTTACCCACTTCTCAACTTTCACATGGAGGTTTTAACAAATAAAATAAAATGTGCGAGTATTTTATTTTATTATTTCCACGAAAAACCCAAGAATTAACTTTCACCCTCTTCCAACTGTTGTCGAGGTAAAAGTCTTCTTAAGCGAATACGAGCGCTGTGAGTTCAATGGTTTCCTCAGATTTCAATTCCTATCACCAGTTCAAAAGTTAGAAAAAACCCTCTCACACATTTACTGAACGTACCCAAACAAAATTCCAGAAATTCATTCCGGGCACTCTGGGCCTCAGAATTATGCGCCGTCAATTTTCACAGACTCGTAAAATTACCATATATTTTTAAAAAAAATTAAATTAAAATTATAGGTCTTTACATGTTGTTACAAAAATATTTACCTAGATCAATTATTCCTTCATTGATAGGGAAATAAATGTTTGATAAGGTTATATTTTCAATTCCTTTCGATAAGCAATCCAGATTGAAGGGAACCTTTCAATTTCTTACCCATTTTCAAGTACACCCCATAATCTATTTTAATCCACCAATATTTTTATAAAATAACTCTTCTTATCCTAAAAAACTATATTTTTTCATTTTTGGTTTTATACTAACAATTATGCCTTTTCCCTCTTTAGAGACTCTTTTATATTTTTCCTTTAATCACACTAAATAGACTCTTTTCTAAAGTTTCTTAAAAACCCCTTTTACATGTTTTCACTTCAGTTGGACATTATTTATCATGATATATGCCTATTTTCCCTTATGAATTTCTAAGTATGATTTAGATACATTATTTCATGGAAACCATTGTAATATTCTCTTAGACCACTTATTCCTTGTGTGTGGTGTATGTATATTTCTCTTTTGTTTATGATCATCATTCATTAAATATACATATTTATTATATCATGGATATGATTATTGTCTTATCTATATACCTTTTTTATATATGGTGTTTTTATTTAATTGAATCTATGTATGAAGGTCTTAAGACAATTCTCTGAAGGGAACTGGATTCTCAAACATTTTCATCATATGATGAAATAGTATTAAGTGCCCTCAAAATGGAAAAGTAATTTTCTAGATCCTATTTTTTCAGTGGAAATCATGAGAAGAAGAGGTCTTATAATCACCATGGAAAATTTAAAGCATCAAAGAAAAAGAATGGTATGAATCAATTTCCATTATGTGAATTTTTTTGAAATAATAATCATGGGAAATTCTTGGAAGGCATGATATTTTATTATAAGTACAGAGAAATTGGTCATCAAGAAAATGAATGCAAGGGGAAGAAAAAAAATCAACGATGTTCAATGTTTCAACTGTAATTAAATGAAGAATTATTCAAATTAATGTCCCAAACATCAAGAGAATCTACCACAGAAGATGCTAAGGGGAGATGATCAATCTTATACGATCAATGCAGCTGAAGTTGAAGTATCTAATGACCCGGTGATAGACACATTAATATTATCTTCAAATATACCCAATGCTTTAATTGATTCTTGATCATCACACTCTTTTATACCTACCCAATTTTCCAAGAAAATTAGATATTTACCTTTTGATTTAATAATGGAGTTATTAGTCAAAACCCCTAAGGGATGTATCATTACAACAAAAATGTGTCAGGAAGTTCCTATTATGGAATATAAAAATGATTTATTTGTTGAAATTATCATCATACCAATGGTTGAATTTGATATAATCCTCATAATGTACTGAATTTCAAAATATGATATGAAGAAGGAAATCACGATTTGTGAGGAAGATGTAGAACCCCTTATATTTAGAGAAGAATATTTATCATATGATTCTTATTTAGATCCACCCCTAGTAGCTATACAGAATGAAATTCTTGGGGAGGAAGAGAAAAAAAATATATGGATGAGGAAAGTTATCTTAAAATTGAGAATGTACCAATTGTATTGGAATACATTGATGTATTTCCTAAGGAATTAATGGGACACCCACTAGAGCGTGAAGTTGAGTTTACCATTGATTTAATCCCTGATTAAAGACCAATATCAAATACTCCTTATAAAATAGCCACTGTGGAATTATTGGAGCAGAAGAAAAAACTAGAGGAATTGAGTAATAAGGGATTTATTTATCCTAGTGTTTCTCTATGGTGAGCCTCTGTTCTCTTTGTGATTAAGAAAGATAGATCCTTGAGGATGTATATTGACTATAGAGAAATCAATGCTATTAAAATAAATAAAAAGTATCCTCTACCTCATATTAGTGATTTATTTGATCAACTCCATGAAGATGGATATTTTTCAAAGATTGAACTTCGTTATGGATATCATCAGCTCTAAGTAAAGAAGGAAGATATTCTGAAGACAACTTTTCAGATTTTGTGTGACCATTACAAGTTCACAGTAATTTCATTTAGGTTGACTAATTCACCATTGGTTTTCATGTATCTAATGAACAAATTATTCAAGGAATATCTTGAATTTTTTTTTGTAGTAATCATTGATGATATTCTGATATATTTTAAAAGTAATGAAGACCATGAGAATCACTTGAGGATTATTCTTAAGACTCTCAGAAGGAAAGAGTTATATGGTAAATTTAGAAAGTTTGAATTTTGGCTTCAGTAAATTTATTTTCTTGGCCAAATTGTCTCTAAGGATGAAATATGAGTTGGTGATGTGAAGACAAATGTAATCCAAGAATGAACTATTACAATGAATATAATTGAGGTATGTAGTTTCATTGGTTTAGCAGGCTACTATCAGATTTTTTTTAGATTTTTTTTCGATTATATATCATGTTAACCAAGATCACATGTAAATGGGTTAAATTCATATAGAAAAAATAATGAAAAAAATATTTAAATAATTGAATAGAAGATTATTCAATACTCTAATTTTGACTATACCATTAGGAATGACGGGTTTTGATATATAGTGATGCGTTGAAGAAAGGACTTGGTTGTGTCCTTATGAAAAATGATAAATTTATTTCATATACATCAAGGATGTTGAAGAATCATGAAAAAAATTATCCAACTCATGATTTTTAGTTATAAACCATAATATTTTCTCTGAAGATATGGAGACACTATCTATAAATTGAATGATGCGAGATATATATAGATCAAAAGAGTTTTAAATGTATCTTTACAAAGAAAGAACTCAATATGAGGCAAATGTGATGGCTCTAATTACTCAAATATTATGATTTCTAAATACACTACCATCCAGGAAAAGAAAATATGGTAGAAGATGCATTAAGTGGGAAAGATCATGGAATTTTTAATCAAATGAGTATTGAGAAAGATCCTATATTCATTAATTTAGTAAATATGGATATGGTGATTGTTTAGGAAAGGTAAAAATCACTACTTTTTCAAACTATTTCTAAACTATATTTACGGGAGAGTATAAAGATATCTCAATCTGGTGATGAGAATTTCCAAAAGAAAATTAAATATGTTAAGGATGGAAGATTATCAGACTTCATGTATGAGGATGAAGTTATGAAATTTGTAAATAGGTTATATGTTCCATCAATACCAGATCTAAAAAGGGAACTATTAGATGATGCTCATATCTCAAATTTCTCTGTACACCATGGTAGTACCAAGATGTATAGAGATCTAAAGGAACATTTTTAGTGGGATAATATAACGTAAGAAATTACTGACTATGTGTCAATGTGTATAGTTTTTGAGCAAGTGAAGGATGAGAGATACCATACTAGAGGATTCATGCAACCTATACCTATTTCTATGTGTAAGTGGGATGAAATTATGATGAAATTTTACATAGGTCTTCCAAGTACACCTAGAAGGAATAATGTAATATGGGTTATTGTTGATCATCTTACAAAAGTAACACATTTGTTTTTCTATAATATAAGATTTACCTCTTGATCACCTAGAAAGACTCTATATTAATGAAGTTGTAAGACTTCATGGTTCACCTATATTGATTACGTCTGATTCAGATCCACTGTTTACATAAAAATTTCTAGGAGAGTCTTCAGAGGGATTTGGATACTGAGCTTCATTTGAGTATTTATTATAACCCTCAAACCGATGGATAGTGTTAAAGGACTACTCAAACTTTAGAATACATGTTGAGATCATGATCACTTGACTTTCAAGGTATGTGGGATCAGTATTTACCATTTTAGAATTTTACAACAATAATAGTTTCCATTCTAGTATCCAAATGTCACCATATAAAGCATTATATATAAAGATATTTCCAACTACAACTTGTTGGGATGAAGTTAGTGAGATGAAATTTATAGGCCAAAAAATTATTAAAGAGACAATGACAAAGGTAAATACTATTTAGGCTCATATTAAAGAAGATCAAAGTAGACAAAAGAGTTATACTGAAAACCGGAAAAAGGATTTGGAATTTCAAGTGGGAGATCATGTTTTTTGGAAGTATCTCCATGGAAGGGTTTCTGAAGGTTTGGTAAGAAAGGGAAACTGAGCCTTAGGTACATCAGACCATTTGAAATTCTAGAAATAATTTTAGTTGCAGCTTACCAATTAGTAATGCCACCAAGTCTCTCAAAATTTCATGATGTGTTCCACATATCATTATTTAAGAAGTACATGCCAGACCCAATGCATGTACTAACCTATGAAGAAATAGAACTGCAACATGATTTGTATTACTGTGAAGAGCCTATCGAGATTATTAACATAATATAGAAAGTATTAAGAAATTAGATGACTCAAATGGTAAAGGTTCTTTGGAGAAACTATAAAATGGAAGAAGGAAAATGGAAACCTGGGGATGTTATGAAGAGGAACCACCCTCATATGTTTAGAAATAAATATTCATGAAAATTTTGAGGATGAATTTTCTTAAGGAGAGAAGAATAAAACACCACAATATTTTATTGTATGTATCCTCCTAAAGAAATTTAATTCATTCGAAAGCTTAGTTTGAACCCAAAATTATTTCATATAGTATTAATCATATAAAATAACATATAGAACACAAGAAAAACTTTAGAAATGAATAATGAATGAAAGAATAGGCTTTTTCTAGAAATTAAGGAATATATATAAATGAAATAGTAACTTGACCTTTGGAATAGTAATGTGACCCTTAAGAATAATAATTCAGCCAATAGAATAGTAACCTCATATATGAAAATATAAATAAAATTTATTTATCTTATAAATGATAATATGATATAATTATATTAGAGTACAAGAAAATAAATGTTTTAGAAATTATTAATTAAGTGTTGATATTTTTTATAAACATAAAAGTTTATTTGAAATTTTATAACTAATATAATGATATAAAAGAAAATTTATTTTTATAAAATAGAATTAAAAAAATTAATATTTTTTTTGTCTTATGAATAAAAGAAAATTTTATGAGACCTCAATTAAATTTTCAAAGTGTTATAAATTCAGCTATAATTTTAAAATTGGTATTTTCTAAATAAAAGATGTTTTTAATTAAAAATTAAATTTCTCATATTTAGAAAATTATATTCATAAAATGGAGTTCATTTTTGAATTCTACATGTCAAAATTTTGTTAGGATTAATTTTTGGGATTCTTAAAAAATACTTGAATTTTTAGTGGATAGTATATTACGGTAATTTAAGATATATATACATTATAAGTTAAATAAACTATTACTTGAGTAATTGATGATGTAATCACCATAATCTCAAACCCACTTCATTATTTTAATATATTTATTAATAATGGTCTAACTATTCATAGTCTTGAGGAAATATAATAAACTAATGAATAAAATAATGAGAAAACACTCCTCTCCTCCATTATAAATACCACCTCTCACCACCTCTTATACTCACACATATTAATTATTGAATCTTGTAAAATTACCAACCAATAATCTTCAAATTTCTATTACCCATGTCTAGGAGCCTTTGGTCTCACCAAAATACTAATCCCAAGCTTCTTAAGGAGGTTCTCAAAGAGAAGAAATTCAAGAGGTATAATTCTCTTTTATTTTCCTTTATTTGCTTTTCAATTTAATTTTTTTCTTATATTTAACTCACATAATATATCCAAAAATTAATGATAAATGCATTATATTATATATACTCTAATTTTATTATGTTAATGTAAAATCATTCATCAATCCCCTTATCCTCTCCCTTTTATTCTAAAAATGAAAATATCGTTCGTGATGTGCCGATTTACCACCATCATGGATGAAGAATTTTCATTTTCCATTACCACCTTAAAGTTTGGTAATAAAACTATTATTATGGTTTAATAAGATTTATTATAAATATTATAAGTCATATAATGTTCTGGAACTAGTATATATAGATAATATTAGTTAATAAAACAAAACTAGTTTGTGATAATCGAAAATTCACCATAATAAACCAGCATTCTTCATTAATGTTTTATCCAATGAATCATACTAATATCTGAAAAAGTGATATATAATAACATTTAATCTTTTATAAGTTCATTAATAACTTATAATTTCAATTTTAGAGAATTAATCCCATTTTTTAGATGAACTTCCATACATGTATACAAGTGAACCAATCATGAAAACCAAGGAAACAGACACCCCTGAATGATGAAAATGAATCTTATAACTCATCAAAAAGGATATAAATGAATATAATAAAAATATAATAAATAAAATAAATGTTTAATAGTTTCTTAATTAAATTATTAATGAATTTAATTTCATTATCCAAGATATTAAGTGCAAGTACAGAACACTTTCAGCCATGTGGTAAGGGATTTTCCCCGAACTTCCATTTTTTTTCTTCAGGTTACTCTTTCTCTCTCCATACATCTATGCAACTCTTAATTATTCTTATGTACTCCGCATAAATTCTGTGTGTATGTTCCAAAAATATTTACCTAGATCAATTATTCATTCATTTATAGGGAAATACATGTTTTATAAGGTCATCTTTTCAATTCCTTCTGATAAGAAATCCCGATTTAAGGGAACATTCCAATTTCTAACCCATTTTAAAGTACACTCAATAATATATTTTAATCCAAAAATATTTTTATAAAATCACTCTTCTTATTATGAAATAATATCTTTGTTCATTTCAAGTTTTATTCTAACAATCATGCATTTTCCCTCTTTAGGGACTCTTTTATATTTTTCCTTTAATCGCACTGAATAGACTCTTTTATAAAGTTTCTTAAAAACTATTTTTATATGATTTCACTTAAATTGGATATAGTTTATCATTATATATGCCTATTTTCCCTTATAAATGTCTAATTATTATTTAAATACATTATTTCATGGAAACCATTGTGATATTCCCTTTGAACACTTTTTCTTTGTGTGTAGTGTATGTGTATTTCTCTTTCATTTATGATCACAATTCCTTAAATATCCATATTTATTTTATCATGGATATGACTATTTTATTATTCATATACAATTTTTACATACAATTTTATTGAATTTAATCTATATATGAATAATGATTTGGACTTGTAGTGATGGTTGGGGCCCGGTTATAGATAGTCCCTCGATACATCGACAAGTCTCTTAAGACAGAACAGTTGGAAACAAACCCTCTGTGTTTGTTTCCAAACAGAATCATATGGGGTTTTTACCACATAATTAAACCATATTTATGGTATAATGGTTCATGTTCCATATACATGACATCTAATAAATAATCATTTTCTTCATTCAGTAGTCAATTATTACATTCTACGAGGTTCTCTCTATGAAAAAAAATTATATGGATGCATTTTCATTATTAGTGTACTGATGTCATGTGTTTTTCAGATTATTTTCCTTTCAATAATGTCTATTCCTTATTGATTTTTTTTTATTTTCATCTCATATAACCCTTACGAAGCATTTGAGCTCACCCTTTTATTTTTTTTCTTCCCGAGGTTGTGAAGATGAAATCTTTGAATAAGTTATAGGAAGCAATTTATTTTCTCTTGTTATGTTCTATGTTTAACTATAAATGTAATAAGGGAAAAATTTATGTATATATTTATTCAATAATACTAAACTGATCGATCCTTGGTGATACGATCTCTTGTATCTATTCCATTTTAATCAAATGACCACTTACTCTAGATTACTAGGGTCTGGGTTTATTACATATTTCACTTCATCTTATAGGATGAAACTTATTGAATTGATGGAATTGAAAGTCCAAATGGAATATTTATAAATAAATGGGTTCATTAAACCAAGAAAGTCCCAATGGGAAACATCAGTTCTTTTTTTAAAGAATGTATATGGAACTCTTAGTCTTTGTGTGGATTATTATAATCTCAACCAAGTTATAATTAAGAATCAGTATCCTATTCCATGAATTGATAACCTGTTTGATCAATTTATAGCAGCATAGTGGTTATCTAAAATTGAATTATGATCGAGGTATCACCAACTATCAGTTCAGGAGGAGGATATTCTTAAAATAGATTTTTGGAGTCGTTATTGTCACTTTGAATATATAGTTATTCCCTTTGGTCTTATGACTACACCAATGGTGTTTATAGAATTGATGAATCAGATATTTTTGGGGTATCTACATTCCTTTATAGTAGTGTTTTTTGATGATATTATAGTGTATTATAGGACAAAGGTCAATCATGAAAAACACTTTTCAATAGTGTTGCATAACTTGTGGAAACATCGCCTTTATTATAAGATTTCAAAGTGTGATTTCTGGATACAAGAGTTAAGTTTCCTTGGACATGTCATTTCTGAAATAGGATTTTATATAGATTCTAAAAATATATAGGTTGTTATATCTTGGTAACCATTAAAGAATGTTTTTGAGATAAAAAGTTTCCTTATCTTAGTCGAATATTATCAATGCTTTGTTTTTAATTTTTCATACCTTGCCTTGCCAATAACATCTATGCCATGTATAGGTGTTCCTAATCAATAGAGTGATGAGAGCCTAAAATATTTTCTAGATATTAAGGTTTGAATAACATCAAAACATATCCTTATGATTCTATAGTTGGGAAAGGTGTGTGTAGTCTATTGCGATACATCAAGTTCTAGGTTTTGTTGTGTTCTCATATAGGGAGACCATGTTGTAACTTATGGATCACACAGTTATGAGTACATGATAAGAATTACCCAAAACATGATTTTTAATTGGTTTTAGTAGTCTTTGCCTCAAAGACTCTATTTCTTTATCAATTTGGTGAGAAATTTATAATTTTTGTGGATTATAAAAGCCCGAAACACATTTTCTCACAAAGTAATATGAATATAAGGCAATGTTGATGGATGTAATATCAGTAGATATTTGACTTCGACATGATGTATACACTATGAAAAAGAAATTATATTGTAGATGCATTGAGCAGGAAGTTATATAATCAATTTTCTAAAGGGGATTCATATCAATGGAAGCTAATTTTAGTTATAGATGATATGCATCTGAATTATGCTAAGAAAGGTGATGTAGTAGTTTTATACACATTTTCTCTTATTTCAAATTTATTAGAGAAAGTTATAGATGCCCATAAATCCAATCTTTAATGTTTAACCTTGAGGTCAAAACTCAAGAGTGGGGGGACCATTGAGGGATGAAAGCTAGATAGTAGATTATTATTTTGTTTTAGAGATCAAATTTTGGTTCCTCGAACTTATCAAGAATAAATTATTTCTTCATACCAAAATTTGAGATGGGATGTTCATTCAGAAATTGAAAATATGTATAAAGTGATGAGATAATAGTTTTGTGGGTTGGAATGAAGTGAAAAGTGGAAGAGTTTGTGTTGAGATTCCTCACTTCTTAGCAGGTTAAGGAAGAGGATCAACAACCAGATTGTATGTTTCATTATTTAACAATTACCATGTATAAATTGGAGTAGATATATATGGATTTTGTTATAAGTATACTAAGAAATGGTAGGAAACATGATGAAATATGGGTGATTATAGATTTGCTCATGAAGTCAGCTCAATTTATCCCTATTCATGAATCCAAAATGGTGGTAGACTTATATAAAATATATATGTAGGTAATTTTAAAGATACATGAATATCCAATTTCAATTATGTCAAACCAGATCATTAGGTATACATATCAATTTTGGAAGTCCTTGGAGTAATCTATTAGAAAAAAAATTACCATGAGCATAACTTATCATCCTTAAATTGATGGAAAATATGATAGGATGATCCAAACATTGGAATACATGCTTAGATCTTTCATAATGGATTTATAGGCTTATATGAGGAGAATATATGGTTGGTGGAGTTCTCCCACAATAAAAATAATCAGGACTTGATACATATGGATCCTTTTGAAGCATTGTATGGTTTTTCTTTTCGCTCTCCACTTTGTTGGGTGGAAACTGGTGAAACATCACATATAATACCTAGGATTGTATAATAATTAATGTAAAATATTCAGATGATCATAAACATGATAGAGATGGCTCAGAGTCATCATAAATCATCTACGGATCACCACTGATTGCCCTTTTCAATTGTGGTAACTAATCATGTTTTCTTGATAATCTATATAATGTTAGGGAATCATCATTTTGGTAATAAAGGAAAGTTTTCTCCTCAAAACATTGGCCATTTTGAGATACTTGAATGAGTTAGAGTTGTGGATTATCAGTTGGATTTACCACTAAGGTTCAATCCAGTTTATAATTTGTTTCATGAATCTCAATTGGAGAAGTACCAACCTGATATATACCTTGTGATCTAATGGGACCATATTGATCTTGAACCAGATGATATATTATTTCATGTGTTGGTACATGTTTCAGATAGGAAACTGAATCTCTCTCCTGGGGAAATCACTAGTTCGATGTGGGATTTATGGTATCATATCCAGATTGAGGGAGACCTGTGGGTGCATGAAAAAGAAATGTTATAACAGTGGACCAAGCTCTTCCAAAACAATGTTAGCATTTCAATTTATGGGTATGGAAATACCAATGGTGGGTATAATGTAACACTTCTGATTTTTGGTACTTTACCCTTTTATTATTTATTTTGAGATTATATAATACATGGGTTAAGTTTCATGAGTTTCTAGTAGGTTTTGGAGTGTTTTTATACATTTTTTGGAGGTTTATAGTTTGAGAACAGTTAGTTTATACCATGCACTATCTCCAACAAACCATGCAAGTGAGGATAAGAGTCATTGGATAGGTGCATGGTTGGTGTACAATTTTAGAAAATCGTGTGAATTTCCCTGAGAAACCATGATAGTGGTGAAAGAGTGAAAATCATAGTTGGCACACGGTTTTTCAAACCACAATATCCAATCATGTGAGGTTTTATCCTTATGACAATAACACCACATGGTTGGTGCGTAGTTTTCCAAACCATGTATCGCAACTGTTTTACTACTTGGGTTATATCTAGTAGCTCATGCATGGTTGGCACATAGTTTTACAAACTGTGCGACCTAACCATGTGACATACAATTAATAATCCAAAAATGATATTTTAGATAGTATTAAGGCCCCAAAACACTCATTTCCCCCATTTTCTTATAGGTTTTAAAATTTATATTCCTCTCTAGAACACCTTGGTGATTCCCTTTGGTCCAAAAGTGAATTTTGGTCAAGTTAAAGTGCATCGGAGATCCAGAATTGTTGAGATTTCAATGTTCTCCCTTTTTCTTTTCAGATATACTCTTCTCCTCTCTATAGGATTCATAGATCTAGTTTTTTTGTGGACATATCTACGTGCTAGGATTTTATCCTTGATGGGATATTGTTGGATCAACTGAAGGGAAGGTGTTTTATGCCTAGATCTAGGAGATATTAATATTATTCTTCGTTTTTGTAATATGTTGATAGGTAGGTGGACTTTCTTTGATTTAAATATTTATCTTGGATTTTAATTAGAAACATTGTATTATTTTTTGAAGAAAACTATTTTGGGTTACATTTGGAATCATAGATAATTGGATGGTTTTTGGAAAACCTTCTTTGCTTATAATTTTAAAATGGTGATTTTAAAATTATGGAATGCTTTTGATGGAAGCGATGTGTTTTGATGAAATTTTTTTAAATAAAGATTTTTTATATAAAAAATGGGCATGAAATTTTGAATAATTAGTTTTTTCTATGTTCAGGTGGATGGGATTGGTTGGAAGTACCACCATCAAGGTGGGATGAAGTACGGTCATGGAATACCACTATTGTTGGTAACAAAAATCTTGAGTGTATAGATGTGTGTGTGTGAACATGAGAATGGTTATTCCAAATATGAACAAATGGAAATGATATTATTGATTAGTTTATAATGTGGATTTCACTTATGGTTTTATATAAATTGTTTAATTTATATTCAAATATTTATTATAAAATGTGATAACTAGTTCTTGTTCTAGTGGTGTGTGTTTGGAAATCTCTAGGGAATGTATACTAAGTTTTTACTCACCCCCTTCTTGGGAACCTTGGTTCATTTGAATATGTTATATACTAATACATAAGAAAGGGAAAGTTTTTTTTATTTATACAACAACACATCTTGATACTGTGGGCATGGTAGGTGGTGTTGGAGATTTGAACTAATTTGGGTGATGTTTGGGATCATGTCACTTGATATCATGGAGTCATGTTTTCCTTTGTTTTTTTCAGTTGGTTTTCTTTATTATATTGTCACTCTAACATTTTTTTCTATTTTTTAATACCCAGAGTTGTATTGTTTATACTAATGCATCATATAGAATTATTGGATGTTTATATTTTTTTCTTGGTTGATTCATCTTTTAACAAAAAAAATTCCCCAAATGTCTTCTTAAGGCCTTGGAATTTATTTTCGGCCTTTGGCATCTTGGGGTTTCCACCTAAGGCTAGTGGAACTATGTATCTCCTCAATAAAATGAGTTGGGTAAGGATATTAAAAGTTTAGATCAAGTAAGTATAGGTCAGTTTAAAATCATTTAATTCATTTTAGTTTATTTTTATTTGATTCCATTATTGTTCAGTTTAGTTCTTTTTTATTTTATTCAAAATGGGAAAAGCCTGTTGAGTTCGATTCATTTCAATTTTTTGATCCAATTTAAGTAGGTTTTGGTTAGTTTATGTCTATTTTGATCAATTAATATCACTTTAGTTTGATTTAGGGTGATTTAGATTAGTTTGTTTTGGGATGGGCTAGTTCTTCCTTGGTATAACTAGTTAATTCTAGTTTTATTTTATTTGTTTCTTTTCAATTTACTTTAATTTAATTCACTTTTTTTATTAATTCTGAGTCATATTAGGTGTGGTAGGATTGATTTAGTTTGGTTCATTTGTTTTGGTACCTAATTAAACTTATTTTTAAGTTCCCAAATGGATTAGTTTAGATAAAATTGAATTTATTGAAAATATAGTCTATATAAATTCAATGTGTAATGATTAAGATTCTATCATCATAAATTGAAATGGATGTGTTAAGATAAATTTGTATTTTTTTCAATCTGGTTGGGGTAAATTCAATTTTTAATGAGTGAGATACTTCCATCATAAATGGAAAAAGAATAAGTTGAGTTGGTAATACTTGGAAGATCTAGCTAGAAAGGTTCAAGGAGAAACCACTTAATTATGATGATCATTGAATACATATTCATGTTAGATATAAGTTTTACATTTTAGAGTACTATCCACAATAAATTATAATAAGAGGAATAAGTCATTCATCCAAAAGGGGATATTGAGGAGTTAAATATAAAAGGTGATGTCTATCTTGGTTTTGATGTCTATATGAGATGGGTTTAAGTGATTGAGAAAGCCCTATAAAGATTTAAAGATGTTATGAACCCATTTAAGTGAAGTAGAGAATATAAAGATTAGATATTATTAGGTCCACTAGGTCAAATACTTTAAGATGGGGGGGGGGGTGAATTAGGGTATGATAGATTAAAACTCTTTCCCCTTCGAATCTTGTTTCGTTGTTAAACAAACCATGCCTCTATCTTTCTCCCATAGAAATATATGAACAAAAATGAAATCATGCACAATATATAATGATTTTATTTGGTTCACCCTCACTAGGCTACGTCCAAGGAGCATACTACGATGATGTTCCAATATACCAAATCTACTAAATATCGCTGCCAATTACATGGTTTGGGCTAGATCTTATATGCCCAGACTCACTGCCTTTACAAGGTTTAGGGTTTTCTCACTGCATTCCCAAGAGCCACTCTCTATGTCTCTTCCTCTGAATCACTACTAGTGGGAATGATCACCGCCTTCCTATTACTTCTTTCACTTCTCTTGGAAGGGGCCCAATCACTATTTATGTACATGTAGGTCCCTTAATTTTATTTAAATCATGCATCCTAAACTATAGGTAGATTCTCTGTTGAAGTCCCTTTTTCACTTGTAGATGAAATCCACTTTTTTTCATACTATTTGGTTTGCAGAAATTGCTTTCACAAACTATTTTTGAGTTTTTGAAAGCTTACTTGAGTCCTCTTTAAACTGTCTACCTTCATCTACGTACCACCTTGCTTCGTTCTCATATTGTGTAGTGGGTATGATACATGGATTTCCTCTTTCTTGTACTGCCTCGGCTTCCATGTACCGCTTATCCTCAGGAGACTGCCATTGGTTCTGCAAACCATTTCTCCGTCCTCTTGCCGCATCCAGCTCCCATGTACCATCTTTGCTTTTTCATACTAGATCTTCCTCCTTTGTGTATTTTATATTCCCATTCTACATACTGATTCCTTTTTGGGAAATAGTTCCCCACAAAAACCTTCAGTGGAATTGTTTCCGCGCGAACCACTTCACGAAATTCTCCATCACGAACCACTTTCAGACCTAGCCAAATTTCCAGAGAAATATGTTTTATTATGAGAATTTATCTCCCTTAATGATGTTATTATCACTCCTTATATAGGAAAATAGATCCAAAAAATCCTCTAATCTAAGATTTACCAAATATTTAATGTGGTACCACCTTCACCGCGTACCGCTTCACCCGCGAACCGATATTCCCTACGTGGTCCACATACTGTCATTCCTCCTTCGTGGTGGCCCAAATCACCATCACATTTTCCATGAATGACAATCCATCCCACATACCACAATCCTTCCACGTACCATATGTCTTCTCAAAAACCGCTTCCATGAAATCTTCGCCTTCCTCGAACTATGAGCCTCCCTGCCAACCAATTTTACTTATGCGAACCATTCCCATATGTGGTCCACACCTCGTGCTTTATGGTTACCTTCCTTTTCTGATCTCCTTTGGATTTCTGCATACCACATTTTCATTCCATTAACCATGATTCATGGTCTATGTAATGTGTAAACCTATGCAAAAATCATCCTTTACCAAAAAAACTCCCAATTTTGAGGCCCAAAATTTTGGTAGATAATGGGAAACTACGTCACCTTAAACAACTTCTTAGGCAAACACCAACTATAATTATTTGCAGTCATCTGGATTTGTCAAAAAACACAATCACACTCAAAACATTCTGAGAGGACACCTTGGGGGATTTTTTCCAAATATAGATAAAAATTCACAAAGGGATAAACATGTATGAGTAATTTCAAGATAAAGGCCCAGCTATACTTGTTTCATTCTATGACTTTGTATGAGTCAATTATGAGAAAAGTTATATCTATATACAATTCATTCATAACTTTGTACGAGTCATATTTGAGAAAAGTAAATATTTATAAAAGCGGTAATAAACTAGTAAAAGTTTTTATGGACCTATTTACATGTCAAATGAACTTTGTATGAGTGATTCAGTGACTCTGTATGATTCATTACATCAATATTGACCATAATTTGTGTATTAGTATTTTAAGACTCTACCACACTCCACATGAGTCGATTACTTGGAAAAAATTTAAGATAACTGTGACGAAATAATCTTATATATTAAAAATTAATATTATAAAGAAATGATAAAATAATTTATATAATTATTTTCAATGTTATTCAAGGATTTTAATATTAAAAGAATTCAAATTTATTATGATTCAAGTTTATATTGAAGAAGAATTAGTTTGGGAAAAAACTATAGTTTTGAGGTGTTACACATCATGAGCCACACTACCACATTGATAACTGCATACTGATCATGTACATGTGGATGAATATTTTATAAGAATTAAAGCTGCATATTTTTTTTGGAATATAAGAATGTGTAATATTTAAATATCTCATGAGGGAAATAAAATACCAAGTCTTTAAGAAACTTAAATGTATACCTTGATCAATATTTTAAATGAGTATTAAAATATATGAAGATTTTATACCACTGAAAATTATAGTCTTTACACTTTCAAATTGGAAATAAAATATTCACAAGGTTATTTGGTGAATTATATGGTAGGAAAATGAGATAAAAATTGTGCTCTATAATATTGAGTGAGAATTGAGAAGTACAAAAAACCTAATACACTACTGTATCAAGGATTAAAGATGATAATAAAGTTGGGAACCATTTAATGAGGAGGAGACTTGTTGTACCCAAGAATTTAAGAAGTGATAATGTGCATGGATAGTAAACAAAACCATGGAAATTATATTATAAAGTTATTGAATAAGTGATATTACAAATAAATATATATCTAGGGGGATTGAGGAGGAATATCAATCTTGAGTGTTGTTGAAGTAATTAAATGAATAAATGAGATATTTTTTATTTTTCATGAACCTTTGTAGTGAGTAATGAGAAGTTGTAATTCTCTAATGGGAATTTGGAGAAGGGTAATAATGATACTCTATGATAATGGGGTCATGATGATTCCTTGGTGTAACCACCTGTGTATATAGTCATGAATCCATGATTGATGCAACTTACTAATCGTGGAAAGGAGTAGGCTTTTAAGACCAAATATTATAAATCCCTGTGTGTTGTGCATTATTTTATTAGAATGGAATACATAGTTAATGATATTATATATTGACTAGATTGAGATGTTAACTGGTCACATAGATTTAATTAACAAGAATAATTCATACAAAGGGAGTAATATATAACAAATTTTACTAATAAATAAATATATTTTTATTACAAAACATGTACTAAAAATAAAAGTTATAAATTCATTAATACTTCTATAATGAGAAATATATAATAGATAGAATTAAATAATTAAAGTATAATATAAATGTCTCCTAGATCATATTATCCAATGAACATCACAACTATAATAAAAATGGCACAAGAGAAGAATAATACATTACATAGAATCAACATATTTAAAGAATGAAAAATTAGAAGTATTATTTAAGGGTTTGGTTTAAAAAAATTTATAGGAAGTAGATATGGACATTATATGACCATTGGGAAATTATGACAATTTTGACTTATCATTGTTGTGAATTATGACTATTGATCATGATGACCATTAGGAATTATGATTGTTAGTAATGTATACATCATAAATAACCATTATAATTAGTGTTTATTAGAGTTAATGATGAGAGATAATTGATTTAGAAGGGAAAAACCATGCCCTCAACTAGCAGTAACATCACATATAAATCCCATTTATTAGATATTAGGATATATGTAGCATTATTGGGGTTCTCCCTTCACTAATACTAAAGTGAATTTTAATAATTGAGGTTCGAGAAGAATCATATGTGGGAGAAGTTAAAGTTAGTGGAGATCACTATAAGAGAAATGTTGTTTGAAAAAACTCATAAAAGTAAAACTATTTTCACCTTACCCCTATAAATTATGTTGATGTGATAAGGGTTATGTATATAGGGGTTAAGTACTATTAAACTGTATGTTGTTTTAGAAATGAAATAATGTTTACTTTGACATCACATTTTTATCAATTATATCAACCATATATAAAATTTAAAATATATATAATTGTAGGATGAATTTGATAATATATATTAAATATTTTTAATTAGTATTTAAACATTATTAAAGGGTTGAAATTTAGTAATTTTTGGTGAAAATAGTAAAATATGGTAAAAAAGGTGAAATACAGTAAAAATGACATCATATATATTTAAGCATGTATCAACTAGGACAAGGTAGTTCTATTTTCTGAATTTTGGAAGTAAAATTATATGAGAGTACTAAGGGATTTAATGAGGCACTATGGGGAGTATTGGATCCCTTAAGATAATTGGAAAATAAAATATTCATTCCTTTATTCCATGAAATCATACTCACTACACCTATAAATACCCACCCCCTATTCTCATTTACCTCACCCAAAATTAAAATTTCCCTCTTCCTAAATATCTCAAGTAGTCTCTTCTATAACTCTCTATTTGATCTTGAAGAATTTTATTAGTTCTAAGGGTTGACTCTTGGATATGCATCTCAAGAGAGGTAACATTTCATATTTCACCCTCTTCATCTCCTATTTGTATTTATTTGATTTTAATATAATTTAAAAATCCATTTCATATTCTTCCATTCTTATATATCCATGTCATAAAATCCCATTGTTCAATTATCAAAGTTAAAATACCCAAATCCATCTCATATTACCCTTTCACAAGACATTACCATGTCAAAGTAAGGGCCATTTCTCTCTCTCTATTTTTAATTCCAATCTACATTTCTATTATATCATCCTTTACAATTTATAAGTAATCATTACAATGTTTTCATGATATCATTATATGTGTTGTCCTTAAGATATCCTATCTATTTAATCATCTATTTCACTCACATTAAGCTTCATTCATATGCAGTTACTATGGTGAAACATACTGATAACCATAGAATCAATTATCCAAATCCCTATATATGCTATGTATTTTTGGAATTATGGATGTGTTATATCTAATTTGTGAGCCTTTTATAAGGAATGATGATTAATATGTATCTAGTGAATCCACTATCGGGTCCCAAGTGTATAAAACTTTATTTTTTCACAAGTTTAACTTTTCCATCAACAAATGCCGACTTGGAGGTATTTCCTTAAGGAAATTGTATACCCTTAATGAAAATGAAATATGTGTTATTACATACTCATTATTTATAGGTGGTAAATCCATAATTTCTTTAGTCTCCCACCATTTAAAATAAATTCATTCAATTGGAAAAACTCATTGACAACTTAATATTTGTAAGAACTCAATAACTAGAGTTTAATATTTTCACTAGATGGGCATACTCCCTAATTATCCTTAATAAGTGTCAAGGGAATTCACCTAGACATTTTTATTTATTGTATAAATCTATTTAAATTCTAATATAATATTTTCTTTCATATGTTAAATCTTATAAGACAAGCTTTATTGAGAAATTATTCTAAGTATTTCTAAGTTGTTCATTTTGGAAAATTATACCATGAATTGCCTATGCACTTTTAGTATATGATGGAATGCATTGATGTGATTGGTGGGAATTATAATTATATATCCCCTCAGTGAACTGGTTTATCTCATGTGAAAACTAGGTTAGATTAATGGGAGCATCCTTACCCTTTATGTATGATGTATTGGAACAAGCCCTCGATGATATGTTTGTGACATATGACATTATGTATTCCCCGAATTTCCACCATCATGATATCATTTAATTTTATCTATGTGATTATTTATTTATTTTTAAATCCATGGATTATGTTATGCTTATGTATTCATTTATATGTCATCATTATTTATCTATAATTCTTATGCTATTATTATTCCATTTTATCTTTTGCTTTATATTATCCCTTACTAAGCATTTGAGCACACCCTTTACTTTTTTCCCATTTCCCATGGCTGTGAAGTGGAATAATATGTATGATTTACTTTATGGATAAAATTAAAGAATAATTATTTTTACTCAAATGATGTAAAATGTCATGTTGTAATGTAATATTTATGTATATAGTCTCTGAAGGACTGTTGAACCTTGAACTTGGGAATGAAATCGCATGTAATCTGATTACCATGTAATAAATATCCCACCAACTCTAGGTAACCAAGGTTCGGGGAATTGTAGTTTTTATCTAATCAATGTTTAGTAAAAACCCTATGAACCAGATTTAGAAAAACATAGGCATAAAACATAGATTTTACCACTAGAAAAATCTAGAATTTATTCTAGAATTGTTCTTGTATAAGACCATTTTTAAGGAAAACATAAAATATAAGTCATGTTTTATACATTAATAGTTTGTAATATTACTAATTAGGTTATGTAATTTTTTAGATTTTATTTCCTTAGAGAGGAAATAAAAACTAATCCAACAACCATTGACAATGTGATGATTTTATGGAGAATTAGGATAAGGGAGTAAATTTTGGGGATAAAAAAATTATTCCTATCCTAGGGAAATTAACTCAAGTTATGAAAAGTAACCTTGCCTACATGGAGTAACTAGTTATCCCTAAACAAAAATCAAAATCTCTAGACCATTTTATGATCCAACAACCAATATCATTCTGTGGGTTCACTAATCCAATGGTGGAAGAGAAATGGATAAAGTATTTGGAGAAAATATTTATGGTGTTGCGGTGTATTGAGAAGGAAAAATTTTTCATGGATGTTTATCATTTAAGGGGAGATTCTGAACAATGGTGGTCCTTGATACAAAATACTAAGAAGAAATAATAGATATAAAACAAAGTGTAATTAATTTATGGTGATTTTAAATAAAAATATTTTCATTGAGACCAATGTGCTGAGATAGAAAGAAAATTCTTGAGTTTAATACAAATGGAAGAAGTGATGATGGTGAACTATAGGGATAATTTCACAAGGTTGTAAATGTATGTTTTATATTATCTATGCAACCAAAAAACCAATATTGATCACTTATTTTATTGTTTAAATACAATTATTCAAATATTATTAGTCTCTAAAACCTTTTCAATATATGAAGAGATAGGGATGAGTGCTATCTAGGCTAATAAGGATCTTTATAAAAGATTAATTTATAAATGAAAACCTAAGAAGAAGAGGATGGATTATATCCATGTGGAAAAAACTACTAGAAAGGAAAAAAAGGGAAGAGTATATTTCCTTAAATGTAGTAAATGTGGGAAGAAACATTAATGGTATTTCTAAAGGGATTTGGGTACAAGCTTTAAATATAAATAGAAAAGTTATCAAACACATGTGTTAAAAATAAATTGAAAAGTGATCAATGTTCAATGATTAAACTATAAGGAGATGGGAAATTACTCTAATTAATTACCCAAGGGATAAGGGAATCTACCCCAGAAAAGGCCTTTGGATCAAGTTTGATCTATTATAATAACTATATATGAAGTTAAAACTACAAATGATGTCATAAAAGACATTTTGATTATTCACTCAAATTTAGCTAACACATTATTTGATTCTAGATGTATGCCCTCTTTTATATATTTTATGATTTCAAAGAATATTTAATCATTGACTAATGTGTTGTGGAATTATTTATCAGTTAGAACATTGAGTGGTACTTTGATTACAAGAAAGATATACTATGTAGTTAAAATTAGAATGCATGGGTATTCTCTAGTTACAAATATAATTATTACACCTATGGTGGATTTTGATGTAATCTTGGCGATGGATTATATCTCAAATTATAAAGAAATAATTTATTATAGAGGGAATGAAGTTCAAAATAGAGAGGTAAGATTGTAATTACTTGTTTTTTTAGTCGGAGATTTCTTTACCTAAATCTTGTTCAGAACCACTCCTAGTAGCTCATATTTATGAAATATTCAGGGAGTATACAGATTAAATTTAATATATGATGGGTAAGTAGTTTTTTAGAATATATTATGTAACCATTGTAAATTTATATAATGATATATTTCTTAATGAATTACTTGGAATTCTTCTTGATCAATAACTTGAATTTCCTATTGATATTTTCCCTAATGCAAAAACTAATATCTAATCTACTATATAGAAGGGATCTAGTGGAGTTAGTTTATTTGAATAATCAATTAAAATTATTATGTGATAAAATTTTAATTTATCCATTTTTTACACATGGGTGTCACTTATTTTATTTGTGAAGAAGAAGGATGGATCAATGAGGTTATGCTTTAATTATTGAGAAATCAATGGAATTACTATAAAGGATAAGTATCTATTGCCTCATACTGATGGAAACTTTGATAAGCTTAAATGGGATCAATACTTATAGAAGATTTATCTTCATTTTTTCTATCATAATTTAAAATTTAGTAAGGTGGATATCCAAAATATGACCTTTTATATGAGGTATGATCATTATAAGTTCACAGTAATGACTTTTAGTCAAAGTAATGCACTCTCTGTGTTTATGTATTTGATGAAAAAGTATTCCAAGGTTATATTGATTAGTTTGTGGTGAAATTTATTGATGATATTCTTATAACCTCTAAGAGTTATGAATACCATTAAAATCATTTTCAAATTGCACTTGAGGTTATGAAGAAAAATGAGTTGTATGGGAAATTTAGTAAATGTGAATATTTACATAAAGTTACTTTCCTTAGACATGTTGTATCCAAGGATGATGTATCTTCCAAACCTTCCAAAACAAAAGTTGTCAAAAAATGGCCAATACCCACCAATATAACTAAAATATATAGTTTCCTTGGATTAATAGTATACTATTAGTGATTTATTGAAAACTTCACATGATTGGATAATCTTTTAACCATGTTAACACATAAGGGGTTAAAATTCACATGGATAAATGAATATGAAGATAAATTTTAGGAATTGAACATAATATTAGTTAATTAAACTTTATCTACTCTTTCATATGGTAAATAAGTGTATTTAATTTACAGTGTTTTATCAAATACTGGTCTTGGATTTGTTCCACTATAAAATTATTGGGTGGTAGCCTATTCATCTTGATGGTTGACACTCCATGTGATTAATTATCTAACTCATGATTTATATTTTTCACAGGTTATCACTGCACTAAATATTTGGAGACATTATCTCTATAGAGATATATGTGATATATACATCAACCATAAGAGTCTAAAATACATATTTTCATAGAAGGATCTTAATATAAGGGAAATGAGATGGTTAGAAATACTCATGGATTATGATTGTGATTTAAATTACCATCCCGGGAAAGAAAAAAATGTAGAAGATTCATTGATTAGAAATAACCATGGTATCTTGACCATATTGAGGGTGAATAATGATCCAATTATCAAGGATTTAGTAAGGATGGACATAGGTCTTATAATGGAAGGGGAAACATCATTCTTATATGAAGGTTATAAGGACAATGGAAGCATCAAGTGGGTTGTAACAAACTCGTATTGTTTTATAATCGATGAATAATCCCTGATGTTCATAATGAAGAATCATCATTACCAACTAAATTAATACAAATATTAATTGATAATAACTCAAAACCAAGAAGAAAGGATCTTTTCACATATAATTTATAATTAATTTATTTAATTAAATAATTACCTTTATTGAATTCTTTCTTCATTGTAAAATATTGCATGAACACTTATTATCATATCATCATTGTGTGAGAGGAAGAAAGGGAAGATTCCCTATAGCAGTGAACCAAATGTGCTTTACAATCCTTTGATCATCATTGTAGAATCCCCCGAGTGCTAGTGTTGATGGTTCTAACTTTTATGTTGATCGATGTTGATCATAACCAAATAATTCAAGGGAGAAAAGGTTAGCTCTAATGGAGGAGGATAATTTTCTTTGTTTTCTTTATATAATTATAGGGGAGATCTCTCTAGGGCTTGAGAAAATCCTCACTGTAATTCCTTGTGCACAATAATTGAATGTGTCTCTCATGATTGAAATTTTTCATAATTGGGTTTAAATAGTGTAAGGGTTAGAAAATAATAATTATGAAAGTGATCTTAGTTATTTTCTTAATTCCTAGTAAACCACATTTCAAAATAATAATAAAATTATTATTATTTAATTGACATGTTCTAAATTATCAGATAAAATAAATATTATTTTCTGAAATAAATAAATTAATATTTATTCAAATAATATTTAATGTGACATTTCTCACCATACATAAAATTTAGTTACCCTACCACCTCAATATATACTGGGCCTTAAATAATAACCATTTATTTAATTAAATAAATACCACCGTGTTATTTTTCAATAAATATATAAATATTATATTCACTAAATTAGTGAATAAATATTTATTAAATATTCATGAAACTAAATAAATAAATATTTTCATACATTGTGAATAAACAAAAATAAATAAATATTATGTATTCACGTAATTTAATAAATAATTACACGGTGAATAAATATTTATTAAATATTAGACCAGTATATATATGTTATCAAATAACGAGTGATTGGATATTTTAGATCAACCTAACATAAATAATTTTTAAACTATGTGGGGAAATAATATTTATGCAACAAGTTAAATTCATAAGGAATTTAACTGAAGTTCCAAATAAACTTAGCATGTGAACCCCTAGGATCCACTACTATAAAATAGGCCTTTAACATCACTAAAAATGGACTTTATGATTGATAAAGAATCATTGACTATCAGAGCAAGATTAAAATCCCGAGTCTTTTATCAGTGCTAAAAAAGCGCTGATAAAGGGGCATACTGCAGTGTGATGTAATAGCACACTAAAGCACCATTGAAGTGTGTTGTAACAACCCACCACAACACCAAAATAACTACAAAATCAGTAAAATAAAGTACAAATACATAATTTAAATGAAGAGAAAACAATCTAGGCTTGTTTTCTCAGTTTTGGTTATGTGATGCACATTTTAAACTAAAATGATTCTTATACATTGAAAAAATTAATTTGAAGTCATACTGGTCACACTGTGCATTGGATTGTGGTGAATCTGATTCTTACACTTCTCAAATGACTTATGGATTGTTTTCTTAAAACACCAAAACAATCTGAGTTTTTTTTCTTGATTTTGAGTACGTCACTTGTATTTTTTACTAAAATGTCATTTTAAACTGGACACAAACAATTTGAATTATAACGATTACATAGTTTGTCTATTTGATATGATACTAATTCCTTCATGTCACAAATGGATTATGAATCTTTTTCCTAAATTATAAAGACAATCCAAGCACATTTTCATGTTTTTTAGTGAGTGTCACTTTTTGAACTAAAATGTTGATTTTAAACTAATAACTAAAAAATTGAGTCATACTGGACACATCATGTATCAGATTATGGTGGGAATAATTCTTATAGATAAAAAATGACTTATGGATCATTTTCCTAAATTATCAAAACAATCTGAATGTGTTTTGTCAGTTTTGAGTAGGTGAGTTGTCCTTTTTACTAAAATTGATGTCAATTTTAAATAAAAATATGAACTTGGAGTCATATCAGTCACAACATGCATCAGATTGAGGTGATAATAATTCTTACATGTCTCAAATGACATATGTATCATTTTCATAATGTATCAAAATAATTTGAATACGTTTACTCGATTTTGAGTACGTCACTTTTCTTTCTTACAAAAATGGAATTTTAAACTGGAAATGTGCACTTTTACTCATACCTCTCTCATCATGTATCTGTTTTACACAAGACCAATTCGTTTACGTCAAAAATGAATTATGAATAAATTTTATAAATTATCAATAAAATCCAAGTGTGTTTTATTAATTTTCATTGAGTGACATTTTTTGAACTAAACTATCGATTTTAAACTGACAACGAACACATTGAGTCATACTAGGTGCATCATGTATCAGATTGAGGTGTTTCTGATTCCTACACCTCAAAAATGACTTATAGATCATTTATATAAAATATTAAAACAATATTAATGTGTTTTATTAGTTTTTAGTAGGTTAATTTTCCTTTCTATTAAAATTGATATCATTTTTAAATAAAAAGATGCACTTGAAGTCATAACGGGCACACCATGCATCGGATTGAGGTATGGATAATTCATACACATATCAAATGACATATACATCATTTTAATGAAGTATCAAAACAATCTAAGTTATTTTTATTAGTTTTGAGTAAGTCACTTGTCCTTTTTATTAAAATTGATGTCATTTTTGAATAAAGATACGCACTTGGAGTCATATTGGTTACACTATGCGTCAGATTGAGGTACAGATGATTCCTACACATCTCAAATGACTTATGGATCATTTTACTAAAGTATTAAAACAATACAAATGTTTTTTATTAGTTTTTAGTACATCACTTTTTTTACTAAAATGTCATTTTAAACTAGAAACACATACTTTGAACTATACTGATCACATCATGTATCAGTTTGACATGAGAATGATTCCTACACATCACAAATGACTTATGAATTGATTTACTAAATTATCAAAAAAATATGAGCATGTTTACTTTGTTTTAAGTGAGTGATATTTTTTGAACAAAACTATTGATTTTAAACCGATAACGGACACATTGAGACATAGTGGTCACACTATGCGTCGAATTGAGGTATGACCAATTCCTACAAATCTCAAATGAATTATGGATCATTTCCTTAAAGTATCAAAATAATCAAAATATATTTTCTTGATTTTGAGTATGTTAGTTGTCCTTTTTACTAAAATTAATGTCAATTTTAAATAAAAAGAAGCACTTGGAGTCATACCGGTCACACCGTGTGTCCGATTGATGTGTGGATTATTTCTACACATCCCAAAGGATAAAAAAGTCCAAACTGCTAATGTTACCACATTTACATTGTCTTTCTATGTTGAAATTCCAACACTGCATATTGGCTCGATGTTCTTAGCTGAAAAACCTTTCTCATTGTTGAAATTAATAAGAGTAAAAACTTTGAAAAATGAGAAAGGGTTTTCAGCTAATAAAATTGAATAAATATGTAGTGTTTTGAGTTCAATAAAGAAAGACAATGAATATGGAAAACATGGTTACATTGGTATAAAGAATATTTTTACCACTTTTGTGGCTTGTTTTAAATAGTTTAAATTAAAATATGACTTCCCAAAATATCTATATAGAAAAAATAAATAATTATTAGATAAAAATGATAAGGAAATTATCTTACAAATAGTAGATAAAATTATAACAAAATTAAATAAATAAGTAGTAGGAATTCAACTTTTACTGATAGTTTTATGCATTCGTGGCACATTTCCTTATTTTCATTATCTCAGTTGCAGGCTCGAAGTCTAATCCCTCACGAGCATGAGTAACTTCGAAAAACCACCCTAACTAGAACAATAGAATCCACTTGTACAAGAAAACAATTATTATACGAGTAATACTGAAAAGAAATAAATTAAACATAAATAAGTAACAATACATTAATTATATGGATAATGATTTTACTATGAAAACATTGTGAACTATAGGGATATACCGATGGTAAATAAAGAATGATAATAAAAAAACACAAATATATCTCGCTAAATAATTAATCAACAAGTGAGGAGTATGAGGAGAAAATAATATACATTTGATTAAAGATTGGAATATTTTGATATAAATTAAATATATCCTATTGGGTTCATAAAATTCTCATTTTGTACAATAAATAAATAAATACACATAAGATATTCATTATCAAAGGTGAATGCCTCCCATTTGTGAAAATTACATAGATAGTAATCAGAGATTCCTAAGGGTGGAACCAAAAGGAAATATTAAATAATGATTTGTTTACATGGATTAAAATAAAACACACATAGTGTTTATTAGAAGCGTGATAAAATAAATGAAGTGATTTTTAAAAATTATTAATGAGTGGGTTATCTTTTGAAATATGGATATGTTTTTATCAATTACAAGAAATAAAAACATAGATGAAATAAATGAATAAAATGTCATTGGTGATCAGAAAGTTTTGGTGAAAACTCAAAGGAGTAAGACTCTAAAAAACCTCATTTTTCCCAAGTAGAGTCTAAATCATTTAGAGAGGCTGACAAGGGTGATAATTGGTTCAAATATATACATGAAGAGATTGATTCGAATAAGAACAATGTGACCTGAGGAGATTGATCCAAATATAAATAATAAAATATTCTTATGAATCAAGTTGTTGAATATATTATTACAAAAAAATGTCCATTAGTTTAAAAATACATGAATTTTTTAGTTAATTTTTTTCAAAATTCTATAAAACTATTAAAATAAAAGGTCATGGTAATGTATTGTAATAAAAAAATTTATATCATTTAATTGGGATGGTCACATCTATGGGGAATCATATTACCACTAGAAGGACATAAAAAAGAATTTAAGTTTATGTTAGTAAACCATAAAATTTAATAGAATTAATAATCCACAGTGAACATGGAATGTCATTAAATTACTAATTCCAAAATAATAAAGTTGACTTGAAGTGGGATTATAAATGTGTATTGATTTTATCTATTAAAAATAATTTTTATTTTAACAAAATATATTCTATTAAAACATATTTATTAAATTTATATCAATCAATGTTAATATTTTATTTTATCAAAATTATTTAAATATAATGGTATAATATTTATTCTTGAATGATTTAAAATATTCTTTAAAATTTAAAGAAAAAAAATCTTTTCTCATTAAATAAGTTACTTTTAAAATAAAATATCAAATTTTTAAAAATTTTGATCAATCGTAAAGGATTATGAACAATAAATTCAATCAACAATGTACTCTTCTTTTGAACCACATAATGAAACAATATTTTGTTTCTTAAAACACCATGATGTTGTGGTTTTTTCTAGAAAATGACTCATTCCAATTGTTTATTTTCTAAACAAATTTCTAAAACCAAAATCAAAATATAAATTACATTTTGTCTCAAAATCAGTTTTTCCTATATAATATAGTCCAAGGAATATAGAACCTTAAGCCTCTTTTATTTTTATTTTTGTAGAATTTAACTGATATTATTTAAATTCAAATTGAAATATTTAAAAAATAAAAAACTGATGACATTATATTTTTTCAAGAAGTAAATAAATAAATTAGAAAACAATTCAAACATATTTAATGTTTTTTATCATGTGATTTTATAGATTTATCATAATAATTTGATTGTAACATATCAAGAGTGACCCCTAAATCTATCCTTAGAATCATGAAATAGTTCACAGTCATCCTAAATAAATCCATCAATTTTACACTATATTTCAGTTCTCATTTCCCTGGGAAAACATTTCATGAAAAAGTCATTATATAGTTGTTCCCATGTATCAAATATTTCATCATCCATTTTTCGAAACAACTCCTTGAATTACCTTTAAAATATAAGGGTATAATCCTATATTTCAGTTCCTCTTCACTCAAACCTCTTAGTGCCAATTGTTGCATGACATAATATAAGGCCCAAATGATTTTAGTTATTTCATCATCTAAGTGATTTACTATGTAATATTCCAAACCAATGAAAATTCCAACCACTATATGGATGAATTTTTCAAAATTGGATGATTGAAAAGAGGTAAATTTCATTTAATATAGGTATTGGGAGCCTATTATACCTCACAACAACATGCCACAACATTGGGTTTGATATATTTCAAGTCGCACAATATTAATGCCGTCCCAAGGATACCCACATGATATCGTGGAAGACGACACTTAAATATATCTAAAAAACAATGAATTTTTTGTTTGTTTTATTATAGGATAGTTCAACTAGACCTGTTGGGATACATAGATGTTAGATGATAAGGTTTAGTGGATAACCAAGGGAAATTAAAGATATTGAAAAACCTATATTTCATTCGAGTTATGGTTGCGTTCAACCCTTGAATTGCTTGAGACTTTCATTCAATACTTGGAATAGTTGGATCTTTGATTCTGGCCAAGATTCGATCTTGGATTTGACAATGAGGAGCGCCGGCAGAAGGTTGCTTCCATGGAGAGCTTCAGATACTACGAACTAGTTCGCAGTGGGTAGGGTTCTTAAAATTGATCATGACACTTTTTTCAGCGCTTCAAAAAAATCACTGATAAAGATAACTTTTATCAATGCTAAGTTAATAATTACTGATAAAATGAATCTTTATCAGTAATTTTTTAGCACTCATAAATCACAATGTTTATCAGTGCTAAAAATGCACTGATAAATACTTATAATACTTTTTTTAAATAGTATTTTTTTAAAAAATATAATTATTATATATAATTATAATACTTATAATAATAATTTTTATAAAATAATAATTTTATAATTCTTTGAATATATAATTATTTATTTATAATTATATAAATACCTTTTAAAAAATAATATTTATATAATTATATATATATATATATACACACACATAGTAAATATATTCATTATTTAAATAAATTTATTATAATTTTATAATTATTGATTTATAATTATATTTTTTTAAACAAATATTATTTTTTTTTTATAATTATAAATGTATAAAAATTGTAAATATACATTTATAAATATATTTATGTATAAATATTTTTTACAAATGTACTTTTAACATTATTAATGAATATTTAATCTTAAGTTCATGCATATTAAAAATGAGTAAAATTGATTAATTAAAAATGAGTACAATATTGAATATTTGGATAAGTTTGTGTAATATGAATCATTAAAAACAATAAATATTTTGAAATTAAGATGAATAAATATTGAAAATATTAAAACATAGTAAATAAATAAAAAGAATATAAATTTATTAAATTCCAAAAAAATATTTGTGTGTGTGCATATGTATATAATAATGAATTAATTAAGTATATTCGAAATAAATATAATACGTTTGATCTATATTATAAATTGAAAAATCAAACAAAATCCAATTATATCCATTACTCGATGAAATTAGTCAGTATTTTTAATTCATATTAATTTTTAATTATAGACCATTATTCACTAAATATATTACTATTTAATGTAAAGCATAAATAATATTTTTTATTATAGAAATCATATTTATAAAAATTAATATATATCTATATATTTAATATATACTATTTATTAACATTATCAATAATCATCTAATTAAGAAATGTTCAATATTTTTCTCAATTTACTTATTTTTATTTTTAATTTGTTTAATTTTTATTTTTCATTTATTTATATATTTAATAATTACTATTTATGAGTATTTATATTTTTTATATAGTAAAATAAATTTATTCATTTTTATCAGTAATTATTTAATTAATAAAATATAAAATATTTTTTTAATAAACTCATTTTTTATTTTTTATTTATTTAAATATTTCATTTTATTTATTCAGACATTTTTCATTGCTAAAAAGTAACTAATAAAGGATTCCTTTATGAGTGCTAAAAATATAGTGCTGATAAAAGGTACCCTTTATCAGTGCTAAAAATAAATTGCTAATAAAGGGTACCCTTTATCAGTGCTAAAAATAAGGCACTGAAAAAGAGACCCATTATCAGTGCTAAAAAAGGGTTGATAAAGGGTTAAATTTATCAGTACTTATAAAGATTCCATTTATGAGTGATCTTTTCTAGCACTGATAAATACTGGTGCTATTTAAGGCCTATTTTGAAGTAGTTCCCCTTTCACAATGACATTAGGAAACACTTACTAATGTTCAATGTTAGCATCTAACAACACATCTTGGATTCCATTGAGAAAGAAGTTAATGTCACAACAACATGATACCTCTTACGAATGTACATTGTGAAATATAATCTCTTTATCTTGATATCTCTAATGAAGTTGGTTGTATACTAGTGTCATCAACCTTTATACTTGATGTTTTTTTCTTTGACTATCTAGAAATGAACTTATTGACAATACCGCCATAACCATGGAATTAATCAGTACATTCAATTCTCATCAAAGGGCCTATGATATCAACTTTCATTAAATAAAAAAATGGATAAATCCTTTCTTTCCACTCCAATGTCCTGAAGGCCTTCATGTTTATTGATTTTTGATAATCCACCTTTCAAGGGGTGAGGTGTAACCCTTACAAGGCTCGTAGGCGTAATTATTACATGGATCATAGGCCTTAGAGAAATTCATTGCATGTAGGCTTCAAACATTACATACAACTTAGACTAACTACTTGGATATGCTCCTCCCTAGCATCTTCATCGTGAAATCATCTCTCCACCTTCAAATGGCTATTCGTCTAGGCTTTCCCGTGCATGCATAGGCTTGTCCATATGGAAGGTTCCATACCCTCTCATTCTTACAATCTTTTTAGCTTCTGCTATGGTGAAATCTTCTTGCTCATCCTCTTTTTGGAGCTTATCCCTTATAGGTTTTCTGGTTTTCATCTGCACTTAATGTGGCCCGAAGTCCTTGAGGTGGCCCAAGGGCCTTACACACCCAATGCATCCTACCTCACTGTGAGCATAGTTTTCATGGTTTTCATCTTGGAAATGGTAGAACTTGTAAATGACATGTGTCTTATATATGGGATGGTTATGTGGTGTGTTTCATTAGTGTTTACAACATATATTAGTATAGGTTGTGAGAATTTATGGTGATGTTGTGAGAGAAGTTGGCACTCTTGTTATTAACCTGTAGGTTGGATATTTAGTACTATCCATCAATCATATATATTTTATATTATTTATTTATACAACCAACCTAAGTTGGATAAACTTACCAACACAAAAATATTTTGGGTTTCAGGTGTTTTCCCCAACACCTAGGATTGTGGTGAATTGGATGGATTACCACCCCCTCTTCCCTTCTCTTCTTTCAGTTGTTGTGGTGATGATGGGTTGGTGTTAGAAATTACCCAATGATAATGGATTTTTGTTGAATATTACCCAACGATGATGGGTTTTTATTGAATATTACACTATGATGATGAATTGGTGTTGGAGATTACCTATTGATGATGGGTTGGTGTTAGAGATCACCTAGTGTTGAGTATGTGATATGTTGTGGGGGTAATGTGTGGTTGGAGTTGGGAATGAGTTTGATGTCCTTAACATTCATGATACCCTACTTCCCTGGTTATGTGGTTGAGGTTGTGGTATAGAATTATGCTATCATGAGATTCTAGGCCCTATAGGACATTGGGGTAAGTAGGGATGTGTCCGAACCCACATCATAGAAGGGTGGATATGTGATGCGATATTCATGGAAGGGATGAGATCACAATACATTTGATGTTGGGGCATGAGAGTGGAAAATCGATGGGGATGTTTATTTGGGGAATATTTTCTTATATTCATTTTATGATATTTTATTATACTTGGAAGATTTATTTATATAGCAATCCTTAATGATGTGGGATGGATACATGAACTGTCTAAGTGCATATTGGTTATTTTTTTCACAGGTATATTGGTATACACTTTCGACATGTGCACTTGAGACCTTGGGTATGATCCTACTAAGAATACATGTTATGCTCACCTTATGTATATATAAACTATATTTTAGGTTTGCAGGAGGAATTTGATGACCAAGATGGACCTTACTATCTTATACATTAGAGATAATATTGATTCATTATTTTAGGACTTATCTTTTTGGTTTTTTACTTGTAGAATTTTATTGTATTTGTTTACATTGTACAAGAATTGTGGGATGGTTTAGTGTCCTTTATTTTATATTTTGGGATGGATTTTTTTGGTTATTAATATCCTATCTCTTGATCTGATGTTTATTATTAAGGGTAATGCCTTCTACATGTGATATTTTCATACCCTCGGTCCTAGTCTCTAACCTGGTGCCTACTTAAGGTAATAATTAGGGATCGTTGTCATTATTCCTCCATTTATAGCCTGTGAGGGGTTCCTTTAGAGGGATGGGATCGTGATGGACTCTGAAACATCCATTTTAAACCTTTTCAACACGTCCTTGGATTTTTTTGATAAATAAATGTACCACCTCTCTTTGGATCACCTCCAAGAAAAGGGTAAATTAAAATTCACCAATCAATACTTTTTTTAATTCTCACCTCCTTTATTATGAAATGTTCTTGCATTATTTAATATTCAAGCCTCCAAAAATTATACCATACACATAGATGATCATCAAAATATGCTACTATTTCTAGTTCTTAATGTAGAGGTTTTGATTAACCCCTCCTCTCTGAAACTCAAGTACTTTTAATTTATAATCCATATTAAAATACCTAGATCTTGGTGCTTGTTTTAGTCCATATAACACTTTAATTAACCTTCACACTTTGATTTCATCCTGATTAATGATAAATACATCCAATTAATCAATATAGACCTCATCCTCAATTACTCCATTAAGGAATTATGATTTAACATCCATTTGATATATTTTAAACCCTTTTTACATAAATTTGGATAGAAATAGTATTATAATTTCAAGTTGAGCCACAGGTGTAAAAGTTTCATCAATATTTATTCTTTAATTTGATAGTATCCCTTTTACACTAGTCCTGCCTTATTTTAAGTCACCTTACCATATTCATTAATTTTTTTGGAATATACACTTGTTTTCAATATTTTTTTTATCAACCTTGGAAAAACCTCCCATGTCTCATTCCTTTCAAATTGGTCAAGTTTCCCTTACATATCCTTAACCTAATTATCATCCTTAATACCATATTCATTTATTTTTAGGTTCCACCTAAGATGGATAAGATGTATGTTGTTGAGCCTTCATCCTCCTAGTTTAAACTGGGGTTATTTGGTCAAAAAAAATATTATTATTAATTATTCATTAGATGTTGGATTTAATATTTTCACCTGATGAATCTACAGTATCTTATTTATCCTCAGAGTATTCATCTATTCCATTTATATCTCTATTTTCTTACCTTGAACATTTTTTATTAGTATCACTTTATTTCTCCAAAACTTATTAAATTTTATTGGTAGTTTTGTAAGTTTTCTATTCTTTGTACTAAATTGGATGTTTTACTAAAAATTCCTTCACCTGGTTGTTGGTAAATTCTATACCATTGTCAGTACAGAGCTTTTGAATTTCTAAACCCAATTTTTTTCAACTTTACTCTAATATTGAGTAATTCACTTAAACACCCTGTATTTTTGGGAAACCACAATAATCCATTCCATCCTACTAAAGTAATAAAAAATAAGACAAAACAATGCTTTCCATCCAAGGATTTAGGTGTCATAGGCCCACATACATCTATATAAAATATCTAGACTAACATTAATGATGTTACCTCCTTTAGACTATAGATTTTTCATATGATCTTCTGTTTTTGACATGTTTCAAACTTTTGATATTGAACAACTATGATCTTACAGAAGTTTAGGGCTACTATATTTCTCACCGGGTTATCTAAATATCCTTAAATCAAATGATCAATCCTATTATTCCATATATTTTTTTCTCATTTTCTTTAGATATCATACACTTGTCCTCTATTCTTCTAATGAGATATATTTTTCCTTGTGTAAGCCTTCCTTGTAATAAAAATTAACCATCTTCTCATTTTATAGTGAAATATTTATTATTGAACTTCACTACATGACTTGAGTGACATAGTTGACTCACACTAAGTAGGTTGTGAAAAAGACTTTTAACAATCAATACTTTTGTGTAACTTAGGTACTTCCTACTAATTTTTTTCTTTCTAGATACAATAATATTTATCCTATCTTTGTTATCATAATAGATAACTCTATCCTTGTCATATTTTATTTTAGAGACAAGGTCTTTATTTCCCATCATGTGGGAATTACATCCACTATCTAGGATCCATTTTAAAGATCTTTCTATTACCCTAAATGAAATCATAGAAATTTTTTCCTTTTCAAATTTATTTTTCATAGCCCATGTTAGATTTTTGGTTTCTTTTGATGGTGGAAAAGCTTGTTCCACCTCCATCTGTATGGTTGTAAATATTTTTTAGATTTTTAGTTGGATTTATGATGCTTCCAACTGTTTATTTTCACTTATTTGGGTCACTATTAGAACACTTATTTGTATCCTTGATTAATAATTAATCACCTTGTCCCAAAATCATTTATATTAAAAAATATCCCTCAAAATATAATAAATATAATAACTTATAATTTACTATTTTTAATGCATTTTCTCCCGAAAAAATCATTTTTCTAAGAAGGTCACATATTTGGAATTCCTCATATTTCTAAAATAATTACACCTAACTTTACGTGTCTTATTTTCAACCACTTCTATATAAAATATGGCCTTTTGAGTACCATAAAATTATACCTTCCATATAGTTTTTGATGAATGAATATTTATATAAAATATGATATATTTCTTCTTATGATTAAACTCTACAACATATTTGCCTCTATCATTGAAACACTAAACATGTAGGATAATAAAAAATTCTTCAATTGACACCTTATGAACTTCCTGTGTGGTTGGTGCACTTAAACTTCCCAATGTCATACTAGGTGTAAGAAGTATTTCTTGTTCTTAACTATTCCATTTCTACATCATGACTTCTCATTTGAGATATTCAATTATATTAACTCTATATTTTATAGATTTAGTTTGACCATCAACTATCTATAACCTCTCTTCCACATTGATCCCAAGATCAACCTCTTTATATGAGCTTGTAGAATTTCTATATTTGTGTTTTTCAATATCCACTTTCAATTATGAATTATCTTATTTTTTTATATAGATTTTGGATTCAAGATAAAAACCATTAACTTTATTCATTTTATCCACACAGAAGTCCATTTCTTCTATAGTATCTTTGATTTTAGCTTCAAGATCAACTATTCCCTCGATGTCACCATCTTAACCAGTTTTTTATTCAGATTTTTATTTATGTAAAATAACCACCATGACTTATTCTTAGAGGAATTTATATCTCTTAACCTCAGATTATGTATCATTGAGATTTAACCTTTATGATATTAAAAAAATTCTTCTTGAATAATTTTTGTTCTGTTTTTCTCCTATTATTTTCTAATTTGAAATATTTCTTTATAGGTTCTTCTTCCTCATCATCATCTTAAAATTTATTAGGACACTTATAAGTAATATTTCCTAATTTAACACATAAAAAAGTAATTGAAATATTTCCCTTTAATTTTACTTATCCTATTTTTAAATTTAAGGTCGGTAAATGCATTACTCCATCAACTTCTTCTTCTTCGGGGGACATCTACAATAAAAATTTCCTCACCCCAAGAACACCACCTACTAATAAATTTATTTTAATACAAACTCATTATCATCATCCCTAATCACATATTCAATGATAGTAATATAAAATCTATGTAGTGTCACCTTCTTTAGATCATTGTCATCAAGAACTGATACTTATGCATTGAACCATGGAGGCAATATTCTTTTGTTCCTTTTAATAATTTTGACATCATCAATGATATATCTATGTCCATATATATATTCAATGAGAATATTTACTTTTCTCAAAAAATTCATTGAAAATTTCATTCAGACTCATTATTAAATCTTCATACTTATTACACTACATATATATCTTTTCATCTCTAAATTGTGAATCACTTTTTTAAATATTGATAAGTTTCTCCCACATATCATGATAAGTCTTACAAAACATCAAATTTATGAAAATTTGTCTATCTACAACTCATACTAAAGTATTAATCACTTTGGAATATGCATTCATATACCTTTTACCCCTACCTAATAGGGATCTACTCTCCATATTGGATATCATTAATGTACACATCCATCCACAATAATAAAAAGTAGTGATACATCCTATTTTCACGTCAATGAAAATTATTTCCTTTAAAAATAGGGACATCATTGGGATTATAAACCACTTCCATCAATTTTCAGAGAATAAAATTCATTATAAGACTTTAACTCTGACACCACCCATTGGTTCATAATAATGTTTAATACCCTAACAGGATGAGGTGTGAATCTAGGTATTGTTAATTTCTTTTCATAAACCATTCCAATAATCTTATTCCGTTTGAAAAATAACATCTATCTATTTCCCTCGGTCTATATCATGCAATAAATAAATAAATAAGGGATATAGAAATTTTTTAGGGTTCAACTAGGTGGGCTAATCCTAGGAGCATGCATAGAAATGTTCCTATGCACTAAAAAAATTAATATCATATATTTTAGTTACAATTTTAAAGTGGTCTCACCAACCCTCTTGGTTCAATACCTTTATGAGATGAAATAACACTACTCCCAAATGATTAGTGATTTCATTGGCCCTCTCAATGTTTCTTCTATGGTCTTTTTAAATAGAGAATAGCATAACACCAATGATGGAACGTCAATCATTTTCTCTTTCTTCAAATTGAATATATCCACAAATACCCCAGTGAGAAATTAACTTGGATATCCTCCTCCTTTTATAACCTTTCCAACACTAATCTAGAATAAAACTTTGAGATTTTTATCTTTGTAATTGTTCTTATCTTATATCAACTTCAAAGAAAATTATAAACCGCTAAGAATAAATTCTATAATATAAATTCTTTCATTAATTCACCTTTATTACGAGATCCATGATTATGCCAGATGTACCAAGATAATTTTTGAATAACCATTAAGTGACATTAAATCTGAGATAAGACCTATAATTCTAAGCTACAACTCCATCATTTGATTCCAACCACATATATAATTAATCTTGAAATAGATTCTTCTTGGTGTGACCAGCTAGTTGTAGCATGAATAGTATGAGTTATAGCCATGGTCACAGTGTGGATATATCATTTATGTCCCAATCATTAGATCTATATTGTATGGATGAAAAAATCCTTTTAATTCATGATGGGTACCATTTAAATTATATAAAAATTATGTAATGGACCTAAAATGAATTTAAATCCTCAAAATATTCATAACATGATTCTTATATTCATGATATAAGGATCATTTGGAAATAATCAATGAAATCCACCTAGAAACCATTATAGAATGGAACATTTCTTCATAGAATGAGATTCTTCAGGTAAGAATCACTAAAATCCACCCAAATCACTTTTTAACATGAATAAACCTTTTACATTGTGAGTATTTTTACTAAAATTATCAAATTATAATTCATTACAAAATCTTGAGGAGTCCTGTGAAGTTCCTTTCACAATGTGACCAACAAGTTTTGTGGTATAACCTACACATATGAATTCCTTGAGGATTATTATGAATTTTACAATGGACTCTAATGAATTTTTATTTTCCAAAAAAAATGACTTCCACTTTTTTACATGACCATAATCTTCACGGTGATATTCATCCCTATAAAGTTTTTAAGGAACCTTATGAACTCTAATCATGGTGACACATATTTTCTATATAAATAAATCCTAAAAGTACTTACAAAACTCTTTATGATATCTTGGACTCTTTAAAGACCCCTTTGGATTCTTCTCCTTTAGTCTAGTCAACAAACACAACCAAGAATCTGATTCAAGGAAAATTTTCCAACATATCAATGAAGATGATATAGATGATGGAACAAGAATTAGTGTAATTTGTTTTATTATTTTGATGTGGAGATCATTGAAAATTAACCCAAAATTTTTGTTAATAATGAAAAATATTTTGAGAAAACTAAATATTATAAAATATATATTTCTAGAAAATACATTGAAAAATAAGTTAAAAAACAACTAAGTTTGGTTGATGTTTATTCAGATAAATCCATTCATGAAGATAAAGTTGTTGATGATGAGGAATTAAAGTATCAGAGGGTGAAAATGCATATGGGAGAAAAAATATTATTAACAGTAAAAAGGATCTAGTGAAGATGATAATAAAATAAAAATTGAAACTTATCTTGTTTCATAGATTGATCCACTAATATTTATATGAATAATTTATCTTGATGAGTGGATACATGATATGAATAAATATCTTGATCATATTGGGAAGAATGCATCTTGGGAACTTGTTCTTGGAGTAGAAGGTAAAAATTTTATAGGTACCGAATGGGTATTCAAAAACAAAAAAAAATTAATAGGGTTAGGTTCCATGAAATAAATATAGACTAGTATTCAAATGGTATTCATAGATAAAAGTGATTTAATTTGAAGATACTTTTTCACCAGTTGTAAGAATTGATTCAATTTGAATATTTCTTACAATTCTAGATCATATACACTATGAAGTTTATCATATGGATTTCAAGTTTAACTTTTTGAATGGAGACCTAAAAGAATAAGTTTTTATTGAATAAACTAAAGGATTCATTCTTAATAGTGATGAAAGAACGGTATATAAGATGAATAAGGCACTACATAGGCTCAAATAGTAACATAAAACCTAGTATTCTAAATTGTATTTATATCTTAGTGAAATTAAGTTTATAAAAGAGAATGTTGGTAAAAAAAATTATGTAAAAGATATTTCCAAAGGTACTATGATTGTCAAAGTTTATTTTGAGGAAAAAAAATTCAAGTGACAAATAAATTTTATATGATGAGTTTACAAGAAAAATGAAGATTATATTTGAGATATCTATGATATGTGAATTGATATTCTTTATGGTATTGAAAATTACTCAAAAAGATAACTACATATTCTTATTCCAAGAAAAATATTCTAGATAATTTTAAAGAAATTTATCATGGAGGGTTATAAAGAAGTTTCAACACCCATATAAGTTAGAACTAAATTGAGTATAGATGTATCAGGAACCTATGTGAATCAAAAAAAAATCCAGTGAATCATTAGAACTATACTTTCTCTAATAACATCAATTCCAGATATAGTATTCGTAGTGAATATTTAGAAAATATATTAGAGTGATGTTAAGGAGTCTTATATGTTGATTGTAAAAAAATTATCAAATATGTCAAATTTCTACTAAATTATGTTTTCTGTATTTAAGAATTATAGAATTGAATATATAGGGTTTCACATATACATATTGGGAAGGAGACTGCAATGATACAATATCTACCTTAGGTGGAACCTTATTTTTAGGAGAAATTTCTGTAAGATAGAATCAAAAGAATAAAAGTTCAGTTTCTTTTATCTTGGATGAGGTAGAATATATTAAATTAACATTGGATTTCATACAAAGTTTGTGGATAAAAGTAAACTTGGAAGATCTGAATATAGAAGTTGAGAAGCCACTAAAGATTTCTTGTTACAATTAGAGTGTTATTGATCTGTCAAAAAATATTATCCATCATACAATATTGAAAGACATTGATATCAATTATCATTTCATAAAATATAGTGTGGAATATGGATATGTGAAACTAGAATACACTTTCACAAAATACCAGATAAAATTTGTGTTTACACATGAAATGTTAAGAGAGAAATTTTCTAGGTTAAGTCTAAAACTTCATGTTAGACCTTCCCCTATCACTTGACGGTGCATGGGAATACCTTCACTATTATTTGGTTTTTTTCATAGGGGCAGAATAAGTGCACCACTCTTAAGGGAGATAGTGATATTATTCTCTTTATCTGTTATTAATATAAATCTATAATTATTATTAATAAGGTAGAGAGAAATTTAATGAGAGAGTGAATTGAAGGGGAGTGTATGTAAGTCACTTATAAAAAAAATTATTGAGTGATATATTTCTTTGAAAAACATTTCCTTATCTAGTAGTGTAGCATCAAAACACTTCTCATTGGGGAAGGGTGTGATCTAATGACACTGATGTGAGTTTTTTTGTAAAGAGCAGTTAAAATGATGAAAACAAATCCAAAGGGGAGATTAAAGATCCAAGTGGAATTATTGAAGAATTTTATTTTATTTTAACTTTGAATAAGAATAATTAAAATGTAATTAATATTTTTTAAGTGTTTTTAATATTTTTTAGCTATGATAGAGTGGATAAAGAAGTACTAGGAAGAATTGAAGTGGTTTTGAGATTATTCGAAGAATATTGAAAATTCTTAGTAGAGTGTGAAAATCTACCTAGGTTTCTCAATGCATAATTTTTTTATATCCAAATAGGTTAAAAATCATAAAAGAAACTAAACTTACTCAATACATAAGTATTTTATACCTTATCAACTTGGAGTTTGAAAATTGGATAAGGTAGTAGTATGTATGATATTTGAGTTCATGTGTAAGTTTTTTTGTTAATTAAATATAAGAATTTTGAAAAGGAATATGAAACATATTTCTTTTATAAAATATCATAAATTCAGAAAAGTATTAAGTTTAATTATAATTGTAACATTCTCACTGAATGATACATTACATATTTCTTTGAGTTTCACACTAAAAATAACAAACACATCCAATGTGTAAGATACTTCAAGGATTCATAATATATTGGTAGGATTTTGAGGTTTAAAAATGTCCAATGAAGTATATTAATATGTTTTTTGGTTCTGTAAAAGTTTTTTTGGAGGCCATAGAGAAAATATCAAATTAAAAACCATACGTGAGAGATATGTAATTTTTTTGGTGATGCGTATGATTTTCTGAGCATGCGTAATATTATAAAAGGCCGTAGAAGTGATAGGTAGAAAATTATATTCCTTAAATATTATCTAGTGGTTGGGAAAAAATGAAAAGATCAACAAGTAATGTGGAAGTCATAGAATATGATAACCCCACATCATTATACAAGATATCATTAATATCCAAGATGGTGTTGTGTTGTTCTTAAATCCAAAACTCAAAAGTTGAATATTATTCTATGATTCAAGATGAGTTTGTGGATGATTAAAAGTGGTGATCACTACCTGAAAATTATATAATTTTTAAATTAAAATATTTCAAAATTATCTTGGTGATCAAAATTTTAAATTACTAAATACTTTATTTAATCTACTTATATGTGAAAATGTGTATTTGTGGAATTTAAGATAAAGGATCATGGGGAATAGACCCATGTGAAAAGTTTAATGAATAATAAAAAGAATAGCATGGTGTATAAATCAGTTGAGGAATATTCTGAGATCTAAGGAGAAAGATCATATGATGCAGTTAAGAGTAATGTTCTATTGCTGATTTTTTGAATTTAATTATTTATGAAATATTCAAAAATTCTTGATTAATGAGAGTATTGATGAAAAAACAATTTTTGATTTGTGAGTGAAGAGAATAAGATATGAGTAAGAAAAAAAAGGCTAAGATTGGGAGTTCAAAACTGTGAATAAAAATCTGCATATCTCGAGCATTCATTGATCTAAGATTGAGAAAGTGAGAATGGCCAACTGATCCAGGTTCAAGACTGAATATCAAGGGGTAAAATTTATTAAATATGTGAGCATGTACTAATTATTCTTATTTAAAGGCTTGATAGAAAGATCACCATCTATATCCAAAGAAACTCTAAGTCTAAAGTGATCCTACTCACCCAGTTTCAAAATACTTATATAATGGTGGGAGTCAGTCTAATATAGTGAGATACTTTGTGTGTGTAGGGAAACACTTAAAAGGTATAGGATAAAACCTAAAAAATATAATGACCCATTAATTTAACAACCCATAAATATTATTTTAGTATAAAGGATTTAACATTTTTTACATTACCATGATCTTTTAGTTTTTGAGTTTTAGATAATTAGGTAAAGCATTACATAACAAATAGGATAGTTCCACACAATAAATATTTTTCCCACAAAATACGGATTTAAGTTTACACCATTATTTCATTCAAGACACCTTTTTATCTTCTATAATGAGCCTAAAGTAGAAAATTTTACCTTTCTATAGTTTCTATTCATTCTTAGATCCTGTGAATAACATTTGAAAATGTGGTATGAGCATAAAAATCTCAATAAAGGACATAAAAATAAAGGAATCCCATTAGTCTAGTGAAAGAATAAAACCCATGAAAATGTTTACATTAATCCAAATAAATCTTTTAAAATATAAATAAAACATTTCAATATATTAAAATTATCCTTATATCAAATTAAACGTTTGAGTGACATTATTAAGTATAATAAAACCAATAATGCATCTTGAGTCACATGGGAACTCTAGGAAACATTTATTTACAAATCAAACATTTCTCCTTTAAAACTTCACAAACTTTCCTTAACTCAGGAAATCATAATATTTACATAAAACCCTTTTTTACAAGCATAATATAAGTATCTTGGAAAATCATATTCATAACCCATGTTCACTCATGTCAGAATAACTAAAGCCCTATTAATTCCCTTGGAGTAACCAACTATGTTATCTCACTCATTTTATCCTTTGTAGAATACATCATTAATCAATTCATTGGAGAGATATATTGGGATCACCCATCATTATGAGCTATATCGGGATCAAATTTCATCATCTATAATGCTCAAGTATCATATAATGAATATATAAATTTTTTAATATTTCATTTCTTCATTTAAAACCCTGGAAAAACTCATTTTAACTCATAATAAAATCACTTTACATTTCCACATAATCATAATAAGAAATATCCTTTTTCTTTGAAAACTCATAAAAATGTAAAATTCATAGAATATTGAGAATGGGATATACTTTAAAAAACCATGTTAACTTTTATAGGAATCTTGATAAAAAATAATTTTTATATGATAATCCAAATTAATATACATATTTTGGATATATTTAATTAATTTTTAATCGTGCTTTAATCAATAATACACAGGGTTTTGGTTTTTTTTTCATGCAATAGGAATTCACAACATGAAGGATAAGATGCGGTAAAATTTTAAAAAATCAACATTACACATCATGAATCTCAAGTGAACAATGTATACTTCTCAATCATACCACCTTTGAACTGAATTCCAAGTTGTGAATCCCAAATACAATGCATGGACCACATATATGATGTGAATCCATAGTACATTTTGTAAAAGACCCAAATTTGAAACTTGATAAAGATAAAAGACATCAACTAAATACATGACGTGAAATGTTTGAAACTAAATTTCCATTGAAGAATATATCCATGAAATTTTTGAGATCCAAAATATTTAGATAATTTTGTGTATCATAAGTACACGACATTAAAAACAATTATATATCATGAAATCCTCATAGTATAAGCCACTTATATCGCATACATGATGTGAACCATTTACACATCATATACCTTTCAAGATCTATAAATATTCAGTGACCCCGATGTGTAGTAGGAGGAGAGATGCTAAACTTTATTTCCTTCATTCTCTATTTTTCATCCATTTTTATTCCTCTCTATCTCTACTACTTTATTTTTTTATTTCAAGAATTATTTTGTTTCAACTTTGGATTCAAAGACTCATTTTTTGTTCCTTTCTATTCTGACATTCCGACTTCAATCATGATTGCTGTGAAATGTCAATTGCCACTATGTTTTTTCTTATTTCCTCATTTAAGTTAGTTTTTAATTTCCTTCATAAAATTTAAATTGTGGATTGATTTATTTTTAATTTTTTAATCATTATATCAAGTATGCCATCTTTTTCCTTGATTTTTTTCAATTCTATCATGTGCAGCTAATCCACTTAGGGTTAGGGGTTGAGAGTGGGGGTGGATTTAAACCAAATGAATATCTAAAATTGAAACTTAGAAATACTAAGGTTATTAACTAGGTTTATAATAATTTACAATATCATTCTATTGAATACACACTAACCATAAGAGGTTTAATCAAATGACTATGACCTATTTGGAGTTGATCTGGCTATGACCAATAGCCAGCGATTCTTTCTACCTAGAAGCCAAGATTTCTATTCTTAGGTTTTCAACTATTTATGGACTAAGGAGTAGTTTCCAGCTTAGGTTGATCCAATTGGTTAGACCAAAATAAATTGGTGAAAGTTTCACTGATTTTCATCATATTCCATAGGTCTATCCCAAGTTAGATTTAGGATTATCCTTTTCCTATACCCTAAAATTAACCCTAAAACCTTCCTTTAAATTTAAATTATTCCCAATATAATTTGTTTTAGATAAACCAAACCGAATAGTGAATATGAGGAATCCTCCCTAAAGGGTTATTACCATTGGTTTTCTTGCCTGCATGTTGTCTTTAATGGTTTGACCCCGGACTACCACTATACAACGCCTTAGTAGTCAAGCATAGTTTAGGAAATTATAAATACTAATATAACCAAGAACCCATGTGTAATAAATGATGTTGTGTAGGATGATCAAATTTTGGTGATGTTTCCAAGTAATTTTTGTGCTTAGGCACAATTAATTTCAGTATGAACCTTGGACTACCTCACCCTTCCCATTTCTTTTTTCCCTTCTTATTTTCTTTTTATAAATTTTCTCTCATGGACTAAAACTTGTTTCATTTTTCATTCAGATTAGTGCATGCTCCAGGATCCATTGAATCATTCTTGGAGTCCATACACACAATAATTACTTCCTTTTGATCATAATATCAATATAACTCTAGCTACATGACAAAAGTTTATAATGAATTAATTCAATGATATTACACCGCCACACCAACTAAATTCTCAATATGCACCACTTGAACTTCATACTGAGTGACCAACATAGAAGGAGCACACCGTAATGGATTACATATTGTCATCCATTAGTAACGCAACAAAAAAATCGTGCACCCTTTTATTCAGGAGCACACATTCAAAATAAAACCTAGACTCATTCATATGATCCATAAAATGGGTAAATTCAGAATACTTCAAAGTGAATACCCCCATAAACACATTTAAAATTTCCTAGAGGTTTGCGATACCTTTTCAACTAGGGAGTTTCATTACATTCAATTTGACTTCATGTATTCTCATTTTTCTAATGTGTATGGGCCAAGGATTGGCTTAAAATTCAAGCTCCTGAGTCCATCATGACTTGGGACAATTTAGAAAAAAAATCTTGATAAATATTTCCCACTGATCTGAACATAGAAGCTCAGAAATGAGATTCAAAATTTCAGTTAATAGGATGAAGAAACATCTTGGGAATCATGGGATATATTTAAGGAGATAACCCACATGTTCCCACATCACAGAATAAATGTGTGGCTATAACTCCAAATTTTTTATCAAGGACTCCAACCTGCCGCCAACACTATTTTGGATGCCTCTGTTGAAGGCGAGCTCATGCTAAAGACACTTGAAGTAGAGAGAGCACTCTTAGATGAGATATCTCATAATGATAACTAATGGAAGAGTGAGAGAGGACCGCCCCAATCCGAAATCCATTAGGTGGAGGAGAATACTCTCCTCACACCGTAGGTTGAAGCCCAAACAAAAAAAACTTGAATGTTTTCAGATGACTACTCCACAATCACCCCCATATACTTTTATAAAGATATAATCTTGTGAGATGTGTGGAGGCCCTCACCCATATCAGAACTGTAGTACAAGAATAGAGGATCCATAGATCCAATATTATAATTATGTAAATTATAATCAATCAAATTAGTAGTACCAGCAACCCCAACCATACCAAAAACAATAATACCCACAAAGGCCATCTTAGTAGCCGCAACACAAATACCAATGTTACTTAAAAAAGGAGTGGAAATGTGTCTCCAAGGAATCATGGACCACTAGGGTACCCACCACAAGATCTAGATCCTCTACTATAGTAATAATTCCAAAAAAAAATTCCTATAAATCAACAGTTTCACCCTGATCAATAATAACAATATCAACATGCGTCGATAAGTTCTTCACAACAAGACCAACTGATTCATTAAAATATTGAAAACCTTCTCAAAACACGTTTGAAAAAATTATATCAAATTATGATAACCCAATATACTGAGATGAAAAAGTAAAGGGATGACCTATGTAACCTTGAGCATCAAGTTTGTAAAATCTCTAGAACCATCTCTAACTAATTATTGAGTACGTTTCCTGGTAATACCGAGAAACATCTAAGAGAGGAGTCTAAAAATATATTTATTAAAAGTAGAAAGATGCTAAAATTTTTAGAATCCATGAATAGAAAAGAAAAAATAGTTAAAAGAATCTGATAAAGCTTGTGAGTATTGAAATCAAGTGGTAGAATCAACTGAAAAAGCTCATGTTAAGGAGAAGACCAAAAAGAAAGATTTTTATATGGAACCACCACCATATAATCCCCATATACCCTTTTTAGAGAGTGTGAGATGATATACAAGATATTGTAAAATAAAAAAATTCTAGAGATGTTTAAACAACTGCACATCAATAATCTATTTTTTGAAGTAATTGCTCAAGTTCCAACTTATACAATATTTTTTAAAGACTTTCTTTATAGAAAAATTAAAATGGAGGACTTAGGAGTCATCTCCCTAAATGAATAATTCTCCATAATTTTCAGAAAAATATAATCCTAAATATGTGAGTACCAAAAGTTTCTCAATTCCTTGAATTATAGGAACATGCAATTCTGAAAGAGCCTTGGGTGATCTTGGCACAGGTATCAATCTCATGCCTATGAGTGTCTTTAAAAGTTTGGGGCTTAGATAATTAAAACCAAAAAGAGTGGTCCTTCAACTTTTTTACTTCTCAGTCAAACACCCTCAAGTAATTCTTGATGATGTCTTAGTAAAGGTTGAAAAATTCATATTTCCCACTAATTTCTTCATCTTGGATATAGAGGAAGAAGAATATGTCCTCATAATCCTAGGGAGACTATTTCTCGCCACTAGGATGGAGCTAATCGATGTAAACCAAAGAAGAGTAATATACAGATTCAAAAAATAAGAAGTTATTTTTGACCTAGTGAAAGCTGCTAAGAAAGGTAGTGATTCATTAGATTGTCATTCCATCTCTCTTCCTGATAATAAAGATCATAATATGACAAGTAAGGATGAAAGAAAGACCCAACCTTATATTTAAAAGGTATATAGTTCTCATAAGATTATTAATTACATTGTACCTCTGATAAGGAATTTAATCCCACTTTTCATCCACTATGTTTTTAGAACCATTATACAAGGGGGTGTTTCCTCACATTTAAAATCATCTAAATAGAAGCATGTCTAGCTCTAGAAAATAAAATATTTCTGACTAGGAGACAAACCCAGATAGGTTAGATTAAATTTTCTAAAAATTTAGGGAGGTTTAATAATGCCGATGATGGTTTAGAGTTTTTTTAAAAAAAAATTAAAATTAAAATTTATACATAAAAAAATTAAACAATTCACATCGTGTGAAAGAAATACACAGTGTGAAATTATCGGGATTGAAAAATTGAAACTGATAGAAATACACATCATCTATTAAATACATGATGTGAATTCATAGAGTGAATTTAAAATACTTGAACCCTTGTTTCACCCCCATGCAACCCCCCCCCCCCAACTCTCAGCCTCCCCTCTCTCGTGCAAACCCCCTCCCCCCAATACTGGCCTCCCTCTCACTGAACCTCCCCTCTACTTCCACTCACCTCCCCGATTCATCCTCTCACACCCTCCATTATTATTCTCATACCTATTACACACATCCATCTATGATGATACAAAACAAACACACATCACTGGGTGAAAATCCTCTAACAACCAAGATCCACACAGTTTCACCAACTCCACCACTAGTAGATCTAAATCCCTCACCTTCTGCATCTACTTCAGCCACACTTCCAGCCTCCATCCAGTCTGAGGAAAATTATAGATCATCCTAGGGTTCTTCCCCATGCCCACACCTGTACTCTTACCTTTAATTTTCTACCCCAGATCATCAAATTAGTTTGTTCCACTTCCAAGAAAAGCTGATGAGGTCCAACAAGACCTTGGATCTATCCACGATCGAGAACACCCACACGTACGAGGAGGTTCTTGAGCTGCTGGACTGAATGAACCTCTCTACCATCACCCAAGTGAGAAAGTATACCATTTGGGATATTTTACTCAAGTTAATATCCATGTTGAGATCGACATGGATCTTGTAATCTTCCTCCTTGGTGGCAATCCCTAGGAGCTCACTTGGGGCAGCTTCAATGTCAAACTCAGTATCTACACTGATTAGTTCATCACCTCCCCTACCTACTCAGCCCTGAGACTAGACCAAGTAGAGGAGGATGTAATGGGGTATTTTTTCATTGATATATTGAGATCCATAGAGCATTCACGATCCATCCACGGTGAATAGCACCCAGCTTCAAGATGTCACCTTATGGATTCTTCACTAGGAGCTCACACATGCCTAGTTGGCTAGAGGAGATGCTCATAGGAACATTAGTCAGATTAAGGTTCTCATCCTTGCTTCTAGACTGGGAATCCCTACTATCAACATGGCCCTATAGTTCACATGTTACCATGAGACTCAAGTAAATAGGGCCCATGGTACTTTGATGGGTGAAAAATTTATTAGTCACCTCACCCATCACCTCAGTGTCTTCAATGATGCTCAACCACTTTCCTCTATTTGGAAGATGAAGTCTATGTAAATATTTATGCTCCAAAATATGAGGATTCTATGGAAGATCGATGAGACCTATAAGTCAGCCCTAGATTACTTGGACGATCTATTCCCAGCTCCAACTCATGATCCCCCTACCCCCGTTGATCCATTAGCCCCTGCTTCCACCTTAGCCCCCACTGACACATCGACTCGAGATGCACCATCCCCTACCACCACAGCTTTACCACCCACCACTACTTCACCTACCCCCACCCATTTCTATATGATATCAAGTCTATTATATAGTGTATTTTGGAGAACCAACGCCAGATCTTCCATTGTTTATGCATTACTTCCAACGATCCATCCCATTTCACCACCCCTGCCCCTCCATCAGTACCTTTATCTTCCCACCCCACCCCACCTTATGACCTTGCTTTTATGTCTATCCCCACACCACCTCCCACCCCAACCAACCTACCTCTTGAGATCACAGACCCGATCGCCAGGCATGAATTTTTAATAGAGTAGGCATGATGGGTTAAGGGTCCCTCCCACCCATTTTTATCTAAGGCACCTCTGATTGATCCATATACCATACATATGGCCTCAGTATGAATCATAAACTCTCTCCCTTCATCCTCAATCAAACCTATTTCCATCACCACATCACCTATTACCATGGTCAATCCTATAGCCCCTACATCCATGGATGAGATTGATTTGGCAAAGCTGATTTAGACCCCCACTATTCAAGAGGGGAAATTTGATGCAGAGTTTGTTGATCATGCCCCTACTATTTAGTCCTTCCCATTTACCCCTCCCCCTTTGTACTTTATCTAAGTGTGTATTATTTTTTGTATTCCCATTATATCTAATTTTCACTGATTTATCATTTATTATATATATAGGCATGTGATAATGTTTTTGACTTCAATGTGTGGTTTTCTTATTTTCATTTTACTATTGAATTACTTTATCCATGTCTAGCTCTACTTAATCTACTGTTGTCATTGAAGATTCTTTCAATCCACCATATAGAATCCTACATGATATTTATCATAATTTGTATTACTTAAAGATATATATTGAGGAGCTCTAGCTTCAGATCCATACTCAGTAGGGGTACCCTCCATGGCATTCCCAAATTCTTTTCACACCACATGAGATTCATGGTTAATGCATTCTTGAGGTTTTTAACCCCAAAAATCACCCCTATGATCTCAAAAACACAACCACCAGTTCTATAGGAGGTAGAGGACTTTTGAGTCGATGTACGACACTGGATGATTTATTTGTCCATCTATCTAGATGAAGACATCATAGTTAGTGATTTATAAGAGGCAACCCATATTTTATATCTTCTTTATTTCAGTGGTGTTCTTAGGGAATTTTTTCCATTTTCTATCATTTTCTATCCATTGGTCATCCTAAAACTCTATGTAGTCCATACATGCATCTGTCTGAGCTATTTTCTCCGACCATTGACTGTATAAACCTACCATATTTCTTCTTACATATTGGTTAACCCCTATGGACTAATGGTTTATTTTGTGCAGTTATTTTGTTTCTAACAATTTTTTGTTTTATCTATCCCTATCTAAAATCAACATCCACAAATTTTTCCCATGGAATGACATTCACTACAGGGAGCTCTTGATTCCCTAATTTTAAATTCATACATTTCCATTTCATTTTTATCTTCGATTCAATTAATATCTTTCCCATTTAACTTTCTAGATTAATATAAACATTGTATCATTTTAAGCATAGGGAATTTACTACCGATCTTTATTATCGATACACTAGGATTATTGTCATTTTTCACTATTCTAGGATAATTTTTTCATAAAAATAATTCCATAAACTTGAAAAATAATTACGCACATTTAAATAAAAGAAAAAGTTAGGTTTTCGGGTGTTTAAATACATTTTTATTCCTGTTTAGAGTTTTAGCATGATTGATGAGTTGAGTGATTTAATTATAATTCTATTGATCTTGATTGACTTATTACTCGATACCATGCCTTGATTGATTTCCGGTTATTTTTTATACTCTCATTCCCATGATGATTCAAGTACTTAATTGTTATATTCTTTCCTAATCATATTTCTTGAGAGATTCTTAGGGCATGTAAACCTATCAAAACTTTCATTGAGATCTTATTGAGTCTATAATTGAACAAATACACTGTTAAAATGATTAAGGAAATATTTTTTAGCCATTTTTCCTGAGACCCATGTAATTTCCCAACCTAGTAGATATTGAAATAGTGACCTAAGCTGGTTAGACACATGGCCTCAATAGAACCTCCCTATATTCTAGAGGTTGATGACTAGTAGTAAGGGTTCAAAGATGGTATAGTGGGGAGACTATGCCCCCATCACCACCTTCTGATTATATATAATTCCTTAATATGAATGTATCATGAATGAAAGTTTGAAATAAAATAATGAAAATAAGGTTTCCTACTTTTCCAACCCATAATAAAAAAATAACAAATTTCATTTAAGAAACCAACACTTTACTGATTTTTAAATTGAACGCCTTTTTCTTTAGGAAAGCAAGTCTATATAAATCCCATTCTTTTAAACCCTTTGAAAACCATAATTTAAATAAAAACCATACATACCTCATTTTCTAAAAAACATTTTCAAACTAACATTTAAAATCATTTAAAAAATAAACCTTCATATAAATAAAATGACAAATATATAGTAAAACCACAAGGTCATGAGGTGATGTGAAAAATAAAAAAAAATATACAGAGTGCCACTAGCTATGCACATAAGGGGATATGACAAGAATATAATTGAAAATACCCTAATTGACATCACCTATCAATGCACAAGTGTCATGGTATAATAACCTATGAAATCAAGTAATAAGACCATACACTAGGGAAAATAACCTTATATTCACCTTCATGAACCTTCCCATCCTGATAGTCTTGTTTAACTATTCAAGACCTAAATCATCCTAGGATAATGTATCTTTCATGGAAAAAACTATCTAGGCGCAGTCTTCTACCCAATTCCACTCTAGATAGACACAATCTCAACAATATTTTACACTCATCAAATACTCTACTTAACCACCTAGAATTCCCATGACCAAATAATAAATCAATAAGGTGAGAAATCAATTGAAATAAATACATAAAGGAACAAATATAAAAAACCCACACCTGACCTCTAATTTACTCACATATAATAGCCTTGATCACATCACACATCCCTTACAAAAGGATAATGAAACCATAATGGGCACAAAAAACATAATGGGAAATCAATGAGGGTCTCATGAGTTATGAACCCCATACTTTCAAAGTTAAAAATGGTACCTTATAAAAAATCTAACTTGAGATGTTGATTCATTTTACTTTTCTTTAAAACCCTAATCATTTAAGAAACCCATTTTATAATGTCACACACACTTTTTATACCAAATAAATCATTTGGAAATTATAAAACAAGTACCAAGGACTATATTTTCATTTAAACTCTTTCTAAAATTCTTTTAAATATTTTCCAAGAGGTTTGGAACATTAAAATATTTCAATTTATAAACTACACTTAAAAACCATGGGAAAACCCATTATTCCAAGATCAACTTTCTAATAAAAGAACTTATATTTTCATCCAAGTCACCATAATAATTATAACTTCATAGAAAATTAATTTATAAACTCCATCATCACATTAATTGAAAAATAAAGGAGATACAAAGAAGAAAATACCTCAATATGAATAAAATCAAGCTATAATGTGTCACCTTCCCTAGAGAACACCAAAAAAGGTAAGGAATCAACCTATACAAGCCCTAAATAAAACAAATACTATGTTAGAATCAAATAAAACCCTAAACCAAACTTACATAGTGATTTAGGGTTCCTAATAAAAATATTAACCAAGGGAAAATTGAAAATAAGGATGGAAGGAAAAGGAGTAATAGGAGAGAAGATTACCTTAAGAGACACTTGAAATCCAAGGGAGGAGGACCAAAACTCAGGGGGGGGGGGGATGTAGAGAGCTCCCCATTAGGATCAAAAAATTTGGCTGAACCATAAGGGTAGGAGGGGTGGTCAAACACCCATAAAATATGGGATGGGAACACTTATAAATTATTATTATTTTTAAATTAGGTATGCCACATGGTTTGGCTACACGATTTTCCAAACCACATGCCAACTGTATAGAAGCCGCTAGTAAAAATTTTATCAAGTCACATGATTTTATTACATATTTTTCACTAAATATTCACTAAAAAATCACTAGATATCTAAAAAACCTACCCCTCACATATTTTTCACTGAGTTTCACATAATTTAAACCAAACCATGAACTACCCATTTTCCCTAACTATGCACGGGCTAAAAATAATTGAAAAAATTTGTGTGCTTTCCACCCCACATAGTTTATCCTAAATCATGTGTATTAATAATGAAATTGAATACCCTGTTATTATACATCTCACTCTCTTAGGTGGTTTTTAATGATCACAAGCTCACACAAATATATTTCTAATAGTTTTTTTGATGGTTTTCAGTGTTTATTTTTTAGGAATTTTTTCATAGAGGTTCTAGGGTGTACATAGGTATAAAGAGGCCCATGAGAAAAAAAAATTTGACCCCCCTACATATAGGTACCTGTGGGTACCCAGTGGGTACCACTAGATGGTTATTGGACCCCACCAGTTACCTATGAAACCCTGATAAAAAAATATTCATTGGTGGAGGGACCTGAATGATTTAACTTAGATCCAAAAATATCTATTTGAACCTCAAAAACACCATAACATTATTAAAGCCATTGGAGGATATAAATACACCCCTAAGGGTGCTTGGAATCTACTAGTTCCTGTGAATATCAATTCTAGATCCAAACTATGTCAAATTGCTCTCTATCTTGTGCTCTCTTACAATTGTCTCACCTTCTCTCATTCTTTTCTCATTGTTTCTTTATAGAGAAGTGTGGGTGTGCTTAATTGAGATTTTATAAATAAAGTCTCTTAATTTTTTATTTTTATTGGGTTCTCACTACCATTTAGTGTGAGGGGATAAGAGATCACTACCTTTTTAAAGTGAGGGAGACTAGGTTCCTAGACAAAAACATTAAAAGTATAGCTGTTTATATGGGTTTCTTGGTACTAATGAATAAAAACCAAGGTTCTCACTTCTTATAACATGTTTCTTGATACAACCACTAAATATAAAAGGTTGGGTTTGTTACTAATATTTTTAAGAAGAATGGTTTAAACCAAAACCTATCATGGTTACTTGAGGGGAGAAATATGGGGATCCCTTATGGATTATTTCCAAACTGATTTACCAATTTCTTGTACTTTGTGTTTTAAAATTATATTTCCACTATGTATAACTCTTAAAATAATAGTTAATTTCTTTCATTATTTTATTTTCATATAATTTAGTTTTCATTTCTAAAGGTTTTTTAAAAGGAAATTCACCCCCTTCTGCCCTATTGAATCTTTACATGGATCAAAAATTTCTCTCAGACCTACCCTTGATTTCACTAACCTTAATCAGTTATAATGAATAATCAATTGAGGATAGCCTCTACCTATAATTCCCAAGGTGATCTAGATGGACAATCTATGGGAAGATCCCATTATTTTGATGGAACCAATTATAGTTATAGGAAAACTAGAATTTCTAGTTTTATTAAAATCATTTGATGTATGATTTATAGAATTCTTATGCATGGATATAACCCTAGAAAAGAGTCAGAAGACAAATGGACCCCAAAGATATATTGGCATTTGAGATTTATGGAAAATAAATGAATGCTCTACATTGAGAGTTTAATATAAATTAATTAAATAGAGTATCCATGTGTAAAATGGCTCATGAAATTTGGAAATTATTAGAATTTATAAATGGGAGTTCCAATAGAGTAAAGGATACTAGTCTTGATATGTATCATCATGATTTGGAAAGATTTTGTATACATCCTAATGAGTCTATAACCAAAATGTTTACTCATTTCACTAATATTTTTAATCCTACATGATAAATGGGGGTTCAAAACCCATTGGGTGCGGGGTACTATAACATACTGTAGCGACGACGGCACTGTAGCAAAGCGGGTACCGTAATGGCGGCAAGGCACTGTATCGGCGGCGGGTACTGTATGGTATTGTAGCAAGCGGGTACTATAGAAGTACTATTCACAGAATGGGTCTTGGGCTATAAATTTGGCCCTACTAGCCATGTAATGGACTAAATGCTCACTGGGCCTTCAGGCTATGTAATGGGTCTCCCTCTACCAACTTAAAGAGGTCTTTACTTTTCTTAAATAATAAATGGGGATTCGGCCCCAACCTTTAAAACAAGGATAATATTTTTAATATAAATAAATATTTAGGTGATATGATTTCAATAGATATTCTTTTGATAAATATCCTTTGGGTATTTCCCAGTTTTTGGGAACCCAAAGTGATAATAATACAAGAATTAAAGGACATCAAAAACATGTCGTCCAAAGAGATCATAGGGTCACTCATGAACTATGAGATTATAATGAAAAGGCAAGTGGATAAGGAAACCAAATATGTCAATGATAATAAGACCATTGAATTCAAATACAAAAATTGATTAATCTTTTATAAGTTAAAAAGAGTTCCATAATCTTTCCAAAAAATGAAAATGTTCTTCAAGAAAAGAAGTCATACCATCATGATAAGAAGGAGAAGTAACCAAAACTTGAGGTAAGATTTTATCATTGAAACAATAAGGGTCGCATAAAACTAGAGTATCCCAATCTCAAAAATAAGAGAGGCATAATAAGGAAAATAAGAAGGCATTAGAAGTGTCTACTTGGAGTGCAAGTGATGACTCCCTTTCTTCATCTGAATCAAGTAATGAAAGACTCGAGTGCTTCATGGTTTACATTGAGGTAAGTCAATAGGTAAATTATTCCACTCCATATTTATACTCTATTTATTTAAATTATAAAGATCTAAGATATTATAGGGACCAATTAAAAGTTGTATTTTGTTAACTTACCAAAAATTTCAAAGATTTTATAAAGAAATTTTATATTGTTGTTAGTGATAAATAATTTTTCAATGAAAATGATAAATTAAAAAAAATAAAAATAAAAAGACTAAATATTTTCTATCAAAAAATGATAAAGATAAAAATAGAATATTTTAACTGTTGAAAAGAAAATTAAGTTCTGAAAAAGTATTTAGATAAAGTTAAATGATAAAACATTTATCTAAAGGATCAACCCAACATTGAAAAAGTAGAAAATAATATCAAAGAGCTTAAAAAATATCTTTCCAAATTTACCAAAGGTGAGAAGAATTTTAATTTTATTTTGGGTTCCCAATGTCATGGGAAAGGTACTTTTGGGATTGGTTATTCTAATAAATAAATAACCTCTAGGAATTCCAAAAATATCACATTTATTAAAGGTAGTTATCAATATAATTTTTTCACTTATTTTAGAAATATTAGGCACTTGATTTATGAATGTAATTCAAAAAATGGCTAATATGGAAGGCTAACTCCATTCATATTTTCCAAAAAAAATCTAGAAAAAAAATTCAAAGAAATTATGGGTTCCAAAATCTGTTTTGGCTAGCATTTATTGACCCAAATTTTGGGTACCAAAATCCTTAGTCTCTTAAATTGTTTTGTAAGAAAAATTCCTCCATACAAATTATGGAATAGATATATGGTGTTTGGATTGTGGGTTCTAAATTAATATATGTGGTGACTATAATGAATTCGACCATCTTGAGGAGCTTAATGGTGGTTATATAACTTTCAGTGACAACTCAAGGAGTAAAATCATCGATATAGGTACCATTGGATTATCAAACTCCTTTTTATTAAATATGGTTTACATGTTAAAGGTTTTAAGAATAATTTACTTTGAATTAGTTAATTATGTGATAGTGGTTTTAATTATTCATTTGAAAATTATGTTTTAAAAGTTTTTGATACCCATGGAATGATTTTATATTCTATTTTTATATTTCAAAATATTTTTGTCATTGATTTTTAAATACCTTGAAAGCCAAAATATTAAATGCTCCAGTACACAAGATAGTGATTCATGGATATGGAATACACACCTTGGTCATTGTACCAAATACTCATGAGTGAAACTTAAACAGAAAAATATAGTATGAGATTTACCAAAATTTCATTTCAAAAATGATATTGTGTGTAATCCATGAAAACTTGGTAAACAACACAAGTCATATTTTAAATCTAAAAATGATGTTCCAAGCACTAAATCCCTTGAAATTATACACCTATATCTTTTTGGACTAACCCATGTGGATATTATTGGAGTTAAATATTACTCATTTTTAATTTTTAATGATTATACAAGATTTACTTGGGTTTATTTCTTGGAACATAAAAGTGAGGCTTGTAAAATATTCATTAAATAAACCAAGAAGATTGAAAATAAAAAAGGGTATAAGATCATTTCCCTTCAGAGTGATCATGGGGGATTTGAAAATAAATATTTTGATGTTTTTTTCACAAGGTTATCACCATTATTTTTTCACTCCTATAACTCCCTAAAAATGTGTTTTTAAAAGACAGAGTCAAACTATGCCAGAAATTTTTCAAACTCTCCTTAATTAATTATATCTCCCTAAATTTATTTAGTATGAGGTGATCAATACTGTATGTTATACCATTAATTGTTTCCTTATAAGGAATTTTCTTAAAAAGAATACTAATGAGGTTTGGAAAGATAATTTAACTAAGGTTGGTTATTTTAAGGTGTTTGGTTGAAAAATTTTTATTCTTAAATCCAAAGAAAACCTTGGAAAATTTGACCCTAAATTAGGTGAAGTTATCTTTATTGGGTACTTAAACTCAATTAAATCTTACTGGTCTTTTAATAAATGGACCAAAATCATTAAAGAGTCAATTCACATAAAATTTGATGAGAATTTTACCAAACCTCATCCTAAAATTGATGATGTTGAGGTAGACCTTGATAACTTGACCTTCAAAAAACCTCAACCTCCTAAAGAAAATAATGTTGAGAAAGATCCTAGTCCTTTACCTAAATCATTGGTTAAATATGAAGACTACCCTATTTAAAATGTTATCGATGATTTGAAATTCATTACTCGTACGAGGAAGTATATTTTAAATGAAGTAGAACAAAATGAGTTTGTGTTACACCGAGAGCCCTAAAATATTGATGATACCATTAATGGTGAAAATTGGGTTCTCACTTTGTAAGATAAATTAAATAAATTTACCCATAATAATGTTTGGAATCTTAAGTAAATTCCCAATGATTATTCTATTATTGGAAAAAATCATTCTTTGGAAATAAATTGTATGAGAAAGGTAATATCACCCATAAAAAGTCCCGACTTATAGCTAAAGGCTATAACTAATATGAAGGAATTGGTTATGGTGAGACCTTTTCCCAAATCACTTGGCTAAAATCAATAAGGTTATTGTATTCATTCACATATCATTTAAATTTTAATATTTTTAAAATGGTGGTTTAAAGTGAATTTTTAAATGGTTTTATTTCTAAAAATGTTTTTGTGGAGAAACCAACCAGTTTTAAGGATTCAAACTTTCTGGATCATGTTTTCATATTAACTAAACCACTTTATAGATTGAAACAATCCCATTTAACCTTGTATTAAAGTTTAACTAAATTTATTTTAGAAAATGGTTTTGAAATGGGAAAGGCTAAATCAATTTTATTTATAGAACATTTTTCAAATGATATTTTGATTGTTCACATTTATATTGATGATTTAAATTTTAGTTCAACTAAATATTCTCTTTGCAATGAATTTTATGATTTAATGAGTAAATAATGAGAGAACTAAAAATTTTCTAGGTTTTCTAATTTTACAAAATTTGGATAGAACTTTTATTATCCATTTAAAATGAACTAACAATGTTTTAAATTATTTTGGTATCGATAAAGTTAATGAGATTTGTACTCAAATTAGTACTTATTATAAGATCACTTTGTAAGGAGTCAATAAAACAGTGAAAAATAATAATTATATAGGAATGATTGAGAGTATTCTTTATCTTATCATGACCTGGATGGACATCATGTTTACTACATTCCTTTGTGTGAATTTTCAAGCTAATCCAAATGAGTCGTAGTTAAAATCTCTCAAAATAATTTTCAAATATTTAAAATGAACCAAAAATCATGGTCTATTTTATCCAAAAGACACCAATTTTGAACATAAAATTTTATCTGAGGTATATTTTGGTGTCCTTCAACTATATTGGAAGAGTAAAAGTTATACTTTCCACCTATTGAAAAAATACCTTGTATCATGGATTAGGAGGAGGAAAATTTTGGTTACTCTTTCTATTGTTGAAAAAAAATATTTTCATGGTGATTTGTTTATTGCAAATCACTTGGATGAAACATAATCTTCTAGATTATGACTTAAATAATCATCACGTTCCAATTAATCGTGACAACACTATTATGATTAATTTTTCTAAAAAACAAATACAACACTCTTTCACAAAGCACATTGACCTTATAAAATATTTCCTTAGATGCCATTTCCAAAAATGTGATATCATAAAATATTTTTTAATAATATTCAATTAGTTGGCATCTTTAAAAAACCCCTTATGGTTGATTGTTTTGATTTTATTAAGGGGGATTTAGGAATTTCACACTTGTGATTCATTCATTTGAATTTGGAAAGTATAAGGATTTCATGTTATTTTTCTCCTTGAGATTTATTGAATTATCTACTTTATTTAAGTTTTATTAATATAATTTATTTAAATATTGATATCATTGATTAATTTATCTCATTTATTTAAATATTTTATTTATTTATTGAGTTTATTCACTTTCTTAGGTGTATTTTTATTTTTTATTTAACTTTATATTTACATTCTTTGTATGGACCCCATTAACTTTTAAAAGTATGAATCATTTTAGGTTGATCCAACCCTTTTAAAACTTAAATTTTCAATGAAAGATAAATTTTTTAAAATTATATTTTAGCTTTTTTAAATTCAAAGATCCATCATTAAGCAAAGTCACATGTGGTGTGTAGTTTTTGATTTTCAAAAGTCTATTTTTAAATTTTTAAATCTTTTATTTTTTGAAATTTGTTTCCAAAATCTATTTTTATGGAAATATAAGTTTTATTTTTCTAAATAAATTATTTTTTTATCTCTCAAAATAACAATAATAATGGTATTAAAAAACTCCAAAAATATTTTCTCAAATATATTTTATTAATGCATTAATATTTCTTTTATTAACTTTGGTCCATTAGCTTGTTGATAATTTAAGTGGGTGGATTTGGTAATATTAAAGGTATTTTTTATATTATTTTTAAATAAAATTTATTTGAATGTATTTAACCTTGAAAAATAACTTTCAAAGATATTGCTAAAGTCATTTTGGATTTTCAATAATTCCAAAGGGGGGATAAAATCTTGGCCAAAGTATTAAAGTATATTTATTTATTTTAATTAATTGAAAATTTGGTAGAAATTTTCAGGTTGGAAAATTATTTGAAAGTTTTTTTTAAACTTGAAACATATTATTAAAACATTAAATATGGGTTTGAAAAAATCTTGGATTAATTTTATTATGAAATATTGAAATTCTTTATGATCACATTCACATAAAATGGATCGTGCCTATATTTATTTTTTAAATTGATTTAGTGTTTGTGTTCATTAAAAAGTGAGATAATGTAGTATATCTCACTCACTTAGGTAGTTTTTAATGATAAAAAACACACAATTTTGTTTCTAATGGTTTCTTTTGATGGTTTCCAACATTTATTTTTTAGTTATTTTTTTATGGATATTGTGGACCATGTGTAAGGATCAAGATGTCCATGAGAATTATTTTTGGATCACCTTACATCTAAGTGTCATCGGCTAGCTGATTTGTACCACCATATGTCTGGTGGTACCTGGACATAACACCAATTATTTCCAAGTTCCTATAGCTCAGGTTTCACCAGAAAAAAACAAGCATTGATGTAGTATATCTCTCTTGTTTTCTTTTTTAAATGTCTCACCTTCTCTCATTATTTTCTTATTATATCTTGTTAGAGAAGTGTGAGTAGAATTAATTAGGATTGATTTAAAGAAAGTATCTTCTTTTTTCTTTTCTCATGTGCTCACTACTATTGAGTGTGATGGGGATATGTTATCACTACCTTTAAAGTGAGAGATTGGGTACTCAATTCCATTGAGTGTGAGGGTATAGATGATCACTACCTTTAAAGTGAGGTAGATTGGGTTCCTTACCACGACCATTAAAATTCTAGCTATGTATATGGGTTTCTTGGTACCAACCACTAAAAACAAGGGAATTACTTATTTTATTGGGTTTTTTACTAAAATTTTTACAAATAAAGGTTCAATTTTCTTACTACAATCATTGAAAGAATAGTTTAAACCAAAACCACTCATGGTTACTTGAGGGGAGAAGACATGGTGATCCCTTTTGGATTACTGTCGAACTGCTTTTCCAATTAACTATGATTTTTTCTTTTAAATTTATATTTCCAATGTTTTTCACTCTTGCAATTTTAGTTCATTGTTTTCATTATTTAAATTTCAACTCATTTAGTTTTGATTTCTAAAAGGTTTTTAATAGAAAATTCACCCCCTTTTCCATCTTTACATGGACCAACACCTAGTTTTTATATATATATTCCTCATTAATTCTATTAATTTGAATTTCATTCATGTTGAATTATAATTTTTTAATTTTTTTTTGAAATAAAAAGATATTTTTTTGATTATTATGGTCTTTTAGTTAATTTTAGATGAAATTGAGTTGAATCAACTGAAAGAATTTATTTTAAAAAATTTTGGAATTTTATAAGACAAGGGAGGCCAAAAAATATACCAACACAAATTCCACCGCTAAAATAGTAAAACAACCACATATCTACCCATATAATTACATGACAAGACCCCTTGGAAGGATAATAACATGATGCGGAAGATCCCCTACATGAGCAGGTTTATGGGCATGTGTGTGTGCAGGTGTCAAGAGGGTAGTCACATGGTGTTGGTAGGCACAGGCATGTATGGTAAATAGACTCACCATAGGGTCATACACATTGATCATTGGAGTCAACTAGCCCTAGATATATTTCAGTGGGTTAGTGGTAGAATAAAATCTCTTATTAAGTATAGAACGCATAGGTGGAAGATCTACATGGGACTTTTGATGCTAGATATTGTTCACTAATTACAAAAATTTCTATGAGATAATATTACATCGTCCTCTTCACAAATGAAATCTACACCTTATTCATTATCATTAAACCATATATCCTATATGGATTACAATGCGAGCTCGAAGATGTATTGACTATAAGCACACGATTGGACTGTAAGTAGGAGATTTCACCATAGTATGTTAAAGTTTATGATACAAAGGAATGCACTACACAATGGTCATTTGATTTTAATCATAAAGGTGGGTAGCATGAGGTCATTTTGACATTGCAATTTCCCTATGCCGTAGATTTTTGAATGCATAGGAGTGATTGAGGCTAGCTTGATGAACTCTCTATGGCATATAAGGGTGATCAGGTTGTAGTTTATGAGAAAGAGAAGGCTTTTAGCTTAGAGTTTTTCCTAGAACTAAGGTTACATGTGATAAAGAAGTAAAGGGATGAGGTTTCATCATAATGAAGAAATATAGTTTGGGGTTCTTCTATATTGAATGAGATCATTTGTGCATGGATAAAGGCTCCAAAATGAAACATTTTTCCATACCGAAGGTTGAGAAGGGTCTGCATGAAGAGTGAGGTTGTGTCATGAAGGTTTTCTTACACTATAGAGGCCCTTTATATGGTAGTGGATTGTGTTTTTATAACTCCAAGATCCCATTTTAAAGGTACTTTATCTATTCTATAGTTTTGTTCACAGAATAATGGGAGTTCAAGTTTAGTTGAGATATGTGGGGTGATGGAGAGTATATGTGAGATTTTAGGGAATTTAAAAGAGAGGATTTTTTTATCTTAGTTGAATAGAGTTTTCACCATAGGGGTTAACATTTCACCATAGGATTACTTTTATAGGAAGTAAAAAATCAATTTTTTGTTGCAAATATGGATAATTTTATGCCATAGTGCCTCTACCCATGTCATAAAACTCTAAAATAGTAGAATTATATTTTACCAACTCCTATATTTTATGAGTTATTTATTAAGGGATATTTGAATTGATTTTGAATACACTTTTTAGAAAAAAATTTCCCTTGAAGATAGAAAATATAAAAAGGAAAAAAGAAACAAAAATTGGGGAGATCGACTACTTTGGAGGATAGAGAAATTGAGAGTCGATCCACCACCATGTTGCTGTGTAGATATGTTTTTTCCATTCTATTTTTCATTTTGTAAAAATATATTCCTATGTTGAATGTAAAAATAAATTCTCGTGACTTTTAGTCATTAATCATCACCTTTTTTAGTTTAATTTTATATTCCTTTCCTTATGTTTTTTAGTTTTTTCTTGGTCTAAGAACCATCGACCATGAGCGGATAAATTCATAAAGGAGGGTGGTTCTGATTTTAGGGGATGTATACCTCATGTTATCATTCTTATTTCTTGTGAGATATTATAATGAAATTTTATTAATTTTTTATTAATGCTAATCTTATCTCTTAATCACCTAGAGAGAGCAATGATGATTGGGGGATCAAGCCTGATGTGGTAGAGGAGAGTGGGGGATCGCGATCCAACTCAACTTAACCTCTTTTTTTGAGAATGAATTTAATATGCCTAGGTTAGTTATATATTACCTTAAGAGAGGTATTGTCCAAACTAAGTAGAATTAATTTTTTTCAAGAATAGAATCTAGTTGATTCAATAAGACTCACGAGTTTTAATTAAATTAATTTCATAAGTAAAGTTAATTATTTTTATTAAGTCAAAACCATCCCTTGATATCAGTTCCCTTCTCTTCATCCTTTATACCTTAGTTTAAGTATATTTTAAGTATATTTAAGTTTAGTTTATCCTTAGTTTATTTCATAATTTAGTGACAATATTATGGAGACCTAGAAATTAGTTTATAGGTCATTTCTACTATTATCTGTTCCTCATGGGATTGACCCTAGACTTTTACTATGATACATATTAGTATTCGGTGTTATTTTTAGGAAAAAATTAAATTCTAAAATGAAATATCCCTAAAAAATCAACAAATATCTGGTAATATTAAGTTTTTAGAACAATTTATGAGGAACACGACAAAAAATAGTAATGTTTGAAAAACCAATTACTTTTGTAAAAAAAATCTTACCTCTTTTTTATTTATTAATTTTTGTATAGTATTTCTATTTTATTTCTATGTTCATTAATATTTTAAACTTTACATGATTCATTTGTTAATGGTGTTTTTAGATGGATTACTATGCACCTTTGAGTTATACAGGTTATCAAGATGAGTCTACAACATGGACACCGCAAAATTTTGAATAGTGGTCATAGTATGGAATGATATGGAATGATTTATACTTTCTTGGGTATCATGAATTCTAGATTTTATAGTGGAGTGCCACAAAATAACTACACCCACAAGTAAGCTCCCAATTTTTAGAACAACCAATGTGAACTATGGGATGAGAAATGCTACCAAGGAGAAACTAAAATTTAAATTCCTCAAAAGAAAAATTCATTAGAAATTATGATGAAGTCACTCTATGAATTTAATAACAACATTGAAAGGGAAATCAAAGGACATTAGGTACAACTCGAAGGATATTCCAAGATTCTAAAATAATAGGAAGAGTTGGCCGATAACTTGTAAAAACATGTTAGGATTTTAGATCCACTTATGAATAACTCATTTGTACCTCTTAGTTCAAGGAATATAAGAAAAAGGAATATAGAATAAGTGTATATGGTTGGAGTAGAAAAGGTGAAGGGCAATGAGAAAACATGCCTATAACTCATTGAAAGTCAGGAAGAGGAAGTGGAAATTAGACTCCCTACCATAATTATAAGAAGAGGAGAAGAATACCATGATAAATCTCATCAATGAAATGATGGAGGAGAAGAAGAAGAGGTCCTGATCCAAAGGATAAACCCTATTTAAATAAGTCTCAAGAGAAAAAGTGGAAGAGGAGTTGTAATTCAATGAAGTTGTTGAATGGTTTGAAAAGGAAGACACTACAACACCTAAGCCACAGGTCAAGGCTATTAAAATTTCCAGATCAGGTACAACACCTACAAGGGAAAAGAGAGTTGTAATATTGGATTTAGAGTTCAAGGAGTAGGATGAAATTATCATGGAAAACTACCCTCCCTAACATTATAAATAAAATATAGATTATAAAATTCCTAGGATCATTATAAAATTTAAGTATGAGATAAAGGAAGAAAATTATGGGTTAAAGGAGGATTTCCAACAGATCATTGAAAATGTTGATACAAAAGAATCTTGGTAGGGGTTGGTGACTCTCCTATATTTTTTAACTTTAATGAATGGACTCTATGATTTATTTTCTTAATCTATTTTTACATTTACAATGATGAAAGAGAAATGAAAAAAATGAAGTATTCCATATAAAGAAAAAGGAATGAAAAAAATTCAAGGGACCCTAATTCCAAATCAACACATCTAGGTATTAAAGAAAAGAAGCTACTTTTACTGGGGGGCTATTTTCTATTTATCTTATTTCTTTTTTGGTTTTATTATATTGAACATAAATTCAAAAAAAATCAAATACCCCCCACACCTTGGTTAAAAATTGGGGAAAATGTTTAGTTTGAGTGTGGGGGATGAATCCTTAGATACCCCAAATTTTGATTTTTTTTTCTCTTGAGTTGGCCTAAGAAACATCCTCACTTAATAAATATTATTATACCTATTGCGAAATTTTGAATTTTTCATTCCCATAAATAGAAAAGATATAGATATAAATTTTTGAAAGTCACATTATTTTTCTGATTTTTATTTTTTTTTTAAATTATTGTTAATATTATTTATTTTCTTGACTTTGATTCATAGAAATTTTCATTTATTTGGCTAATTATTAATGTTAATGTCATGCATTGATATATGATATATTTTAATTCCAATTCCCAAGAGGGTTCTAATCCATTTTGACATTTTCTTTCTCATACCCTTTTCTTGGGAGAACTTGAGATCTGTTACACTACTATAAATTTCTTATTTTTATATTTGAAACATGATTATTTTGAATCACATTAAAATGATTCTGGTCATTTATTGTGTTTACCTGAGCTCATTTGACCTTGAGACCTACCCTGTGTTTGATCATTTTTGAAACCATAGAATCCATGTAACGCTTTGATAGAAATCCATATTATAGGATAATATATATTTCTTACCATATTTATTGGATTATTAATGCATGATCATTCATTTGATCTCAAAACAGGTAGTTGTTTATTTTCTTTATTTTTTTTGAAATCAATGTACAGAAATAAATAATGAGATTTAGTTTTCTTTTTTTTTTGGAAAAAAGTTTCCTTAAATTTTTCATTATTTTTTATTGTATTCTCTATATTAAAAAAATAGTAAAAAAAGTAAATAGTGAGCATGTGGGATACCTAGAATTTTACAATTGTTAGAAATTACTTCTCCCTCATTATGTTTAATATTTTAATTAGTTTCGGTATGATATTGATGGTGGAGATTGATTTACTACTTGGTTTTACTTCTAAGGGTGTGGGAACTTGTCCTTACACATATTCTACTAAAAAATAACAGAGTTAAAATATTGTGAGAAAATGTAAAGAAAAAAATAGGATTATTTTCACTATTTTTAATTCTTAGAATATGGACCTTACTTAATAAGAGGATAATTTAATGTGGGGATGTTTTATTTTTGAAAGGATTTTAATGGAGAATTATATCATTGAGATTTATTTGAATATCGTGCAGTGTACTCTAATAATTTTAACACTCCTTTTCAACCACTATATTTAAAATATTTCATATCAGTATCCACTCACATTAAGCCTTAAATACATTAGAACCTTAATTAAAATCCAACATGATTTTTATTGTTTAATTATTAAGTAGATATGTAGATAAATTTAAACATTATGGATATAGTTTACATGCTTGAGATTGATAACAATTCCATTGCATATGATCCTGGGTAATTAATGGTATGAATTTTGATATGGTAAATCATAATTGGCATAGATATTTAATAAATAGTTTAATAATATGGGTGATAGAGAAAAAAGGTAATGAATTTAAAATATTAAATGAAGAATTATTTTGACACTTTATTTTGGGTAAGTTTTGTGATTTTAAAAATCTTTAGTTATAACTTTTTTTCATGATCATGATCATTTAAAAATTTATCGTACTGAAGTTTGGATCCTTTATGGGTATAGGTTGAGGTTTTTCTCAAGGATGGGAAAAGATTTAAGTATAGGGATATTTGATGACCATGATATATATACATACATATATATATTCCACATTATTTCTATTAATTTAAAGTCCATTCATGTTTAATTATAATTATTTTATTTTTTATGGCATAAAAAGATATTAATTTGTATATTATGGCCTTTTGGTTATTTTTAGATCAAATGAAGTTGAATCAGATGAAATAAAATATTTTAGAAAAGTTTGAAATTTTCTAAGTGAAGTGAGCTTAAAAAAATGTTAACATAATTTTAACCCCTCAACTATTGAACTAGACACATAGCCACTCAAAGGGTGTTAAACCAATCCCACAGGGAAGGTCGTCACCATGGTGTGGAAGATTCTTTATGTGAGAAATCATGGGGATTTGTATGGGGTTTCAAGATGGTGGTCACTTAGAATGACTAGGAATAGGTGTGTATAGTGGATAGACTCGTTATGGGGTGGGTGAGGTGACTGTAGGAGTCCACCGGCTCCAATCGGATTTCACTAGGATGGTGGTAACACAAAATATCTTATTAACTGAAGTGTTCCCAGGAGGAATATTGTTGTGGGATGTCTAATATGGGGTACTACTCTCCACATGAAAAATTTCCATCATTTCAAGACAAGATCATGTCATCCTCTTCATAAATGACATCTACATCGTTTCTGCTCTCACTACACCATAGATCCTCCATGGATGAATATGTGAGGCATACGATATATTTCCTTCTTGCACAAAATCACACCATAAGATTAAGATTTCACTATAATACCTTGAAGACAATGATATTAAGTAATTATCTACACAGTTTTCATTTGGTTTTCATCATAAAGGTAGGAATCATGAGGTCGCTATCACATCACCATTTCCCCGTGTTGTGCACTATTGAATGCATAGGAGTTATTGAAGCTTTCATAAAAACCCTATGTGTCTTGGAAGGGTGATCATGCCATAATTTCAGGAAAAATAGAGGGATTATAAATAAGGGTTTTCCCTAGAACAATGGTTTCATGTGATAAATAATAAAATAGATGAGCCTATGGTTTGATGTTGAATTACAATGTGGGGGTCTTTCATATGGTAGGATCTTGGTTGTGCATGCACGTATGATATAGAAAGAAACATTTGGCCACACAAAAGTGTGAGAAGGGTCTTCATGAAGAGTTGGGATGTGTTGTGATGGTTATCCTAGGATTTGGAGGCCCTCGATATGTAAATCACTTAAGTTTTGACGTTTTTCGCAGCCCACACTAAAGTTACTTTATCCACATTGTATATTTTTTCATAGAAGAATTGGTGTTCAAGTTCATTCGAGATCTATGGGGTGATGGAGATTATCTATGAGATTTTAGGAAATTTAAGAGTTTATTTTTTGGATCTTGTTTTACTAGAGGTTTCACCACATAGTTTTGTATTTCACTATACAAGTACTCACAAAGGAATTACAAATAGAGTTTTTTTGTAAATATTAATAAGGTTACACCATAGTTCCTCTTCTGATGTCATAAAACTCCAAAATAGTAAAATAATAATTTAACAACTCCCATATTTTAGGAGTTATTTTTTGAGGGATATTTGAATCTATTTTAAATAAAAATTTTGTATGAATTATCTCCTAAATAGGGAGATAATATTAATAAGAAAAACAAATAACAATTGGGGATATTAGCTACTTTGGAATCTGGATAAAGTGAGAGTGGATCCACCATTATGTTGTTGTGTAGATAGGTTTTGTTTTATTTTTTTATTATATAACCATGAATTACAATGTTTATTTACAAAAAAAATTTACATTAGTTTTCATCATTTCTCATCTATTTTTTTGTTTAATTTTTTATTCCTTCTCCTATATTTCTTACTTCATTCATAGATGAAGAACCATTGTCCATGAGTAGGTAAATTCAAAGAGGATGGTGGTTTTGATTTAAGTGGATGTTTAATTCATGTTATCAATATTATTTATTGTTATATCTTCTAATTAAAATGTATTTATTTTTTAATAATTCTTATCTTATCCCTTAATCACCTAGAAAGAGAAACAATGATTAGGAGACGAAACCCAATGTTATAAAGGGGAGTGGGGGAGGTAGATATTACTCAACTCTGAATCTCACTTTGAGATGGGATTTAATACATCTAGGTTAGTTATTTATTACCTTGATAGAGGTATCATCCAGCCTAGGTATAATTAGTTTTAACTGATAAGTGAATCTAGTTAATTCAAGAAGTCTCGTGACTTTTAATTGAACTAATTTAATAATTAAGGTTGAGTGTATTTTATTAAATAAAAACCTTCCCTTTATATTATTTTCCTTACCTTCATCCTTTTTACCTTATTTTAAGTATATTTTAAGTGTATTTAAGTTTAGTTTATTTTTATTTAATGTAATTAGTTTAGTTTATTTTATAATTTAGTGAAAATCTTATGAAGGCTTAACAATTAGTTTAAAGGTCATAGATAGGATTCCCTATTCCCCATGGTATACACCCAAACTTATATTATGTTAAGTATTAGTAGTTAGTGTTAATTTATGTAAAAAATTTAAATTATAAACATTGACTACCTCAGTGAAACAACGATGCTCCAGGTCATGTCAGCAATAGAGGGAAATTTCTTGATTTTTCAAAATTTAAATTGAACCTTGAAATATTTAAAATATCCAAAATATTATAAAATAAATTAAAGAAATTTTGACATGTGGGTGTCATACATTTTCTTCTATTATTCCTTATATAAAAATATTAGTATTTTATGTTATTTTAATCTGATATTTTTCTCATGCTCATGTTTTCTCATTCTTATGATCTAATCCTTGATGACATATTGATAAATTTTTCCATTACTAAGTGTTTGAGCTCACCCCTTATTTTGTTTCCCATTTCCCCAAGAAATTATTTATAGGACTATATTTATAATTATTTCTTATTAAGAGTTTATTTGTGGGATATGTTGAATAAATTATGTGAAATAATATTTTTATGTATCTAATCTCTAGTGAAACTACTTAATTTGGTTCTGGGATTATAGGATAATTATAAGATGTAATGTTTAATTAATGAGAAATATATAAATATTTATCTTGGATTATCTCACTTTGTATCAAATCCAATGTTTAAAGAATGTGATTTTAGCACCAGGCCTGAGAGTGTGGGTCTAAGGCACTTCATGGTGCCTCCAAGTTCCACTACCCATGACCTGGTTTCCAAATGGTCCAAACCTGACCTGCTTAGCCCAGCCTAGCCCTTGAATGGCCGAGATTCCTTCCATAAGCTTATTGGAGAGCCAAAAAATCCAATAAAAATATGAAAAAAAATCCACATATATATATATATATTAAATAGTTAATAATTTTTAAAAAAAATATTTTAGGCATTATGGGACATTTTGTTTATGAATTTAAATTAATCAAATGATATTTTAATTCAAAAAAATACCATCATGTATAATTTCATCATATTTAATTTTATTATATAAGTTTATACATTTTACACTAGCCAGGATTTGAGACCAAATAATTTATTTTTGGTATTTTTCATTTATTTATTCATTTATTGCAATAAAAAATGTTTGTAATAATTAATTTATAAATTCAAATATATACATAATCCCTTAAATTCATTATATTTATAATTGCATGCATGCCCACATGAATGATTATTCATATGTATCTTGTATCCCAAAGACCCCATCATCAATGTGTTTGTATAATTGTATAATGAGGAGGACAAAGGATAAATAGTTCATATCAAGGGTTGGTAAATTAAAAAATAATATTTGGATGAATTGGATGGGGTTATTTTATCAAATTTATTCAAATATGACTCAAGGAGTTTACCTTTGGGTCTCAGTTGATCCATAATTCACTTGATGGATATGCCATTATTTAAATAGATCATGATTATGTTTGTTTGTTTATTTTTCTAGGCATGGTTGATTATTTTGTGATTGTGTGGATGGAATGTCATCATATATGATGGTTACTGAAAATGAAATGAAAAAAAAAATGTGTAATTTATATTTTTCTACTAATGAAACGTTAAATATGTGAGTATGGTCATATAGTAACAAACATGATAAGTAAAATTGGATTTCATTTTCTAAGTAAATTAATGAACATTAAAATCCCTCAAAGGTAAATATTAATCCATAAATACCTTCCATCACTTAAGTTATAATGAAACCATAGTTTGAGGTTTGAGTTATCTATAGTTGATGGTGCCCCCTTCTATCAGGTAGTTCTTAAAAGAGTGGTGGATTAACTTAACTAAAAGTGACAATAAATAAATATCCATATCTATCTTGGTACAATCTTAGTGACCAATGTTAAATGAATCAAAGATCCTGATTCATATGATGTGGGAATCCACTCAACAGATCAATGAATCGTGAGATAATGTGGTTTTCCATCCAAAGTAATGACTTCAATTATTAGAGTTGTGGTGATGATATATCTTTGGATATGAAGATAGGTTTAAAGATCCTTTCCCTTTATAATACTTGGTTGACTAAGTTTTCAAAATCGATTAGTTTAGGGATACTATGTTTGAATAAAATAATGATATAAATTTATGATTAATATATATATATATATATAATGTCTAAAAATCAGTAATCAATATAAAATTATTAATCTATTAATGTTTTGTATTTTATAAAAATGGAAAGTATTACCACAAAATCATTGCAATAAATATTGGATAAAGAACATGTATTCAGTGAAAGAAATTACAAGAGTAGTACAATCACTTGCATATAGTATTACGATGTAAAGGAAAACTGTATGTGTTGGAGTCCCAACTACCCGATTAGTCGTCTTAGGAAGCAAGTGAGGGTGAAAAGGAAGCTTATAGAAGACTGATGGATGATGTTTTTTATGTTTAAATCATAATTTTATCATCAATTTCAAATGATTTGAGAAATAAATATGAATACATGGATGGTTACACTATATTTTCTCATCTCTAATAAGTTTGTGAGGAGAAGTTGATGTAAGAAAAAATGAGATTATCATTACATTGAACATGTGTAAATTGAATAATGGAATCCAAGATGGTCCTCATGTACTCAATATGATATATTACATTTATTAAATGGAATATTTTGGATTAAATATTAATAATGATTATTCTATACATATCATTCTCTAATCCTTATAACTAAGTTAATCCATTTTCATTTATAATAAAAAAATAACAGTATAGAAAACTGCTTTAATATTTTTCTGATAAGGTTCTCCAAGTAGATAAAAACATATGTAAAGATAAATATTTAATTCTTATAGGGAATTAAAGTAAAATAAAGTAAAAAAATCCTATGGAAAATATAATAGAAAAGAAACCTTTACAACAACCATATAAGAAACCAATGATAAAGATGGACAACATAAAACATGAGGCTAGTTGCTTCACATGTGGTCTGAAAGGTCACTAGAAGATAAATTTTAATAAAGTGAAGATGAAGTAAGAAAAATCTTCTACTTTAATAGTATTCATTGTTGATTATAGTATTTATATTTTAATTCTTGGGTATTAGATACACTTAATAATTTAAACATTTGTATCAAAATATAGGAACTGAATAACTTTAAAAATATTACAAGAGTGGAGTGGATATTCAAGTTGTTGATGGATCACGACTCATATGTCATCTAAAAAAGTTCACATTTTCACATTTCATTAAGGAAAAATTACTATATTTGAAAATTATTATTATGTATTGTGTGTTACAAATACATTATCTTAGTTTTTAGTTTTGACATAATGAGATTTTATTTCAAGTTTGAAATAAATGTTTTTGCGGTGTACCATACCTAAATTATTAATTATACTTGTTTTAAGGATATCCAATATCATCAATTAATGATGAATATAAAACATGATACTCAAATAATAACTAGTTATGATAATCTAAAAATAGTTTATTTAATTCCTTAGAAAATATCAAAGATATACCAATTTGGGTGTTTAGAATTTTTTTAGCTAAGACACTAAGGTATTTGGCATGTTGACTTAAAAGGAATAGTGACCAAGAAACCTTTGCGTATTAAAGGTGATAAGGATGCAAATCTTATAGATTTAGTTAAACAAGATAAATGTAAATTATTCTAGTATAATCTTGAGGTAAATTAATATACTTCAAGAGATTCTATTAATAGTTTTATGGAATATAATTATAATTACATAATAAGCTTGGTGAAAAGATAAAAGTTACTTCAAGTGAGTGAGTTGAAGAATTTTTTAACCAATCATTCATTGATAATTAAAATTTCGAGTGGAGTTATTCATTAAATAACATTTCATAATACACATCATAGTTAGTATGTTAGTAAAAGGAGGATAAATATTGATTCTTATAAGTCTTTTAATTATACCATTATTCACTTTGAGATAGTATTTTTAAGTAGTGTTGTGAATCTCACACCAACTTCACACACCATAAGTTAAGTCTCCAAAATCACATTGGAGAAAGTAGGAACCAGAAGGGACTATTTGATCACCAATGTACCAAGTCTATGAAGAAATTATTTATCATAATCACTAAATTGATATCAACTATAGTGACCCAATACTTTTATACATATTATTACATTATTTTTAACATAAACATCAAATAAACACAGCCCAAAGATCATGAGGCAGGTGTCTTTGGAAGAATAGGTTCATAATACATCAAAAAGAAACTAAAATAAGATATCTTTATGTAAATCTCCATAATGAGATCCTAAAACCCTTTGAGTTCCTTAAAATAAATAATATAACCTATGGAATACATAAACAAAAGGTGTGATCTAAAACCCAGTAGGGGAATAAACATGATAATGAAGTATATAATATGATTCAAAGACATAACACACTACTGGAAATATGATCTATAGCAACGGTTTTGGGAAAACCGTTGGTATAGTTCACTAATTTGGACCTATACCAACGGTTTGGACAAAACCGTTGGTATAGGTCACTAATTTGGAGCTATACCAACAGTTTTGGGAAAAATGTTGGTATAGTTCACTAATTTGGACATATACCAACAGTTTTGGGAAAACTGTTGGTATAGGTCCATTATAGAGACCCTATACCAATGGTTTTGGCCAAACCATTGGTATAGGACCCCCCCCCCCCCCTATACCAACGGTTTGTCCAAAACCGTTGGTATAGGTCCCAAAATCAAAGAACCTATACCAACAGTTCTCAAAACTGTTGGTATAGGTACTTGTATTTTTAATGGAATCTTCTTACAGAGGACATTAAATAAATAAAAATTTGAAATACTTATGATAATACATATATATTTATGAAATTATGTTCAAAAAAGTAAGTTAGGTAAGTGGTTAGGTCGTTCAATCACAAATGGGAGGTGCTGGGATCCAAACCCACTGAATGATTGTTTTCTAAATTACATATACCAATGGTTTTATGGAATCGTAGGTTAAGAGTTTCATATTACTTATACCAACAGTTTTGAAAACCATTGGTATAGTTCTATAGCAACGGTTTTCCCAAAACTTTTGGTATAGACCTATCCCCACGGCTTACTTTCCCACGGTTCTCCAAACCATTGGTATTGGCTATACCAACGGTTTGGAGGCCTATAACAACGGTTCCAAACCGTTGTTATAGGGTATTTTTCTAGTAGTGACATGATATCATAAATGAAAATGTTCTTGGATAATAATATGGGTGAATAAAATAAATAAAATAGATTTATAAGATCATGGAAAAATAGGAAAGTGAAAGAAACATATAACATGACATAAACATAATTCAAGGCTAACTACTAAGACAACATCAAATGGTGGACAAAGTCTCATCATGGATTAGGTTTACTCCTTAATCCCCTACATAACATCTCATGAGGCAAAAAATATTAACCAATGAATTAGATTAATATCTAGGTTCACCCATAATAACGTGAACATTATTATGTTTTCCATGAAAGGGATTCAATCATAAGACATAAACATAATAATTACCCATGGAATGGAATGTGTTTCATAATCTTTCCTCATATCATAATCAATGGATATTTCATAAAGATTACAAAGAGAATAAGGTATAAAATATTTTTTAAATTTATATTTGAGTAAATAATTATAGGTCTCAAAATATGGTGTTCATTCTGAAAAAATATCATGAGAAAGGATAGATAATTGGGTATAGAAATGAAATTTCAAAATAGTGTTTTAAAGAATCAGTTAAAGGCATTTGGAGAAGGAATAAGTATGGATTTTTTTTAAACTATAGGTAAACAGGAATGGTGATATATAAAATATTCTTTTATTTTATAAGATCTTGAATTGTAATAAATACTTCAAATAATAATTAAATAAAAGGATTAAGGGATAGAAAAGTTCCCCTTTATCAGGTTGGATTTTAAAGAAGGCATTTAAGAAAAGAACTTAAGGCGTGTATTAACCCGTCAAAGGAAGGGAGAATAAGATATTTATATATGTAAGATACATACATATATATATAATTTATAATCATTAAATAACATCAAAGATATATATAAGGTGAGTAAGAGAGAGAAAAATGTCTTAACCCAAAGAAAAAGGGTGGTTCAGAGAGATCTCTTACCTTATGTTACAAAATCGTTATGTACTTTCACTTAATGTCCTAAATAATCAAATTAAATAAATTAAATACTTAATTCAGAATATATTCTATATATATATGATTTATTATAATTTTATTATGTTTACTTATAACCATTTTAGTGAGATATAAAGTTTAATTTCCCTTTTCTCAGGGCATTTGTTTCATGGTTCCATAGTCGGATCACTTGTGCGTAATTATAGAAGTTATTGTAAAAAGGGAATAAAACTAAAAAAAATAAATTATATTATATTAATTTCCTTCAAAAAAAACAATTTTCCTAAATATCCATTTTTATTCTGACATGGGGACATTAACATTATGCGGTTAGTTTATTTTGGTGTTTTAACAACCATTAATAACTAGTTTAGTTTTGTTTAATATTATGTCTATATATTAATTTAAAAACAAAAAATAAGTTATAATATAGTTATTGTAATATTTTTTAACCATAATAATACTTTTATGACCATCCTTGATGGCACTAATGGAAAAATAAAACTCATTATCCACAGAGGCGGTGAACCAACATAATATGGACAATGGTTTCATTTTTAGAATAAAAGGAGAAGAGAAGTGGGTGGATGGTAGATGTTCCATTATCACTATCAAATTATATTATATATATGATAATGGTGTTATTATTTAATGTTTTACGAGGGAGGTGAGGAGAAGGTATAAGAAGATAATAATTTAAAAAAGGTTGTTTGAGAATATGACCTCTTGAATGTCATCTCCTGGAAAAACTTTTTAAAAAACTTGGAATTAATCTTTTGGTGATAAAAATAGAACTAAGATTTAGGGGAGTGGATTAAATATAAAATTTGAAATATATAAGTCTTATAAGGTGTTAGGAGAAGGGGTTGTGAGGGGTGGTATTTATAAAGGGAGGAAAGGGGTGTTTTTGAATATTATATTCATTAGTTTATTATTTTGGCTCAAGTATTCCAATTGTATTGATTATTATGACTATATATAGTAAATTGTGATTTTAAGTTTGAAATATTGGGTTATTAAATTATCCATGACTCCAAAATTCAATTATTTAGCTTATAATGTTAAATATTATATTTTGTTGTATTTCACTATTCATTATAAATTCAATTATTTTTGAAAAAATACAAAAAATTAACCTTAACTATTTTTGACATTTAGATTCCAAAAACTAATTTAATTTTATGAAAATAATTTTCTAAATATGAGAAATTTTATTTTTAAATAAAATCCTCATTTATTTGAGAAATACTAATTTTAATATTATGATCAATTTTTTAACCCTTTAAAAATTACTTAGGGTCACATAAAATTATATTATCATTATAATATAACCAAATATTAATTTATAAAATAATTTTATGAAAATAAAATTTCTTCTAAATCATTATAATTTTTATAAAAATGAATTTAAAACATATATGTTTTTCAAAAAATACGAACACTTATTTTATCATTTTTAAAACATTTATTTAGTTGTATCATGATATAAATATGATATATTTTAATTTTATAAGATACCTAAATATTATTTTACACTTACATAGGTGAAATACTATTATAATGGTCTAGTTTCTATTCCTAATGGTCATTTTACTATTCTAATAGTCGGGTTACTATTCTAATGGTCAAATTACTATTTCAACAGTCAGATTTGTAATGGTCATATGAGATCCCTATATTATATAAATACCTCAAATTAATTCATTCTCCATTCACTTATATTTTCTCTCAAGGCTATATATTTTCATTTTCAAAATGTATATTACATTAATAACATTCTTCATTATTTCTACTGTGTTGTTCATGAGTGAGATTATTATGGGGGATCAAGAAGATCCAAATTTTCATATTATTATTATCTAATTTTATATTTTTTATCCCATTGTAATACTTCAAATTATTATGGTCATGTTTATTATATAAGTGTAATGTTTAAATTAATACAATAAAATGTATTTGGTATTATCATGTAGTGCATGTGAATTATATAATATTATATTACTAAATATGATACAATTATATATTCAAAAGGGAAATTCTATTGATAAAATTTGGGGTCATTACATTCTCCCCCCACATATTAATAAATTTAACCTTAGAAATTTTTTTTGCATACTAAGGTGAAAGTAGGTGAGGGTACTTCTACTCCATGGCTTCCTCTGATTCCCATGTTTCCTCCTCATACTTTTGGTTTCTCCATAGTACTTCGACTAGGTTAGTTGTCTTGTTTCATATAATTTTATCTTTGTGGTATAATATCTTCACCAATTTCTCCTCATAGGATATATCATTATCCAATTGTATAACACCTTTGAATTAAGTACTTGTGAGGGATGTAGTATGTAGTTCCTTAATAAGGATACATGGAATATGTTATGTACATGAGAAAGGGTTTTTCAGAGTGCTGGTTAATTGGACACAACTTCAATGTGGTAGAGAATATAAAAGGGGACGATGTACTTTGGTCTTAGCTTTCCGTTCTTTCCAAATCTCATTACTCTCTTCCATGGAGATATGTAGAGGAAGAATTTATCTCTAACCTCAAACATCTGGTCTCATCAACGATTGTTAGCATAGTTCTTTAGTAAACTCTGAGCATCCCTAATGTTCTTATGAATAGTTTTGACCTTTTCTACCATTTATTTGACCATTTCAGGACCCAAAAACTTTCTTTCACCAACATCATACCAAGACACCTATGTTCTACATCTCTTACCATAAATGGATTCATATAGATCCATTTGGATACTTGAGTGGAAATTAATATTATATGGGAACATGACCATAGGAAGATATCGATCCCATCATCCTTTGAAGTCCATTTAGCATGATCTCAACATATCTTCAAGTTTTTGGATAGTCCTATTAGATTGGACATCAGTTTGGGGGTCATAATCCATACTGAAGTTCAATTCAGTGTTTAGATAAAATCGAAGACTTTTCCAGAACTTAGAGGTAAATCTCAAAAATCAATCAGATACAATTGATGGGGGTGTTTCATATAGGCTCGCCACTTATCTAGTGTATATCCTTGAAATTTAATCAAGTGATAAGTAATATAGAATTGAAATAAATTTAGTAGTCTTTATAAGATGTTCCACCATAACCAATACAACATTATTTCTTATGGATGTCTTCATAAGACTAGTGATAAAGTCCATGGTGATGTTTTCTCATTTTCATGTATGTATGAGTAATGGTAACATCATCACCATAGACTTTTTATTTTCAACCTTAAATTGATGACAAACACAGAACTTTGATGTATATTATGAGATATTCTTCTTTATATTGACCTACCAATAGTTATCTCATAGATCTCAATATATCTTCATTATCCCTAGGTGAATAGAGAAGATCGAGCTATGTGAATCATTCAACAACTCGTTCTTTATCTTAAGTTTTGATGGTGTACATAATAATGACCAGAATCTTAAAAATCATTCTTCATTGATTTTAAACTATGAGGATTTCCGTTTTCTTATATCTTCTACCTTCTTTTGAATTTCCACATTATCTCTTTGAGTACCCTTTATCTTGTATAGAAGGGATGGTTGAGAAATCATTTGAGAAATAAATGACGATGTTCCTTCCTTTATTATTCTCATATCTATCTTTTACAAGTCTAAGAAGATTGGATGCTTCCTAATTCTCATCATTGATAAGGTTGTTGGAACTTTATACTTAGTTCATCTTACACTTTATTTGATTTCCCAGGATGGAAGTGAATTAAGAATACATAGTCTTTGATCAGATCTTACCATATTTTATAGCACATATTAAGCTCATTCTATGTAAATATATACTTTAGACTCTTATGAATTGTATATATTTTACACTTCTCCCCCATAGAGATAATGTTGCTAGATTTTCAACATGAAGATCACTACATCCAACTCCATATCATATATTGGGAAGTTCTTCTCATGAACTTTCAACTACCTTGAGGCATAGTCTACCACTTTATCATTCTTTATTAATACACATCCCAAGACATTTTTTGAAAAAAATCACCACTTAAGGGTGGCATGAAGAATGGTGTACTGATAAGACTATTTTTCAATTCCTTGAAGCTCTATTCATATTCATTAGTCCAAAAAAAATTTACATTCTGAGTCATCTTGGTTAGAGATTTTGATGATCACATGATGTTTCTCAAAAATCATTGGTAATACCTAGCTAGTTCAAGGAAACTACAAATCTCCATTAAATATGTTTGTTTGGGCCACTCATAAATTTCCTTTGTCTTAGAAGAGTCTATAGATATTACTTTTATAGTGATAAGATTCCCCAAGAATGATACTCTCTCCATCCAGAACTCACATTTACTATACTTTTCATATAACTTCTCTTTTCATAAAGTCTTTAGCATGGTATTAAAATTCTCCTCATACTCTTACTTTCTTTGGGAGTATATCATCATATCAACTATAAATACTACCATTAATTTTTTGAGGTTATCTATGAATATTGTATTCCTTAAGTCCATCAAGATCATTGGAAAATTTGTGAGTCTAAGGGGAATCACTGTGAACTAATAGTGTTCATACATTATTCAAAATAAAGTCTTGGGAATATATTACTTCTTCATATTTAATTGGTGATATCTTAAATAAAGGTCCTTATTTGAGAAATACTGGGCTCCACATAGTTGATCGAACAGGTCATTAATCTTTGGTAGGGGATAATTTTTCTTTATCGTGATTTTGTTGAGTTTTCAATAATCAATTTAGAGGCACATTGAATCATCATTATTCATGATGAAGAGGACCGATGCACTCCATAGTGAAGCACTCATTCATATAAAACCCTTTTATAGATTCTCTTGTAACTTATTCTTAATTTCTTCCAACTCAATGGTAGATATTCTATAATTAGTCTTGGATATAGGAAAATATCCAGGTATAATTTTGATTGGTAACTCAACCTCTCAGTAGAGAGGAAGATTGGGAAACTCTTTAGGGAATACATCAGTTTAGTCTCTCATAATGGGAATGTCTTCAAGCATGATTCTACCCTTGGTATCAATCGTTTGAGCTATATATGATTACCGATAATGAAATAATACACACACTTGAGATGAAGATTCTAAGGGATATTTATTATCCTCCTTAAACTTATATATAAATAGAGGATGACTCAGGATATGAATAGTGATATAAATCTCCCAAAATTTGATGTTGGATTTAGATAAGGATATTTAATCCATTTCTAATATAACATCAAACTCTACTAAAGGAAGTAAGATAATATTTTCTATGAGGTTCAATCTAAAAACAATGACTGAGGAGGAGTTATATAGATGGGATACAATAATTTCTCATTTTTTTATTCTCACAAATAGCTCAACACCATGTTTTTAGGTGGTGTTTGAATAGTTCTACTAAACATTCAAGATATAAAAGAATTCATAGAACCATAATCAAAAAGTACATTCTCTATTCTTGAATGAATAACCAACATACCTATCACCACATCATTGTTGGGATCCACCTATGAAATAGTAATATCATATTACCTTCCTTTATCTTTGGTCCTTTGATTTTGTTATCATTTATTGCCTCCAATAAAACTTTTCTTAGTGCATTGGTTCACATAATTATCATGTTCCTTGCAGTTCAAACATGATACTACAGGCTGAATATTGATCTGACCATATTTTATTCCATTACATTAGTGGGTTTTTTCATCTCTCTTAATCATTGATTATCCTGATGTCCCTCTTTTATATATTTAAATCATTTTATAATTCCATGGAGATAGTACCCATGAAACTTATTTCAAAAAAATTGACATGTGGGATGTTGGTATTTCTTTCCTCCATGATATTTATCTATAGATCCTCGATAAATAAACTCAATTTTAAACTTTTTATCTCCATCCCCATGATACCACTGAGAGTCAATGATCAATATCTCAACCATAAGGGCATAATAGACAATCCCTTAATAACTATCAAAGTTTCTAATCACTGAATATTTTTATAGACACATCTTTTATACATTAAAGAAACGACCTACCAGACTTTTGATGTTGACGACACAACCAGAGGTGTCCCATGCAAGCCTTGTGAAGTTTTCCTCATATGACCCAATAGACTCTTATTCTTTTTGATTCGATCTGAGGAAATACCTATCCATTTTAGGATATATAATTTGAGGAAAATATTTATTAAAAAAATATTTTATTGAATCCTTCACATTACATGGAATCAATTTTCCCTTTGGATTTCAGTTTTTGATCAGTGTCTACCACTGATTGGCCTCCCCTTCAAGATAATAGACATCTATCATGAATTTATATTATTATAATCATTGGAGGACAAATAATATATTCTCAATGGATTTAATCCATTGTTCTGTGATGATGGTATCAAAAGATCCACTAATGTTAGGAGGCCTTTGTCATATAAAGGACTCGACTGAAACTTTCTCTTTCTTAGGACAAGGAAAGAATTCCATATAATTAAAGTTATTATTTATAGCACGAGTTAGTTTATCTAGTACTTACATGAAGTTATTAGATCTCACTATCATATGTTTAGTCATATCATTATGGAAATCATCACATTTCCTATCATGTTTTTTATTAGAAAGGTACCTACTATTTATTTCTATTAAGTAAAATAAAATAAATGATGATACTCAAACTAAAAATTATGTAAAAAAGGGAAACTATGAACATAGAATGAATAAATTATAAAAGAAACATAAATCCTAACATATGAGTCTGTAGGTTACGATCTAGGTTATCCATTTTAATGTTTCTTATTAGGTTTTCTAACTTAAAAATCTATTCATGTCCTTTGTAATATTTCTTAAAGATTTTGTGAATTTTCCATGCCATATTTCATAAGAGTATCAAACTATGTATGCATCAAGGCCTATTTGTTTCACACCAAGTGATAATAAAATTAATAACCAATATTCTATTTTGGGTTTATTAACCTTAGGTACAACTATACCAGAGCCACATCCACTTGTAGTATCCATATAGGGATGTAATTTCTCAGAAACCACTCACTCTATACTTCATCAAGATTTCAAGATATTCTTCTATACTTAGACTTATACTTAGGGTTATTACTAAATTATTCTATCCCTAATACCCAAAAATAACAAGACCTTTATTTGATACCAAATATATCGATCCTAGTATTTTACACATATTATTACATTATTTTTAATATAAACATGCAATAAACACAACCCAAAGACTGTGAGGCTTAGTGTATTAGAAAGACAAGGTTCATAATACATCAAAAAGAAACTTAAATAAAATAACTTTATCTTAATATAAATAATGATATCTTAAACCCATTTGATCTCCTAAAACTACATAGGATATCCAAGGTAATACATAAATAAAAGGGGTTATCTAAAAATCCTAGAAAAGGGGTAAACATTGTAATAAAGTATATCATATGGGTCAAATGAATAATATGATATCATAAATAAAAATAATATTAGAAAATCATGTGAGATCATAACATAAATAAAATGAATTTATAATATAATAAAAATATAAGAAAGTTCTAGAAATATATAACATGAGATAAACACAAGTTAAGTCTAACTTCCAAGACCACATCACAGGGTAGACATAGTCCTACCATGGATTAGGTTTACTCCATAACCCCATACAAATCTTCTCATGAGACAAAAAATTACCCAATGAATTTAATATCTATCTGGGTGATCCCATCATAACATGTACATGATTATGTGTGCCACAAAATGAAACCAATCATAAGTCATAAAAATAAAAATTACCGATGGAAATAAATGGGTTGAATAATAAATCCTCGTGTCATAATCCAAGGATATTTCATAAATATTCTAAATAGAATAAGTTATTAAATATTTTTTACTTTTATATATGATTAAATAAGAATAGGTATCAAAACATGGTGTTCATTTGGAAAAAAATTCTTGAGAAAGGGTATAGAATTGGGTATATAACTGAAAATTCAAAATCATGTTTTAAGAAATCAGTTAAAGACTTTGGGAGAAGGAATAAATATATAATTTTATTTGAAAACTAGAGGTTAAATAGATTTTTTATACCTAAAATATTCCTTTATTTAATTAAATCATTAATGATAATAAATACTTTAAATGATTTTTATATAAAATGATTAAGGGATATAAAATTTTCCCTTTATCGAGTTTGATTTTAAAGAAGGAATTTGAGAAATGAACTTTAAGAGTATATGCCAACGCGCCCGTACCCGAGTGGTAAGGGCTCCTGCTTGGCATCCAAGAGACCCGGGTTCAAAACCGGGTGGAGGTGAATTTTCAGGTTACTGTAGCAGTCAATGTAGCAGTACAGTAGCAGTTGTTGTTCGGTACTGTAGCAGTCGGAACTATTCACCCGATTTAGGCCTTCGGGCCACCGGTTTGGGCCTACGGGTCTCCAGGGCCTTCGGGCCATCAAAGTACTTTGGGCCACATGGCCTTTGAGTCACGTAGACCATGGAGTAGCCCAGTTCACACAGAGCTGGCCCCAGAAGAGGATCATAGCAACATGAGTAGCAGCCACCAGATGTGGAGCTAACCGGATTGGAAGAATGAGAGGGTATGACAGTCTCCATTGGGACAAGGCACCGTGCAGTTTTGTACAGGGCAATGCTAGCCGATCAGCAATGCAAGGTGGGGAGCTAGGTGATCAATGACGCAGAAATATGGGGAGGGCAGTTCTAGTGGGTTGGGCCTATGGGTCGTGTATTGGGCATGGTATGCCATTGGGACTTCAGGTTATATATTGCGGGTCATGTCGGGCCTTGTGCCTTGGGCCTACGGGTCATTTACGGGTTCCCCTTCAACCCTTAAAAGGGGTATTATCTATAATAAAATAAAAAGAAGGCCTTCGGGCCATTCGGGCTAACTTAAAGAATATATTACTCCATAATTAAAGGGATAATAAGAAATTTATATATATAATAGACATATATATATATAATTTATAATCATTCCATAACATAAAATAGGGAAAAAATGTGATCTAGAGAGAGAAAGGTCATAACCTAAAGAAAAAGGGTGGTTCAGAGAGATCTCTTACCTTTTGTTCCATAAATGTTCTTCACCTGCACTTAATGTCAAGAATAATTAAATTAAATTAACTGATTAATTAATTAATAACTTTTTATATCCATACTTGATTTATTATAATTTTTTTATGTTTATTTATAACTATTTAATTAGATATAATGTTTATTTTCTCTTTTCTAGGGGCGTTCGTTTCATGGTTTTGTGGTCGGATCACTTGTGTATAATTATGGAAGTTATTGTAAAATAGGGATAAAATTATAGAAGTGAAATGAAATTAGATTCACTTAATTTTAAAAATTATAACAGTCAAAAATAGTCTTTTGTGTTCCGACATAGGGACGATTCACTTTGTAAAAATGTTAACGTTATGGGGTTAGTTTATTTAGGTGGTTTTACTGATCATCATGAACTAGTTTCATTTTATTTAATATTATGTATATATATTAATTAAATAACATTAAATAAGTTATAATATAATAATTATAATCTTATTTAATCATAATAATATTTTTTGGACCATCCTTGAAGGTGGTAATGGAAAATAAAAACTCATCATCCACGAAGGCGGTGAACCAACATAATATGTACAATGGTTTCATTTTTAGAATAAGAGGAGGAGAGAAGAGGATGGATGGTAGATATTAAATTTAAAATAAAAAATTACATTATATATATGATATTAGAGTTATTATTTTTTTTTGGATGAGGGATTTTAGGAGAAGGTAAAATAAGAAAAGAATTTAAAACAGATTGTTTGAGAATATTACCTCTTGAATGTCGTCTCCTTGAAAGAAATCCTTAAGGCACTTGAAATTTGTCTTTTGGTGAGAATAGAAACAATAGTACACGGGTGATAGGATTTTAAATATAATTTTACATGAATTTATTAAGATATAAGCCTTATAATGAGTGAATAGAATGGGTTGTGAGGGGTGGTATTTATAAGGGGGTGAGAGGGGTGTTTTTTAATATTATATTCATTGGTTTTTTATTTTGGATCAATAATACCAATAGTATTGATTATTATGGATATATATATATATTAAATAGTGTATATGAGATCAAAATAATGGGTTCTTAAATCATTCATGACTCAAAAATTTACATATTTAGCTTATAATGTCAAATATCATATTTTGTCGTATTTCACTATTCACCAAAAATTCAATTATTTTAGAAAACTACCAAAAATTCATCCAAACCATTTTTAGATTTTTAGATTTAAAAAATTAATTCCATTTTATAAAAGTAATTTTATAAATATGATAAATTTAATTTTAAAATAAAATCCTTATTCATTTGAAAAGTACCAATTTTAATATTATAATCAATTTTATGACCCTTTGAAAAATTACTTAAGGTATCATAAGATTATATTATCATTAAAATAAAAAATAATATTAATTTATAAACCCATTTTATGAAAATAAACTTCCTTTTAAATATTTAAATTTATTTTAAAATGAAAATAAAACATATATGTTTTTCAAAAAATATAAACACTTATTTTATCATTTTTAAAACCCTTATTTACTTGTATCATTATATAAATATGATATATTTTCATTTTATAAGATAATTAAATATTATTTTACACTTACATAGGTGATGATACTATTTTAACAGCCAAGTTGCTATTCTCAATGGTCAGATTACTATTCCAGTGGTCAGGTTACTATTCTGACAGTCATATTACTATTCCAACAGTCAGATTTGTAATGGTCATATGGAATATATACTTTACATGAATACCTCATATTTAATTAATTCTTCATTCACTTATATTTTCTCTCAAGGTTATATATTTTCATTTTTAAAATTCATATTGCGTTACTAAAATTATACTTTATTTCTATAGTGTTGTTCTTGACTGCGATTATTTTGGAGGATCGAGTATATCTAAATTTTTGAATTTTTGTTATCTTATTTTCTATTTTTTCACATTATAATACTTTTAATTATAATTTTCATGTTTATTCTCTAATTTTAATGTTTAAATTAATGTAATAAAATATAGTTGGTTTTATCATGTGGTGCATGTACATTATACAATATTATATTATTAAGTATGAAAAAATTATATATTCAGAAGGGAAATTCCGTTGTTAAAATTTTAGGTCATTATATTCTTCCCCCATTAATAAATTTCACCCTTGAAATTTCATTTTATATACTAAGGTGAAAACAAGTGAGGGTGCTTCTGCTTTATGGTGGCTTCCTTCAGTTCTCATATCGCCTCTTAGCACTTATGGTTTTATCAAAGTACTTTGACTAGGTAAGTTGTAGTTTTGTGTAGAGCTTTATCTGTATGGTCTAAGATCTTCATTGTCTACTCCACATAGGTGAGATCATTTTCCATCTATACCACCTATAAATTCAATACAAGTTAGAGATCTAATATGTACTTTCTCAAGAGGGATACATAGAATATGTCATGTACCTGAGAAAGGGTTGGTGGGAGTGTTATTCAATAGACCACAACTCTGATGTGATTGAGAATCTATAAGGGTATGATGTACCTAGGACTTAGTGGCCCCTTCTACCCAATCGCATGACTCTCTTACGTGGATATATGTGTAGGTAAACTTTATATCTAACCTCAAACTTCAAGTCTCATCGAAGATTGTTAGTGTAACTATTATGTTGACTATGAGAAGCCTTGATATATAGTTGAATGTTCTTAACCATTTCTTCAACCATTTCAGGATCCAGAAGCTTGTATTTCCCAACTTCATCCCAGGACGTAGGTTTTCTATATCTCTTCCCATAAATGGATTATTATGGAGCCATTTTAATTCTTGATTAGTAATTATTATTGTATGAGAACTAAGACAGAGGAAGTGTGGCCCCCCAAGCTTCCATGGTATGCTTCTTTTTAAAGAATTCAATAGATTGCGCTACACGCGTCATCAAGTTCAAGCGCACCACGACCTATCAAACTACCCGTTTAAAAAGATTTTATGAATATTATTGACCAAATTTTGTTTTTTTATATCCTATATAATTTTAACATTCATCTCATGTGTTTATTATACATAATATAAGGACTAATTCAATTTTTCAGATAAAAGAAGTATTTTTTAAAAAATGCAGTTTTTCTACAATTTAATGGAAAACCCTTTTTAAATATAATATTTGACAATTTTATATATTCAATTTGAAAAAATGAAATTATTATTTAGAAGCGGGACATAAAAATTTAGTTTCGATAAAATTTTAGTGTTTTTATAATAACATTCATATTTTAATAAATAGTAAAAAATATTGCATTTTAATTTAAAACTACTTTTTAATCTAATTTATTTATATTGTTAGATTATCCTTTTAGTTGGTTTTGAAGTATAATTAGATTAAGTCTTTATAATTTAATATAATTAAATTCATTGGAAGAAATTTCACATTGAAATTTGATGTAAACACGTATTAATCTTTTGATGGTTTTTACTTTTAAAAAACTATTTTCTCATTTTGACAACGGAGATTAATTTTAAATTAATTACTACAACTTATGTGTTTTGAATTTGTAAAAATGGATTCTATGTTTTTAATAATAAGTTCCAAATTATGTAAATAGGTCTCTTTTATTTTTTTCATTATGAATAGTAACTTCATTAATTATTTTTATTTACCATGGTTAAAGGGTAAATTCGGTGAATATAGGTAAAAGTAATATTATAATAATTTAAAACTACCCTAAACGTGTCCTAATACCATTTTATGAGTTATGGTAAACCAATAAAACACTTTGGATGCATATTTTTCCTTTTAGAGCCACTTTGGTGTGATAATGACATGTTATAATAATTAATTTAAAGTAAAGAGAAATATGACATAAACATGTATCCTTTTACTAAAACAATTTTAATGTATGGTTATATAACTGATATATTTGACTATAAATATTCATTAAATATAAAAATATTTCCTAAATCATGGTATTTTATTTATAATTTTTATACATTAAATAAATAAGTTTATTTATGACACAATAACGATAGAGTGATTACCTTATCAATGAATGATTGAAATAAATGATATTATAAATATTGAAATAAATTTAATTTTAAATTTTTGATTCCATCCATGAATTTTTTGGATAACATTGACATTTTAGGGTTGAGTTAATGATTTTTTTATAAGGAATCAAGTTTTTATGACTTTAAAAAAATCAATTACTAAATAGTGTCAAAATTGACATAAATTAGTTTTTTAAAAAAACACTATTTTATTAAATGATATAATAGTCATAAAAATATAATATTCGTCTAACTTACTTATATAGTGTTAAAAATGTTATTAATGATCCACTTGAGGTTCTTTTGTAATTTTATATTAACTATATTAACTATATAGTATAAAAATACAAGAAGACATAGTAAGAGTTAACTTATTTAACGAAGGGTTAAAGCCAAAAGATAAGGTCAAATTTGTTACCTAAACTTTTCTAAAAACTATTGGTTTAGATTATTTTTACCCATCCTCATATTATATTTTTAATAAATCACTTTTGAGCTATTATAAACAGAAAATAAATTTTTAATAAATCAATATTTCAAACTTTTCCTAAAGTGACATTCATCTCACTTATAAAAGGTCACTTCTCCTTCTCTTTAATTAACAGCTTTAAATCCACTTGGCTCAGAAATATCCTACACACTTCTGCTCCCAAATTCCCTCAATTAATCCTAGAGTCAACCCTTTGGGAATAAAACCAACTTAAGGAGTCCTTTTGTGGAAATCAAATGGAGACACCCGAAGAAGAGGTAATCATTTTATCTCTTCTTTCAAAGTTATTTTCTTCTTATGCTTCCTATTTCTATATTGTTTCCATATAAAAGTAATAAATATAGTATAATACATATATTTAGATGTTATTATAATCATGGTACAATCTTATTTATCATTTTATACATCCTACTAATAATAATATTACCATGCGTGCGTTCGTACGGCTTACCGTCTCCACGCTATGGTGTAATTTGTTATTCAACATTAATTTATTTGGATGGGTATAATTATGAGTATAATAGAAATAAATAATGAATATGAAATTATTATTATTCTTTATAATTAATATACCATCCATTTCCATATCATTTAACCATTAATGGAATGATATTGTCGCTCATGCGTGCGTACGACCTGCCATCTCCACGACGCGATGAGATTCATCCTCCACATTAACCATTCAAGAATGGTTATAAACATCATATGATAAGTAAATATATAAACTTCATATAATTATGTATTTGAATAAAATATATCCTATGTATAAGAAACATTACTTACTTAACAAAACATGCATAGGAAAACAAAGCAGTTAACACTCAAAATAATGATAATACTAAAATATTATTAACAAAATGAGATAAGAGGATCGTATATGATATCATAAATATGTATATGGTCCTATTATAATTTATTAACAATATTTAACCATTATATAGGATTTTAACATACCCTATACTAAAGGAAAGTACAAGGCAAGGGTTAATTTTTCAATCTCATTATTATCTGAGATTGTTTATATGTCAGTATCTACTTAGATATATTTATCATCCACATCCATGTTTCTTTTACATTTATTTCAAAATAATATTTTTATTTCTAGAATATTGTTGAAAGTCATTTTTACCCATGTTTTACTTTTTATAAAATGTTTTTAATGAAATATTTCTATCATTTTTCAAACAAGGTACTATATGACCTTTTCGACAAAGTAAGGAAAGAATGTTTTTTTAACTTATACGGAACGAGCGGCTTTTTTCCGCCATTATGATGCCTTAACATTTTGAAGATTACCTAACAAGCTTACTAGTTTATTTTTAAAGGAAATGTTTTATTTTATAATTATGTAGGATTTCAAATGATTTCAAAGTAAAAAATTGATATTTCTAAAAGAGTTTTAATGATTTTATTAGATCACTTTCATCTATGTCAACATCCTTTATTGGGTTTTATGATTAATTAAAGTTAATATATTATGATACAATATTCTATATTGTTTGAATTTTTTATTATATGTTTGACTGTGGATGTACTATTTTGATATCATTCATATCTTATGGCTTAAGTATTGACTTTTTATATGCAAATTTTAATATGAATGTTTATGTTGGTTATGTTTTACCCCTTTCATAATAAGAATCCACTAGACTTTATAAGTGTCGGGCATGGCCCACTATAGTCCCTCGATGTATTGGTAGGTCTCATGAGACAATTATGTTTGGGTTTTGGCTAATGTCTTACCCAATTATGTATGGTGTCTTGGCCGAAGCCTTGACAATGTGTTTATGATGTCCCACATTATGTATTCCCTCTTTATAAGGTTAGTTATTACATGTGATTATTCAACTAGTAGACTATACATGTGCATATTTATATGGTAATGTTTGATTTATTCTTTCCATATTATGTTCAAGTTTATGTTTAAAAGGATGTTGTTTTTATTATACATCTTGCCTTAAAAGTTTATGCTTATTTATGATAGATTTCACTAAATTATTTACCCTTACTGAGCATCTGAGTTCACCCCATTATTATGTTTCATTTTCCCAAAGATGCAAAGATGTACATTATAAATGACTTCTAGGGATGAGGAGAAGGAATAATAATATTTTCAATGGAGTTTTTATGTTGTCTTTCATTTCAAGATGTAATGTAAAATTTTATATTTGTATCTAGTTTTTCTATGGCTATTAAACCAATCGATCCTTTAAGATTCAACTTTCTTGGGATCATGCCAATGTAATAAATAATGCACTAGATCCAAGAAACTAGGGTTGGGGCATTACAGGAAGACACTGATCCCATCCTCCTTTGAAGTTCATCTAGTATGTTCTCAACATATATTCAAGTTTTTGGATTTTCTGATCATATTTTCAATGATTTTGGGGAAGATAAGTTGTACTGAAGTTTAATTCAGTGTTTAGATCGTGTTAGAGGCTTTTCTAGAACTTAGAGGTAAATCTTGGTTCTCTGTTAGATATAATTAACAGTGGTGTTCCATAGAGCCTCTGTAATGTCCCATTTTTCCATGTAAGAATTTAGAATATTTCTGGAAATATTTCTAGAGCCATGTGTGGAGACAACGTGAGATTCTAAGGCCCGGCGTTCCCATATTAATTCTTGAAAAATATTAAATATATTAAATATCACACGCCTGAAATTTTTCTAAAAAAGTGGAATAACTCTTAAACAAAGGCTTGGAATAAAAATATGAGGTCACCATTGAGTTCAGAATGTGGTTTTACCCTAAGAACAACAAAAACTTTTTTGGAATCGAGCATTTGGTTAAAGTGTAGATGTAGGTGAATAAATAAAATGAATAAATTAAATTATTTATTTTATTTGTCTTAAAGCTGTGACCTAAAATCCTCTTTAAATACACGACTATGAGGAGATATCAGGATTGGTCACTTAACCCTAGATACTTATAAGACCATTATAGGAGAGAATTCTTGGCAGACAACATTGGATTAGATCAAAACGAGGATCGTGTACCAATGTTGTTCAAGGATATCACCAATGAAAATGATAGGGATTTTTTCTTCATTAGTGATCGACCCATGTCGAGGTAGGATTTTTTATTTTTGGATTAATCCCTATTTTTTATATCATGAGGAACATGAATCAATTGACTAATGGATTGATTCATAGATCGATCATTTTATAGGTATGGGATATTTCTGGTATTTGTGGATAATATATTTTTTTTTTGTTGGTTTTGATTTTATTTTCTATAATAATAGATCAAGGAAAAAAATGAAAAAAGGCAGAGTTTTGTTCCTCTAATTAACTAAAAATTGTTTTTTATTGATGAGGATAGGCAAATCCCATCAAAGTTCATAGTTGAACACCTTACGGAGGTCTAAAATGATAAAGCCCAAGGGAATCCCCTTGGAAAAAGTTCTTTAATTCAAGAGGAATAGAACCCAAACTATTGAAAATGATGAGGGAATCTTTAGCACTTCCAACCCGAGAGAGGGCATCCGCTGCAAAGTTTTCTTCCCTTCAAGTATGATGAATATTTTTACCTAACACTAAACAACTTATAATGATATAAATCAAGTCACGTGGAGGAGTAAACCTACCTTGCAGAGTGCATAACAGCACCTCAGAGTCTGACTCAATCTCATTAACTTGTAGCCCAAACCTTTTTCACAACATGATTCCCGAATGCAGCACTTTCACCACCGCGCAAATGGAACTCCCTGGTCCGTAAAAAGCACTAAAAGTGAAGATAACCGAAACACGGGAGACTCTGAGCAGACCACCCCCTCTCATTTTCCCATCCATGTAGGATCTATCAACATTTCATTTAGTGCCCTTAACTGGCGTCATCCATATAACCCAATGACCGTGAGAAATAACAGCGACAATAGGTTTGTTGAGAAAGCTTCACAACATCTCCGACTTCTGACCTCCCTTGATCAACGTGCACATGTCATTAACCAAAGCCTTCATTATAACCTGCATGTAGGGGATTTAAGGATGATCACCCATCCTCACCTGATTCCTCACTTCCCAGATAGTCCAGTAGATGGATAAAAAATGACACAGCGGATCTTAGCTGCCATCTTTCTATGTTCCAATCCTCAAAACTAGTCCACAATGAAAGCATGCATTGAGACTGCTTCACAGTAGTGGATCGCTTATTGATTCATGGATGACCATAGATAAACTGCCCAGTCACTTTGAGAAGAAAGATTGGGGATAGACTCCCTCTAAGGGTGCTCACAACAAAAGCAACAAGAAGCCAGGGAAACACCCCTCCTTTTAATGCAATCATCTGTAGATATAGCCTGATTTCTCACCCTCCAGGAGAGGAAGTTCATTCATGTTGGGAGCTTAGTGCACCATAATCTCTCGACCCATTCATCACGGACATACTCAGAGTGAATCATTATCCTATAGTCACGGCCATTGAATTTACCTGATCTCAAACCTATAAAGAAGCACTTATCATCCTCGTCATTCAATGTAATGATTTTAAAGATTCCCTTCTGCTCCCTATTCAGAATGGCCTCAAGAAGGGGAGGGTAACATGTCGCCTCCTTAAAGGTCATATTTGGATCCGGATATCCTAAGAAGGAAAGATTCACACCCACCCAGTTGTGCTCCTATAAGTTGATATCTACTCTCCCCAAAATCCAATGATTCACCTCATGAAGAGTATCTAGGTGGCCATGAAAACCTCTATCTAGATTTGAAAGCCTGGTTCTTTTCCTTTCCCCCTCCTCCCAGCACCTTCCATATCTACCCCTGAAGAATTTGGCTCAAAGAGAATTCTATTTGATAATATCCCATGCAAGGTGAGCCTACATGGTCTGCATGGACTCGGCGACGTCCCGTAATCTAATTCCCCCTTCCTCAACCGGTTTCTCCTTGTGGATCTATGAAGACCAATGACAATGGCCCATATTATTTGAATCCCACAAAAACTTGGTCATGATCTTTTCCATCTTTTCAACTGTTCCTTTAGGAGGATTTATGGATGAAAAAATATGCATTGGTATGAAGGTTAAAACACTATTGATTAGAGTGTCACTCCCTCCAAAAGAAAAAAAACTTGTTCATCCCGTTAAAGAACCTCCCCATAATTCTGTTAATAACATCATCAAATATGGATTTCTTGATATGTCCATTAGAGATAGTCATCCCAAGATAAATCATTGGGAGCTATTTCCGTTGGATACTTGGAATTTATTGTATATCCCAGATTCTTCTACCTGAGCATTTATTAAAAATAAAAGCATTGATTTTCCTTGAGTTAACCTTCTATCCACTTAGGTCACCATAGATAGACATAACCTCTATGATATTATGAAGAGATCTTCGGCCGCTATTTGAGAAAATAAGAATATCATCTGCAAACATAAAATGAGAGATACAAACCTCCCAGGGCTGCTTGAACTGAAGAATACTTCCCTCATACATACATCTATTAATGTTCCTAGAAAGGGAATCCTGAGCCAAATTAAGATATTAGGAGACAATGGATCTCCTTATCTCATCCCGTAGACAATTTTGAAGAAATCGAATCCCCTACCCATAAGAGAGATCGATAGCCAAGGAGAAGAGTATCACCTAAAACATAGGTCACAAAACCATTCGTTGAACCCAAATTTCCTCATAGCCTAGATAATGAAACTCCATTCAAGATTATCATATGCTTTGTCCATATCAATTTGAATAATAACATTGGATTCAATAGACATTCTATTGAGATCACCCATCAATTCTTTGGAAATGTCAATCGCCCCTTGAATATTCTAGCCTTTCACAAAACCATGTTGCTCTTGAGAAATTATTTGAGGAATAACTCCATTAAACCTTCTAGTAATAAGGATATCAAGGATTTTCTAAGAAATTTTAAACGAGAAAATAGGCCTATAATGAGTAAGGCTGGATGGGTTCTTGACCTTTGGGATAAGGACCACCCTAGATGAACAAGTACTTATGTTAAGGCCACCACCCCCAAAAAAATTCTTGAATAGATTCAATCACATGAACTCTCACAAACTCCCAAGAAACTACATAGAAGGCCCTTGGAAAACCATTTGGACCCAGGGAGTTGTCCAAATACATGAAGCGAATAGCTTCCTGAACCTATTCCCCATGGGACACATCCATCCAGAATTCATTGTCTAAGCCATCCACTAGCCTTGGAACAAAAATCATAAAATCCTCCTCGCCCATGTTCAACCCCAGAATGTTAACGCAGTTAGATGCAGCACCTTCCAACAGCCTTTCAAAGTGATTCAAGGCCAAAATTTCGGCCACATTAACATTCAAAGTATAGAATCCATCATTAAGCCTGAGATTTAACCTCAAGTTCTTCCTTTACTTTAAACATGCATGAAAAAATGTGCTATTGTGGTCACCCTCTTTCATCCATTTAATTATGGATCTTTGCTTGAGATACTTCTCTATATCGACCAGCTTCTCAGCTAAAAAAGTGCATTTAATACAAAGGATTGAGAAACCCCCCTCATCCCATTTGTTATGAAGTTCATCCTCCAGTTTGTCTATATCTGCTTGAATAGATTCCATGTTGTTATCCACAGTTGGGTTGTTCAACATCCAATGGTGGAAATCCTTTTTCAGTCTCCTAATCCATTTTGAGAGACCTACATGGTCTCTCTCCTCCTCTACTTGCTCCCAAGATTTATTAATCACTTTCATAAAACCATCAATCTAATGCCAGTTGGAAGAGTATAAGAAAGGTTGGTTTTCAGCATCCCTTTCCTTAACTCCACTAGAAGTGGTGCATGATTAGACAAAGAACGAGTCAGATGTGTGATGGAGGCATGGGAGAAAGAATCAAGACCTTCACTACGGGAAAAATGGGTATTTGTGACGGAGGTCCGTCGCAAATCGCCCGTTGCGGAAAACGCCGTCGCAACAACAATTATTTGCGACGGGCCCGTCGCTGAAACTATTATTTGTGACAGGGATCCTTCCCGTCGCAAATAATACTCCGTATATTTGTAAAAGCTTTTAAAAAAAGTAATTATGACGGGCCCCATCGCAACAGTTATTTGCGACGGGCCCGTCGCAAATAGTAATTGCGACGGGCCCCGTCGCAATTGCTTTTTAAAAAAAATGAAAACTATTATTAAATTATTTTAATGGATATAATAATAATACTATTTGCGACGGGCATAGTATCCCGTCGCAAATACTATAAAAAAATAATAAAAAATTATGAAAAAATTATTTTAATTAATATAATAATAATCCAATTATAATTCAAAAATAAAAAATAATAAAATATTAATAAATGATTCTAATTAATATAATAGTAGAATTATAATTCACAAATAAAAATAATAAATTATTAATAAATTATTTTAATTTATATAATAATAATAGAATTATAATTCAAAAATAAAAAATAATAGAATATTAATAAATGATTTAATTAATATAATAATATTAGAATTATAATTCATAAATAAAAAAATATTAATAAGTTATTTTAATTAATATAAAAATAATAGAATTATTTTACATTCAAATATTAAAATAATTCAAATATTACAAAAAAATATAATTAAATTATAATATTATAAAATTTTAATATATATATAAATTTTAATATTATAAAATATAAATAATATTATTATTCATATTAATATTGTTATTTCAAAATATAATATTATTATTATTTTATAATGAGACAGAAACTACGAATAGAAAAAAATTCATATTTTGATTTAACAAACTTTATAACATAAAAACAAACTCTGATCTGAAGGAGGGGGGAGGGGGGAGGGGGGGATCTGCAGATGCTGGTGGAGGAAACTTCATCCCTAAAGCATGAGTGAGTCGGCGCATGTACTCCATCTGCTCCTGGTGCTGCTGCTGCCACCGACTCATCTGCTCCTCGTACAACTGCCGCTGGCGTCGACGCTCCTGGTGCCACCGACTCATCTGCTCTTGGGGCTACTGCTGCCACCGACTAATTAGTGACAATTATTACTAATTATTGGTAATTGTTACTCATTATTGGTAATTATTGGTAATTATTACTAATTATTGGTAATTATTACTAATTATTGGTAATTATTGGTAATTATTACTAATTATTACTAATTATTGGTAATTATTACTAATTATTACTAATTATTGGTAATTATTACTAATTATTACTAATTATTGGTAATTATTACTAATTATAGATAATTATCGGTAATTATTACTAATTATGGATAATTATTGGTAATTATTACTAATTATTGATAATTATTTGTAATTATTACTAATTATTGGTAATTATTACTAATTATTGGTAATTATTATTAATTATTACTAATTATTGGTAATTATTGGTAATTATTACCAATTATTGGTAATTATTACCAATTATTGGTAATTATTGGTAATTATTACTAATTATTACTAATTATTGGTATTTAGTACTAAATATTACTATTTAGTACTAAATATTGGTAATTCTAATTATTAGTAGTTATTACCAATTATTGTTAATTATTAGTAATTATTAGTAATTATTGTTAATTATTAGTAATTATTACTAATTATTGTTAATTATTACTAATTATTAGTAATTATTACTAATTATTACTAATTATTGGTAATTATTGGAAATTATTACTAATTATTGGTAATTATTGGAAATGATTACTAATTATTGGCAATTATTACTAATTATTGGCAATTATTACTAATTATTGGCAATTATTACTAATTATTGGCAATTATTACTAATTATTGACAATTATTACTAATTATTCGTAATTATTACTAATTATTACTAATTATTGGTAATTATTGTTAATTATTACTAATTATTCCTAATTATTGATATTTATTACTAATTATTAGCATTTATTCTTAAGTATTGAAAATTATTACTAATTATTCCTAATTACCATTAACTATGAACACTGAATACTAATAATTTAAATTTATTAAGTAACAAAACAATGTAAACATAATTACAACTAATTAAAAATAATTGAAACTAATAAAAAATTTAAAATAAATATTAAATTAAAATGAACATAAATACCTTCAAAATTGATCTGAGGTTGATCTCTGAGCGTTGTTGAAAACTTCAATATCTACTCCGGAAAAAAAAAAGTAAACTTCAGAAACGCTGAACTCTAAAAATAGAGTTTTGAGAGAAGAAAAAGATGGAGTTTGAGAATGAATGAAAAAAACGGATGAGGAAGTATTTATAGGTTAGATTATTTGCGACGGGATACCCGTCGCAAATAGTATTAGTTGCGACGGTACCCGTCGCAAATACCTTAGCCCTCATTTATTACGGTCAACGGTTAAATAGTTATTTGCGACGGGACTCGTCACAAATAATAACCTGCCGACATACTATTTGCGACGAGGGTATATTCCCGTCGCAAATAGCTTTTACCGCCGCCGGTTATTTGCGATGGGCGGTAACCGCCCGTCGCAAATAACTTTCCCGCGATTTGGCGCGCAAACCGCGCCAGTCCTTTTGCGACGGGGTAAGCTAATCCGTCGCAAATACCCATTTTTCCCGTAGTGCTTGAATGTTAGAGAGAAATCTATCAAGATGACTCCAGATATGACTAGAGCCCCTATGGTTATTGAAACAAGTATATTTGCACCCATTGAAAGCCAAATCCAAGACCCCTACATGTGATAAAATCCTTGAAGTCCAGCATGTCATGGTTAGTAGCACCTGAACCTGCATGCTTCTCAGAGATGTCAACAATAGAGTTGAAATCACCACGAGTGAACCAAGGCAGACTAAACAAATCAAAATCATCCAAGAACTCCCAAAGAACTTGTCTTCCTTGCGAATCACCATTGGCATAAACAAAAGAGAATATAATTTACATACTCTTAAAAGTGACCTTCACCAAGATGCATTGATACATAGCTCTGATCAAGTCCACCTGTATATTTCCTTTCCAATAAACCTAGATATGTTTATTATCTGGATAAGCATGCAAAAAATTTCCAAAACCCATTTTCCTAGTGAAAAACTTAATCCTGCTCGGATCTTTCTTAGGTTCTAAAATGACTACCGTCGAAGTCTAAAACTTACGCGACTCATAATTCAAAAATAAACACTTTAAAGGTGCCCTCAAACCATGCACATTACAAATTATTATGTACAACATTAAAAAAGATTAATTTTGGCCTTCTGGCTAGAAGTACCTGCTCTTGGACAAGGGAGGCTCTTACACGCCCCCTTTGACATAGAATGCTTAACTGGGCCAGAGAAAACCCCATACGACCCTACATTCTTTGGGAAAAAAGGCTTCTTCTTCAACAGACTATCCAATTCTTCTAAGAGATAGAACCCATGTGATGAAGGCACTGAAGGATAACTCACCTCCGACCCCTCCTGGAGCTAGGAGACCAGCAACATTCTCTACGGTGAGCTTTGGGAAGATTATATCTCCCTCACCACCCCTTCTGAGTGCCTTCCTCTATAGAATAACTTGAGTAACAACCCCATAGGAAGGAAAAAAACCTTCTTCAAATCCTCATGGGAAAGAGACATGGAGATTTGAAAACCATGGGAAGCAGGATCTTGCTCCCTCGGCAGAGACGAATGAAAGCAAACCAGTTCACCCGGGACCACTGGAACCGAAGATGTTGCCACTGTTGACTAATTTTTATTTGGAATTTATTTCACCGGTTTTATTTTCTCACCCTCATTTTTTATTGTGTTCTCTGGATCTCAACAGTGTTTGAGTGCTGAGTTCACACTAATGGGTTTGAGTGATGAGCTATGGTCTCCAACAGTGTTGTCTATGGCTCAAAGCATGCTGAAAGTTAAGGGTTTTCCCGGGATGTTTTGGGGTGAGGCTGTCTTCACCGCCATCTTCATCCTTAACCGAGCGTCGACTCACAGCCTTGACCCTCGGTTCGATCACACCAGCATTAATACACCAGATTCCAATTGGTGGTGCACAAAACATCATTTGTGTTCAAGTATTTTCCTTCAATCTTCTTTCCATCCTCGCTTGTGTTTTTTCGTGTTGATCAATCGGACATTTCCAACAGCCACTTCCATTGAAGGATCAGACTTTTTAGAAAAAGGAGACAACTATATGGAGATTTTAGAAAGCTAGGTATGAGGGGGGCTAACACCCGAAAAGAGGCAAGCCATAGTCTCTACCCACAACAGGTTTTGGCCCGTTGGCAGCCACGTGACCACCAGAATTCAAATTTGAAAAAACTGCTTCAAAGACATCACTTTATCCCTCTTCCACCACCTGATAGGCAGGCATGTTGGTGTAATCTATCTCCGAGGAAGACAAAAAGTCACCCAGAACCACCATCGCCACCGAAGAAGCTGACGAGGGATCCAAATCACTAGCATCCTTCGACCCACAAATATCTCTCTACACTGATACCTCCCTTTCGACCTTCGTCACAACTCCACCGAGTGCCCTTGGATAGCGCAAACCAAGCAAAACCAAGGAGGTGCCTGAAACACCAAATTTTGCCACTATTTGAACCTTTCTAAAGAACAGATAAGAACACGATCCAGGAACTTCAATTCCAAACTCATTTCAACACAAATACAATGGTTCAATGCATCTTTAATACAAGCCTTATTCCCATCAGAGTAGAGAAAACTTCCCAAAGAGTCACCCGCCACCTTTAAAATGGAAGGATTCTGCAACAAAAGAGGAAGGACTGGAAATTTAATCCATACTACCGCCATGCAAGAGTACTTCCCATAAGGGAAATACCAAGACCGATGGGAGAGCGATAAATTCCAAGAACTGCAACACCGATCCACTCTAGACCAAGCATCCACAAAGTCATCCCTGATGAACAGATGAATGAAAAATGCCGACCTGGAAAGATCTGACATAGCTTTCGACCGACGAAGGTCCCAAGAATCCAAAAAATACATGAACATGTCAAGATTAGGCTTATCCTAGCCAAATCATTCCACAAGTGAGAGCCAGTAGTAACCAACAACTTCATGAAGTTCGTTCTCCAAAATCTTGACAATATGAAAGACATCAACCTTATCCGCAACTCTGAGCGCCATCAGAATTTCCAGAATAGCAGGAAAGGAACAAGAAGTCGCTAAGGGAGGGACACTAAGAACCTCTTCCTTAAAGGATTTCATCAATGATGAACCAAGAACATTGCGCGAGGGGCAACCAACCACCGAGGGCACTTCTTCAGACGCTGTTGGAAGAATACCCTCGACGATCGTAGAAGGGCCAGCCACTGAGGAGCATGCCAATGGTTGTGAAGGAGAACCTACCATCCCTCAATTACTTTATCAGGTTCGTTCCTCATTTTTTGTGTTTTATGGTTTTCTTTCCCCACTCTACATGCGTTCATCATTGGAAATTTATTTTTTACTGCAATTCGACGAATACTCAGTGAACGATCATTACACATTTGATCTTTATCACAATGGATCATTATGGCGGGTTTGAGATGGAGATTCGGTGACATGGTTGTGGTATGTGGATATGGAAGTAGATCCATGGACTGATGATGATTTTTTATTCATGGTTTTGGCATGCGACGTGGATGAGGTGTGATGGTGGTGGTTTCCAAGCACCGGATTCAGATATATTCCAGCCAACAGCAGCAAGGAGGTTCAGAAAACCTTAGGTCCACATCTTATGGCACAATTCAGGGTAGAATCGGAAGTTGCAGACTACTCAGACCAAGTCTCATGAGCGTTCTAGTAGTTCTATGAAAAACCACACTACACCACATGTAGTCCTATGAATACACATTGAGTAGTCCATTTCTATAAGTTGCTAGGGTTATATTATAGAGATAAAAATGACATTCCTTGTGAAATGTGTCACATTTCGTGTGACCCTCAGCTAACCAGCTTGGCATGTGCAGGGGTTACACGCCCAGGGGTCCATGTAGTGTTGCACACCATGTGTGCCTAGTCAAACGTCATGTAACACATATCGACCGGCTTAGTTTGTATATGGAGTACACACCTAGGTGGTTAAGTGGCCCCACACACCTTGTACTTGGTAAGTACATAGAAACGGGTGTACATGATCATGGTAAAAACGACACACTAAGTGTTGGGGAAACTTCTAGAGGTCGTGTACCCTTGGGACATGCCATGTATTGAAAGGTGCATGTCATGTGAGCAAGAGACATGTTAAGTTCCTGTCTTAGTGAGACACATCGTGTACCCCCAGGGATACATTGTGTACTCCTTTGAGGACAGGTTGGATTCCTCTTTCTTCTTAGTTCAGCTTCATTGAGAGCTTCCTTGGACCAATATCGGTTGAGTGTGTTCCCTTGGTCCATTTCCTAAGGGTTATCATGGAATCGTGTTTTACACATAGGATGGTGATCCCTTCAGTGGGACTTCTTGGATAGAGTTTTTGGAATCCTTCTATGATTCCCAAAGTGAGATCCTCTATCATCATCTTTACCTAGGTGGATTTTTTTGTATCATTGTGACCAACACTATACGGGAATCAATCCTTTACATAGTGGGTTATTCTAGATTGAGTTATTGGTATACCCTATGGCTTTGGGTGTGATTCTCATTAGTGTATCGTTCTCTTCAAACCTATGGAATATAAAAATTAGGGTGTGACTTGATGATCCATACATCTCAAATGGATTCCATTTGTTCTATCTAACTCATGGAGCATGTTCTCCCAGATGAGTGTTATGTGGAACCTTCGAGTAGGTTTCCTAGACTAGATTTACAGTTGTGATCTTACTATGAGACTCTGTGTCTACTGTGAGTATATCTAGATATTTTATTGTATGTCTCACTTTATGATTGACATATCCTATGATAAGATGACTACTCTTGATTCTTGTGTTTTGTTATTTTGGGGTGCCCAACTGGGTATTGTTATACTCACCCCTACATGGGTTATGCCTGCATGTGTCATGTCGTATACAAACGATAGACCTTTTTGAAGAGTCTTTAGTGGACTAGGAGCAAGTGGATATTATTTGGACTAGACTGACTGAGGTATATACCAGTGTTTCATTTGAAAACAATCCCCTCTATATGATCAAGTGGGGCTTTACTTTCTAGTTTTGGGTTAGCTAGTATTTGGACCCTTTTTATGCTTTTCAGTACTATATGTCATACTCTGATTATGGGATTATAGGTGTATACATGCATTGTTACTATTTGAATTACATTTTAACATTGTATGGGCTTGGAGATATGTGTGTGTGTGTGTAGGTACCTTAATCTAATTCCCCCCATGTGTGTGGTATGCCTTCTTGGCGCTAGTCACCAGCCCATAACCTATTGAAGGTAGACTTAAGGCAGTTGCATCTTGGACCCCATTGGGTTGGGTTGTGATAGAATGGTATCAAATTGTACCCATCCTGAAGTGTTATAACACTTCATGGGTTTAGGATTGGATTTTGGAGTTTCTTTTGTCAATCCATGAGGTTTGGTTTGGAAACTGGGGAAACTATGTTAAAGTGTTTTGAGATTGTCTCTCGGGATAGGGTGTCTGGTGTTGGTGTAGTGGATGATGCATCCATTCACCAAGACCTTGATAACCTTCTTTTTGAATTAGTATATATAGACACTGGTTTTAGGGGGGGAATTGTACATGAATCATATAGGAATGGTTTGGGTTTTCCTTGTACTTCTTAAGTTAGCTCCCCAAATATACTCACTGGCCATGGTATATCTTGATAATCTTCAAGATGCCTCTACAATGACATACAAATAGGATTCTGAGACATTGTTATGATGAAAACTAGATGAGTGATGAGTTTTTGGTTTAGGAACCCATGCATGAGATGTTTTTCTCCAGGTGAGAACCAAATAGTGCTACCCCTATTGAGAAGTACATTGATTTTTTTGGTGGATCAGGCAGATGGTCTTCCACATATTGAGAAATCGATAGATCCAGTAGGATAGGATGACGGTATTCATAGGCTTGGCATGTTATGTGAGTTACAATGATGGGTATTGTTAAGGTTATATGATGAAACAGACCCTCAGGTGATAGAGGCTTCACTTGGGGCAATAGTTTGGGTTTTCTAGCCTGTTCGGACCCTGATCGATCAGATGGTTGTTCTTACAACCCATTTTCTCCATGGAGTAGCAATTGGATCTAGTGGTATCAAAATATGACACACCTATACTAAATACACATATTGAGTTCCATAGTTAGAGATCACCTAGGTTAATTGGTGGTACAGAAACCCTTCTTAGGTTATAGACGACTACTGTGAGCTTGTAGTGTAGATGTTCTACTTAGATGAGACCCCTCTCTGATGGTGGTCCCAGTAGTGACACTTATCTAGGGTGAAATAGGGTATTGCTAGAGCCCTATGTTGGTAATTTTATATGTGACTTTGTACATGAGAGTAAGAGGGACAATTTCCCCACCGAGAGACGTGATCAAAAACTGTGCAGGCAAGTTAGTGCCTCCCAAAGAGGATAGTGTTGAGGTGTGGTGGATTAGTTTATCTGACTCGTGTTTTGAGGTTGTTTTATGTTACAAGGTGTTAGAGTAGTCCTTGTTTGTGGTAAACAGGTGGGATAGGGAAATGATGATTTCCAAGTAGTAGGATATCGTAAAGGCTTTGAGTGTGATTCAAGGTACGATGTGTCTCTTCACTGCCCACTATGCAGTTTTCACATGGAGTTATGAGGCACTTTTCCCTGAGTGTATACCCTATTCAAGACCTAGTGATACCAATGGATCCCTTTTTTTCTCTAACCTTGTGTTATAGGCTCATAAAGAGAGTATCAGTGATTACATTATTCTACCGATAGTGTGACCTAACTCTGGGAGGAGATGAGATCCTCGCATTAAATCTCTTCATAATAGTATCGATACCCTATCATGTTTTCCTTAGTATGTATTGGTTTCCTACTATCCATGATTAGATGTTTCTATCGATTAAAGTAGAAGGGCTTATGGTTTGTTGGTATGGAGTTTTCCTCCTTTTATAAGGAGTGATCCTAGGCAGAGCATGGTGAACTCATGTGTAGGATGTTACAAATGACTTTCTATTAGTTTTCTAGTGATATCTTTGGGAGCATCAGATTCTATGAGACTTATATTCTTATGATGGTGGGGGGTTATGAGGGAATCCTTCTTGAGGACATGCCAGGTTTACCTCACCATCAAGAGTTGTATTTCATCATGGACTTACACCTGGGATGACCCGATATTTGCGCTAGTATATTATATGACCCCATGTATCTATGAGAGTTGGAGGTGTGGTTGGAGGAGTATGTAAATCAAAGACTTCTTAAGACCTAGTTTTTTTCTTGGGTAGCCTTGTGTTGTTTTCATGAGTGGCAGATGAGATCTTGAGGTTGGATGTGGATTGGTTTCACTTAGACTAAGTGACAAGAGGGAAAGTATCCACTCCTAAGAATCAATGAATTCTTCACCCAATAGATGGAGGTTAATTAGATCTTATTGTTTAACCTCAGAATGGGTTATCACTAGCTCTAGGTTTGAGAGGTGGATGTATTGATTGTTTCTTCCTGGATTATTTTTGGTTTTTTTGAGTCCTTAGTGATACCCTTTAGCATGTTGATCACCACAGTAGAGTTTGAAAGAATTTTGAGTAAGATCATTAACCTTCCTTGGATCATTTCTTAGTATTCATTTATGATGGTACCCTCATGTCCTCAATGTTAGAGTTAGAGCACATGATACATAGGAGGATACTACTATACATGCTTCAAGATTTCTAGCCATATGGAAACTCTCAAGGATTCAATTATAGAAATATGTCTTCTTAGACATGGGAGTGATAGTGGTCCCTATAAAGGTTGGGTTGGTGTGAGCTTGAGAGCCCCACAGGGCATGGTCATGGAAGAAGATTCTCACAATGAGGTTTTCTATCTACTGTTGTTGAGAAAGGTGATGGAGCAGATGACCTCTTTGCAATTAACCCCATGTGGGTGAGGATGGTGCATTGTGCCTCCAATTGATAGTTGTTAACCTTCACTTCTTATGAGATCCAGGGAGGTATGACTCAAGGATATCGACTGTGAGATGTTTTGGGACTAGATATCCACTGGATAAGTTCCTTATGGGAATTCCTTAAAAAAGAGGGAATCACATCACCCTTTACTAAGGATGGATGGTGATTCTAGTCATGATGCAAGAAGAGGTTCTAAGGAGGTTTTTTCCCTTAGCAGTACGTATAGTGGAGGTAATGATGTATTGGGATCTCTTGGCATCGATTGGGAAGCCACGAAAGTTGGAATGAGTTTTAAAGTTTAATTTTGTTTGTCTCATATATCTAAGGGTGATGATTGAAAGAGATTTGTAGAGATTTTGAGACACTTGTGCATGCAGAAGGTGGCCTGGATTTGTGGAATTCCCTCAAAAATCGTTCTATACTATGATGCTAACTTCACGACATGATTAGAGAGAGTATGAGGGAAGCCTTTTAAGACTTAGTTTTAGTTGAGCATAGTGTTTTACCCTAGTCTACTATCCAGGTAAAGTAGACCATTTAGGTTATTGTGGGCATGATTCGGGTTTGCATGTTGGTTTTTGAGCAATGTCTAGGAGGATCATCTACCATCAGTAGAGTTTGTGTATCATGATGATTATCACTCCACAAATAAAGTAGCACCTTTTTTAGGTTATGTATGAGATACCTTGCAGGACGTTTTTGTCCTGGTCGGAGATAGTGGGTAATAGTGATTGGGTCCTAGTTTTAGTGTTAGTGATCGTTGTTAGGGGTTCACTTCATCTAGTAGAGGATGAGGGTTTCTCTTAAAGCATTAGGAGTCCTCAAGGGACTAATAATGGAGGCCTTTGGAGATAGAGAGTTACACAGTCTTATCCAAGGTAGTGGGATATATTTGAGGGTATTGGACCCTTTCTTTTCTTGCTATTGTGGTGGCTTAGCATGGTGGTGTACTGCTTAACCCCGTGACCACAGTAGTTTTGGGTTGCTTAGTGTTCTCCACATGTCGTGGATAAGGGGCTATGTGCACGACTCATTGCATGATATCAACCTAGGTATGATGGGTTGTGAGAGTGGAGTTTCCCTTTTCAAGATCTAGTGATGTTGAGGATCGGTAGGAGAAATAACCTTTATGGGCAAGTGTTTTCCTTGGGTGCAAGTTTGTTAATAATGTAGGGAACCATTAGGAGAGCTCGAGGGAGTGGGAGACTATAACACCCTGAACCTTTTGATGTGTAATAATAATAATTTTATGGTTTAACTATCATACTAACCAGTACGGTTTTCAAAGAAAATATTATCTCACTTTGTTCAAGAATAATTTAAAATAACTATTTTTTATTAAACAAGATTTATTCTTACCAAATAATTATTTAATAGAATATTTTAAATAATAATTATAATAATATAACTAATTTGTTGCTTGTTCTCTAAAAAGTGAAATATATATATATATACACGTGTATAATGGATTTAAATTATATGAAAATACTATTATAATATTTTCATTTTATATTATGGTGATACATGACATTGAAAATTGTTAGATTATTTTTACGCTATTTTAATTATGCAGACAATTATTTGATCTATTATATGAGTTCGAAAATATGTTATATACACATGTATATATATATAATGTAATAATTATTAGATTATAAATTAACATTTTGAATTTTTCTTAATAAAATTATATATATATTAATAGAATAATTAAAATGGTACATATGAACTTTTAATAAAAATATAGTTAATTTGAATCATAACATATTAACATTTGTTTTATAAGTTTCAAAATTACAAATATATGACAATTGTTATGTTGATTATCAATTATTAATTTAATTTATAACATTATAAGTATAAAATATAAAATATATAAATGTATGTTTTTTTATAAGAATTTAATAATAATAACTTTACTTTTTAAAAGTATTGATAGAATAAGTTTAATATATTATTAGTTTTGTTTAACTTTTGACTTTTTTTAAAAGTTATTGATAATATAATATGATAATAATACAATAATGATATAATAAAATAAGAATAACAATATAATAAAAGAAATATTATAATAATAATTATAAAGACCCGTAAATTTCAAGGAAATTTTTTTCTTAAATTCTTTGGGATTTTACGAGTACGCGGTTTCTGACGGCATTTGATTCTGAAGCCCGGTGTGCCCGGAATCAATTTCTTAAGTTTAGCTCAGGTACATTCAGTAAACGAACAAGCGGGTTTTTCTATCTTTTGAACCAGTGCTCGGAATTGAAATCTGAGGGCACCGATGAACTCACAGCGCCAGTATTTTCTTAAGAGGACTTTTACCGTAGATGTGTTTGCACGGGAGAAGAAGTTAAATTTTGGGGTTTAAAAAAGAAGTAAATAAAATTGTGTACGGTTTTATTTTATTATCCTTGGAAGTTAAACTCTCCCATGGGTAGTTGTTGGTGGGTCCCACAACCACCCAACTTCCCATGTGTGGTTATGTGGGAGGTGGGGGCCACACGAGCCCCAAATTTTCACATTCCATAACACCTTAACCCCCTCTTAAACTTGTTAACTCCCTTTTAATGAGTAACCCTTCCTCTCCCCTCTCTCCCTCTTTAATTCATGCCAACACACACCATAATTAATGGATTGAAACTCTTTCATTTATTGATTGAGTGTTTGAATTCGTATTTTTTAATGCATAGCAAAGTAAAATAAAATAAGGGGAAGATTATTTTATTTTTGTTAGCTTGTTGTGTTGAGAATTGAGGAGAGAGCTCTAGTCCCTTTTGAAGAACTTCATCTTCAACAAAGAACGCCAACTCACCGACGAAGAACGTCGGCTCGGTGGCCCCGGTTTCTCCATCCTCTTCTTCCTCCACGACAAGGGAGGAGACACCGACAACGAGGGAAACGACGCCATCATCTGTGGCGCTTGACAACCGCGAACTTTCTTTGAGGTAGGGGTGTGTTTTGGATTGAGAAATATAGGTTTTCCTTCCATTTTGTCGTTCCTTTTAAACCACTTGTTATCAGACTAATGCGGAAGGGACCGGACCAAATTAACTCGGTTCGATTCCTCCTTTGTTCTTGTGAATAAGTGGAGACCTTCAACTATTCTTGAGCGGTGAATGAAGTTATGTTTTCGGAGCCGATCGGATGCCCGAAAACATCGTAAACGGCCTCAGATCATCGGGGTGACCTAGAAGCAGAAGTTTCGTAGAAATCGAATCATCGGAACGAAGAACAGATTCCTTGAGAAGCGTGCTGGCCAGAGGCGTCGTTTCTGGAAAATTCCAGAATACATGGCGTGTACTCCAGAAGCACACGCCGTGTAGTAAAAGCATATTGTGGCTTCCATATCGGATGTTAGAAAAATAACACACGGCGTGTGACTCTAGACACACAGCGTGTACTCTCCACATAGTTTTACAGAGGAGACATCGATGGACATGGCATGTAATCTGAGAGATGCACGGACATGGGAAGAACCACACGGCCAAGAGGAACGGCGTGTACTTCCTTCATAGAAAGGCAGAAGCAGCTTCGCGAGGCTCGGCGTGTAATTTGGGAGATACACGGACACAGACAGAACCACACGGCCAAGAGGCACGGCGTGTACTACCTTCACCATGGCAGAAGCGGCTTCGTGATGACTCAGCGTGTATTCCGGGAATACACGGACATGGGGTGGAGTACACGGGTAGGTACTCCACCACCCGGCCTGGCATGGACAGCGTACACGAAGCCGACCACAGAAGTTTGGACACAGCGTGTAACCATACCACACGCCGTGTACTTAATTTTTACACGAACAACCCTTCGACACGGGTTGTGATACACAAACAGTACCCGTGGACTGAAGACACGGCGTGTAGCCATACCACACGCCGTGTACTTACTTTTTTTACACGACCAGCCCCATGACATGGGCCGTTTCACATGGGCAGTACCCGGTGTTTGATTACACGGTGTGTATTGCTTACCTACACGTCGTGTACTTTAGGAAAATGGCTTGGTTGTCTTTTTCTCCGTGACTTGGGCACGTTCTTCTTGGTTTTTCCCCTATGAAGTGGGACAAAACGTTGGGATACATCATCTCTGGTCTTCGTGACGGTTGATGTATCCACCCCTTTGACTCGAGGAGCGGACCCTCCCGGAATCGAGTATGCTGTGTGCGGAAAACCTAGAGCTGTTTGCGACTGCGAAGACTACCGTGTTGGGATCCTCCGTGGGTTCGATGACGATGATGACTGTACTTGGATCCTACGTGGGTTCGACAGCGAGGACGATTGTACTTGGATCCTACGTGGGTTCGGCAGTGAGGACGATTGTACTTGGATCTTATGTGGGTTTGGCAGCGATGGTTACTGTACTAGGATCCTACGTGGGTTCGACAGCAAAGATTTCTGTACATGGATCCTACATGGGTTCGGCAGGGGAGATGATTCAGAAGCTACATCTATCATCTCCACCCCTCTTCGTGAGTAGTATACCTGTGTGAGCTGAGTCTTGATTTTCAATCAGTATCATTGATATGATAGACTTACTTTCCTGTGTGGACTGGGTTTTGCTTTCCTGTGTGGACTGGGTTGTACTTGGGCTCTTGAATTGGAGCCAAACCGGAATTGGTGACTTAGGTATATGTATGGGCATATACCTAAGTAGAGTTGATTGATACTTCGTGTTTGTATCTTTCCTTTGTGGTTTATCCTTTGTGGATTCTGGGAGACCTTCGGGGGTCTCGGGGTCCCTACTGAGTATTGTATACTCACCTCTTCATGGGCTATGCACGCACTACGTTGTGTTGGATGCAGATGACGGACAGCGCTGATCGTGGTTGAGACTTGTGGAGCGGGATGGTATGTGGAGGTGGACCACTTAGCAAGACGTACACAAAATGGACGGCCGGACCCAAGGAGCTGAGGAGACCATCTGTACCCACCCTTCAGGTGGGATAGCCAGAGGATGACTCAATGGTTGCTGATTACTTTACTGATACTGTACTTTCTTTTCAGTTGTACTGTACTTTCAGTTGGGTTTGTATTCTGGCCCATTTACTTTCCAGCACTTACTTTTGTACTCAATTTACTTAGTGTTTACTTCAACTTGCATACTCTGTTGTGTTTGTTTACTTATAAAAAATAAATGCCATCCCTTTTATCAGGATTTACGTCTTTGGTGGTAGTCGCCAGCCCCTGGCCTATGGAAGGCGGGCTTGGGGTAATCACGGCACGGGCCCCGAGGACAGGTCATGACAAATTGGTATCAGAGGATTCAGTTCTACCGCAGAACTTATGACTCTGATAATTTCTTCTGTGTGAAGCAATAGTGTTTAGGGAATTGAGTGTGGTTATCAGTCCAGGGAGTCCAGTGTTAGTGCGACGGCTGACGTATCCATACACCAGGACCCTGACTTCTGATTTCCGACTCAGTGCACGAAAACATTGATTTAATGTGTGTTGTAGAAGTTTTCTTTGTGATTACTTTGTGTCAGCTCGCCAGGTATACTGTATTTACCGTGTCGCACCTATTTCTTTCAGGATATCCCCATGACGGTAGCTAGCTAGGGTTCCGAGCTTTGTGAGAGACGGCAGCCCACCGAGCGACGAGGCCTTGGTGTAGGGCCCCATTACAGTGGAGGCACCGGCGGTAGCTCTACCCGCTGAGCCACCGATGCCACTAGCCCCAGCAGTTGAGAGTGCACGTCTCCTGAGTACACTGCACAAGTTTCAGCGTCAGAGGCCACCCAAGTTCCGCAGAGAGATGGACCCTCAGGCAGCCGAGGATTGGCTGGAGGCTGTTGTTCGAGTCTTCAGATTAGTAGGGACACCAGCTGACCTCATGGTGATCCTTGCGGTGAGTCTCTTGCACGCAGAAGCAGGTAGATGGTGGAGCTTGATGCACCAGGTGAACGAAGAGGAATCGCTGCTTTGGATGGACTCTGAGAGCCTTTTCTGCTCGGAGTTCGTTCTAGCCACCCTCTGTGCGGTGTGCATTCAGGAGTTACTGCAGCTGCGGCAGGGCAGCATGACAGTAGATCAGTACTCGGTGAGATTTACCGACCTCTCACGCTACTCCACGGACATCGTTCGGGACCCATTCTTCCGGGCCCGGACCTTCGAGCAGGGACTGAGGCATGAGATCAAGGCTTTGATGATCTCCCTCAGCATTCTGACGTAGGCAGGAGTACTGGAGAAAGCCCTTCTTGTGGAGAGCTTTCTTGCTGAGCCTACACCAACAGCGAGGCCTACCGCAGGGTGACACGTAGCGGAGTCTTCTGTAGTTGGCAGTAGACAGGTGTCGCAGAGGTCTAAGCGGACCAGGCCATCATGAGGGCGACCTCAGGATACTGGTTCAGATGTGTGGGGCACACGCAGTAGAGCTAGTCATACGAGAGGCAGACAGTGCTATGCATGTGGCGGGCAGGGCCACATGGCTCGTGACTGCCCGAACTGCCATGCAGAGGAGTAGCAGACGGTTGAGGGACCACCCAGGTAGAGGAAGAGGTTCGACCATGGCGGTCCGCAGGGAGCAGGCAGACGAGGTAGAGGAGATGGCCGAGCAACAGGTGGTGGACGACGCTTCGAGGCTCTACCACCACCACCACCAGGAGGTCCACCCCGACCACAAGGACTGGCGGACAGAGGTAGGATCAGCTTCAGGCAGCAGAGGATTACGACCACGGCGCACCTGAGATGATTCGAGGTACTATCCATGTCTACTCCACCCTTGTTGCAGTTCTTATAGACACAGGAGCGAGTCATTCTTTTATTGTCGTTGCCCTTGTTCGGAGCTTGGAGATTTCGACAGAGCCGTTGGCTCGATCCTTACGGCTAGAGACTCCTATGGGAGCAGACTCGACGATTATGCACTAATGCCTGCAGTGTGAGCTTACTCTAGGAGGCGAGAGCTTCGGCTAGGATCTTCTTTTAGCGGCATCGAGGCCTTACAACATCATCTTGGGCATTGATTGGGTTATCTACGGTCCATGCTCAGATCGACGGTATTAGGCGCAAGGTGCGGTGTGTCCGCACCAATGGGAGCAGGTTCACCTTCACCAGTGAGAGGGGAGCCTTTGCAGTGCAGGATGGACTCACGCAGAGGAGAGGACAGTTGATCACCCATCAGTTGGCTAGTATCATCCTCGGAGCAGTTGATGTACAGAGTCTGAGTTTTCCTGATGTGGTGGATCAGTATGCGGACATTTTTCCTGACGACGTTCCAAGACTACCTCCTCACAGAGAGTTAGACTTCTATATTGACCTATACCCCGAGACAGCCCTGATATCTACACCAGCATATCGGATGGCTCCCTATGAGCTTCGTGAGCTGTGGGTATAGTTGGAGGACTTGCAGGGCAAGGGATTCATTCGACCCAGTGTTTCACTCTGGGCTTCTCCAATTTTGTTCGCCAAGAAGGCGGACGGGAGCTTGCGACTATGTGTCGACTACCGTCACTTGAACCAAGTGACCGTGAAGAATAAGTATTCACTTCCGAGGATTGAAAACCTCTTTGATCAGCTCAAGGGAGCACGCAGGTTCTCGAAGATAGACCTCAGGTCAGGCTATCATCAGCTCAGAGTTCGAGAAGAGGATGTGCAGAAGACGACCTTCAGGTGTCAGTATGGCAACTATGAGTTCTTGGTTATTCCTTTCGGTGTAACCAATGCTCCAGCAGTGTTCATGAGTCTCATGAACAGGATCGTCCAGCCTTACCTTGATCGGTTTATTGTAGTCTTCATCGAAGACATTTTGATTTACTCGACTACTGAGGAGGAGCATGCTTACCACTTGCGGGTTGTACTGGATATACTCCGAGTTCACTGAATTTATAGTAAGCTCTCGAAGTGCCAGTTCTAGATTCGGGAGGTCCACTTCCTGGGGAACATCATCTCTGAGGCGGGAGTTGTGGTGGATCCTATGAAGATCGAGGTAGTACTAGATTAGGAGCCACCCAGGAGCGTGACTGAGGTGCGGAGTTTCCTAGGTCTTGCTGGATACTATCGGAGATTTGTGCCACCACTTTCATCTTTGATGAAGAAGGGGAAACCCTTTGTGTGGTCAGATAGATGTCAGCAGAGCTTCCAGGAGCTGAGACAGAGATTGACCGGTGCACCCATCTTGAGGCTACCGGAGGAGGGCGTAGGGTACGTAGTTTACTGCGATGCATCAGGGACCCGAATCAGGTGTGTCCTGATGCTGGAGTGGGAAGTGATCGCCTATGGTTCACGACAGTTGAGGCAACACGAGCAGAACTACGCTACCCATGACCTGGAGTTAGCAGAAGTGGTCTTCGCCTTGAAGATGTGGCAGCACTATCAGATGGGTGAGTGCTTTAGAGTCTACTCTGACCACTAGAGTCTCAGGTACATCTTCTCGCAGAAGGAACTGAACCTGAGACAGTGGCGATGGCTCGAGTTCCTCCAGGACTATGACTTTGAGATAGTCTATAATCCTGGGAAAGGGAACGTAGTAGCTGATACACTCAACAAGAGATCAGGCATTCAGCTACTTGGAGAGGCGACAGAGCAACTAGCCGTGCTGCAGATATCCTTCGTGGATAGAGATGGAGCAGCCTTCCTACAGTCGCTCACAGTCACTCCTCCACTACTTCAGCAGGTTAGGGAGGCACATCATGGGGACGTTGACTGTGAGACGTGACGTGCACAAATATCCACAGGACAGGCACCTGATGGATTTTCTGTAGGATGAGAGCACGTCATCCTCTTTAGGGGACGTACCATGGTACCAGTTGCATTACAGGAGGAGGTGCTGAGGGAGTTTCACACTTCCCCTTTGGCAGTACATCTAGGAGTAGCGAATATATACCAGGATCTCAGACAATAGCACTGGTGGCTGGGTATGAAGAAGTTTGTGGATGAGTTTGTTTCATGATGCCTCATCTTCCAGTAGGTGAAGGCAGAGCACCAGGTACCGGTAGGCTTGGTTCAGTGCTTAGAGGTCCCAAAGTGGAAGTGGGATGGGATATCCATATATTTCGTGATGGGACACCCTCGTAATTCCAGAGGACACGAATCCATCTGGGTAATTGTCAACCGACTCACCAAGTCTGCCCACTTCCTACCTATCAGAGAGCAGGGCTCAGTGGAGAGCTTGGGACGCCTCTACGTTCAGGAGATCATGCGGCTTCATGGTGTGCCATAATCTATCGTCTCCGATCAAGATGCTCGCTTTACTTCCCGGCTTTGGAAAGGGTTAAAGGAGGTTTTTGGGACACAGCTACGCCTAAGCACCGCCTTTCATCCTCAGACGGATGGCCAGATGGAGAAGACCATTCAGACTCTCGAGGACATGCTTCGTGCATGTGTTCTCGACTTTGGTCACAACTGGGAGGATCACCTACCTTTGGTGGAGTTTGCATACAACAACATCTACCACTCCACCATTGGGATGGCACCATATGAGGCATTGTATGGCCGACCTTGAAGATCACCTCTGTGCTGGACTGGCCCTAGGGAGTCAGCACTCGTAGGACCAGAGATGGTTCAGGCTATGAAAGAGAAGGTACAGATCATCCAGGAGAGGATGAGGACTACTCAGAGTTGAAAGAATTCCTATACTGACAGGAGGTGGAGACCACTGGAGTTTGAGGATGGTGACCACATTTTCTTACGGGTCTCACCTCGACGTGGATTACGGAGACTTGGTCGGGGTGGCAAGTTATCTCCGCACTTCATCGGATCATTCTAGGTTCTCAGTAGGATAGGCAAGGTGGCTTATCACCTAGCCCTTCCACCTCAGTTGCACCGGGTGTACGACGTCTTCCATGTATCTCAGCTGAGGAGATACGTGCATGACCTGATGCATATCATTGATCACAGGGAGATGGACATCGATGACGGGGCTACTTTTGCGGAGGTCCCAGTGGAGATAGAGTATCGACAGGAGCGGGTCCTAAGTGGATGGTTGATTCCTCTAGTTCACATCAGGTGGCATCATAGGAACCTCCAGGAGAGCACATGGGAGTGGGAGTCTCAGATGCATGCACAGTACCCCCATTTGTATCCCAAGTTTATGATGTAGCTTTACGGGGACGTAAAGCCCTGAGGTGGGAGTAATGTAAAGACCCGTAAATTTCAAGGAAATTTTTTTCTTAAATTCTTTGGAATTTTATGAGTATGAAGTTTCTAACGGCATCTGATTCCGAGGCCCGGTGTGCCCGGAATCAATTTCCGAATTTTAGCTCGGGTACGTTCAATAAACGAATGAGCGGGTTTTTCTATATTTTGAACCGATGCTTGGAATTGAAATCTGAGGGCACTGATGAACTCGCAGCAACAGTATTTGCTTAAGAGGACTTTTACCGTAGATGCGTTTGCACGGGAGAAGAAGTTAAATTTTGGGGTTTAAATAAGAAGTAAATAAAATTGTACAATTTTATTTTATTATCCTTAGAAGTTAAACTCTCCCATGGGTAGTTGTTGTTGGGTCCCACAACCACCCAACTTCCCATGTGTGGTTATGTGGTATGTGGGGCCCACACGAGCCCCAAATCTTCACATTCCATAACACCTTAACCCCCTATTAAACTTGTTAACTCCCTTTTAATGAGTAACCCTTCCTCTCCCCTATCTCCCTCTTTAATTCATGCCAACACACACCATAATTAATGGATTGAAACTCTTTCATGTATTGATTGAGTGTTTGAATTCGTATTTTTGAATGCATGGTAAAGTAAAATAAAATAAGGGGAAGCTTATTTTATTTTGGTTATCTTGTTGTGTTGAGAATTGGAGGAGAGATCTCTAGTCCCTTTTGAAGAACTTCATATTCAACGAAGAACGCCAACTCACCGATGAAGAACGTCGGCTCGGTGGCCCCGGTTTCTCCATCCTCTTCTTCCTTCGCAACAAAGGAGGAGACACATACGACGAGGGAAACGACGCCATCATCCGTGGTGCTTAACAACCGCAAACTTTCTTCGAGGTAGGGGTGTGTTTTGGATTGAGAAATATAGGTTTTCCTTCCATGTTTCCGTTCCTATTAAACCACTTGTTATCGGACTAATGCGGAAGGGACCAGACCAAACTAACACGGTCTGATTCCTCCTCCGTTCTTGTGAATAAGTGGAGACCTTCAACTGTCCTCGAGCGGTGAATCAAGTTATGTTTTCAGATCCGATCAGAGGCCCGAAAACATCGTAAATGGACTCAGAGCATCGGGGCGACCTAGAAGAAGAAGATTGGTAGAAATTGGATCAGCGGAATGAAGAACGGACGCCTTGGGAGGCGTGCTGGCCAGAGGCGTCATTTCTGTAAAATTCCAGAATACACGACATGTCCTCCAGAAGCGCACGACGTGTAGTAAAAGCGTATTGTGGCTTCTGTTTCGGACGTTAGAAAAATAACACACGGCGTGTGACTCTAGACACACGACATGTACTCTCCACACAGTTTGACAGAGGAGATATCAATGGGCATGGCGTGTAATCCGGGAGATACATGGACATGGGCAAAACCACACGGCCAAGAGGCACGGCATGTACTTCCTTCATAGAAAGGCAGAAGCAGCTTTGTGAGGCTCGGCGTGTAATTTGGGAGATACACGGACACGGGTAGAACCACACGGCCAAGAGGCACGGCGTGTACTACCTTCACCATGGCAGAAGCGGCTTCGTGATGACTCGGCATGTATTCTGGGAATACACAGACACGGGGTGGAGTACATGGGTAGGTAATCCACCACACGGCCAGGCATGGACAGCGTACACGGAGCCGACCCCAGAAGTTTGGACACGGCGTGTAACCATACCACACTCTGTGTACTTAATTTTTATATGAACAGCCCTTCGACACGGGCTGTGGTACACGGATAGTACCCGTGGACTGAAGACACGGCGTGTAACCATACCACACGTTTTGTACTTACTTTTCTTACATGACCATCCCCATGACACGGGTCGTTTCACACGGGCAGTACCAGGTGTCTGATGACACGGCGTGTATTGCTTACCTATATGTCCTGTACTTTAGGAAAATGGCTTGGTTGTCTTGTTGTCCATGACTTGGGCACGTTCTTCTTGGTTTTCCCCTATGACGTGGGACAGAATGTTGGGATACATTATCTCTGGTCTTCATGACGGTTGATGTATCCACCCCTTTGACTCGAGGAGCGGACCCTCTCGGAATCGAGTATACTGTGTACGGAAACCCTAGAGCTGGTTGCGACTGTGACGACTGTCGTGCTGGGATCCTCCATGGGTTCGACAACGATGATGACTGTACTTGGATCCTACGTGGGTTCGGCAGCGAGGACGACTGTACTTGGATCCTACGTGGGTTCAGTAGAGAGGACGACTGTACTTGGATCCTACGTGGGTTTGGCAGCGATAGTTACTGTACTATGATCCTACGTGGTTTCGGCAGCGACGACTTCTGTACTTGGATCCTATGTGGGTTCGACAGGGGAGATTATTCAGAAGATACATCTATCATCTCCACCCCTCTTCGTGAGTAGTGTACCTGTGTGAGATGAGTCTTGATTTTCAATCAGTATCATTGATATGATAGACTTAATTTCCTGTGTGGACTAGGTTGTGCTTTCCTATGTGGACTGGGTTGTACTTGGGATCTTGAATTGGAGCCTAAATGGAATTGGTGACTTAGGTATATGTATCGGAATATACCTAAGTAGATTTGATTGATACTCCATGTTTGTATCTTTCCTTTTTGGTTTTTCCTTTGTAGATTCTGGGAGACCATCAGGGGTCTCGGGGTCCCTACTGAGTATCGTATACTCACCCCTGCACGGGCTATGCCCGCACTACTTTGTGTTGGATGAAGACGACGAACAGCGCTGATCGTGGTTGAGACTTGTGGAGCGGGACGGTACCTGGAGGTGGACCACTTGGCAGGACGTACACGGAGCGGACGACCGGACCTGAGGAGATGAGGAGACCATCTGTACCCAGCCTTCAGGTGGGATAGCCGGAGGAAGACTCGGTGGTTGCTGATTACTTTACTGCTACTGTACTTTATTTTCAGTTGTACTGTACTTTCATTTGGGTTTGTATTCTGGCCCATTTACTTTCCATCACTTACTTTTGTACTCAGTTTACTTAGTGTTTACTTCAGCTTGCGTACTCTATTGTGTTTGTTTACTTATAAAAAGGAAATTCCTTCCCTTTTATCGAGATTTACGCCTTTGGTGCTAGTCTCCAGCCCCTGACCTATGGAAGGCAGGCTTGGGGTAGTCACGGCACGGGCCCTGAGGACGGGTCATGACAATAATAGAGGATTTAATTGGACAAAAGAAAGAAAAAAATAAAGAAATAATAAGGGAATCCCATAAGATCTGTGGAGAAGGGAGACCGCGCCTTGTGGGTGTGTTGCGCTTCAGCTACAGGTCACGGGTCCAGGTCGCTTCTAGGGTTTCAGCAGGGTGGGGTGAGCTCAGTGGTGGAGTCAAACAAGATCTACATCGGGTGTCGGGTCACGAGGCATGGATGTCTAGGTCGAGCAGCATCAACAAGCGGGAGAGGCTGCGTTAGGGCTTCGGCCTCAGAGGCATGGCAGTTCGGGTTGAGCAGGCCACTTGGGTTTTTGTTGCAGTCCATGTATTTAGAGATCTAGGTAGGGGTTTGGACTTGTGGCGAGATATGTTCCCTATTCATAAGTTTGAATATTTTATAGGTAGGTGTCCTTTTTTATTTAAATTGGATGTTTGTCATTAATCTCAAATTAAGTCTGACCCCTCGTACGCCGCATTCCCTGTTTTCTGTCAAAGTTTGGTGTATGTGTCTTGTTTTCCTCCATTGTTTTCTTTTCTCCTGTTTATGTTTTTTTAATTAACCTTACTGTGTTACTTTTCTCAAATAATATCCCTTTTCAGTCATATTGAGAAATATACATGTGTTTCTTTGGAATCTTCCATTTTTTGAGTGTGAATTAGATCTATCATGAGATTTGTTTTCATTATTTAATCACCAATATTTCCTCAAATATTCTCAGGTAAGCTTCATTGATTTTATATATTTATACACACCAGTGAACCCATCTTCCTCTATCAACCTAAAATTGAATTCAGTGCTGCATTCTGGAGTTTTATTCTTAGTGTTTTTCACCCCCTGGATTTTGTAATACTTGTTGCTCACGGTATCACATACCCTGTTTCTACTTCCTGGATTCGTGTTTCCAAGAATCAGGATTAGTGTAAGGGTTAAATATTTGTCTCGAATATTTATTTATTTCACGGTCTTATGTTTTATGATGTAAGGTAAAATACAATTTATTTTCAAACGTCTCTTTATCAAAAATTTATTCATGCAATGGAAATGGTTTTCTGCACTTTTTATTTTGCAAATCATATAAAGAGATTATATGTTTTACTTAATGTTAAGTTTTAATTTAAGTTTGTGTAAGGGTTATTTTAATTTATAATTATTTTCTGATATAAACTTATGATCCTCAAAATTAGTGTTTTAAAAGCGAAACTCATTTGCGTAAGGGATTGCTTTCTTGTAAGGGTTTTCTTTTTATGCTTTGTCTTTCTTGTGAAAAACCATATATACAGGCTTTATATATAATAATATGTATATGTTTAGACACACACACACACACACACACATATATATATATATATATAGTTTTCCATCTTAAACCTATTCTATATTTCGAAACATTGTTTACCAATGTTTAACCGATGCGAGCAGTACTTGTTTGGTTGCGAAATAAAAAACCCATACACTTCATTATATTTATATATGGTCATCTCTAAGGTGAATCTACGTTTTTCAAAGGTTAAAAGTTTGTATGTGTTAATATCTCTAAGGTTGATAATTATATTTGGGTTCGTTTAATATGGTTTTTAATTATGAAAAACTGAATATACACTTAGTGTATATTCATACATACACACATAATTCAATCTATTTCTATTTTATGTTATTAAAGATGATTTACTATCTTTAAATAAAAACTTGGATGCGAATAAATTTTTGGGTTCAAATGGATTGATATATTTATTACACATACACCCATATAGTTTTAATCCACCCAGTTTTAATTCTATCAAGTGTTGATTTGCAATGATGTTTCTAAAATGTAAGGGAAATTTATTTATTACTTTATACAATCTCTATTTTCTGGTTCTTTTAAGAAAGTTCATTTGATTAAAATTTGAATTACTTTTATGATGCTAAGGGTTTGTTATTATTGAACAAATTACATTCCTTGTAATATGTTAATATATATATATATATATGTAATTTTAGTTTTTAGAATATATAAAGTAAGGGTGTGACATATACATATTTTATGTATATATATATATGGTTATATGTATAGACCTATAAATTTGAACCATAATCTAAAATAGGTTTTCCTAAAACAAACTTCGGTGGTTAAAGTATGTTGTTGATATGCTTAAATAAATTCTCATGAATGTATGCATTACAAAGAACAAATTTTTCACTGCAAATTAGTTGACCAAATATGCTATGCAACATAGGGTATGACCATTTATTAAGACATGTCCACTTATCGGCGCATGCTTGTGTACAAATGACATCTATATTAATTTAAAATTGGTCATTTTATACTATAAATATTCATTTCCTTCAATCAAGGATTTTGAAAATGAAGGAAATATCATTTTATGCGGTAACCCCGTTACTTGCGTGTTTCAAATTAATATCACATGCGCAAATAATGTTTACTAGTTTATGCATGTCGTTGGGAAAAGTATTATTTAAATAATAACGGACATATTATGATTTATTCCAATGTCATTTCCATTTATCAGTGCATGAATTGATCATGAATAATACCTATCTAAAGTTATAAACATACAATGTAATGCATTGAAAGTTTATGGAAGAGTTGTAAAGTTATTAATTTATGTTATAAATTGGACTATTTATTATTCATCACTTATGATAATGAATTAAGAATGTAATTATTTGGAGTGGTATGGGACACCCAAAATAAAAGACATGGAATTAGGTATTCAAAGTGGTATGGGACAATTTGGATACATTGCCTTATTAAACATATGAGGAATGTATTAGACTAGCATGTTTTGGGTTGGGGACTAGTAAAAGTAAGCCCTCCGGGTTGGGGTCTGGTTACAGCAAACCCTCTGGGTTCGAGTCCGGTTATAGAGGCTCTCTGGGATATAGTCTAGTTACATAGGCTCTCCAGGTTGGGGTCCGGTTTTAGTTAGCCCCTAGGTCTTGGCATGAGGCCTTGACACAGAAATTAAAGTCCGACATTATACATTACCTCATTATGTGCATGATAATTAATTAACCAAATGAATATTTGACTAGTAGAATATAAATGGTTAAGAGCCGGTACTTATGAGTATTAGAAAAGTAAAATCTTATGGCATGACATGTGTTTATCACTCAGTGATTTAGAATTCTATGTATGAAATTAAAGTTATTACCTTTACGCGCAACTCTTATTATTCATTACTCTTAGATATTTAATTTGTGCTCTCATATGCATATGTCATACATGTTTAGAACATCTTTTATTTATTACTCCAAATGAGCATGCCTATAATTGAATCATGTATCCTTATAATTCTGTTATCATGTTTTTAATTTATCACTTTTATGATATGTTACATGTGTTATAGCTTTTCTTAAAGAGAAACATTTTATTAAAAGTTTTAAAGAATGTTTTCAAAAGTTATATTGGTTTATTTTAAAACCCATTACTAAGAATTTGTATGCTCACCCTATGTTTTTGAAATAAATTTTTTAGGTATCAGGTTTTAGCTGAAGAATCATTTCAGAAGTAGCTGGTTTCCCTGAACCTGAACCTAATTCAATCCTCTGAATGGGACATGATGTGTAATTATCAGTGCATGTTTTTGTAAAAAAATTACACATCGCGATTCAAGGCACCGGCTCCAGGTATTCTGGGGTCAGGTCCTGATAGTTGGTATCATAGGATTCGGTTTGGATAACTCTAGAAAACTAGAACTAAAACAAAAAAAATACTTAATCATTTATAAATATGAAGTTTTTCATAATTTTCAGATGGAAAATGAAGGTACTGGTCTTCTGTCTCTTCCCAATGAGGCCCTAGAAACCATAATTTCCATAGCCATCCATGAAAATTTTATAAACTATTCCCATATCTGAATGACATGAAAACACCTATATGACGTATCCAACTCTCCCTGAGTACTTAAACTCCACCGAAGAGTGGGTCTTGATTACATATTTATGATGCAATACCAATTTCCATCCTACGTACGATGGGGAAAATACTACGAGGGACTTTTTAGATACTTCATCGCAGTGGAAGGCATCCAGTCCCTCATGGCATTCCAAGAAGCTGCAGCAGCGAGAGACCTCCACGTGGCATATATGTGTCAAGTCTTGTCCTATTTCCATTTTGGTCAGGTAATGGACTTTGACATCCTTGAATACGAAGCCTCCCATTCTGTGTATAGACAACAAGTACATACGGATGTCTCAAAGTTGTACACCCCACATGCCAGACTCTAGAGACACCATAAGTGCACCCACGAGATAGAACCAGACTGCTCAGGTTGCATATGGTTTAGGGAGATAGAGAGTTTTGAGCTTGTTTTGGGGATTCTTGTATTCAGAAATTGGGGAAACCATTAGCCTTTCTCTTTTTATGAACAAGTGGTTATATGAAAATACAACTTGTTATCCCTTATTTATTTCTTCTATATTGTCTATGTTTATACTTCTGAATAGGTTTCACCGATTAAACCTTAATATTTAATTTTTATATGGAAGGATGAACCCACATTTTATCCCTTCCTGTCGAAATATTGGAGGTTATCATGGTCAAAACATCCAAGGAAGAGTATCTACCTTTCAAAAACTTGAGAAAAATGTGCAAGAAACTTTATAAAGTATCAAATAGTCCATAAATTCTCCATTCTTGTCAGGAGAATGCTTATATATACCACAGAATACCCATGGTCCAATTGGATGAGTACAGCCAGAGAGGAAAATTCCACGAAGGGCTTTTCCTATGCTTTACTCTAGGTCAGAACTTCACAACTAGAGTAAGATTTCAAGAGTTTTCTTTGGACGGAAACCTTTATGCAACCTACATGTATCAAATCCTCAGTTTCAGCTTATATGACAATGTCTATGACTTAGATGTTCTCAATCGAGAGGAATCCTGATGAATTCTTCGAGAGTTGGTTCATTTAGACATCTCTGAACTTTCCACCATGTGAGCCTCTCTTTGGAAGCCCGAGTGTATGCGACATGAGTTCAATTCATACTGTCTGAAGTGTATTTGGGCCATAGAAGCTAAAGAGTTGAACATCAACTTGGGAATTCACCTGGCCACACCAGAGGACCCTCCACAATGGAGGATGTGGTGAAGATGGTGAGGGAGTCTTTCTCTTATGCATATGTAGAATGAATTGCAAGGATGAAATTCTTTATATAGGGGAATAATGTAACACCCTAAACCTTTTGATGTGTAATAATAATAATTTTATGGTTTAACTATCATACTAACCAATACGGTTTTCAAAGTAAATATTATCTCACTTTGTTCAAGAATAATTTAAAATAACTATTTTTTATTAAACAAAATTTATTCTTATTGAATAATTATTTAATAGATTATTTTAAATAATAATTATAATAATATAACTAATTTATTTCTTGTTCTCTAAAAAGTGAAACATATATATATATATACGTGTATATTGGATTTAAATTATATTAAAATACTATTATAAAATTTTAATTTTATATTATGGTGATACATGACATTAAAAATTGTTAGATTATTTTTGCGCTATTTTAATTATCCGAACAATTATTTGACCTATTATATGAGTTCGAAAATATGTTATATACACATGTGTATATATATATATATAATTTAATAATTGTTAGATTATAAATTAACATTTTTAGTTTTTCTTAATAAAATTATATATAAATTAATAGAATAATTAAAATGGTACATATGAACTTTTAATAAAACTATATTTAATTTGAATCATAACATATTAACATTTGTTTTAAAAGTTTCAAAATTACAAATATAGGAAAAAAGTTATGTTTATTATCAATTATTAATTTAATTTATAACATTATAAGTATATAATATAAAATATATAAATGTATGTTTTTTTAAGAATTTAATAATAATAACTTTACTTTTTAAAAGTATTGATAGAATAAGTTTAATATATTATTAGTTTTGTTTAACTTTTGACTTTTTTTAAAAGTTATTGATAATATAATATGATAATAATAGAGTAATGATATAATAAAATAAGAATAGAAATATAATAATAGCAATATTATAATAATAATAGAGGATTTAATCAGACAAAAGAAAGAAATAAAAAAAGAAAGAAGAAGGGAATCCCATGAGATCCGTGAAGAAGGAAGACCGCGCCTTGGGGGTGCATCGCGCTTCAGCTATAGGTCATGGGTCCAGGTCGTGTCTAGGGTTTCAGCGGGGTAGGGCGAGCTCGGTGGTGGAGTCGAGAAGGATCCCACATCGAGTGCTAGGTCGTGAGGTATTAAAGTCAAGGTCGAGTGGCATCAACAAGTGGGAGAGGCCGCGTTAGGGCTTCGGCCTCAGAGGCATGGCAGTCCGGGTCGAGCAGGACACCCGGGTTTTTGTTGCAGTCCGTGTCTTTAGAGATCTAGGTAGGGGTTTGGATTTGTGGTGAGATAGGTTCCCTGTTCATAAGTTTGAATCTTTTATAGTTAGGTGTCCTTTTTTATGTATCTCGGATGTTTGTCGTTAATCTCGAATTAAGTTTGACCCCCCGTACATCGCATTCCCTGTTTTCAGTAAAAGTTTCATGCTTGTGTCTTGTTTTCCTCCATTTTTTTCTTTTATCCTGTTTATGTTTTTTTAATTAACCTTACTGTGTTACTTTTGTCAAATACTATCCTTTTTCAGCCTGATTAAGAAATATACATGTGTTTCTTTGTCATCTTCCATTTTTTTGGGTGTGAATAGGATCTCTCATGAGATTTGTTTTCATTCTTTAATCACCACTATTTCCACAAAGATCCTCGGGTAAGATTCATTGAGTTTATATATTTATACACACCAGTGAACCCATTTTCCTCTGTCAACCTAAAATTGAAATCAGCGCTGTATTCTGGAGTTTTATTCTTAGTGTTTTGTACCCCATGGATTTCATTATACTTGTTGTTGAGGGTATCGCATACCCTGTTTCTACTTCCTGGATTAGTGTTTACAAGAATTGGAATCAGTTTAAGGGTTAAATATTTGTCTCGAATATTTATTTATTTCATGATCTTATTTTTTATGATGTAAGGGAAAATAAAATTTATTTTTAAACGTCTATTTATCAAAAATTTATTCATGCAATAGAAATGGTTTTCTACACTTTTTCTATTGCAAATCATATAAGAAGATTATATGTTTTACTTAATGTTAAGTTTTAATTTAAGTTTTTGTAAGGTTTATTTTAATTTATAATTATTTTTTTATATAAACTTATGATCCTCAAAATGAGTATTTTAAAAGAGAAACTTGTTTGTGTAAGGGATTGCTTTCTTGTAAGGGTTTTCATTTTATGCTTTGTCTTTCTTGTGAAAAAACATATATAGACACTTTATATATATGAATATGTATATGTTCATACACACACACAAACACACACACACACACACATAGATATATATGGCTTTCCATCCTAAACATATTCTGGATTTCTAAACATTGTTTACCAATGTTTAACCGACGCGAGCAGTACTTTTTTGGTTGTGAAATGAAAAACCCATACACTTAATTATATTTATATATGGTTATCTCTAAGGTGAATCTAGGTTTTTCAAAGGTTAAAAGTTTGTATGTGTTAATATTTCTAAGGTCGATAATTATATTTGGTTTCATTTAATATGGTTTTTAATTATGCAAAACCGAATATACACTTAGTGTATATTCAGACATACACACATAATTCAATATATTTCTATTTTATGTTATTAAAGATGATTTAAAATCTTTAAATAAATACTTCGATGAGAATAAAGTTTTGGGTTAAAATGGATTGATATATTTATTACACACACACCCATATAGTTTTAATCCACCCAGTTTTAATTCTATCAAGTGTTGATTTGAAATGATGTTTTTAAAATTTAAGGGAAAATTATTTATTACTTTATACAATCTCTATTTTCTAGTTCTTATAAGGAAGTTCATTTACTTAAAATGTGAATTAATTTTATGATGCTAAGGGTTTGTTATTATTAAACAAATTACATTCCTTGTAAAATGTTAATATACACATATATATATATATGTGTGTGTGTGTGTAATTTTTGTTTTCAGAATATATAAAGTAAGGGTACGATATATACATATTTTATGTATATATATATATGGTTATATGTATGCACCTATAAGTTTGAACCATAATCCAAAAAATGTTGGCCTAAAACAAACTTCGGTGGTTAAAGCATGTTGTTGATATGCTTAATTAAATTCCCATGAATGTATGCATTACATAGAACAAATGTTTCACTGCAAATTAGTTGACCATATATACTATGAAATATAGGGTATAACCATTTATTAAGACATGACCATTTATCAGCGCATGCATGTGTACAAATGACATCTGTCTTAATTTAAAATTGGTCATTTTAAACTATAAATATTCATTTCCCTGAATCAAGGAATTTGAAAATTAAGGAACTATCATTTTATGTGTTAACCCCATTACTTGCGTGTTTCAAATTAATATCACATGCGCAAAGAATATTTACTAGTTTATGCATGTCATTGGGAAAATTGTTATTTAAATAATAACGGACATATTATTGTTTAGTCCAATGTCATTTCCATTTATCAGCGCATGAATTGAGCATGAATAATACCTATCTGAAGTTATAAACATGCAATGTAATTCATTGAAAGTTTATGGAAGAGTTGTAAAGTTATTAATTTATGTGATAAATTAGACTATTTATTATTCATCACTTATGATAATGAATTAAGAATGTAATTATTTGGAGTGGTATGGGACACCTGAAATAAAAGACATGGAATTAGGTATTCAAAGTGGTATGGGACACTTTGGATACATATCCTTATTAACCATATGAGGAATGTATTGGACTAGTATATTCCAGGTTGGGGACAGGTAAAAGTAAGCCCTCCGGGTTGGGGTCCGGTTACAACAAACCCTCCGGGTTGGAGTCTAGTTATAGATGCTCTCCGGGATGGAGTCCGGTTACAGTGGCTCTCCGGTTTGGGGTTCAGTTACAGTTAGCCCTTAGGTCTTGGCACGAGGCCTTGACATAGAAATTAAAGTCTGAAATTATACATTCCCTCATTATGGGCATGATAATTAACTAACCAAATGGATATTTGACTAGTATAATATCCATGGTTAAGATCCAGTACTTATGAGTATCATAAAAGTGAAATATCATGGCATGACATATGTTTAGCACTCAGTGATTTAGTATTTGATGTATGAAATTGAAGTTATTACATTTACACGCAACTCTAATTATTCATTACTCTTAGATGTTTAATTTTTGCTCTCATATGCATATGTCATACATGTTTAGAATGTATTTTATTTATTACTCCAAATTAGCATGCCTATAATTGAATCATGTATCCTTATAATTCTGTTAGCTTGTTTTTAATTGAGCACTTTTATGATATGTTACATGTGTTATATCTTTTCTTAAAGAGAAATTATTTATGGAAAGTTTTAAATAATGTTTTGAAAAGTTATATTGGTATATTTTAAAAACCCTTACTAGGCATTTGTATGCTCACCCTACATTTTTAAATAAAACTTTCAGGTATCGGGTTTTAGCTGAAGAAGCATTTTAGAAGTAGCTAGTTTCTCGGAACCTAAACTGAATTCAATCTTCTATATGGTACATGATGTGTAATTATCAGTGCATGTTTTTGTAAAAAAATTACACATCATGATTCAAGGAACCAGCTCTGGGTATTCTGGGGTCGGGTCCTGACAGATACTCAGTTGAGAACATAGTATCCCCACCTTTTTCTTTGTTTGGAATTTTTGGGGATGAAAAGACTTGGAGGAGGGAATAACTTAATGTTCCATTTTTTCTATTTATTAATTTGGAATATTTCTAGGAATATTTTCAAATCTATGCATGTAGAAATCTTGATATTCCGAAGGTCAGTGTGCCTGTAATTAATTATTGAAAAATATTAAATATCACGCGCATTCAGTTTTCCTGAAAAATTGGAATAAATATTAAAAAGATACTTGGATTAGAAATCTGAGGCCATTGTTGAGTTTATAATGTGGGTTTTACCCTAGGCATTACATAAAATTTGTTGGTGTCAGACGTTTGATTAAAGTGAAAATGCAGAAGAATAAATAAAATAAATTAATTAAATTATTTATTTTCTTTTTCTTGATGCATTGACCTAAAATACTATTTTAATAAAAGGTTATGATGATATCTCATAGTTTTTCTCTAAAACATATATACATATAGAATTATTGGAAGATATTTTTCTTGTCATACGACATCGGATTGGATTTTATCGAGGATCATGCACCAACGATGCTCGTCGATCTCACCAACAACAACGATGCATATTTTTTCTTTATCAGTGGTCAATATATCTTGATGAAGGATGATTTATTTTTATATTTATCCCCTTTTTGTTATCCCATGAATAATATTAATCAATCAACTAATGTATTGATTCGTGGATTAGTCGTTTTGTAGGTGTGGTCTATTCACAATATTTGGGGATAATGTATATTTGATTGCTGATTTATTTCTATACCTCTTAATTCATCTTTCCTACAACAATGGATCAAGGCTGAAATGAACAAATTCTGAGGTTCTTTCTTCACTTTTTTGGTTTATGGTTTTCTCTCCCCATTCTATGTTCATCCATCATTGTCTATTTATTTTGGCCTACGATTCTTTGAATACCCGATGAACAATCATTGCGCATTCAATATTTGGTGCAATGGATCATTACTATGGGTTTTTAATGGAGATGCGGTGACATGGTTGTGGAGTATGACTACAGAAGCAAATCCATGGATGGATTGTGAGTTTTTCTTTGTAGTTTTGGCATTCGACATAGATGAGACGCAGCGTCGGTGATTCTCAAGCACTGTATTTAGCCAGGATCCAACCAACGGTAGCAAGGAGGTTAGAAAAACCTTAGGTCCAAATCTTACGGTACAATTCAAGGTTTAATCGGTGGTTTCAGACTGTTCAGAAAAATATGTTTGATCATTCTATAAGTTCTATGAAAAACCATGCTATATGGCATGTAGTCCTATAAACACATGTCATGTAGTCCCTTTATGTGTAGTGTTAGGGTTTTAATGCAGATAAAATTATGAAATTCTATTTGACATGTGTCACATGTTGTGTGACCCTTAGCCAACCGGATCTATGTGTACAGGGGGTACACAACCAGGAGGCCATGTAGCGTTACACGCCGTGTGTACCTAGTCGCACGACATGTAACATGTGGAAGACGGCTCAACGTATACAAGGAGTACATGAATAGGTGTCCAAGTGGACCCACATTCCATGTAATTGGGAAGTACATAGACATGATCTAGTTTATATGGGAAGAAGCAAAAAAGAAATGATAAGTGGTGCGGAAACTTCTACACGTCAGGTACCCTTGGGACACACCATGTATTTATAAAAAGTTCATGTCATGTGAGCATGAGACACAGGTAATTCCAGGATTAGTGAGACACATCGTGTACCCCCAGGGACACACCGTATACTCCTTTGAGGATAGGTTGGATTCCACTTTCTTCTTAGCTCAGCTTTATTGAGTGTTAATGTGAGTTTCCTCAAACTAGTATTGGTTAAGTGTGTTCCCTTGGTCTATTCCTTAAGGTTCAGTATGGAATAACTTCCTACACATAGGATGGTGATCCCTTCAATGGGACTTCTTAGATGGTGTTGTTGGAATCCTTCCATGAGGCTCAGAGTGAGATCCTCTATCATCATCTTGCCCTAGGTGGAGTTATTGGTATTGTCCTGACCAACACTTTGTGGGTGTCGATCCTCTACTTAGTGGGTTATTCCGGATTGATTTATTGGTATACCATATGGCCTTAGGTGTGATCCTCATTTGTGTATCATTCTATTCATACCTCTAGTGTATACATATCAAGGTGATGCCCAATGATCCATATATATTGGATAAACACCATCGGTACTATCTAACTCATTGAACATGTTCCCTCAGATGAGGATATGTGGAACCTTTGAGTAGAATTCCTAGACTGGCTTTACAGTTGCGATATTACCTTGATAATGTCTGTCTACTATGATTATGTTTGGATATTTTATTGTTTTTATCACTTTATGATTGAAATATCATATGATTACCTGACTACTCTTAATATTTGTGTTTGATTATTTCTGGGTGGCCTACTTCGTATTGTTATACTCACCCTTGCATGGGGTCTACCAACACATGTCATTTCTTATATAGAAGATGGACCTTTTGTAGAGTCCTTAGTGGATTAGGAGTAGGTGGAGCTAGTTTGGACTAGTAAGATTGAGGTGTATATCGGTGTTTCATTTGACAGAAGTCTCCTCCATATGATTAGTTGGTACTTTACTTTTGAAATTTTGGGTGGGATTGCATTTGGACCATTTTTATGATTTCCGGTACTGTATGTAGTACTCTGATTATGGTATTATAGTTGTATTCATGCATTTTTTTAGTTGTTTTACATTTTAACATTGTATGGTCTTGGAGATGTGTGTGTGTGTGTGTGCGAGTACCTTAGGTTGATGCCTCAGATGTTTGTGATGTACCTTCTTAGTGCTAATCACTATCCCCTGGCCTATTGGAGGTGGTCTTGAGGAAATTGTGTATTAGGCCCTCTTTGGTTGGGTTGTGATAGCCTCACCACTTCTATGATGTATATCCTTGAAATTTGATCGAGTGAGAAGTCCTCTCAATTTGTAATGAAATAAGCAGTCTTTGTAAGATGGTCCACCATAACCCATATATAATTATTTCCTTTGGATGTCTTCAGAAGACCGAGGAAAAAGTCCATGGTGATGTTTTCCCATTTCCATGTAGGAATGGGTAATGGTTTCGTCATCCCCTTATACGTTTTCCTATCATCCTTAACTTGATGATATATCAATCACTTTGATGTATGTTTCATGATTTCTTTCTTCATATTGTCCCACAAATAGTGCTATCAGAGATCTCGATACATATTCATGCTCCCTAGGTAGATAGAGAAGGTTGAGTTATGTGCATTATTCATTATCTCCTTCTTTATCTTAGGATTTTAAATTACACATAGTCATGATCCAAATCTTACAACTCCTTCACAAATTTTGAAATCTAAGAATTTCCATTTTCTTATAGATTCCACCATATTCTTAATTTCCATATCATCTCTTTACGCATCCTTTATATTCTCCAGAAGGGATGGTTGAGAAATAATTTGAGAAAGTAATGATAATGTTTCTTCCTTTATGATTCCCATGTCTATCCTTTGCAAGTCTAAGAAGATTAGATCCTTATAAATTCTCATCATTAATAAGGTTATTGGATCCTTTCTACTTAGATCATATGACACATTATTTACTTTCCCAAGATGATAGTGAATTAACCAATTACAGTCTTTGATTAACTTTAATAATCTTCACTAGCATATATTAATCTCCTTCTATGTGAATATATACGTAAGTCTCTTATGATCTATATATATTTCAAACTTATCCCTATAGTGATAATGTCACCAAATTTTCAATGTGAATGTCTTTTCATCCAAATCTAGATCATTTTTGGGGTAGTTATTCTCATGGATTTTAAAATACATTGAGGTGTAGGATATCACTTTATCATTCTACATTAGTACATAGCTCAATCCCTTCTTTGAGGCATCATTTTATACCATGAAAAGTTCCCCACTTGAGTGAATGATGAGGACAAGTGCAGTGATAATCCTTTTTCCAATTACTTGAAGCTCTATTTGTATTCATTGGTCCAAAAAAATTTACTCCCTTCTGAGTCATCTTGGTTAGTGGGTTTTAAAATCAGGTGAATTTTGTCACAAACCGTCTATAAAACCCATCTAGTCCAAGGAAACATTGGATCTTCATTACAAATGTTGGTCTGGGCTACTCCTCAATTGCCTTTATCTTAGAAGGGTCTATAGATATACCTTTTATGGTGATAACATTCCCCAATAATGATAATTCCTACATCAAAAACTCACATTTACTATACTTTTAATATAGCTTATCCTTTTTCAAAGTCTTTAGCATGGTATTCAAATTCTCCTCATACTCCTCTTTACTTTTAGAGTATATCATAATATTGTCTATAAATACTACCAATTTTTTGAGGTAATCTATAAATACTATATTCATTAAGTCCATGATAATCACTAGAGAATTAGTGAGTCTTAAGGGAATCACTATGAACTCATAGTGTCCATACCTTGTTCATAAGGTAGTCAAGTGAATATCTTCCTTATTCACCTTTAATTGGTGATATCCTGACCAAAGGTCTACCTTAGAGAAATAATGGGACACATATAGTTGATCAAACAAGTCATCAATCTATAATATGGGATATTTATTCTTTATCATGATTTTCTTGAGTTCATGATAATCAATATAGAGGTTCATTGACCCATCCTTCTTCTTGATGAAAAGGATTGGCGCGCCCCATAGTGAAGCACTCAGGAATATAAAATCCTTGTAAAAATTCTATTATAACTGCTTATTAGGTTCTTCTAAATCAATAGTGGTCATTCTGTAGGGATTATTGGAAATGGGAAAATTTCTAGGTATAATTTTGATTGAGAACTCAACCTCTCAGCCAGAAAGAAGACCAAAAATCTTTGAGGAATACATAAGTGTAGTTTTTCATAATGGGCATGTATTTGAGCATGATTATATATTTGGTATCAATCATTTAATCTAGATATTAATTCTCATAATATAATAATATACAAACTTGAGATAATGATTACAAAGGAGATTCATCCTTCCATTTACACTTTTATAGAATCAGAGGATGGATTGTGATGTGAATAGTGATCTCCATCATTGAACAGTTGATGTTGGATTTATATAAGGATATTAAATCCATTCCCAATATCATATCCCGTTCCAATAAGGTTAGGAATCTCATTAAGTAAACCATTACACTACTTATCACATTGGTTGTTGGCATGTATCCTCCTATTTCCCACCATTAATTGAAATAAAAAAAGGTATAAGAATACTAAAAATAAAAATTATGTAAAAAAGAAAAATATGAACACATATTGAATAACTTATAAATGAAACATAAATACCAAATTGTGAGTATCTAGTTTTCAATCTAGGTTGTCTAGGGTAATGTTTCCTATTGGATTTTCTAACCTAAAAATATATTCAAGTCCTTCATAATGGTGCGTAAATAGTTTGTGATTTTGTTAAATAATATCATCCAAGAGTAGTGTAGAAAGGTCTCTTTTGCATAAACCAGATGAAAATTGAGTTCCAAATGTGCCCATTTTTGGGTTATTACCCCAAGGTACAACTATTCCATGACCACATCCACTTATAATATCTTTACAAGGATGTATTTTCTTGAAAACCACTCACTTTATAATTCACCAAGATTTCAGGATATTCTCCTATACTTAGACTTATCCCTAGGGTTATCAATAAATTATTCTAGTTATAATTCCCAAAAATAACTAGACCATTATCTGATACCAACTATAAATACCCAATCTTTTTACATATATTATTACATGATTTTTAACATAAATATTCAATAAACACAACCCAAATATCATGAGGCTTAGTGCCTTTGGAAGATTAGGTTCATAATATATAAAAAATAAAAGAAAATAAAATATATTTATATTAATCTCCATAATGATCTTCTAAACCCCTTTGAGATCCTAAAACTGCATAGGATAACCTGTGGAATACATAAACAAAAGGGGTGAGCTAAAAATCCCAGTGAGGGAATAAATATGATAATGAATCACATCATATGATTCAAAAGAATAACATGATATCATAAATGAAAATGATATTAGATAATAATATAGTACAATAATATAAATAACATGGATTCATAATATCATGTCAACGTAGTAAAGTGACAACAATATATAACATGACATAAACAAAATTTGAGGCTAATTTCCAAGACAACATCACATGGTGGACAGTGTCCCATCATGGATTAAGTTTACTCCCTAATAACATACATAACATATCATGAGAATAAAAACATTACCCAATGAATTAGAGCACCATCTATATGCATATATCATAAAATACACATTCTTATGTGTTCCATAAAATTAAATCAATAATAAGTCATAAACATAATAATTACCCATGGAAAGAAATGGGCTAAATAATCTTTCCTCATATCTTAATAAAAAGAAATTTCATAAATATTTAAAATATAATAAGGAATTAAATATTTTGGATGTTAATATATGAGTAAATAAGAATAGATCTCAAAATATATAATTCATTTGGAAAAAACATCATGATGAAGGGTAGATAATTGGGTATATTAATGAACTTTCAAAATAGTGTTTTAAGGAATCAGTTAAAGACTTTTGGAGATGGAATGGGGATGGAATTTTTTTTGAAAACCATAAGTAAACCAAAATTATTAAAACTAAAATATTACATTATTTAACGAAATAATTAATGAGAAAAAATAGTTCAAATGATTATTACATAAAATGATTAAGGGATAGAAATGTTCCCCTTTATCGGGTTTGATTTTAAAGAAGGAATTTGAGAAATAAACATAAGGCATGAATTACCCTAATAAAATAATGGAAAAATAAGATATATATATATATATATATTTAAGAGACATATACACCAAATTTATAATCATTAAATAACATAAAATATATATATAAGGTGATTTATATAGAGAAATGATACAACCTAAAGAAAAAGTGTGGTTTGGAGAGACCCCTTACCTCATGTTCTAGAATCATTATGTACTTGCACTTAATGACCTAAATAATAAAATTAATTAATTAATTAATTAAGAAACTTTTACATATATATTTTATTTATAATAATTTTATTATGTTCATTTATAACTATTTCAATTATATATAAATTTTAATTTCTCTTTTTTGAGGGTGCTCGTTTCATGGTTCCATGATTGGATCACTTGTTTATAATTATAGAAGGTGTTGTAAAATATAATTAAATCTATAAAAGTGAAATTAAATGATATTAATTTAATTTTATAAATTTTAATGGTCCCAAATATCATTTTTTTGTTCCAAAATATGAATTAATTACTTAGTAAAAACATTAACGTTATGCAGTTAGTTTATTTAGGCAGTTTTACCGATAATCACGAACTAGTATCATTTTGTTTAATATTATATCTATATAATCATTAAATGACATGAAATAAGTTATATATACTTATTATAATCTTATTTAACAATAATAATATTTTTTTTACCATCCATGAAGGAGGTATTGGAAAATGAAAACTCGTTGTCCACAGAGGTAGTGAACCAACATAATATGGACAATGGATTTGTGTTTAGAATAAGAGAAGAATAGAAGATTTTGGATGGTATATTTTACATAATTATGATAAAATTATAGTATATATATGATACCTTAGTTATTAATACATTTTTTATGAGAGAGTTGAGGTGAAGGTAGAAGAAGAAAAGAATTTAAAAGAGGTAGTTTGAGAATATTTCCTCTTGAATGTCGTCTCCTTGAAAAACTCCTTAAGGAACTTTGAATTAGTATTTTTGTTATACTATTAGAACTATGACATGGATTATAGGATTATGAATATAATTGGTTTAAAATTCTGAAATATAATAGGCTTATAAGATGTGATAAGAAGGGGTTGTGAGGGGTGATATTTATGAGGGGAGGAGAGGGGTGTTTTTGAACATTATATTCATTAGTTTATTATTTTGGATCAAGACTATCCATATTATTTATTATTATGACTATATAAAGTAAATTTTGCATTTTAGTTTGAAATAATGGGTGATTACATCATCCATGACTCAAAAAATCATGTTTTTAAATTATAATGTTAAATAACGTATTTTGTTGTATTTCACTATGCTTCAAAAATTCACCTATTTTAGAAAAGTACCAAAAATTCACCCTAACCATTTCTTAATGTATATATTCTAAAAACTAATTATGTTTTATGAAAATAATTTTCTAAATATGAGAAATTTAATTTTTAAATAAAATCCTCATTTATTTGAAAAATACCAATTTTAATATTATGATCAATTTTATAACCCTTTGAAAAATTATTTAAGGTCTTATAAAATTATATACTTATAATAAAAAATATTATTAATTTATAAACCCATTTTATAAAAACAAAATTTCATTTAATTCATTATATTTTTTATAAAAATGAAAATAAAATATATGTGTTTTTTAAATACAAACACTTATTTTATCATTTTTAAAAAATTTATTTACTTGTATCATTATATAAATATGAAATATTTTTATTTTATAAGATACCTAAATATTATTTACACTTCCATATGTGATCATACTATTCTAATGGTCTAGTTTCTATTTATAATGGTCAAATTACTAGTCCAATGGTCAGGTTACTATTCCAATGGCCATATTACTATTCCAATTATCATATTTTTAACAATTATATGGGATCCAAACTTTATATAAATACCTAATATTTTATTCATTATTCATTCAATTATATTTTATCTTAAGGTTATATATTTTCATTTTCAAAATGAATATTTCATTACTAACATCCCGCTTTATTTCTGTAGTGTTTTCATGAGTGAGATTATTCTAGGGGATTGAGAAAATCCAATTTTTTCTATTATTGTTATCTTATTTTCTATGTTTCCCATTTTAATACTTTAAATTATCATTTCTATATTTATTCTCTAAGTTTAATGTATAAATTAATATAATAAAATATATTTGGTTTTATCATATGGTGTGTGTGCATTATATAATATTATATTACTATATTTGACATAGTTATATATTCAGAAGGGAAATTCCCTAGATAAAATTCTAGGTCGTTAGATAACATTCCTCAATCCTACTCACTCACAACTCATACAAACATTTGAAACAAACCATTAAAGGAAATTAAATCAAAGTAAAGACACCATAATTTTATATGGTTCAAAAAAATTTCCTACATCCACAGGGAGAAGCATCATAATATTTCATTTCATTAAAAGTGAAAAAGATGTTACAATCACTATCACATGAATGAAACATAGATCACTAACTCAAATAATCACATGAAATCTTAGATTTTATTTCCCATCCATTATATATTGGGTCCCAAACTACCAATCTATAACACTAGCCTCCTACTTTCATGAGGATTTTTCCATTTCACTGGATGACTAAAAATTCCATAAATCACTCTAAGTTATGATTTTCGAACATTGGTAGATGAACATACCTCCATAATCTAACTAATTTTCCAAAAAACAATGCTAGGTGTGAATAAAATAACTTATGAATCTATCCTATGGTGACTTGAAACCAACATGGTTGAAAATATAGTGAACTGTCTCTATCACAACATGCATGAATCCATCATAAATTTATAAATTCTGACCACACCACTACTAACTTACTGAAGCCTATTTTTATTTTCATTACAATATTGAAGATTCTATTGTAATTTCTTCTTCTAGTAAACTTAATCTATCACTTTAAGTGACTTCAAAAATCCCAAAAATCTCCCTCTTGAAGACTGGTTCAGGGAATCCCATGGAATCATCCAACACTTTGGAAATTGAAAACCTCCATTAACGTCTGCTTAATGAAATGATTATCTATTTTCCTTTTATTAACCCTAGTCTAAATGAGGAACTATGTTGCCTAATACTCTCTTGTACTAAGTCCTTGGTTAACATGTCTATTACATTATTCCTTTCAACAAATTTTTAAAACTCTAACTCACCATTATTATGTATCTTCTAGATAAAGTGGTACTTTAGGGTGATGTACTTTGTCCTCAGATGAAACACTAAATTTTTATAAAATTGGATTTCACTTTGACTATATTCATAAATTAATTCATGTTTCTATCCACTTATATGATCCTAAATAAGATGCTTCAATCATACCATTTCTTTTCTTGATTTCATTGTTGTCACATACTCATCTTTTTTTGTAGAGAGTTAAATCATTGGTTTCAACCTCAAAATCCAAATGATCGTGATTCTATTTAATGTGAAAACGTATCCTATTGTTCTCTTTTATGAGTCTGATTCTCCCTCAAATTTTTAATCAACATACCCCAATAACATATCATCTTTTTTGAAACAAAGATAAGTAGATTCCTTTTCTTTGAGGTGTCAAATAATCCAATTCATATCTTCCCAATGATCTTTCACAAAATTCGACATAAACTATCTGACCACTCCTACTACATGAGCTACATCTGGCCGAGTAAAAACCATGGAATATATGGGACTCCCTACCATTGATGCATATGGTACTATGACCATATGATTTACCTCTTCCTAGGTCAGCAAATCTTGTTCCTTTGAAAGTTTAAATTGACCAACAAGATGAGTTTAGACTGACCTACATCCTCTATAATCTTCCAAATGTAATCCTTAAATGATAGAACCAAGATTATTTATTTATTATGTCGTTTAATCCTCATGCATAAGATATTTTATTTACCAATATCTTTCATTTCAAACATTTTAGAAAATCCATTCTTTAACAATTGAATCCATTGAATTAATGGACCCACTAGTATCGTATCATACACATAAAACAAAAAAATTATGAATCCCCCATTACTATACTACTTAAGGAAATAACAATAGTGGGAGTTACTCCACTCGAAACATTTTTCCTTTATGAATGAGTTGAATTTATTATTCCAATTCATTGTTGATTGTTTCAATCCATAGAGACTTATCTTGAGTTTTCATACCAATGCATAATTTCATTGATCCATGAAACTAACAAGTATCTTCACATAGGTCTCTTCTTCCAAATCCCTATGAATAAAATTTGTCTTCATGTCTATTTATTCCAAATAAAATCCATGAGAAGTGACCAATATAGGAATATTTCGAATGGTAATATGCTTTACTACTAGAGAAAATATTTCAAAGAAATTGATACCCTCCTTCTACTAAAACTCTTTTACTACCATCCTCATCCTTACCTTTTTCTTTAATCAACTTCTTCTTTTAATAAAAAAACCAATTGTTTTCAAGTTCCCTCTTTCTATGTGGTAGTTTTTCAAATTACTAGATTTTTTTCTTCTGAATTGAATTAAAATTATCCTTCATAGCCAACTCACACTTGTCATAATATCTAAGTTTAACCACTTATTTCAATATTTTTGGTTCAATCATATTCATTAAAAGTAAGAAGTTCATGTAAGATCCATAACTATGTACCCTCCATAAGACCCTTCTTAATCTCCACAATTCTACCTTCCATTATACCCTCTCTAGAACTAAAACCTTTGTAATTTCATTCTCTGGAATATTGGACCAAGCTTGACTAGTTATTGATATTTTAGGTATATATTTCACTAGTATCATTATTGAACACCTTATGCTACTCTCTAAACATTACTCTAAATTTTAAGAGATTATGGTAGATTCAGGACCATTTGAATTCTCAAAAACATTAACTCCTCTGGAAACACCTTTTAGATCAACTTGAATTAAATTTGATCCTTTACTCTCAACCTCTTTCTCCACTAAGTTATTTTCCTTATAAAAGAATTTCTCATTAAATATGAAATTTATACTTATGATGAATTTACTTTTATCACTATACTAAAATCAAAATCATATATTTTTCATATAAATATCCCATAAATAAATAATAATGATACTTATATTTAATATTTTATATATTTTTCAACTAAATGTGCATAGGATAAACTTCTGAATACCTTAAGGTTATAAGGACCCGGCCTTAAAACGTTACTTAATATTGAACTTTGGTCAAAAACATAATTTATTAGACATTTTGGATATTTTTGGGTTTATAGTTTTAGATAATTAGGATACCTTTCATACATAACATACCACATTCATACAAGAGGATCCTACTAAAAACAGTTTCCATTTTTTCAAAATATAAAACATTAAAACATAAAGAATGATTTCTTTGACAACACTCCATATCAAACATAATGAATCCCTTATTTATATTACCCATACTTATATCCTATGAAAAACATTTTAAAAACATGGTATGATTATAAAAATCAGTAAGGGATATAAAGAAAGAAAGCGTTAGTCTAGTGATAACATAAAAACCAATAAAACTCATAATCATAAAAACTCAAATGCATAGAATACTCATGTTGTTTCCTTGTAAAATATTTAACATATCACTATTACATTCACCCTTACATATGGAATAACATTTTGGTCAACTTCTATCTATGGAATACCCAATGCATTGGAGAGCTATAATGGGGCTCACCCGTCATATCTTGAGCTATAATGGGCTCAACCCCACATATATTGAGCTATAATGGGCTCAACCCAACATATATTGAGCTATAATGGGCTCAAACCAAAATAAATAATGTCTAAGTAACATATCATTGTAATAAAGTATCTTGAAATTAGGAGAAACCTCTCATACCATACACATAAAAAACAATCCTTTTAAAATTTATTAAAGAGAGCTTTAAAAGGATTTTAAAAGGAAAGTCCCTTAAAAATATAATTGGAAGTGAATTAATAGAATGTATTGGATATGTGTATACAATGTAAATACACATAATACAACATAATATAAACATAAATTTATCCCAACAATAATCTTATAACCACATAATGAATAAAGAAGAAGGTTAACCCAAAGAATGGAAATTGGGTTAAGAATTCCCTTACCTCCTCGGGTTTGTCTTACTTAAAACTTGTTTAAACCTCATGTATAATGGTTAAAATAGTATTATTAATATCTTAAAGAAACATATACATCTTTATAATACCTTATATGATCATTTAATTACATTATTTTACCCTTTAATTGTTAGTATTTTGTTCCTTGTACTATTTTTGGTTGAGTTCTTTGCGTGATTTCCATGATTGGTTTATGATGGTTGTTCTTATAAATTGGAAGTGAAACTCCTGAATTGGAATAGAATGGTATTTACATATTTCCAGTACCATAGATTTTACCATTTATCATTTTGAATTTTTATATGAGGATGGTTCATAAGTTAAAACATTAATGATGTTCGTTTAGATCATTTTAGTGGTACTTTGATAACAACGACCTCATTTTGGTTTATAAATTAAAACCATGTCTACAGAAGAATTAAAAAACCATGTATGAGACATAATACATATATTATAACCTGTTTTAACCGTAAAAATGGTTTCATTACCATACTTGAAATAATTAATGTAAATTGAAATCACATCATCCACGATGTCTGTAATTCGACATATCACAAACAATGTTTTTATTCCTTGAATAAGCGGGAGAGGAGAAGAAGAATGATGATGAATTTTCCATGAAAATGAGAAAATATAGAATATAAATGATTTATGTAGCTTTAATTCCTCTTTGGTAAGAGGATATGAGGAAAGAATAAGAAAATAAAGGAACTCAAAATAAAAGAATAATTGAGAAATCCCTTACAAAAATTCGGCAGCCTAACGGTTATGCAACATGGTTTTATAAAAATATTAAAAAGAGAGGGGACAAGGTTCACCCATCCATAAATGAATCATAATACATAATAGATCAATAATAATAAGGAAATAAGAACATTGTATGGAAACTTGAAAGTTATACCACATAAAAGAGAACTTGAATAGAAAAAAGAAAGAAATTTAGAATCTTCTTACCTTGTAGAGTAACTCCTAGAACTTGAAGGTTGGGACCTTGTGGGCTTGAGGAAACCTTGGGAGGACTAATAGGGAGGTAAGGATAAAATATCTTCGTTGATGAGTAATTTTGAATGATGTTAATGAAGGAATGGGTTGGTATTTATAGAAAAAGTGAGGGAATATTTTAATAATTTCCAAGGGACACCTCACTGGTGGTATTTGAAAAACCATGGGCTTGCCCATGGTATTTTCTCATGGTATTATCCACTTGGGACACCTAATATCTTATTTTATTGTACACAATTAAACCACATTTATTACATCATTAATGATGTCATTAACACACTGAAACTTAAAACTGTATTTTTACTATTCACCAAAAAATAAACTATTTTAAAAAAATCTTAAAAATTCACCCTAACCATTTTTTGACACGTAGAATTCAAAAATTACCTCCATTTTTTAAAAATAATTTTCTAAATATTATTAATTTAATTTTTAAATAAAATCATATTTAATTCAAAAATTAACAATTTTAAAACTATAACTGCATTTATATCCCATTGAAAAATTAACTAAGATGTTATTATCTTAAAGCCTTAAGAAAATAAAATAATAATAAATTTTAATATTCATTAGGTTCATATCACTATTCATATTACTATTCATAAGGGTATGTTACTATTCACCAAAAAAACAAGTTGGTTCCATTAGGCTCTAAATAACTTACTGAACACAATTGTAGATAACCGTTTTTCGAAATTCAAAACATAGAAGTGGAAAAAATATTTTTAAAGGATAGTTATAAATATCTACTTAAGAAAAAGTTTCATGCATTTCCATTTATTTTTAGAAAACCTTAGGGTGTTACATTATCCCCACCTTCTAGAAATTGCATCCTCATAATTTTATTTACTCATTAAACAATTGAGGGTAACTTTCCCTCATAGCATTTTCAGATTCCCATGTTGCTTCTTCAACCATGTGGTTTCTTCACAAAACCTTTACCTAGTGGATTACCTTATTCCACAATACATGTTCCCTTAGATCAAGAATCTGAACTAGTTTCTCTTCATAAGAAAGGTTCTTTTCTAGCTGAAATGCTCTGGACTCAAGACATGTGATGAATTTGGAACATACTTTCTCAACATGGAAACATGAAAAACATTGTGTACCTGAGACAAACTCAGAGGCAAAACTACTCAGTATGCAACTGGTCCAACTTTCTCCAGGATTTCAAAAGGATCGATGAATCACAGACTTAGCTTTCCTTTCTTACTAAAACGTGTCACACTTTTCCAATGAGAGATTTTAAGGAGAACATGGTCACCTACCTCGAAAGATAAGTCTTTCCTTCTATTATCTTCATAACTTTTCTGTCTGCTCTGAGATGTCCTCATGTGCTATTGGATCATCTTCACTTTCTCATCCACTTCCTCTATTAATTCAGGTCCCATCAACTTCCTTTCCCTGACATCATCCTAAAAAAGATGGAGTTCAACACCGCTTCTCATACAATGCCTCAAAAGGTGCCATCTGAATACTGGAATGAAAAATGTTATTATAAGAAAACTCAACTAAAGAAAGATGTTGATCCCAACTTCCTTGGTAGTCCATTGAACAAGCTCAAAGCATATCCTTCAAAGTTTGAATCATTCGTTCTGACTTCCCATCTGATTGAGGATGAAAATCTGTACTGAAATTTAATTATGTGCCCAATGACTTCTGAAGCCCCTTCAAAAAGTTAGAAATGAACCTAGGATCTGATCAAATAAAATAGAAATAGTAACTTCATGTAACCTGACAATCTCTTTAAGGTACATTCGAAAAATCTGATCTAATGGCATTGTATCTCAAATAGAAAGGAAATGTGCAAATTTTGTCAACCGATTAACAATAACCCAAATCGCATTTTTACCTTGAGAAGTCTTAGGTAGTCCCACCACGAAGTCCATGGATATATTCTACCATTTCCACTCTAGAACTGGAAAATGTTGAAGCATCCACTTCAGTAACTGCCACTCTGCTTTAACCTGTTGACATGTTAAACATTTCACAATAAATTCTACAATATCCCTTTTCATTCCATCCCACTAGTGATATTCTTGAAGGTCTCTGTACATCTTAGTACTTCCAAGATGAACAGAAAATGGAGAAATATGATCTTCACACAACAAATATTTCTTCAACTAGGAATCGCAAGGTACACACAACCTTTTTTCAAATCTTAAAACACAATCTTTATCAAGGTTAAATTCTGGAAGCTTACCCATTTTAACCAATTCTACTTTTTTCTATATCTCATGGTCTTCCTTATGTGCTCTCTTAATTCTGTCTGATAATGATGACTACACTGAAACATGAAGTAAAATATATGTATTCCCTACAACAACAATTTCTAATCCAAAATTCATAAAATCGTTAATCAATGGATCATGTTCCAAACGTAACATGGTTAATGATGCATGATGTTTTTTGACTCAAGGCATCTGCCAATTTGTTTGATTTTCCTAGATGGTAATTGATTGCACAATCATAATCCTTTATCATTTAAATCCATATTCTCTACCTCATGTTTAATTCCTTATGAGTTAATATATACTTCAGACTTTTATGGTCAGTATATATTTGACATTTGGCTCCGTATAAATGGTGCCTCCAAATTTTCAAAGAAAAAACCATAGATTACAATTCCAAATCATGTGTGGGATAATTTAACTCATGGGGTTTCAGTTGTCTTGAAGCATATGCAATTACCTGATCATTTTTCATCAGAACACAACCAAGTCCTTTCAATGAAACATCAATGTAGATGACAAAATCATCACTTCGAAAAGGCAAGTCCAAAACTAGAGCATTCACCAATCTCTTCTTCAGTTCCTAAAAACAAACATCACATTATTCTGTCCAAATAAATTTAACTTATTTTCATGTTAACTTAGTTAGTGGGCTAAATAACTGTGCAAAGTTTTTAACAAACCGTCGGTAATAACCTATTAATCCAATAAAACTATTAATCTCTGTAACATTTGTAGATATTGGCCACTCATCAACCACTTGGGTTTTGGAAGGATCAACTATTATTCCATTATTATTTATAATGTGCCCAATAAAAGAAATTGGTTTCAACCAAAAATCACACTTACTGAATTTTCTATACAGTTTCTTTTATTTTAAGGTTTGCAAGACAACCCTTAAATGTTTTTCATTCTCCACTTTACTTCTAGAATATACCATAATGTCATCAATAAATACAACCAAAAACTTATCCAAGAACTCATGAAATATTCTATTCAGAATATCCATGAATATAGAAAGTTTATTAGTTAACCCAAAAGGCATAAATAAAAATTCATAATGACCATATCTAGTATGGAACACAGTCTTCGAGATGTCTTTATCCTTTACTTTCAACTGATGGTACCCCGACCTCAAGTCAACCTTTGAAAAATACTACACTCCTAGGATTTGATCAAACAAATCATCGATATGAGGCAAAGGATATGTGTTTTTAATCTTAATGTTATTCAAGGCTCTATAATCGATGAAAAGTCTCATTGAACCATATTTTTTATTAACAAACAAGACAGTAGCACCCTATGGTGAAGTGCTGGGTCAGATGAATCCTTTATCTAATAATTCCTGCATCTAATTTTTTAATTCCAGAAGTTACATTTGGTCCATTCGATAAGGAGGTTTAGAAATTGTCTTAGCATCAGGAACTAAGTCAATAGTAAACTCAAGCTCTATATTAGGGATAACACCAGGAAAATATTTGGGAAAAAACATCCAAGTATTCATTTACCAATGGTACATCATTAATCAGGATAGTTCTTTTATCTTAAAAAATATGAGCAAGATAACTTTCATTCCCATCCTTTAACAATTTCTTAGCTTCCTGATATGATATAAATGGTATGGGTTCATTCTTATAAACAAACTGAAATTATTTCTAAAAAAACTTCTTTTTCTCTACAATCTATCTTAGCATGATAAAAATAAATTCATTACATGTAACACCCCAAGATTCCACAGTACGTTTCTCTTTGAATAATACAATAGCTTGCATTGTACGCAACTTCGAGATTCTAACACACTATAACCAATCAAACTAGCCATTATGAATAGTAATACCCACTTTTTGAAATTTTATAAATTTTATTTTTCAAAAATGGACTTCATTTTTGAATTTGAAATATCAAAATTATCTTAGGGTGAATTTTTGGTATTTTTTTGAAAACTTTCAATTTTTGATGAATAGTGAAAAACACTGCGTTATTGGTTAAAACCGACTTTTTATTTAAATAATTATTTATTTTATTTAAATTTATTTTAGGTCAAAATAGATACATAATACCTATATAAGTTCAATATAATTCATTAGAGTCATTTTATAATAAGTTTAGATATATAAAAATTTTATTGAACTTTTTACCGTCTTTTACCCACCTCCTAGGAGAATTTGAAAATTTGCATAAAACTTAATTTTACCGCTTCTATGAGTTGAATTTAAAAAATAATAGAGACATGGTTAATATCAGTAAGTAAAATATGGTTCAATAAGATGAAAATAATTGTTGGTGAAAAGTAACTTTTGACTTTTATTTACCACGGTTAAAAGTAAATATGGTAATTAAGGGTAAAAATGATATCATAATTACCCTAACACGTGTTATAATTCGATTGGATAAGTATAATTTGACCCAAAAAACCTCATTAATAAAATATGACCCCCTTTGGTCCACTTGGATTAGATTAGGACATTTATTATTATTTTATTTAAAGAAGAGTTAAGAGTGTTAAATTCAAAGTTTAATAACTAAACCATTTTTAATGTAGGGTTATACATAAGATAAACTCGACTATAAATATTAATTAGAAAGCTAAAAATATTTCCTACATAAAGGTATTTTATTTATATTTTTTAGACATTAAATAATGTAATTATTTATGACACAATGATGATGCATTAATTACCTTATTAATGAAATATTAAAATAATTGATATTATAAATATCCAAATAAATGTAAATTAAGTTATTTGATCAATTACACGAATTTTATAGGTCAATATGACATGTTAGGATTGAATATATGAATTTATTTATAAGTAATAAAGTTTTTAGGACCTTAACAAAAATCAATTATTAAATAATGTCAAAATTGACCTAAATGAGTTTTTAAAACAAATACTATATTATTGGTTGATAAAATAATCCTAAAAATATAAGGTTTGGACAAAGGGATTAAATAATATTATATATGTCATTAATTAACCAATTGGGGTTCTCTTGTCATTTTATAGTAATTTTATTAACCATATAATATAAAAATACAAAGAGACATGGTAAATGTCAAACTATTTAACTAAGAGTTGAATCTAAAAAATAAGGTTAATATGGTGACCTAAACATGTCTAAAACCTATTGGTTGAGAAGTTTTAGACCCATATCCACCTTATACTTAAAATAAATCATTTTTTATCCATTAGAAACCGAAAATTATTTTATTATAAAATAATATTTCAATCTTTTCCAAAGGTGCCCCTCACCTCTCTTATAAAAGGGCACTCCCCCTTCTCTTAATTTCACACCTCCAAAGCCATTTGGATCATCCAAACCCTACCAAAAATCCTTTAAACTATCCTCCATTAATCCTAGAGGCATTACTTTGGCCAGAAATACAAACTAAGGAGCCCTTTTGATTAAATCAAAAGGAAACACCCGAAGAAGAGGTAATAATTTCACCACCCTCTTTCAAGTTATTTTCTTCTTCCACTTCCTCTTTCTTTGTTGTTTCCATTATAAAATAATAACTCCAGTATCTTCTATATACTGTGATGTTATTATAAAAATGGTAAAACTATATTCATTATTCTATCCATCATATGAATGACAAAGTCACCATACGTGCGTACGTACAGCTTACCGTCTTCACGTCGTGGTGTAGTTGTTATTCAATACATTATTTTTTGGATGGGTATAATAATGATTTATAATTGTTGTAAATAATAAATATAACATGTTAATTATTCTTTATATATGATATAACATCTATTTAAATATTATTTTAATATCAAAATAATTATATTGTCGCTCGTGCGTACGTACGGATTACCATCTCCACAAACGCGATGAGATTCATTTTCCCATCAAAACCATTCAATAATAATTTTCATTTGATGATTAAAAATAATGTTTAAAAACTTAATATCATTCTGGATATGAATCAAATACATCATATTCATAAGATACACGGCTTATTTAATAAAACATATAAAGTAAAATGAATCAGTTAACACCTGAAATGATGATAATACTAAAATATTATTAACAATTCAATATTAGAAGATAATATATGATATAATATTTATGTATATAGTTCTTGTATAATTTAATAACAATGTTTTAATTATTATACAGAAGGTTAACATACCATCGACTAAGTAAAATTACATGGTAAGGGTTAATTTCACAATCTATTTATTATCCGAGGTTATTTTTACGTAAGTATCTACTGGGACCTCTTTATCATCCACATCCATGTTTTATTAAAAATGTATTTCAAAACATTTTTAAACTTTACTAGATTATGGTTTAAAGTCATTTATACCCTTATTTTACCTTATATGTTTTGAAAGGAATCTTTTCGTTGTTTTCTAAACAAGGTACTTTATGACCTTTTCGACAAAATTAAGGTAAGAATGTTTTTTTAACTTATACGGTGGGTGCAGCTATTTTTCGCCATTATAACATCATCGAAGCTTCCCTTACAATCTTATAAAAATATTTTCAAAATAAATTTTTTATTTTATAATTATGTGACTCTTAAATGGTTTCAAAATAGAAAGAGGTATTTCTTTCATATAGTTTTCATTTCATCTATGTCAACATCCTTTAATGGATTTTAAACTTGTTTGAAGTTGATTTATTATGATAAAAATATTACATATTTTATTGAAAGTTTTGTGATATGTTTGAATGTGGATGTGTTATTTTTATACCATTCATGGTTTATGGTTAAATTATTGACATTTAGTATGCTCGTTTTAATACGAATGTTTATGTTATGTTTCAACCTTTTCATATGAGGAAGGTATTGGACTTAGTATGTGACGGGTGGATCCCGCTATAGCTCCTCGGTGCATCGGTAGGTGTCATGAGACAATTAGATGTGGAATTGGATGAGGATTTTCCCAATTTGATATATGTTTTTGGCCGAGGCCTTAATCATTTTTAGACGTCTTGGCCGAGGCCTTGTCAAAATGTTTCAGAATGTCCAACATTATACATTACCTCATTATGAAAATAATAATGATGGTTTATGTGGTTATTAGACTAGTAGAATAACCATGACTATGTTTTATTATGGAATTATTTACTCATCTCATATTCCTTCCATAAATTGTTCATGTTTATTATTTGTAAAGGCATGTGCTTTGAATTATTCATCATCCCTAATTTTTATGTTATCTTCCGCTCTATTACTTACCCTTACTATGAATTTGAGCTCACCCCTTTCTTATGTTTCATTTTTCCAAGATATCAAGAAGTTATTTATGAGTGACTTGCAAGCATAATCTAGGAGTATTAGATGTTTCTAATGGAATAAATTAGTGTTGTATTTCTTTTCAAGTTTCAATGTTGAACTTATGTATGTATCTTGTTTCCAATAATACTAAACTAATTGGTATTTCAAGACATGATTCCTTGTATCATGCCAATGTTATGTAATAAAGAAATGACTCTGGGTAACTAGGGTTTGGACGTTACAGTTAGTATCAGAGGAAGTTTAGTACAAACCTTGGAAACTAGATTTAGAAAAACTCTGATTAGAGAACATTACCCTAAGATAGACTTTGAGTATTAGTATAGAAGAACTTCCTAGAATTTTTGAACTGTAGAGATTTTGTGAGTTTTCCAAGAAATACATCCCTGTTTGGATACGAGAAGGTAGAGGCGGCTCTGGAATATATGTACCTTGGGGTAAAGCCTGAAAACACCGCTTTTAGCTAGACTCGAATAGGAACTGGTGCACGACAATGGGCCTTGCTGCACTCTTGGTTACAACACTCCCGGGGGATATGCTTAGGATAATTATCATTTTCTTTACAAACCATTATGAAGGATTTATGAGTATATACCTCCTAAAAGAAAACATTTTTATGATTATGGATTATATCCATAAACTATTCAATTTATGTTAAGTGTTTTACAAGTTTGGAATTATGTATTGCGGTTCATAAACTAATCTACTGTATGCCATTGTTTAGAAATGGTGCCTAGTGGAAGGAATAGAAACCGTATCAATGCACATAATCCATTTAGGGTTTTCCCTCATGATCAAGATAATTATAGTGAAGCTGGTGATGAAACTGGTGCTGATCAACTTATCACCATACCGGGACAACTCACACGGGTTATGAATAATATCCTTACCTGTATAGAGCACCCTGATCCACAATGCGGAGGATCAATGTTAGATCTCTTGATGAGGTAACAACCACCAACATTCAATGGGTCTAAAAATACATTTTTAGCTGAAAAATGGATAATTTCCTTAGAGAAAATATTTCCTACTTTGGGGAGTAGCGAAAGGGAAAAATTTGTCATGGTAGTTTATCGCCTCACCAGAGATGCAGATCAATGGTGGTCATTAATTCAAAACACAAAGGAGGATGAATAAGTATAAAGTATGGAATGGAGGGTGTTTAAAGAGATTTTATTAGAAAAATACTTTCCTCGTGACCATCGAGCGGATATGGAAAGGCAATTTCTGAGTCTGAGACCAAATGAGGATGAGAATGTCGCAAAGTATAAAGCTAACTTTACAAGGTTAGCAAGGCATGCTGCAGATTATATATGTAACCCGAGAAGTAAGATTGATCATTTATTTGATGGCTTAAAACCATTTCTCTGTCAATCATTAGTCTCACAATCCTTCTCATCGTATGAAGATATTGTCTCATGTGCTATCAAGATAGAAAAGGAATTCCCTAAGTCTTACGACTTTAAATCAAAGAAAGAGAAGAATAGATCTACTGAACACTCTAGTAAAGGAAACACTACCACAAAACTGGGCAAGGCATGCGCCTTCCTTTATCAGTGCTAACGGAAAAGCGCCGATAAAGGGCCGGACCTTTATCAGCGCTTTTAATTTTAGCGCTGATAAATACACCCTTTATCAGCGCTTTTTACTAGTGCTGATAAAGGGGTCCCGTGGATTTGTTAAAAACCCGCGGGTCCTCTTCCTCCTCCCCGCACACAATCAAGCTCTTGCGGAATCCCTCGTCTGCGCCGCTGCCGCCGCCTCCTCCTCCTCCGTCGCGGCCGCCGCATCCTCCTATGCTTCTGCTCCTCCTCCTCCTCCTCCACCGGCCTCATCCTCCTCCTCCTCCGGTGCCTCCGGTGCCTCCGCCCTGCCTCCGCGCCGCTGCCGTCAGTGCCTCCTCCTCCACCGCGGCCTCCTCCTCCCGGTGCCTCCTCTTCCTCCTCTGGTGCCTCCTCCACTGCGGCCTCCTCCTCCACCGCGGCCTCCACCTTCTAAGGTATGTTCTACTATCACATGTTTTTCCAAGGTTAGAGTGGGATTATGAGCCCTATTTGATGCCTCACCCTTCATCAGTGTATGCTGCTAATCCTCCCAAGTGGAATAAATAATGTAGGATTTCCCCAGTAAAACAACTTGATAATGATAATCAGAGTGTTGAGTTGTCTTGGATATAGGGATAAGAGTATGCAGTTATCCCATCACCTCCAATAATGTTGGGATATGTTGGTGGAGCTCTTCAGCTATTGTTAAAATGTATTGAAACTTTAACAAAGTGTGTGAATAAATATAATATTACATTTTCTATGTTTCCATAGCCTATTGACAGATGTCTTTTATTGAAGTGGGGATATGTTCCCACATTAATCTTCCATGTTCCATTGAGATATGTCGACAGGATTCATTCATGTGGGTAGCAATATGAGCGTCCCCCATGTGTTCTGCAGGAATATGCCCATATACTTATTCCTAGGGAGTAGTGATGTGATCCTGATGGTGGTTCCATGATAGAGTATGTTGGCGGGTGTTGTTAGTAGGAGCGGGGATATTAGACCTCTCCTAGATATCCTATGCATTCCTTTTCTGATGATTCTTCCTCAGTGGATCCTGTGCATGGGCATCTGAGATGGCTATCTGTCATGAGGTGCCCTCACCAGAAGGTTGATCGGTACCTATATGATAATCCTAACAATGAAGGTTAGCAGGCACCCTCCTTGGAATTGATTGATCTGTTTGAGATCTGAATATGTCCTCCTGATACACCTTCATTAGGTAAGGAAGGTGGTGGTTTTCACGCCGTGGTCACGCCGCGGTCACACCGTGGTCACGCCGCGGTCACACCGGTGCCTCCGCGGCCGCCTCCTCCTCCTCCTCCGCCACGGCCACCACCTCCTCCTCTGCTCCTGCTCCTCCTCCTCCTCCTCCACCGGCCTCATCCTCCTCCTCCTCCGCTGCCTCCGCTGCCTCCGCTGCCTCTGCCCTGCCTCTGCCCTGCCTCCGCGCTGCCGCCGGTGCCTCCTCCTCCACCGCGGCCTCCTCCTCCTCCACCGCGGCCTCCTCCTCCTCCTCTGCTGCCTCTGATGCCTCCTCCTCCGCCGCCGCGACCGCCGCCTCCTCCTCTGCTCCTGCTCCTCCTCCCCTCCACCGGCCTCATCCTCCTCCTCCGCTCCCTTCGCTGCCTCCGCCCTGCCTCCGCCCTGCCTCTGCCCTGCCTCTGCGCTGCCACCGGTGCCTTCGGTGCTTCCTCCTCCACTGCGGCCTCCTCCTCCTCCGCTGATGCCTCCTCCTCCTCCACCGGTGCCGCCAGTGCCTCCACGTCTCCTCCACCTCCGCGGTCACGCCGCGGTCACGCCGCGGTCACGCCGCGGTCACGCCGCGGTCACGCCGGTGCCTCTGCGGCCGCCGCCTCCTCCTCTGCCGCCACGGCTGCCACCTCCTCCTCCGCTCTTGCTCCTCCTCCTCCTCCTCCACCGGCCTCATCCTCCTCCTCCTCCGCTGGCTCCGCTGCCTCCGCCCTGCCTTCGCCCTACCTCTGCGCTGCCGCCGGTGCCTCCTCCTCCACCGCGGCCTCCTCCTCCTCCACCGATGCCTCCTCCTCCTCCGCTGGTGCCACCGGTGCCTCCGTGGCCGCCTCCTCCTCCGCGGTCACGCCACAGTCATGTCGCGGTCACGCCGCGGTCACGCCACGGTCACGTCACGGTCACGCCGCGGTCACGCCGCGGTCACGCCGCGGTCACGCCGGTGCCTCCGCGGCCGCTGCCTCCTCCTCCTCCTCCGCGGCCGCCGCCTCCTCCTCTGCTCCTGCTCCTCCTCCTCCTCCTCCACCGGCCTCATCCTCCTCCTCCTCTGCTGCCTCCGCTGCCTCCGCCCTGCCTCCGCCCTTCCTCGGCACTGCCGCCGGTGCCTCCTCCTCCACCGCGGCCTCCTCCTCCTCCACCGCGGCCTCCTCCTCCTCCTCCGCTGCCTCTGCTGCCTCCTCCTCCTCCACCGCAGCCCCCGCCTCCTCCTCTGCTCCTGCTCCTCCTCCCCTCCACCGGCCTCATCCTCCTCCTCCACTGCCTTCACTGCCTCCGCCCTGCCTCCGCCCTGCCTTCGCGCTGCCTCCGGTGCCTCCTCCTCCACCACGGCCTCCTCCTCCTCCGCTGATGCCTCCTCCTCCTCCGCCGGTGCCTCCAGTGCCTCCACGTCTCCTCCTCCTCCGCGGTCAAGCTGCGGTCACGCTGCGGTCACGCTGCGGTCACGCTGCGGTCAAGCCGCGGTCACGCCGCGGTCACGCCGCGGTCACGCCGCGGTCACGCCGCGGTCACGCCGCGGTCACGCCGGTGCCTCTGCGGCCGCCGCCTCCTACTCCGCCGCCACGGCCGCCGTCTCCTCCTCTGCTCCTGCTCCTCCTCCTCCTCCTCCACCGGCCCCATCCTCCTCCTCCTCCGCTGCCTCCGCTGCCTCCGCCCTGCCTCCGCCCTGCCTCCGCCCTGCCTTTGCGCTGCCGCCGGTGCCTCCTCCTCCACAGCGGCCTCCTCCTCCTCCACCGATGCCTCCTCCTCCTCCGCCGGTGCCGCCGGTGCCTCCGCGGCCTCCTCCTCCTCCGCGGTCATGCCGCGGTCACGCCGCGGTCACGCCGCGGTCACGCCGCGGTCACGCCGCGGTCACGCCGCGGTCACGCCGGTGCCTCCGCGGCCGCCGCCTCCTCCTCCTCCGCCACGGTCGCCGCCTCCTCCTCTGCTCATGATCCTCCTCCTCCTCCTCCACCGGCCTCATCCTCCTCCTCCTCCGCTGCCTCTGCTACCTCCGCTGCCTCCGCCCTGCCTCCGCCCTGCCTCTGCGCTGCCGCCGTGCCTCCTCCTCCACCGCGGCCTCCTCCTCCTCCACCGCGGCCTCCTCCTCCTCCTCCTCCTCCTCCGCTGACTCCTCCTCCTCCGCTGCGGTCGCCGCCTCCTCCTCTGCTCCTGCTCCTCCTCCCCTCCACCGGCCTCATCCTCCTCCTCCACTGCCTTCGCTGCCTCCACCCTACCTCCGCCCTGCCTCCGCCCTGCCTCCGCGCTGCCGTCGGTGACTCTGGTGCCTCCTCCTCCACCGCGGCCTCCTCCTCCTCTGCCGATGCCTCCTCCTCCTCCGCCGGTGCCGCCAGTGCCTCCAAGTCTCCTCCTCCTCCGCGGTCACGCCGCGGTCACGCTGCGGTCACGCCGCGGTCACGCCGCGGTCACGCCGCGGTCACGCCGCGGTCACGCCGCGTTCACGCCGCGGTCACGCCGCGGTCACGCCGCGGTCACGCCGCGGTCACGCCGCGGTCACACCGCGGTCACGCCGCGGTCACGCCGTGGTCACGCCGCAGTCACGTCGCGGTCACGCCGCGGTCACGCCGCAGTCATGCCGGTGCCTCTGCGGCCATCGCCTCCTCCTCCTCTGCCGTGGCCGCCGCCTCCTCCTCTGCTCCTGCTCCTCCTCCTCCTCCACCGGCCTCATCCTCCTCCTCCTCCGCTGCCTCCGCTGCCTCCGCCCTGCCTCCGCCCTGCCTATGCGCTGCCGTCGGTGCCTCCTCCTCCACCGCGGCCTCCTCCTCCTCCACCGCAGCCTCCTCCTCCTCCACCGCGGCCTCCTCCTCCTCCTCCGCTGCCTCCGCTGCCTCCTCCTCCTCCGTCGCGGCCGCCGCCTCCTCCTCTGCTCCTGCTCCTCCTCCCCTCCACCGGCCTCATCCTCCTCCTCCTCCGCTGCCTTCGCTGCCTCCGCCTCCTCCTCCTCTGCTCCTCCTCCTCCTCCTCCTTCTCCTCCACCGCAGCCCCGTCCTACTCCTCCTCCACCGGCGCTTCCTCCTCCTCCTCCTAGTCCGCTGCCTCATCCTCCTCCTCCACCGGCGCCTCCTCCTCCTCCTCCTCTTCCTACTCTTCTGCCTCCTCCTCCACCGCGGTTTGAGAGGTGCCTCAAGTACTCAGGTGAGTCTCACAAGCTTTATTTTAGTTTTATATGATGTTTTTTGGATATTTTTCAAATGAAACATGGTTTTGTGTTCATATTTTTTGAGAAACAATGTATAACCTTGAGGATGAGGAGGTTTTCAGTCCTCTTTCTAAATCACATAGTTGACTTTCATGGTTAGTGAAGGTTAACCATGGGATATCTTAGAGGAAACCATGTGAGGTGGATTTTAGTTAGTGATTGACATACCATTTTTTCATGATTTCATACAAAACATGTGAAATTTTCTAGACTGAGGTAGTTCCAATTTACATAATTAATGCATAGTTTGGTAAACTATGTTGACCAAATATTTGAAGGGGTTTTCTTGTACAGTTCCACCACATTATTAATATATGGTTTGGAAAATTGTGTAGAACATTAAAATTATATTTTCATCTTTTTCCCTCTGAAATTCCAATAGGGGAAGCCCCAATTTCTCATCCTTCCTCTTATACAATGCCCAATCGACCCACCCCCTTATTCCTCTTTGATTCTCCTTTCCATGGGGAGTTTTTTGGTGGATTTATTCAACAATTCTAAGTGATTTCACCATCTTCCTTACCATTTTATTCTTTATATTTAGTTTCTATTGATTTTTGATTTATCTAGATTAGGTTTTATGGGTGATTCAACTGGAGCACGGTGGTATCATATTGATTTGATGGGGGTGTTTTCCTACCTCATGTATAAGAGGCATCATGATGGTATCTGCAAGTCACCAATCATTATGAAGGATTTGTGTTTCCTTTTGTAGTTTTCATGGATATTGGATCAAATTATATAATGTTGTCTATGGATTTGTATTGGTTGGGTATTTTTTCTAAGATGGCACTAAGATCCCACTTCAGATCTTATATGGATTTTTGGTCTTGGTTCTAACATGAAAAGTCCACAAGATGAGTTTCTAGTGAATATAACAAGTTTAAATTGATTTGGATAATTAATTATAAATTTTATAATTTAATAATTTTGGTTTTTTGGAGAGAGTAAGGAGCTATATTGATGAGTTGATCTTGGGGTAGACAAATGGACGAGGCTTAGCGAGCCTAGGAAAAGTTTTCAACTTGGAATTAAAATAGTAGAAAAATATAAAATAGGTATGTGGTCCTGGTAATTTCTTTATGGATTTATAAATTCCTTAATGGGTGTTATTAGAGTGAGTGTGACTTAGAGGACCTTGTTAGGGGGAACCCGGAGACCTCTTGGAATACATTATGTGACTTTTATGTATTTGCTCCCATAGGCCACACATGGAACTAGTGATACATTAGAGCCCTTGGCCTTATTGAATTGAACCTAAAGTGTGTGAACATCCCCCTTGGGGATGTGACTACTTGGGTGGGTATAACTTTGTAAGGTTGTTGATAGGCTGGATGTGTAGACTGGCCCAGAACAAACCTATATATTGAAATAGGACATGAGCCATCTCTTGAGACTATTTATAGTATGGAATATTACCATGTAAATATTATGAGGCTATACCATGTAAGACACTGATAAATAATATGATTCTCTCATGCGATGAGTGTTTCACTACATCATGTGCTTCTGTTGGATGGTGACGTTTCAATGATGGTCTTCATTCTTAACAGCTTATTGATCCAAACCTTTAATGGTTTTCCTTTCTAAACATTGTTTTTAATGTATTAAGGTCTTTCTTAGGTTTCATTTCAGCCCTTCATTTTAAAATAACAACTGTATAACAGCATGAATAACATAGTAGTGAGGTCTATGATACTACTAATAGGGACATTGATTTTGAGTAGTGATTATATTTGTTATGAAAAGTGGATAGGTGAGAGATTTCAGTCTTTATTATGTATTTGGCCTGTTTGGTTGAGTGTCCTGCACTACTGGGTTTTAGTGATCTAGATGATGTGAGGCTTGGGGATTGTAGTGGTTCCCAATATATTTTTTATTTTGGTATTTATTTATTCCTTTATTTCCTTGAAGTATCTTGTTTTGTATCTAAATTATACTCATATTCCTTCTCCTTTAACCTATATACTTATCCTATGGATTTTAAATAGGATGAATATAAATAAAGAATGGATGAATGCCAATCGGTTGACAAAAGAGTATGAAGAAGGCGTGAAAGAATTTATCAAGTTTGCAATAGATCATGCATGTGACTCTTCTCAAATCCTTTGTCTGTGTTTACGCTGTTGTTATTCAAAACAAATTAGTCCAGATGAGTTGGAAGAACACTTGATCTGTCACGGAATAGATCAAAGTTATACATGTTGGAATAAACACGGGGAAACAACGAATGTAGGTAGTGACTGGGGTGACACTGCGTTTTATGGATCATCTGATATGATTACAAACATGAACAATGAAGATGACCATATGGAGGATGTGATTACAGATGTGAATGATGATAAAGATCGTATTGAGAAAATGAAAAGGACCTTCGAAGATGAACTTCGTGATTGCCCAAAATTGTTTGAGAAGTTAAAAATTTGTGCAAAGACGCCATTGTATGCTGGTTGCACTAAATATACAGCATTGTCAGCCGTACTGAAGCTGTATAATTTGAAAGCAGATAACGGGTGGAGTGACGATAGTTTTACGAAACTACTTGCCCTCTTGAATGACATGATCCCAGAAGACAATGAGCTCCCGAGCCGAACATACGATGCCAAACGAATGCTACGCTCTATGGGTATGATCTCTGAAAGAATACATGCCTTCCCGAATGACTGTATACTGTTTCGCAAGGACCACAAATCACTTAAAGAATTCCCAAAGTGTGGTTCTTCTCAATACAAGAAAGATGAATCCAGTCCTACTAAAGTTGTATGGTACTTTCCAATCATTCCAAAGTTTAGACGCCTATATGGAAGTGAGGAGACTGCAGAACAATTAACATGGCATGCAGATACAAGAATTAAATATGGGATACTACATCACCCGGCAGACTCTCCTCAGTGGAAGAGAATCGATCATGAGTATCCTGAATTTGGAAATGAGTCGAGAAACCTTCGTCTTGCATTATCTACAGATGGAGTGAATCCTTTTGGTTTTCAAAGCAACAGTCACAGTACATGGCCAGTTATGTTGATAAATTATAACTTACCACCGTGGTTATGCATGAAACGAAAATACATCATGTTATCTATGCTTATATCAGGACCAAAACAACTGGGTAATGATATTGATGTTTATTTATCTCCATTGATCGAAGATTTGAAATTATTGTGGGATTCAGGTGTTACATTGTATGATGCTTACAGAAAGGAAGATTTCACTTTGAGAGTCATGTTGTATGGGACGATAAATGACTTCCCAGCTTATGGAAATTTGTCAGGATATAGCATTAAAGGAACTCAAGGTTGTCCCATTTGCGAAGAAGGTACACAATCAATTAGGTTGAAACATTCATCGAAAACCGTGTTTCTAGGACATCGTATATTTCTACCGTGACGACATAAGTACCGTTCTTGGAAGACATCATTCGATGGAAGTTCAGAAGAACGTACAACACCGTCTCCACTAACAGGCGATCAATTGTTTGAGAAAGTTAAAAATTTGGACACTACTTTTGGTAAACCGGCTTCGAAAAACCTTACGAAAATCGGTTGGAAAAAGAGATCAATTTTTTTTGAATTACAATACTGGAATTTTTTGTATGTAAGACATTTTATTGATGTTATGCATGTAGAAAAAAATGTATTTGACAGTGTTATCGGCACGTTGCTAAATACATCTGGCAAAACAAAAGATGGAATTAAGGCTAGGTTGGACATGGTTGAGATGGGAATACGAGAAGAGTTGGCACCAGTAAAGGGTGAAAAATGAACATTTCTTCCTCCTGCTGCTTACACTCTTTCCAGGCAGGAGAGATATCAGTTTTTCAACTTCTTGAATGAAGTAAAGGTTCCAGATGGGTATTCATCAAATATCAGTAACCTTGTGTCAATGAGCGATTTGAAGTTAAAAGGTCTGAAATCACATGACTGTCATGTTTTGATGCAAAATCTCATTCCAATTGCTTTATGTTGCATTTTTTCCAAGAATGTCCGCCATACATTAACGAAACTGTGTTTCTTCTTCAAAGCTATATGCAACAAAGTTATAGACCCGACGAAATTGCCAGCTATGGAAAAAGAAATTGCTGTCATATTATGTGAATTAGAAATGTTCTTCCCGCCTTCATTTTTTGATATGATGGTTCATTTGATGGTCCACTTGGTGAGAGAGATTCGACTATGTGGTCTTGTACATTACAGATGGATGTACCCCATTGAACGGTATATGAAGATTTTGAAAGGGTATGTCAAAAATCAAAGTCGGCCAGAGGGTTGTATTGCAGAGCGATATATTGTTGAGGAGGTCGTTGAATTCTGTACCGAATACTTGTCTGGTGTGGAAAGCATTGGCTTACTGAAATCTCGTCACACTGGGAGGTTAGAGGGTGAAGGAATTTCTAGAAGAAAGGTTGTCACAATCAATATTACAGATCGGGAGTAGGCCCACCTTTATGTTTTGCATAACAGTTTGGACGTTGACCCATATGTTGAAATCCACAAAGAAATTCTTAGGCAATTGAATCCATCAAGAGATGAAAAATGGATATCAAATACACATAATAAACAGTTTATAGGATGGTTTCGAGATCATATTTTTAAGAAGTCAGATGAAAATCCAAAGTCTATTTCAGAACGACTTCGATGGCTAGCCGGAGGACCAAGTGTGTATGCATTATCTTACAATGCTTATGTAGTTAATGGTTATACATTTTATACTAATGAACATGATGAAGACAGTACCATGCAGAATAGTGGGGTTACACTTGTGGATGAAGTGATGCATGTTTCCGGTGCTAAGGACAGAAATCCAATTTATGCGAATATGTCATACTTTGGCATCATCAAACAAATATGGGAGTTGGATTATACGGAATTTCAAGTTCCGATATTTCAATGCAAGTGGGTTGATAACAAGAGTGCTGTTAAAATAGATGATTTGGGATTTGTGAAAGTTGATTTCAGTAAGGAAGGGGAGAAAGATGAACCATTTATAATGGCATCACAGGCAGTGCAAGTATTTTATGTTCTCGATCCCGCAAACTGAAACTGGTCAATTGTTCTGTTATCGACCAAAACAGCTGAAGGGTCAGATGAAAATTCAACGGAAGATGATCCTTTTATTGGGATTTCACAATCATTTCGCAGTGGTCCCAATGTAGACGAAGTTTTGTATGTCATAGGAGACCACAATGAAGGGATATGGATAGTTGATAGAGGGGTCAAATCCCTTCAGCCTTTTAAAAAAAGGAGTTCAATAATCAGGTTATTGATTTTTATTGTAATATAGATTGTGTTACATTATGTTATTATCTGTTCGCTGCTGCTTTTATGTGATCTAACTTAAATTTTAAACCAGTTCTGCAAATAATGACTTCTTCACCTGCTGATGCACCCAATCCCGAGACACAACACATCTCTCAACCTGTTGCAGCTGGTCCCACTACTGACGTACAACAGGTCTCTCAACCTATTGCAGCTGGTCCCACTACTGAGAGACAACAGGTCTCTCAACCTGTTGCAGCTGGTCCCACTGCTGACATACAACAGGTCTCTCAACCTGTTGCAGCTGGTGTCAGTGCCGAAGTTAGTGCTTCGGAGAAACATAATGATGATGCAGAAACTGAGGAAATGGTAGGTGATGAAACCCTAGAGACACAAAAAAAAACAGGTGCGCCGTAGTTTGACAGTTTTAGCAAAAATCCTTAAGGCAAAATCAAAAGGCATCAAATATGAGGTGGGATGGAATAATCTAGGCCAGTATGTAAACCCCAACAAAGCCATGTTTAGTAGCTACATTGGAATCGTCACTCGACAACACGTGCCGATTGACGTAGATTCGTGGCACCATGTTGTCAGTGGGTTGAAAACATTAATGTGGGAAGAGATTACGGTAAAATTACGATATCATCTATTTAATTTATTAAAATAAAATAAAATATTGAAATATTGACTAACCCTTCATCATCTCTTGCAGAGTGCATTTATAGTATATGTTTCGCACAAAGAATATGTTTTCAGACTGGCAGGAAGGATTCATAGAGGCTTTCACACCATTTTAATGAAAAATCATCGGAAAGATGCCGAAGGGAAAATCAAGCCGCACCCGCCTCCTCTTTATTCACACTTGATATCCCAAGGAACGTGGGATGCATTTTGCAACCGTCGTGCGGACAAGAATTTTCAGGTACATTGTGTTTGGTTACACGTTGTGTAACGTTGCTTGTATTCATCACATTGATAGGTTTTTATTTATGAAACAGCAACTGAGTGCTGAAAATAAAGAACGGGCAGCAAAACCAGCGTACCCCTACCGTAAAGTAAGGTTGGGGTACGCTTCAATTGAAAAACAATTGGTATGTATTTTAAAAGTACTGTAATAATTTTATGTGACATAAAACAACATTGTAACCATGTTTCTCTGTTTATAAGCAGATTGATGAATCAAAATCTCAAGTCACTTCCATTCCACGCCATGTGCTATGGAAGGAGGCTCGTGTTAATAAAGAGGGGAAACTGATAGCTGAAAACACACAAAAAGTGTGGGAAACATGTGTAAGTATGACATAATATAAACTTGTTTTGCTTTAAATCACTATTACATAATGATGCTTACTTATTTTTTCATATTTTCTATTTGACATAGTTACAGGAAACATCAACACCCGCACTGAATGCAGACATACTTTCAACGGCCTTGAAATAGCCAGAACAGTATGGCCGCATCAGAGGTGTGGGTTTTGGGGTGTCACCCAAGACATATTTTAAGAAAAAAAACAAGAGGATGAACAAACTAAAGAATTTCATGTAATGAGAGATAGAGTAGCTAACCTTGAAGAACTAATACAAACTCAGGGATAGATGCTAAAGAGTTTGATGGAGGAGAGGATAAGAGAACAAACAACTCAAGAACAACCCCCGCGAGAAGATCCACCCGTCACCAGCTTTGAGGCGAGCCATTCCCCTCAAAGACCTGACTTAACCGAGGTAATCAATGTTATAATATTCGTTTTTGTGAGATGTGAATCACATAGACACTAATACCTTTCATTTAATGATATTCTGAAGGGTGAAAATGACTGTGATTTATATCTGTCAACTCCCACCCATCGCCTTGTAACGAGGGCTACGGTGTTCAATATGCAGAATGACACGCTACACTCTAGACCACTTCCAACCGGTCATGTCAAAGTGTCGATTAACGTAGCTCATGAGCCGAGCATCGAGCTACCCGTGCCAAATGACGATGACGACATTCATACGGTGGAAAAAGCTATTGGAACATTCATTGCATGGCCGTCGAATCTTGTAAAAAAACACGTCGAGCAGGAGGTATTCATTTCCAGTTCATTTTTCAAGCAGAACCTTTAACATTAAATTAGAAAATGGCTGAACCGATGAATGTTATTACAGAAGGATAAAATGGAGAAGCTACAACGAAAGAGCAGCTCCAAGATTGGATCAACCAACCGATCAAAATGATCTACTGAGAGCACGTTCACCCCGCCCGTTCTATATCCACATTTAATATCATTGCAAGCTCATGTGGATACGAAAATGAAAGACGGAAAGAATCATGCAATTGTTTGTGAAAAAGATATGTACGGAGAGGAAACAATGGATTTCGTTAGTGCAGACGCTGTTTCTGAGATCATCACATACGACTGGCTAGGCACCTCAGTTATAAATGTATACATGAGGTATGTTTTCATGATTTGATTTTACAAAAGCTGATATACTTTGATAATTATGGATAAATACATCTCATATTTTTCACAGGCGTATATATGAAAAACAATTGAAGGGATTTTCCCATGAATACAAATTTGGACTCGTTAGTCCTCACACCATTTCTACACAACGAACAGAAATAGATTCTAATTTTCAGGCTGAATTGATGTCAAATCTGCTCAGAACGTTTCAAAGAAGAATTACGACTGACAGGCTCTTTTTAATACCAACGATGAAAGGGTAAAACTCTACATTTTAATCATATCAATTATATTTTCATTTCTATCAGTACTTATTTCTTTTTGTGTTTTTAGGGATCATTGGATGCTCATTGCAGTCAATTTGGATACTCCAAAGATTTATTTTCTGGATTCACTGCATGGATATCCAACTAACCGACCATACATGATGGCGATTTTCAATTTGTAATACACTAGATCCAACATTTTAGAACTAAATATCTAGTTATATAATTTATATTATCTTTTAATGAGGATTTTGTTATGATAGGGTGGTGTATGAATATCGTCTAAAGGCTGGAATGAATCCAGGGCGTAAGGACGACAATGCCCACAAGATCTACAAATGGAGAAGTATCTAGGTATATATAATTATATTTCACTATCCAAATACATATCAAAACAAATTACTTATTTTTCTCGATGTTTCTGCAGTGTCCGAAACAAACAAATGACAAGGACTGTGGTTATTATGTTTGTAAATTTATAAAATAGATCGTATTTCATGGACAAACTAGCATCCCTGAAGAGGTATTTTTGAAAATAATTACTACTTTATTTAAAATAACTATTAATCCTTTGTGTATTTATATTTTTTCAGTACTACTATGACTGTCGCAAAAACTCCTATTCAGAAGATGATATAAATGTCTTTAGAAACGAATGGGCAGCGTACCTGATCGAAGAATGTAAACAAATAGGACAATGAAGGTGAATTCCTAATACTTATGTTATCTTTATATGGTCATTGATATCTCCCTTTACACTTATTGAGCATCTATGATCTCCCCTTCTTATGTTTCATATCCTTAGATTAGTGAATTCCTACTACTTAGTTTGAAAATGACATAAACTTTGGAAAACAACACCAATGACATACGCCAAACCGAGAAAACGCCTTCGGATTGTTTTGATACTTTAGGAAAACGATCCACGAGTCATTTGTGACGTATACGAATCGACCGCACCTCAATCCGACGCACGGTGTGACCGGTATGGCTAAAATTGTCTGATATCGGTTTGAAAATGACATAAACTTTGGAAAACAACACCAATGACATACGCCAAACCGAGAAAACGCGTTCAGATTGTTTTGATACTTTATGAAAACGATCAACGAGTCATTTGTGACGTGTATGAATCGACCTCACCTCAATCCGACGCACAATGTGACCGGTATGGCTAAAATTTTCTGATATCAGTTTGAAAATGACATAAACTTTGGAAAACAACACCAATGACATACGTCAAACTGAGAAAACGCCTTCAGATTGTTTTTATACTTTAGTAAAATGATCCACGAGTCATTTGTGACGTGTACGAATTGACCGCATCTCAATCCGACACACGGTGTGACCGGTATGGATAAAATTGTCTGATATCAGTTTGAAAATGACAAACTTTGGAAAACAACACCAATGACATATTCCAAACCGAGCAAACGCCTTCTGATTGTTTTGATACTTTAGGACAACGATCCACAAGTCATTTTTGATGTGTACGAATCGACTGCACCTCAATCCGATGCACAGTGTGACCGGTATGGCTAAAAGTGTCTAATATCAGTTTCAAATTCAGAGAAAATTTGGAAAACAACACCAATGACATACGCCAAACCGAGAAAACGCCTTCGGATTGTTTTGATACATTAGGAAAATGATCCACAAGTCATTTTTGACGTTTACAAATCGACCGCACCTCAATCCGATGCACGGTGTGACCGGTATGGCTAAAAGTTTCTGATATCAGTTTCAAATTGAGATAAAATTTGGAAAACAACACCAATGACATACGCCAAACTGAGCAAACACCTTCGGATTGTTTTGATACTTTAGGAAAACGATCCACGAGTCATTTGTGACATGTATGAATTGACCGCACCTCAATCTGACGCACGGTGTGACCGGTATGGCTAAAATTGTCTAATATCAGTTTGAAAATGACAAACTTTGGAAAACAACACCAATGACATACGCCAAAATGAGCAAACACCTTCGGATTGTTTTGATACTTTAGGACAACGATACATGAGTCATTTGTGACGTGTACGAATCAACCTCACCTCAATCTGACGCACGGTGTGACCGATATGGCTAAAATTGTCTCATATCAGTTTGAAAATGACATAAACTTTGGAAAACAATACCAATGACATATGCCAAACCGAGCAAACGCCTTCGGATTGTTTTGATACTTTAGTAAAACGATCCACGAGTCATTTTTGACGTGTACAAATTGACCGCACCTCAATCCGACGCACGGTGTGACCGGTATGGCTAAAAGTGTCTGATATCAGTTTGAAAATGACATAAACTTTGGAAAACAACACCAATGACATACTCCAAACCGAGCAAACACCTTCAGATTGTTTTGATACTTTAGGAAAACGATCCACGAGTCATTTTTGACGTGTACGAATCGACCGCACCTCAATCCGACGCATGGTGTGACCGGTATTGCTAAAATTGTCTGATATCAGTTTGAAAATGACATAAACTTTGGAAAACAACACCAATGACATACGCCAAACTGAGAAAACGCCTTTGGATTGTTTTGATACTTTAGGACAATGATCCACGAGTCATTTTTGACGTGTATGAATCGACCTCACCTCAATCCGACGCACGGTGTGACCGGTATGGCTAAAATTGTCTGATATCAGTTTGAAAATGACATAAACTTTGGAAAACAACACCAATGACATACGCCAAACTGACAAAACGCCTTCGGATTGTTTTGATACTTTAGGAAAACGATCCAAGAGTCATTTTGGACGTGTACAAATCAACCTCACCTCAATCCGACGCACGGTGTGACCGGTATGGCTAAAATTGTCTGATATCAGTTTGAAAATGACATAAACTTTGGAAAACAACACCAATGACATACGCCAAACCGAGAAAACGCCTTCTGATTGTTTTTATACTTTAGGACAACGATCCACGAGTCATTTTTGACGTGTATGAATCGACCAAATCTCAATCCGACGCACGGTGTGACCGGTATGGCTAAAATTGTCTGATATCAGTTTGAAAATGAAAAAATTTGGAAAACAACACCAATGACATACGCCAAACCAAGAAAATGCCTTCGGATTGTTTTGATACTTTAGGAAAACGATCCACGAGTCATTTTTGACATGTATGAATCGACCGCACCTCAATCCGATGCATAGTGTGACCGGTATGGCTAAAATTGTCTGATATCAGTTTGAAAATGACAAACTTTAGAAAATAACACCAATGACATACGCCAAACCGAGAAAACGCCTTCGGATTGTTTTTATACTTTAGGACAACGATCCAAGAGTCATTTGTGATGTGTACAAATTGACCTCACCTAAATCCGACGCACGGTGTGACCGGTATGGCTAAAAGTGTCTGATATCAGTTTGAAAATGACATAAACTTTGGAAAACAACACCAATGACATACTCCAAACCGAGCAAACGCCTTCGGATTGTTTTGATACTTTAGGAAAACGATCCACAAGTCATTTGTGACGTGTACGAATCAACCGCACCTCAATCCGACGCACGGTGTGACCGGTATGGCTAAAAGTGTCTGATATCAGTTTGAAAATGACATAAAATTTGGAAAACAACACCAATGACATACGCCAAACCGAACAAACGCCTTCGGATTGTTTTGATACTTTAGGAAAACGATCCACGAGTCATTTGTGATGTGTAAGAATTGACAGCACCTCAATCCGATGCACGGTGTGACCGGTATGGCTAAAAGTGTCTGATATCAGTTTGAAAATGACATAAACTTTGGAAAACAACACCAATGACATACGCCAAACCGAGCAAACGCCTTCGGATTGTTTTGATACTTTAGGACAAAAATCCACGAGTCATTTGTGACATGTACGAATCGACTGCACCTCAATCCGACACACGTTGTGATCGGTAAATCTTTTCATTAGATAAAGAATCAGTATTTATTAAATGAGATAAATCAATCAAAAACATATTGATTTTACATTATTCCCTTTCATTGTTATGAAAATGAAAACTTTTGAGTTTAAAATTTAATATTTTAGTTTCACATTTCCATATTAATGTATTCTTTCATATTACTGTTTTAATTTCTTTCATTATTGCATTACTAACATAATATTTGTTTTCTTATATAGGTGAATTTTTTTCCTTGAGTTCGGATGCTTTGTTCGGCAACAAATACCATCGAGAGTGGATCACGGATATCAAAGGATAAAACATGAATGTTTATAACTGTTGTTGAATAATTGTAAATGTAACCATGTAAAACAATGTTTGAAATGTATATAGCAATGCGTTTTTTTGTATTCATGATGTTAAGTAAATGTATATACCGTTGTCAGTCAAAATATTGGGTGCGGGTGCTATGGTGTGAAGGTGTGCATGTGCTACTTTGTGCAGGTATTCTGGTGTGCAGGTGTGCAGGTGCTGTTTTTTAGGTGCAGGCGATGGGGCCTTTATTAGCGCTTTTTTAGCGCTGATAAAGGACACCTTTAACAGCGCTAGAGGAGCACTGATAAAGGGACCCTGTATCAGCGCTCCGATAAGTGCTGATATAGTTGACCTTTATCAGCGCTCCACCACACGCTGATAAAGGGGACCCCCCCCCCCTTTATCTACGCCGGAATTAATAGCGCTGTTAATGCTGGTTTTTAGCACTGATAAAGGGGAAGGTTGTAGTAGTGAAATAAGAAAACAGGGAAGGAGGGAAGAGTTGAATTTCCACCCTGTGATAATTGTGGAAGGAAGCACCTTGGTGCATGTCTAAAAGGAAAAGGAGTGTTCTAAAAATGTGGACAGAAAGGTCATATTGCTAGTGATTGTAAGGGGAAGAAATAAGCTACCAATGTTTAGTGCTACAATTATAGGGAGACGGGACATTATGCAAATGAATGTCCTAAGAATCAGGAAAACTTACCTCAGAAAAGGACAAGGGATCAAGGACAAGCTTATGTGATCACTACTACTGAGTTTGAAGCTCTAAAAGATATAGTGGCAGGTAATTTAATGGTTTCCTCAAGTTTAGACAATGCTTTATTTGATTCTGTATCATTGCATTGTTTCATATCTTCCCATTTTTCTAAGAATATTATATATTTCCAATTTGATTTAACAAGGTATTTGTCAGTCAAAACTCCTAAGGGAAGTATCATTACAACAAAGTTTTGTGAATCAGTCCCCATTAAGGCATATAAATGATATTTATCTGCTGATATAATCGTCATACCCATGATTGAATTTGATATAATCCTCAGTATGGATTGACTTTCATACCATGATGAGAAAATTTATTTTAAGAAGAAGGAGGTTATAATTATTGATTATGATAAGGAGTACCTTATCTTTAGAGCAGAAATGTCACCATCTGATTCTTATCTAGATCCACCCCTAGTAGCTCTACTAAATTCAATTATTTGGGAGGATGAGAATAAAATAATTATGGGTGAGGAAAATAATGTTTTAATAGAGGATGTACCTATTGTGAAATAATATGTTGATGTGTTTCCATAGGATTTACCAGGGCATCCTACAGAACGAGAAATTGAGTTTTCCATTGATTTAATTCCTGGTTCAAGGATCATATCAAAGACCCCTTATAGAATGGACCCTATGGAATTAGTGGAACTAAAGAAACAACTATAGGAATTGTGTAATAAGGTATTTATTCACCCTAGTGTTTCTCCATGGGGAGCCACTATTCTTTTTTGTTAAGAATAAAGATGGATCTATGAGGTTGTGTATTGACTACAGGGAGATAAATGATATAACAATAAAGAATAATTATCCCCTACCTCGCATTGATGATTTATTCGACCAACTTCATGGATCTCAATATTTTTAAAAGATTGAACTTTGATCTAGATATCATCAGTTGTGTGTGAAGAAGGAAGACATTCCTAAAATAGCATTTTGAACCAGGTACGAGCATTACGAGTTTATAGTAATGCCTTTTGGATTGACTAATTCACCCTCTGTATTCATGGATCTAATGAATAGAGTTTTCAAGGAATATCTTGATGACTGTGTAGTGGTATTTATTGATGATGTTTTGGTATGCTCAAAAATCTATGAATATCATGAATGTCACTTGTGCGTTATCCTAAAGACTCATAGAAGAAATGAATTATGTTAGAAGTTTAGCAATTGTGAATTCTGGCTTCAGGATATTT